>JAIOJX010000029.1:176739926-177939926 GCA_022376925.1 Tragulus kanchil
AACTGTCGATGTCTTGAAGGCATATGCAACTCGTAGCTTCCTATCCCTGAGGGAAAGGAAAAAGACGACTTCTCACCTGTTACCCCTGAAAGAAAGACAAAGCGGGTCCCTAAAGTTCATCAGTTTAGACACATCAGTGAAACTACCCACAACTCAGAATTACCCAGAATCAGCGTGTCCTACAAATTTGAAATCTGAATGCCCTTGTCAGGAAACTGAATATCAGCTATGATACTATACCACTGGCCTATTAACGGATTCGTCACTTAAAGTACGCTGTGGCTGACAACCAGCCCACCTTCTTTGTAGCTACAACTGCTCCCAGAAGCGAGAGCTCCTGGGGCCCGGAGAGGAGGTGACCAGGGTCCGGGGAGCGGGTGTCAGCAGCGATGCTCAGCCAGTGGAGAAAATAGAACCAGAGGATGGGGGAAGGGGCTGGGGGCTCTGAATCTCAGAACTGGCGATTGTCTGTGGCCCCGCTCCCCAGCCCGTGCGGCAGGCAGAGATAAATTAATGGCAATCAACAATGAAACTTCAACTTTCTAATGAACTTCATGGAGTGCACTTTCTATTTTTAACTGGCCCAATTTCTCAGTCACATCACATGACTCCTATTGTCTTGGCTGAGAATTATGAGAAGCTGAGAGAGCAAGAGGCAAAGAAAGAGAGAGAGAGAGAGAGAGAAATCGGGCCATATTTCTAGATCAGAAAGGTGGACTCTTTAAATGCATGCATATTTTCTCTTTCATTTGAAATCAAGCATGTTTAGAAAAAAATGACTTCTTCCCACCTCATTGCTAAGGAGAAATGAAGAGTTATAAGATGACCTTGCTGGGGTCATATAGAAAGTTCTAAACTAAGTAAGAAGTAGCCTTGAAGAATATCAATATCCTAGGCTCATTTATCCTCAGGAGCGTCAGAAACTCTCTTGGTTTAGAGATGGAGTAGATTCATCGTAATTTTTGCAATCGTGTAAGAGCTCACCATATCCTGGGCTGGGCCCACGGCATGGTGCCAAGACAGCGCTTCAGGCTCGGAGGGAAGGGATGCCAAGCCTTCTCCACCAGCACAGCCTCACTCAGACGAGCCTCATCACATGGATATGTGCCCTCTGAGCCCCCCATACAATGCCATCCCCTCAGTCTCTATATTTGACATTTTCCCGGGCAACTGTCGATGTCTTGAAGGCATATGCAACTCGTAGCTTCCTATCCCTGAGGGAAAGGAAAAAGACGACTTCTCACCTGTTACCCCTGAAAGAAAGACAAAGCGGGTCCCTAAAGTTCATCAGTTTAGACACATCAGTGAAACTACCCACAACTCAGAATTACCCAGAATCAGCGTGTCCTACAAATTTGAAATCTGAATGCCCTTGTCAGGAAACTGAATATCAGCTATGATACTATACCACTGGCCTATTAATCGGGCCCTAATTCCGGATCTACTGTATGGAAGCCCATGACTCCCAAACTGTGACCTGAGGTGACCAGAGGCCCACACAAGCTCTTGGGAGCACGGAAGAGCACTTGACCCTTCAGGGCAGCTCCTCACAGGCCTTCATCAACACACAACCGTGAGCTTGAGGCTGGTCAGTGTCTCTGCATTAGATTTTTCTCCCTTCCTTTCAAAGACACCAAATCCTTGCAGAGCTGGGTTTGGGGGGGGTTCAGTGATGTCAAACAGTGGGAAGATCAGCGTGGAACAGGGAGTAAAGGTGATGGTGTCCAGTCAGAGGCCAAGGTCTGAAAAAATGTGGTACCGCACACATCCTGTTAGTTGCCATTCCCTAAGAATGAAATTAAAATAGTGCTTGTGTTTCCCTTGATGCGGATTATTCAAAGGGCAACTCATTTGCGAGGAGATAAATGATTATTAAGTTGTTAACTATAACTACTTAATAAACAGAACTATTAGGCATTTCTTTTGGCCTAGAGGCACCATGAGCCATCCTGAACCGAATTGGTTTGGGGACCCTCTGGTGAATTCTACAGCCCTATCGGGTGGGTCTCTCAGCTTCTTACTTGTAAGTTTCTATTAGAACACCGTGGTAATGATTATGAATATGGTGGCAGACTACATCTTCCTCCAAAATCACAGCAGTATTTCTGATCCTATGTGCTTTTTCAGAGTCTCACCTTTCCTTTCATCAAAATGTATTAGTTACCCTCCTCGGGTTGGGGAGGTCAATGATATGAATAGTGCAGCTCACTTCTCCACCAGCACAGCCTCACTCAGACGAGCCTCATCACATGGATATGTGCCTCTGAGCCCCCATACAATGCCATCCCCTCAGTCTCTATATTTGACATTTTCCCGGGCAACTGTCGATGTCTTGAAGGCATATGCAACTCGTAGCTTCCTATCCCTGAGGGAAAGGAAAAAGACGACTTCTCACCTGTTACCCCTGAAAGAAAGACAAAGCGGGTCCCTAAAGTTCATCAGTTTAGACACATCAGTGAAACTACCCACAACTCAGAATTACCCAGAATCAGCGTGTCCTACAAATTTGAAATCTGAATGCCCTTGTCAGGAAACTGAATATCAGCTATGATACTATACCACTGGCCTATTAATCGGGCCCTAATTCCGGATCTACTGTATGGAAGCCCATGACTCCCAAACTGTGACCTGAGGTGACCAGAGGCCCACACAAGCTCTTGGGAGCACGGAAGAGCACTTGACCCTTCAGGGCAGCTCCTCACAGGCCTTCATCAACACACAACCGTGAGCTTGAGGCTGGTCAGTGTCTCTGCATTAGATTTTTCTCCCTTCCTTTCAAAGACACCAAATCCTTGCAGAGCTGGGTTTGGGGGGGGTTCAGTGATGTCAAACAGTGGGAAGATCAGCGTGGAACAGGAAGTAAAGGTGATGGTGTCCAGTCAGAGTCCAAGGTCTGAAAAACTGTGGTACCGCACACATCCTGTTAGTTGCCATTCCCTAAGAATGAAATTAAAATAGTGCTTGTGTTTCCCTTGATGCGGATTATTCAAAGGGCAACTCATTTGCGAGGAGATAAATGATTATTAAGTTGTTAACTATAACTACTTAATAAACAGAACTATTAGGCATTTCTTTTGGCCTAGAGGCACCATGAGCCATCCTGAACCGAATTGGTTTGGGGACCCTCTGGTGAATTCTACAGCCCTATCGGGTGGGTCTCTCAGCTTCTTACTTGTAAGTTTCTATTAGAACACCGTGGTAATGATTATGAATATGGTGGCAGACTACATCTTCCTCCAAAATCACAGCAGTATTTCTGATCCTATGTGCTTTTTCAGAGTCTCACCTTTCCTTTCATCAAAATGTATTAGTTACCCTCCTCGTTGAGCATGAGTGGGGCTCAGGGACTCAGCTGTGACTGACGCTCGGGAATACAATGTGTAGCTGTGTGACGCTCAAGGCCAAGTTGAGAAGACGATGCAACTTCAGCCTGACTTGAATGCTCATGCTTCATATCCAGCCACCATGCCATGAGGGAGCCCAAGCAGCCCACGTGGAAAGTCCACCTGGAGACACCCATGGGAAGAAGAACTGAGCCCCCCGGCCGACAGCCAGCATTGGCTGCCCATCACATGGTGACACAAGCCTTCAGATGATTCTAGCCCTAACCTTTGAGTCTGCCAGCCAAGGCCCCTGACATTATAGGCCAAAACCAAACCATCCTCTTTGTGCCCTGTTAGAATTCTTTACCTAGAGAATCAGTAAGTGTAATAAGTGATTGTTACAAACCTCTGGAGAATGGGATATTTTTGTCATTCAGCTTTAGACAACCAGAAAAGGTTCACAGGGTGCTTATGCGATGCCCATCCAGCCCAGGAGCTACCAACGTCCCCACCTCTTCCCTAGAACTCCCTCTGCAAAACCTTCAGGCAAAGGCCCGTCATATCTTGCCTGCATAAGGTAACTCCACCCCTCTGGCCACAGATAATAATAGGACTACTGACCTGACCGGATTGGGCCAATCTATGTCCTGTCTCATGGGCTTCCCAGGTGGCACGGTGACAAAGAATTCACCTGATAATGCAGGAGGCACAGAAGACACAGGCTCAATCCCTGCGTCAGGAAGGTCCCCTGGAGGAGGGCATGGCAACCCACTCCAGTATTCCTGCCTGGGAAACCCTATGGACAGAAAAGCCTGGCGGGCTGCGGTCCATGGGGTCACAGAGTCAGACACGAGTCAGGAATTTGAACCGAATTGGTTTGGGGACCCTCTGGTGAATTCTACAGCCCTATCGGGTGGGTCTCTCAGCTTCTTACTTGTAAGTTTCTATTAGAACACCGTGGTAATGATTATGAATATGGTGGCAGACTACATCTTCCTCCAAAATCACAGCAGTATTTCTGATCCTATGTGCTTTTTCAGAGTCTCACCTTTCCTTTCATCAAAATGTATTAGTTACCCTCCTCGTTGAGCATGAGTGGGGCTCAGGGACTCAGCTGTGACTGACGCTCGGGAATACAATGTGTAGCTGTGTGACGCTCAAGGCCAAGTTGAGAAGACGATGCAACTTCAGCCTGACTTGAATGCTCATGCTTCATATCCAGCCACCATGCCATGAGGGAGCCCAAGCAGCCCACGTGGAAAGTCCACCTGGAGACACCCATGGGAAGAAGAACTGAGCCCCCTGGCCGACAGCCAGCATTGGCTGCCCATCACATGGTGACACAAGCCTTCAGATGATTCTAGCCCTAACCTTTGAGTCTGCCAGCCAAGGCCCCTGACATTATAGGCCAAAACCAAACCATCCTCTTTGTGCCCTGTTAGAATTCTTTACCTAGAGAATCAGTAAGTGTAATAAGTGATTGTTACAAACCTCTGGAGAATGGGATATTTTTGTCATTCAGCTTTAGACAACCAGAAAAGGTTCACAGGGTGCTTATGCGATGCCCATCCAGCCCAGGAGCTACCAACGTCCCCACCTCTTCCCTAGAACTCCCTCTGCAAAACCTTCAGGCAAAGGCCCGTCATATCTTGCCTGCATAAGGTAACTCCACCCCTCTGGCCACAGATAATAATAGGACTACTGACCTGACCAGATTGGGCCAATCTATGTCCTGTCTCATGGGCTTCCCAGGTGGCACGGTGACAAAGAATTCACCTGATAATGCAGGAGGCACAGAAGACACAGGCTCAATCCCTGCGTCAGGAAGGTCCCCTGGAGGAGGGCATGGCAACCCACTCCAGTATTCCTGCCTGGGAAACCCTATGGACAGAAAAGCCTGGCGGGCTGCGGTCCATGGGGTCACAGAGTCAGACACGAGTGAGCACGCACACGCGAGTGTTCCATCTCAGGAATTTGAAACTGAGAGAAAAAAAAAGAAAGATGGACTCTCCTGCTGTGCCTGGATTGTGTGACATGTAAATTCAGGAGCATCGGGGCAGCCCTCTTCTATGCCTGGGAGACTGGCAAACCAAGAAAGAGGACGAAGCAGATACACGGGGACGAGCAAGCATAAAGGAACGAGAAGTCTGCTTGGATTCCACGAGGTCTTTCAGTCCTGGTTTCCAATTCTTCCTGAGGCTCCAGAGTGCTTCCTCTGAGTCCCCACCTCTACTCCCACCCCTGCCACCTTTCTCTCTCTCTCTTTTTTTCTTTTTGAAGATTATTTTTTTGATGCGGACCACTTTTTAAGGTCTTTATTGACTTTTCTACAATATTGCTTCTGTTTTGGATTTTTGACCATGAGGCCTGTAGGATCTTAGTTCCCTGGGATTGAACCCACACCCACTGCACTGGATGGTGAAGTCTAAACCACTAGACCACCAGAGAGATCGTCGAGCCTTCTCTTTGAAATAATTTCCTCATTTTGCTTAAGTTAGCTCAAATTGATTTCTGTGGCCCTAGAGGGAACATCCACCCAGCACTTTACCGTCCACTGAACCTGTGAGCGTGCATGGTCTCAAAGAGCCTGACCATAACTGTGTAGGATGGACGTCACACCCTCATTACAAAGAAGATATGGTGGTTTAGGAAAGTGACCTAGTCGTGGGTTCACAAGAAAAAGAGGAGATTAAACTAGAACCAGAACCAGGCTGTGTCTCTAGACGCTAGGATCTGTTGGCGAGACCTGTTCTGCTTCTGCACCATAGATGGAGAGGACACCCAGCTTGTCCTCAGGAACCAGCGGGTGCGCCCAGCTTACCTGTCGCTGGGTAAGACTTGGACATCCAGGGTTCAGGCCAGTCCTCAGGAGGCCAGACACACAGGCAGAGAAGTGCAGGGCACGAAGACACAGGCTCAATCCCTGTCAGGAAGGTCCCCTGGAGGAGGGCATGGCAACCCACTCCAGTATTCCTGCCTGGGAAACCCTATGGACAGAAAAGCCTGGCGGGCTGCGGTCCATGGGGTCACAGAGTCAGACACGAGTGAGCACGCACACGCGAGTGTTCCATCTCAGGAATTTGAAACTGAGAGAAAAAAAAAGAAAGATGGACTCTCCTGCTGTGCCTGGATTGTGTGACATGTAAATTCAGGAGCATCGGGGCAGCCCTCTTCTATGCCTGGGAGACTGGCAAACCAAGAAAGAGGACGAAGCAGATACACGGGGACGAGCAAGCATAAAGGAACGAGAAGTCTGCTTGGATTCCACGAGGTCTTTCAGTCCTGGTTTCCAATTCTTCCTGAGGCTCCAGAGTGCTTCCTCTGAGTCCCCACCTCTACTCCCACCCCTGCCACCTTTCTCTCTCTCTCTTTTTTTCTTTTTGAAGATTATTTTTTTGATGCGGACCACTTTTTAAGGTCTTTATTGACTTTTCTACAATATTGCTTCTGTTTTGGATTTTTGACCATGAGGCCTGTAGGATCTTAGTTCCCTGGGATTGAACCCACACCCACTGCACTGGATGGTGAAGTCTAAACCACTAGACCACCAGAGAGATCGTCGAGCCTTCTCTTTGAAATAATTTCCTCATTTTGCTTAAGTTAGCTCAAATTGATTTCTGTGGCCCTAGAGGGAACATCCACCCAGCACTTTACCGTCCACTGAACCTGTGAGCGTGCATGGTCTCAAAGAGCCTGACCATAACTGTGTAGGATGGACGTCACACCCTCATTACAAAGAAGATATGGTGGTTTAGGAAAGTGACCTAGTCGTGGGTTCACAAGAAAAAGAGGAGATTAAACTAGAACCAGAACCAGGCTGTGTCTCTAGACGCTAGGATCTGTTGGCGAGACCTGTTCTGCTTCTGCACCATAGATGGAGAGGAGTGACACCCAGCTTGTCCTCAGGAACCAGCGGGGTGCGCCCAGCTTTACCTGTCGCTGGGTAAGACTTGGACATCCAGGGTTCAGGCCAGTCCTCAGGGAGGCCAGACACACAGGCAGGGAAGCGGAGCACCCCACACCCAGTCGGCTCAGACCCTCAGACCTGCGAAGGCTCTAGACAGGAGACTCTGTGGGCCTGAGATGGCGGGAGAAATCGCCCCAGAGAGACGGAGCCCCAGGGCTGAGATATGGGCAAATAGGAGGCGAGGGCGTGGGTGCTCTGACACTGCTTCTAAGAATCTTCCCCTCACATTCCTTGGTAATAAAACATCTTTTCAAGTCTCACAATTCTCCTGGAGAAAGTCTGCTGAAGAAAGCACCTGCTCCAGCCTCTGTGCTGTGTGATCCACCCTTCACGCACGACCCCCTGCACTGAATCCCTGCGATGCTCAAGGGGCAGGGGGTGCAGCCAGGGGTGTGGAAAGGGCTATGGAAAGAACAGGAGCACAGAGTGATCTGGGTTCAAATCCTGACTCTGCCACATATTCGCTCTGGCCCCCAGGTAAGTCTCTATGATTTCTATCCCTCTGCTTTCTTATCCCTCACCTTCCATGGCGATGCTGTGGCGCTCAGAGAAATAGATGAAGGGTTTCAGGCATGGACCTGAAACAGAGTGGATGCTTAATAAAGTCTAACAAGCAGTCGCATCTGACAGCGCGTCCATCTCTGTTCAGTTCTGCTCTGTTAGAAAGGCATTCTGCCAGCCCAGAGTGCCCACCGCCAACCCAGCCTTTCCCTCAGAGCCCAGAGAAGGAGGGCACGGCTGCTGAGCCACTGCCTCCGGCCTCCAGCCGCAGATGAGTCCCCTTCCTGCTCCCCACGGCGAGATGGCTGAGGCTGTGGAGACGGCACACATTGGAAGCCTTGTGTGCATGGAAACTCCTCTTTGAGTCGGTTCAGCTGCTTCCGTCAATACAGCCCTCAGATAAGATGCTGGAACCCAGAATGTCTGGCTGGAGAGCAATCTGCTACGGCTGAATCCTACGTCCTGCAGCTCATGGAACGGTCCTCCAAAAGGCGACATTAAAGATCCTCAGCCCTCCACACCCTACCCCCAGGCCCAGCCTCACCCTGCACCAGGAGAAGCCAAAGGGAAAGGTCCAATTATTCCATGGAGATTTAGCTACTGTATTGACAAAACTCAGCGTTAATTCCCAGAAAGCATTCGAGCCCCGAGGTGGGGGCGGGGGTGGTGGGAGGAGGGCTCGCTGGATAACTGGGCCTGAGATGGCGGGAGAAATCGCCCCAGAGAGACGGAGCCCCAGGGCTGAGATATGGGCAAATAGGAGGCGAGGGCGTGGGTGCTCTGACACTGCTTCTAAGAATCTTCCCCTCACATTCCTTGGTAATAAAACATCTTTTCAAGTCTCACAATTCTCCTGGAGAAAGTCTGCTGAAGAAAGCACCTGCTCCAGCCTCTGTGCTGTGTGATCCACCCTTCACGCACGACCCCCTGCACTGAATCCCTGCGATGCTCAAGGGGCAGGGGGTGCAGCCAGGGGTGTGGAAAGGGCTATGGAAAGAACAGGAGCACAGAGTGATCTGGGTTCAAATCCTGACTCTGCCACATATTCGCTCTGGCCCCCAGGTAAGTCTCTATGATTTCTATCCCTCTGCTTTCTTATCCCTCACCTTCCATGGCGATGCTGTGGCGCTCAGAGAAATAGATGAAGGGTTTCAGGCATGGACCTGAAACAGAGTGGATGCTTAATAAAGTCTAACAAGCAGTCGCATCTGACAGCGCGTCCATCTCTGTTCAGTTCTGCTCTGTTAGAAAGGCATTCTGCCAGCCCAGAGTGCCCACCGCCAACCCAGCCTTTCCCTCAGAGCCCAGAGAAGGAGGGCACGGCTGCTGAGCCACTGCCTCCGGCCTCCAGCCGCAGATGAGTCCCCTTCCTGCTCCCCACGGCGAGATGGCTGAGGCTGTGGAGACGGCACACATTGGAAGCCTTGTGTGCATGGAAACTCCTCTTTGAGTCGGTTCAGCTGCTTCCGTCAATACAGCCCTCAGATAAGATGCTGGAACCCAGAATGTCTGGCTGGAGAGCAATCTGCTACGGCTGAATCCTACGTCCTGCAGCTCGCGGGAACGGTCCTCCAAAAGGCGACATTAAAGATCCTCAGCCCTCCACACCCTACCCCCAGGCCCAGCCTCACCCTGCACCAGGAGAAGCCAAAGGGAAAGGTCCAATTATTCCATGGAGATTTAGCTACTGTATTGACAAAACTCAGCGTTAATTCCCAGAAAGCATTCGAGCCCCGAGGTGGGGGCGGGGGTGGTGGGAGGGAGGGCTCGCTGGATAACTGGGTGAGAATCATAGCCGCTTTTCAGCGGAATCTGACCTAGTTTAATGAAATCAGGTCATCTGTGAGCTCTTCATTACCCTCAGACTAAACAGGACCCAACAGAGCAGCCAGTGTCCCTGGCCTTTCCGAATCCTGCTCATTTGTATTATGACATTTTGATGTTGGGTCTTCATGCGTGTTGACTTAGTCGCTGGGCCCCTGCAAAGGTAGTAAACAGCCTGGGTGAAGGCAGGAAAGTAAACAAGAGGGCTGATTTTAAAAACACACACACACAAAGGCAGTGTAAATATCCCAGGTCCCCAGCCTGCATCCTCAGGGGAACCAGCAGACAAAAGGCGACAGGAGGGTCTGTGACTATCATCGCTGACGGATGGATGGAACTCACCTATTATCCCGCCGCCCTCTCAGATGAACTCATGGTTTCAGCAGATCTCTGGGGCAGGGGGCGGGCTGGGAGGGAAATGAAATTGTCAGGTTAGGGATGGTATGTTGGCTTCCAGGGCAAACTGCTCCCAGGCAGCAATTGTAGCGAACAGTCGCCTCTCTTGAGACTGTCCTCAGGCTGGTGATGGCTCTATTTCATCTTCACCTTCCTGAAACCAAAAGCCCATGGCCCGAGGCTGGAAATGAGCCTTCTTCTCTCGGTGGATGATCATTAATTGAATGACTAGTTACAGAAGACAATGATACGCGTGAGTCACCGGTCCTTATTAGACGTGCCGCAGATGGTCAGCCTCAGAAAGGGCAGGATGCTCTATCAGGACTAAACCTAACAGAGGTGGCCCAAGGACTAAGTGTTTGGAGGTTGGTGGTATTTTTAACTCAAGATAAACAGTGACAGATGCAGACTGGGGTGGGCTAAGAGCCAGAGGGGGCGGGAAGAAATGCCCACATACACTGCATATTCTCAGAAGTCTCTGGTCCTTCCTGTGTGGGGTCCAGTGCCCCACAGGGTGATGAACTTAGTCTAGGCTTGGTTAATTGGGATGCTGGCTGGTATGGATTGAGCAATGGCTGACACCTGAAAAAAACCCTGTCCTTTTGCCATCCTTTTTCAGGTCACCCCTCCAGAGCACACTCTTCGTCAGTTACCTCCCTGCTGCACCTCATTGCCGTGCAGAGCTGCCCGAGGATGTGCAGACATGGACTGGAAACAACGCAGTACTGATCTGTGCATGATGCTAGGCAAGGGGTTGCTCTTACTCTGGGCTTTCTTTTTTTTTTTTTCCTATGTATCCAATGAGATGTTTCCATCACATAATCTTTTTCTTTTTTTTTTTAAGATATTTTTTTCAATGTGGACCATATTTAGTCTTTACGGAATTTGTTATCGTCTTGCTTCTGTTTTATGTTTTGGTTTTTTGGCCAAGGGACATGTGGAATCTTAGCTCCCCAGCCAGGGATCGAACCTGCATCGGCTGCATTGGAAGTGAAATTTTAACCACTGGGCTGTCAGGTGAGTGTCCACACATCAACTTGAAGAGCTTTCTAGAAAGGTCATTCGGATTTCCCAGAGTCCTAAAACCATTCTCTGGCTCAGTCTCCCAGGACGCCAGACTCTTCTTCAGAGTCAGCGTGCCCTGGGAAAGCCAATTCTCTGCCCCTCTGGGACCTACCACTGACCCTGGCTTCCTTAAGGCCAGGCACTGATACTGATATGGTCACTCCAACTCTGCCATTCGACAGTCATGTTTGGCCTAGACCTACTATTTGCTTTCATGATTGGTAGACATGGTCGAAGGAAACAGAAAATGTTTCCTTCCCCAAAGGAACTGCAAGCTGGTCTAGTCTGTGACCCTCCAAAGCCGAGGGGGTGGAAGGAGCTGGGTGCCTCTGTGCCCAGCCTGACAACCAGAGTTCACCTCTGCACTGAGAAGCCAGACCCTGCCATCACAGAATAACGGCTAAGTAATTCTGGCTTTAACCTGTCTGTACTATCTAATCGGGGAAATGGCAGGATCGAGTTTCCTGTTTTATTGGCATTCGATAATATATATTGAGTGACCACGTCTGCAGTGAGGCAATTGGTTTAAAAGGGGGTTATAAGGATTGACTTGTATTTAAGTGCTTAGAATTCCAGAATGGTAATTATCTCAATGTGCTTCCTAATTTATAGGAACTCCAGCAAGCTTGACAGCATATAAATTTGAGCCTGTCTAAGGGAGTCCCTGAGAGAACATCTCTAATCAGAGAGGCAGAAAAGCCACAAGAAAACCCAGAAAAGTTTGGCCCAGTGGTTCTCAAACATTTAGCCACAGAATCTTGTTTTTGTAGTAACAGCTTACATGAAGCCAAATGGAAAACAAATCCAAGTGGAACTGCTCAAGTTGAAGTACAATGAGGAAGGATTTCCCTGGTGGTCCAGTGGTTAAGACTCTGTGCTTCCAATGTAGAGGGTACAGGTTCAATTCCTGGTCAGGAAACTAAGATCCCACATGCTGCTTGGCAAGGCCAAAAGATTAAAAAAAAAAAAAAAAAAAAAAAGAGTGAGGGCTCAGAGCCCTGCCTGTTTCCCTGTTTCAGCCCTCTCCCCAAGCCATGGAGGCCCAAGACCCTATAGATCTCCTAGGGCTCAGAAGAATATAATTTGAAAAGCAATGAACGACTCCAGAGTCTTCAGTTTATAGATGAGGACTCCAAAGTCTAGAGAGGTAAAATGACTGACCAAAATCAGTGTAAGTCAGAGGCAAGAGAGAAAATGAACTTTCTGAACATCCCTGAGTGATGCTTGCTTACCATTACATTAAGTGCCTGGTGTTTAATGATTCCCTAGTCAGTCTTCACTGTTCACTTCCATTTAGAAACTAATTTAAACATGTTTTAGTTTGAATTAGAATTGAGACAAGGCTTTAGCCATGATCAGAGGAAAAGGCAGAATATGGTGAAGGAAAGGCAGCTGACCCAAAGGAAGTAGGTGCTGCTACATTACCTCGAAATCCTTTTCCTTTCAAGAAACCATCATCTTCCTCTGTTGAAATGGAGGTGGAATGGCCAATGGGAGACACTAAGCTCAGTGACTTCAGAGTTCATTCAAATTTGAAAGCTAAGTACAGTGGATTTGGAGGGAGAAATAAATTAGGAGCAAGAGATTAACAGATACACACTAATGCATATAAAACAGATAAACAGTGAGGTCCCACTGTATATCACAGAAAACTATATTCAGAATCTTGTAATAAACTATAATGGAAAAGAATCTGAAAAAGAATATATATATATATAAATCACATTGCTATATACCAAAAATTAATACAACATTGTAAACAGAAGAAAAAAGAATTGTAGATTTAGATCCCCAAAATCATCTTCTCTATATTCACCCATAAGGTGTTTCTTTGAATAATTTTAACATAGTTAAAATAGAAAAATCAATAAAATGATTAAAAAATACAAATAAATAATCTTCTGAATTTTCTTTAATAGGAAAGAACTGAAAAATTGAACAGAAAAGGTGAAGTATCAGGATCAATTCAGAATATTAACATCTTCCCTTTCTGTAGACCAACACTCTGCAGAAAGAGAAAAGAGAGGGAAGAAGGTCATTAAAGGAATTTTTAAAGTATTTTCTTTAAAAAAAAAAAAAAAAAAAATTCCTAGGAGGAAAGGACATGAGCTCCAAGATTAAAAAAAAAAGAATGAATAAAAGGTCCATAGTAAGCTCCATCAGTGTATATCTCCAAAACATTGAGAGAAGGAGAAAATTTAAACCCCATCCAAAGGATTGCCATCAGACATTTTTCTATAGCAACACAGAATATTAGAAAACAGAGAGACAGGGCTTTCAATTTCAGGAAGAAAGTGATTGTCCATATAAATCTATACCCAGCCAAACTAGCTAAATAATGTGGAAAGAAAAAAAATCGTATGCCAGAACTCAAAAATTTGACATATCATACACCATTTCTTAAGAAGCCAGCAAGGGTGGGCTTCCCTGGTGGTCCAGTAGGTAAGGACACTGCCTTGCACTGCAAGGGGCTCCGGTTCCATCCCTGGCCTGGGAAGATCCCACGTGCCGCGGAGCGGCTGGACCGATGTGTCCAATTACCGAGCAGGAGCTCTGGAGCGCATGTGCCCAGAGCTGGCACTCTGTGACAACAGAGGCCACTGCGATGGGAGGCCCACATGGGCCAAAGAACAAAGATGGATGAAAATAGAGAAATGAAAGACTAATAGAAGTGGCCCACCTGCCCCCCTTCCTTCCCTACCCCACCAAAATAAATAAATAAAAAGAAGCCAGCAAGGGTTATCTGCCATGAAAATGAGAGATTAAATGATTAAAGATACATAGATGATAGATAGATACAGATAGATAAATAGGTAAAATGGGTGGGTAGGTGGATAGATAGATCAAAGGAGCAATTTAAGAACAGCATAGAAAGGCACCATTAATAAGTCACATGTCTCAGACAAGACAGGCTAGAACCTTAGAATTACAAAGGTCTATTTCTTGCTACATGTCCACTGTGGGTTGGCTATGGCTCTGATCCATGTTGTCCTTACTCCAGATCTAACTCAATAGAGTATCTTCTATCTGAAATGTTGACAGCCATCATGGCAGAGGATAAAAGAAATCATGGCAAACCATACTCTGGGTCTAAAATTTCTTCTCAGAAGTGATACACACACCCGCCTCATCTACTCACATTTCATTGGCCAAAGCCAGTTACAAGATGAGGCCTGATACAATCACGAGTCAAAGAGAGAATCCCCATCCAGGAGGGGGCAGTGAATTTGTTTTAACATGTAGTCGACTACATCCCAGAATGACACTGTGCAGCGCCTTCAGCCCCGTCTGAAGCAGAAGGAGAACCTATGAGAGGGAGTCCGACAGGTGGGGAAACACAACTGAGTACAACTGTAAGAGTTGAAAAGTTGAGAATATGTAGAGAGTCCTACATAAAGAATTATGAACTCTCAAAGAAACCAAAATATTATGTTAAAAAAGGAAAACAGTCTTAATATTTGTATTTGTCTAATAAACTATTCTTAATATGGCATTGTCTTGAGCAATATTTCCATAGTAAAAATGCAAACACTGACCATTGATTTAACTACAAATTGTGAAGTAATTAAATTGGGAGGATAAGAAGAGAAAACATGAGAATGAAGTCATAAGAGATTAAAATCCTCAAGATAAATAAAGTAATCTGAAGGTTAAGGATATTTTTTCCTGGGTTCTGATTGTATAATATCTTGTGCTCAAGATAAATACCCAAGTAATCTGAGGGTTAAAGAACAAAGATGGATGAAAATAGAGAAATGAAAGACTAATAGAAGTGGCCCACCTGCCCCCCTTCCTTCCCTACCCCACCAAAATAAATAAATAAAAAGAAGCCAGCAAGGGTTATCTGCCATGAAAATGAGAGATTAAATGATTAAAGATACATAGATGATAGATAGATACAGATAGATAAATAGGTAAAATGGGTGGGTAGGTGGATAGATAGATCAAAGGAGCAATTTAAGAACAGCATAGAAAGGCACCATTAATAAGTCACATGTCTCAGACAAGACAGGCTAGAACCTTAGAATTACAAAGGTCTATTTCTTGCTACATGTCCACTGTGGGTTGGCTATGGCTCTGATCCATGTTGTCCTTACTCCAGATCTAACTCAATAGAGTATCTTCTATCTGAAATGTTGACAGCCATCATGGCAGAGGATAAAAGAAATCATGGCAAACCATACTCTGGGTCTAAAATTTCTTCTCAGAAGTGATACACACACCCGCCTCATCTACTCACATTTCATTGGCCAAAGCCAGTTACAAGATGAGGCCTGATACAATCACGAGTCAAAGAGAGAATCCCCATCCAGGAGGGGGCAGTGAATTTGTTTTAACATGTAGTCGACTACATCCCAGAATGACACTGTGCAGCGCCTTCAGCCCCGTCTGAAGCAGAAGGAGAACCTATGAGAGGGAGTCCGACAGGTGGGGAAACACAACTGAGTACAACTGTAAGAGTTGAAAAGTTGAGAATATGTAGAGAGTCCTACATAAAGAATTATGAACTCTCAAAGAAACCAAAATATTATGTTAAAAAAGGAAAACAGTCTTAATATTTGTATTTGTCTAATAAACTATTCTTAATATGGCATTGTCTTGAGCAATATTTCCATAGTAAAAATGCAAACACTGACCATTGATTTAACTACAAATTGTGAAGTAATTAAATTGGGAGGATAAGAAGAGAAAACATGAGAATGAAGTCATAAGAGATTAAAATCCTCAAGATAAATAAAGTAATCTGAAGGTTAAGGATATTTTTTCCTGGGTTCTGATTGTATAATATCTTGTGCTCTATCTAGAATCAGTGCATGGGTGTGTGCTCAGTCGTGTCTGACTCTTTGTGACCCCATGGACTGTATAGCCCGCCAGACTCCTCTGTTCATGGGATTCTCCAGACAAGAAGCCTGGAGTGGGTTGTCATTTCTTCCTCCAAGAATCAGGAACACATGGTAATCAACCAGAGGTGTACTGGCCGTCAATATGGCTAATGCCCAGCATGAATAAATGGAAAAATACCACTACAAGCACACAGACAATGGAAACAAACCATATAAAAACCAATTTAAAGTGCTGAAACTGGTTACCACATTAAGAAGGTGAATGTAATACAGCCGGAGATTTCCGTTGTTCCTGCCCAAATAATGTACATTTTAATTCAACAAAAATACAAATTATATATACACATATGTATATGCATAGATATGTTTAAGACATGCTGTTTCCGATTCATGTTTGAAGTAAGAAGGGTATAGATCATAAATAAGTAATAAAATTCCTGTATTTAAATGATTAATTTTAAAGGCATCCAGACATAATAAATTGAACCTGACAGTCTAACCATTCTGGTGGTAATGCAATCTTTCTTTGATGATTCAGAAGGCACTTTAAGGACCTGGCAATGACCTGAGGTCATTTCTCTGAACATCCTTCCTCATTCTTTCCTAATTTGTTAGTCTTGTAGACATTGATTTCATGTTGCCCATTTTAAAATCTCAAAGAATCTTTCTCTTCGGTAAATGCAAACCTTGGGGCTTTCGACTAATTTTGTTAAATAGCTTTGGGCCCAGTCAGAAGGCCAAGTTCTGCAAACCAAGATATGAAAAAGAAAAAAATTTGTAAAAGAAATGATTTGTCTAATAAACTATTCTTAATATGGCATTGTCTTGAGCAATATTTCCATAGTAAAAATGCAAACACTGACCATTGATTTAACTACAAATTGTGAAGTAATTAAATTGGGAGGATAAGAAGAGAAAACATGAGAATGAAGTCATAAGAGATTAAAATCCTCAAGATAAATAAAGTAATCTGAAGGTTAAGGATATTTTTTCCTGGGTTCTGATTGTATAATATCTTGTGCTCTATCTAGAATCAGTGCATGGGTGTGTGCTCAGTCGTGTCTGACTCTTTGTGACCCCATGGACTGTATAGCCCGCCAGACTCCTCTGTTCATGGGATTCTCCAGACAAGAAGCCTGGAGTGGGTTGTCATTTCTTCCTCCAAGAATCAGGAACACATGGTAATCAACCAGAGGTGTACTGGCCGTCAATATGGCTAATGCCCAGCATGAATAAATGGAAAAATACCACTACAAGCACACAGACAATGGAAACAAACCATATAAAAACCAATTTAAAGTGCTGAAACTGGTTACCACATTAAGAAGGTGAATGTAATACAGCCGGAGATTTCCGTTGTTCCTGCCCAAATAATGTACATTTTAATTCAACAAAAATACAAATTATATATACACATATGTATATGCATAGATATGTTTAAGACATGCTGTTTCCGATTCATGTTTGAAGTAAGAAGGGTATAGATCATAAATAAGTAATAAAATTCCTGTATTTAAATGATTAATTTTAAAGGCATCCAGACATAATAAATTGAACCTGACAGTCTAACCATTCTGGTGGTAATGCAATCTTTCTTTGATGATTCAGAAGGCACTTTAAGGACCTGGCAATGACCTGAGGTCATTTCTCTGAACATCCTTCCTCATTCTTTCCTAATTTGTTAGTCTTGTAGACATTGATTTCATGTTGCCCATTTTAAAATCTCAAAGAATCTTTCTCTTCGGTAAATGCAAACCCCTTCGGGGGCTTGACTCATGATGCTGGGAAAGGTCATGGCTTTCCTGCTGCTCCTCAGACTCGGAAGAGCTGAGGGCTTTGGGCCCAGTCAGAAGGCCAAGTTCTGCAAACCAAGATATGAAATGAAACCAAGAGGGGGCATCCTCATGTCCTCAGAAACCTCTCTGGGGAATGTGAAAACTCATGATGCAGTATACCCACATAATGGGGAGGAGGACCACGTTCTCTGAGCTAGAAGTTTCTCTATGGTTGCTTTGCCAGCTCTCAAATGATTGAACTGATGTCCATGTCTTTAAAGAGATTTTTACCTGGGTGAGGGGTGAGGGGGAACAGCTAATCTTCCAGGTAGGTTCATTATGTGATAGATCTATATGATAGTTTTATGTAAATGTTAAAAATCACATTTACAGAAATATTCCTAATGCCATGGTAAGATATTTATATCTAATGTTAAAATGGGCTTCCCTGGTGGTTCAGATAGCAAAGAGTCTTCCTACAATGAAAGCAACCTGGGTTCCATCCCTGGGGCAGGAAGATCCCCTGGAATAGGGAACAGCTTCCCACTCCTGTATTCTCGCCTGGAAAATCCCATGGACAGAGGAACCCAGTGGGCTATAGTCAAAGAGTCGGACACAGCTGAGCAAGGAACACACTATGGAAACTATTAAATGAGCAAAATTCTGGAAATAATCTGTGGAAAACAGATTCTTTTATTTAACTGGTATCTGTTTTATGAGATAAACAAGCAAAAATCCTTATAGGGTTCCACCTAGGTCTGTTGGAGTATGTCATTTTTCTCAATCAAAGAAAAAATGCAAGCTCCTCTTTCAAGCTACAGGAACCATACCTGCAAGAGGACTGGCTCATTGATTTACTAAAGAATGGAAATAAAACTGTTTCCCTGTCTTTCCACCAACAAGAAGGAGACCTCCTGAGTTCAGGTAAATGCCGTGGCATCATTGATTGGTATCACTGTTCTGGGTGAATTTCAACCTGACAGTCTAACCATTCTGGTGGTAATGCAATCTTTCTTTGATGATTCAGAAGGCACTTTAAGGACCTGGCAATGACCTGAGGTCATTTCTCTGAACATCCTTCCTCATTCTTTCCTAATTTGTTAGTCTTGTAGACATTGATTTCATGTTGCCCATTTTAAAATCTCAAAGAATCTTTCTCTTCGGTAAATGCAAACCCCTTCGGGGGCTTGACTCATGATGCTGGGAAAGGTCATGGCTTTCCTGCTGCTCCTCAGACTCGGAAGAGCTGAGGGCTTTGGGCCCAGTCAGAAGGCCAAGTTCTGCAAACCAAGATATGAAATGAAACCAAGAGGGGGCATCCTCATGTCCTCAGAAACCTCTCTGGGGAATGTGAAAACTCATGATGCAGTATACCCACATAATGGGGAGGAGGACCACGTTCTCTGAGCTAGAAGTTTCTCTATGGTTGCTTTGCCAGCTCTCAAATGATTGAACTGATGTCCATGTCTTTAAAGAGATTTTTACCTGGGTGAGGGGTGAGGGGGAACAGCTAATCTTCCAGGTAGGTTCATTATGTGATAGATCTATATGATAGTTTTATGTAAATGTTAAAAATCACATTTACAGAAATATTCCTAATGCCATGGTAAGATATTTATATCTAATGTTAAAATGGGCTTCCCTGGTGGTTCAGATAGCAAAGAGTCTTCCTACAATGAAAGCAACCTGGGTTCCATCCCTGGGGCAGGAAGATCCCCTGGAATAGGGAACAGCTTCCCACTCCTGTATTCTCGCCTGGAAAATCCCATGGACAGAGGAACCCAGTGGGCTATAGTCAAAGAGTCGGACACAGCTGAGCAAGGAACACACTATGGAAACTATTAAATGAGCAAAATTCTGGAAATAATCTGTGGAAAACAGATTCTTTTATTTAACTGGTATCTGTTTTATGAGATAAACAAGCAAAAATCCTTATAGGGTTCCACCTAGGTCTGTTGGAGTATGTCATTTTTCTCAATCAAAGAAAAAATGCAAGCTCCTCTTTCAAGCTACAGGAACCATACCTGCAAGAGGACTGGCTCATTGATTTACTAAAGAATGGAAATAAAACTGTTTCCCTGTCTTTCCACCAACAAGAAGGAGACCTCCTGAGTTCAGGTAAATGCCGTGGCACATGATCATTGGATTCGGGTTATTCAATGTCTCGTTCTGGGTGAATTTCACCTGGAAGCAGCAGCAAACGTTAACCACTGGGTGCTCACAAAGGTATACACCAATGAGAGCAAAAAGGAAAAACAGTGACCAGGGCATACAGTCACCAGAGAGCAGAAATGGGGCTATTCCTTCACCAAATTGCCTTGGCTTTCATCTGGGCTGGAATTCCACGGAGAGGATTTACCTTCCTCTGACTCCCTAGGGCAGCCGTGCTGCAGGTCTCAAGGAGCTAGGACTGCAGACTGCTATCCTCGAGGCACGCTGATCCTGCTCCTCCCAAAGCCAGCCCGAGCTCCCACATGGCATGGAAGCTTGCTGCCCAAGGGCTCAGCATGCTCCTGAATTCTCTCTCCTGCTGTCCACCAGCTCATGGACACTGCCTTCATCAGGCTTGCCTACCACCATATTGCCTGACTCAACCGGCTTTAATCAGTCCTTTCCTTTCCAGACTTTCCTGCTGCGTTAGACACCCTGACCATCATCTGCTTCCTGAAATCTGTTTTCTCTCCTTGAGAGACATTGCTCCTGTCTCTCCAGATGCTCCCTTGCAGGCACCCCCATGTACCCCCCTTCTCCCCATCCCTTCCAGGCTGGCGCTCCTCAGGGCTCTGCCTTCGCCCCTCTGCTTCTTCCAGAGCACATGCCCCAGCTGCCACGTCTTTCTATGGCTTTAACAGTCAGCCTCACCGCTGACCTCTTTCAGTCCTTCGCTTCAACTGCAGCTGCGCACCGAACATTTCTTCTTAGATGGCTTACCCGTCAAATCACGAGTCCAAACCTGAACTCGCCCTCTTTCCTGCCAGCCTCCTGCATCTCGTGTGTTCTCTCGACTTGAGAATGGCACCGCTCTCCAAGAGAGCTGAGGCAGGAATCTGGGAGTCTGTCTAAATCCTCCCTTTTCTGCCTGCCTCCAGCCAGTGCCCGAGTCATGTCAGTTATTATGCCAAAGTGTTCCTTACTTCGTGCCTTTCTTATTCCCCGGCTACTGTCCGGCTCCTAGAAGCCAGGTCCCCTCTCACCTGAATAGGTGCTTTAAGTCTCCCCCTGGTCTCCTGCCTCCAGACTCTTCCTGTCCTGTGGTCCCTGCACATTCGGTCCTGTGCTTACATGATGAAGGGCTTCTTCGCTGAAATGATGGTCAAGCTCAATTACCACTTCCTCTGGGAAGACTTCCTCTCGGAGTTTCCCCTGCCTCCTTTCTCTTCCTGGAGTATCTTGCCCAACTCTGCCTCCAGCACAGTCTCGCAGAAAGGCTCTTAGCTCTGTGTAGCTCAGAGAACTCTACTCAATGTCTTATATCTAATAATATGATGAAAAATAATCTGAAAATAGATACATATGTTATATATAAGAGTACATATGTACATAAGAATATATACGCACTCTTTTTCAGATTCTTTCATAACTGAATCACTTTGCTATACATTTGAAACAGGCACATCATAAATTAACTATGCTTCAATTAAAAAATTAAAACTAAACAAAATACTTCCTTTATTATTCGTTAAAAAATGCAAAAAGACTCTTAGCTCCTCTGACTCGAGGTCTACACTCCCATTTCCTAGTGTCTAATGCAGTACTTGGCAGGAGTGGTCCTCAGTATGGCAATACAAAGAAAAGGAGAGGAGGGGGTGGCCGTGGGTGCCTCCAGCAGCTCTACCATTAGTCTGCCAAGACCTGGAGAGGGTCATTTTAATTCTCTGAGTCTCAGTTTACCTATCTGCCAAAGGAGCTCTTTCATTTAGTAAAGACAAATATGGTTTGAGCACCTACTCTGATGCCGAGCGCAGTGCTCCGTGTGGAGCCTGTCGTAAATGTAAACAGGGCCCTTCCTTTCCTAGGACCTTGTGGGCAGAATCACATTTTCATGGGTCTGTTCTGCAGCAAGAGCAGATGGCTCGCTTCGAATGCACTGCCAGAGCTCGTCCATTATTTATGTGCCCCCTGCGTACCTCTCCCGGGTCTCCCAAGCTCTGAGGAAAGCGTGTTTCTAATCCAGCAAGGTTCTTTTTCACAGCGTAGCCTGGGCTAAGCTGGGGAATGGCACTCTCGTACCACACAGGCACCTTTTCTAGAAATGCCCTGCCTGGTGGAAGACCTCATATGGTTTTGGAGTCTGCAAGCACCAAGCATCCTTTACATGGATACTTTCGACCCCAAACTCCACGCTTGCACAATTCCCTTGGCTTGTGGTATCTGGGCTGCAGATTCTGTTTCTTGTACCCTGTCCCTCGTGCACGCATGCATGCTGAGTCGCTTCAGTCATGCCCAACTCTTTGCAACCCTATGGACGGTAGCCCGCCAGGCTCCGCTGTCCATGGGCTTCTCCAGGCAAGAATACCGGAGTCAGGTGCCATGCCCTCCTCCAGGAGATCTTCTCGACCCAAAGATCCAACCCCTGTCTCTTAGGTCTCCCGCATTGGCAGCCAGGTCCTTTGCCACTGAGTCACCTGCGAAGCCCATCCTTCCCCTCACCCCTGTCCAAAGCAGTGATGTAAGGGAGAAAGGCAATGTTTCTGTCAATAGACGTTGAGAAAGGGGACAGTCACAAAAGAAGCTAAATTCTCATCTCCTCTAGTGGGAAGTCAATAGAGGATCCCTAAACCTGGCATATCGAGAAGCAATATGTCACTGGAAGATACAGAGGAACCCGGCATGCATCAACCAAGAGAGTTAAAAGTCATTGCCTCTGGGGACAGGAAGTAAGGGGTGGTTTATGGGGAGAAGCTGGGGAAAATTTTCTGTTCCTAAAAAATGTGGAATTTCTCAAGTTATGTGCCTGTATAACTTGGATTTTAAAACAACTGAAAATGGAATTGGAGAAAACGACATCCTCACTGAACTTGAGGAACGGACTGTGTGGTAGCTCCGATCGTCTGAGCCACAGCGGTATCTGAAGACGAAACCACTGTTGTGACAATGTCTTCCCGCCCTCGCTCCATCATCCCATCCCCAGGAGACCTCCCCTCCCTCTCTTCACTCACCCCTCCAAGATCCCACAGCACCTCCCGTGGGGTTCCTCCTGAGAGACCCGGGTAACCAGCACCTTCACTGAGCCTGCAGACCACAGGTGGGGCCCGGATCAGCCCAGTTCAGACCCCAACTCGAACCCTGATCACACCCTTGGAGTGTTTCTCCATGGCCTCCTTCCTCACTTTCTCATTGGATCAGAACCACCTCCTTATCAGCTTCCGGGAATCCAAACCCGTAAATGCCTCCCCTGTTGGGAGTTACACATCTTCATTTATGAGTGAAATCAGCCAGATCTCACAGCAGAATACAATTTCTCTCATGACACCAGCTCCTCAAGTGCTGGCCGGTGGCAGCTGCGGTTCCATTAGGAACACATTTTCCATGGTGCAAACCGCCCTGCCACCCGCCGGGCTACAGTCAGCTTCGGAGCTGCCGCCGGAACAGCTGGAATGGGTCCATCAAATCCATGGACTGGGGTGCCTGGAGAAACATGAATCCCCAAGATAGAGTGTTTCCTGCTCCCCCAGTGAGCCGTAGCCAGAGAAAGTCTTTAGGGTGGTGTTGGTGCTTGTGTCGCCGTGATGAGAGCACTCAGCAGACTTAAATTTTCACCTACACACGTCCGCCCGCACAGGCAGCCTCTCTGAAGGAGGGCTCCGTGGGCTGCAGGCAGAGCCCAGTCTCTCGTCCAGATACATTCAGGAAAAGGCGCTGCATTTAGCCGCGATGCCCAGGGTTCATGGAAAAACACACAGTGAGCATCCTGTAGCTTCATGTCTCGCTTTTATTCATACATGGGGAAAAGGTGGTGGTTGTTGCTTTATTTTAATTTGGCATAGGCTTCCCTGGTGGCTCAGATGGTAAAGACTCCACCTAAAATGCCGGAGACCCGGGTTCAATCCCTGGGTAGGGAAGATCCCCTAGAGAAGGAAAGGACTTCCCACGCCAGCATTCTTGCCTAGAGAATTCCATGCACAGAAAAGCCTGATGGGCTACAGTCTGTGGCATCGCAAAGAGTCAAACAAGACTAAGCAACTGAGCTCAAGATGAGACAGAGAGGGCAGGGACGGAAATGTGCTTTCTTGGGCTTCAACGGAGAGATAGGACGGACCATCATCTTATTGCACAAATTTTTTTGGGATCGTTCCAGGAAACCCATCTCTTATTACTGAGCCTGCAGACCACAGGTGGGGCCCGGATCAGCCCAGTTCAGACCCCAACTCGAACCCTGATCACACCCTTGGAGTGTTTCTCCATGGCCTCCTTCCTCACTTTCTCATTGGATCAGAACCACCTCCTTATCAGCTTCCGGGAATCCAAACCCGTAAATGCCTCCCCTGTTGGGAGTTACACATCTTCATTTATGAGTGAAATCAGCCAGATCTCACAGCAGAATACAATTTCTCTCATGACACCAGCTCCTCAAGTGCTGGCCGGTGGCAGCTGCGGTTCCATTAGGAACACATTTTCCATGGTGCAAACCGCCCTGCCACCCGCCGGGCTACAGTCAGCTTCGGAGCTGCCGCCGGAACAGCTGGAATGGGTCCATCAAATCCATGGACTGGGGTGCCTGGAGAAACATGAATCCCCAAGATAGAGTGTTTCCTGCTCCCCCAGTGAGCCGTAGCCAGAGAAAGTCTTTAGGGTGGTGTTGGTGCTTGTGTCGCCGTGATGAGAGCACTCAGCAGACTTAAATTTTCACCTACACACGTCCGCCCGCACAGGCAGCCTCTCTGAAGGAGGGCTCCGTGGGCTGCAGGCAGAGCCCAGTCTCTCGTCCAGATACATTCAGGAAAAGGCGCTGCATTTAGCCGCGATGCCCAGGGTTCATGGAAAAACACACAGTGAGCATCCTGTAGCTTCATGTCTCGCTTTTATTCATACATGGGGAAAAGGTGGTGGTTGTTGCTTTATTTTAATTTGGCATAGGCTTCCCTGGTGGCTCAGATGGTAAAGACTCCACCTAAAATGCCGGAGACCCGGGTTCAATCCCTGGGTAGGGAAGATCCCCTAGAGAAGGAAAGGACTTCCCACGCCAGCATTCTTGCCTAGAGAATTCCATGCACAGAAAAGCCTGATGGGCTACAGTCTGTGGCATCGCAAAGAGTCAAACAAGACTAAGCAACTGAGCTCAAGATGAGACAGAGAGGGCAGGGACGGAAATGTGCTTTCTTGGGCTTCAACGGAGAGATAGGGACGGGACCATCATCTTATTGCACAAATGCTCTCTGTCACTCTCCCTTCACTCCCCCAGCATCGTTCCAGGAAACCCTGCTGCTTCTAATATTCTCCCTTGAATTTGGGTCAAAGATAATAAGCACTAGGTTTGAACATCCTAGTCCTCAGTGGAGGCTGGTCCCTGCCCCGCAGACTGCCCGCCAGACTCAGAGTGCTCAACTGCACTTTTAAAATCCCCCGGAAAGCTCCAGGCATTGTGAGCAGGTCCTGCTGACCAGGCTGATGTTTTACAGCCAGGCTCTCCAACAATGCCATTTACTGCACACGAAAGATCACAGCCGGCAGATGTGGGCGGCCTTGCTCTGGCCTCTTGAAATTGCATCTGTTTTGAAATGCGACTCGACTTCAATCCGAAGCTGACCATAACATCCACAGCAAGGACGGGAGGTGTTTACTAGATAAGCTTTTGATATTTGATGTTTGCTAATCATATTAAAGGCTTGAAACAAAATCCCAGCTACAATAAATCCTCACAATTGTCCACATGAGGCAGGAAACGCCAAGGAGCTCCGTCCGGGGGTGTGATGAGAGGCTGGTGGCTCCGGGCGGGGAGCGCGGGTCTGGCGGTCAAGGAAACAAAGACCGAGGGGCTCGGCCTGATTCTCTCTGTGGCCAGCAGTGGCCAAGGGGCTCTCCTGGCTGGGTTTCTCCATCTTAGAATTCTGACTCGGACATGCGAGGGGGTGCCTCAAAGGGACAGAGGAGGAGGCTTCACCTCACAGCCCCGCCTGCTGATAGTCGTGAGCTAAAGAATTCAACTTTGCAGCAATTCTCAGTTCTCTCTCTTCAGTCCTTCCTGACTCTGTGACAACGTAGGCTTTGGGCCTGAGTGATCGGCCCATCAGAAGAAGCGTCTCCATGGCAGAGGGGGCAAGGCCCGCCTTTGCTGCTGGACGAGGTGAAGGCTCAGGACCTGGACCACAGCTTCACTCTCCTGCCGTGGGGTCCTTGGACTCCTTGCCAGGAGGCGGGTTCTAAGAAGGCCAACTATTTGGGGCTGAAAGTGGCTCTGGATGTCAACTCAGCCACACACACGCGCGCATGCACACACACACACACACACACACACACACACACGTCCTGGATGAACAGTTGATGCCCTCCATGCAAACGTCAGGCCTCCTAATTCCTCGACCCCACCCCATGCCTCCCTGTCTCTCATTCAGGACGACTTCCTCAACTCTCTCCGTCCGCAATTATGATCTTGCTTAAGGCTTTAACTTACACTCCGCTTACAAGCGGGTGAAACTTCACCCCCAGGAAATCAGGGAGAGTGGTCTGCAGGGCCTCCACTGCTTTCTGCTGTCTGGCTGTGCTTCTGCGACCCTGCCTCTCAGAACCTCGCCGGCACCCTCTCCTGACACGCCCCTAGCGACCTCACCTATCGGCAGTGACTCACGATGGCGGGCGATCTGACCTCCCCGGACAGTCTACCTTCGCGAAAGGGAAGCGTGAAGACTAAGCCCTTCTAGGCTCTGTGCAGCTGCAGCTGTCGTGATGGAATGGCAGGCATTAATTAGGTTGGTCTTCCGAGACACGCAGCCTCCCTCGTAACCTCGCAAATCCTCGCCATCTAAGCCTCCAGATTATTGGGTTATCTTGGGGCCGCCGGAGCCTCTCGGAGCCATCTGGTCAGAAAATATGTATCATCAGCCATTGTGAAATCCCCAGTCGGTGACCATGGGGAGACTGCTTCTATCCAAGACATCTAAAACCACACACTGAAACTGGTGCCCGGCAGGTGGAAGACCGGAGCAGAAGGGCACCCAAGCGCACCCTCCCAGGAGCTGTATGATCACGGGAAAACCTGGTTTTGTCTCCAGATCTCAGATCGTGTGACACCGTTGGCCGTCCCATGAAGCGACCGGCTGCCAGCCTTCGCCTTGGGGGATGGGGACCGCCTCGTTGGTGGCAGGGCCGCGTGTCAGCAGAGCCATCTCCTGTATGGGACTCATTCAGCGCGTGCTCACACAATGAGGCCTGCCTGGTAGGCCATGTCATGAACCAAACTGGACACTTTAAAACTGGGATCCTCACAGCAAGGGCTGGCCACCAGACCCGTTTCTCGTCCACAAAGGAGGAAGCGGGGGAATCCGTGAAGAAGGAACCTCCGTACGCGGGCTCCATCGAGCTGAGGCCCTTCTCCGAGTCAGGCACTTGGCTGACAGTTCCTCACTGGAATCGATTAGCCTGCCTCGCCCGGGTCTGTGTCGTGATTCCCTCTCTGATGGAGGAAAGCCCAGATCCCAAGATCCCCGGAGGAATTAGAAGTAGAAGCAGGATCTGAGCTCGAATGTCTGACCTCCAGTCTAGGCTCTGCTGTGAACACTGGCAGCCTTAATGGGTCCCGGGGTGTTTAAGAGAAGAGGTCCGGCCATGATGACATTTCACAAAACACAGCGGAGACTTTCACAACTTTCTTCAAGTCGGAGCTGGGGACGGCAGGTCCTGACAGATGCCCCGGATCCCCTGTTATCCCTGGACGCCTCCTGCAGAGCGTCTGAGGAGCTGATTTCACTGAGCAACCTGCCCTTTGGGCTGGGATCTGCCGTGGTCTCAGCTGCTTCCCGGCACAGCTGTCTGGAGGACAAGCCCTCTTCTGACACGTGGAGCCTCCTTCTTCCAACTCAGGGACCCAGCCATAAGAACCAGAGCCAGCAAAGGCGTAAGAACCAACTGGCCCTGGCACGGGCGTTTTTGTTGTTATTTGGGTTGCCATTGTTTATGTTTTCATTTTTAAAATCCATTAATATTTATCACTCCTGTTAGAAAATTTGAATTCATCTTTTAAACCCCTAGAGTTCCATCAGTCAAAGAAGGCCACCGTGAATGCTTCTTTCTAATTTTTTTCTATGCATCATCTTATGTCTGCTGCCCCACAGACTGTATTTTCTCATAACAAATGTTAAATGCACAAGAAGACAGCCCTTGATGTTAATGTAATGATCATTGCCCTCTGTTTTTATAGAGTTTTCACAAACATTCCTTCAATAACTGTATAAAATCTATTGTTTGAATATAAAAACAATGAAAACCAACAAAATAAAAGAACTGTTTATATGGTGAATCCTTTGTTGCTGGATTTCTAGGTTAATCCCAGTTTGTCTCTGTTATAAACAGCACTGTAGCCTTTGGACATGTCATGAACCAAACTGGACACTTTAAAACTGGGATCCTCACAGCAAGGGCTGGCCACCAGACCCGTTTCCTCCACAAAGGAGGCGGGGAATCCGTGAAGAAGGAACCTCCGTCGCGGGCTCCATCGAGCTGAGGCCCTTCTCCGAGTCAGGCACTTGGCTGACAGTTCCTCACTGGAATCGATTAGCCTGCCTCGCCCGGGTCTGTGTCGTGATTCCCTCTCTGATGGAGGAAAGCCCAGATCCCAAGATCCCCGGAGGAATTAGAAGTAGAAGCAGGATCTGAGCTCGAATGTCTGACCTCCAGTCTAGGCTCTGCTGTGAACACTGGCAGCCTTAATGGGTCCCGGGGTGTTTAAGAGAAGAGGTCCGGCCATGATGACATTTCACAAAACACAGCGGAGACTTTCACAACTTTCTTCAAGTCGGAGCTGGGGACGGCAGGTCCTGACAGATGCCCCGGATCCCCTGTTATCCCTGGACGCCTCCTGCAGAGCGTCTGAGGAGCTGATTTCACTGAGCAACCTGCCCTTTGGGCTGGGATCTGCCGTGGTCTCAGCTGCTTCCCGGCACAGCTGTCTGGAGGACAAGCCCTCTTCTGACACGTGGAGCCTCCTTCTTCCAACTCAGGGACCCAGCCATAAGAACCAGAGCCAGCAAAGGCGTAAGAACCAACTGGCCCTGGCACGGGCGTTTTTGTTGTTATTTGGGTTGCCATTGTTTATGTTTTCATTTTTAAAATCCATTAATATTTATCACTCCTGTTAGAAAATTTGAATTCATCTTTTAAACCCCTAGAGTTCCATCAGTCAAAGAAGGCCACCGTGAATGCTTCTTTCTAATTTTTTTCTATGCATCATCTTATGTCTGCTGCCCCACAGACTGTATTTTCTCATAACAAATGTTAAATGCACAAGAAGACAGCCCTTGATGTTAATGTAATGATCATTGCCCTCTGTTTTTATAGAGTTTTCACAAACATTCCTTCAATAACTGTATAAAAATCTATTGTTTGAATATAAAAACAATGAAAACCAACAAAATAAAAGAACTGTTTATATGGTGAATCCTTTGTTGCTGGATTTCTAGGTTAATCCCAGTTTGTCTCTGTTATAAACAGCACTGTAGTGGACATGCTTGCTTGTAGATTGCCTTTAGAAAGATGTCATGAAGCAGAATCACTAGATTAAAGAGGGTAAGATCCTCAGTGAATGTGCCCAAACAGTGTTATAAACATCCAGATATATTTTAACCACCGATGCACAAAAAGTCAAAATAGGAAGACAAAACCACCAGCGTTGACCCGTTCTCCCACAAGACGAGCGGCGGCAGTGAGCCTATGAGATCATGGTGGGCGTCGCCACTCACTCAACACAACGGCGCCTACTGCGTTCTGCTCGCTTCCGGCAGCAGTGTGTACTCGGTCAACTCTTTCCTCCTCCTTGGAAAACCCTCCCCTTATCTCTCAGCCCGTTCCTCCTTGTGGAGAAAACCGTGCAGACATCAAGGCCCGTGGAGGTTTTCCTCCCTGCCAGCTGGTCATCCTTGTCCCGGAAGTGGATAGGCCTACACGGGAAGGCAGGCCCGCTACCGAGACCCCTCACCCTGCGGACCACGCCCCGGCCTGCCCTCCCCGACCGCCCCGCCCTCCCGACCGCCCCGCCCTCCCCGACCGCCCCGCCCTCCCGACCGCCCCGCCTCCCGACCGCCCCGCCCTCCCGACCGCCCCGCCTCCCGACCGCCCGCCCTCCCGACCGCCCGCCCTCTCCGACCGCCCGCCCTCCCGACCGCCCCGCCCTCTCCGACCGCCCCTCCCCACGAACAACAGGAAGTACTCAGTCCCGCTGAGCCTTTCCCCCCCCCCCTGGCCCGGCCCAGCCCCACCCTCAGCTCCAGCTCACAGGCGGCCCGGCCTGGCCACGCGGAGAAGCGAGTCAATCCCCCTCTTCCCAGCCGCACTGCCGCCTGCACGAGGCCCCCGGCAGCCAGCACCCAGCAGCGAGGCCGTCCCGGGGAGAGGGGCAAGCTCTCGATCAGAGATCTGGCTTCAAATCTAAGCTCTTAACTTGTTTTTGTTTTTAAATTTATTTGGCTGTGCTGGGTCTTTAGCTGCAGCATAACTGTATAAAATCTATTGTTTGAAATGAACCTAAAAGCTTTATATGGTGAATCCTTTGTTGCTGGATTTCTAGGTTAATCCCAGTTTGTCTCTGTTATAAACAGCACTGTAGTGGACATGCTTGCTTGTAGATTGCCTTTAGAAAGATGTCATGAAGCAGAATCACTAGATTAAAGAGGGTAAGATCCTCAGTGAATGTGCCCAAACAGTGTTATAAACATCCAGATATATTTTAACCACCGATGCACAAAAAGTCAAAATAGGAAGACAAAACCACCAGCGTTGACCCGTTCTCCCACAAGACGAGCGGCGGCAGTGAGCCTATGAGATCATGGTGGGCGTCGCCACTCACTCAACACAACGGCGCCTACTGCGTTCTGCTCGCTTCCGGCAGCAGTGTGTACTCGGTCAACTCTTTCCTCCTCCTTGGAAAACCCTCCCCTTATCTCTCAGCCCGTTCCTCCTTGTGGAGAAAACCGTGCAGACATCAAGGCCCGTGGAGGTTTTCCTCCCTGCCAGCTGGTCATCCTTGTCCCGGAAGTGGATAGGCCTACACGGGAAGGCAGGCCCGCTACCGAGACCCCTCACCCTGCGGACCACGCCCCGGCCTGCCCTCCCCGACCGCCCCGCCCTCCCGACCGCCCCGCCCTCCCGACCGCCCCGCCCTCCCGACCGCCCCCCCCTCCCGACCGCCCCCCCCTCCCGACCGCCCCGCCTCCCGACCGCCCGCCCTCCCGACCGCCCGCCCTCTCCGACCGCCCGCCCTCCCGACCGCCCCGCCCTCTCCGACCGCCCCTCCCCACGAACAACAGGAAGTACTCAGTCCCGCTGAGCCTTTCCCCCCCTCCCTGGCCCGGCCCAGCCCCACCCTCAGCTCCAGCTCACAGGCGGCCCGGCCTGGCCACGCGGAGAAGCGAGTCAATCCCCCTCTTCCCAGCCGCACTGCCGCCTGCACGAGGCCCCCGGCAGCCAGCACCCAGCAGCGAGGCCGTCCCGGGGAGAGGGGCAAGCTCTCCGATCAGAGATCTGGCTTCAAATCTAAGCTCTTAACTTGTTTTTGTTTTTTAAATTTATTTGGCTGTGCTGGGTCTTTAGCTGCAGCATGACGAGTTCCCTGACCAGGGATCCAACCCTGGCTCCTTGCACTGGGAGCTCTGGTTCTTAACTACTGGACCACCAGAGGTGTCCATCAGCGCTTAACTTTTAAGGCAGAGACCCTAAGCGAGTGACATGCCTCCCAGGGCACCACAACTTACCTGCAGAACCCTCCAGAACTACCTCGGCCGGTTACTGTGAGGACCAACCATCTATAAGACACTATCCTTCATTACCTATCACCCAGGCACCTAACTCCGATCACTTGCATTAAAGGGTCATCTGTCAGGCTCAGGCAACAGGGTGGGAAAAAGAGAAAGAACCAGCAATGATCTCTTCTTCCTCCAAATGGCTACAGGCTAACTGGGACATCTCTGTCAGGAAGCTATGTGTACAAGGACACGAAGCCTAACTGTGTAATTATGCTGGGATTCCTTCTAGTAATTAGCTTTTCCTTAGGAGAAAGGCAAATAATTATCTTTCTTCCTCAGATCCAGACTGCACGTTCAGAGGCATCTATCCGCATAGCCGGTGGGGGCAGAGTGGGGCGGGGAGGAGGCCACCCAACAGAATACGGAACTGTTTGAAGGCAGAAACTGTTCTCAGAAATTGTCTGCGCAGACAATGCAACATTTTGGAGGATGGTTAGCGTTTTGCGCTTTGCTCAGATATTGTACCAATGACAGAGATAAGTCTTGTGTGAAAGTGGCATGCACCAAGGTGGTACCCAGAGGGTTCAGACATCCTCCGTCAGGAGGTCAAGGTCAGAGCCGATGCATTCCCAGGACACAGTGGGAGGTTCCAGCAGAGGGACCCCACTGCATGGGCCCTGTGCCCTTGGGCCCTTTCAGAAACAAGGGCCAGAGCCCACTCCGGGATGCCCTGGCTTTCTGCTCCAATCTCCACACTGTTTCTAGGCTTTTCCTCGTGAACCCAGCTGCCTTCTGACCTCAAACACCATGCTCCACCCCACCCCTTTTTCTTGCCTAGCTAATTCCTTGGCCATCCAAAACTGTATTTTATTTATTTATTTTTTACTTTTGGCTGTGGTGGATCTTCTTTGCCGTGCCTGGCTTTTTCTACTAACAGGCAACAGGAGCTGTTCTCTAGTTATAGTGCGTGGACTTCTTATTGCAGTGGCCCTTCCTGCACGAGGGCTCCAGACACATAGTTGTTTCCATAGATCTTTCACAAAGGCTTAGTTGCTCCTCAGTATGTGGAACCTTCCCAAATCAAGGATCCGACCCATGCCCTCTTCACTGGTAGGCATATTCCTGACCATTGAACTACCAGGGAAGTGAAAGTATAATTTTGTCTAGCAAAACTCTGCCTGCCTTGAAATCTCCGTAATACACGGTGTCCCTTTCATTACAGCACTTCCCAGGTGGCATGGCTCACTAGCGACTCCAAAGGGGGAAATAGAAAGAACCAGCAATGATCTCTTCTTCCTCCAAATGGCTACAGGCTAACTGGGACATCTCTGTCAGGAAGCTATGTGTACAAGGACACGAAGCCTAACTGTGTAATTATGCTGGGATTCCTTCTAGTAATTAGCTTTTCCTTAGGAGAAAGGCAAATAATTATCTTTCTTCCTCAGATCCAGACTGCACGTTCAGAGGCATCTATCCGCATAGCCGGTGGGGGCAGAGTGGGGCGGGGAGGAGGCCACCCAACAGAATACGGAACTGTTTGAAGGCAGAAACTGTTCTCAGAAATTGTCTGCGCAGACAATGCAACATTTTGGAGGATGGTTAGCGTTTTGCGCTTTGCTCAGATATTGTACCAATGACAGAGATAAGTCTTGTGTGAAAGTGGCATGCACCAAGGTGGTACCCAGAGGGTTCAGACATCCTCCGTCAGGAGGTCAAGGTCAGAGCCGATGCATTCCCAGGACACAGTGGGAGGTTCCAGCAGAGGGACCCCACTGCATGGGCCCTGTGCCCTTGGGCCCTTTCAGAAACAAGGGCCAGAGCCCACTCCGGGATGCCCTGGCTTTCTGCTCCAATCTCCACACTGTTTCTAGGCTTTTCCTCGTGAACCCAGCTGCCTTCTGACCTCAAACACCATGCTCCACCCCACCCCTTTTTCTTGCCTAGCTAATTCCTTGGCCATCCAAAACTGTATTTTATTTATTTATTTTTTACTTTTGGCTGTGGTGGATCTTCTTTGCCGTGCCTGGCTTTTTCTACTAACAGGCAACAGGAGCTGTTCTCTAGTTATAGTGCGTGGACTTCTTATTGCAGTGGCCCTTCCTGCACGAGGGCTCCAGACACATAGTTGTTTCCATAGATCTTTCACAAAGGCTTAGTTGCTCCTCAGTATGTGGAACCTTCCCAAATCAAGGATCCGACCCATGCCCTCTTCACTGGTAGGCATATTCCTGACCATTGAACTACCAGGGAAGTGAAAGTATAATTTTGTCTAGCAAAACTCTGCCTGCCTTGAAATCTCCCGTAATACACGGTGTCCCTTTCATTACAGCACTTCCCAGGTGGCATGGTAAGAGGCACTCACTAAAATAGCATTCTTGAGGCCAAACACCACTGTGCATTCATTTTATAGCTCCTGAATCTATAATAACATAGTTCCCAGCACACAGGAAATGGGCTTCCCACGTGGGGCTGGTGGTAAACAACCCACCTGGCAATGGCGGCGACTTAAGAGACTCTGGTTCATAATCTGGGATCATACATATCTGTAAACAACAAAACTCTGTAAAAGTAAAATAAAAGTTAAACAAACAAACAAACAAGAGAGACTCTGGTTCACCCCCTGGGTCGGGAAGATCCCCTGGAGGAGGACATGGAAACCAACTCCAGTATTCTTGCCGTGGAGAATCCATGGACAGAGGAGCCTGGCAGGCTACAATCCATGGGGTCGCAAAAAGTCAGACACAACTGAAGGACTAAGCACAGTTGCTTTCACCTTTCCTTTAAGGTCCAACTCCTCCTGTCTCCCGGAAGAATTCAACATGCCTACGAGGCCACCTGTCAGCACATCAGTGATGGGTCATGCTGTCTTCCTTGAGGACCTATGACCACGATCAGACTGGGAGCCCATCAGGGAGCGGGACTGCTCTCCTTTCTGCACTCCCAGTGCTAACAGCAATTTAATAATTACCCAGAGAAGCTGTTTGATTCCTATTTGTAGGAATAAGGGAGCATATAATTTAATCCTTCTGTCAAAAAAAAAAAAAAGGAAATTCATCAAAATCCTTCTAAAATACCTGACCACCTCTCAACCCCCTAGAACCTGACTCAGAAGACATTAGTCCCTAAATCAAACTCTATTGTATAAGCTGCTTCCAAAAACACTGAATGTCATCCCATACCTGACTTGAAGTGCCTAAATGTTACAAGGCTATTGTTTCAGGCCCCTGCTGGAGGTGCATCGGGGAAGAAGGGACTTAGCAAGGAAGAAAACATGGCGCCCGCCTTCAAGGAGCTCAGTCACGGGGAGCCCAATGTGAAGGGAAGGAGCCACTCCCTCTTGAGCTCCAGGGATGAGAAGGGTTCCATCCGTGTGGAGGCTGCAGGGAACTTGTGGAGGATACAGGAGGCCAGGACATTCAGGAGACAACAAGAAAATAGAGAATTCTGGGTGTGCCTTGGGCCCAAGGGTGAGAGATAAGACAACCAGGCAGCAGGTGTGGGACTGGAGGGCTAGAGGTTTTAGATAAAGCCCCTCTCACCCCTTCCCAGAAGTAAGAAGCCTCAGGCCCTCAGGCTTTTCATCCTGAGAAGAGAGGGGTGTGGTGAGGAGAAAGTATCTTCCACAAGAACCCACTCACCGGTCTCCAAGACCCATGTCCCCAACCCATTAGCCAAGGGCCTCCACGATGGGCCCACCCTCTCGGTGGGGTCAGCCCCTGCCGGCAGCTGGGGAGCCAGGCTCTAGGTGGGCAAGATCAAAAGGCCTGGATAACCTCTGGGGTCACAGCGACAAAATGCTTACGGGCTGGAAGAGGATGGAGCCATTAGAGTGAGGAAATGAACGCTGGCTTTTTCCCCCTGAGCAGGCACAATGGGGGCCGATGGGGAGGGAACAAAGCATGCCCACTTGGGTGGGAGGCGGGTGGTGGGGAGCGGGCCCTGTTCTCTGGCCCGGGAGTTAATGTCGGCCGGCAGGACAATGGGAGCGGTGACCCGGCTGTGGCTTTGGAGTGAGAACACTGCCGGGGTCAGAGCTGCCTGACCCCCAGCGAGGTTAACCAGATCAAAGCCTCCACGGATGGCCCAGCTCACCGGGCCCTTAATGACTGTAAAATTGGATTTCCACCAGCATTGGCCTAGCTACCTCTTCAGGTAGCAGGGCGAGGAGCCACCAAGGTGGGGAAGTCTCCCGTACATCACCTACCTGGCGACCTCACCCTGTTTCCTGAATTGTTCTTCCTGACACTCCCAGCCAACCCCCGCCCTTCCCAAAGGCGTCCATCACCTCTCCTGACTTCCCGATTGTGGTTTAGGTACCAAAAAATAACACTCAGCTTTTCACTTGTTAAAATGTTAAGTCAGTAGATTAAGAAGAACCATGGCCATTCTTCATCCAGCTTTTGTTTTGTGTCATACAAGTAAGCCTCACCCATTTTACAAAATGGAGACAAGAGAAAGGAAGACAACCACCATCCCAGAGAGAAGTCCTCGCTGACATCCTCAGTGTGTTTCTTGCCAGGTTTCAGCCGGGTCTTTGTTTTAGACAGTTAAGGTCATTTTGTGTTTATAATTTTATACCCGACGCTTTAACAGGATATCCTACGTTGTGGAGGATACAGGAGGCCAGGACATTCAGGAGACAACAAGAAAATAGAGAATTCTGGGTGTGCCTTGGGCCCAAGGGTGAGAGATAAGACAACCAGGCAGCAGGTGTGGGACTGGAGGGCTAGAGGTTTTAGATAAAGCCCCTCTCACCCCTTCCCAGAAGTAAGAAGCCTCAGGCCCTCAGGCTTTTCATCCTGAGAAGAGAGGGGTGTGGTGAGGAGAAAGTATCTTCCACAAGAACCCACTCACCGGTCTCCAAGACCCATGTCCCCAACCCATTAGCCAAGGGCCTCCACGATGGGCCCACCCTCTCGGTGGGGGGTCAGCCCCCTGCCGGCAGCTGGGGAGCCAGGCTCTAGGTGGGCAAGATCAAAAGGCCTGGATAACCTCTGGGGTCACAGCGACAAAATGCTTACGGGCTGGAAGAGGATGGAGCCATTAGAGTGAGGAAATGAACGCTGGCTTTTTCCCCCTGAGCAGGCACAATGGGGGCCGATGGGGAGGGAACAAAGCATGCCCACTTGGGTGGGAGGCGGGTGGTGGGGAGCGGGCCCTGTTCTCTGGCCCGGGAGTTAATGTCGGCCGGCAGGACAATGGGAGCGGTGACCCGGCTGTGGCTTTGGAGTGAGAACACTGCCGGGGTCAGAGCTGCCTGACCCCCAGCGAGGTTAACCAGATCAAAGCCTCCACGGATGGCCCAGCTCACCGGGCCCTTAATGACTGTAAAATTGGATTTCCACCAGCATTGGCCTAGCTACCTCTTCAGGTAGCAGGGCGAGGAGCCACCAAGGTGGGGAAGTCTCCCGTACATCACCTACCTGGCGACCTCACCCTGTTTCCTGAATTGTTCTTCCTGACACTCCCAGCCAACCCCCGCCCTTCCCAAAGGCGTCCATCACCTCTCCTGACTTCCCGATTGTGGTTTAGGTACCAAAAAATAACACTCAGCTTTTCACTTGTTAAAATGTTAAGTCAGTAGATTAAGAAGAACCATGGCCATTCTTCATCCAGCTTTTGTTTTGTGTCATACAAGTAAGCCTCACCCATTTTACAAAATGGAGACAAGAGAAAGGAAGACAACCACCATCCCAGAGAGAAGTCCTCGCTGACATCCTCAGTGTGTTTCTTGCCAGGTTTCAGCCGGGTCTTTGTTTTAGACAGTTAAGGTCATTTTGTGTTTATAATTTTATACCCCGAACGCTTTAACAGGATATCCTACGAATATTCTCGTGATTAAGAACTCCCCACAGCCACGATATTTAACATCTACATCAGGCTGAAAGGCAAGCGTGCCTAGAAGAGCACAGAATGGATGTGATGAAACATTTACCTTCAGCTGGTTCTCGTACTCTATTGATATGAATACTTCTGATGCACATCTTTGGCAGAAGGTTGCTTCCACATTCCTGATGTTTTCTTTGTAGTAGATTCTCAGTGACACATAATGGAATCATCTAATCAAAGGATAAAAATATTTGAAACAAAAAATTATTTCCATTTTTAAAAGTGATTAAGAGCTAGACTTCCCTGTCAATCCAGTGCTTAAGACTGAGCTTCTGAGACAGGAGGCATGGGTTCGATCCCTGGGTGGGGGAAATTCCTCAGTGTGGTGAGGCCAAAAGAAAAAATTATTAAGACCCAATCCTTATAGTGATCACTGAAGACAACAGAGACCAATGAGATATGGTCTCTACTCGCCGAGAGCTCATATAACAGCAGCACACATTTCACTCCAGCTCCCATGCAAAATGGGCTGCTATTCTCAATCTGCATAGGAATGGTTTAATAAAAAATAATAATAATAATAATAATAATAATACAAAAAAATTGAAGAGTTTGGGGGAGGGATTTGTTCCCATAACCCTTGGCCTTCCCTATAACGTAGAACTTGAAAGTTCTTTTGCCATGCAAGAGTCATTTTCATAGGATACTTGATCTAGGAAGCCCAGTCTTCTGGAGTCAAGAAGGCTGTGGAAGATGAGTGATCTGCGACAAAAGGGCACTGCCGCCTCCTCTGCCAGGCTGGCTCCTCCTCAGGGTCTTTGTTTGGGTCATCCCCTGCCTGGAATGCCTCTTCCCAGAAAAGTTCTTAATCAGTCAGATTAAGGCCAGATCAATCCCCCTGGGCCTCATCCGAATCTTGCTCCGATACGATAAGCCTCACCCATTTTACAAAATGGAGACAAGAGAAAGGAAGACAACCACCATCCCAGAGAGAAGTCCTCGCTGACATCCTCAGTGTGTTTCTTGCCAGGTTTCAGCCGGGTCTTTGTTTTAGACAGTTAAGGTCATTTTGTGTTTATAATTTTATACCCCGAACGCTTTAACAGGATATCCTACGAATATTCTCGTGATTAAGAACTCCCCACAGCCACGATATTTAACATCTACATCAGGCTGAAAGGCAAGCGTGCCTAGAAGAGCACAGAATGGATGTGATGAAACATTTACCTTCAGCTGGTTCTCGTACTCTATTGATATGAATACTTCTGATGCACATCTTTGGCAGAAGGTTGCTTCCACATTCCTGATGTTTTCTTTGTAGTAGATTCTCAGTGACACATAATGGAATCATCTAATCAAAGGATAAAAATATTTGAAACAAAAAATTATTTCCATTTTTAAAAGTGATTAAGAGCTAGACTTCCCTGTCAATCCAGTGCTTAAGACTGAGCTTCTGAGACAGGAGGCATGGGTTCGATCCCTGGGTGGGGAAGTTCCTCAGTGTGGTGAGGCCAAAAGAAAAAATTATTAAGACCCAATCCTTATAGTGATCACTGAAGACAACAGAGACCAATGAGATATGGTCTCTACTCGCCGAGAGCTCATATAACAGCAGCACACACATTTCACTCCAGCTCCCATGCAAAATGGGCTGCTATTCTCAATCTGCATAGGAATGGTTTAATAAAAAATAATAATAATAATAATAATAATAATACAAAAAAATTGAAGAGTTTGGGGGAGGGATTTGTTCCCATAACCCTTGGCCTTCCCTATAACGTAGAACTTGAAAGTTCTTTTGCCATGCAAGAGTCATTTTCATAGGATACTTGATCTAGGAAGCCCAGTCTTCTGGAGTCAAGAAGGCTGTGGAAGATGAGTGATCTGCGACAAAAGGGCACTGCCGCCTCCTCTGCCAGGCTGGCTCCCTCCTCAGGGTCTTTGTTTGGGTCATCCCCTGCCTGGAATGCCTCTTCCCAGAAAAGTTCTTAATCAGTCAGATTAAGGCCAGATCAATCCCATCCCAGAAGTCTCGTGGGCCTCCCGAGTCCACTCTGAATTCCTTCCCTACTCACTGCCGTAATCACAGGATCAGCCTTTAGTGAAACATGAACTCAAGGACAGAAAATCTGTCTCATTCATGTCATGAAACTTGGCAGAACATCAATACTTAATAGATGTTTAATGAATCAATCAAAAGATACGACCATTTGTTCAATGATAAACTGAGACATATAGCAATCTTTCAGCATTTACCCGAGCAAAAACTGATTCCCATCAGGTCATACCAAACCAGACGTCATCAGGAATAGTACATGGACAGGGGCCAGGGTAAAGACTTTTATAGAGAAGACAAAGCAAAACAAGAAAACTATTAGATTATAACTTAGTTGCTTTATTTGGAGAAAGTCTAGTTGGCTATTTATGTTTGATTATCTTTGGGTTTGGATATCTTAACCCTGAAGTGATAAAGGCTTAGGTTTGCTTTGCTTCCTAGGCTACTTAAGACACTAGAACCACCTCAACCTACTGGCATCCTTGTCAAATTAATTAACACACTCTTTTCTGTTGACTAATTATTTCCTTCCTGTTTATCTTATCTCTTCAAATTGATTATATGGTGCAACACTTAAGAATTTGGAATAAAAGTGAAGATCAGATCCCAACTCCGCCTTATAACCTTTGGCAATCATCAGTTTCATCATCTATAAAATGCCAATAATAATGGTATCTATCTCCTTCAGACTGTAGCAAGAATGAACTGATGTTGTACCCGATAGCAAAGTGAAAGTGTTCATCGCTCAGTCGTGGCCAACTCTGCAACCTCACGGACTGTAGCCCACCAGGCACCTCAGTCCATGGAATTCTCCAAACAAGAATACTGGAGTGAGTAACCATTCCTTCTCCAGGAGATCTCAACCCAAGAATTGAGCCCGGGCAGCCCACATTGCAGGCAGATTCTTTACCGGCTAGGGAGTTTACAAAGATTGCTGGTGTGGTGTCAAAATATTTAAAGGAGCCAATCTGAAGGACTGTCCTCACCAGAAATGACACAACTTCAAGATGAGAAACACATGTAACCAAAAGGAAGGAAATTTGAAATCAGTATATATACAAAAATCTATGAATCCATAAACAAAAAATGCCACTGTTCACCTTAGAAGTTGTTTAGGCACAAAGTCATTCAGAAAAAAAAAAAAAAAAAAGAAGAAATTGAGCATCTAAAATGAGAATTAAGTGATATAGCTCTTTTATCTCATATTAACTTATATTAGTTCAGAGTAAAGGTTCAATCCAGACTTTCCAGGTGGCACAAATGGTGAAGATTGCCTGCCAATGCAGGAGACATAGAGATGTGAGTTCAACCCCTGGGTCAGGAAGATCCCTAGAGGGGGAAATGGCAACCCATTCCAGTATTCTTGCCTGGAAAATCCCATGGCCAGAGGAGTCTGATGGGCTCCGGGTGGTCTTAAAAGAGCCGGACACGATTTAGTGACTAAACAACAACAAAGTTTCAATAACACTATGCTTTACTGGATGATGAAAATGTTTATTGAGAGGAGAAAATGAATCATCTTTCTCTTTTTATGTTCCTTGCTTCCTTCTTTTAATGAATTATCTCTAGTTCTCAGTGACCAGCTTAGACCTAGGCTCTTAGTAGGTGCTCAAGGAGGACTGATCAAGTCCCATGTCAGAATCCACAACAGTCTTTCAAACGTCTTTCATTCTTCTGCCTTTGAGTTTGTAAAAGGCAGGAGGAGACAGTCCCACGGGCAGAAGGCGAGGGCTCTGGGAGCGCGCACTTTGATGCAGGCAGGGACCCTCCCCTCCTCTCTCTCTGCCTTTTTAATAGAAGCCGAGGAAGGCATCTGCTCTAAGAAATCAGATCATTAGCGCTCAAAGAGACCCTTGAGAACACCTCATCCAACCCCCTTGTCGGCAGATGAAGGAACTGGGGCTCGCGGAGGTTAAGTGACTCGCCCAAGATCACAAAGCCAGGCTGCCAGGCTCCAGCCCGGCTCTCTTTTCACTGTGCTGCTTCAAGGAAGTCTCTGGAAAAGAAAGTCAAAGCTCAGCTTTAAGATTCCCGAGATGAATTTGCCGAGGCAATGGAGTTCAGCTCTGCCTCTAAAGAAAGGGAGAAGGGGAAAAAAATAATAGTTTAAACCGCTCTGGATGATCAGGTTCCCCGGGACTCCTCTGCACCGCATTTGGAACGTCACTGTGAACCTTTCCTGGGTGTTTGGAAGTGGGATCACAGTTTCTCCCGAATGTTCTTGGGCCAAAGGACCACGGAACAGACTCTGAATGGGCCTGGCATGCCCGTATCAGCACAGGTGCCCATGACCCCTCCCTCTGGCCCAGTTACGGGTACTAACTCCAAGACATCCAGACCACACACTCCCTAAATGTTCTCCCCACCATCTTCCTCGTCGAGAGCCGGCGCCCTCCGCCCGGATGCTCAGGCAGTCCCTCTCAGAGGCATCTGGAGGGCACTTTGGTCCCGTGTGCATGTGTGCTCAGTCACTCCGTCATCTCTGACTCTTGGCAACCCCATCAGCTGCAGCCAGCCAGGTCCTCTATCCGTGGAATTTCCCAGGCAAGAATACTGAAGCAGATTGCCATCTCCTCCTCCAGGGGGTCTTCGCAACCCAGGCATTGAACCCACGTCCCCTGAGTCTCCCGCATCGGCAGGCGGAGTCTTTGCCACAGCCCCAGGTAATGTGCGTGCTCCTTCATTTAACTCTGAAAGATCCACTGTGCGATGGGCATTCATGATGTCATTCACTTAACAAACCCTTGGTATTGACCATTTTTCAGGCACCATTCTCATCTCTTTCCACCATTTGTTTGTCTCTTCGTAACAAGTTCTTTTAAAAAAAAAAAACTTTATTTTGCTTTTAACTTTTACAGAGTTTTGTTGTTTACAGATATGTATGTTCTCAGATTAGTCATATGTATATCCCCCCCTTCCCACCCCTCCCAACCATCACACAGCACCCCTGAAGGATCCCCTTTTCTCACAGAGCGATGACTATAGCTGTTTTCTTCACTTATGATAGTACAGGCCTTCATGCTACTTCCTTTACGCCTCCCACCCTCTGTTCCTTCCCCACAATGTCCATATGTCCACTGTCCATGTCTGTCTCTCCATCGCTTCACTGCGTGTGCCATCATCACCATCCTACTAGATTCCATATATATGTGTCAATATACTGTATTTGTCCTTCTCTTTCTGGCTTACTTCACTTTTTATGATACGTTCTAGATCCAGCCACCTCATTAGGGCTGATTCTTCTGCATTTCTCTTTACAGCTGTGTAGTATTCCCTTGTATATATGTACAAGAGATTTGTATCCATTCGTTCGTCGATGGGCATCTAGGTTGCTTCCATGTTCTAGCTATTGTATAGAGAGCTGCAATGAACACTGGGGTACAGGTGCTTCTTTCAGATTTGATTTCATCAGGGTATAAGCCTAAGAGTGGGGTTGCTGGGTCGTATGGTGCTTCTATTTTTAGTTTTTTAAGAAATCTCCAGACTGTCTTCCACAGAGGCTGTATCAATTTACACTCCCACCAGCAATGCAAGAGGGTTCCCTTTTCTCCGCAGCCTCTCCAGCATTTATTGTCTGTCGATTTGTGGATGATGGCCATTCTGACGGGTGTGAGATGATATCTCATTGTAGTTTTGATTTGCATTTCTCTAATTATAAGTGAAGGTGAGCATCGTTTCATGTGCTTTTGGGCCATCTGTATGTCGTCGTTGGAGAGGTGTCTGTTTAGGTCCTTTTCCCATTTTTTGATTGGGTTGTTCATTTTTCCAGTGCTGAGTTGTCTGAGTTGCTTGTAGATTTTGGAGATTAATTCTTTGTCTGTTGTTTCATTTGCTATGTTTTTCTCCCACTCTGTGGACTGTCTGTTCAGCTTTTTTGTGATTTCTTTTGCTGTACAAAAGCTTTTAAGTTCATTAGGTCCCACATGTTCATTTGTCTTTTTAGTTCCGCTATTCTAGTAGGTGGGTCAGAGAAGATCTTGCTTTGATTGATGTCCTTGAGGGTTTTGCCTATGGGTGGTCCAGTGGGTAAGGACACTGCCTTGCAGTGTGTAACAAGCTCTTGAAGCACGACCCACTATCACCCTCCCTGGGGCTCTGGCGACAGGGCCAAAGTCTAGCAAGTGTCAGTGCCAACGGCGGAACCCGGTGTGTTTCAGTCCAAGTCCACAGCCTGTAGGTTATCCTGCCTCTACCACTATCTCTAGGCGATAAGCACTTGCAGCTCAAAGACATAAAACAACTTGCTCCAAGTCACAGAGCAGGTGTTTATAGCAGCTTCATTCATAACTGCCCACACCGGGAAGCAGCCGAGACATCCTCCAGATCCACCATGGAGTATTATCTAACACCAAAATAAAGGCACTATCAAGCCATGGGAAGACATGGAGGAAGCTTAAATATGTATCACTAAGGAAACTGAGTCCATCTCAAAAGACTACACAGTGTATGGTTCCAAGTCTATGACATTCTGGAAAAGGCAAATTACTGAGGCAGGAAAAAATCAGTGATTGTGAGGGCCGCGGGGGAGAAGAGGATAAAGAAGTGGAACATGACGTGCTATAGAGCAGGGGAAACACTCTGTGAGGTACGGTAATGATGGACAACGAGGCCTTGTCTACTTGTCCAAATCCACGGAATGTCTGACACCAGGCGTGAGCCCTCACATAAGCTGTGGACTTGGGGCGATGCTGATGTATCAGTGCAGATTTATCGATTGTAGCAAATGTTCTCTCAGGGTGGTGGGTGAGATGCTGATCACAGAGGAGATGGTGCGTGTTACGGGAATAGGAGTGTTGATGAGAGATCTCCGGGCCTTCCTCCCAGTGTTGCTGTGAACCCCAAACCGCTCAGATGAACAGTCTATTTCATTAAAAAGAAAGTTATATGGCATATCATCCCATATCAAATCCTATTCCCTTTATTTTTTTTTTAAAGATTTATTTATTTATTTATTTTTGGGGGGTGGGGTGGGGAGGGAGGAGAGCAGGCAGGCTACTTCTATTGGTCTTTCATTTGTCTATTTTCATCCATCTTTGTTCTTTGTCCCGTGTGGGCCTCCCATCACGGTGGCCTCTATTGTTGCAGAGCACCGACTCTGGGCGCATGCACGCCAGAGCTCCGGCTCGGTAATTGGACACATCGGTCCAGCCGCTCCGCGGCACGTGGGATCTTCCCAGGCCAGGGATCGAACCGGCGCCCCTTGCTCTGCAAGGCGGCGTGGCGTCCTTACCCACTGGTCCACCAGGGAAGCCCCCCTATTCCCTTTATTTTTGATGTGGTACATCTTCTACCTTCATTTAGACCCTGAGAGCAATGAGACCAGGGACCTCAAGGTTTACTGTTTCTTATTTTCCTCCAAACCTGACAATGATGCTCAACAGATGCCCAATAAACAGTAGTTTGAAGTGGAAATTGTAGGAGTGTTATAAGAAATCGAGTCAGACCAGTTTTCAGTTAGTTAACCTCCCCAGGACTCAATGTTCTCATTTGTGAAATGGGGATAATAATGCTACATTCCTTATGAGAATTTTATGGCAATCCATTGAAATGATGTGTTTGAAAAGCTTAGAAAACCACTAGACATACGTAATCTCAATAGATACTAGTCACTGTGGTCTTATTATATTACTATTCCTGTCTTACCACTGTCCAGATGTGTGCATTTTATGGCTTAATCAGAGGGTAGAGACCTTCGCAGGGTTTGTTGTTTTCATCAGTCTTGTCTCTCAGTCATTCCATGGCCCTCTATAGTTTCCTTAATTACTATTTGAGTCATGAAAAAAGAGGGTATCGAGGTTGTGACCCCCCACGGTTGACGGGTTCTCAATGCAACAAACATTCCCTGAACCCTAGATCTGGGCTAGTTCTGTGCTAGGGTCTTCAGAAGATACAAAGAAATATTTGTGAGGTACGTTCCCTACCCTCACCCTCAAGAAAACCCTAACACAGTAAGTTATCTGCTATAATATAACTGAACTTAAGGAAATTTCCTTACTAGCCCAGTGGAAGAATAAGTCAATTCAATCCAAGGGGAGATTTCGATTTTGAAAATGAGCGTGCTCTTTATAGAAGGTCTTCTGGTGAATATGAACTAAAATTCTATATGAATCGACAGGCACCTCGGATTCATCAGGTTTACAGGTGAGAAAGCGGAGGCCCAGAGAGGGCAGGAGAGTCGCTCCAGGCCACACAGCGCTATGGCAACCTGAGTGGGAAGAAAGCAAGCTGGTGTATATTGATTGCTCTTCTGGTCCAAACACAGAGCTTGAGATTCAGGAGAACTATTCTTTGGGACAGTTTCCATGGCTGTGGCTTTCCCGGTGGTTCTGCCTGCCAGTGCAGGAGATGCAAGAGATGAGGTTTGATCCCTGGATTGGGAAGACCCTCTGCAGAAGAAAATGGCAACTCCTTCCGTGTTCTTACCTGGAAAATCCCATGGATAGAGGAATCTGGCAAGCTACAGTCCACAGTTGCAAAGAGCCAGACACTACTGCTCACACACATAGGGACACACCGTGGCTGTAAGGGCTTGGATGGTTACTAACCCTCTCTGATCCTCACCTGCCTTCCCCCCACCTATTACCTAAGAATTTTGAACCCCATAAAATATTACCAATTCAGGCTGGGGTCATTTAGAATTTTTTTTTAAGCTCAGTTTGCCAGACTCTAAAAATTAGCTTAAGTAAATGAATGCATGAATAACCTTATACTCTACAAAATATTTTCGTATTTATCTCATTTGAGCAAAGGCTTTTCCTTTAAGATAACTAATAGTGAGAGAAAACAGGTCCAGAGAGTCCAAGCAACTCCTCTGAAGCCACCCTCAGTCTTGTCTCTCAGTCATTGGCCCTCTATAGTTTCCTTAATTACTATTTGAGTCATGAAAAAAGAGGGTATCGAGGTTGTGACCCCCCACGGTTGACGGGTTCTCAATGCAACAAACATTCCCTGAACCCTAGATCTGGGCTAGTTCTGTGCTAGGGTCTTCAGAAGATACAAAGAAATATTTGTGAGGTCGTTCCTACCCTCACCCTCAAGAAAACCCTAACACAGTAAGTTATCTGCTATAATATAACTGAACTTAAGGAAATTTCCTTACTAGCCCAGTGGAAGAATAAGTCAATTCAATCCAAGGGGAGATTTCGATTTTGAAAATGAGCGTGCTCTTTATAGAAGGTCTTCTGGTGAATATGAACTAAAATTCTATATGAATCGACAGGCACCTCGGATTCATCAGGTTTACAGGTGAGAAAGCGGAGGCCCAGAGAGGGCAGGAGAGTCGCTCCAGGCCACACAGCGCTATGGCAACCTGAGTGGGAAGAAAGCAAGCTGGTGTATATTGATTGCTCTTCTGGTCCAAACACAGAGCTTGAGATTCAGGAGAACTATTCTTTGGGACAGTTTCCATGGCTGTGGCTTTCCCGGTGGTTCTGCCTGCCAGTGCAGGAGATGCAAGAGATGAGGTTTGATCCCTGGATTGGGAAGACCCTCTGCAGAAGAAAATGGCAACTCCCTTCCGTGTTCTTACCTGGAAAATCCCATGGATAGAGGAATCTGGCAAGCTACAGTCCACAGTTGCAAAGAGCCAGACACTACTGCTCACACACATAGGGACACACCGTGGCTGTAAGGGCTTGGATGGTTACTAACCCTCTCTGATCCTCACCTGCCTTCCCCCCACCTATTACCTAAGAATTTTGAACCCCATAAAATATTACCAATTCAGGCTGGGGTCATTTAGAATTTTTTTTTAAGCTCAGTTTGCCAGACTCTAAAAATTAGCTTAAGTAAATGAATGCATGAATAACCTTATACTCTACAAAATATTTTCGTATTTATCTCATTTGAGCAAAGGCTTTTCCTTTAAGATAACTAATAGTGAGAGAAAACAGGTCCAGAGAGTCCAAGCAACTCCTCTGAAGCCACCCTCTGGAAAGAAAGCATGAATGCAAAACCCCTTCAGCCAAGCCCATACCTTTGCCTTCTGTGACTTGGGTGTTGTTATTGTTTTAACAGACACGCATTATCCCACATTTCACACCGTGCTGTAAATACTGGGGATATGAACGAGTTCACTGAAATGTTTCCTCATATATGTATGAGTGTGTATCAGTCACTCGTTTATTTCACCCATTCATTATGAGTAGCTGGACAGACACCCAGAGATCCTTCCGCCATCGGCATCCTTGGGAATCCTGCCCACCTCCGTTCCAGAGGCTCTGAGTCCAGTTCCAATGTATTTCACAGTTAAAACTAACAAACATTTACTGCAATCCTTTATTACCACCCTGGGCACTGTCTCTCCGCTGCAGAATAAGCCAGCCAGGTCTGAGCCCTTTCGAGGGCGGGGGCGAAGGTGTCCGGAGGATGGGGGCAAGTTTTCCAAACTCCTCACAGGGGAGCGAGTCCTGGCGAGAGAGGACGCTTGTACCTCTGGGACGACTTTGAAAAGCTTTGGGGAAGGAGGCCCTGTGGGAAATGCCTGGAACTCTCTCAAATTGGCTCCATTTCAGACCCCCAAGACCAAGAAAGCATTCAAAGGGGAGTCCTGAAGGAACCATTTATATGGAGATCTCGGGGAGCTGTTCGGGGGCTTGGATGCCGGCCACCGCTAACAGGGCTATTTCTGTTCCAACCAGAAGACGCCTAACTATCTCTGGCTTCTAACCAGTCATAATGGCTAAATACACCCACTTTAACAAGAAAGGGAGAAAGAAAGCAAAAGAGATGGGAGAGAGGAGAAAGAAAAAGGAAAATCTCTTCAAGAAAGGAAAACAAGGAGCTGTGTTTCTCCTTTAATCTCATGGTACTGTGAAGGGTTATAGCTGGAAGAGACCTCTCACCTCAGTCTACCCAGATGTTTGAAGCTACAGGATTCTGATTTCCATCCAACAGAAGTCCATGGGACAGGGAGAGATGGCCAATGGCCTGAGTGGACCATACTAGAAGTCACCGTAAGCGCTCCCTCCCGACCTGGATTTCAATAGGTGTGGGAGCCCCATCATAGACAAGGTCTCCCTCCCGCTTCTCCTGCATCCTCCTGCTCCGGTAATCTGAAGAGCACCGGAAGAGCAGAGATCGGGAGCTGGAGAATGGTGTGTATAAATCTGAGTTCCCCTGACTCTCAGTGTTCTTTATGGTAAAATGGAGATGACAGTATTTACTTAGGAAGGCCCTTGCGGGAAAATGAGATAAATCAATCTATGTAAAACTCCCAGAAAGTTCTAGCCCGAAGAGGTGCCCTCTGGGAGGCATAAACACCTTTTCCAGCTACACCAGAACTTCCCGCAAAGTCCTCAAGGGAATATGAATCACTGAGCCCTTTCAGGGGGAAAGCCCCCTTTCTCGTCCTTTGCGTCCATGCGTTCTCTCATCCTAAACTAAGAGAGAGCTCCGCTGAGATCAGGGTCCCACTGAGAAGGTGGCCACTGAACTTAAAGCCTTCAAGGATAAGGACCCCACTGAGCATCAAATTGAGAAGAGGTTGGATTTGAGAAGAGGTTGGAGGAGAAAGATTTTCCAGCAGAGGGAACCCCTCAATGAACGATAAGCCTGAAAATGCCTGGGCCCACAATGGTCTCCACTTCTGATTTATCTGGCCCCAGTAAAAATGCCAGAGTGCCTCTAGGTGTAGTGAGTCCAGCCATCAACAAATGCAGGTTGACCTAATGATGAACTAATTGATAACAAAGAGTTTCTAAGTGCCATCTCCTCCTTAGAAGCCTTTGTGATGTTGAGTGAGCTCATTAGGATCTTTGAAAGGAGTCAGGGTCAGGTGAGACAACTGACAGGCCCAGGTTCTCCTCAAGAAGTCCCTGACAGGCTGGCAGAGCAAGGGACAGACCGGCTGGGGCGGCACCACCCAACGGCTCCAGGTCCCCCACTCCCATTTTTTGTGGAGGCCTGCCACTTCCCGGCCTTTCTTGAGTGAGGACATTTCCCTTTTCTCCCCTTCTCTTATCCACACGCCGAGTCGAGAGGCTTCAGGCTGGGGTGGCAATTGCTCCCCTCCTGTTCATGACCACAAAACCCCCTGGCCAACAGAACTCCGTGCGCTCAGGAACTGATGGGAGTTTCCTCTGGTTCTTCCTTTCCGGGTCGCTGACAGCCATCTCTAGCCCAGGTTCAGCTTCCTGTCTGTCTTGTCCGTTCTCTTCCACCCACCACGTGAAGCAGTTCAAGGAGGCATTTTCTGCCCACTTGTCAGAGGAAGAAGGTGAGCTGGGGGGGATCTCTTTCCAAGCAGCGCAGGTCTGTGTGGCACGGAGCTCGCCTCACCCAGGCTGGCTCACAGCGGTCGGGGGCCTCCAGTCTAGAACAGAGGGAGAGGCAGTGGAGGCGTCCTCGAGAGAGGGCACCTCGCCACACCCACTGGTGGTGGGTGCCGTCACCGCCAGGGCTCTCTGTCCGTCCCCAGGTCTTGGCGCCTTAGCCACCCCTCCACCCTGTAAGAGAGCCTGCAGCGGTCCCGCGTGTTCAGTGCTTTCTGCCTCTCCTCTCCTCCTTACAACAGCCCCGCGAGATCAGATGGGTTCTCCTCCCCTTCGCAGTGGAGGAGAGAAAAGGAACTGGAAGATGTTAAAGGCATTCAAGATCACAGGCTGTTACAGGATTCAGGGACAAGGGCACGAGATACCCAAGTCTGCTCCCATAGTGATTGGCTTACATCTCTTAAATGCATCACTTGCGTTCTCCCCTCTAAGGTCCCCATATCGTAGTGCCTTGCTAGTCTAGAAACGTCTGTTAGGTTATAGAAACATCTGCAGAATAGAATGAGATTAAAGTGCACTGAATGATGCTTTCGAATACATTATGTTTCAATAGTTTTTTGCCTCCCGAAGTGGCTGGGAAACAGGGACACAGCGTTTCACACTCTGAATAGTCAGTCACCCTTATGCTTTTGAAATCGCTACAGAGAACATGTTATAAATGAATGTACAGTTATAAACAGGGCATCTAAGCCACAATAATGATTGATTTCTGTTTTCTACTTTCTTATGGGCACACAAGTCAATCTGGGCATATATTTATTTCACCTTTTAAATTGTATTGCTGAACTTCCCTGGTGGTATGGTGGATAAAGTCCACCTGCCAGTTCAAGAGACCTGGGTTCAATCCCTAATCAGGGGCGATTCCATACGCCGTGGAACCGCTAAGCCTTTGCACCATAACCACAAAGCCTGCTCTCTAGAGCCTGACCACTGAAACTAGGGAGGCTGGTTCACCTGGAGTCCATGCTCTGCCACAAGAGAAGCCACCACGGTGAGAAGCCTGCGACGAAGAGGAGGCCCTGCTCACCACAGCCAGAGAAAGGCCGTGAGCAGCAACAAAGACCCCGCGCCATCAAAAAGAACAGAGTTGCTCTTTTTTTTTAAGATTTATTTATTTTTTGGCTGTGGTGGATCTTCGTCATTGCGCACAGACTTTCTGTAGCTGTGGTGAGTGGGGGCTCCTCTCTAGTTGTGGTGCGTGGGCTTCTTGCGGTGGCCTCTCTTGTTGTAGAGCACGGCTCTGGAGGTGTGAGCTTGGGTAGCTGTGGTTCATGGGCTCTAGAGTGCAGGCTTAGTGGCAGTGGTACACCTGCTTAATGGCTCTGGGGCATGTGGGGTCTTCCTGGCCCAGGGACTGAACTGGTGTCCCTTGCATTGCAAGGCAGATTCTTAACCACTGGACCACGAGAGAAGCCAAAAAAAGAAAACAGGTTTTTAAAAGAAACTGAATAAAAGTGCTTTCTTAGCAATACAAGTTATTAATAATAATAATTACTCATTTTAGAACCTATTATTTGCCAGATACTCCATCAGATATACATTATGTCACTTAATCCTTACAAAAAGCTTAGGAAGTAGGTGTTAGTATCTTTGAAACTATGGAAACTGTTGCTCAACAAGCTGAAGTGCCTGTCCCCAAACCACAGCCTTAGTACCAGGGTTTTCAGGGCTCCTCTGGCTTTGTCTCTCCTCTTCAGTTTCCCTGCAAAGTACCCTGCTGGTAGAGATGCCAAGCTACTTTGAAAATGAGATCAAGTTGACTCAGATGGATGCTTTGAAGTCATCTACACCATTTAGGTTGTTTTCTCATTTTAAAAAAAATTTTGGCCTCTTTTATTGTTGTTTTTTTTTTTTTTTTAATTGACTTATTTTCATCCATCTTTATTCTTTGGTCTGTGTGTGTCTCCCATTGCAGTGACCCCTCATTGCACAGCACTGGCTCTGGGCGCATGAGCTCCAGAGCGATGGCTTGTAATTGGACACACCGGTCCAGCCATGCCTTGGCACATGGGATCTTCCTGGGCCAGGGATCAAACTGGTGCCCCTTGCACTGCAAGGCGGACTCTTTACTCACTGGACCCCCAGAGAAGCCCTGTTTTCTACCACAGCACATCTTCCCACTTCTGGGGAGACCAGCATATAGCCCGATTTTATTATTTCTTTAGTTAGTTTTGGGTTGTGCTATGTGGCTTTCAGGACCTTAGCTCCCTGACCAAGCTTGTACCCATATCCTGGCAGTGAAAGCACTGAGTCCTAACCACTGGACCACCAGGGAAATCTCAGACTACTTTTCTTTTAGCCAAAGTCCTTGCAAGACTTGCAGGAAGGAATAAATGAGGAAGTTGAGATTAAGATATTGACATTGTTATAATAATAGGCTTCCCTGGTGGCTCAGTGATCAACGATCTGCTTCCCACTGCAGGAAACGCACATTCAGTCCCTGGGTTAGGCAGATCCCCTAGAGGAGGAAAAGGCAACCCACACCAGTATTCTTAACTGTAGAATCCCATGGACGGAGGAGCCTGGAAGGCAACCATCCATAGGGTCGCAAAAGAGTTGGACACGACTGAACAACTAAACAACAGCAACAACATACAGAATAGACAACAAACATGAACTGGATAGTGTAGGAAATGACACTCCATATTCTGTAATAACCTACATGGAAAAAGAACCTGAAAAGGAGCATAAATATATGAATATATAGATATATACACTAATATTTGTATGTATAACTGAATCACTATGCTGTACCCCTGAAACTAACACGATACTATCAATCAACTATACTTAAAAAGAAAAAATACCTTTCAGAAAGTGAAAAGAACAGGCATAGCATCATCCAGAGAGGGTCATAGAGAAGGAATAAATTTCCAAGCATGAAAATATTAACAGTTTGGAGCTAATTTCTTTTTTTTTTAAACTTCTATTCCACTTTTAACTTTTACAGAGTTTTGTTGTTTACAGATATGTATGTTCTCAGATTAGTCATAATTTCATTTTTTTTTTAAATCACCTGAATACCTCACTCATAGTCTCATTCATTCAACCTAAATATTTATTGAAAGAATAAAAATACAGCATCTAAAGTGCATTTGGTTCTGACATTTCAAGTGGTGAAAGCAAAAAGAGATCATAAAAGCTCTGTTCATGTCTGGCTCAAATTGTCTGTAATGTCCCTTTTATGGAGTTGATGCTCCATGAACGACTTCCCCTGAGTGCCTGGCATAGTTTCAAACATACAAAGCACGGTAAAAAAAAAAAAAAAGAAGAAGAAGAAGAAGGAAAAAAAAGAAGCACTGAGGAGGAGCCGTCAGTTCAGAGAGGAGATAGTCTCCAGTTTATCATTATCTGTGATATAAAAGCAGTCGTCATCTGGAAGCACGGGGCTGGAAACTACCGTCTCGGCTTGGGATGGGAGACCGGGTGGTCTAGGAACCTCCTCTGGAGGCTCTATGGCGCCCGGGGAAAGGAAGGGAGGAAGCCAGAAGCACTTCTCACCACTCTTTCATCCTTAGCACCTGATATTGGGCAGAGTGTTGGCACCAGGAACTTGTCTGGTGGCAAGATGAGAAACGGAAGGGAGATGGACAGAAGGGAGGAAGAAGCCTCCAACCTGCTCGTCAGGATCAGAGAGGGCTTGCCAAGAACAGAAGCCACTGGAGCCAAGGGGCAGGGGCTGGAAACAGCTCCGCCTAGAGTGGAATCCTCCTGCAAGGTGCAGGGGTGGGGACAGGAGCCCCAGCTTCCACACCAAGCTAAAGAGCTGGCCTTTACTCTCAGAAGGATGATCATGGGTCAATGCGCAGTTTTCAGGAAGACAGACAAAAAACTGGAATTGGGTTTTCAGAGGCAGCAGTTCAGGAAGATGGGTTGGCTGGGGGAGGAGCGGCTTTAACAGGTACAGAAAGCAACGGCCCAGGTGTTCCAGGGGTGGGGCCGGGGAGGTCAAGGCTGACTCCCAGATTCCTCAGGCAGAGGCGGCACAGGGAGACAAGCAGGTTTAACACGACCCGTGAAACACATGAGGAATAGCCCTTCTCTGTTGCTTTTCTGTTTCCCTTTCATTTAGTTTGGACAAGAGAGGCAACAGGAGTTCAATGACGCCTTTCTTTTCTCGGCCCTATCAGTCATTCACCGAGGAGGTGGGGAGGGGAGCCGCGCAGAGGGCCCGGGCGCGGGGTATTAGCAAACACGGAGCAAAAGCCGCCGACGGGTTGCTAAACAGAGTCGTGGAGTCGCCAGCCAGCACCTGCCGCGTGTGGGACGGCCGTGTCCCCGGGTCCCGGGGGTGGGGGTCGGGGGGGTGGGAAGGCCGCCACTCATCCCTGGGGCTGTTTCCAAACCCAAGCAGGCGGAGGAAGAGAGCAGAGCCGAGGCCTCCGTGGCCCCTTTAGGGACTCGGGGACTTGCTTTAGGGATGGGACGGCTCTGCCAGCTCAACCTTCAGAGTTTATTGTTCATTAGAGAGATTGTGTGTGTGCGCGCATGCATGGGGGTTTTGTTGCTGTTTGTTGCAAAACAGCTGCAGCCTGCCTGTGCCATTCCAAAGCGCCTCTTCTCCCCCTCGGCCCCTCGCTCCTTGTTTCCTGAGCATCTGGGACCCTGGACGACCTGGGGCCAGAGCCCAGTGAGGCCCGAGTCACAGAGTGAGTCTCCCCAGAGCTCTCCCCGCATTCCTGGGGGCGCCTCACAGTTCTGAAGCTTCCTTCCCCCTAAACTGTCTCACGAAGGGAACCGGCTTTCCTTCTTGCCTCCAAGGTCCCTCTCTCCCCTCAACCCCCCTGTCTCGATTTCTGCATCTCTCCCAATCTCCCGGTCTCATCGCTGCCTCTTCCATCTCTGTCTGCCTCTCTGCTTCTTGCTTTCTCTCTCTCTTTTCAAATTTCAAAGCATCCCCTTGAAAGGCTGACTATTCAGGGCGGGCAGAAAGCGGCCTCTCTCGGGTTGGGCCGCAGTCAAAGCCGCGCGCACTTCTGAAGCGGCTGCGGCCGGTCCACCCGGGGCGGCGGCGGGCGGCCCTGCGGCCGACGGGCCATCTGTATGCAAATCTCCCGCCGCCGCCGCCGCCGCAAGCTCGCCGCAGCCCGGCCGGCCGGCGGGCTGCGCGCTCGGCAATTACCCGTGCACGCCGGCCCTTTGTGCCCGCGCGGGCTTTGTGGGTGCCGGGGCTGCCAGCACCTGCCCCGCGGGGGTGGCAGATGGCAGGACTTGGCAGCAATATGGAAGTTTGCCTGAATGTGGCCGAGCCGCAAATGGACATCTTTTATTCCTTCCTGGGGGTGGGGAGCGGCAGAGAAGGGACTCGCGCGGGATCACCATGCATTCTCGCCCTGGGCAGGTATTTGTGGAAGGCCTACTATGTGCGCCTTGCCCCGCCATGTGAAGAGGAGCTCCACAGGGGCAGGACAAGGTGTGGTCATTTTACTGAGAGAAAAGAAATAGGGAAGGGGCCACGGACATTCAAAATTGCTACACAGGCAGGGGATGCGCCGTCTCTTTTTAACTCCAGAGGGTAGATGTTGCTGGCCCCAGGGCTCCGTTGCCTAGTGACCCCCACCCACCCGCCTCCTGCCGCTGGCTGCGCATACTCGTGGGGAGGGGCTGGAGACCAAGGTCAGTCTTTCTGCCCCCAGGATCGTGATGTCTTGAACCCCAGCTGTGAAGACAGAACAGTGTTGCTTTTTGTGGATCTGCCCTCCACCGAGGAGCGCGGCTGGAGGGAGGACCAACTTCCTCCCCAGAGGCGCCTATGTTAATTTCACCTTCTTCTGAGTCCTGGGGCCTTTGCATCATTTTAAACGAGGACCATCACCGTTAGCTCAGGAGTTCTGCTGGTGAGTGTTACTTCTACTTGATGGAGGAGGACGCAGACGCAGAGAGGGTCAGTGAGGACAGAGGTCTTACGGCAACCTGGGAGGGGAGGCCAGACCCAAGCCTGGGTCTCCAGTCCCCCAGGGGTTTCGCTTTGGGAATAGCAGCGAGGATCTCTCCTTCAAAGAGAGGATGTCTGTGCTTACCAGAGCCATTTCAGTGGCAGGCTTTTTCGAGGAAACATTTGGAAGTGCGTGCAGGCCTGCTGCATCGCTTCAGTCATGTCTGACTCTGTGACCTCAGAGACCGTATCTCTCCAGGCTCCTCAGTCCATAGGACCCTCCAGGCAAGACTACTGGCGTGGGTTGCCGCGCCCTCCTCCAGGGGATCTTCCCCACCCAAGGATCAAACCTACATCTCTTATGTCTCCTGCACTAGCAGGTGGTGTTTTGTTTTGTTTTGTTTTGTTTTTTACCGCTAATGGCACATTTGGAGAGAGACTAAAAATCCTTTATTATTGCCAAATAACGTACATACCCAGCCCTGGCGCCCCACGCCTGAGCCTCACTTTGTTCCTGACCCTCCGCCCAATCTCTCAGCCCCACGCCAACCGGGTCGATCCTCCACCATCACACCTTCCTTCCCTGGTCGCCAGCACCTTGCTTAGATGTGTTTCCCGTGAGCTACCTCCCGCGGGAGCCCTGGGCTTTGGAGCCATGCCGGAACATCTCCTGCTCTGATTTATGGGATGAAGTGTGTGAAAACGCAGATGAAAGCACACGGGGAGAGCAGCTGCGGCTCCTACCTTTCCCATCCCGGCATGCCCTACTGGTTAATGAAAACAGAACTACCAGGCACATCCGAATACGGGGATGGGATGAAGTGAGGCTGGGATGAGATGAGAGTCAGGGAAGGGCAAGGCGGGGCTGGGGTCTAGACCGTCAGCAGAGGGAGGAAAGGATGGGAACAAGGAGAGGATGCCTGCGTAAACACTGATCAGAATGACCATGGTCTCTGCCATTAAATGGCACGCAGCCCAAATGTCCAGTGTGGTCGCTGGTCCTGGAACTAGCTTCTCTTACACAGAAATTACAGACCCCTGGGAACTATCTCTGAGGTTACAGTCCTTGCCTACCCAATGCTACCATCCGGAAATAGCTCCCAGCTCCGCATGCCAGGGCTGGGGCTGCACGTACTGCCCAGGGCCCTTAGAAGTGCACCGACATCTTGAAAGCTGCCTTCTGCACACTTTCGAGAGGCCATCCAAGGCACCGAGTTCAATTTCATACTTATGTACTATGCTAAAAAGCAAGCTTCAGTGGGGTGAGTCATTTTTAAAGGGATGAGAGAAGTCTCAGAAATGGGGGGGAAAGGCAGGAGTGCTTAGGGAACGGTGGCTTCCCTACTTTAACTAAGATCAAAGGTAGTGAGAACCAAGTACCGAGGAGAAGTCGATAAAGCTAGGTTGTTCAGTCAAGAAATGGGACTTGGCCTCTGGTCAGGGGTGAACCCTGTGAGCTGTGGGCCAAGAGGCGACCTCCTCAGGGCTGTGGCTTAGCTCATGGGGACTGGACTGGTTAGAGAAGTGAGGAGGGCAGGGAGGCCAATGAAGCAAAGGGAGGCAGCATTTTGAAGATAAGGAGATGTTTCTTCCTGGATATGGGATGAGATGGACTGGAATGGGGTAAGAGGAGAAGAATTTGGTCGCTTGGAGTCAAATCTCCCTTATCTGTGTAATTAGGATACTATTACCTACCTAGCAGAATTGCTGTCATTAAACAAGGAATGTATGTGAACCTAGTAGGGACACAATAGCTATTTGATAAGTGATTGGATCAATGAAAGAAAGAATGGAAGGGTGGACAGACAGGTGAATGGATGGTGGATAGACAGAGGGAGGGAGGAGGGGGGTGCAAATAAACAGGTGCTGAATCTCTCCTTTAAAGATCTTTCCTGTTTCTTTCTTTCTTCCTTGCTTTCCTTTTCAGCCATGCAACGCAGCCTGGGGGATCTTAGTTCCCCAACTAATGATGAAACCCAGGCCCTCAGCAGTGAAAGCGCAGATTCCGATTTCTGACCCCTAGACCTCCAGGGAATCCCTTGTTTTTCAAGATCTTGTTTAAATGCTGCTTCCTCCAAGAAGCCTCTCAGGATCTCCACTTATGTCATACCAATCCCCAGCCCCACAAGCCCCCGATTGCTGTTCCCCCAATAACAAAGGAACTTCTTCCTCTCTTCAGCTGTTATGGAGGACAAGCCTTACTGTTTTCAGTGGGCACCTACCCATGCAACAGAGATTAGAAATAAGCATAAAGGAACCCTATGCAACATTTTAGAAGAATCCTTGGGTTCATTTTTGTGGATAATTTGGGGAAGCATAGTTCTAAACCATACTTTCTTTCTTTTTTTTTTTTTTGGTAAGTTACCCTGATTCAGTGTGGCAACTAGAAAGTTAGGAAAAAGCCATTAAGTCCAAGCTCTCTCCTAGTGCAAAAACACACCTCAGATACGCCCACACACACACACACACACACACAACCTTTCCACCTAGTCACCTGAGCTTGTCAGCAAGGGAGAGATCATTGGCTCCCAAGCTCTCTGCAATCTCTCTGGATGGCTTGGAACATTATTGAGTTCCGCCTCCGGTTAGCACTCTGGCCCGCACCCACCAGCAGCCTTCTGACACCAGGGGCCTTTTTTTCTGAGTTTCCTCCCCGTGACACTCATTTGGACCCTAAATGCTCTGTTAACTGACTTTCCATGCACAAGTGTAGCTCCTTCTCCGATCTAGATGATGCGCGCATAGAGGGATGAGCTTTTATCTGACTCCTCTCCACCCCCACTGTCCTTTCCCGGAGCCTTGGAGAGGAGGCTTCTTTGCTTTTTGAGTGAACATCTACAGAATTTGTAACATCTATCAGGCACCAGGAACACAGAAATGAACAAAGCACTTTGGGGCTTCCCTTGTAGCTCAGTGATAAAGAATCCACCTGTGCCTGGAGGGGTGGGAAGGGGGGGATATACATATGACTAATCTGGGAGCATACGTATCTGTAAACAACAAAACTCTGCAAAAGTAAGAAGTAAAATAAAAATTTTTAAAAAAGAAAAAAAGCATCCACCTGTCAATGCAGGAGACAAAGGTTCAATCCCTAATGTGGGAAGATCCCACATGCTGTGCAACCAAGCCCGGGAGCCACAACTACTGAAGCTCGTGCACCCTAGAGCCTGTGCTCTGCAACAAGAGAAGCGCCTGCAATGAGAAGCCTGCTCTCGGGAACTAGAGAAAAGCCTTTGTACGGCAACAAACACCCAGAACAGCCAAAAATAAATAAATAAAATTATTAATAATAATAGTAAAGCACTATGACTTTCTTCCAGAATCTCCATTTAGTCTTGAAACATTTGTTAATGGCATGATCAAGTTAAAACCGTAAGACTACCTTCAAATAGTAACAAGAAGACGGGCAATCCCCTTGGGCTGCACTGAGCTCCTTAGAGACCACAAAAGGACCGCACAAGACGGCAGTGCCCTGGCGGGTGCCTGGGGGACCAGAAAGACTGGAGGGGACATCGCGAGGGCACAGTCCTGTTTGTCTTTCACTCCGAAGAAGCCCATCTGACGTTCTAGGAGCCCTGCTTCTGGGCAGAAGACAAACCAGGTTGTTTCAATGGAAATACAGGGTCCTTGGCTTAAAATCTGTGGGCAGGTGACATAATCTCTTTGAGCCTCAGGTTCCTGACTTTGAAAGAGGGATTACGCACCACCCTCTGCGGACTGCTGAGGATCAATGAGATGATGCGTGCCTCGTGCAGAGCTCGTCACGCATGTTCAGAGCACAGCGGTGGTCAGCAACCTCCTTGACAGAACCTGTGATCAAAGACACCATTGAAAAGATGGCTCCTGTTTCTCAAAGAGATGCAGTTGTCTGCGTGGGCGTGGCCTCCAGGACACGGCGAGGCCCAGACAGGAGGCGGGAAGTTGGTGCTGGGCCGCATAAGACCCCCAAGGGCCACAGCTGAGCGGGTGCCCCAGGGCACTCAGGCCCAGCCACTGCACGTCACACCCCATTAACCAAAGGCAGCTCAGGGGATCTCTGACGTGCAGAACGGGCAGCAAGTCACCATGTTCCAGAGATGTGTGCCTTCTCCTTTTGCCGGAACAATCCACCTTGGCCAGGCTGGCCTCCAGGGATGCTGGGTCAGGACTGACTGCCCTCCATCCACTCCCAGGAAGGCCTCTCTTCCCAGCCTCCCACCATCCTGCCCTCCAAGCACAACGCCCTTGTGAGCAGACACCCTCCCTTCAGACGCCGCTCTGATCTCCTGGCTTTGACGCACCCTCTGCACCTCATCCTGCTCTGGACTCCCCAGCCCCCAGCATAGCCTCACCCGACTCCGGGGGATAGTGAGCGACCTCTGTCACCTTGACCTTTGCATTCTTGACTCCCCTCCCAGCTCCACTCAGGCTACCCTAGATAAGACCCCTCAGGTCAGCCTGTCCCCAAATCTTCCTACCCCAGGAGACTGCCACCTCGGGCTCCCTGGGCCCCTAGGTGGCACGGATTTATACGGGATTTGTAGAAATACGGATGCAGCTAGAGACTGTCATGCTAAGTGAAGAAAGTCGGAAAGAGAAAGACAAATACCATATGATATCATTTATATGTGGAATCTCAAATATGGCACAAATGAATCTAACTATGAAACAGAAACAGAATCACAGACGTAGAAAACAGACTAGAGGTTGCCAAGTGGGAGGGGACTGAGGGAGGGGTGGGGTGGGAGGCTGGGTTGAGCAGATGTAAGCTTGTATATATAGAATGGATAAACAACAACATCCTGCGATACAGCATAGAGAAGACCTATGTTCAGTATCCTATGATAAACTGGAATGCAAAAGAATATTTTTCAAAAAAGAATGTATATATACATATAACTAAATCATTTGGCCATACAGCAGAAATTAATGCAGCACTGTAAATCAACTACGCTTCAATTTAAAAAAAAAAGAATAGAAACAATTATATGGCAGTTAGCTGTGCCTTGGCACTGTTTTGATGATGTTATTTACAAGTATTACCTCATTTCCACTTCACAGCAATCTTAAAAGAGAGAGGCTATGATTTTCCACATTTTACAGTAGAGAAACCGAGGCCCAGGGAAGTTAAGCTATTTGCCCAAGGCGACCCAGCTAGTAAGGGGCATTTAGCTTCAGACTGTTGCCCATGACCCTCTGAAGCTCCTCAGTAGCTTGGTAGTTCCCGACTCAGGACCACACCCCCCGCAGCATACACTCATAGGCACAGCACACTCCCACCTCTTGAGCGCTCCCACGGAGCATACGACACCCTCCCACGCACAGCAGAGACGCGCGAGCAACGCCCAGGTTCACACGCGCATCGCCAGTGCCTACCGCCCGGCCTTCTTCCTCTTCAAGGGTTTCCATCCCTCGAAGGCCATCCATCGAGCTCCTCCGAGAAGCCTTGCCCGCGCCCCGCTGAAGGTCAGCCCCTCTCTAGGCATCTCTTCAGCATGTGTTTCGTTCTCGTGCCCCTAGCACTTGAGTCCTGTGGTGTGACCCCCAACTGCCTTGTTGGCTCCTGGTGGAAGGCGTTATGGACCCATTTGGGGATCAACTCAGGGTCAAGCAGCCTGCTTTGCAAGTTCCGGTTTAGCCATCGAAAGCGTAGCTGAGTGAAGAGGCAATGGGATCAATCACTGAGCACTCTGCTTTCACACTCACCCGACTAGCTCTCCAAATGCAGACAACAAAAGGATTTCAGTTGGTGCTTTATACTCAGTTCCAACAAAGACTGTTTCCTGCTGTCAATTTTCTGTTTACAGTCAATCCTCACTGTTTGGGATTCTGTATTTTTGAATGTGCCAGTTTGCGTGCTAAATCACTTCAGTCGGGTTAGATTCTTTGTGACCCTATAGACTGCAGCCGGCCCCTCTCCTCCGTCTGTGGGATTCTCCTGGCAAAAGCAATGAAGTGGGTTGCCACACCTTTCTCCAGGGGATCTTCCCAACCCAAGGACTGAACTGGCGTCTCTTATGTCTCCTTCACTGGCTGGGGTCTTTACCACTGAGCCACCTGGGAAGCCTGCGAATTCTCCTACCCACTGAAATTTATTTCTAACCGCCGAAGCAATCCTCATGGTGCCCTACAGCCATTCCTACATCTGGGCAGGGGGGTGAAGAGTCTGAGTCACCTGATGCACTTGTTCTCAGCTGATGCGTGTGTTTCTTTTTCTCTTTTTTTGACTGCACCAGGTCTTTGTGGCCACGTGCAGGTTTCTCTAGTTGCCGTGAGCGGGGGCCACTCTTTGTTGCATGGGCTTCTCACTGTGATGGCTTTTTTAAATTGTGGAACATGGGCTCTAGCCCCACAGGCTTCAGTAGTTGCAGCATATGGGCTCAGTAGTTATGATGCACCGGCTTAATTGCCTCACAGCATGTAGGATCCTCCCAGACCAGGGACTGAACTTGTGTCTCGGCATTGGCAGGCAGATTCTTAACCACTGGACCATCAGAGAAGCCCTCAGCTAATGTTGAGCAAGACGTGCTTCATCTTCTTGTCTCAGACAAGAAGTAAACAGGGTCCTTTTCTCAGTCTGTCCAGTGCTGTGGTTTTCACACTTCCGGGCCTTTTGAAGTGACTTTGTGGTTTAAAATGGGGTCCAAGTGTAGTCCCGAAGCATCATGCCCTAGTGCTCCTGAGCGAAGGCTGTGATGTGGCTTATGGAGAAAACACGCATGTTCTACAAGCTTTGGCCAGGCATGAGTTACAGTGCTGTTGACCCGAGTTTAATGTGAATGAATCCACAACATATATTAAGTGAGATGTCTCTAAACAGAAACACAGATGAAGCAAGGCTGTGTGCAACTGGTTGACAAAAATGTTGTGACTGGAAGTTCATAGGAGCCTAGCTCTGTATTTCCCCAGTGGCTCCATGTTCACTGATTCGGTGTTTGCAGAGACGTTATACATCACGACTATCATAAATACCTTATGTATAGATCCTATATAGAGCTATATGAATATACATGTGTGTGTATACACAGAGATTGTGTGTGTGTATGTGTGTATATATATATGTATATACATATATATATCGATCTATATCTTGAAACATACAGTTTCCTTCCTATCAATAACATGGATCATTTTAAATCATTTACAAACATTTAGAAACTGGTGACTACATCCAAAGACCCAACTCCTAACTTTTTAAAAATATTTATTTTTGGCCATGCTGGGTCTTTGCTGCTGCTCGTGGGCTTTCTGTGGTTGCAGAACGTGGGTGTTCCTCTCTGTCCACGGTGCTTGGGCTTCTCCTTGCAGTGGCTTCTCTTGTTGGCAAGAGCACAGGCTCTGGGCACAGACTTCAGTAGTTGTGGCACATGAGCTTAGTCGCTTGGAGTCAGGTGGAATCTTCCCAGAGCAGGAACTGACCCCGTGTCTCATGCGTTGGCAGGTGGATCCCTAACCACTCGACCACCATGGAAGTCCCCATCTCCTAACTTTTGAGCTTTCTAATCTCTTTTGAAGCTAAATAGCACCAAGCCAGTTGTGAAGCACAGGAAGCCAGGGTTTCCATGGCCTTTAAAAAAGAATTCCAACTTTTCGAGCCAGCCAGGAAGTCCCCATTCCAACTGTAGTCCCGAAGCACCCATGCCTTTTTACACTTCGGGCCTTTTGAAGTGACTTTGTGGTTTAAAATGGGGTCCAAGTGTAGTCCCGAAGCATCATGCCCTAGTGCTCCTGAGCGAAGGCTGTGATGTGGCTTATGGAGAAAACACGCATGTTCTACAAGCTTTGGCCAGGCATGAGTTACAGTGCTGTTGACCCGAGTTTAATGTGAATGAATCCACAACATATATTAAGTGAGATGTCTCTAAACAGAAACACAGATGAAGCAAGGCTGTGTGCAACTGGTTGACAAAAATGTTGTGACTGGAAGTTCATAGGAGCCTAGCTCTGTATTTCCCCAGTGGCTCCATGTTCACTGATTCGGTGTTTGCAGAGACGTTATACATCACGACTATCATAAATACCTTATGTATAGATCCTATATAGAGCTATATGAATATACATGTGTGTGTATACACAGAGATTGTGTGTGTGTATGTGTGTGTATATATATATGTATATACATATATATATCGATCTATATCTTGAAACATACAGTTTCCTTCCTATCAATAACATGGATCATTTTAAATCATTTACAAACATTTAGAAACTGGTGACTACATCCAAAGACCCAACTCCTAACTTTTTAAAAATATTTATTTTTGGCCATGCTGGGTCTTTGCTGCTGCTCGTGGGCTTTCTGTGGTTGCAGAACGTGGGTGTTCCTCTCTGTCCACGGTGCTTGGGCTTCTCCTTGCAGTGGCTTCTCTTGTTGGCAAGAGCACAGGCTCTGGGCACAGACTTCAGTAGTTGTGGCACATGAGCTTAGTCGCTTGGAGTCAGGTGGAATCTTCCCAGAGCAGGAACTGACCCCGTGTCTCATGCGTTGGCAGGTGGATCCCTAACCACTCGACCACCATGGAAGTCCCCATCTCCTAACTTTTGAGCTTTCTAATCTCTTTTGAAGCTAAATAGCACCAAGCCAGTTGTGAAGCACAGGAAGCCAGGGCCTGCTTTCCTGAATCTGGAACTCCTTGTCCAAAAAACCACAGGACAGGACATTCTCAGCAGAGTCTTTGTGTGGTCTGCTTAGGGCTGCCAGCCAGGTTTCCTTCCTTAGAAACCCCTCAGGTACCAACTGATGACATCGCTAGGAAACATTCTCAGTCAGGGAATGGCAGAAAAATTCCATGGACAAGCGCAAGTCATCAGATTCACGTTCCGACTTGAAGTCACGTAGACTTCATTCTACGCCCTTGTGAAAGCGTGAATGTGTAGTGTACAAGTTCACTTGTAGTGCAAGTGAAAGTCGCTCAGTTGTGTCCGACACTGCGACCCCATGGACTGTAGCCCACCAGGCTCCTCTGTCCATGGAATTCTCTAGGCAAGAATGCTGGAGTGGGTAGCCATTCCCTTCTCCAAGGGGATCTTCCCAACCCAGGGGTTGAACCCAGCTCCCCCGCATTGCAGGTAGATTCTTAAATTATAGTCAAAGCCACTTTCTGGCTGTTCCTAAATACTCCTCTGTAGGTGAGCAGCCCCTCCACCAGAACCTCCTGGGCAGTCCACCTTAGTCCTCGCTGCTACAATTTCTTCCCTTCCTACCTAATCCGTTCTCAGCCCACAAAGACAAAGCGAGGCTCCCTTCTGAATGGCACCCATTCACGTCCCCAGCACTGTGATTAGACCCCCCTTGGGCAGCCTTCTTTGGTTAAATGATCCTCATTCACTGAACTTTTCCTCCTCTGACCTATATCACTGCCCTTATATCAATTTCCTGGGTCTTTTTTGGACTCTAGGTGAAGAATGTGAAAAATGCTTTCCCTCGCTAAGGTCTTAGAACATCTCTCCCTTTTATTCTCACCCTGGGGAGTCAGGCAGGCCCTCTTTTCAGAAAAGGAACCTTCAGTAGTTGTGGCACATGAGCTTAGTCGCTTGGAGTCAGGTGGAATCTTCCCAGAGCAGGAACTGACCCCGTGTCTCATGCGTTGGCAGGTGGATCCCTAACCACTCGACCACCATGGAAGTCCCCATCTCCTAACTTTTGAGCTTTCTAATCTCTTTTGAAGCTAAATAGCACCAAGCCAGTTGTGAAGCACAGGAAGCCAGGGCCTGCTTTCCTGAATCTGGAACTCCTTGTCCAAAAAACCACAGGACAGGACATTCTCAGCAGAGTCTTTGTGTGGTCTGCTTAGGGCTGCCAGCCAGGTTTCCTTCCTTAGAAACCCCTCAGGTACCAACTGATGACATCGCTAGGAAACATTCTCAGTCAGGGAATGGCAGAAAAATTCCATGGACAAGCGCAAGTCATCAGATTCACGTTCCGACTTGAAGTCACGTAGACTTCATTCTACCCCCTTGTGAAAGCGTGAATGTGTAGTGTACAAGTTCACTTGTAGTGCAAGTGAAAGTCGCTCAGTTGTGTCCGACACTGCGACCCCATGGACTGTAGCCCACCAGGCTCCTCTGTCCATGGAATTCTCTAGGCAAGAATGCTGGAGTGGACAGCCATTCCCTTTCCCAGGGGATCTTCCCAACCCAGGGGTTGAACCCAGCTCCCCCGCATTGCAGGTAGATTCTTAAATTATAGTCAAAGCCACTTTCTGGCTGTTCCTAAATACTCCTCTGTAGGTGAGCAGCCCCTCCACCAGAACCTCCTGGGCAGTCCACCTTAGTCCTCGCTGCTACAATTTCTTCCCTTCCTACCTAATCCGTTCTCAGCCCACAAAGACAAAGCGAGGCTCCCTTCTGAATGGCACCCATTCACGTCCCCAGCACTGTGATTAGACCCCCCTTGGGCAGCCTTCTTTGGTTAAATGATCCTCATTCACTGAACTTTTCCTCCTCTGACCTATATCACTGCCCTTATATCAATTTCCTGGGTCTTTTTTGGACTCTAGGTGAAGAATGTGAAAAATGCTTTCCCTCGCTAAGGTCTTAGAACATCTCTCCCTTTTATTCTCACCCTGGGGAGTCAGGCATACTGCAGGCCCTCTTTTCAGAAAAGGAACCATCGCCCGGTTCATTTTCTTTTTTTGATTTGACTTCAGCACACTTAATTCACGATATGTTCTAAGACTCAGAAGAAGCTCTGTTGTTGCTGTTAAGCATGTATCGCAGTTACATTAGGATAATGTATTCAATTCTAGAAAGCCCAGGTAAAGAGAGTGCTAACGATTATCCGTATTAGTCCTATTTTTAAGACATCGGCACTCAGAGACTGTCACAATACAAGGGAGGACTCAGCTATTTTCTGTTTCTAATTAATGTATTAAATACTGTCTTTCTCTGGCTCCATCTCTCTCCTCCACTTCCAAGACACATGTATCGGTGTCGCATTCTCCTCGATTAATTCATGGCACTTGGAGGCATCATTGTTCTCTCTTCCAGGTGTAATTTACTGTAATCACCTTGGAAAATGAAAGCCATCTTCCTGAAGCCAGGGAGGAAGCAGGTCTCATTTGCATGATCCTGCATTTCAAGCCCTAAATTCTGTCTGCTCTGTTTCCCCAGAGGTCAAGCTGGAGTGACAGTTGTGCTTGCCGCTGTCTCCTGCCAGCTCCCTCCGCACGCTGGTGGCTACCCCCTCGAAGAAGCATTGGGCCCTGGCTTTCTCTCCAGGCCTGGGATTAACATATACATCTGTGGTCTGGCCACCGTCTGACACATAAAAATCAACAACGTAGGCACTGGGTGTGTACGATCGATGAGATGAACCACTGAGACTGACATCTGGCACAGGGGCAGGAATAGTTGAAGATCTGGGCTGTTTTGTCTAGAGAAGAGAACATTCATGTGGGCATGAAAACAGCCTTCACATGCCTGGGGGCTTCTGGTGGAAGAGGGATTCGTCTTAGGTGACCTGGTCTCCAGAAAGACTAGAAAGCCATAAGGGGAAGCAGAGAGAAAGATTTCAGCACGACACAGTGGATGGAAAATGCACTTGCTGGATTCCTACTATGTCAGGTACCCGCCTGGGGGCCCCCTCTGGTGAATTCGTGATTCCCCTCCGGTTTTAGTTCAGGTCTTAGAACATCTCTCCCTTTTATTCTCACCCTGGGGAGTCAGGCATACTGCAGGCCCTCTTTTCAGAAAAGGAACCATCGCCCGGTTCATTTTCTTTTTTTGATTTGACTTCAGCACACTTAATTCACGATATGTTCTAAGACTCAGAAGAAGCTCTGTTGTTGCTGTTAAGCATGTATCGCAGTTACATTAGGATAATGTATTCAATTCTAGAAAGCCCAGGTAAAGAGAGTGCTAACGATTATCCGTATTAGTCCTATTTTTAAGACATCGGCACTCAGAGACTGTCACAATACAAGGGAGGACTCAGCTATTTTCTGTTTCTAATTAATGTATTAAATACTGTCTTTCTCTGGCTCCATCTCTCTCCTCCACTTCCAAGACACATGTATCGGTGTCGCATTCTCCTCGATTAATTCATGGCACTTGGAGGCATCATTGTTCTCTCTTCCAGGTGTAATTTACTGTAATCACCTTGGAAAATGAAAGCCATCTTCCTGAAGCCAGGGAGGAAGCAGGTCTCATTTGCATGATCCTGCATTTCAAGCCCTAAATTCTGTCTGCTCTGTTTCCCCAGAGGTCAAGCTGGAGTGACAGTTGTGCTTGCCGCTGTCTCCTGCCAGCTCCCTCCGCACGCTGGTGGCTACCCCCTCGAAGAAGCATTGGGCCCTGGCTTTCTCTCCAGGCCTGGGATTAACATATACATCTGTGGTCTGGCCACCGTCTGACACATAAAAATCAACAACGTAGGCACTGGGTGTGTACGATCGATGAGATGAACCACTGAGACTGACATCTGGCACAGGGGCAGGAATAGTTGAAGATCTGGGCTGTTTTGTCTAGAGAAGAGAACATTCATGTGGGCATGAAAACAGCCTTCACATGCCTGGGGGCTTCTGGTGGAAGAGGGATTCGTCTTAGGTGACCTGGTCTCCAGAAAGACTAGAAAGCCATAAGGGGAAGCAGAGAGAAAAAGATTTCAGCACGACACAGTGGATGGAAAATGCACTTGCTGGATTCCTACTATGTGTCAGGTACCCCGCTGGTCATTGGGCAGACTGTTTCCCTTCATCCTCTTGAGCACTCAGCAAGATAAAGGTGATGGTGCCCATTTCTGAGCTCCAGAAACTGAGGCTCACAGGGGAATGGGTCCTGCACCCAGGAAGGGGGAAGGTCAAGGCGGGAATCCAGATCTACCTGACTCCAAAGCTCTATGTGGGAGGAGAGGCTTGTGCAGGTCACAGGGCCCCAGCTTGAAAGATACACAAGAAATTCGTGGTCATGCTGCAGGAGGAGCCAACAGGGATGGGTGAGAATCTGTCTCTTTGCTTCCCTGAGCCTCCTGTTGGAATCCGCAAGACGAGGTGTTGAGGCAAGGAAAACGACTTCATTCGGAAAGCAACTGACCGAGAAGATGGCAGGCTAGAGCCTCAAAGTAACCATCTCATGGGGATCTGGATGCCAGGTTCTCATGTAGACCAGAGATGGGGGCAGGTGACGAAGCAAAGCAAAAAGCCATTAAGCTTGCAAACATCTCCTAGAATGGCAAACCTCAGGCAGATGTGTTCACTTCTCCCTTCCTGCCATCCATAGGTGGACAGGGTTCTGAAAAGGCACTTCCGTTCCGCAGTCTGGCAGAGGGGCAGGATTCTCTGCCCCTCAGGAGGCAAACCATTCCACATGATTGTAATCACAAAAGCAACGAAAAGCAAGTCAAAGAAACAATTTCCAACGTGGAGTCAGAATTGACTTCCTCTCTGCAACCCTACCACTCAGATGCCACCAAGTGCAAATTCAGAAAGCCAGGGCAGGAGCATTTGTGTGTGTGGATATTGAAGTCTAAGCAGCAGCATGTCGCACCAGTGACGAATCGATGACGATGAACCACTGAGACTGACATCTGGCACAGGGGCAGGAATAGTTGAAGATCTGGGCTGTTTTGTCTAGAGAAGAGAACATTCATGTGGGCATGAAAACAGCCTTCACATGCCTGGGGGCTTCTGGTGGAAGAGGGATTCGTCTTAGGTGACCTGGTCTCCAGAAAGACTAGAAAGCCATAAGGGGAAGCAGAGAGAAAAAGATTTCAGCACGACACAGTGGATGGAAAATGCACTTGCTGGATTCCTACTATGTGTCAGGTACCCCGCTGGTCATTGGGCAGACTGTTTCCCTTCATCCTCTTGAGCACTCAGCAAGATAAAGGTGATGGTGCCCATTTCTGAGCTCCAGAAACTGAGGCTCACAGGGGAATGGGTCCTGCACCCAGGAAGGGGGAAGGTCAAGGCGGGAATCCAGATCTACCTGACTCCAAAGCTCTATGTGGGAGGAGAGGCTTGTGCAGGTCACAGGGCCCCAGCTTGAAAGATACACAAGAAATTCGTGGTCATGCTGCAGGAGGAGCCAACAGGGATGGGTGAGAATCTGTCTCTTTGCTTCCCTGAGCCTCCTGTTGGAATCCGCAAGACGAGGTGTTGAGGCAAGGAAAACGACTTCATTCGGAAAGCAACTGACCGAGAAGATGGCAGGCTAGAGCCTCAAAGTAACCATCTCATGGGGATCTGGATGCCAGGTTCTCATGTAGACCAGAGATGGGGGCAGGTGACGAAGCAAAGCAAAAAGCCATTAAGCTTGCAAACATCTCCTAGAATGGCAAACCTCAGGCAGATGTGTTCACTTCTCCCTTCCTGCCATCCATAGGTGGACAGGGTTCTGAAAAGGCACTTCCGTTCCGCAGTCTGGCAGAGGGGCAGGATTCTCTGCCCCTCAGGAGGCAAACCATTCCACATGATTGTAATCACAAAAGCAACGAAAAGCAAGTCAAAGAAACAATTTCCAACGTGGAGTCAGAATTGACTTCCTCTCTGCAACCCTACCACTCAGATGCCACCAAGTGCAAATTCAGAAAGCCAGGGCAGGGAGCATTTGTGTGTGTGGATATTGAAGTCGTAATGTCAGCAGCTATGTCTGAGGCATCTGGGTGTCTGCAGTGCACTGGGCCGTGTGGTGGACGTCAAACCATACTGCTTGGATTTCTCAGCCCTCACACGGTTCCTCCGCGTGGTTCAGATAAACACTCCGCTCAGAGAGGCCAAGCGACTTGGCAAGGCCGCACACAGCTCAGCACTGGCGGAGAGCTCTACATCCACCAGGATTCTGAGAAGTGGCCTGCACCCCTGAACAGAAGTGAGGATTTACCCCAGGGGAGGCAGAAGAGTGTTCTAAATAAGGGACTGGACTCTGGAGCAAGACGTCGATTCTGACCATTCCCTGTGGCGTGACCTTTGGGAATTTCCTTGACCTCTCTGTGCTTCCTCATCCATGAGACAGAGGTTGCAAGCATGAACTGAGCTAAAGCATGTAGATCCCTGACTGATCGTGGACTGACGGCAAGTGGATTCAAGTGTTGGTGATGATAATTCGTTTTTATCTGGTCGTATTTAACTGCTCAGAAATAACCAAGGAAAGTATAAGAGGGGCCCTCTGACTGCCCGGTGTGTCCACCATGACGGGCTATCACTGTTGCATATCTGCTGGAGATGGAACCAATAGGCTGCTCTGTAGACAGAGGGGGAGCGTCCCTCAGCAACTGGGCGCTTCACAATTGGCCTCTGCTAGAACTTCTCAGAGTGTAACGCTCATCCGACACGGATGTTTTCACAAGCAGCCGCCAGGTCCCTACTGACCCACTCACGGAAGCAAAGAGGCCACCTGTACTTTCTATGCAGAAGGGGCCTCTCTAGGTATGAAAGCAGCTAAGACTTTCCCTCCTTGGTGACAAGGGGCAGGGAAGATCAGTCACCCAGATTAGCACAGAGTATGATGAGTTAGAAAAAGACGATGTAGTTCACGCAAAATAGTAAGCAAGCACTGACCACCTGTGGATTTTTGCTCCGTCCTGAGTATTCCTCACACTTGAGGCAGAAGAACGGAAGACGTTTCAAGCATAGGATCAGATTGACAGGGTTGGAAAAGAAACAAAGTAGAAAATGGTAGTCTCTCAGTTGTGTCTGACTCTTTGCGACTCCTTGGACTATAGGCTGCCAGGCTCCTCTCTCCCTGGGATTTCCCCAGCAAGAATACTGAAGTAGGATGTCATTTCCGTTTCCAGGAGATCTTTCTTACCGAGGGATCAAACCCAAGTTTCCTACTTTGCAGGCAGATTCTTTACCACCTGAGCCACCAAGGTAGGGTTGGAAGGAGGAAGCAATTGCTAAAGGAGTCTCCCTTTGTGCTGGACGGTCAACACGTATCATCCTTGGCAGTCACGTCAGGATGGAGATGAGAACTAATCAGATTGGACTACCTGGGTCACACTCTCTATATCCCACAGACCCTCTGTGGGGGGACCCGTGCTTGCACCTCCATCTGTTCAGCTTCAGGTCCCACCCTCATCTCACCCAATCCAGTGCATGCACTCAAGAATCTCCTTTTTAATAAGGGTCGATTTGCGGAGCCACCAAGGTGGCTTAGGGCCCATAATAAGCTTCCAGTTGGGTAAAGGCCTGCGTGCTCCTTCACATGCACTGCTGTGGACGCAGGCTGCGGATGAGCCAGGCTCAGTGCTCTCCCAGGGCGGCTAACTTCAGGAGAGGGCTGAGCCCACTAGGGCCACCGGCTCGCAGAGGAGACCCGAGGGCCCGTCTCAGCTGCACCTCGCGTGTCCTGGGGGATCCAGCTGACTCTCCAGCAGACAGCCACTTCAGCTGGGTCCGCAGCCGCAGACAGCTGTGCCGAGAAAAGGCAGCACCCCGATCCCCGTCCTGGGGAGAATAAAGCAAGGCCTATACCCTAATCCACCGCTCTGCAGAAACCAATCATTCGTCCTCATTAGCGAGCAAAGAAATGCCTCTCAGGGCTCCCTTCCCGCCTCACAAACAAAACAAAACAAATCCTTCCTATGGATTTCATTTGCCATTTAATGCAGCCTAATGATTTCCAATTGAAACCATATTTGTATTTGTATTGACTTATTAATAGCACATCCATTTTCCACGCAATAAAGCCTAAACATGAACTGATGACTTTGACCGAAATGCATTAGGTAGCATTAAAGATTAAATAAACACTGTTTCTATGAATAATGTTTAACGTCTTCTATTTGCCAGTCTATTGAAAATGGATCTCTGGGTATTTCAAGCGAGGTTCCAAGGAGTGCATTTTGAACATATTATGAGTAATGAGGAGGCATTAGGACATGGGAATGGCTTCCAGGCGATTGCTAGGGCTTGTTACAACCCAGCATATCCTGGTCCATCTGCACAAACAGTCCTGTTGTTGACAGCAAAAGGGAAACATCATGAGGACCAAACTGAAACACATGCCAGATTCCAGAAAGCAGCTTAGAAGCGGCTTAAAAGAGAATTGAGAGAGCTTCCTTGGTAGTTCAGTGGAAGAGCTTGCCTGCCAATGCAAGAGACCCGGGTTCAATCCCTGATCCGAGAAGATCCCACATGCTGCAGAGCAACTAAGCCCGTGAGCCACAACTGTGGAGCCTGTGCTCTAGAGCCTCGGAGCCACAACTATGGAGCCCATGGGCCACAACCACTGAAGCCCGTGCACCCTACAGCCCAAGTTCCACACCAAGAGAAGTCACTGCAACAGGAAGCCTGCTCACCTCAACTAGAGAGTAGCCCCACTCCCTGCAACTAGAGAAGAGCCTGTGGCAGCAGTGAAAACCCAGAAGAGCCAAAAATAAATAAATAAATAAAATGTAAAAAAAGAAGAAGAGAGAATTGAGGTAACTCTTTTTCTTTCCTTTAGGCCCACTGGTTCTATCTGTTCAGTTTTTTAAATATTTATTGATTGACTCGGCTGTGCCAGGTATTGGCTGTGGCACACAGCTCTTCAGTTGTGGTCTGTGGGATCTAGTCTCCTGACCAGGCGTCTGACCAGGGTCCCCTGCGTTGGGCGCACAGAATCTTAGCCACTGGGCCACCAGGGAAGTCCCATGGTTGTTCATTTTGGTCATCGTTGATCTTTGCTTGTCTCTTTATATGTTGGTGGGTGGACTGAGGCCTACACTGAGGCTCAGACTTGAGCTCTCTGGCGGCTCTGCCACTGCCAGAGAAGGCACCGTGGGGGGAGGGAGCCCCCATCATGGCTCTCTGGGTCCCAAGTCTCCACCCAAAAGGGGACACTGTCCGGTCAGATGATCTGAGGGCCCCAAACACTCTTGACTTTGTGATTTCGCCGTGCATAAGCATTCTCTTTACCTTGGTGTCCCCAGGATCCAGGGCAGGGTCTGAGACCGACGTTGGCAGAAAGGAAGGCCAGGCTTGCAGAAACTTGGGCCAAATTTAGAAGTCAGATTTTTCCCGGGAGACCTGCATTCCATAGGTCAACATTAATAATAATTAGGATACTGTAACTACAACTGGTTATCTAATAATATGACTACCATGTCATATATACAGTGATATAGCACAGACTGTGGGCGAGCCGGCCGCCGGGAAGGTTATAGACAGGACCTCCGGTCATCTCAGCAATCCCCCGGAGAAGTTCCCACCCTGACGAGCACTAGCCGGTCTCCCTCATTTGTGCTGACCGACATTACCCCCAAGATTATTCTCAGGTGGTACAATGTGTTCACATCACTCTGTTTCTGATCCTGACCATGGAGCTATTCGGCAGGAAGGTTTTATACCATTTCCCAGATGTGAGAGTGGAGTCCAGACACACAAAATGACAGGTGGGCTCTTCCTCTGTCCCTTTTGGTCGCTTCCTTTCCGGCTTCTCTCCTTCTCGTCCTTCCTTGCCCTCAGCTTCTCTGTCGTCTTGGTCCCTTCCCATGTTTCCCAGCCACCCTCTCCACTCCACCCCCGTCTCTTTCCTTTCTCTCACTTCATTTCTCTTGCTTCTGTGACAACGAGGAGGGGCCTTCAGAAGTTGGTACTGGCAAGAGATCTTTTTGGCCAAAGTTCTAAAAGTCAGCCAAGTGGCCAATGTTGACGTCATTTGTCTTCAAGTCTTAGCATGGTGGATCTGGAAAGATCTTCCGCCTCAAGCCAGCCTAACTCCTAAATTTTAGAAATGAGGAAACTGAAGCACAGGAAGAAAAACGGATCCTCCTCGGACCCCTCTGCCAACAGTCCTCACCCCTCAAGTCAGCTTCTTCATGTAAGCGAGGCCCACACGTTTCCTGTGCCTATCAGGTCCACTAGCTTCTGTCCCTCTTCCCACCTGGACCACAGGGCGGCTGGGGCTGGTTCCGCCTCCTGCAGCACTTCCACTGTGGTGCGGAACCCACTGTCCCAGGGCAGTGGTGGCACCTTTGCAGACCGACAATCGGCAGACTGTTGATTCCAGGTGTGCGTGGACAGCCGTATGGGCACCCCTCACGCCACAGGGCTGGGGAAGCGAGTGGCTCCGGGCCCATCCGGGAGAGGCTGTGCTTCTGTTCCCTGCATCTCAGGACCGCTCCATCTTCACCGGGCGGCAGCTGGAAGCCCCCTGGAGACACCTCTTATAAAACCATCCGCTCTTAACGTATTCAAATTGCCCAGGCTTATCTTCCAAAAATAGTGTATGACTCACACGTTACTAATCTTCCTGCCAAGTAAAGGACCCCATTAAATTTGGGCACAAGCGTTAAGCCTGGAACTGCACCTTAAAACCCAGCAGAGTAAGGGAGTGTTCTGTTGCCCAGGTGAAAATTGAAATGTATAAGGAATTCCAGAAGCCCCCTGAGCGTGGGCAGGCCTGTGGACAACAGAGTGCTCTGAAAGTCCCAGCAACTTTTTCAGGTTTCCTGCAAGGTGAAAATTTGTCATAATGATGCTAAGATATTGTTTGTTTGTTTGTTTGTTTGTTTACCGTTCACAGGTAAACCATGGATTTTCTAACAAGTGGGAAGCAGATGCCCATGAGACGCTACACATGTTAATAAAGAGATTCATGTCAGTTTCTAATGTATTCATGAATTATAATTAAGATGACTGCATACATAGGAATAAAATACATAACATAAAACCCTCTTCACTCTAATCATCTAACTAGCTGCTAAGTGGTCCTGCACAGAGACTGGGGACTCTCAGCTGAAGTCAACGTGATTATCTGCATTTTACGTTGAAAAAAACTGAGACTCGGATTGAACTGCTTATGATCACATAGTGGGTGAGTGTCAGGGCTGAGGTGCAAACACAGAGCAGGCCAATCCCACCGCCGAGGCCGAGCCTGTGTCTCTCTCTCCAGGTCATTGGTGACCCCGGGTCCTGGCTTCATTCCGAATCGCTCTCAGTTCTGCTAACCCATGCTGACCACTTTCACCATGCCACACATGACAGAAGCTAAAAGAGTGAGTGAGAAACTGGCTGCCTCCAAGGGCTTACAATCTAATAAAAATCGTAACACTGACCACAGGTCCCTTAAATACCATGGGTCAGACGCACTTCTGTCTTACACATGCTTTTACTCCAATTTCCGTAACAATCTTGTTAGTGTTAATCACTCTGACTCTTTGCAAACACATGGACTATAGCCAGCCAGGTTCCTCTATCCCCGGAAGAATTCTCCAGGCAAAAGAAGACTGGAATGGGTAGCCATTCCTTCCTCCAGGGTATCTTCTGGATCCAGGGATCGAGCTGGGTTATAACAACCTTGGGGCTTTATTATTTCAATCCTTATTTTCTAAAGGAGGAAGCCGAGGCATAGAAATATTGGAGTAAGTGGTCCATAGTCACATGGGTTTTAAGTGAAAAAAAAACCAGCACTCTAAAAAATGGGCATAGGGATTCCCTGGTGGTCCAGTGGCTAGAACTCCAAGTTCTCACTGCCAAGGGCCAGGGTGCAGTCTTTGGTTGGGAACTAATCCTACATACCTTGTGGTATGGTCAAAACTTGAAATAAATAAATAAAAACTATGGTCATTTCCTTCTCACCACAAAACGAAGAGAAAGGTGGCACACACATAGGCCACGTGAACGTCTGGCAGGTGCGGTGGGGTGAGCACGGGCGTGTGAGCTGGATCCAAGGCTTCAGGAGACAGACATGACGTCTGAATCCAAGGAAGTGACTAGACCTGGTGCTGGAGTCCACCGGAGGCAGGAGGTGCAGAGCTGTGAGGCCAGCGTGACCGCCGTGGAGGTGGGCCAGGAGCCCGGAACATTTGTTTCACACCCATCTGCCAGGCCGGTGCTCGCTGGTTTGCATACAGTATCGAATTCCATCCTTTCCCCAGCAGCCCCCCCTGAAGACGTTCCCTCTTCATTTCTCAGATGATGAATGGAGCCCTGTAGAGGTCAAGTAACTCCTCCAGATTGCCCAGAGCCAAGCCACGGGCACCTTCCGACCTCTCTTTCTGTCTCCCAAGGTATTGTGTGATATAAAAGAAAAAAACAGTCCCTTGGACCAAAGCTCCTCGAGATCATGCCCTTTGTCCTAAGGGGCTTTGCTATCTCCCCGGGCCTGGCTCAGGCCTGGGCACACAGGAGGCCCTGGCTCAGGGCACTGACTTTGCAGATACTTCCTCAGAGCCTCATCCTTTCATCCACGAAACTCGGAGCATCTGTGCATCACGTGGAGACTGAGAGGACAAGGATTTCTGGTCCTCTCCCAGCAGCATTCTTGGGGGACAGCAGGGCTTTCTCTGTAATTCACCGGCCTACCTGGGGTGCCAGTGCACTGAGTCCAGTCCCAGCTCTGGCTCTCTCCGCTCCTGTCTGAGCCTTTGTGTCCTCATTTGTAAATCACGCCTTAGATGTTCTAGTCTCTTTCCACTTATTTTCTAAAGGAGGAAGCCGAGGCATAGAAATATTGGAGTAAGTGGTCCATAGTCACATGGGTTTTAAGTGAAAAAAAAACCAGCACTCTAAAAAATGGGCATAGGGATTCCCTGGTGGTCCAGTGGCTAGAACTCCAAGTTCTCACTGCCAAGGGCCAGGGTGCAGTCTTTGGTTGGGAACTAATCCTACATACCTTGTGGTATGGTCAAAACTTGAAATAAATAAATAAAAACTATGGTCATTTCCTTCTCACCACAAAACGAAGAGAAAGGTGGCACACACATAGGCCACGTGAACGTCTGGCAGGTGCGGTGGGGTGAGCACGGGCGTGTGAGCTGGATCCAAGGCTTCAGGAGACAGACATGACGTCTGAATCCAAGGAAGTGACTAGACCTGGTGCTGGAGTCCACCGGAGGCAGGAGGTGCAGAGCTGTGAGGCCAGCGTGACCGCCGTGGAGGTGGGCCAGGAGCCCGGAACATTTGTTTCACACCCATCTGCCAGGCCGGTGCTCGCTGGTTTGCATACAGTATCGAATTCCATCCTTTCCCCAGCAGCCCCCCCTGAAGACGTTCCCTCTTCATTTCTCAGATGATGAATGGAGCCCTGTAGAGGTCAAGTAACTCCTCCAGATTGCCCAGAGCCAAGCCACGGGCACCTTCCGACCTCTCTTTCTGTCTCCCAAGGTATTGTGTGATATAAAAGAAAAAAACAGTCCCTTGGACCAAAGCTCCTCGAGATCATGCCCTTTGTCCTAAGGGGCTTTGCTATCTCCCCGGGCCTGGCTCAGGCCTGGGCACACAGGAGGCCCTGGCTCAGGGCACTGACTTTGCAGATACTTCCTCAGAGCCTCATCCTTTCATCCACGAAACTCGGAGCATCTGTGCATCACGTGGAGACTGAGAGGACAAGGATTTCTGGTCCTCTCCCAGCAGCATTCTTGGGGGACAGCAGGGCTTTCTCTGTAATTCACCGGCCTACCTGGGGTGCCAGTGCACTGAGTCCAGTCCCAGCTCTGGCTCTCTCCGCTCCTGTCTGAGCCTTTGTGTCCTCATTTGTAAATCACGCCTTAGATGGTTCTAAGTCTCTTTCCACTTCACAAACTCTTGTTGCTACTAGCATGAAGCTTGGAGAACCTGCTGGAATGGTTTGTTAGTGTAAGAGGTTTCAGAGAATGTGGTTCAACCGGTATCTTGGGCGCATTCAGACCCTCCCAAGCCTCCAAAAAAAAAAAGAACGTCCTTGGTGAATTTTCCTCGAAGAATTTCTACCCAAGTCTTCCTGGGCAGTAAAAGAAGAATCAGGCCCCAAAAGCTCTCTATACTAAACCCACAGCTACTCTACTAAACATGGCCTCTTTGTAATTTCAAGTATATATCCAATTAAAAGGAAAGAAAATGATTCTTTTATGTAAATTTTTTTAATTTAAAAAAGTGCTATTTTCCTACTTTTGTGTTTTAAGGAAAAGTCTTTACAAGGCACAGGAGAGGGTTGTTTTTCTTCTTTTTTTTTTTTTTTCGCCCAAAAGATTTTACTTCAAGGTTAGTTAAACAACATTTTCCCATAAAGAGGCATGAAAGCTGAATCCCCTGGGCTGATTTCTTTCAGTTTGTACACTGACTACAATGACACCCAATTCTATACAGGATGCCAGTTCTCTTTGAATAATAACAGCTAAAATACATAATACCAATGCTTAAAAACACATACATACACACAGAGAATTGGGTAAGCTTAGCCCTGCGCTATCACAGTATTTTGAAATGATTTCCAACATTTCTTGATTTCACACATCTTTGTCTAAATTATAGGTTACTGTCAAACTGTATTATTCTGTTGATCATTTTGGTTTGTATATCAGAGTGCAAATTATTTGTTTTAATTTAATCTTCTTTTCTATTGAAAATGTTCCAGTTGTGCCTCTAGCATGTCAGTCACAATGGGGGTGAATTAAGAGTTCCAAGAAAGAGATTCTAACACTTTCACCTGCAGAAGGCCTTTGAGAGGTGGCCTAGACCTACTCAGAAGAGGAAATTGAGGCCCAGAGGACCAGCCAAGTGGTGACAAAGGTCGACCAGCAAACGCTGATATCCTCTCTTCTGTGGGAATGCTATTTCTTCTACAGAAGCCTTCTCAAATTTTAAATCAAAAAAATACCAAGTGCCTATGACTCTTCTCTCAAGAGGCCATTCACGGAAATCCTCATAAAGCCTTTCTTCCATAAGTGGATATTTGTAGCCTTTTTCAAATTATCTTTGCCTCCTGTGCCCAAACCTCAAGAGTTGTGTTTCATTAGGGATTCCCTTGTAGCTCAGCTGGTAAAGAATCCACCTGAAATGCACGAGACCCTGGTTCAATTCCTGGGTCAGGAAGATCCCCTGGGGAAGGGATAGGCTGCCCACGCCAGTATTCCTGGGCTTCCCTGGTGGCTCAGATGGTGAAGAATCCTCCCACAATGCCGGAGACCTGGGTTTGATCCCTGAGTTGGGAACGTCCCCTGAAGAAGGAAATGGCAAGAATACGCGGGCCCTGAGGTTCTTTTCTTCGGCACACAGGCAACCTCGAATTCCACAGCCACGATCAGATTAGGGGTCCAAATCTCAGAGAGAGAGAGAGGGCACTGTTCCTTTCCTTCGTTCACTGCCGCATGCAGGCGCCAGACCTCAGATCTTTTCCTAGCTGGGGTGAGGTGGGGTGGCATGTGCCTCTCACGAGCCTGGAGGCAAAAGTCAGAGCTCAGGGCCGAGGGCAGGGGGCAGAATTCAGTCAGGAAACAGGCTCAAGTGTAGACAACGACGCCTCGGCAGGCTGGATCCTCGCAGCCCATATCCTGACTCTTGGCGCCTGCAATAGGACAAGAGTGTCCTGGATGCTTATGAGTGAATCCGGGGCCAGAGGGAGTTGACTGGTGACTCAGAGCGGCGTTCACCAGACATTCCCAAGGAACTAACGGTGCGAAGCCCCACAGTGTGGCCGAGACACAGAGGCCAGACCCGTGGGGCCAGAGGGCCGTGGGCTCCCAGGAGAGCACAGAGAGGGAGCGCTCCTCCGGGGCTGAGTGAGGCATCGGGCCGGTGCGGGAGCCCGGGGTGTCAGAGAGGAGCCAGTGGAACATCAGGGCCCCCCGGATCTGGACTCTGACACTTCAGATTCCGTTTTTAGAAACGTGTCAGTCAGCTGCCTCCCCCTGGGCTGGATGCTAAGGAGAAGATGAGACGGGAAAGCGCCTTCCTCCCCAAGGCCACAACACACTCATGCACACACTCACATGTGCACACTCATACGCACACACTCATGGCACACACATTCATACATACACACACACACACTCACACATGGCACCCAAAGCCTCGGCGCCTCCAGAGAACCGGAGAGGGGCAACAGAGAAACCAGGAGAAAGTGGAGAGAGGGAGAGGAAGGAGGAGAAGGGCGAAGGGGAGAAGCAGGAAAGGCCCACAGCTTGCGGGAGCTCTGGCCAGGGCCAGTCCTGAGAGGGTCAAACCGAAGAGCATGATGGCAGGACGCCGCCCGGGGTGGGGTCCTGGCACCTCGAGGATGTGCTCTGTGATTTCAGCACGTCTTCCCACCACCCCCGCCTCCCACTCCACACTCCTTTTCTCCATCTGGACCCTGGACCAGTGGACTGGGTGTCTCCAAGGTCACCGGTGTCTTGATGTCCTTGACAGTTTTGGTCGTTCGTGGCTCCATGAGTCAAGGCGGGGACAAGGCCTCCAAGAGCCAAGCGGGCAGGGAAGCCTTCCAGAAAACGTGCGGGGAGAGGGGGCACCCCGGCTAGGAAGGGTCAGGAGGTCCCAGAAAGGCAGTGCAGACGGGTAAGAGACTTCAGAGACAGCCTGGCCAGGGCTTCGCCATGGCCAGTGCCTGCGGCTCTGCCTTGAGGCCGGGAGCCCTCGCCTGGGCGCCGACGGGCCAGGGCAGCAGCCGGCCGGGGAGCGTTTTCCCTCGGCTGCAGACAGCCTGGCTCCAGGCCCACCTCCCAGTGCCCTCAGCCTGACATCTTCTGGGCAGAGCCGCGGTGCCCAGGGAGCCGTGCGGATGGTGTTAGTAAACACGCTTTCTTGCGCCCAGCCTGGCAGGGCCGATGGGCAGCAGGAGGGCGAGGCGCTGGCAGCTCCCACGGCTGGGCAGGCGGACAGGCGGGCAGACAGGCGGGCAGGCCGCCCCGCTCAGCCAAGCCAAGGCCCAGAATGGAGCAGCTGCTCCGTCGCCATGGAGACGGAGACTGAACAATGAGCAGACAGAAATGCAGCATGGCCGCCTTGCACGGGGCCCCACGCTCCCACCCAGCCCTTACACAGACACGCATGCACACACAGCCGTGCCCACGCGCTCACACTGGCGGCCTCGGCCTCCCTGCTGGAGACGCGGCAGAAAGCGAGGACGCGGAGAGAGGCCGCAGAGGCAGGATCCGTTGCGAAGGAAGCAGAGGGTGAGGCGGGCAGGCGCCAAGGCTCACAGCTCCATGGCTGCAAAGTTGAGCAAAAGTCTCACCCTTGACTCCAGCTAAAAATACATTTTACAGAACGAGCCAGTGTTTCAGAGGGTCAGGTGGTGGTGCCCTGGATCCTTGGTGAACAGCAGTAAAGGGGGTTCTAATCAGCCCAAAGCATCTGGAACCAAATCACCTTAGACCTAGAGGCAGGTCGCTGAGAGCCCGACAGAGCTGCGAATCTCAGGAACTTAGAAGACTGCGTTTCTCCATGGCCCTGAGTCCCGCATCACTTCTCCCGAAGCGGAAGCCAAAAGGTCCGGCCACAGTCAGGAAAGGGGAACACGAAAGGTTCCGGGAGAAGCTCCTGATAGAAAGGCAGAGGGGAGCCTTGCCCAGAGACCCAAGACTCGCCCGGGACTGGGAGGGACACGGAAGGACGTGGGGGCCGGGCCGTGAGGGAGCTGAGGGGCCCCGGCAGTGGCACTCGCAGGGTGCCTCGTGGCACCGGCTTCATGCCCATGGACCAAGAGGAGGGAGCCTGTCAGCCCCTGTGCTCCAGAGCTCCCAGCACCCCTGGGGAATAGGGTGGGGCCCACCCCGAGCCAGTCCCCTCTCTTCCACCGAGAGCTCCCTGCCCTGTGTACAGACCCTCCCACCACCAACCGGCCAGCAGTCCCTCCTTCAACCCCCATCCTGCTTCCACACTGAGCACCCAGCGCTGGGAGCACCCGGGCCTTGCTGGACCACTGTCCGAGGACGGGCAATTCTATTGAGTTCTTCCCCTTCCAGGAGGTCCCTTGATTCCTGGTGGTTTTGCCTGATTCCAAGCAGATGGGGACCGGCTGGACCCTTCGTGAAAAAGACAGGACCACTTGCTAGCTGGCATGATCGAGGGTGAGAGTTGAAAGGACACTTTAGAGAGGAAGGTGCCCCACCGCCATTTTCAATCAGAAAGGATGCGCGTTAAGGTTCACGGACAGTAACTGCTAGAGCCAGGAGGGAAAACATCCCAAAGGACACGCCAGCCATGCAGGGAGACCACCAGGGTAGGGGACAGAGGCAGGAGGAAGGGGTATGAGGCCGTGACCTCTTCTCTGGGATTCGCATTTAAACAGCGACATGGATTGAGGCCTCAAGAGAAACAACACCTTGGAAAGGGGGAAGGGAGCTTGGAAAGCAAAGGCAGGCCTGGGAGGGAAGAGGTGCCTCCCTGTTGTAAATCTCATCGTGGAGTCAGGTTCTAGCAGGTTCCGGTAACGGCATGAAAGCCCCGCTGAGAAATTCTGAAGGACTCACCCTGGCTTCTGGCATCTGAAACCATAGGCACTACCAGTGAGAAAACACTGCCAACAGTCGAGGGAGAGAATGAGCGCTAGGACCAGGCCAGACCCTCCCGGCTCCCCACCGCCCCTCCCCTCGTGGAAGGTTCTGGGAGCTCTAGGAAGCCATCTGCGCTGGCTCAGAAGTGGCGGAGGGGGAATTAAAACCACGAAAGGAAGGATCAGAGAGAGACTCTCTCCCCCTCAAGAGCCACTTTAATAGATGAAAAAAGCCAGGCGATTTTTAATCATGGCACTCGCAGGGTGCCTCGTGGCACCGGCTTCATGCCCATGGACCAAGAGGAGGGAGCCTGTCAGCCCCTGTGCTCCAGAGCTCCCAGCACCCCTGGGGAATAGGGTGGGGCCCACCCCGAGCCAGTCCCCTCTCTTCCACCGAGAGCTCCCTGCCCTGTGTACAGACCCTCCCACCACCAACCGGCCAGCAGTCCCTCCTTCACACACCATCCTGCTTCCACACTGAGCACCCAGCGCTGGGAGCACCCGGGCCTTGCTGGACCACTGTCCGAGGACGGGCAATTCTATTGAGTTCTTCCCCTTCCAGGAGGTCCCTTGATTCCTGGTGGTTTTGCCTGATTCCAAGCAGATGGGGACCGGCTGGACCCTTCGTGAAAAAGACAGGACCACTTGCTAGCTGGCATGATCGAGGGTGAGAGTTGAAAGGACACTTTAGAGAGGAAGGTGCCCCACCGCCATTTTCAATCAGAAAGGATGCGCGTTAAGGTTCACGGACAGTAACTGCTAGAGCCAGGAGGGAAAACATCCCAAAGGACACGCCAGCCATGCAGGGAGACCACCAGGGTAGGGGACAGAGGCAGGAGGAAGGGGTATGAGGCCGTGACCTCTTCTCTGGGATTCGCATTTAAACAGCGACATGGATTGAGGCCTCAAGAGAAACAACACCTTGGAAAGGGGGAAGGGAGCTTGGAAAGCAAAGGCAGGCCTGGGAGGGAAGAGGTGCCTCCCTGTTGTAAATCTCATCGTGGAGTCAGGTTCTAGCAGGTTCCGGTAACGGCATGAAAGCCCCGCTGAGAAATTCTGAAGGACTCACCCTGGCTTCTGGCATCTGAAACCATAGGCACTACCAGTGAGAAAACACTGCCAACAGTCGAGGGAGAGAATGAGCGCTAGGACCAGGCCAGACCCTCCCGGCTCCCCACCGCCCCTCCCCTCGTGGAAGGTTCTGGGAGCTCTAGGAAGCCATCTGCGCTGGCTCAGAAGTGGCGGAGGGGGAATTAAAACCACGAAAGGAAGGATCAGAGAGAGACTCTCTCCCCCTCAAGAGCCACTTTAATAGATGAAAAAAGCCAGGCGATTTTTAATCATCACAAATTGTTTGAGTCTCTGATTCCATCCTCTGAAACTCAGGCAGCCTCCCTCTGGTGGCTCAGGGATATTCCCGGGTCAGTGGTGATCTCAGCTCTCCCACCAGGCCGGAGCCCACCTACATCTCTTGGCCACTTCCTGGGACCCTCCACCCAGTCCTCTGGTCCAGACCCTGTGAGGGCAGGCCAGCTGACCCTCGCTTATATAAGGAGATCTGACAAGACTGCGGCCCTCGGGGGTATGGCCGCTGGCAAAACATATGGTGCCTCGTAAATAGGACTTCCTTTTAGGAAATGAGCCGCTGTAATTAAATCCTCATTCATTTTTTGTAACGTACACATAGAGACAAATAGATCTTTATCCTTTGTAGGCACAGAAGAGAAATGGCTTGTTGGGGAAGAGATTCTCTGGTGTCAACTCTTATAAAAGTCTTCCTAGAACCAGGTGAAGGGAGAACGCGGATTTCTGAAACCCCAGTCACTGGTCCGAGCCAGGGAGCAGCTCTCTTTTCTGCCTCTAGGACAATTTCAGGGTAGGGGTGGGCATTTGGGAATGGAAGAAGGCATTTGCCCCCGGATGAAGTGATCTCCCTTTCCATCCTGCAGCGGTCCAGCAGAGAATACTGGGGAACAAACGTTAAATTAGATTTCTTTCAATTGGGTTTAATTTGATTCTGCTCCACCCAAATGAACACCGGCTGTGAGCTGTGCACTGGGCAAAGCCCCACGGAGGAATACAGGACTCGGGTCCACCAGGAAAAGCTGGACGGTGAAGGCAGCGGTCTGTTCGGAGGAGTCTGGGGTTTCTTTCCCAGAAACTGGAGGGAGAGCGCTTGTTAGGGACAAGGACAGGGCTGGAGGCAGGGAACAAGGCAGTGTGCTGAGATCTGTCCACTCTCAAGAGTCACGGGACTTCAGGGGATAACGCTGAAGAAAAAAAGAAGCAACTGGACATCCCTCCTGTCTTTCGGAAGCAACAAGACATGATATTGGATTTCCTCAGCAATGAAATCTGCTCTCGTGAAGTCATCCAGCATCTGTAGTCTTGCACACGTTAAGGCTAAAAAAAGTCAATAAATAAACTCAAACCAGAACTAAAGCCAAGGTGTTTCTCAGCTGAATGGAAGGTGAAAAGCAGGAGCTGGGTTGCGCTGGATTCCCAGGGGTCAGCCTCGAGTCACTTGCAAACCCTCAAAATTGCAAATACTATGGGGCCCTTCCCTGTAGAAGCAGCTTTGAAACTGGTGCAAAACCACAGAGCTTCTTTGAGATGCAAATACGGCATGGTGGGCTGGGCTCCCACAAGGCTCTGATCCCTGTCTCTACCCCTGCTCCAGTCCACGCCCACCCGGCTTTCTTTGGGGCTCCTGTCTGGCTGATCCCAAGAAACGTAAATCCCAAAGACCAAGGCAAGGTAGAAAGTGCTAAGGGCCATCAGAAATGACACACCAAGTGCCAGGGAAAAGCATCGTTAAGTCCCAGGAGGTGGAGAGGCTACATCACGTGGGGCTCCAGATCCCTGACTTGCCCTGTCGGAATCCTGACTCCAAAATTGCTGTGTGACTTTTAGTCAAGTACCTCACCTCTCTGTGCTCCAGTTTCCTCTCTATAAAATAGTGCAATATTCCCTCCTAGGGTTATTGTAACATTCACGTGAACTAGTAAAACAAAACACCTAAGGGACTTCCTCGGTAGCTCAGTGGTGAAGAGTTCGCCTGCCAGTGCAGGAGACACAGGTTTGATCCCTGATCCGGGAAGACCCCACATCTTGAGGAGCGACTATGCCCCTGAGCCACAGCTTTTGAGCCTGTGCTCTAGAGCCTGGGAGCCTCAACTATTGAGCCCATGTGCCGCAACTACTGAAGACTGTGTGCCCTAGAGCATGAGTTCCACAACAAGAAAAGCCGCTGCAGCAAGAAGGTCCCACATGCTGCAGAGCAACTAAACCCGTGAGCCACAACTATTGAGCCTGTGCTCTAGAGCCTTGGAACTGCAACTACGGAGCCCGTGTGCCGCAACTACTGAAGTCCTTGTGCCCCAAAGTCCGAGTTCCACAACAAGAGAAGTCACCCAAGAAGAAGCCTGCTCACCTCAACTAGACAGTAGCCCCCACTCCCTGCAGCTAGAGAAAAGCCTGCAGCAGCAGTGAAAACCCAGAATAGACAAATAATAAACAGGTAAAAAAAAAAAAAGAAAAACCTGAGGTAGTGTAGGATCTTTGTATGTAAGTGTTGTTATTGAGTGAACAGTTTAGATACATGAATAGAGACCCTGAGATAAGGTTATGAAAAAAAAAGTTCAGTTTTTCACTAACGTATAGTTATAAGGAAACCATTTTAGATGGAGAAAATTCTGCTAATTCTCGGCAGGCAGATTTCAAAAATAAAAATCAGTTTTCCTTGCAGCCTTTGTTGTTCAGAGATGAAATGGACCGTCTTGTGAAGGTGCATCTGTGTTTTAACTGACAGTGGTACCACAGAAGGATGTCTCTCCCACTGGAAGTAGAACTGGACGACCTCGAGGTCCCTTCTAGTCCTGAAATTCTGCAGTGTTTCTTCCGCCACACACACAGGTGAGTCTTCTCCAGTGCTCCCTGAGCCACGAAAGAGGAGCACAAGGACAGTGGCTGACGTTCTCCCTGACATGTCCTCCCAGAGAGGTCCTCCCAGGCCTCCCATCACCCTCCCCAGGTGACTGCATGTCACTCAGAAGCCATTTGACCTTGTGACGTGTCCTTGCTCTATAAGAAGGAAGGGATCAACGATACTTAGAAAGATTTCATATTCCCTCCTAGGGTTATTGTAACATTCACGTGAACTAGTAAAACAAAACACCTAAGGGACTTCCTCGGTAGCTCAGTGGTGAAGAGTTCGCCTGCCAGTGCAGGAGACACAGGTTTGATCCCTGATCCGGGAAGACCCCACATCTTGAGGAGCGACTATGCCCCTGAGCCACAGCTTTTGAGCCTGTGCTCTAGAGCCTGGGAGCCTCAACTATTGAGCCCATGTGCCGCAACTACTGAAGACTGTGTGCCCTAGAGCATGAGTTCCACAACAAGAAAAGCCGCTGCAGCAAGAAGGTCCCACATGCTGCAGAGCAACTAAACCCGTGAGCCACAACTATTGAGCCTGTGCTCTAGAGCCTTGGAACTGCAACTACGGAGCCCGTGTGCCGCAACTACTGAAGTCCTTGTGCCCCAAAGTCCGAGTTCCACAACAAGAGAAGTCACCCAAGAAGAAGCCTGCTCACCTCAACTAGACAGTACCCCCCACTCCCTGCAGCTAGAGAAAAGCCTGCAGCAGCAGTGAAAACCCAGAATAGACAAATAATAAACAGGTAAAAAAAAAAAAAGAAAAACCTGAGGTAGTGTAGGATCTTTGTATGTAAGTGTTGTTATTGAGTGAACAGTTTAGATACATGAATAGAGACCCTGAGATAAGGTTATGAAAAAAAAAGTTCAGTTTTTCACTAACGTATAGTTATAAGGAAACCATTTTAGATGGAGAAAATTCTGCTAATTCTCGGCAGGCAGATTTCAAAAATAAAAATCAGTTTTCCTTGCAGCCTTTGTTGTTCAGAGATGAAATGGACCGTCTTGTGAAGGTGCATCTGTGTTTTAACTGACAGTGGTACCACAGAAGGATGTCTCTCCCACTGGAAGTAGAACTGGACGACCTCGAGGTCCCTTCTAGTCCTGAAATTCTGCAGTGTTTCTTCCGCCACACACACAGGTGAGTCTTCTCCAGTGCTCCCTGAGCCACGAAAAGAGGAGCACAAGGACAGTGGCTGAAGTTCTCCCTGACATGTCCTCCCAGAGAGGTCCTCCCAGGCCTCCCATCACCCTCCCCAGGTGACTGCATGTCACTCAGAAGCCTTTTGACCTTGTGACGTGTCCTTGCTCTATAAGAAGGAAGGGATCAACGATACTTAGAAAGATTTCATTTCCCTCTCTCAACATCATCTTTTCATGCACCTTCAGGTCTCAGAAAACTGAGACCTGGCACCTTGCCCAGGACCATAGACAGTTGTTCCTTGAATGAGTCCCAGAGAAACCCCATTCCCATGCTCCCTGATCTCGGTCACCTCAGCGAGCTGCTCCACGGGTTGCAAAAGGCTGTTAAGATGACTCTGATCTGCCTTAGAGCAGGTATCAGTGGACCCACTTTACAGACGAGTAAACCAAGGCACAAACACCCTCGCTCGCCCGCCCCAGGCTCACCACTCACCTCTCACCCCAACTCCCTTTTCACTGCTCTTCCCTTTTGCCCCGTCACTGAGTTCCAGGGTGTCTACCCATGAGCAATCCTTCCTCTCCAGGACCCATTCCATCTTGAAGAAACTGCTCTGTATACACGGAGCTCTCCCTTTAGGAGCCCTTCTTCATGCTTTCCGCCATTTTTCTCCTCTGGTACTTTGAACCAAACAGCAGTTTTCACAGGAATAATTACCCTGTGCTTTCGCTTAGCACTTTCAGCTCCCCACAGCACTTCTCATCTATTATCTTGTTTTCTCCTAATAAACCCATGAGACTAACAACGTTCTCCCTCTTCTCTGCACAAATGCGAAGAAAGGTGGGAGAGGCAGAGAGAAATGAGTGTCTGTGCCCAGATCACCCAGGGAATGGATGGGGGCAGGACAGGATCTAGTAGATTTCCAGCTCTGTATTTTTTCACTCAGTCTCACTACGGTTCTCTCTTACAATCAATGACATTTTTCTCAAATATGCATGATGAATTATATTAAAGAAGGAGAAGATCATTTTGAGTTTCAGAAATATCAAATTAGGGACTTCGCTTCCAATGCAGTGAGTGAAGGGTGGATTCCCCACTGAGTCTTCTCCAGTGCTCCTTCCGCCACACACAGGTGAGTCTTCTCCAGTGCTCTGAGCCACGAAAGAGGAGCACAAGGACAGTGGCTGAAGTTCTCCCTGACATGTCCTCCCAGAGAGGTCCTCCCAGGCCTCCCATCACCCTCCCCAGGTGACTGCATGTCACTCAGAAGCCTTTTGACCTTGTGACGTGTCCTTGCTCTATAAGAAGGAAGGGATCAACGATACTTAGAAAGATTTCATTTCCCTCTCTCAACATCATCTTTTCATGCACCTTCAGGTCTCAGAAAACTGAGACCTGGCACCTTGCCCAGGACCATAGACAGTTGTTCCTTGAATGAGTCCCAGAGAAACCCCATTCCCATGCTCCCTGATCTCGGTCACCTCAGCGAGCTGCTCCACGGGTTGCAAAAGGCTGTTAAGATGACTCTGATCTGCCTTAGAGCAGGTATCAGTGGACCCACTTTACAGACGAGTAAACCAAGGCACAAACACCCTCGCTCGCCCGCCCCAGGCTCACCACTCACCTCTCACCCCAACTCCCTTTTCACTGCTCTTCCCTTTTGCCCCGTCACTGAGTTCCAGGGTGTCTACCCATGAGCAATCCTTCCTCTCCAGGACCCATTCCATCTTGAAGAAACTGCTCTGTATACACGGAGCTCTCCCTTTAGGAGCCCTTCTTCATGCTTTCCGCCATTTTTCTCCTCTGGTACTTTGAACCAAACAGCAGTTTTCACAGGAATAATTACCCTGTGCTTTCGCTTAGCACTTTCAGCTCCCCACAGCACTTCTCATCTATTATCTTGTTTTCTCCTAATAAACCCATGAGACTAACAACGTTCTCCCTCTTCTCTGCACAAATGCGAAGAAAGGTGGGAGAGGCAGAGAGAAATGAGTGTCTGTGCCCAGATCACCCAGGGAATGGATGGGGGCAGGACAGGATCTAGTAGATTTCCAGCTCTGTATTTTTTCACTCAGTCTCACTACGGTCCTCTCTTACCATCAATTGCATTTTTCTCAAATATGCATCATGAATCATGTTAAAGAAGGAGAAGATCATTTTGAGTTTCAGAAATATCAAATTAGGGACTTCGCCTTCCAATGCAGTGAGTGAAGGGTGGATTCTTGGTCAGGGAGCTAACATACCACATGCCCTGTGGCCAAAACACCAACGCATAAAGCAGAAGCAATATGGTAACAAATTCAACAGATATGTTAAAAATGGCCCATAATAAAAAAACAAATCTTTAAAAGAAATGTCCTAGTAATCTCTTATGACAGGAGGAGAAATTGTGACTGAAACTCACAAGTGGACATTCAGCTTCATTATTGACTCCACGTGTGGTCCTAGGCAAGGCCTTTCTCACCAAGCCTCACTGTCTTCACCACAAAATGACCAGATTGGGAATTCCCTGGTAGTCCAGTGGTTAAGAATCCACCGGTCAACGCAGGGGACACAGGTTCAATCCCTGGTCTAGGCGGATTCCACCTGCCATGAGGCAACCAGCCCTGTGCACCACGGCTACTGAGCCTGCACTCTCGAGCGCGTGCTCGGCAACAAGAGAAGCCACTGCAATGACAGCAGCCCTCTCTGAAACTAGAGACAGCCCTCACACAGCCACAAAGAGCCAAAGCAACCACAAATAAAACACGGGGCTGGACCACACCGTCTGGAGATCCCTTCCAGCTTCCAGAGGCTAGACACCTCGGTTCAGAAGTGACGAGTAGAAAATGTACAGGTTTCCTTGACTCTCCACCTAGGAGAGGCACAAGAAGGTCCAGAGTTGCAAAGAAATAGTACTTGGAGGAAACAAAAGTCTTGCCCTAATCTTCTGGTTTTCGATGAAACAGTCTCAACTGGAATGCCAGGTAAATGATTAAAACGTGAGTGAGCATTGTTCTGGCTGTTTCCATGATCCAGTCATTTAATCCCAACACCGCTGTGTGAAACGTATTCCCGTTTGCTTGGGGGAGGCCCATAGGTTTTTAATTCTTTGGTGGGAAACAAAGGCCCTCATTCACTAAACAGTAACTCAAGAGGGTCGTTTCTGCTCTTACCAGTCAAAAAATGTTGTCTGGCCACGAGATCTCATCATCGAACTCAAGAGGCAAAAGAAAGCTCTTTTTACACTGGCTCCCTTTCATACATGGTTAAAGCCCGTGTTCGCATTTTCCCCTGTATGAATAAGGTCTCAGGTTTATTTTATAGAGAAATACATCAAGCCAGAGGTTTTAATGACAAGACAATGAGCAGAGGACGACTCTATTTGCTGCAGAAGGATTTGTGTTACAGAAAACAAAGTGACTTTGGCATTTGTTTTTGGAAGAAAGACTGGGCAGCCCCCTTCACTGGCTGGCTGAGAAGTGACTTCACACATCGGTTGGACAAATTTTGATCTCATTTACAAAAGTTCCTAGAGAACGCTTCCTTCGTCCCCAGAGGAACACCCAGAAAACATCTAATTTATGGCCCAAGAGTTGTGATACAAATTTATTCATGGGAGACAAATATGTCATTTTCTAATGGCTCCTGAAATATCGCGTAGGATTACATTCCCAGCGAACACCATAGCACAGAAGGCCGTCTGTCTTCCTGTCTCATCCACCCTTGCAGACAAATGCCAAACCAGCAAATAAAACACGGTTTTGGCTGGACCACACCGGGTCTGGCAGTGCTCGGCAACAAGAGAAGCCACTGCAATGACAGCAGCCCTCTCTGAAACTAGAGACAGCCCTCACACAGCCACAAAGAGCCAAAGCAACCACAAATTAAACACGGGCTGGACCACACCGTCTGGAGATCCTACCAGCGTCAAGAGGCGAGACACCTCGGTGCAGAAGGGACGGGTAGAAAATGTGCAGGTTACCTTGACTCTGAACATCGGAGAGGCACAAAAAGGTCCAGAGTTGCAAAGAAATAGTACTTGGAGGAAACAAAAGTCTTGCCCTAATCTTCTGGTTTTCGATGAAACAGTCTCAACTGGAATGCCAGGTAAATGATTAAAACGTGAGTGAGCATTGTTCTGGCTGTTTCCATGATCCAGTCATTTAATCCCAACACCGCTGTGTGAAACGTATTCCCGTTTGCTTGGGGGAGGCCCATAGGTTTTTAATTCTTTGGTGGGAAACAAAGGCCCTCATTCACTAAACAGTAACTCAAGAGGGTCGTTTCTGCTCTTACCAGTCAAAAAATGTTGTCTGGCCACGAGATCTCATCATCGAACTCAAGAGGCAAAGAAAGCTCTTTTTACACTGGCTCCCTTTCATACATGGTTAAAGCCCGTGTTCGCATTTTCCCCTGTATGAATAAGGTCTCAGGTTTATTTTATAGAGAAATACATCAAGCCAGAGGTTTTAATGACAAGACAATGAGCAGAGGACGACTCTATTTGCTGCAGAAGGATTTGTGTTACAGAAAACAAAGTGACTTTGGCATTTGTTTTTGGAAGAAAGACTGGGCAGCCCCCTTCACTGGCTGGCTGAGAAGTGACTTCACACATCGGTTGGACAAATTTTGATCTCATTTACAAAAGTTCCTAGAGAACGCTTCCTTCGTCCCCAGAGGAACACCCAGAAAACATCTAATTTATGGCCCAAGAGTTGTGATACAAATTTATTCATGGGAGACAAATATGTCATTTTCTAATGGCTCCTGAAATATACGCGGTAGGATTACATTCCCAGCGAACACCATAGCACAGAAGGCCGTCTGTCTTCCTGTCTCATCCACCCTTGCAGACACCTGTTTGCTTTGGGCTGATTAGTCTGCAGGGCACCAAGGGGAGCCGTGGAGGGTAGGGCAGAACCAGCGGACCCCGATCCATGATCCTTCCACCAAAACATTAGCCCTCTCCTCCACTGGCTTGCAATTTCGTCCAGAAATCCACTGACTATGTGTTTGCCTGAAATATAATAAAGAATTCGGGAAAAGCCTCAAAAGAGGTCAAGACAAATGATTACAAGAATTCAAGGAGGGAGTAATTACAACTGATTGGTGCTTCAAGGAATGTTTGCTGTTGTTTTAATAAGAGGGCCTAGAAAGACCTGAAGTGTCCCGGCCTACTAGAACCTTCTGCAGTGATAGGAGTGCTCTCTGTCTGCTCTGAACCATCACAAGCCACGCATGGCTGTGGACTATTTGAAATGTGGCTAGTGTGACTGAGGGTCTTCGCTCCATCTTTAATTTTTTTTATTTAAAAAATATTCTGTTCATTTTTATCACGGCAAAATACAGATAACATAGAGTTAACCACTTGCACCAGTTTTAAGGGTCCAGTTGGTGGCATTAAGTCTATTCACATTGTGGGGCCACCACCACCACCACCATCCATTCCCAGAAATGTGTCCTCGTCCCCAAATGAAATTCGGTGCCCATGAAGCTGGGACTCTTCATTCTCCCGCCCAAGCCCCTGGGAACGTCCATCCTACTTTCTGTCTCTATAGGAATTGCCTATTCTAGGCACCTCAGGTAAGTGAAATTGGACAATATTTGTCCTTTTATGTCTGGCTTCTTTCAGTCAGCATGTTTTCAAGGTTCATCCATGTTGTAGCCTGTGTCAAGATCTCTTTTAAGACTGAATAATTGATGTATACAAGCACATTTCATTTAGTCATTCATCTGTTGATACTTTACACAACTAACTTAGGTTTTAATTTCTTAGTGTATGTATTTTTGATGGTGCTGGATCTTTGTTACTATGCGTGCTTTTCTTTCGCTGTGGCGAACAGGGGTTGCTCCCCAGTTGTGTTGCACAGACTTCTCCTCGCAGGGGCTTCCCTGGCTGTGGATCACGGGCTCTAGGGCACAGGGGCTTCAGTAGTTGTGGCATACGGGCTTCCTGGATCAGGGATCGAACCCGTGTCTTCTGCATTGGCAGGCAGATTCTTTGGGTCACCAGGAAAGTCCCTGCAACCAGCTTAGACTGAGATCACATGTGTGTCAGGTAGTTTCTGTGCTGGACTCAGCGGAGCTGAAGGATGGGCCCCCTGTGTGGGTGGGGCTGAGAGCACAGGCAAGCCTGGTGATGGGAGAGGCCTCCCACATTCTCACACCCTCCAGGCTGAGGAAGTAGCAATGGCAAATGATGATAGGGGTTAACTGAGTCTTCAAGGAATGTTTGCTGTTGTTTTAATAAGAGGGCCTAGAAAGACCTGAAGTGTCCCGGCCTACTAGAACCTTCTGCAGTGATAGGAGTGCTCTCTGTCTGCTCTGAACCATCACAAGCCACGCATGGCTGTGGACTATTTGAAATGTGGCTAGTGTGACTGAGGGTCTTCGCTCCATCTTTAATTTTTTATTTAAAAATATTCTGTTCATTTTTATCACGGCAAAATACAGATAACATAGAGTTAACCACTTGCACCAGTTTTAAGGGTCCAGTTGGTGGCATTAAGTCTATTCACATTGTGGGGCCACCACCACCACCACCATCCATTCCCAGAAATGTGTCCTCGTCCCCAAATGAAATTCGGTGCCCATGAAGCTGGGACTCTTCATTCTCCCGCCCAAGCCCCTGGGAACGTCCATCCTACTTTCTGTCTCTATAGGAATTGCCTATTCTAGGCACCTCAGGTAAGTGAAATTGGACAATATTTGTCCTTTTATGTCTGGCTTCTTTCAGTCAGCATGTTTTCAAGGTTCATCCATGTTGTAGCCTGTGTCAAGATCTCTTTTAAGACTGAATAATTGATGTATACAAGCACATTTCATTTAGTCATTCATCTGTTGATACTTTACACAACTAACTTAGGTTTTAATTTCTTAGTGTATGTATTTTTGATGGTGCTGGATCTTTGTTACTATGCGTGCTTTTCTTTCGCTGTGGCGAACAGGGGTTGCTCCCCAGTTGTGTTGCACAGACTTCTCCTCGCAGGGGCTTCCCTGGCTGTGGATCACGGGCTCTAGGGCACAGGGGCTTCAGTAGTTGTGGCATACGGGCTTCCTGGATCAGGGATCGAACCCGTGTCTTCTGCATTGGCAGGCAGATTCTTTGGGTCACCAGGAAAGTCCCTGCAACCAGCTTAGACTGAGATCACATGTGTGTCAGGTAGTTTCTGTGCTGGACTCAGCGGAGCTGAAGGATGGGCCCCCTGTGTGGGTGGGGCTGAGAGCACAGGCAAGCCTGGTGATGGGAGAGGCCTCCCACATTCTCACACCCTCCAGGCTGAGGAAGTAGCAATGGCATGAGGAGTGTTCAAAGGCAAGGAGTCTCAGAGAGGGGTGAAGACAAAACCTTTTGGAAAAGAGGAAGGCAGGAATTTCCTGGCTGTTCAGTGGCGAAGACTTGGAACTCTTAAGGCAGGGAGGTCTGGGTTCAATCACTGCTCAGGGAACTAGATTCCACGTAGTACAACTAAGAGTTCATACGCTGCAACTAAAGATTCTACAGGCTACAACTAAAAAAGAAAGAAAGAAAGAAAGGAAAAAAAGAAAGAAAGGGACAAAGGAAGAAAGAAGAAAGAAAGGAATGAAAGAAGAAAGGAAGGAAGAAAGAAAGAAAGGAATGAAGGAAGAAAGGAAGGAAGGAAGAAAGAAAGAAAATAATGTCGCATTATTAGTCTACAACTAAGACCTGCTGCAGTCAAATAAATAAATATTAAGAGAAACAAAAGAGGAAGGTGCTGGAGGCTGAAGAATATGGCAGCATAAGAAAGGGAAAACAAGACTAGAAAGGGAGTCGGAGCGTGAATGGTCCTGGATATCAGGCTCAAAGTTTGGAATGTTTCACGATGAATGCTTTTGATTTGCACAATTGCAATACTGTATCATCTTCAAATTGTTCCAATCATCCTTCATGCTACTATTTTATAAAGAATCAGGATCAAAAGCTGCTCAAATATCTGAGGACTCCATTTGAGGAAGAAATGCTATGTCTTAAAATTATGGGCTAAAACGCAGACAAATTAGACAAATTAAGTTGTAGGAAAAAAAGTCCTCACTTCACAAAAGGATTCACTAGAGGTTTTCTGATATGTGTTCCCAGAAAGCACTAACAATAAGTTTGATTACTAAAACATGCTTAGTGTATGTATTTGATGGTGCTGGATCTTTGTTACTATCGTGCTTTTCTTTCGCTCAAGGGCCCACAGGGGCTTCCTGGCTGTGGATCACGGGCTCTAGGGCACAGGGGCTTCAGTAGTTGTGGCATACGGGCTTCCTGGATCAGGGATCGAACCCGTGTCTTCTGCATTGGCAGGCAGATTCTTTGGGTCACCAGGAAAGTCCCTGCAACCAGCTTAGACTGAGATCACATGTGTGTCAGGTAGTTTCTGTGCTGGACTCAGCGGAGCTGAAGGATGGGCCCCCTGTGTGGGTGGGGCTGAGAGCACAGGCAAGCCTGGTGATGGGAGAGGCCTCCCACATTCTCACACCCTCCAGGCTGAGGAAGTAGCAATGGCATGAGGAGTGTTCAAAGGCAAGGAGTCTCAGAGAGGGGTGAAGACAAAACCTTTTGGAAAAGAGGAAGGCAGGAATTTCCTGGCTGTTCAGTGGCGAAGACTTGGAACTCTTAAGGCAGGGAGGTCTGGGTTCAATCACTGCTCAGGGAACTAGATTCCACGTAGTACAACTAAGAGTTCATACGCTGCAACTAAAGATTCTACAGGCTACAACTAAAAAAGAAAGAAAGAAAGAAAGGAAAAAAAGAAAGAAAGGGACAAAGGAAGAAAGAAGAAAGAAAGGAATGAAAGAAGAAAGGAAGGAAGAAAGAAAGAAAGGAATGAAGGAAGAAAGGAAGGAAGGAAGAAAGAAAGAAAATAATGTCGCATTATTAGTCTACAACTAAGACCTGCTGCAGTCAAATAAATAAATATTAAGAGAAACAAAAGAGGAAGGTGCTGGAGGCTGAAGAATATGGCAGCATAAGAAAGGGAAAACAAGACTAGAAAGGGAGTCGGAGCGTGAATGGTCCTGGATATCAGGCTCAAAGTTTGGAATGTTTCACGATGAATGCTTTTGATTTGCACAATTGCAATACTGTATCATCTTCAAATTGTTCCAATCATCCTTCATGCTACTATTTTATAAAGAATCAGGATCAAAAGCTGCTCAAATATCTGAGGACTCCATTTGAGGAAGAAATGCTATGTCTTAAAATTATGGGCTAAAACGCAGACAAATTAGACAAATTAAGTTGTAGGAAAAAAAGTCCTCACTTCACAAAAGGATTCACTAGAGGTTTTCTGTATAGCGTGTGTTCCCAGAAAGCACTAACAATAAGTTTGATTTACTAAAACATGCATGTATAAGCTTTCCCGGTTCCTCTTGATGGCAGAGCAAAGCCCCCGGCAAGAACCATGCTCCTCATAGGGACTGAGAACCAAGTCTAGGTCCATCTTTCTCCAGGTTGCTGGAAGCAGCAAGAAGTACTGTAAAGAACTCAGGTCTTCAAGTCCATGACATCCTCCTCTGGAAGATGAACGTATTCAAAACGTAGTTTCTTCATCGGCCCCAAAAAGAAATTCACAGCAATCTTGCTCATCTCTGGGTGAATGCATCTAGGAAGTGGTAGAAACACCTGAAAGTGGGGAGGCAAAGGAAGCAGGAGTCTTTGACATCTTCTTATTTACAAAAGAACCCAATTCAGACCCAAATGGGCAAAATGTCAAGACTCAGGAACATCTTATGGAATGTGACTTCAGGGTAGAAAGAGATAAGAGACCTGGACCAAAATCATGTTACCTTACTGAATCCACAAGGGAGTTGCCTATGAGCCTTTTCTAAGCCCCCAGAGAGGGAAGCTTCCAGTCCTTGAACTGTCTGCTTTTTAGAACTTCATCCTCAGACGTGTGAGGGTGAGGAGCAGCCAGGCCTTGCAGAACAAGAAGAATCCAAACCCAGAAACATGCTCTGGATGGGACCTGATAGAGGAAGATCCAGGGTGCAGAGCCACAGAGAGAAATCCTGTCGTCTTATTACTTTTCCTTGCTAGATATGGAAAGTGAGTCTCAGAGATAATCTAGTTTCCCCTGAAATGTTTAGAGAGAATTTGTAGATAACGCAGCCACCAGAGCACAGAGGAATCACCTGGGACTAGGGCAGTCTTACCTCTGCCACACCCAGCCTTGCCCCGTCACGATTGTTGCTCCCCCGTGACTGGGCAGATAAAGAATCTGCCTGCAGCGCTAGAGTCACAGGAGACTGGGGTTCGATCCCTGCGTCTGGAAGATCCCCTGGAGGAGAGCATGACAACCCAGTGTTCTTGCCTGGAGAACCCCACGGACGGAGGAGCCTGGTGGGATACCGTCCAAAGGATCTCAGAGAAAGAGTCAGACATGGTTAAGTGACTAAGCACACATGCACTTGTGACAGGGACGCACAGGAACTGGGTGATGGCAGGTGCCTGTGGAATCTTGGCTCTGGGGCCACAAGAAGGTACGAATTCATCTGTCTCAGCAAGAAAGGGTCATTGTCAAGCTTTGACTTTGGAGAGTGTATCATCCAGTTATTTTTGAAGATGTGGACACTGAGGCTCAGAGATAGACGGGGACTCAGCAAACTGCTGACAAACCAGAAACTCACAATTCCCACCCCATGGGCTTCCCTTGGGGAGAGGACCCTGCGGAGGTTTTTCCCTCTTTGCTTCGACTGGGAACCATCCTTCGCGGCTCTGCCTTAGCTGATCTTTCGAAGGCTGAAAGTAAGGGCACCACAAGAGTTCCTCCAGGAAATAAACACTCACCCCTCGCTCATTTTTCTAGGATGTCCCTCACTTGACTGTTGGGGCAATCAGCATGAGGCCTCAGCCCTGACTCTGGACTGTGATGCGAAGGCGGCACATGAGCTAAAACCCAGCGCATTCCTGAGCTTACCCCAGAAAACGTATGGGGAAACACACAGATAGAAGAGTTTCCAAGAATAGCAAAGTCATGCTAACACTGCCAGTAGATCACAATTGTGTGTGTCTGTGCGTTGGCAATCATGAATTACATTTACATGGCATTTCATCAATGTTAAAGCATTTTCATTTTCATTCTATGATGTCTTCCATAAAATGCGTTGATGGGCTCCCTGGTGGTCCAGCTGGTAACGACACTGCCTTGCAGTGCAGGAGGTGCCAGTTCAATCCCTGGTCTGGGAAGATCCCCTATGCCACGGAACGGCTGGACCAATATGTCCAGCTACCGATCCGGAGCTCTGGAGTGCATGCACCCAGAGCTGGTGCTCTGTGACGAGAAAGGCCACTGTGGAGAGAGGCCACTGCAGTGGGAGGCCCACACAGGCCAAAAGAACAAAGATAGATGAAAATAAATAAATGAAAGACCAATAGAAGTGGCCAAAAATATATATATAAAATGTATTGATATCCATGGAACCTCTAATATTCCTTTTTTTTTTAAAGCTCAATCCTACATCAGTTCTGTTTCTCACCATTCCCTGCCTTTGTGTAACCTGCAGTTTCCACACAAGTTGAGTTGCTCAGTATTGAGATCGCCAAGCCTCTGTTTGTTCTCTTCTTGTTTTCTGGAATGTCTTCCTTTGGTATTGTTTTTCCCTGAGTATCTCCTTCTTATCTGTAAGATAAGCGGCGCTTCCTCCCGGTCCAGACGGCCAGCTTTTCATGGTAAGAATCCCACTGGACTCATGTCTGCCTGGGGTAGGGGTCAGCCTGGGACAGCGTGGCCCCGCGCTGTGAAACTGTGTGTGCTGGGAGGTGCTCGTTGCTCAGTCCTGTCCGACTCTGCGACCCCATGGACTGTGGCCTGCTAAGCTCCTCTGTCTGTGGGATTTTGGAGTGAGTAGCCATTTCCTTCTCCGGGGGAACTTCCTCACCCCAAAGCCTGAACCCAGGTCTCCTGCACTGCAGGCAGATTCTTTACTAGCTGAGCCATTAGGGAAGAATAAGACCCATAGAGGCCTGATCATCAGCTCCCCTCAGAGGGTACACTCAGCAAGGTTTGGAATAAGAGCCATAGACCCACCTCCCAGTCCAGAGACAGAGGCTGACCATTCAGAAGCTGGGTCCAGTTTCTTCTGCAACTGGAGGGCTCTGGACTGAGCATCCTGCCTCCTCCTGAGCCCTCCGGGTCCTGAGCCCTCCAGCAGCCCCCTCTGCAGTGGGGCCGCAGCACCTGGGAGGTCATGTTTCCTCTTCTCTCCGCAGCCGATGAACAGCCTTAAAGGAATCTGGAAGCTCCTAAGTGACCGTGTCTTTCCTGCTGTATCAGTTTCTAATTGTGCAGGAAAGGTCACAAAGATGACTGGGGTATGCTTTCATCCCAGGCTTGGGTTTTATTTCGTTTCCTTCCTCATTCCTTATAGTTCTTCCAGGACTCTGTCATAAAGCTCCAGGGCTGTTAGAAAAAAAGGCCAAAAGACTGCAGTGGGAGGCCCACACAGGCCAAAAGAACAAAGATAGATGAAAATAAATAAATGAAAGACCAATAGAAGTGGCCAAAAATATATATATAAAATGTATTGATATCCATGGAACCTCTAATATTCCTTTTTTTTTTAAAGCTCAATCCTACATCAGTTCTGTTTCTCACCATTCCCTGCCTTTGTGTAACCTGCAGTTTCCACACAAGTTGAGTTGCTCAGTATTGAGATCGCCAAGCCTCTGTTTGTTCTCTTCTTGTTTTCTGGAATGTCTTCCTTTGGTATTGTTTTTCCCTGAGTATCTCCTTCTTATCTGTAAGATAAGCGGCGCTTCCTCCCGGTCCAGACGGCCAGCTTTTCATGGTAAGAATCCCACTGGACTCATGTCTGCCTGGGGTAGGGGTCAGCCTGGGACAGCGTGGCCCCGCGCTGTGAAACTGTGTGTGCTGGGAGGTGCTCGTTGCTCAGTCCTGTCCGACTCTGCGACCCCATGGACTGTGGCCTGCTAAGCTCCTCTGTCTGTGGGATTTTGGAGTGAGTAGCCATTTCCTTCTCCGGGGGAACTTCCTCACCCCAAAGCCTGAACCCAGGTCTCCTGCACTGCAGGCAGATTCTTTACTAGCTGAGCCATTAGGGAAGAATAAGACCCATAGAGGCCTGATCATCAGCTCCCCTCAGAGGGTACACTCAGCAAGGTTTGGAATAAGAGCCATAGACCCACCTCCCAGTCCAGAGACAGAGGCTGACCATTCAGAAGCTGGGTCCAGTTTCTTCTGCAACTGGAGGGCTCTGGACTGAGCATCCTGCCTCCTCCTGAGCCCTCCGGGTCCTGAGCCCTCCAGCAGCCCCCTCTGCAGTGGGGCCGCAGCACCTGGGAGGTCATGTTTCCTCTTCTCTCTCCGCAGCCGATGAACAGCCTTAAAGGAATCTGGAAGCTCCTAAGTGACCGTGTCTTTCCTGCTGTATCAGTTTCTAATTGTGCAGGGAAAGGTCACAAAAGATGACTGGGGTATGCTTTCATCCCAGGCTTGGGTTTTATTTCGTTTCCTTCCTCATTCCTTATAGTTCTTCCAGGACTCTGTCATAAAGCTGCAGGGCTGTTAGAATTACTTCTAATTGCATTTTACGTTGAAGGGAACATTTTAAAAGCCCCTGATTCCTGCACTGTATTGATTTAGGCACAAGCAATATTATAACCCACGATGATGCCTTTGGAAAGTGATTGTCTTGTAAATATTTGTCTGGTGAATCCTAACTGTTCTTGAGAATTGAGGTAAAAATCATTTTGATTGAGTCATGATGGAGGGATGCTGTTTGAATCTCTTACAAGGTACGTTCAACACCTGGATGGATGGAAGATGGCAGTCATGGGACCCAGGAGGAGTGATGGATGATTCCCACACCTGCCAGGAGCTGACGGGAGAGGGAGACACAGATGCCAAGCACAGATAGAGGAATGCAAGCGAGTTACTGAAAGAACACCAACAGGAGAAGCAATCATCTGGACTGAGGGAAGCAGTGTGGGAGGGAAACCTTGAACTTAGATGAAATTTGGCCCAACGAAGATGAAGACTTCGCGGGTGGCACAGTGATAAAGAATTAGGAGACTCAAGAGATGCAGGTTTGATCAGTGGGACGGGAAGATTGCCTAGAGAAGGAAATGGTAGTGCATTCCAGTGCTCTTGCCTGGAAAGCTCCCTGGACAGAGGAGCCCGGTGGGCTCCAGGTGCAGAGTTGGACACGACTGAGCCCTGGAACTTGCACAGGGCTGCCTGGAGCTCTCACAGGTCACCGTGAAAGGTACCTGATGGAGGGCTTTTCAAACCCGACAGTTAGGAAATGGATACTTCTCTAAAGTACAGATCATTTCTTCTAAATGACTCCATGCCAGAAAAGACAGGCTTATCTTTTCATTCTCTCTATAGAGAATGCTGCTACAAAATTGGTTTCAGATGAAGAGACAACCAAAAAAAAAAAAAGAAGTAGGAAGCAGGATTCAGTATTCCAGAGGTATTCTTGATGATTAATTAGTAAAACTACCATGAGTTTTCTGGGGTTTGCAATAATTACAGCGCTCAACATTTTTGTATAGGATTTAAAATTTTCCTTTTTATCATGAGTCAATATTTCCTTTCGTATCTAATTTTGTTTTCATGATTTTGTAAAGAGGACCCCCTCCACCCAGTGCATGCATTTCAGGTGCCACAAACAACATCTCCCTTGCCCTCCCCTGTTGCCGCCCCATGCCGTGGACCTTGCGGAGGCAGTCGTGAGGATTCAGTCTCAGGCTGGCCTGCTTCTCAAAACTCTGCCCGTGGGGTTCACGAGCCTGTGGCTCTGAAGAAGACAGACTCGGGAGAGGTAGCGTGTTTCTGACGCCACCCTAATGAGTATTCCAGGGTCTTGGTTCCAAATACCCACTCCAGAAACTCCTTGTGGGGTCAAGTTCTCAGAAACCTGGGCTGATGGAGTCCCAGGCCTGAGCTATAGACTTATTACTTAGAGGACAGATTGGACAATTGAGGCCAGAAGAGGGACCAGCAGCCACACGTTTCCACCCAAAATGTATGGAGCTGGGCTGTGAGAGTGAGGGGTGCTGAACCTTGGTGATTAGCAGATGCACGCTGTTCTGTACATGAGGGGCAAACAGTGGCGTCCTGCTGGATAGCACCGGCAACTATATTCAGTATCCTAGGAAAGGCCATAAGGGAAGCCAATACATAGATAGACAGATATAACTAAGTTACTTTGTTGTAGGACAGAAATGAAACACAACCTTATAAATCAAAGAAAGAAAATAAAATGCTTTAAAAAGCTACCAAAAAAAAATCATATAACAAATCCCCTGGCCGTCCAAGTGGTTAGGACTCTGTGCTTTTGTTCCTGAGGGCCTGGGTAAATCCTGGTTGGTGAACTCAGGTCCCACAGCCCACATGGCACGGCCAAAACCAAACAAACAAATAAAAACATTTACAAAAATGCACAGAATGGACACTTCTGTCTTCCAGACTCTGGGTCAGGTGCTAAAAAATCAGAGAGGAATAAACTATGGCCCTACTCTGGGAGGGCACACATTCCATCAGGCAAACATTCCAGTGAGAAGGTCAGTAGTCGCCGCATCGCGAGACAATGGCTTTGGGATCGATATCTCTTGTCTCGAGAATCAAGCCTATGCAGTGTTCACAATGAAAGACTCCACAGAGAGCAGCCTCGTTCCCTGCTGGCTTCCTGCTAAGTCAAGGAGAGTGGTTATGGGCACATTACCAGACTTGCCACGGTTGGGTCTTCGAAATTTTTCATTACATTAGACCTTCACAAAACTGAACAAACATTGCATGGGACTTCCTAGGTGCCAAGAATCACCCCCAAGAAAGACATGAGTATTAACTAATGCAATATGGATAATGGTCTTGGAGGGAGATGGTATTAGTCCCCCTTCTAGATGGAGAAACAGAAGCATGGAGAGAATAGGGGACGCGGCAGGGGTCACAGAGCCAGGAAGAGGCAGCGTGGGCCCCATCGAGGCTAAACCCAGAGCCTCCGATTCAGCCAGGCTCCCTGCTGGCTCCAGTCTAGAGACGCGGTGCTGGACTGTGTCTACCTCGACTACAGCTCATGAGGATCAGCCAACGCCCGGCAGGCAGAATATGAGAAAGGAGGGTGGGGAGCGGGGTCGGTCCCTTGAGGAGACTTCGGCAGCACAGGGGAAAGATTCCAGACGTGCAGTGGCAGCCTCACTGTGAAGCTGGGCTGGAGCCACCTCGCGACCTCAACTTCCCCACCTGGAAAATGGGACAAGGTTTCCTCCTGCCAGCCCAAAAGTGCCTGAGAGATAATCCAGGCTGCCCGGTGTTTGAAAGGTCTTTGCAAAAGTGGGGAAAGCAGAACAGAAATAGGGGGAGAAACAATGAAGATGCAAATTTTAGCCAAGAGACACTCCCAGGGGTATCTGATGGCTGCCTCAGTTGAACACATCTTGGGATAAAATGGTTTTTGTTTTGATTCTGCAGTGACGGACCTGCAGCCTCATTGAACAACTCTAAGAGAAGCCCAAGCCAAGCCCACACTTGCCCGGTTCCTTTGTGGAAAGAGGCCAGAGATGAGCAGGTCAAGAGCACCAGCCATGGATCGCTCTGGCCCCAGGCCTCGGGCTGACCTTGCGCTCTCCCCGGCCCCAGGCACCCCATTCCCACCACCCCTTCCCGTTCACACTCGATTTCAAGGTATGCGTACCACTCAGTTTCACACAGAGGAGTCAAAGTCCACAACTCCAAAAAAGAATCCAAAAAATTCATGAAAACAAAGAAAAAAGCATCACATCCAGCTTCCGGAGTGCTGGTTTTTCTTTCTCACTTGGGGACCCAGGAACTGAGGGGCAAGGGGGGCACCATACTGGGGCCCATTAGCCGTTCTCCCTGAGCTCCGGGCTGGAGGCTGGCAGTTGGGGCAACAGGAAGAGGAAGGAGATGTTGGAGAAAGATGCTCCCTGCCCCGTACCAGCTGTCAGAAGCCTCCCTCGCCCCCGGGACTGCTGAGGCTTCCTGAGTCCGTCGGCAGGTTTGGTCTCGCAGTGTTCTTGGAATCTGAAGACGCCCTTTCCCTCCTCTGTCCCTCTTGCGTCGCTGGCTTTCCCTCCAGAAAGGTGCCCTCTCTCTTCACCAGGCAGAACGGTGGACACTCTCATGAGATCCCTCATCGCCTAGTTTGCAATCCATTCTCGGGATTGCTCACCCTGCGCCTTTTTTCTTTTTTTGAATTTTGGCCTCTTTTTATTGATTTTTAATTTATTTATTTTTCATCCATCTTTGTTCTTCGGCCCGTGTGGGCCTCCCGCTGCCATGGCCTCTCTTGTTGCAAAGCACTGACTCTGGGCACATGTGCGCATGGCTCGTAATTGGACACACCGGTCCATGCTCCATGGCACGTGGGATCTTCCCGGGTCAGGGGTCAGACTGGTGCTCCTTGCACTGCAAGGTGGACTCTTTACCCACTGGACCGCCAGGGAAGCCCCTACCCTGTGCTTTTTTTTAATTGAAGTAAAGTCGCGGTACAATATTATGTCAAGAGACACTCCCAGGGGTATCTGATGGCTGCCTCAGTTGAACACATCTTGGGATAAAATGGTTTTTGTTTTGATTCTGCAGTGACGGACCTGCAGCCTCATTGAACAACTCTAAGAGAAGCCCAAGCCAAGCCCACACTTGCCCGGTTCCTTTGTGGAAAGAGGCCAGAGATGAGCAGGTCAAGAGCACCAGCCATGGATCGCTCTGGCCCCAGGCCTCGGGCTGACCTTGCGCTCTCCCCGGCCCCAGGCACCCCATTCCCACCACCCCTTCCCGTTCACACTCGATTTCAAGGTATGCGTACCACTCAGTTTCACACAGAGGAGTCAAAGTCCACAACTCCAAAAAAGAATCCAAAAAATTCATGAAAACAAAGAAAAAAGCATCACATCCAGCTTCCGGAGTGCTGGTTTTTCTTTCTCACTTGGGGACCCAGGAACTGAGGGGCAAGGGGGGCACCATACTGGGGCCCATTAGCCGTTCTCCCTGAGCTCCGGGCTGGAGGCTGGCAGTTGGGGCAACAGGAAGAGGAAGGAGATGTTGGAGAAAGATGCTCCCTGCCCCGTACCAGCTGTCAGAAGCCTCCCTCGCCCCCGGGACTGCTGAGGCTTCCTGAGTCCGTCGGCAGGTTTGGTCTCGCAGTGTTCTTGGAATCTGAAGACGCCCTTTCCCTCCTCTGTCCCTCTTGCGTCGCTGGCTTTCCCTCCAGAAAGGTGCCCTCTCTCTTCACCAGGCAGAACGGTGGACACTCTCATGAGATCCCTCATCGCCTAGTTTGCAATCCATTCTCGGGATTGCTCACCCTGCGCCTTTTTTCTTTTTTTGAATTTTGGCCTCTTTTTATTGATTTTTAATTTATTTATTTTTCATCCATCTTTGTTCTTCGGCCCGTGTGGGCCTCCCGCTGCCATGGCCTCTCTTGTTGCAAAGCACTGACTCTGGGCACATGTGCGCATGGCTCGTAATTGGACACACCGGTCCATGCTCCATGGCACGTGGGATCTTCCCGGGTCAGGGGTCAGACTGGTGCTCCTTGCACTGCAAGGTGGACTCTTTACCCACTGGACCGCCAGGGAAGCCCCTACCCTGTGCTTTTTTTTAATTGAAGTAAAGTCGCGGTACAATATTATGTAAGTTACAGGTGTATAATATAGTGATTCACAATTTTTAAAGGTTATAATCCATTTATACTTATTATAAAATATTAGCTATATTCCTGGTATTGTGTAATATATCCTTATAACTTATTTTATATAACATACTTTGTACCTCTTAATCCTCTACCCCTTGATGGCTTCTCTTCCCCAGCTGATAACCGCTAGTTTGCTCTCTATATCTGTGAGTCTACTTCTTGTTTATTATATTCACTCATTTGTTGCATTTTTTTAGATTCCACGTGTAATTGATATAGTGCAGTAATGGTCTCTGTCTGACTTATTTCACATAATGTAATGCCCTCCAAGTCCATTCATGTTGCTACAAATGGCAAAATTTCATTCTCTTTTATAGTTAGTATTCCATTTACATACACACCACATCTTTATCCATTTGTCTGTTGATGGACACCTAGGTTGTTTCCATACCTTGGCTATTATAAATAACACAGGGATGAACATCAGGGTACATATACCCAGGAATGGAATTGCTGAGTCATACAGTAGTTTTATTTTTAGTTTGTTGTGTTTTGGTGTTTTGTTTTTTTTTTTAAAAAAACCTATTTGCTATTTTCCACAGTGGCTGCACCGTTTATGTTCCCACTAGCAGTTCTCGTGGTGTATGGAACGGCTTTTCCTCCCTGTCTCTCCCCACTAGGCTGGAAGTTCCCTGAGGACAGAGGCTCTCCCGGGCCTCCCTGTGGCCCCGGAGCAAGCACAGGGCCTGGTACAGAGCAGACGGCAAATCGAGGTCGACCGGCCTGAGCCTGCCTCTCGTGGAGTTGGCGTGTGACCTCCGAGAGGCATGTTGAACCCTTAAGCCCCAGAATCTCTGAATGTGACCTTATTTGGAAATAGGATTATTGTAGCGGTGATTAGTTAAGATAAGGCCACACTAAAGTCGATGGATCCCTAATCTGATATGACTGCTGTCCTTATAAGAAGAGGGAAAACTGGATGAGACGCGGAGGAGAGACAGCCTTGCAGAGACGCGGAGATTCAGAGAGAAGGCTGAGCGAAGAGGCGGACAAGGCATTACCTCCAGGCGAGCAACGCAGAGGGTTGCCAGCCATCAGTTGCAGCAGGAGAGAGGCCTGGACCGTCCTCCCAGAGGACGGAAGAGAACATGGCTGTGCCCACACCTTGACTTTAGACTTCTGATCTCCAGAGTGCGAGAAAGAAGTTTCTGTTGCTTTCAGTCCTCCAACCCCCACCTCCTCTCCCTACCCCCACCTCCTCTCCTCTCTTCCCCTACAGCGCAGTGTGGTCTCAGAAAGATTCCATCTTAGCCCTTGTCTGCCGCTTGGGGCGGAGAAGGAACTGGCAGCCCACTCCAGCATGCTTGCCTGCGGAATCCGGTGGACAGGGGAATCTGGTGGGCTACAGTCCACAGGGTCACAAAGAGGTGCACACAACTCAGCTACTGAGCAGAAGGAACTGGCAACCCACTCCAGTGTTCTTGCCTGGAAGAATGAACAGAAAGGCCTGGCGGGCGAAAGTCCACAAGTTCTCAAATATATACACAGAGGCTTCCCTGCTGGTTCAGTGGTAAAGAATCTGCCTACAGTGCAGGTGACCTAGGTTTGATCCCTAGGTTGGGATGATCCCCTGGAGAAGGAAATGGCAAGCCACTCCAATATTGTTGCCTAGAGAAGTCCACAGACAGAGGGGCCAGGTGGGCTGCAGTCCATGAGGTTGCACAGAATCAGCCATGACTGAGTGACTCAGCAGCAGTGGCAGATGCCTGGGGACTATTCTTTCCTTCTTCTGGTCTAACCTGGGCTGAGAAAAAGGCAAAGGAGACTGGTACTCATCAAGTGCTGTTTCATACTGATGTTTTTTAACCTGCAGTATTCCAGGCAACCTTGAGGATGCTATCGGAATTCAAATCTCACAAGAAGCCTTTTTCAAAGACCTAAGAATCTGCCTGCCAATGCAGGAGAAGCAGGCTCCATCCCTGGGTCAGGAAGAGCTCCTAGAGGAAAACATGGCAACCCTCTCCAGTCCTCTTGCCTGGGAACTCTCATGGACGGAGAGGCCTGGCAGGCCACAGTCCATAAGGTCGCAAAGAGTTGGACACGACTGAGCGAATGACTAAGCAACAAGAGAAATGCTTGGTGTCCAGCAGCAGTCGCCAGTGCCCGTGTCTGAGTGACCAGGACCCCGGGGGCCAGCTCTTCCCTCTCCACCTCCCAGGAGCACTGTCCAGTCTCCCAGGGCACGTTGGCGCCAGGGAGCCAGAGCCCTCCAGTGCTGAGATGACAGGAAACTGGGTGGCAGAATCTGTCCTCCACCCCACAAAAGACAGGAAATCCAGAGCCAAAGGTTGAAAATCTGACCTCAGCTCACCCCTGCATTGTGTCGGCCAGAATGAAAGAATGGGCCACACAAAGGCCTCTAAAGAAAGTGATTAGGGCCTGGCCCCCTGGCTGAGGCCGAGAGACACCAGCCTGGCCTTCCGCCCCTGCTTACAGGCCAGGCAGACCGACCTGCAGCTCCCAGGACCGGGACAGACCTGGGTCCCTGGGAAGGGGTGCGCCCAAGGCTCCCCAGAAAGCAAGAGCATGGGACTGCTTCTAACCCACCAGACTCTGGAACACAAAGGCCAGTGGTTTTATTTTTTTGTAAGTGTTAGCTACTCAGTCTAGTCCAACTCTTTGCAACTCCACGGACTGTAGCCCACCAGGCTCCTCTGTGAGAGTCTCCAGGCAAGGATACTGGAGTGGGTCGCCATGCCCTGCTCCAGGGGATCTTCCCCACCCAGGGATCCAACCTGGGTCTGCTGCACTGCAGGGGGCTTCTCCACCCTCTGAGCCACCGAGGAAGCCCTATATTCATACATATTTTTATGGAAAAATCTGGAAAGATGTACTCCAACATTTTATAGTTGTTTCCTCTGAAGAGTGGGTTACTAGTGGTAATTTTCTTTCTTTTGTATACATTACTGTCTATTTTTTCATAGTGACCACGGTAGGGAGGAAGAGAGTTTATCTTCATTTCCCAAACCGTAAAGAATAGGGGAAAAACACTAGGTGAGTCTAGGTCGGGGCAGGAGAAAACACTCCACAGAGCAGAATGGGAAGGTTTGCAAAGGAGAGACCTTGAAGCTGGTTCCTGGAAGATGTGTGGGCTTTGAGTGTGGGAAGATGAGTAGCGGAGAAAGAAAACACAGGATCAACAAGGCTTGACGTAGAAGAAACTGTGAGTGGTGACCTCGCTAAGACAAGATCCAGACTCTAAAGGTCTGGCTCCCCTCACCACGTCCAGGACTGCTGGGGGGCCCTCATAGAAGCAGGCATGATGGTTTCTAGTTACTGAAGCCGACAGGCACCATCCAGGGCAGCATTGTATGGGATACCTATGTTCAGTATTCTTCCAAAGTCGCACGGAACCCAATGAGGTCCCTCTCCTCAGACCCCACGGCAGGTTCCGCATTGCCTGGAGGCAGTCCTTGCACTCAACACGTCCATCTCACCTGTTGTCCTAGGGGTACTGGTGCCCTAAACACGCTCTGCACGTACCTCCATGCAGCTCCACTCAGGCTGCCCCTCAGCTGGAATGTTCCTCCTGTCTTTCCCCACCGGACCAGTCACCCATCTTCAAAACGGCCTTGCACATCCTCTCCTTTACGAGAAGACTCTTCTGTGCTTCCCACATCCCCTTCTCTGAAACCCCTTCTCTGTGTTCACAGGTCCCCATCTTTCCTAGGTGATGCTCAGAGTCCTCTGCAGCTGTGACTCTTCTCCCAACCAGTCCTCCGTCTCCTTCACGTGCACACATACCCCATCCCTGGGAGGGTTGAACAAACCAGCGCTGAGTTTACATTTTGCTGTGGAGCCCTAGTACAGAAAGGGCAAGGGGTTATGCGGCTCAGGAGACTTTGAGGAGCCTGGCCTTCTGTAATACCAGAACTCCAAGAAATCAGAACAAAATTGCATTTCGACTTCAGAACATATTCTGTGATCATGCATTCCAGCAGCATTTTCCGGAGGGGTGGGGAATGTGAAGAGGGGACCCCCACACTCCAGCCATTCTCCATCAGGACAGCTTCCCGCCCGACTCTCCCAGGGCCCTCCAGCATGGGATTTATAATAAGGGTACCATCTGCATACTGAAGAGTCCCCAGCTCCACTCTCATTCCCAAGCTCCAGGTCCTTTGTCCCTTCTCTTAATAATATGCACATGTCATTAACATGACAGACCCTCTCCCCTTCAGGGGGCCTGGGACAGGAGGATCTTCAGTGGGCACTTGTGCCCCTTGAATAAGGATTTTCGAGAATGTGGAAACTGTTGATCCCTGGGAGTTAACTGGGGGTGACCCCCCCGTGACCCCCCCTAAAGCTAAATGTATGTAAACACTTCTTTTAAAGGTGCCTAAAAGGCTTCCCTGGTGGCTTAGGGTAAAAAACCCGCCTGCAATGCAGGAGACATGGGTTCGATCCCTGGCTCAGGAAGATCCCCTGGAGAAGGGTAAAATAGTCACCCACTTCAGTATTCTGGCCTGGAGAATTCCATGGACAGAGGAGCCTGGAAGGCTACAGTCCAAGGACCACAAAGAATTGGACACGACTGAGCAATAATACTTTCACTTTCACAAGGTCTACCTGACCTGCCCTCTGGTTACTTTTGTGAAAGAACCCACCTGCAAATACTGAGAGATGTCATCATTCTCCCCGACCCCCCAGGTCCCAACAGATTTCTTCAAAATGGTTTCACAACCACCCATAGCAGGGCAGCTCCAGCCGGGGAGTCCTGAATTCTACAGATGAAGTTCGAGGCAGTACCATCGCAGGGTCCTCAACCCAGGGGTCAACGGCCCAAGCCCAGCTCTGGGTGCCTGGACGCCAGCTTCTCAGATGAAACAAAGCATGCTTCCCCACTGGATCTAGGGGAGGATTTTACACACATGTCCCCGGCCATCCCTGGGACTAGCCTGTGCCCAAACGCCTTCAGAAACGCCGTGCCCTCACAGCTTGGTGTCATTTGACTTTTGAGCCCTTGAAAAACCTGAGGAATGAAGGAGACTCAAGAAGGGCCAGACTATAAACGAAGCCCGATCGCGGTCACGCCTCCATAGCGCTATTACCATCCCCCGCTTGCGTCGTCATTGATTTGGAGCCCTTGAAAACCAATCGCCAGCTTCCCCCGACTCTCCCAGGGCCCCCCAGCATGGCATTTATAATAAGGGTACCATCTGCATACTGAAGAGTCCCCAGCTCCACTCTCATTCCCAAGCTCCAGGTCCTTTGTCCCTTCTCTTAATAATATGCACATGTCATTAACATGACAGACCCTCTCCCCTTCAGGGGGCCTGGGACAGGAGGATCTTCAGTGGGCACTTGTGCCCCTTGAATAAGGATTTTCGAGAATGTGGAAACTGTTGATCCCTGGGAGTTAACTGGGGGTGACCCCCCCGTGACCCCCCCTAAAGCTAAATGTATGTAAACACTTCTTTTAAAGGTGCCTAAAAGGCTTCCCTGGTGGCTTAGGGTAAAAAACCCGCCTGCAATGCAGGAGACATGGGTTCGATCCCTGGCTCAGGAAGATCCCCTGGAGAAGGGTAAAATAGTCACCCACTTCAGTATTCTGGCCTGGAGAATTCCATGGACAGAGGAGCCTGGAAGGCTACAGTCCAAGGACCACAAAGAATTGGACACGACTGAGCAATAATACTTTCACTTTCACAAGGTCTACCTGACCTGCCCTCTGGTTACTTTTGTGAAAGAACCCACCTGCAAATACTGAGAGATGTCATCATTCTCCCCGACCCCCCAGGTCCCAACAGATTTCTTCAAAATGGTTTCACAACCACCCATAGCAGGGCAGCTCCAGCCGGGGAGTCCTGAATTCTACAGATGAAGTTCGAGGCAGTACCATCGCAGGGTCCTCAACCCAGGGGTCAACGGCCCAAGCCCAGCTCTGGGTGCCTGGACGCCAGCTTCTCAGATGAAACAAAGCATGCTTCCCCACTGGATCTAGGGGAGGATTTTACACACATGTCCCCGGCCATCCCTGGGACTAGCCTGTGCCCAAACGCCTTCAGAAACGCCGTGCCCTCACAGCTTGGTGTCATTTGACTTTTGAGCCCTTGAAAAACCTGAGGAATGAAGGAGACTCAAGAAGGGCCAGACTATAAACGAGAAGCCCGATCGCGGTCACGCCTCCATAGCGCTATTACCATCGCCGCCAGCATTAGCGCTGCAGTCTGCCTCGTCCAGAAGGAGCCCAGAGGCTGAGGGTAGAGAGGGCCAGCCCGCCGGATACTGGTCCCCAGCCTCTGTGTGGGACCGGTCACCTTCCCATTTCCGCTCAACAGCATCTCCAAAGGAAAACAGATTTCTCCTCCTCGAACAGCCTCAGGAGGTCTCGTTCCAGGTCACTTCGCAGAGGTTGCAGAGCACAAATCCCGGTGCTTCGACACCAGGACAACACTCTTTCCAGTCCCTCCTTGCTTGCCCGGCCCTTGAATTCTGCAGGGCCGCTTGAGCCCTCAGGGTGTGTGGGGTGGGGGTCCCAGCCTCAGCCCCCAGGCCAACACCAGTAGCCTTGTCAAGCGGGTCCCACCCTGCAGCGAGAGGACAGCCAGTGCTGGAGGGGTTAGGATTAGGGCCAGGGTTCGCCTGCGGACTCTCCACCCTCATGTGCCTAGAAGCTGAGTGTTTGCCGGGACACAGGACTTCCAGTTTTACAACTGGGACGAGTCAATCACCCTAGGTAAAGTGGAGCACATCCTTGCAAAAGGATTTCTCCAAACACTATGGAGAGAGCATGGGAGGAGGGGCGAGCACCAAAGTAAGCACTCCGTGATGGTTTCTACTCCAATGACCCAGCCCTCAGCCTCCATGCCTCCCGTGAAGCCTGGACTTTATCTGCACTCAAGCAAAATGCTGTTTCTTTGGTCCAACACGTTCACGTCGTGGTTCATCACAGTGGACAAGAGGAAAAGTCCTCTGGCGGTGGCCCGGCCAGCAGAACCCACGGCCACACGACACAGCAGCCTCCACACACACAACCAGAGACCACAATGACAAAATGACGTGCATGCTGATATTACCCCGTGGAATTTCCCGAGGAGGTAACGCTCCAGGAGAAGCGACCTCCCAGAAGCGTCAAACGAAATGCCTCCACAGCCATCCCAGGAGCTTTCAGACATCAAGAAAACCTCCAACGTCATGATTTTAATGAGATGTTTGGGGAACAGGGTTTCCAGCAGAAAGATGCCTTTCCCTCAAGACAGACTACAAAATATTAGTTCCCGGACTTAAGAAGAAGGACCAGTTTAGGATGAGAAAGATTTACTTTCACACCTAAATGAGACCATTTACAACAGAAAATTTGGCTCTCACCCCTGCCCTCCTCATCAATGAAGATGCCTCTTAACCGTAGCTTGAGCATCTTCAAATCTCTAGTCTCGGTGTACATTCCCTGTTCTTCTCGGCTTTATTCCAAACAAAAGTGGCTACACCAACCCAAGCGAAAACTCGAGGTATTAGTTGTCTGTTATCATATTCCGCTTTCATTTGAGTAACCCAATTAAGGATCGGGTTTGTCATCGTTTTCCCTCGTTCCAGCGGAGACACGCCTGTGTATCGAGTTGCACACATTGAGAATCTCTAGCTGGCTTTGAACAATGAGTCAGTCTTTTTTATTGGTAGTAATTATTGAGCGTTACGGGACAGCTACCTGTTCTAGAAGCTGAGTGTTTGCCGGGACACAGGACTTCCAGTTTTACAACTGGGACGAGTCAATCACCCTAGGTAAAGTGGAGCACATCCTTGCAAAAGGATTTCTCCAAACACTATGGAGAGAGCATGGGAGGAGGGGCGAGCACCAAAGTAAGCACTCCGTGATGGTTTCTACTCCAATGACCCAGCCCTCAGCCTCCATGCCTCCCGTGAAGCCTGGACTTTATCTGCACTCAAGCAAAATGCTGTTTCTTTGGTCCAACACGTTCACGTCGTGGTTCATCACAGTGGACAAGAGGAAAAGTCCTCTGGCGGTGGCCCGGCCAGCAGAACCCACGGCCACACGACACAGCAGCCTCCACACACACAACCAGAGACCACAATGACAAAATGACGTGCATGCTGATATTACCCCGGGGAAATTTTCCCCGAGGAGGTAACGCTACAGGAGAAGCGACCTCCCAGAAGCGTCAAACGAAATGCCTCCACAGCCATCCCAGGAGCTTTCAGACATCAAGAAAACCTCCAACGTCATGATTTTAATGAGATGTTTGGGGAACAGGGTTTCCAGCAGAAAGATGCCTTTCCCTCAAGACAGACTACAAAATATTAGTTCCCGGACTTAAGAAGAAGGACCAGTTTAGGATGAGAAAGATTTACTTTCACACCTAAATGAGACCATTTACAACAGAAAATTTGGCTCTCACCCCTGCCCTCCTCATCAATGAAGATGCCTCTTAACCGTAGCTTGAGCATCTTCAAATCTCTAGTCTCGGTGTACATTCCCTGTTCTTCTCGGCTTTATTCCAAACAAAAGTGGCTACACCAACCCAAGCGAAAACTCGAGGTATTAGTTGTCTGTTATCATATTCCGCTTTCATTTGAGTAACCCAATTAAGGATCGGGTTTGTCATCGTTTTCCCTCGTTCCAGCGGAGACACGCCTGTGTATCGAGTTGCACACATTGAGAATCTCTAGCTGGCTTTGAACAATGAGTCAGTCTTTTTTATTGGTAGTAATTATTGAGCGTTACGGGACAGCTACCTGTTCTAGAGAGCATGGGGCCATCAGAGATGAGCCTCCTGCCTTTAAAGGTGCATCCTACCTGGGGGAAACCTACTTAGAGATGAATCCAGAAAGCAAACAATGACGTTAAGGGGCGGGTGCTGAACAAGAGCTGACTGCGGCAGTAGGAACTCCTAGACCACTCCCTAATTTCCACAGTGCTGTCCCATTCTTCATATACTGTGCGACATCCGATCCCTGTAAGAACCTTGGGGGGTGATGACTACCATTGTCCGAGAGTTAACGAAAGTGAGATGCAGAGGGAGGTGACTTAGCCTCAGCCACGGGTTAAGCGGAGGGCAGAGCCTAGTTCTGTTCTGCACCCAGAGCTTCCTGGAGACTGGGGGACATTCCCAGGCGCTGCAGGTTGTGTGTCGTGATTCAAGGCTTCAGCCCCTCACAAGGTTCAGTGACTCTCCTTAGAACTGAAAGGAGGACTTCCCTGGCAGCCAAGTGGTTAAGATCCCTCTCTCCCAAAGCGGGGTCATGGGTTCATCACGTGACGCTGCTAAAAACAAAAGAAAATACAAAATGTTTTAAAATTGTTTAAAATTGTTTAAAAATGTTTTAAAAAGTAGACCTGAAAGGGAGCCATGGAAATCACCAACTCCAATCCCTTCCCTCTCCAGGCGAGATGACAGAGCACCAATGTTTACCTCCTGTGCCAAGACTGCCAATAGCAAGTAACTGAGCTAAGATCCAAGCCCAAACCAAGTACCCTTATCTCCCAGAGCTTCCTCCCAGTCAGCAGGTAACCTCCTTCTGCAGGGTGCAAGGACAGATCTTGGATGGCAGTGGATGGCAGCCTAAGATCCAAAATTCAACCAGTGACATGCTATGGATTTGTGAAGAAACAGGCTTATCTCCTGCATTCCACCTCCCCCGAGCCTGCTGCAATTCTGGGGGCTGCTGAAAGGCAGAAGAAAATCGACTTCGCCTTGCCTCTTCAGACCACGTCTCGCAGCAACCCACCTGTGTCCATCTCAGGCGGACGTGCTGCGTGTGTTCTCGCCAGCAACCCACCCTGTGTCCATCTCAGGACCGTCTTACGGCACAGCTACCTGTTCTAGAGAGCATGGGGCCATCAGAGATGAGCCTCCTGCCTTTAAAGGTGCATCCTACCTGGGGGAAACCTACTTAGAGATGAATCCAGAAAGCAAACAATGACGTTAAGGGGCGGGTGCTGAACAAGAGCTGACTGCGGCAGTAGGAACTCCTAGACCACTCCCTAATTTCCACAGTGCTGTCCCATTCTTCATATACTGTGCGACATCCGATCCCTGTAAGAACCTTGGGGGGTGATGACTACCATTGTCCGAGAGTTAACGAAAGTGAGATGCAGAGGGAGGTGACTTAGCCTCAGCCACGGGTTAAGCGGAGGGCAGAGCCTAGTTCTGTTCTGCACCCAGAGCTTCCTGGAGACTGGGGGACATTCCCAGGCGCTGCAGGTTGTGTGTCGTGATTCAAGGCTTCAGCCCCTCACAAGGTTCAGTGACTCTCCTTAGAACTGAAAGGAGGACTTCCCTGGCAGCCAAGTGGTTAAGATCCCTCTCTCCCAAAGCGGGGTCATGGGTTCATCACGTGACGCTGCTAAAAACAAAAGAAAATACAAAATGTTTTAAAATTGTTTAAAATTTTTTAAAAAATGTTTTAAAAAGTAGACCTGAAAGGGAGCCATGGAAATCACCAACTCCAATCCCTTCCCTCTCCAGGCGAGATGACAGAGCACCAATGTTTACCTCCTGTGCCAAGACTGCCAATAGCAAGTAACTGAGCTAAGATCCAAGCCCAAACCAAGTACCCTTATCTCCCAGAGCTTCCTCCCAGTCAGCAGGTAACCTCCTTCTGCAGGGTGCAAGGACAGATCTTGGATGGCAGTGGATGGCAGCCTAAGATCCAAAATTCAACCAGTGACATGCTATGGATTTGTGAAGAAACAGGCTTATCTCCTGCATTCCACCTCCCCCGAGCCTGCTGCAATTCTGGGGGCTGCTGAAAGGCAGAAGAAAATCGACTTCGCCTTGCCTCTTCAGACCACGTCTCGCAGCAACCCACCTGTGTCCATCTCAGGCGGACGTGCTGCGTGTGTTCTCCTAGAACACACTGAGCCGTAGGTTTGTCTGCGTCAGCCATAAAAAGGCTCTGTTACTTCTCCTGGTCAAAGGTTTCAGGATGAATGCCTTGTAGCAGGATACGCCAATATCAAAAGAGATCAGGTAACCCTGGTCAGTGGCCTATGAAGAGATTTCCTTTACAAGTAAGGAAAACTAATAAACCATTGTAGAAGGCGTCGATGTTCTGCCACACTCAAATTCCTAGGCTTCGTCTTAAAATAGGCTTCAAAGCTCACATTCATTTGTTTCCAAGGTACCCGTTTTCACGTTTTGTAAGGCCTCTATTGAGGAACAAAAGTCTGCAAAGTTCTCGTTAAGCGCAGGCTTGTGAATGTGTTCTACCAGCAAAGGTTTTTTTCTAAAAAAATTCTTTGCCCTAGTAACATTCTAGGGAAATGGAGAAAGGTAGGTTTCTATCAACAAGACCTCAGATTACTGAATAGACTTCCACAGGCTTCAGCATGCACCAGGCGCTATTCCACGTGCTAGGTGTTAGTTAATGTCTGAAATCCCCCTGAGGCCCCGGCGAAGTGGGTGATGCCATCAGCCCTGAAGTGCTGGAAGGAGGTCTGCGCACACAGAGCTTTTGAGTGGGAGTGAGACTCGAGCCAGGCGCTCTAACTCTAGATGCACCTCCTCATGCTTCCCTTTGAGGGAATGGGAAAAAAGCTAGTAGGAGAATTTCGTGAACGTCCTGGGGGAGATGGAGACGGAAGAGCCTTGACCTGGGAAGCCTGAGGTCACGCCTGTGCCAGGATGCTCTCCTCCAGGCCCACTCCTTAGCTCCAAGGAAACTTCCAGACCACTCTACTCCAAACTGCAACTTGCCTCCCTCCATCCTGTTCTACTTTCATAGCATTCACCACCTTATTGAGTGTTATTTAATTTAGCTGATCATCATTATTGTTAATTTTAATTGTTGTCACTCTCTCCGAGAATATAAACCCCTTAAACCACAGTTTGGGGGAAATGTTGTCTCTTTTGGTCACTGATGTTTCCCAAGCTCCTAGATCTGAGCTTGTGAAGTAATTGTTTGGTATGAAAGAGAGAAGGAGTGGAAGGAAGGGTGGGGGGGATGGAGAGAGAGGAAGAAAGAGCTCCGCGAGCAGATGGTCTGCTGTTCCTTTCTTATCCAGTGTTCCACCTCTGAAAGGAGCTTGGTGACTTCTGACTGCTTCCAAATCTAATAACCTCTGATTCTGAAGACGATTCAAACCCAACCCGAATTAGGACATCCAAAAGCCAGCCGTCACAGGGATGAACGAAAGTCAAACCCGGAAGACCCAGTTCTCCACATAGTGTAGGATGAACTGGCCAGCACTCCTGGAGGTGTGTGAGACTCAGGCGTAAAAACGTGCGGATCTCTCAGATGCTAAGTGCTAAGATTGTAACCACTGTCACTATAGCCTGGGGGCCCCGTGGCCTCAGACAAGTGTCAAAGCCTTCTCAGGGCCATAGTAGACCCACAAACCAGCATCCTCCAATCGCAAGCTTCAAACCGGGAGCCTGGAGAAGCTGCATTCATCCCCGACTGGTTCCAAGTTTTCCTCCCGCCTCCCTTCTGACACACTCCTCAAAGGACTTAACTCGATTGCAGACTGTGGGCTCCCTGAAGACACGCCTCCCTGCGTGTTTTCAGCCGTCCCTTCCTGATGCTCCCTGATTGATGCCCAATGCGCCCGCTTCCTCGTCTGGAGTTAGCGCGAGAGCCTGAAAACCCCGGTGGCAGGAGGCACCAGGTGAAGTCCTCACTGTGTTCCTCTTCTGCTGCCTACTCAGCCGCCAGCCCTTCTACCGGCCTCTGCCGAAGCCCTGTCATCTGTCAGCCACTTGAGCGGACTGAAGAATCAGAGGTGAACAGGACGCTGCACCTGCTTTAGGGACACCCCCGTCCCGGTCAAGGACGGCCGGGAGGGTGATGGGAACAGCTCTTCTCTCTCCAGAGGCCATGTGAGTTTAGATGCTAGAGCCCTCACCCCACCCCTCGCCAGGGGTGTGAGAAAGGCTTGGGTTTGCCATTCAAGGTTGAAAAATGTGTCAATAAGTGGAAACCGGGTGCCCTGGAAGGAGCACACTGGGGCAAGTAGAGGTGAGAGAGCACGACCGTGTCTGGAAGGAGCTTGTGAAGTAATTGTTTGGTATGAAAGAGAAGGAGTGGAAGGAAGGGTGGGGGAGGGAGAGAGGAAGAAAGAGCTCCGCGAGCAGATGGTCTGCTGTTCCTTTCTTATCCAGTGTTCCACCTCTGAAAGGAGCTTGGTGACTTCTGACTGCTTCCAAATCTAATAACCTCTGATTCTGAAGACGATTCAAACCCAACCCGAATTAGGACATCCAAAAGCCAGCCGTCACAGGGATGAACGAAAGTCAAACCCGGAAGACCCAGTTCTCCACATAGTGTAGGATGAACTGGCCAGCACTCCTGGAGGTGTGTGAGACTCAGGCGTAAAAACGTGCGGATCTCTCAGATGCTAAGTGCTAAGATTGTAACCACTGTCACTATAGCCTGGGGGCCCCGTGGCCTCAGACAAGTGTCAAAGCCTTCTCAGGGCCATAGTAGACCCACAAACCAGCATCCTCCAATCGCAAGCTTCAAACCGGGAGCCTGGAGAAGCTGCATTCATCCCCGACTGGTTCCAAGTTTTCCTCCCGCCTCCCTTCTGACACACTCCTCAAAGGACTTAACTCGATTGCAGACTGTGGGCTCCCTGAAGACACGCCTCCCTGCGTGTTTTCAGCCGTCCCTTCCTGATGCTCCCTGATTGATGCCCAATGCGTCTGCTTCCTCGTCTGGAGTTAGCGCGAGAGCCTGAAAACCCCGGTGGCAGGAGGCACCAGGTGAAGTCCTCACTGTGTTCCTCTTCTGCTGCCTACTCAGCCGCCAGCCCTTCTACCGGCCTCTGCCGAAGCCCTGTCATCTGTCAGCCACTTGAGCGGACTGAAGAATCAGAGGTGAACAGGACGCTGCACCTGCTTTAGGGACACCCCCGTCCCGGTCAAGGACGGCCGGGAGGGTGATGGGAACAGCTCTTCTCTCTCCAGAGGCCATGTGAGTTTAGATGCTAGAGCCCTCACCCCACCCCTCGCCAGGGGTGTGAGAAAGGCTTGGGTTTGCCATTCAAGGTTGAAAAATGTGTCAATAAGTGGAAACCGGGTGCCCTGGAAGGAGCACACTGGGGCAAGTAGAGGTGAGAGAGCACGACCGTGTCTGGAAGGAGGGGCGTTTGGAAGGGCAAGGGTGGCGAAGCTGGTGGCCAACATGGAAGCAGCCTCAAGAGCCGGGTTGAAGGACTAGGGGGGTCCCCAACCTCCGGGCCGCGGACTGGCACTTCCTATCAGATCAGCAGCAGCATGAGATAAGAAATAAAGAGCACTCTACGTGTAATATACTTGAATCGTCCCCAAACCATCCCTCCCTCTCACACCCCGTCTGCGGAAAAACTGTCTTCCATGAAATCCAGCCCTGGTGCCAGAAGAAGCTGGGAAGCGCTGCTGGGAAACCGTCGCGAGCTTTTGTGCAGGGTGGCTAACGGGGAGGCACCCTGGAGATGGAGGGAGGCGCCAGGAGCTCAGGAGGCCGCAGGGGGTCTGGGAAAGCCAGCAGCATCGGAGAACACGGACTGATCATCGGCAAACTCCAGTCCCAGGTTAGGCGGCTAATTTGATGTGGGATCCTGTGACCCCGTTCCATAAAGTGAAGGAAAGCAACGAGGGATCCCTACGCTCCCTCCACGTCCTATGATGTATTGATCTGTGACAGTTTCTCAGTCTCAACACTGCTCTCGGAAACCAAAGATCTCTCACGTTATTGAAAGGAGTGGGTCAAGTCTTCAGTGACTACAGCAATTACTTTATAGATAACCACAGAGCTAAAAGTGGCACTTGGCTCAGTTGGGCCAGGCATGGCACATAAGGGGTATTTGATTTTAGCTTTTAATATTTTAATGCATAGTTCTGTTCCACCTCAAGCAAAAAGTTCTCTTTAAGGTAACATAAAGAACATGATTAAAAAGGTTGCTAAACTAACAATGAAAACAACGATTGCCTGTGACCAGGCCACTTGAGCGGACTGAAGAATCAGAGGTGAACAGGACGCTGATTCAAGGGGGGTGATGGGAACAGCTCTTCTCTCCAGAGGCCATGTGAGTTTAGATGCTAGAGCCCTCACCCCACCCCTCGCCAGGGTGTGAGAAAGGCTTGGGTTTGCCATTCAAGGTTGAAAAATGTGTCAATAAGTGGAAACCGGGTGCCCTGGAAGGAGCACACTGGGGCAAGTAGAGGTGAGAGAGCACGACCGTGTCTGGAAGGAGGGGCGTTTGGAAGGGCAAGGGTGGCGAAGCTGGTGGCCAACATGGAAGCAGCCTCAAGAGCCGGGTTGAAGGACTAGGGGGTCCCCAACCTCCGGCGCGGACTGGCACTTCCTATCAGATCAGCAGCAGCATGAGATAAGAAATAAAGAGCACTCTACGTGTAATATACTTGAATCGTCCCCAAACCATCCCTCCCTCTCACACCCGTCTGGAAAAACTGTCTTCCATGAAATCCAGCCCTGGTGCCAGAAGAAGCTGGGAAGCGCTGCTGGGAAACCGTCGCGAGCTTTTGTGCAGGGTGGCTAACGGGGAGGCACCCTGGAGATGGAGGGAGGCGCCAGGAGCTCAGGAGGCCGCAGGGGGTCTGGGAAAGCCAGCAGCATCGGAGAACACGGACTGATCATCGGCAAACTCCAGTCCCAGGTTAGGCGGCTAATTTGATGTGGGATCCTGTGACCCCGTTCCATAAAGTGAAGGAAAGCAACGAGGGATCCCTACGCTCCCTCCACGTCCTATGATGTATTGATCTGTGACAGTTTCTCAGTCTCAACACTGCTCTCGGAAACCAAAGATCTCTCACGTTATTGAAAGGAGTGGGTCAAGTCTTCAGTGACTACAGCAATTACTTTATAGATAACCACAGAGCTAAAAGTGGCACTTGGCTCAGTTGGGCCAGGCATGGCACATAAGGGGTATTTGATTTTAGCTTTTAATATTTTAATGCATAGTTCTGTTCCACCTCAAGCAAAAAGTTCTCTTTAAGGTAACATAAAGAACATGATTAAAAAGGTTGCTAAACTAACAATGAAAAACAACAGATTGTAAACATGTAGATGAGAGAATGGGAACCAAGTATCCAGAATGAAAGAATGGAATTTGGTTCTGAGGTTCCCAGTAGCCAGAGCAAAAGTGGAACCTGGTAGGAATGCCAGTTTAGGGCCTCGTCACCTTAACGATTGAACCTGTTCTGTGGCTAGAGCTCCAGGTCATCTGAAGACCTTATGGGGACCGCAGCAAACAGGAAGTGGGTTGACTGAGTCGAGCATCAAGAATCCCCATTAGGGCTTCCCTGGTGGTCCAGTGGGTAAGGACACCGCCTTGCAGTGCAAGGCGCGCCAGTTCAATCCCTGGCCTGGGAAGATCCCACGTGCCGCGGAGCAGCTGGACTGATGTGCCCAATTACCGAGCTGGAGCTCTGGAGCGCTTGCGCCCAGAGTCGGTGCTCTGTGACAAGAGGCCCTGCGACAACAGAGGCCACTGCAATGGGAGGCCCACATGGGCCAAAGAACAAAGATGGATGAAAATAGACAAATGAAAGACCAATAGAAGTGGCCCACCTGCTCCCCTCCCTACCCACCCCACCATACCCCAAAATAAATAAATAAATCTTTAAAAAATAATAATGATTTTAAAAAAAAAGAATCCCCATTACTCTGAGGTTACCTAATTTTATTTTGACTCATGGCTATGGGACAAGGTACAGAGGTTGCAGGGAGATCTGGGGCCAGTGAAATGCAAATGGGTGGGAAGTCTTCGCGAATGACAGTTCAAAAAAGACTTTGAGAGTCTTACTTTCTAGTGTGAGGATGCGATCTAGGAGGAAGATTAGGGAATAAATAGAATTTTACCTGCATTTCTACATGCCCTGGCCACTGGCAATACCACCAATTTCTTAGCTCAGGAAGTGGGGCTGAAAGCCAGGGAGGACCTCAAATTCTAAATTGCACTGACCTTTGTAAAATGGCCAAAGCAGACACGCACCCACATGGCCAAGGCAAGCAGAACCCCTTTCTCATCCCTGGACCTGTTTTCTGCTGAGTAAGTCTTCCCAGTTCAAAGCTAAAATCTGAAATGAATGAAACCTTAGAGAAATAGCCTTGGATAACACCTTCACCTAAGAGATGTATTTGCAGGCTGACTGCCTCCCCGATAAGGGCATCACTTCCCCTCAGGAAAACTGTGGAACTGCCCCTTAATAACTTTCCATCCCCCTCCCCCAAACCCCAGAACCTGCAAAGGTTAATCCTGCTTCCACAGGTAAGTCCAAACTATCAGGAGGGTGAAGCAGACACTGTGCCCCAGTGCCTGCCCTGAAGGGGTGGCACCCGGTCTGGGCCACAGCTGTCGCATCACGAACAGTTACTTTTGTGAATTAGACTGAGGGGAGGGACCAACTCCACCCTTATGCTGCTACAAGGCCTTAACACAGTGACGTCTGACACATGTTTTCTTCCTGGAGACCAACTGCATATACTCTACACCAAAATAGAAAGCCAGCCCTCAGCGCACAGGGCAACGGTTACCAACACCCAATCACAGTCAAGATGCAGAGCTCAGTGCCTTCATTTTACTTCTCATTCTAAAGGGTCTGATGTTCCAGCTGCTTGGTTAAAAAGACCCTGATGCTGGGAAGAATTGAAGGCAAAAGACGAGGGGGACAGAAAATGAGATGGTTAGACAGCATCACGAAATCAATGGACATGAATTTGAGCAAACTCCAAAGACAGTGAAGGACAGAGGAGCCTGGCGGGCCGCAAAGAGTCAGACACGACTTAGCAACGACGACATAGCAAAGTGTTTTACAGACTGTGTGCTGCTATTGCTCGCGTGCACTATACTATCACTGATTACATAGGTAGACTGTGCAATTCGGGAGAGAGCTCATAATCTTCGTAAGCTCCAGTCAGGACTGTCCAGGTAACCCTAACTTCTGTGGAAATGACTTCCATGGAAATCAGGCTCCCCTTTGAAGTTATGTGTTCTTTACAGATGTTTAACCGTTGCTATATTAAGGAAAAATTGCATCATTTAATTGCTATTTATTTTCATAAACATGAGGTATTTCAAAGTGCTATAAGATGCAGCACTAAATATATACATTTTGAAGAAATTAAACACAGAACTTTGCATTTACCCAGTTCTATGCACCAAACATGAACAAATACATTAACAGGAAGAAACAGGCTAGGAAAAAAGGCATATATATATATATAGTAAATTTCTTTACAAAAGTTTTCTTAGTTCAAAAAGTGATAAAGTAATATCTACTCAAAACTTTCACAACTCATTTTCATACGAAAATATAAGTATCAAATTTAGTTATGTATCAGCATCATACTAAAGTATACAGGCAGTGTAAGAATTAGTACAGTACATAACAGAGATTAACAATATATTTGTATACAAAACATGCTCCTCAAACATTGAGGTATTACAGTACTTAGGTATGAACTTCCAGTCTAATACTGGCCGCAAAAGCCACCTCTCATCATTACCCAGGACGTATACAAAAGGCAGGTGTGTCCATGGTATGTACAGAAATGTTCCCCAGGGCCTAAATCATCGCTATTAAGCACCAGAATGTGGAACAAAAGGCGTTCAACACCAAAATAGAAAGCCAGCCCTCAGCGCACAGGGCAACGGTTACCAACACCCAATCACAGTCAAGATGCAGAGCTCAGTGCCTTCATTTTACTTCTCATTCTAAAGGGTCTGATGTTCCAGCTGCTTGGTTAAAAAGACCCTGATGCTGGGAAGAATTGAAGGCAAAAGACGAGGGGGACAGAAAATGAGATGGTTAGACAGCATCACGAAATCAATGGACATGAATTTGAGCAAACTCCAAAGACAGTGAAGGACAGAGGAGCCTGGCGGGCCGCAAAGAGTCAGACACGACTTAGCAACGACGACATAGCAAAGTGTTTTACAGACTGTGTGCTGCTATTGCTCGCGTGCACTATACTATCACTGATTACATAGGTAGACTGTGCAATTCGGGAGAGAGCTCATAATCTTCGTAAGCTCCAGTCAGGACTGTCCAGGTAACCCTAACTTCTGTGGAAATGACTTCCATGGAAATCAGGCTCCCCTTTGAAGTTATGTGTTCTTTACAGATGTTTAACCGTTGCTATATTAAGGAAAAAATTGCATCATTTAATTGCTATTTATTTTCATAAACATGAGGTATTTCAAAGTGCTATAAGATGCAGCACTAAATATATACATTTTGAAGAAATTAAACACAGAACTTTGCATTTACCCAGTTCTATGCACCAAACATGAACAAATACATTAACAGGAAGAAACAGGCTAGGAAAAAAGGCATATATATATATATAGTAAATTTCTTTACAAAAGTTTTCTTAGTTCAAAAAGTGATAAAGTAATATCTACTCAAAACTTTCACAACTCATTTTCATACGAAAATATAAGTATCAAATTTAGTTATGTATCAGCATCATACTAAAGTATACAGGCAGTGTAAGAATTAGTACAGTACATAACAGAGATTAACAATATATTTGTATACAAAACATGCTCCTCAAACATTGAGGTATTACAGTACTTAGGTATGAACTTCCAGTCTAATACTGGCCGCAAAAGCCACCTCTCATCATTACCCAGGACGTATACAAAAGGCAGGTGTGTCCATGGTATGTACAGAAATGTTCCCCAGGGGCATCAGTGGCAGACCCCCCACGTGGCATCGGCTGGAACTTAAGCACCATTTTAAAAAGAAGGAATGACTTTCTGTCTGGAAACCTGGAACAAGCAAGGCGACTTCAAGAGCCCCAGGAGGTTCCCAGCGGTCACGGGCTTCCACGGCTGTCTCGGAGCCGACGCGCTGGAAGACCACCGCCAGGGCCACCAGCATCCCATCGACGCAGGCCCCCTCGCGTCCTGCTCCCCACCCCAGATCCGAACTCGACGGGGGACCGATGTGAAAGTAAACCAACATTCTTAATGTCAACACAAGGTTTGTTTAAAAAAAAAAAAAATCAAAATGTGCAAAGTGGCAGTGTCTGTCCAGTTCTGAGATGGGTCTAGCAAGTCCGAGCGTGTTCAATTTTCTTTAGCAACTGCTGCTGCCGGGCCTGCAGCTTCTCCTTCTCCAGCAGGAGCTGGTGCTCCTCGGCCTGGAGGGAGTGGACGTACTCGGTGGCCTTTTTCAAGATGACCACCTTGGCGGCCTTCTCGTTCTTCACCAGCTCTGGCACGTGGTCCCTGAGCGTGAGGAAGCTGGACCGCAGGTCGTTGCGGCGCTGGCGCTCCAGAATGTTGTGGTTCCGGCGCCGCTCGCTGTCCTCCGAGTCAGAGTTGCGGGGGCTCAAGCTCTTGGCCTTCGGCGGGGGGACGCTCTTGAGGGGGCGCGGGGAGGCTTCGCTCTTGACCTTCTTCTGGGGCGGCGCGTCCTCGCTCTCCACGTAGGGGGACGGGGCGGCGTAGTTGTGCTGCTGGTGGATGGGCACGCAGCGTTTGAGGATCAGCTCCCCCGGCGGGGCCCGCCCCGGGCCCAGCGCCACGCTCTTGGGGCGCACGGTGATGGTGAAGGTGGTGACGGCCTTGCTGCTGGCGGAGGAGCGTCGCTTCTCCACGGTCACCACGTCGATCTCCTCCTCTTCGTCTTCCTCCTCGTCATCGTCGTCATCTTTGAGAACAAGGGGAGAGTTATTCTCACGGTGAGGCACGTGTGAATGAAATACACAGAGTCTCCCGAGGCAGGCCCTGGCCTCTGACCTGCTAGTGCTAGGATCCATCAGCAGCCGTCTCCGATCAGAGCTGGACGGACTTTCCCCTCCCCACACTCCTAGCATTTCCTCCTCCATTCAGGCTTGAGTAGGTGGCAGAAACAGAAAGAACCTTGGCTTTGCAGTCAGACAGAATCCTGGCTTCATCAGTTTCCCCAGCAATTAAATGGGGGATGATACCAGAGGTTGAGGGGAACGGATAATATGCAGCCAGAAGCTCAAGAAATAGTACGCTTTTATTTTATCTTCGTGGATAGTCTAACAGGTAGACTTATACTTCCACCTCCATGCTTAACGTGCACTCCTCATTTAAGGAGCCTCCGTTAGCTACTACTGACACATGATGATGTTTGATTTTTAAGTCAAACAAACTTAAAGAACAATTGAGTTAACTTAAGGAAGAAAAATACTTCCACTTCCACGGCCCTGGGCTCGATACAGTAAGCAATTTCTCATCTAACAAAGATCAAACCTTCACACCAAAGCTGTACACACCGGAACTCTAAACCCCAACACTGGGGCATCTCTTCTCAAAATCACCACTACCAACAAGCACAAAAAAACGTGTAGCACCATGTGTACATTTCCCCCTCCCCATTCAATGACTACTACACTCGGATAGAAAATTATTGTTTAAAATGCAAGGTTGAAAATCAAAACACATCTTCTGCTTGATCTGAAGGAGACCGGAAAGCTACACAATTGTGGGATTTGTTCTAAAGCCAAAATGCGAGGCTGTTCCACTCCGTGGGTCCCTTTAAGCCAGTGTTTTGGTTTTCTGCCAAGAAGACAGCTGTTGGAAGGAAGTGCTTCCTCACCGAAAGCTGTCAAGGCACAGACATTAAAGGGACAGACCCGTCCAAACGGGAGGCTTATCACCAAGCTTCCTTCCAGGAGCCTCCGGAGAATCTGTCCTAAGCCCCGAAGGAAATTTAAGAATTTTACCATCAGCATTCTGAAAACACTGGATTTCAAGGCCCAAGGCTCCCAGCTCCAAAGGTAGAGGTCTTTGCCTTCAGGCAGTCTCGTGTTAACCCTATCCTGCAGTTTCGGCATTAGGCACACAACAGAACTAATCAACGAGGGCTCCCGCGTCTGTGCATTCCTGGAGGGCCTGTGAAGTGCCCGCCCTCACCTTGAAGGGCACTGGGTGACGGAACACAACTGAAATTAGTCCTGGAACAGTTGGCTTTGAAAGTTTCAAAACAGAAAGAACCTTGGCTTTGCAGTCAGACAGAATCCTGGCTTCATCAGTTTCCCCAGCAATTAAATGGGGGATGATACCAGAGGTTGAGGGGAACGGATAATATGCAGCCAGAAGCTCAAGAAATAGTACGCTTTTATTTTATCTTCGTGGATAGTCTAACAGGTAGACTTATACTTCCACCTCCATGCTTAACGTGCACTCCTCATTTAAGGAGCCTCCGTTAGCTACTACTGACACATGATGATGTTTGATTTTTAAGTCAAACAAACTTAAAGAACAATTGAGTTAACTTAAGGAAGAAAAATACTTCCACTTCCACGGCCCTGGGCTCGATACAGTAAGCAATTTCTCATCTAACAAAGATCAAACCTTCACACCAAAGCTGTACACACCGGAACTCTAAACCCCAACACTGGGGCATCTCTTCTCAAAATCACCACTACCAACAAGCACAAAAAAACGTGTAGCACCATGTGTACATTTCCAACTCCCCATTCAATGACTACTACACTCGGATAGAAAATTATTGTTTAAAATGCAAGGTTGAAAATCAAAACACATCTTCTGCTTGATCTGAAGGAGACCGGAAAGCTACACAATTGTGGGATTTGTTCTAAAGCCAAAATGCGAGGCTGTTCCACTCCGTGGGTCCCTTTAAGCCAGTGTTTTGGTTTTCTGCCAAGAAGACAGCTGTTGGAAGGAAGTGCTTCCTCACCGAAAGCTGTCAAGGCACAGACATTAAAGGGACAGACCCGTCCAAACGGGAGGCTTATCACCAAGCTTCCTTCCAGGAGCCTCCGGAGAATCTGTCCTAAGCCCCGAAGGAAATTTAAGAATTTTACCATCAGCATTCTGAAAACACTGGATTTCAAGGCCCAAGGCTCCCAGCTCCAAAGGTAGAGGTCTTTGCCTTCAGGCAGTCTCGTGTTAACCCTATCCTGCAGTTTCGGCATTAGGCACACAACAGAACTAATCAACGAGGGCTCCCGCGTCTGTGCATTCCTGGAGGGCCTGTGAAGTGCCCGCCCTCACCTTGAAGGGCACTGGGTGACGGAACACAACGTGGATCTGAAATTAGTCCTGGAATGCTGGCGAGAAGACAAAACCAGGCCGGTTTTCACTGCACACTGTTAAGAGGCAGCCCCTGGAGAATGCACACAACCGCTGGGGTACTTGCCGCCAGCTGCTCAGTGAAGGGAGGGGCGGGGGCGGCCCCACCACCCCCAGCCTTTCAGATCCTCCCCCGCCTGCAGGCCCGCGCGACGCCGCCTGCTGGAGACCGACCCGGAGCAAACGGACCGCCACCCCGCCGAGGCGGGTGGGGGAAGTACTCAGGTTTGAAAAGACAGAATCGGCACTCGCCGTTTGTGCCATGCCCCCCAACTTCCTGCGCTCTTACTAGGATTCTGCACAGGCTTGTCCTTTTAAGGGAGTCTCTCCACCCCTAACCTGTGCCTCGGAGTCCTTTCTCACTCTTGGGCTACCAGGTTTCCCTGCAGGCAACGCAGCCTGCGGCCCCCTGAGCCTCCACTCGGCTTTAGCCACTCCACTTTGCCTATTTCTTCTTTCCTGGCGGGGCGCTGCAGAGAGCGACCGGGGACGGGGTGGGGGCCAGGGATGGAGGCAGGCTCCCGGAGCGGGGCTGAAGGAACTTCAGCGAAGGTGAGACTGGAGCGCACAGCTTTCCCTCACCCTCTCATCGGTACCCTGGGGATCGGCTGGGGCAAAACCACATCTCAGCCATCAGCACTGCCTGGAACAGACGCTTTCCCCAAAGCCAGAACTCCTGAACCGCAAAGGCGGCGCCCCCCCAGCCCCAGCGACGCCGCCGGACCCTGGCCCCCCTTTACCTGAGTCGCTCAGGGTGTCCTCTCCGGAGGTGCTGAGGGCCTTGTGGTCACCGGCGCTGGCCAAGCGGCCGCCGGGGCGCGGAAGGGCGGCCACCGGGGCGGCCGCCGGGGCTGCGGCGCTCGCCCCCGAAGCGATCGCGGCGCCCGCCGCCGGGGCCCCGGCCGGGGGGGCGGGCACCGGCGCCGGCTCGCGCTTGTTCACCGGGAAAGGGAAGACCACGGCGGGATCCACGCACTCGGCGGGCGCGGCGGCCGCGGCGCGGGCCGGCCCTGCGGCCGCTGTGCTGTGCCCGCGGCCGGTGGGGCCAGGGGCGCCCGGGGCCGGGGCTGCCGGCCCCACGGCGGGCGGCCGGCCGTGCTGCAGCTTCTCGCTCACGGCGCGCTCCAGCTTCTCGCGGGCCGAGAAGCCGCTCCACATGCAGTCCTGGAGGATGACCGGGTTGGGGGTGAGGCCGCCCAGGCCCCCCAGGCCGAACGCGTCCTCCTCGGCCGGGTTGCCCCACAGGTCGGCCTCGGGCAGCAGCATCTCGGTGGCCCAGTTCGGGGGCTCCGGACTGTGCTCCGGGAAGGCACGGCTGGGCGACAGCGGGGGCGTGGGCAACAGCTCAAACTTCTTCCAGATGTCCTCCCCCGGGGGGGTCGAGTCGGGGCCTCCGAAGTAGAAGTCATCTTCGTCCGGGTAGAAGCAGGGCTGCAGCGAGTCAAATTCGAGGTCTGGGTTCTTGCAGATCATGCCCGGCATGGTGGACGCGGTGCAGCTCGGCATCGGCTCGCCTGCTGGCCGCCGAATGAGGGCTTCTTTCCGCTCCGCTCTTTTTAGTTCGGGGGGTGCTTCCTTCCCGTTGGGGGGCGTGGAGGGAGGGGGCCCGCGCCAATCTCCAACACTGCAATCGACAGACACACCAGGAGAGGGTTGGCAAAAGGAGCCGGATGGGAGGGCGGACGACAGGCTGGGGTCACCTACTCTCATTTGGCTCCTCCATCTCCCCTCCAAGCCCCCCACTCCGCCCTGCGCTCCCGTAGGTGGAGGAAGTTGTGTCTCTCGCTCTCTCCCTCCCTCCTTTTGTGTACAAGCTGTCTTCGACAGGAGTGGGAGGGGGCATGCAGATGCGGGGGGTGGTGGCCGTGGCTCTGCAACTTTGGAAACTGCCGTTTCATTCACAGAAGGCAGTGCCTGGGGGAGGGGGCTGTTCAGGGCTGCAGAATTCTAGCTCCCACCAGCTCCCAGCCAGCCCCGGTGGCACCTAAGTACGGCCAGCTGCTCGAAGGAAGCCCAGGGCTCCACTGGCAACTGGGTATAGGACTCAATCCCTCCTTTGTAAAATTGCAACCTCGGGAGCGCAAGCGATAGAGGAGAATTTAGGAAACTTTGCAAATGGAAAAAATCCTTTCTCTAGACGGAGACCAACAACAGGCACCCAAATCCAGGACCCCCTCCCCCAAATTTTGATCAGACGCCCCCAGCAGTCACTCACTACAGGGAGGGTAATGCCAACAGCAGATTCTGAACCTTTGTAACCCCACCCCCGCTGCTCCAAACCCCCAGCGAGGTCCTCTTCCTGGGAGAGCCTGATCCCCAGTTCCTGGGAACGGTTCAGAGGCACCAGCGCGGGGAGGGTCGCCGGCAGAGCCGCGTCTCCTTCGAGCCGAGCAGTCGTGACCCAGATTACCACCGTGACCGCCTCGCCCTGTTTAACCCCCTTCTTCTTCCTCTGGGGGCACCCTTTGGAGAAGAACCCAGCTTCGGGGTGGGGACGCACCGGCTCCCCGTCAGCTCAAATGCAGACAAATGTTCTAGAGAAGGGTGAATTTCCTTTGGATGAAGCCATCACAACCCCCTGGCAAGGGCAGGAGAAGAATTAGGGCGGGTTTCTCCCAGTCCGGGAGCTTTCGGGACTGGAACTGGCTTTTCGGGGAAAAACCCGAGATGGTTTTGTTTCGGGAGCAGTCCCCGGGCACATTCGGGGCCCGGGTGCGCCAGCCGCGATCCCGTCCGGGGCTTGCCTTCCCGCCGCGCTCGCCGCTCCCGGGGCTCCGGGCGGTTTGCAGCCCCCGCTCCTTACCTCCAGCCGACTGCCGGGGAGCCGGAGGCGATTCTGCGCGGGGGTCCCCGGGTGGCCAGGAGCGGGGGGTGGTCCTCGGGTGGCTGCAGTCTGTGCGCGCTTGCGCCTGGCTGGCGCTAGCTCGGCTCCAACCCAGTTCCCAGGAGCCCCCCGCATCCACCCAGCGCGTCCAGACAGATGACTGTCACTGGCTGCGCTTTGGAAACTGCCGTTTCATTCACAGAAGGCAGTGCCTGGGGGAGGGGGCTGTTCAGGGCTGCAGAATTCTAGCTCCCACCAGCTCCCAGCCAGCCCCGGTGGCACCTAAGTACGGCCAGCTGCTCGAAGGAAGCCCAGGGCTCCACTGGCAACTGGGTATAGGACTCAATCCCTCCTTTGTAAAATTGCAACCTCGGGAGCGCAAGCGATAGAGGAGAATTTAGGAAACTTTGCAAATGGAAAAAATCCTTTCTCTAGACGGAGACCAACAACAGGCACCCAAATCCAGGACCCCCTCCCCCAAATTTTGATCAGACGCCCCCAGCAGTCACTCACTACAGGGAGGGTAATGCCAACAGCAGATTCTGAACCTTTGTAACCCCGCCCCCGCTGCTCCAAACCCCCAGCGAGGTCCTCTTCCTGGGAGAGCCTGATCCCCAGTTCCTGGGAACGGTTCAGAGGCACCAGCGCGGGGAGGGTCGCCGGCAGAGCCGCGTCTCCTTCGAGCCGAGCAGTCGTGACCCAGATTACCACCGTGACCGCCTCGCCCTGTTTAACCCCCTTCTTCTTCCTCTGGGGGCACCCTTTGGAGAAGAACCCAGCTTCGGGGTGGGGACGCACCGGCTCCCCGTCAGCTCAAATGCAGACAAATGTTCTAGAGAAGGGTGAATTTCCTTTGGATGAAGCCATCACAACCCCCTGGCAAGGGCAGGAGAAGAATTAGGGCGGGTTTCTCCCAGTCCGGGAGCTTTCGGGACTGGAACTGGCTTTTCGGGGAAAAACCCGAGATGGTTTTGTTTCGGGAGCAGTCCCCGGGCACATTCGGGGCCCGGGTGCGCCAGCCGCGATCCCGTCCGGGGCTTGCCTTCCCGCCGCGCTCGCCGCTCCCGGGGCTCCGGGCGGTTTGCAGCCCCCGCTCCTTACCTCCAGCCGACTGCCGGGGAGCCGGAGGCGATTCTGCGCGGGGGTCCCCGGGTGGCCAGGAGCGGGGGGTGGTCCTCGGGTGGCTGCAGTCTGTGCGCGCTTGCGCCTGGCTGGCGCTAGCTCGGCTCCAACCCAGTTCCCAGGAGCCCCCCGCATCCACCCAGCGCGTCCAGACAGATGACTGTCACTGGCTGCGCTTTGAAGCTCGGGGGATATTATTAACTGAAAAATCTGACACACCCGGGGGGCGGGGAGAGAAGGGGGCTGCGGCACAGACAAGGGGGAGGGAGAAAGGCAGAGGAAAGCGGCTTTACCCCGCCCTCTTGATTTCCATAAAAATCAGGGGAGGCGCCAAGGCTTTCGCGCCAAAAGCCACTTGCTTTTCTTCTTTGCAGAGAGGAGGCTGCAAAGCTGGGAAGCCCGGGGCGTGCTCCTCCCGCCCTTTTAGACCCCCAGGCTTGCGCCGGGTGCACTCTGCGGGCCAGCTGCGCTCCGAGCCATGCAGTGCAGCACCCATCCTGCGGGGCCGGGCAATTGCTCGGCATTTAAAAGAATAAAATTTCCGGAGGACTCCGGGGGTATTGGTTGAGGTTGTCGGGGGTGGGGGGTTCAGAGGGCCCTAACCCTGCCCCCTGCGTGTGTGTGCGGCTGAGCGCGAGTCCAGCGTCCCGCCGGGCCGGGGGCGGGGGCGTGGGGGGTTGCTCGTGGGTGATCTCGGAAGGGAGGCTGGAGCCAGGGGTGCGAAGTGGGAGGGAAAGGACGCGCCCATTTAGGAACGAGACTGCAGGAGGTTGCTAGTTTTATATTGAAAGGAGAGGGGCGCCCCCTTGTTTGAAAATAAATAAATAAATAACTGCGGAGTACCAGGGTGGTGCCGCGGCGGTTTCTTCGGCCGAAGGCGACACCTCGCGGAGACCGCGCAGAAAGCGGGGCAGCTGGGCCTGGCCTCGGGGGTCCGCGTGGGGCCACGCGCGCCCTCCGCACGGGCAACCTGGGCCCCCGCCTCCGCGCGGGGGGTGGCGGATCGGCCCGGCTTCCGCCGGGAATGGGCGTGAGGTTCCCGAAGCCGTCCCCACCGGGACGGGGCCCCGAATTAACCTTTCAAAACAGCGATTTCCCGAATTTGGGGGAGACGGATCAGGTTCTTGGATGCGTTGTGGTCCACACCCTCTGCAGCCCAAACGCTAGCTGGGAAAGCTTGGCTCCCAAGTGTTGGAGCCAAAAGTGTAAGCTGCTATCACTACTTAGCCTCTTTGTGCCTTGGTTTCTCAATTGCGAAATGGAGTTCGTAATGGTGTTTACCTCATAGGGCTGTTTTGAGAAATAATTTTGAAAGCGCTTAGAATGGTGCCCAGCAGCACGGGAGGAGTGCTGAGTGTTAGCTATTGTTATTACCAGATTCTGATAGATTCCTCCGGGAAAATTAACATTCTCACCCCCTTCTCCCAAACCGCCACCACTCTGAAATCGCCAGTTCACTCTGGTCAAAGCTTTCCTTCAGGTGTGTTGGGAGGCAGGATTGACAGGGTTAAAGATTCTAGTACCCAAACTCCCCAGGAACACCCCCTGTTTCCTGGGCAGCCCACTTCCCAACCAAATACACAACAAAGTGGGATTTCCCCTGGACGAATGTCCCTGTTCAGAGGGTTTGGGGCAGGGAAGCCTGCTCTTCTCCCTGCGGGGTGGGGGTCCACCTTTTTCCCAAACTGGGAATGCCAGCCATCCTGGCCCATTCACCTCTGCATTCAAACTAGCGGCAGAGGAGGATGCGGAGGGCCAGGGGGCTGCCTGTAAAATGCTGACCCATTAGCATTTGTGAAGACTCTCCCAGTCCTTACCCTGGATACCTACATAATTCAAGGGAGAGGGGCAGGTTCCTTGAGTATTAGGAAGTGACCCGTGAATGAGGATGAACTGCCCTTCCAAACACCTTTATTATTATTATTTCCTTCCCATATGTAAAGCTTTAAGCCTTTGCAAAAGCCTTTCATACCCCCAGCTCCTGCTTTTCCCTAACCCCCTAATCTAAACCAAGCCCTCCTGCTGTATTCTCCCCAAGCAGCTCAGATTTTCCTTCAGAACGCTTACCTATATTTGTAAGGATACAGGCTTGGAACAGTTTGTTTAAGGCCAGCTTCCACCGAGATACAGAGGAAATAGACTGTCTTCCTCACCCCACCTGTGTGGTCTTGCTCAGTGTGTGTGTGTGTGTGTGTGTGTGTGTGTGTAGGGGGAGGGGGGCATCTGCCAAGCAAAGTAGACACCTGTACACAGTAGATACTCTACTACAGTGTATTGTTCAAGGTAGAGGTGCCTGAATGAGTCCTTCTGAAGCAGCCAGCGTTTCAGAGAGAGTTTCTGTTGATCAGCAACAGAGGAAAAGAGGGATGAGGAGCACGCCAGGACCTTCAGGGCCTCGGCAGCAACCCCGGGAAGGGCTCTCAGAATTGCCTGTCCCACCTTTTTACCGAAACGGCAGGGGAACTGTTTCAACAGGCCACGATGGCCCCTGTCGCTACATTTCAAAGTTCTGCCTTGTCCTCTCTCACTGACCTGTGCCCTTCACCACGTCCTTTATCAAGGGATAAAGTGCAACCGAAAATGAGAAGACAAGAGACCCGGTTACTCTGTGTGCCTCCAAGCAAATGGTGTATTCTTCCTGGACCTCAATCTCTAATCTCATCCTTTTAATGTAAACCAGTAATTACTGACAAGTCTGAATTTGAAGTTTAACAGAGTGATAAAATTTTACAAGTATTTATTGGCACTTTCATTTGCAAATGAAAAGATAAAAAGACTTTGTCCCCGGAGAACTCTTGCTACTGCTGATTCTTCATCTGCTGGTAGGGACACCTTCAAATTCTTCTTAAAAATGTTGAAGCTCTCAGACGATGAGGACACACAGAAAATGCATCTTTAGAGGACTTGGAAGACAAGCTCAGCCGGTATCCACTGATCCGACTGAGAACAGATATGAGTGAAGCCGCAGCCTCAATGAGCTCATCACGGGTGAGGGAGACACACCTTAAATGGGCCAACGGACGGAGCTGTCCACAGGATTTGGTTTATAAATAGGGAGATTTTGAGGAGGACAATGCTTTCCCCTTCCCATATGTTTAAGAAGCCTTTCATACCCCCAGCTCCTGCTTTTCCCTAACCCCTAATCTAAACCAAGCCCTCCTGCTGTATTCTCCAAGCAGCTCAGATTTTCCTTCAGAACGCTTACCTATATTTGTAAGGATACAGGCTTGGAACAGTTTGTTTAAGGCCAGCTTCCACCGAGATACAGAGGAAATAGACTGTCTTCCTCACCCCACCTGTGTGGTCTTGCTCAGTGTGTGTGTGTGTGTGTGTGTGTGTGTGTGTGTAGGGGGAGGGGGGCATCTGCCAAGCAAAGTAGACACCTGTACACAGTAGATACTCTACTACAGTGTATTGTTCAAGGTAGAGGTGCCTGAATGAGTCCTTCTGAAGCAGCCAGCGTTTCAGAGAGAGTTTCTGTTGATCAGCAACAGAGGAAAAGAGGGATGAGGAGCACGCCAGGACCTTCAGGGCCTCGGCAGCAACCCCGGGAAGGGCTCTCAGAATTGCCTGTCCCACCTTTTTACCGAAACGGCAGGGGAACTGTTTCAACAGGCCACGATGGCCCCTGTCGCTACATTTCAAAGTTCTGCCTTGTCCTCTCTCACTGACCTGTGCCCTTCACCACGTCCTTTATCAAGGGATAAAGTGCAACCGAAAATGAGAAGACAAGAGACCCGGTTACTCTGTGTGCCTCCAAGCAAATGGTGTATTCTTCCTGGACCTCAATCTCTAATCTCATCCTTTTAATGTAAACCAGTAATTACTGACAAGTCTGAATTTGAAGTTTAACAGAGTGATAAAATTTTACAAGTATTTATTGGCACTTTCATTTGCAAATGAAAAGATAAAAAGACTTTGTCCCCGGAGAACTCTTGCTACTGCTGATTCTTCATCTGCTGGTAGGGACACCTTCAAATTCTTCTTAAAAATGTTGAAGCTCTCAGACGATGAGGACACACAGAAAATGCATCTTTAGAGGACTTGGAAGACAAGCTCAGCCGGTATCCACTGATCCGACTGAGAACAGATATGAGTGAAGCCGCAGCCTCAATGAGCTCATCACGGGTGAGGGAGACACACCTTAAATGGGCCAACGGACGGAGCTGTCCACAGGATTTGGTTTATAAATAGGGAGATTTTTGAGGGAGGACAATGTTTTCATCTACAAATCCCTTCTTTACAAAACAGAACTAAATCACACACACAGGACTTCCCTGGTGGTCCAGTGGTTGAAACTCCATGCTTCCAATGCAGAGAGCCCAGGTTTGAACCCTGGTCAGGGAACTGAGTCCCTCATGCTCCAACTAAGTTAGCATGCCACAACTAAGACCCAGCATATCCAAATAAATACATATTTAACACACACACACACACTCAGAGGACTCCAACCACATGGTGGGCTAAGAGATCCAAAACCTCTAGATGTTCTTCCCAGACTGTGAGTTAAAGATCTGGGTTCAGCTTCAGGGACATCAGTTTCTCCTAGGAAACCTAGTGGATCCCTTCCTGACCACCCTCTACCAAGGTGTGCATTTTTGCTGATTAAATACTTCTAAAATTCCTGACTCTTCATTTAGAATAAAGTAAAACTAGCTGCCTGACTTCCCCTGTTACTAATGAATTAATTAAGCCACTTAATTAATTAATTAAAGAAACCTAGATTGAAGTTTTAAATTGGAAAAAGTAAGTTTACAAAGTTAAAGGAAAGATAGAGTGATGTTCTAAGACAGATAACCCAGAAACACGGAAGGAAAATGTTAGCATATTTGACGATAGTCAAAAGTTTCAGTTACACTTAACACACATCCAAAGTCAAAAGACAACGGTCTGATAGAAAAATGTTTGCCTCCTCTATAAGAGGCTACGAGCATATCCCATGTATACAAAGAGCTCCTACACATTAAATAGAAAAACAACCCAATAGAAATATGGGTCTGGGATAAGAGTAGTTAATTTACTGAACAGGAAATGCAAATTGTCCATAAACATATGAAAAGATGCTCAGCTTCACCAGTAGTCAGGGAAATGCAAATTAAATCTCAAGGAGATTAACATTTTTTGGTCTAGCAGATTGGCCCAAGTGTTGGCAAGGCTAGGGGTGGGGGTGGGGACCCTCTCGTACTGTTGGCATTCCAGCCCCAAGAATAAAGGCAATGCCAGATTTCCAAATCCACCCTACAGGAAATAATAAAATAAATATGTTAAAATGCATAAACAAGAAACCACACTGCAGCATTGTCCTCGATAACAAACATATTGTTAATAATCTAAATGTCATCTACAGAAAAATGGTTGGATCTGTTCTAATGCATGCAAGCCGTGGAATGATGTGCAGTCTTTAAAAATAATGTATTAGATCTCTAGGTACTGACTTGGAAATATCTGTGCAAATGAAAGGAAATAAGCAAAGTATAGGGCAGTGGTCTTCCATTTTGAATATCCGCGCACTTATGTCTGCATAAAACCAGCAACAAATGGGTGCAATGTGCAACAATTTGTTAATAGTGACTCACTTCGACTAAAGGAATCAGGTGAAGGGAGAAGTTGTCTTCCTTATGAAATATTTTTGAAGCAGTGGAATTATGAGCAAATGTAATTTTTTGTTTTGGTTATGTTCATTACTCCACAGGAAAGGTCATCATTAAACTGACCCTTTTAGGAGAAGTAGCCTTTGGTGAAACCTAAAATGATCCCCCAAATTTTCTTTTGTCTTCCTGGTTAGTTGGCATTCATCCAAACCAAACCGGCACTGAACTGAGTCAGCTGAGAGGAGGTTCAAAGAAACGAAACGGCACTGGTTTAACTAGGGTTAGAATCAGGTAGATGATGTTGGAAGTGCCCAAGGCAACACATGTATTTTTTTTGACTTCTGGGACTGCAGAGACATTTGAGATACAACCTTGAGAGAGTTTGGGGGATGAGGAGTCTTACTGATAACAGCACAGTTATGCTTAAAGCAAAAATTATCTTCATTGAATGATGGTAATTTAATTACAGATATAGAAAATGAGAAGTGTCCAATAGGTTCTGTACTCCCCTCAAAGACAACTTTCACATCCTTTGAGGCAACTCAGATTTCCTCCACTGGGAAGCCTTCCTTCAGGCTTAGTACAGTACAGAAATGGGAAAAGCATGAAAGTGGAGGCGGGTAATAATGGCTTGCAAACTGCATAGAGTTCTAAGCCTAGCTGGGGACCTCTCGTACTGTTGGCATTCCAGCCCCAAGAATAAAGGCAATGCCAGATTTCCAAATCCACCCTACAGGAAATAATAAAATAAATATGTTAAAATGCATAAACAAGAAACCACACTGCAGCATTGTCCTCGATAACAAACATATTGTTAATAATCTAAATGTCATCTACAGAAAAATGGTTGGATCTGTTCTAATGCATGCAAGCCGTGGAATGATGTGCAGTCTTTAAAAATAATGTATTAGATCTCTAGGTACTGACTTGGAAATATCTGTGCAAATGAAAGGAAATAAGCAAAGTATAGGGCAGTGGTCTTCCATTTTGAATATCCGCGCACTTATGTCTGCATAAAACCAGCAACAAATGGGTGCAATGTGCAACAATTTGTTAATAGTGACTCACTTCGACTAAAGGAATCAGGTGAAGGGAGAAGTTGTCTTCCTTATGAAATATTTTTGAAGCAGTGGAATTATGAGCAAATGTAATTTTTTGTTTTGGTTATGTTCATTACTCCACAGGAAAGGTCATCATTAAACTGACCCTTTTAGGAGAAGTAGCCTTTGGTGAAACCTAAAATGATCCCCCAAATTTTCTTTTGTCTTCCTGGTTAGTTGGCATTCATCCAAACCAAACCGGCACTGAACTGAGTCAGCTGAGAGGAGGTTCAAAGAAACGAAACGGCACTGGTTTAACTAGGGTTAGAATCAGGTAGATGATGTTGGAAGTGCCCAAGGCAACACATGTATTTTTTTTGACTTCTGGGACTGCAGAGACATTTGAGATACAACCTTGAGAGAGTTTGGGGGATGAGGAGTCTTACTGATAACAGCACAGTTATGCTTAAAGCAAAAATTATCTTCATTGAATGATGGTAATTTAATTACAGATATAGAAAATGAGAAGTGTCCAATAGGTTCTGTACTCCCCTCAAAGACAACTTTCACATCCTTTGAGGCAACTCAGATTTCCCCTCCACTGGGAAGCCTTCCTTCAGGCTTAGTACAGTACAGAAATGGGAAAAGCATGAAAGTGGAGGCGGGTAATAATGGCTTGCAAACTGCATAGAGTTCTAAGTGCGATAGTTGCCATAAAGCTGGAATTTCCATTTACCTGCTTTCCTTGATGCTAAAAGGTATGATCGGAAAACTGTCCAGGGAGACAGGCAAGTTGCTCAGGGGCAGGCTCTGAAGGGTAAGGAAAGAAAAGAGGCGTACCCTCTGTAGACTTTGAACTTGAATTATCTGCATCAGAGGACATTCACGGAGAAGAACCCAGTTTCAACATGAGTGCATAATTGCCACAAGGAATTTTACCTCCAGATCTGGTCTTTAAGTCGGTTGGGCACTGCCCCTTAGAAACAGCAGCATTTCCTATGTTCCATCTTCTTTCTCTGGGACTATTTTCCAGTCTCACTGGTTTAATTTGATTGAGTGTGTCCAGATTGTACTTGCCCATTCACTGATTCTTGCTAATCTCAGTTTCCTTGGATGGTGGAGACATCCACTACAGCCCGTGTTTGCGTGCATGCTAAGTCGTTTCAGTTGTGTCTGACTCTTTGTGACCCCATGGACTATAGCCCACCCGGCTCCTCTGTGGATGGAATTCTCTAGGCAAGGATACTGGAGTGGGTTGCCATGTGCTCCTCCAGGGGATCTTCCTGACCCAGGGATCAAACCCATGTCTCTTAGGTCTCCTGCATGGGCAGGCAGATCCTTCACCACTAGCACCACCTGCAAAGCCCTACAGCCCAGATCCACCATAGTATCTGTCTGGGGTTAGGGTGGGGTGGATGACTTTTGTGTTTAAACAGTAATGAATGACAGGCCCCGCTGCTACCTCCCTTTTTCTTTTGTGCTTCAAACTCTCAAAAATCAGTTGGAAACTCTCCAAGAAGGAACACTGATCTTCTTAGCCCCAACCTCACTTTCCCTCCACGTCTCCATTCATTGTGGATTGCCAACTAGCATAATCCAGCTGTGTTCTTTATCAGGTTCGTGCGAAGGTGTGGCTCTTCTAACAAGATTACCAGTTCCTGAGTAGAAGAAACCTTCCCTGCCAGATACAGGCCCATGGAGGTCTGCTGGATGAGCCAAGCCAGACAGCCACTCCCAGCTGTAATGAAAACATGAAAGTGGAGGCGGGTAATAATGGCTTGCAAACTGCATAGAGTTCTAAGTGCGATAGTTGCCATAAAGCTGGAATTTCCATTTACCTGCTTTCCTTGATGCTAAAAGGTATGATCGGAAAACTGTCCAGGGAGACAGGCAAGTTGCTCAGGGGCAGGCTCTGAAGGGTAAGGAAAGAAAAGAGGCGTACCCTCTGTAGACTTTGAACTTGAATTATCTGCATCAGAGGACATTCACGGAGAAGAACCCAGTTTCAACATGAGTGCATAATTGCCACAAGGAATTTTACCTCCAGATCTGGTCTTTAAGTCGGTTGGGCACTGCCCCTTAGAAACAGCAGCATTTCCTATGTTCCATCTTCTTTCTCTGGGACTATTTTCCAGTCTCACTGGTTTAATTTGATTGAGTGTGTCCAGATTGTACTTGCCCATTCACTGATTCTTGCTAATCTCAGTTTCCTTGGATGGTGGAGACATCCACTACAGCCCGTGTTTGCGTGCATGCTAAGTCGTTTCAGTTGTGTCTGACTCTTTGTGACCCCATGGACTATAGCCCACCCGGCTCCTCTGTGGATGGAATTCTCTAGGCAAGGATACTGGAGTGGGTTGCCATGTGCTCCTCCAGGGGATCTTCCTGACCCAGGGATCAAACCCATGTCTCTTAGGTCTCCTGCATGGGCAGGCAGATCCTTCACCACTAGCACCACCTGCAAAGCCCTACAGCCCAGATCCACCATAGTATCTGTCTGGGGTTAGGGTGGGGTGGATGACTTTGTGTTTAAACAGTAATGAATGACAGGCCCGCTGCTACCTCCCTTTTTCTTTTGTGCTTCAAACTGTCAAAAATCAGTTGGAAACTCTCCAAGAAGGAACACTGATCTTCTTAGCCCCAACCTCACTTTCCCTCCACGTCTCCATTCATTGTGGATTGCCAACTAGCATAATCCAGCTGTGTTCTTTATCAGGTTCGTGCGAAGGTGTGGCTCTTCTAACAAGATTACCAGTTCCTGAGTAGAAGAAACCTTCCCTGCCAGATACAGGCCCATGGAGGTCTGCTGGATGAGCCAAGCCAGACAGCCACTCCCAGCTGTAATCTCAAATCGTTAAATTAAATTCACATTCTGTAAGGATTAAGTCGGGGGAGGAAGGGCATCCTAAGGTGCCTGACTTGTAATGGACACACAGGATGACTTGGTGTTCTATTATGCTGGCTCCAACCTGCCTAGACGGCCTCACCTCGGCACATCTGACATCAACAAACCACAGCACTGGACTCCAGGGAGAGTCTTCTGAAGTTGGTCCTCTGATTTTTCTGGGTCTAGTTCCTAATCTCGTCTCTCTCTCTTTGAATACTCTTTTTGCCTGGTTAGGGAATCCCCGATGTGGCTCAGTTCCCTGGTGGCTCCCCACCATTTTACCGTGTCCGTAACCCAGGGAACTTTGGCCTTAGAGGAAGGTCATGCGACGTCAAGATGGTCTGAAGCAGCCCAGGGAGAGCCTAAGTCCCCAGGCGAGAGGACTGGAGTCCTTCAAGCCTAAGTGGCGGCTTAGCCCTTAAACCAGGTCTGACTCTTGTGACCCTGTGGACGGTAGCCTACCGGGCTCCTCTGTCCGTGGGATTCTCCAGGCAAGAATACTAGAGGGGCTCGCCATTTCCTTTCCCAGGGGATCTTTCCAACCCTGAGATCAACCCTTCGTCTCCTGCATTGCAAGTGGATTCTTTACCAACTGAGCCACCAGGGAAGTCCAAAGTTGTAAATGAATTGCTGAAGTGTTTTATATTGGTCATTTAACTTCTTTTGGCCTCAGTTTCTTGATTCACTCAATGGGATAATGAACTCTACTGCTTCTAGTCCACAAGGTGGAAATGATATCTATAGAGCATTGGGCTTAGATCCAGAAATTAAGTTTAATGTCCTCATACTATGTTGTTTCCGTATCTTCAACAAGTTTATTCCAGAGCCTCAGCTTTCTCCTCTGTAAATAGGGATCATAATATCCATTCCATTGCAAGGGAGATTTGCAACCAAAATAAGTGCAGGTCCTTGACATTATCTGATAAACTCCTAAAAAATGGGAAGGTGAAGCTATGCTGGAAAAAAAAATGTAGAACTTCTACTTCCTGAGTAGAAGAAACCTTCCTGCCAGATACAGGCCCATGGAGGTCTGCTGGATGAGCCAAGCCAGACAGCCACTCCCAGCTGTAATCTCAAATCGTTAAATTAAATTCACATTCTGTAAGGATTAAGTCGGGGGAGGAAGGGCATCCTAAGGTGCCTGACTTGTAATGGACACACAGGATGACTTGGTGTTCTATTATGCTGGCTCCAACCTGCCTAGACGGCCTCACCTCGGCACATCTGACATCAACAAACCACAGCACTGGACTCCAGGGAGAGTCTTCTGAAGTTGGTCCTCTGATTTTTCTGGGTCTAGTTCCTAATCTCGTCTCTCTCTCTTTGAATACTCTTTTGCCTGGTTAGGGAATCCCGATGTGGCTCAGTTCCCTGGTGGCTCCCCACCATTTTACCGTGTCCGTAACCCAGGGAACTTTGGCCTTAGAGGAAGGTCATGCGACGTCAAGATGGTCTGAAGCAGCCCAGGAGAGCCTAAGTCCCCAGGCGAGAGGACTGGAGTCCTTCAAGCCTAAGTGGCGGCTTAGCCCTTAAACCAGGTCTGACTCTTGTGACCCTGTGGACGGTAGCCTACCGGGCTCCTCTGTCCGTGGGATTCTCCAGGCAAGAATACTAGAGGGGCTCGCCATTTCCTTTCCCAGGGGATCTTTCCAACCCTGAGATCAACCCTTCGTCTCCTGCATTGCAAGTGGATTCTTTACCAACTGAGCCACCAGGGAAGTCCAAAGTTGTAAATGAATTGCTGAAGTGTTTTATATTGGTCATTTAACTTCTTTTGGCCTCAGTTTCTTGATTCACTCAATGGGATAATGAACTCTACTGCTTCTAGTCCACAAGGTGGAAATGATATCTATAGAGCATTGGGCTTAGATCCAGAAATTAAGTTTAATGTCCTCATACTATGTTGTTTCCGTATCTTCAACAAGTTTATTCCAGAGCCTCAGCTTTCTCCTCTGTAAATAGGGATCATAATATCCATTCCATTGCAAGGGAGATTTGCAACCAAAATAAGTGCAGGTCCTTGACATTATCTGATAAACTCCTAAAAAATGGGAAGGTGAAGCTATGCTGGAAAAAAAAAAAAATGTAGAACTTCTACCCAAGAATAGTAGAGATTCTGTGTGGAGTTACTAAGACGGGGCTGTTTGGGATGGACACTTTAGAATCATCTTATAATGATGGTCATATTTCCTGGTAAGTGGTATCAATCCAAAAATCTGTCAAAGGGACAGATGGCATTCTTAGCACAAAAGAGGAAACCAATTAGAAGTTAAAATACAGAAAATGGGAACTTGTAAATCCTATCCAGTCGTTTCAGCATGAAGACTGCTATCTTCCCTGACACTTTCTGAGGAGGGTTTCCGTCTACTTCGGCCACGTCCACAGGACATTGGCTGTCAGAATCTAAAGACCTTCTTTTCTAACCCCCTTGATTCCAAGCCTAACCCGAGTTGTTGGGCAGATGCAGACAATTGCACTTTGTCACTTAGACAGTGCCAGATTGTTTCTTTGCAGCTCAGAAAGGAGCAGTGAGCACTAGGCTTTAAGAAGCAATTCCCAAATGGTATGCTTGCATTCATTGAGTCTATTAATGAATACATACATATAACTTCTGCTTTCAAGGTATATACAAACCAGTGGGAATGATAGACAAAGCTCCAGAAAAGTCCACTTAAACTTACTGCATGCTATAATATATTGTGTGCACAGAAGAAAGACCCTTCACCTCTATCTTGGGGAGCGGGCCATGACTTCACAGACTGGGAGACTTTTAAGCTACGGGGTGAGAAGCTGGAGTTTGTCTGCATATAAGAGTAGATAAATTATATTAGGATGGATGAGGTTATGCTGCAGCAACAAACAACCCCTAAATCTCAGTGGCTTAATATAGCAAAGGTTTCCAGGTTTTTTGGTTTTCTTTCTTTACGTATTATAATATCCTTATCAGAGAAGCAGCCGCTCATGAAAAGAAGAGGCAAGAAACAAATGAGAGTACAGCTATTGGGGCTTCCCTGGTGGTCCAGTGGGTAAGGAGACCGCCTTGCAGTGCAAGAGGTGCCGGTTCGATCCCTGGCCTGGGAAGATCCCATGTGCCGCAGAGTGGCTGGACCCATGTGTCCAATCACCAAGCCAGAGCTCTGGAGCGCATGCGCCCAGAGCCGGTGCTCTGTGACGACAGGCGCCACCTCGATGGGAGGCCCACAGGGGCCAAAGAACAAAGACGGATGAAAATAGATAAATGAAAGACCAATAGAAGTGGCCCGCCCCCACTCCACACTCCCCAACCCGCCCCCCAAAAGATAAATAAATAAAAATATAAATAAATCTTAAAAAAAAAAAAAGAGTACAGCTGTTATTTGTTAAAACCTCTGATTGGATTAAGATGACCTCCCAGTTGGACAAAATGGTTTAGAGCAAAAACTTGTAAATCCTATCCAGTCGTTTCAGCATGAAGACTGCTATCTTCCCTGACACTTTCTGAGGAGGGTTTCCGTCTACTTGCCACGTCCACAGGACATTGGCTGTCAGAATCTAAAGACCTTCTTTTCTAACCCCCTTGATTCCAAGCCTAACCCGAGTTGTTGGGCAGATGCAGACAATTGCACTTTGTCACTTAGACAGTGCCAGATTGTTTCTTTGCAGCTCAGAAAGGAGCAGTGAGCACTAGGCTTTAAGAAGCAATTCCCAAATGGTATGCTTGCATTCATTGAGTCTATTAATGAATACATACATATAACTTCTGCTTTCAAGGTATATACAAACCAGTGGGAATGATAGACAAAGCTCCAGAAAAGTCCACTTAAACTTACTGCATGCTATAATATATTGTGTGCACAGAAGAAAGACCCTTCACCTCTATCTTGGGGAGCGGGCCATGACTTCACAGACTGGGAGACTTTTAAGCTACGGGGTGAGAAGCTGGAGTTTGTCTGCATATAAGAGTAGATAAATTATATTAGGATGGATGAGGTTATGCTGCAGCAACAAACAACCCCTAAATCTCAGTGGCTTAATATAGCAAAGGTTTCCAGGTTTTTTGGTTTTCTTTCTTTACGTATTATAATATCCTTATCAGAGAAGCAGCCGCTCATGAAAAGAAGAGGCAAGAAACAAATGAGAGTACAGCTATTGGGGCTTCCCTGGTGGTCCAGTGGGTAAGGAGACCGCCTTGCAGTGCAAGAGGTGCCGGTTCGATCCCTGGCCTGGGAAGATCCCATGTGCCGCAGAGTGGCTGGACCCATGTGTCCAATCACCAAGCCAGAGCTCTGGAGCGCATGCGCCCAGAGCCGGTGCTCTGTGACGACAGGCGCCACCTCGATGGGAGGCCCACAGGGGCCAAAGAACAAAGACGGATGAAAATAGATAAATGAAAGACCAATAGAAGTGGCCCGCCCGCTCTCTCCACTCCCCAACCCGCCCCCCAAAAGATAAATAAATAAAAATATAAATAAATCTTAAAAAAAAAAAAAGAGTACAGCTGTTATTTGTTAAAACCTCTGATTGGATTAAGATGACCTCCCAGTTGGACAAAATGGTGTGGAAAAAAGAAACCAAAACATGGCTGCCCCCCAAAATGCTACATCAATAGAAGATATGGAAAATAAGTTTAGAAAGAGAGATGTCCTGGAAAGAATTGTGTCCTTGGCTACAGCTCTTAGGAGTCAGATCACTCAGGGATGGAAAACCAGGCCCACCTCCCAGCCTACACGCTTTTCGATCCTCTGAACCACCTGCCATGGCCTATAACCTGTACTATTTAGCACCAGACAACCTCCCTAAGGACTGAGACGGGGTTGGGAGGGGACACAGTTATTAGACTTTTTTAGTTTTTCCAGGGCCATAGCTTTTCCTGGCACAAAGGAAGTGCTCAATCAATGTTAGTGGAATGAGTGAATGAATTTCCCTGTTCTAAAACAAGACTGTGCTCTGTATATGTGTAGAATGTCAGGATCAGTACCCCACAGACAAGTAAGGCTACAGACCTGTGGTTTTCAAATTTGGTTTTAGCATTGAAACTATTTAGTTGGTCATTTAGTGAGTTAGTTAATGACTGTGCCTTGTAACATGAGGGATTTTATTTCTCCAGTCAGGGATCGAACCCCTGCACCCTGCAGTGGAAACTCAGAGTCTTAACCAATGGACCACAAGGAAAGCTCCAAACCGTGTTATTTGTTTATTTACTTGGCTGTGCTGGGTCTTTGCTGCTGCATGGGTTTTTCTCTAGTTGCATCGTGCTGGGGCTACTCTCTAGTTGCTCTGCGGGTCTTCTGGTGGTATCTTTTGTTCCAGAGCATAGACTGCAGGCACTCAGGCTTCAGCAGTTGTGGTTCCTGGGCCTAGAGAACAGGCTCAGGAGTTACGGTGCATGGGCTTGGGCTTAGTTCCTTTGTGACCTGGAAGATCTTCCCAGATCAGGGAAGCGTCCTGAGAGAGGTGAGCACACCAAGGTTGGGGCTGCAGCCAGGGTGTCGCCCCAGTGGCAGGCTCCACTGGCATTCGGTGATTTCCAACACAGGGCCAGCCCTTTGGAGGCGTTCACCAAACACCGTGGACCATCCACAGCTGTCTGTAGACAAAGAGGAGCCCAGCCCTTAAGCCAGAGGTCCCCAAACAGCATTCCTCCGAACCGGAGGAAGAAGCATCTGTTCTGCAGGATCCACGCGGTCAGATACCAAGGGGTCTCTTTGCTCCTTTGTGGGTCCACCTGCTGGCCTAGGATCTTGAGGAGGAGTCAGCTCAGGGAAAAGGAGGTTTGTTAAAGCAGTCTGACACACCTCCTTCCCTCAACCTTGTTCTCAACTCCTGGTCTCCCAGTTGCATGGACAATTCTTTGAACCTTAGTCTTCCCAGGCTTAAAATGGGGGTAATCAGTCCCTCCATCCTTGCAGAATTGCTGTCATTGCCAGCTGTGACAAAATGGCAAAGTGCCTTGTAATGGTAGCAGTGATCAACAGTATTACAAAATAATCCCTACTCACTCAGAAATCCCTAGTTGTCTTATCTGGATTATTTCCCCACCTGCTGTCTGGATTTCTCCTGTATTTTAGATATGAAAGAGTCAGTGATTAACCTGAGTTTTGCTGTTTTCCTCCAACTCTTTAGAATCATGGACTCAAACATCACATTTCACTGGCATTATTTCTGCTGAACCCCTTCTTTAAAAACGCATCAGAAAAATATATGGCTAAGAACAATATATTGCTTCTTTTCAAACCCATCAGAATCATACAAGGCTATAGTGTTCGACGAAAAAAGAAGCTGTAGACCAATAGATCACATGAGCTCATTTTTGAAGGAAAAACATCATTTGTTCTTATTTGTGCATATCTGAAAGGTTGTACATCAAACTGTTTAGTGGAATTGTTAGGGATTGGAATTAAGGATTGTGGGGATGGATGATAAAGGAATTTTTATTAATTTTTCTATTTGAATTTTTAAAAGAAGTTGTCTATATTTTATTATTGGTTTTTTAATATTTATGTATTTATTTGACTTTATCAGGTCTTAGCTGTTGCCCGTGGCATCTTTGTTGCAGCCCACGGCCTTTGACGTGTTGCTGGGCTCTGGAGAGCACAAACTCACTAGCTGCGGCACACGGGCTTATCCACTCTGCAACATGTGGTGTCTTAATTCCCCTGCCAGGCATTGAACCCAGGTCCCCAGCATTGGAAGGTGGATTCTTAACCACAAGACCACCAGGAAAGTCCCTATTTGAATGTTTTAAAACCATCTTTGGTGGTGGTTTAGTTACTTCAGTCATATCCAGGTGTTTGTGACCCCATGGATTGTAGCCCACCAGGCTCCTCTGTCCATGGGATATCCCAGGCAAGAATACTGAAATGGGCAGCCATTTATTTCTCCAGGGGATCTTTTCAATCCAGGGATCAAACCCTGCTCTCCTGCATTGCAGGCAGATTTTTTACTGACTGAACTACCAGGGAAGCTATGATTGATTCTTACTTATCTGAAATTTCTTTAAACAAAAAAAATAATGTTTTTTAAATGAACAAAATTTTAAATATCAGCACACACTTTAAGTATATGGCTTTGAAATACATTTTAATAGATTATATCTTATAATATATCTGTTATATCTGTTTTTACTATTTAATTTTCCAAGTCAGTTACATGAACATTCTTTCTCATGTGTCCAATTGGAATCTATAATCAAATCATAGGTTGAGCCTGTATCGAGCACCTGCTATATCCCAGGCCAAATCCCAAGCATTTTATCCCCACTCCCACCTTGGAAAGTGAATTATTTTGGTGCCCATTTTCCATCTTAGGAAGCTGAGCCTAAGGTCACACTGTTGGTTAGAGGCTGAGCTGGAATTCTAACTCGCACACTCTAACTCAATCTGATCAAAGTGCACGTTTGTTTATAAAGATGCCTCTCTTCAGGTTCCCTGATGTGATCTTCAAGATTGCACTGAAACTCATAAACAGAATTTTAAAATTTGTAATCACTATATACTTGTACTTACAATTTGATTTTAATGTAGTCAATATAGCACTTTATCTCTCTTCTTCGAATGCTGACCCTTATCACACCCGAATGAGGCTGGCATAGGTAGATCTCAGGGGCACTCTCCTTTACGTCAATGCCATCCAAGTGAAACCGCAGCAACTTATGAATCTGCTCAGAACACTTTCTCAAAGATGCCTCAAATCCTGTAAACCCACAGACTTACAGCACCACCATAGGACGTGAAATCAGCTATAGGCTTTCAAGAGCCTCACCCTGGTAGATCCCTGGGGACCCGAGGATGCCATCTAGTGAGTCTGTTTGTTTCCCCAGGACTCAGCTCTCAAAGGAATCTTCAGATTGGAAATGGTAGTTTTCCATGTTGCTCCAAAAGGTGCAATTTACAAGTGAGAAGGGACAGTGTCCAGAATTCCCAGTCTTAACAAGAGGAGGAAGAATTTGGTAGTGATTGGAACCAACAAGGGATGGGACTGGCTTAGTAGGTACTGAGATGAGTCTCACAGGATTCAAAGAGAGGTGAGTAAAGCATCAGACTTGCTATAGAAGGAATTTCTGTATAAAAATAAATTTCGTGATTCTTTATTGTATACTTTGTACTTTTATTTACTATTGGTAAGACTAGTATGTGGCTTTAGTGGCGGACATCCTTAAAGTGATGAATTCTGTGTTCTAAATTCACTGTGCATTTATGGGGTTGGGCTAGGCAACTAGTTAGTTTCTGAAGGCATGGATTTTAAAGACCATCCATCAGTTGTTTAGTCCTAATTAATCTTGCTTGAGACTGCCTGACAGTGTTCACCGAAGTAGCAATTAAAATTGAATAGTGGTGTAATCACCATCTCAAATATTTAAACAATGTGATTATATAATATCTATCAACACAGTGAAAAAAAATACTCCTAGGGAAATAGATGTGAACAGAAAATAAGTATCGCTTCAGGGTTTAGAAAATGCAATGTGTTCTCCTTATGCCTCCAGATCTTCAAGGTACAAGACAACAAGACAAGCTCTCACTGGCCCCTCATGCTGACTTCTGACAGCGGTAAGCCCCCACGGGCCTCATACCTTGAGTACTTGGAGCTGAAGTATGCCCTCCAGTTGTCTGCTTCAATCATAATCAGACAAGAGATGTTCTGTGCTTCCCCTTAAAGTCAGTCTGTGTGAGGTCCTTCTAATCAGCCAATGAGCCTGGGGCTGAAGGGTTGGTGTGAGGGCTTCTTATTCTACCTAGGACAGATTTGTTGAGGTCCTACTATGTGCCAACTGAACCTTCCAGATTTCCATTTGTATCTTCACGTTATTTCCAAAAAAAAAAAAAAAGCTATACCTACCTATTCAATGCCTGCAGACCTCCGTTCCCAGAAATTTCAGAGATTCATCACGTTTATGGTGTCCCAAACTGAACTCAATGTCTTTCCCCTCAAGCTACACTTCCTGCTAAATTCTCTCTTTCAGAGATGTGCCTATCACCTGTTACCCAGATCAGAAACCTGGCATCCAGGTTTTGTTTATTTATGTTTGGCTGTGTTGGGTCTTCGTTGCTGCGTGCGGGCTTTCTCTAGTCGTGGTGAGTGGGGGCTACTCTTTTGGCTTCTCACTGCGATAGCTTCTCCTGTAACAGAGCACGGGCTCTCAGGCAAGGACCCGGGACTTGCGGTGCACAGGTTTAGTTGCCCTGCTGCATGTGAGATCTTAGTTCCCAGACCAGGGATCGAACCTGTGTCCCCTGCATTGGCAGGCAGATTCTTCACCACCAGTCAGGCCCTCCCCTCCTCCTTCTGAGTCATCTGCATCTTTGCAGCGAGCACATTTTATTATTTCCACCTCCATCCAGGGCTTATAGAAGGAACCCTAATGTCCACGCCCATTTTCCAAAGATGGAAACCCTTCCACACCAGGTACAAAGAGCTTCAGAGCCACATTCTCAAGTGCTCCTCTGCCCACTACCACAACCCCTGCCTTCAGAGCCTGCGACCCTTGCCACGATCCAGCCAACCAAGGGGTAAAGTCTGGCACAGCAGAAGGCCGGGGAGCCGTCAGGAAGTTGCTCTGGTTTATCGACTGGCTGGGGGCTGGGTGGGACCACGCCTTACTCTATGACCACCCTGTCCACAGCCCATGACTGGCTTATCAGTCACAGCACAGTGCATGCAGTGCCTGGGGTTCCAAAAAAGGACTCACGTTAAATGCCTTTTAAAATCAGAAAAAAAGAAAGTGAATCTGATAACAATGACTGTCTAATAATGAATTGTGCTCGGATTTGCACCGATAATCGCACAGACACGAAGTTTAATTTTTCAGAATTTGTAATGGATAAGCCCTACAAGAACAAAAGCCAACTCATAATGTAGCCCCATTCCACTCTTCCTCATCCCTCTTTTCTCTCCAGGACTCCGGATGGCGTTTCCACAGACCTTCCTTCATGCTCTGCCTTCCTTTGTCCCTCCTCATTTGTAGCCCACCTACTGGTACCAATTCTGAGCATCTAGAAATGAGGAAGCCCCACGGCCTGCCTTCGGGTTGTTCACAGTCCAGAGGCACTGAGGATCCAGCAACCACCACCTGGCCACCGTGCAGTGGACCGTCCAGCAGGAGACCCAGAGCTCAGAGAAGAGCGAGGCTCCTCCACCCAGGCCGGCTGAACCAAGCCCGATGCTTGCGTTCCAGGAACTTCCCTCTCACCTCAGAAAGGAGGGCACAGAATCCAGGACCATTTGGGGGTTTGAACCTCTCTCCCCACCGCTGCCGAGACCCTCACCCCTGGTCCCAGTGCCTGTCCACGATGAGTCACCAAGCAGGCCAAGCTTCTAGAGGGCTGGCGAGGATGCGCTCGTGGCTTATCAGCCTGGGTGGTGGACGGTGTTGGGGTCTGGATGGAGGCCAGTTCTGCCATGAGTCACCTCTCTAGAGTCACCACCGCTCGCCTTGGAGGAGGGACTCCACGCAGCGGATGAAGCGCTGGCCTCCAGGAAGGGAGAGGAGGGGGTGCAGTCAATCCTAATAAAGCCACTCTTCCCCAGAACCGTCCTGGTTTGGCCCCTAAAGTATACAGGCACCCTACTTGGGGAATAAGTAAGGAAAACAAAGGCATGCGACTCGAGGGACCCCTGAGGATGTCTGAAGGGACCCCTGCAGGGTGGACCAGGGTGTTCTGCATGGCCCCAGGGGTGGGCGCGGTAACCTGGGGCCGGCGGTCATGGAGGATGCCGTGGCAGCCTTCCCACCAGCCCTCTTCCGCCGGGCACCAGGACTCGGCAGTGTTCTGGACTCTCTGAACCCCTCGACAACCATCTGTGGGAGGGAGGCAGGAGAGGGGGTTTCCAGGAGGAGAGTCGACTGCATGGAGGGCCAGGGCTGTGGGCACCGTCAGTGGGAGTGGACATCAGAGGCCAAAGGCTCCTCGTAAGGGAAGCGTGGAAGGTGGGATACGCTGAACTGCGCCTCCACCCCCTGCAAAGAAAAGGATGGGGGATGTTAGAGCCCCCAGACTGTGATTTTGTTCTGAGGTCATGAGTGGAGAGGAGGTCATGCTGCAGAAGCCCAGTGAGATGAGTGGCCTCAGAGAAGGCAGAGTCAGCGAGAAGGCCGTGTGCATCTAAGGCAAAGGTTGAAGCTTTGTGGTTGCGAGCCAGGGAGCCCTCGAAGTTGCCAGGAAAGCACCAGAAGCTTGAAGAGACCTCAGTCTTCTCCTCCACCCTCTTCAGAGGGAACGCAGCCTTGTCTTCACGTCGTTTCAGGCCTCTGGAGTCCAGAGCCACGAGAGCATCCGTGCCTGCTGTTTGAAGCTGCACCCTTTGCGGTGCTCTGTGACGGCAGCCCCGGGAAGCTAAGACAGAAGGAACCGGGGCCTGGGAGGGAGGGAGAGTGTGATTCGTGGTCCTCAGGGTCTCTCTCAGAGGGTCTAGCTGGACTTCCTTCCATCTCTGGGCCAGACCAGCCGTGACGGGTTGGCCTGATCCCACTCAGAGCCACTGTACGCCCACCTAGCTCTGGGGGTCTGTACCAGGGAGCAGGCTCCGCTGGGAAGTGACCTCCCAGGTGAGTGGGCGGCGAGTGTTCCTGGTTGAAGGAAGAGCATGTACTCCACGCAGCGGATGAAGCGCTGGCCTCCAGGAAGGGAGAGGAGGGGGTGCAGTCAATCCTAATAAAGCCACTCTTCCCCAGAACCGTCCTGGTTTGGCCCCTAAAGTATACAGGCACCCTACTTGGGGAATAAGTAAGGAAAACAAAGGCATGCGACTCGAGGGACCCCTGAGGATGTCTGAAGGGACCCCTGCAGGGTGGACCAGGGTGTTCTGCATGGCCCCAGGGGTGGGCGCGGTAACCTGGGGCCGGCGGTCATGGAGGATGCCGTGGCAGCCTTCCCACCAGCCCTCTTCCGCCGGGCACCAGGACTCGGCAGTGTTCTGGACTCTCTGAACCCCTCGACAACCATCTGTGGGAGGGAGGCAGGAGAGGGGGTTTCCAGGAGGAGAGTCGACTGCATGGAGGGCCAGGGCTGTGGGCACCGTCAGTGGGAGTGGACATCAGAGGCCAAAGGCTCCTCGTAAGGGAAGCGTGGAAGGTGGGATACGCTGAACTGCGCCTCCACCCCCTGCAAAGAAAAGGATGGGGGATGTTAGAGCCCCCAGACTGTGATTTTGTTCTGAGGTCATGAGTGGAGAGGAGGTCATGCTGCAGAAGCCCAGTGAGATGAGTGGCCTCAGAGAAGGCAGAGTCAGCGAGAAGGCCGTGTGCATCTAAGGCAAAGGTTGAAGCTTTGTGGTTGCGAGCCAGGGAGCCCTCGAAGTTGCCAGGAAAGCACCAGAAGCTTGAAGAGACCTCAGTCTTCTCCTCCACCCTCTTCAGAGGGAACGCAGCCTTGTCTTCACGTCGTTTCAGGCCTCTGGAGTCCAGAGCCACGAGAGCATCCGTGCCTGCTGTTTGAAGCTGCACCCTTTGCGGTGCTCTGTGACGGCAGCCCCGGGAAGCTAAGACAGAAGGAACCGGGGCCTGGGAGGGAGGGAGAGTGTGATTCGTGGTCCTCAGGGTCTCTCTCAGAGGGTCTAGCTGGACTTCCTTCCATCTCTGGGCCAGACCAGCCGTGACGGGTTGGCCTGATCCCACTCAGAGCCCCACTGTACGCCCACCTAGCTCTGGGGGTCTGTACCAGGGAGCAGGCTCCGCTGGGAAGTGACCTCCCAGGTGAGTGGGCGGGACGGCGAGTGTTCCTGGTTGAAGGAAGAGCATTGACGAGGCTCAGAGACAGGACTGCACAGGCGAGAGGAACTTGGAGGGAAAGGATGAGCACAGTTCCTAGAGAGAAAAGCCGGGCTCCTGAAGGCCAGACACAGTTCTGTCCTCGGCCCGGGACAGTGCCTGTGAAGACGAGCATCTGCACTGCTGTTTTCTGCATCCTGGAGATGCCATACCCATCTCCACCGACACTTGGAGAGTAGGGATTAAAGGGGACAAAATCCTTCTACTTAGCGCTCATTGTTGTACCAGCTGCCTCAGAATAGTCTTTGAAAAAGACAGCAAATATAAACATATAATAATAGTCGCACAATGATGGAGGAATAATTGTATGTCTTCAAGACAGAGAAAAGAGATGTAAGATTTATTTCAACAGCTTCTTCATAGTTACAATATCCTTTAATCTTCAGAACAATCTCTCTGATGCAAGGGATATTCACTCCATTTTACTGATGGGAAAACTGAGGCCAGAAGGAGCTAAGCAACTGCCCCAAGGTCATCCATCTAGTGACCAGGATTCAGACTCATCTCTTCTGCTTCCGAAGTCTGTCTTCTCTCTAGGAGAATGCATGACCCACTCCCTCTCAGATTTCTGGCTGAGGGAAAATCAGAATGGGGGACGAACAGAGCAATGGACTTGAAGGAGACATTCACCTTGGTGCTTGAGGGTGATCCCGGGCAAGTCAGGTAGCTTTTCTGAGTCTCGTTTCTTTTATCTAAAATGGGACTGGTGAGTCCAGTCCTGCCAACTTTACTGGCAGGAAAAATGTTGCTGAAAAAACCTTAAGGGCTAGGCAAATACATGTAGGATTTGACATCAAACTGTGCCAAGATGGTGTTTCTTCTGTGCACTTCTTGTGTATCTTGAGATCCCGTGATGCAGGTGCGCTGGGACCCATCCTCTCTCTCTAGGCGCCACCCCAGCCCTAAAGGAAATCTGTGGGCAGGGCTGGAAGAACTCGCTCCTTCTGAGAAAATGGGCCCTGAGGGAGCAGGCTCCGCTGGGAAGTGACCTCCCAGGTGAGTGGGCGGGACGGCGAGTGTTCCTGGTTGAAGGAAGAGCATTGACGAGGCTCAGAGACAGGACTGCACAGGCGAGAGGAACTTGGAGGGAAAGGATGAGCACAGTTCCTAGAGAGAAAAGCCGGGCTCCTGAAGGCCAGACACAGTTCTGTCCTCGGCCCGGGACAGTGCCTGTGAAGACGAGCATCTGCACTGCTGTTTTCTGCATCCTGGAGATGCCATACCCATCTCCACCGACACTTGGAGAGTAGGGATTAAAGGGGACAAAATCCTTCTACTTAGCGCTCATTGTTGTACCAGCTGCCTCAGAATAGTCTTTGAAAAAGACAGCAAATATAAACATATAATAATAGTCGCACAATGATGGAGGAATAATTGTATGTCTTCAAGACAGAGAAAAGAGATGTAAGATTTATTTCAACAGCTTCTTCATAGTTACAATATCCTTTAATCTTCAGAACAATCTCTCTGATGCAAGGGATATTCACTCCATTTTACTGATGGGAAAACTGAGGCCAGAAGGAGCTAAGCAACTGCCCCAAGGTCATCCATCTAGTGACCAGGATTCAGACTCATCTCTTCTGCTTCCGAAGTCTGTCTTCTCTCTAGGAGAATGCATGACCCACTCCCTCTCAGATTTCTGGCTGAGGGAAAATCAGAATGGGGGACGAACAGAGCAATGGACTTGAAGGAGACATTCACCTTGGTGCTTGAGGGTGATCCCGGGCAAGTCAGGTAGCTTTTCTGAGTCTCGTTTCTTTTATCTAAAATGGGACTGGTGAGTCCAGTCCTGCCAACTTTACTGGCAGGAAAAATGTTGCTGAAAAAGCCTTAAGGGCTAGGCAAATACATGTAGGATTTGACATCAAACTGTGCCCGAAGATGGTGTTTCTTCTGTGCACTTCTTTGTGTATCTTGAGATCCCGTGATGCAGGTGCGCTGGGACCCATCCTCTCCTCTCCTAGGCGCCACCCCAGCCCTAAAGGAAATCCCCTGTGGGCAGGGCTGGAAGAACTCGGGCTCCTTCTGAGAAAATGGGAAACACACCAGCCACGCACAGCTTTCCTGCCGCTGAGAGCAGAGGGCCCAGGGCCAAGCGGCAGCCTCTTCCTGGTGTGGACGAGGTTCAGCCAGGGTCTGGACTGCTGTGGCCATCCTAGAGAGTTCTAGATTCTCAGAGGGTGGCAGGGCCTTCCAGAAAGTCAGATCCAGGTGTCACAGTGCCATCGGGACCGATTGTGGAAGCAGGCACAGGCCGTCGAAGAGCGGCTGCTTCCCTTGCGCCCTGTTGGTTCGCCTGGAGCCTCAGCCACTAGGCTCCACGAGAGATGGAAGGCCCTCGGCCTTGACAACTGAAGGCCCGTCTCCCTGGCTGGGTGCCACCACTGAATTGATAAAATAGCTTAACCTAGCCGAGCCTCCATCTCTCCTAGACAACTGGGGTAATTTTAGCATCCTGCTACCTGCTGCAGACATAACAAGGCTGTAATGTGTACGCAGGGCCTGGCCCCAAAGAGGCCCTCAAGGACGATCATTCCCATTCATAATGACCACCCACTGGCCACTTAGTAGGCACTCAACAAAAATGTAAGTGATGAAAAATGAACTCTTAGTACACCTTTTAATTCCCATTTGAATTCCACCCAGGGCTAGGGGAGGGAATAAATCCCACAGGTCTAGTGGTTAGAAACGTGACATCCAAAAATGTCTGTTTCCAGTCCCATTTCTTTCTTTCCTGCAGCTGTCAGAGGCTAGAATTACCCCAAGCACCGTGGCCAGCTCTTTGGGAGGTGGGTCCCTGCAGGAGAGATCTGCTGAGATGAGAAAAGATAACACACCCCACAAGGGGCCCCAGCCGGTGATGATGTCGTCTGGCCCGGCAGCCTGAGTGGCGAGGGATTTCCCTTGTACCTGACAACAACATTTTTTTCAAAATAAAATATGCTGAGGTTGGGAAGTTTATCTTGGCGGAGCATTGTACCATTAGCTCAAGATTAAATGCATCCTGTCCAAGTTCTTTTGCTACTTATAAGGGGCCTCAGGCTCTCAGCCTCCAGATGTCGGTTCCATGGAGACTGCAGGAAAGCAAGCTAATTGTTCTTTACATTAGAAGTGTCCGAACTGGGCTGGGGTGGCTGTCCTTGCAAACTCCCCAGAGCCCCCTGGGGACCCAAGCTCTCATCCTCCCAGCTACTGGCAGTGTTGCCTACTGAGAGCGCCCAGCTGAGTCCTTCCTGAATAGTGCCCTTGGCTGAAGGCCATTGCCACTTGCAAAAGTCTGGCCCTCCTCCCACGAGGCAGCTCGGTCTGATCTGTCGATGTGGAAGCACAGCCCTGCTTCCATGTGAGGCAAGTCTGAAGAGCCGCCCCAGCTCCAGATCACCCTGTGAAACTGGCTGAGGTTTGTTACAAAGATTTCAGAGTTCAACTCCTGCTGGCTAACTTGTACTTCCTTCACTGCCGCACACGGGCTGATTCAGAGAGCTGCCCCCAACATATTTACTGTACACACATCTCCTGCTCCAAGATTCTGCTGCCAAGAATGGTTTGAGGACACCAGCCCTCCTTGGGATTGTAGAGTTTCATCACTCACTGGCCAGTTGGCCACAAGGACACTATCATTTTGGTGGAGCCCTGATTTCCCCAAGACATGCTGTGAACTTTGCTAAAGAGTTTCATAATGAGGGCTTTCCTGGTAGTCCAGTGGGTACAGAGGCCGCCTTGCAGTGCAAGGGGCACCGGTTCAATCCCTGGCCTGGGAAGATTCCACCTGACTGGACTGGTGTGTCTGGTTACGAGCCAGCACTCTGGAACGCATGTGCCCAGAGCCGGTGCTCTGCACTGAGAGAGGCCACTGCAATGGGAGGCCCACACAGGCCGAAGAATGAAGGATGCATGGAAATAAAAACAAAAACAAAAAAGGGGCCAAACTGGAAAAAAAGGGAGAGAAAGAGAGAGTTTCATAATGGCCTTGGATGGAATATTATATTCATGGAAAGGAATACACTGGTGTGTGTGTGTGTGTGTGCTCAGTCGCTACGGCCTTGGCTGACTCTCTGTGGCCCCATGGACTGTAGCCCAACAGGCTCCTCTGTCCATGGGATTCTCCAGGCAAGAGTACTTGGGATGGTTGCCATGCCCTCCTCCAGGGGATCTTCCTGACCCCGGGGTCAAAGTCTCATCTCTTCTGTCTCCTGCCTTAGCTGGCAGGTTCTTTACCACAAGTGCCCCTTAGGAAGCCCACACGGAGAGGGACAGTAGCGCAGATATTTGAGAGTCTGGCAGGAGGGTGGCACCACGGAGGAGGGTGGCTTGTTACTGAGAATGACTGATGGGTTTGAGAAAGACATGGAAGGCTCTGGGTGATGGATCCAAAAAAGTCAAGTGTGAAAGCCAGAGGACTTTTCTGATCGCATATAAGGAGACAATCTGCAACCTGCAGGCAGAATAGGCTGCGTATCAGCTCTGGGACTTCATCATCATGGTAGTGGATCTTCAGCGAAGGCTGGGTTCTTAAGCCTGGCACGTCTGCTGTGCGAAGGTCAGGGCTCTTGTGCAAAGTGCCTTGAGGCTGCAACAAAGTTCAGTTCTTCCCTCTTCCCAGGCCCGAGGTGCTTCCCAAGAGCCCTCCATAGTAACCTTCCTGGACTCTCATCTCACTTTCAGCGTGGGTTTCATAGGGAGCCCACACCAGCCAGGGCAGAGATCATATCAACAAGGCGTGTTCTGACCCCTGCCAGTGGGGTTCACCGTGCTGTTGGGAGTCAGACGACTTTTTCCACCTTCATCTCAACGGTCTTTGCTGTTGCTCTTCCTTGTACAGGAAACACTCTGCTCCTAGATCTTTCTACAGCTTGTCCTTCAGGGCTCGTTCAGCCCAAACCCTGCTTCCTCAGAGGTCTTCTGAAGCCCACTCCTCTCTCGCCCAGTCTCCATGACATCACCGTGTTGTAACTGTGTCCCAGCCCTGACGAGTAGCTGAACCCGCTCTGTTCACTCATTTACTCTAGATCTCCCACGAGCGTGTAACTTCCATGAAGACCCAGGCCCGAGTGTGGTATCATGCCTGGGGGCCATATAAATACTTTTGGAAGGAAAAACTGATGAAGGAAGGAAGGGTGGAAAGGAGGAAGGGGGCAAGGAAGGATGGTGGCATCTGTGTTCAAATCCTAACTTTGGTGAACTTGGGAAGGTCCTTTGATCTCTCTCACCTTTTGATTCCTTTCCTGTCAAAAGGGGACATCATTACCTATGGTGGATTTGGGTCGATGCGTGGCAGTAAAGAGGAAAACTCTGTAAACAATAATAATAATAAATAAAATTTGTATGGAATAAAACAAAAAGAGGGATACACACTATTGTTTGGAATTCAATGAGATAATTTGTGCAAAGAATCCATTTTTCTAGCCCCTGGAAACTTTAGGACGTTCTCTCTAGAATAGCATTCAACTGTTTCTCAGGTCCCTTCTCATGCATGCTGCCCCTCTTCAACTTCTCGCCTCCCTTCTAAAGGAGAGAAGTTTGGACATTGATGTTTCCAAATGGGAGACACTGTTGAGGTTAAGCTGCGGACATGGGAAGGCAGCCCATTAATGATGGCAGGATTCTTCTAGAATGGGGTGTGTGTGTGTATGTGATGGGGTGGAGGCGGGGTATGTGTGTGGACAGTAGTTGGTGATGGTGTGTAATATTTTTGGTGGTAGTGGTGTGTGGGGGGGTGACAATGTTGCTGGTGTTAGTGGAGTCGGTGTACCTGTGGTGTGTGTGTGATATGTGTGTGTGTGTGAGGTGACGCGGTGTGTGTGTTAGTCGTGGTTGCGGTGTGTGTGTGATGGCACCTGTGTGTGTTGGCTGTGGTGTGTGTGTTGGTGCTGGCGGTGGGCTGTGAGGTGTTGCTCGTAGGCTGTGTGTGTGTGTGTGTGGAGACCTCAGAGGTCTAACGCTCACAGGAGCCTGCAGCGAGCGCCAGGCTCTCTCAGGAAGCCTGGCTTCCATCCGGGAACGATCCCATGGTGATTTCCCCGGGAAGGCTGCTCCTGGGCACTGCTTCTCAGGAGCCTTGCCAGCGGCTCTGATTCTGGGATTTTCCATCTCAATTTCTACTTTCTTTTCAAAGGTTCTTCCTTTACCTTATTGAGTCCTGTAAACAGGATGGGTTTTTTTGTTCACTTGCATTTATTGGCTCACTTATTTTATTCTTTTACGATGGTAATAAATAGACTTGGGAAAACTCTGGGTGAGTATAAACAACTAGACGGAAATAAAGAGTCAAACCCCCTTTATTCATGGTAATTGATGTTCTCCCAACATTCTTTCCATGTATTTTCTTAAATTGTATTTGGTCACAGAGAGATCTTCACATACAGTTTAGAAAGATAGAGAACTGATAACAGTTGATGGTTGACTGCCTCAGTCTTTCCCCTGACCTGAGTCCTACTCCCTAGCAGCAACTATTTTTATCTCCCCAGCTTAAATCTCTGCTATTTCACTCTCCCCTCCACTTTCTGCACAAAATGCCTATATTACTAGTTCTTTTTTCCAAGCTTTATTGAGATATAATTGACATGTAACATTATATAAGTTTAAGGTGTACAATATGATGACTTCTGATGATATATTGCAAAATGATGATCACAAATCATTCATCATCAAAACACGTTCATCATCTCACCAAATTACATTCTTTGTTGACGTTTTCAGATATTTGCCTTTTGACGTCTTGGCAGAGAAGTTGAGATTCTGGCCCACTTAGACCCTCTCTCCCAGACCACTTGGCTACACACCAATTCCTACTTCTCTTTCTCTGTTTCTCCCAATACCATATTTGAATTTAGTCATAGAATTTAGTAAATAATCTTTACTTCCACGTTTATGCCACTATAAATATATTTGGGACCCAGATACTTTCTATACCATCATTACATTTCCCAATACGTAGAGAATCAGCCTTCTAAAGTGTGGACATTCTATTGGATTGTTCAGTGGTATCTCAATGTGGTTTTAATTTCTCATAGACAACCTAGAGTTGAGTCTCTCTTTTTAAAACTCATTCTGACAATATCTGTCTTTATTTGGCACATTCAGACCCTTGATGTTCAAAGTGATTGATGATATGGATGGATTAAAATCTTGGATTTATAAGATACAATATAGCTGGAGCCATACTTGTCACAATTTCCTATTTGTTCCTCTTCAAAGGTTCTTCCTTTACCTTATTGAGTCCTGTAAACAGGATGGGTTTTTTTGTTCACTTGCATTTATTGGCTCACTTATTTTATTCTTTTACGATGGTAATAAATAGACTTGGGAAAACTCTGGGTGAGTATAAACAACTAGACGGAAATAAAGAGTCAAACCCCCTTTATTCATGGTAATTGATGTTCTCCCAACATTCTTTCCATGTATTTTCTTAAATTGTATTTGGTCACAGAGAGATCTTCACATACAGTTTAGAAAGATAGAGAACTGATAACAGTTGATGGTTGACTGCCTCAGTCTTTCCCCTGACCTGAGTCCTACTCCCTAGCAGCAACTATTTTTATCTCCCCAGCTTAAATCTCTGCTATTTCACTCTCCCCTCCACTTTCTGCACAAAATGCCTATATTACTAGTTCTTTTTTCCAAGCTTTATTGAGATATAATTGACATGTAACATTATATAAGTTTAAGGTGTACAATATGATGACTTCTGATGATATATTGCAAAATGATGATCACAAATCATTCATCATCAAAACACGTTCATCATCTCACCAAATTACATTCTTTGTTGACGTTTTCAGATATTTGCCTTTTGACGTCTTGGCAGAGAAGTTGAGATTCTGGCCCACTTAGACCCTCTCTCCCAGACCACTTGGCTACACACCAATTCCTACTTCTCTTTCTCTGTTTCTCCCAATACCATATTTGAATTTAGTCATAGAATTTAGTAAATAATCTTTACTTCCACGTTTATGCCACTATAAATATATTTGGGACCCAGATACTTTCTATACCATCATTACATTTCCCAATACGTAGAGAATCAGCCTTCTAAAGTGTGGACATTCTATTGGATTGTTCAGTGGTATCTCAATGTGGTTTTAATTTCTCATAGACAACCTAGAGTTGAGTCTCTCTTTTTAAAACTCATTCTGACAATATCTGTCTTTATTTGGCACATTCAGACCCTTGATGTTCAAAGTGATTGATGATATGGATGGATTAAAATCTTGGATTTATAAGATACAATATAGCTGGAGCCATACTTGTCACAATTTCCTATTTGTTCCTCTTCTTCTTTGTTCCTCCTTTTTTCTAAATTTTTGGTCTTCCTCTGTTTTTCTGCCTCTGGTGGTGGTTTTCATCAAGCATTTTATATGACTGCATGTTTTCTTCTTTTATATGATATGTTATATCTTTTTTTTTTTTTACTTAAGTCATTGCCCGAGAGTTTTCACTACACATTTACAACTAATCCAAATCTACTTTCAGATATCACTAGCCCACCTCATGTGTAGTGTGACTGCTTTACAAAAGTCAGATGATCTGAATTCCTGTCTCCAGTCCTTGTGCCATTGCTGTCACTATTCCATTGACTGATAAACATGCATAAGCATATATATATATAATATACATAATCATAGATAGTCAAATACATGGCTGCTATTATTATATGAGTAAACTGTCATCTGTTAAATCAATTGATAATGAGAAAAAGAACCTTTTTATCTTATCTTCACTCATTTCTTCTTTGATGATACCCTTTCTCTATGCAGATCTGACTTTTAATCCTTTTCATTTCCATGCCAATCTTAGAATCAGCATGTCAATTCCTACCAAAACACATCACTAAGATTTGTATTGGGAGTGTATTGAGTCTTGAGAGATTTAGTGAGGTTTAGTGAAAGATTTAGTAGACATTCTGAAGATGTCTCTTAAGGATATGGTCATTGACTCCATGAACCCACATCTCTCCGCGCATCTAGGTCATCCTCTCAGCAAAGTTTTGTATTTTCTGTTTAGAGATCTTGCACACCTTTTGTCAGGTTTGTTCCTAAGTAGTTAATGTTTCTAACGCTACTATAAATTATATTTTTAAACTTCAGTTTCTGATTCTTCATTACCTGTTTATAGGAATACAATTGACTGGACAGCTACATGCAAAAAAGTGAAGTTGGAACATCCCCTGACACCATATACAAACATAAACTCAAAATGGATGAAAGACCTAAATGTAAGACCAGAAACCCTAAAACTCTTAGAGGAGAATATAAGCAAAACACTTAAGGACATAAATCAAAGCAAAATCTTCTATGACCCACCTACGATGGATTAAAATCTTGGATTTATAAGATACAATATAGCTGGAGCCATACTTGTCACAATTTCCTATTTGTTCCTCTTCTTCTTTGTTCCTCCTTTTTTCTAAATTTTTGGTCTTCCTCTGTTTTTCTGCCTCTGGTGGTGGTTTTCATCAAGCATTTTATATGACTGCATGTTTTCTTCTTTTATATGATATGTTATATCTTTTTTTTTTTTTACTTAAGTCATTGCCCGAGAGTTTTCACTACACATTTACAACTAATCCAAATCTACTTTCAGATATCACTAGCCCACCTCATGTGTAGTGTGACTGCTTTACAAAAGTCAGATGATCTGAATTCCTGTCTCCAGTCCTTGTGCCATTGCTGTCACTATTCCATTGACTGATAAACATGCATAAGCATATATATATATAATATACATAATCATAGATAGTCAAATACATGGCTGCTATTATTATATGAGTAAACTGTCATCTGTTAAATCAATTGATAATGAGAAAAAGAACCTTTTTATCTTATCTTCACTCATTTCTTCTTTGATGATACCCTTTCTCTATGCAGATCTGACTTTTAATCCTTTTCATTTCCATGCCAATCTTAGAATCAGCATGTCAATTCCTACCAAAACACATCACTAAGATTTGTATTGGGAGTGTATTGAGTCTTGAGAGATTTAGTGAGGTTTAGTGAAAGATTTAGTAGACATTCTGAAGATGTCTCTTAAGGATATGGTCATTGACTCCATGAACCCACATCTCTCCGCGCATCTAGGTCATCCTCTCAGCAAAGTTTTGTATTTTCTGTTTAGAGATCTTGCACACCTTTTGTCAGGTTTGTTCCTAAGTAGTTAATGTTTCTAACGCTACTATAAATTATATTTTTAAACTTCAGTTTCTGATTCTTCATTACCTGTTTATAGGAATACAATTGACTGGACAGCTACATGCAAAAAAGTGAAGTTGGAACATCCCCTGACACCATATACAAACATAAACTCAAAATGGATGAAAGACCTAAATGTAAGACCAGAAACCCTAAAACTCTTAGAGGAGAATATAAGCAAAACACTTAAGGACATAAATCAAAGCAAAATCTTCTATGACCCACCTACTAGAATAGCGGAACTAAAAACAAAAATTAACATGTGGGATCCAATGAAACTTAAAAGCTCTTATATAGCAAAAGAAATTACAAAAAAGATGAACAGACAACCCACAGAATGGGAGAAAATCATATCAAATGAAACAATAGACAAGGGATTAATCTCCAAAATCTACAAGCAACTCAGACAACTCAGCACCGGAAAAATGAGCAACCCAATCAAAAAATGGGAAAAAAGACCTAAACAGACACCTCTCCAAAGAAGAATTACAGATGGCCAAAAAACACGATAAGATGCTCAAAGTCGCTTATTATTAGAAAAATGCAAATCAAAACTAAAATGAGATATCACCTCACACCCATCAGAATGGCCATCATCAAAAAATCTGCAGATAATAAATGCTGGAGAGGGTGCAAGGAAAAGGCAACACTCTTGCATTGTTGGTGGGAATGTAAATTGATACAACCACTGTAGAAGACAGTATGGAGATGCCTTAAAAAATTAAAAATAGAAGCACCATATGACCCAGCAATCCCACTATTAGGCTTATGCCCTGATGAAATCAAAATTGAAAGAGACACGTGTACCCCAATGTTTACTGCAGCACTCTAAACAATAGATAGAACATGGAAGCAACCTAGATGTCCATCAATGAAAGAATGGACAAAGAAGCTCTGGTACATATATACAATGGAGTACTTCTCAGCCACAAAAAGAAATACAGAAGATTCAGTCCTAATGAGATAGATGAATCTAGAACCTATTATACAAAGTGAAGGAAGTCAAAAAGAGAAGGACAAGTATAGTATACTAACACATATATATGGAATCTACTAAGATTGTACTGATAAATACACATGCAGAGCATCAATGGAAAAACAGTCATAGAGAACAGACTTATGGACATTGGAGAGAGGGAAGAGTGGGTGAGAGATATGGAAAGAGTAACATGGAGTCCTATACTAGCATATATAAAAGAGATAACTATTGTCAATGCTCTGTGGGTTAAGGGTTCGATGGGGCAGGATGGGATATACATATGATTAATCTGGGATTATACATGTTTGTAAACAACAAAACTCTGTTAAAGGAAAAAAGCAAAATTTAAAAAAAAGGCAAAAAAAAAAAGACATACAATTGATTTTTTTGTATATTGATCTCGGGTCCTGGTCTCATTTAAGAGTTCTGCAAGTTTTTTTGCATATTCAAAAGCATTTTCTCCGTAGACCATCATGTCATCCACAAATGGAGACAGTTTACTTCTTCAGTCTAAATGCCTTTTAATTCTTTTTCTTGCCTTGATGAAGTAACTGCCACCTCCAGTGCAATGTTACATAGAAATGGTGAGAGAATGCATCATTGTCTTGAACCTGCTCTTAGGAAGACAGCATTTGGCCTTTGTACAACAGTGTTAATTTTAGGAGCTTTGTGGGTGCTCATTGTCTGATTGAAGAAGCTGCCCACTGTTCCTAGTTCTCTGAGAATTCTTATCAGGAATAGACACTGGGCTTTGTCAAATGATTGCTTGCTCCCCACCATCTATTAGAGATGATCATACCCCCCCCTTTTTATTGTCTCATTTGCATTTAGTCTATTATTATGGTAAATTATGTTGCTTAATTTTCCAATGTAAAACCAACTTTGCATTTCTGGGACAAACAGCATTGAGTTGATGCACTATTCTTTTTATACATTACTGCATTCAATTTGCTAAAACTTTATTAAAAATTGCTGCCTTTAAGTTCACAAGGAATATTGATCTAGTTTTCTTGTCACACCTTTATCTGGTTTGGATATCAGTAGCATATTAGGCTCGAAGAACCTGTTGAGAAATACTATTTCCTTTTCAGCATAGAATCAGAATAGTTTCTTCCTTAAATGTTTATTAGGTTTCATCATTAAAGCCATCTGGGCCTGGAATTTCCTTTGTGGGGAAGTTTTTTATTTATTTAAAAGACATTAAGTTATTCAGGTTATCCATTTCTTCTTAAGCACATTTTGGTAATTTGTCTTTCTAGGAATTTGTCCATTCATCAATTTGTCAAATGTACTGCCTGGAGTTGTTTGTAACATTTATTGTGGCCCTCATAGCCAGAGAGTGGGTTAAGGGTTCGATGGGGCAGGATGGGATATACATATGATTAATCTGGGATTATACATGTTTGTAAACAACAAAACTCTGTTAAAGGAAAAAAGCAAAATTTAAAAAAAAGGCAAAAAAAAAAAGACATACAATTGATTTTTTTGTATATTGATCTCGGGTCCTGGTCTCATTTAAGAGTTCTGCAAGTTTTTTTGCATATTCAAAAGCATTTTCTCCGTAGACCATCATGTCATCCACAAATGGAGACAGTTTACTTCTTCAGTCTAAATGCCTTTTAATTCTTTTTCTTGCCTTGATGAAGTAACTGCCACCTCCAGTGCAATGTTACATAGAAATGGTGAGAGAATGCATCATTGTCTTGAACCTGCTCTTAGGAAGACAGCATTTGGCCTTTGTACAACAGTGTTAATTTTAGGAGCTTTGTGGGTGCTCATTGTCTGATTGAAGAAGCTGCCCACTGTTCCTAGTTCTCTGAGAATTCTTATCAGGAATAGACACTGGGCTTTGTCAAATGATTGCTTGCTCCCCACCATCTATTAGAGATGATCATACCCCCCCCTTTTTATTGTCTCATTTGCATTTAGTCTATTATTATGGTAAATTATGTTGCTTAATTTTCCAATGTAAAACCAACTTTGCATTTCTGGGACAAACAGCATTGAGTTGATGCACTATTCTTTTTATACATTACTGCATTCAATTTGCTAAAACTTTATTAAAAATTGCTGCCTTTAAGTTCACAAGGAATATTGATCTAGTTTTCTTGTCACACCTTTATCTGGTTTGGATATCAGTAGCATATTAGGCTCGAAGAACCTGTTGAGAAATACTATTTCCTTTTCAGCATAGAATCAGAATAGTTTCTTCCTTAAATGTTTATTAGGTTTCATCATTAAAGCCATCTGGGCCTGGAATTTCCTTTGTGGGGAAGTTTTTTATTTATTTAAAAGACATTAAGTTATTCAGGTTATCCATTTCTTCTTAAGCACATTTTGGTAATTTGTCTTTCTAGGAATTTGTCCATTCATCAATTTGTCAAATGTACTGCCTGGAGTTGTTTGTAACATTTATTGTGGCCCTCATAGCCAGAGAATCTGAGGTGACTCTCTGACTACTTCACTCATTGCTGGAATTGGCTATTTATGGTTTTGTCCTTTTTTTTTTAAGTCTGATGAAGTTTATTGATTTAATTGATCTTCTCAAAAAGGCAACAATTGATTTCACTGATTTTTCTTATTGCTTATATATTTTTTCTTTTATTGATTACCTTTTATGTTCCTTTCTTCTACTTCCTTTGTTTTATTTGCTCTTTTCTTTTTAAACTCTTACAGTAGAAAATGAGGTCCTGGAAACATTTCTTCTGTTTTCCAATATAGTTATTTAGCTTCACAGATTTTCAAATACTATCTTGGACGGTATGTTGTGTTTTTGTTTCTTTTTAGTGGGAAATGTTTCTATGTTTGCCTTGAGACTTTTTCTTTGAACCATAGATTATTCACACTTGTGTTATTCATGATCCAAATATTTTGAGCTTTCTAGATCTCTTTCTACTATTGATTTCTAAGTTCATTTCATTGTGGTCGAAGAACATACTTTCTAAGACTTGAATCCATTTAAATTTATAAAGACTTTCTTATCTTATGGTCTAAGTTATAGCCTGTCTTGGTAAATGTTTTGTGCGTCCTTGAGAAAAATATGTATTAGGCTGTTGGCAGTATTCTATAAATGTCTCTTAAGTCAAATGAGTTGATAATGTTGTTCAAGCCTTCTGTAGCTTTACTAGTCTTATGCTTTCTTGTTTCATAGTTATTGAAAGAGGGTTGTTGAAATCTCAGGCTATAATTGTGGATTTGTCTATTTTTCCTTGCAGTTTTATTCATTTTTGCTTCATTGATTTTGAAGCTCAGTTATTAAGCATATAATGTTTAAGATGTTGTATCTGATACATTGACCTGTTTTATCCCTGATAATGTTCTATGCTTGAAATATTTAGCATGGCTTCCAGGTTTATCCATGCTGTAGTCTGCATCAGAATTTCATTCCATTCTAAGGCTGAATAACATTTCATTGAGTGTATATACTTAATGTTGTTAATCCATTCACCCATCAGTGAACATGTGGGTTGTTTCTCTCTTTTGGCTCTTGTGAGTAACACTGCTAAGAACACGAGTGTGTAAGAATTTGAGTCCCTGCTCTCAGTTTTCTCAGGAATGCACTCAAGAGTGGAGCTGCTGATTAAGAGTAATTCTGCTTTTACCTTGTTGAGGAATCACCATACTAGGTTCACAGTGGCTACACTGCTTTATAGTCTCACCAGCAATGCATCAGCGTTCTCATGTCTTGCTATCCTTGCCAACTCTTGTTATTTTCAATTTGCTGTTGTTTTTAAAATCATAGCCATCTTAATGGGGGTAGGTCTTTGTCTTTTGCTTTTTTTTGACCCTCCCACATAGCATGTAGAATCTTAGTTCTCCCAGCCAGGGATTGAACCTATGCCCCCTGCAGTGGAAGCACAGAGTCTTAACCACTGGACTGCCAGGGAAGTCCTCGGTCTTGGGTTTTTTTTTTGTTTTTTTTTTTATCTTTTCAATCCAACCTAGCAATATCTGTTTTTTAAAAATTAGAATCTGTATTAGTTATCTACCATTGTGCAACAAATTGTGTCCAAACTCAATAAGTTTAAGCACCAAACATTTTCTCTCCCATCAGTTCCTGAGGATCAGAAATCCTGAGGTGGTTTATCTGGGAAGTTCTGGCTTAGCATCTCTCAGGGGGCAACAGTCCAAAGCTGCAGTCCCTGAAGACTGAAGACTGAAAGCTCATATCTGTTAATTTCTAGTCTATTGGGGAAAAAAATTAGATTCCTTCTTCTTTCCCTTTTAAGTCAGATCCCACTAATCCATCTGTTTTCATGCTTTTAGAACTCCACCAACATCTCTTATTTGCTAGTCTCCTCTCTAGTTCATTCAGCCTGCTGAGGAAAGTTAGATGACCCACCTTTCTGCCAAGCTAGTTACCGCGAGTCTGTCTGTTCTGCAGCTCCTGAAGCTCTGGGGCTAGCTCTATTTGCTGTCCCTCCCCTGCTCTCCCCTTCGTCCTTGTGGCCATGCCGCCTGCATTCCTCTACTATCACTTTAGCTGGATTCCAGGAAGGAGTGGAGATAGCATGTGTGTCCACGGGGCATTCGCTGGAGAGAGAAGGCAGGGGTCCCGGCAACCAAACAGCAGAGGGTGGAAAACAGTGATGGTCAGACAGATCAGAATCCACTCCCCGCTTGCCGCGGCTTGCTGACCTCCCCTAACCAGTCAGGGCTCGTTCCAAGGAGACGCAGGGGACTGCAAACATCCCACTGAAAGAACCAGATGGTATGTCACCTTAGACACAACTGTAGGGATTCATTCAGTTTAGTCTAGACGCCTGAATTGGCAACTCCTTCGTGCCCGTCCGGGCCAACTGACTCCAGAGGCCCTGCTCTAAACCACTGATTTCCTCTAGACCAAGAGAGATCAGAGAAGCCAATTTACTTGCTACTTGTCCCTCTTTTGAGATGTCACAGTGATTTCTCTCCTTGAGCTGCTCCGAGCCCAGTAGCCAAAGCCTCTGCATCCTGCGCTTGTTAACAGAGGTTTGATACAAGGATTGATAGGGGCGGAACTACTGGCTAATCTAGGTTTTCTGGTGGTGACTCAAGGTGTACAATGGTCTTTTGATCTTCGGAAGCAGGCCACAGAGTCCTGCCTTCCCCGGGGCCTGGCACAGGCTATAGAGGTCAGTCAGAGGCCCTGGACCATCCAGTTTCCCTGGCTGCCTGTTGGAGTGATTTGCATTTCAAAGGCTTCAGATAAACTGCAAAGAAGTACAGTGGGGAGAGATTGCTTCTCACTCCTAAAGACAGAGAAAGGCTTGGTCATCGCTGACCACCCAGCTGAAGTCTGTCCAAGAGGGAGTTTTCAAGTGAAAGAAATAAAGACACGGCAAAGCCCAGGGATGATGTCAGCAAGCTGGGGAAGGTGGAAACGAGGGGGAAGAAAAGCACAGAGAGCCACGAGCAGTGAGAAGGACGTGGTTAGTGGTTTGCCTGCATTTATTTCTATCCATTTTCTTTCATTTCCTAGGTAAGAGTAGGAAGGGCCTTTCAGAATTATCTGGTTGACCCCCAGTTTCATGAGAGGAGGGATTTAGGTCCAGAAGTCCAGATATATCAATTATGGCCCAAAAGGGTGAGGGCAGAGTCAGAATCAGAAGCCTCACAGCCCATCTCCCAGCCCTGCATCCTTCCCTCAAACAGGCTTGGCCAGTGTTGGCCTGGAACCCGGCACCTGGAGACACAGAGGAAGTGGACCACGGTGAAGAAATCTAGAACTGTAAGACAATCCCTTCAGTTCCTCTTGCTTTGTGTTTATTTTAGAAGTTTTAGGATTTTCACAGTGACTGTGATTGCAATACATCTCAATACATCTCAAGAGCCTTAATGCTTTTTTTTTTTTGAACTTTTTGTTTTGTACTAGGGGAAAGCCCATTAACAATGTTGTTATAGCTTTGGATGGACAGCAAAGGCACTCCGCCACACATATACATGTATCCATTCTCCCCTGAACTCCACTACAGTCCCGGCTGTCCCACAGTGTGGAGCAGAGGTCCCTGATCTATACAGTAGGGCCCTGTTGGTTGTCCACTTTATTATTTTTTTTTTTTTAAAGATTTATTTATTTATGTATTTATGTGGGGGTGGGTTGGGGAGGGAGGGGAGCGGGCGGGCCACTTCTATTGGTCTTTCATTTCTCTATGTTCATCCGTCTTTGTTCTTCGGCCTGTGTGGGCCTCCCATCGCGGTGGCGTCTGTCGTCGCAGAGCACCGGCTCTGGGCTCATGCGCTCCAGAGCTCCGGCTCGGTGATTGGACACATGGGTCCAGCCGCTCCGTGGCACGTGGGATCTTCCCAGGCCAGGGATGGAATCAGCGCCCCTTGCACTGCAAGGCGGTGTCCTTACCCACTGGACCACCAGGGAAGCCCGGTTGTCCACTTTAAATACAGCAGTGTATATGTGTCCATCCCAAACTCCCTAATGATCCCTTCCCCTCCACCCTCCTCCCAAGTAGTCGTAAGGTCGTTCTCTAAGTCTCTGAGTCTCTCTCTTTTGTAAGTTCCTTGTATTATTTCCTTTTAGACTCCACATACAAGGGCTGTCATTACAATATTTCTCCTTCACTCAGTGTGACGATCTCTAGGTCCCTCCACGTTGCTCCAAATGGCATTATTTCATTCTTTTTAATGGCTGAGTAATATTCCATTGTATATGTGTACCATGTCTTCTTTATCCATTCTTCTATAGGGAGACATTTAGGTTGCTTCCATGTCTTGGCTATTGTAAGCAGTGCTGCAGCGAACACTGGGGCACATGCATCATTTCGGATCCTGTTTTTCTCTGTATATATGCCCAGGAACACTGTATATACTTTAACCTAACAGATGCATTTCCAGAAATTTTGTCTCCAAAAATAATTTAGATATGCACCAAAAGAATGATTATCTCAATCCTTTTTTTTAACAGTAAAAAATTTGGAAACAAACATCCCACAGTAGAGACACAGTTAAGTAAATTCTGACGTATCCAAATAGGAAAGACTGTCATATAGTTATTAAAGCAGTTTTACAGACTGTATTTAATGAAACAGAAAAAAAAAAGACATTGACATATAAATGGACAAAAACTATTATAGAAGAAAATGTAGCATGTGTGCTATTCTGAGGTAAATAACACATACACGATACAACCATAACCAGAAATACATGTCAGGTTTTCATAGTAGGTCTCTTTGAGTGGGATTATTGTCTTTTGTATTTGTGATTTTTTTGCCTCCATATTTTCTAGAATGAATATACATTAGTCTTTGATGAAATTTTATTTAAAAAACAAAGTTTTTTCAGAGTGACAATAAGTTACCAAAGAACAGAACAAGGCAATTTGGGGCTTACTCTGCTCATAGAAAAGTGTGGTTCTTCTAAGGATCAACCCATAAATACTGCATAATAATTCCTCCTTCTCTCCATCCTGCCTGGGCAGCCATGCTGTGTGTGTTAGCCTTATACTTAAACATTTTCTTTTTTCTTAAATTATTCAACCAAATTGCTGTTTTTGTTTTTTTTTTTAATTAGAGAATAATACCAGACAATAGATAAAAGAGCTTTTCTAAGCTTTGAAGCAGAAACAAACAAGCCATTAGGGATCTTGGCTTGCAGATTTTAAGCCAAGATGCTTATAACTGTCCCCACTGAGTGACTTGAGAACAAAGCCGCCCGTATCAGTCTTGACAACCTTCAGATGGTTTTACCTTGTAGATTTCAAGCCAAACAGTCATAAGAATTTACAAGAGGCAGCTCTGACTGTGAGGGCTGAAGTCAACTGTTGTCAAAACAAGCCCTGGCGAGTTTATTTGCAGGACACTTTTGCAAATTTAAGGGGTGCAGCTGTCATTACAGGGGGCAACAGGCAGAAACTGGAATGGTCTGGGGCAAAACAAAGCAGAAGTCCCCCTATGGACTTGGCTTCTTTCTAGACAGCTCTGTTTGAGGGTCTCTGCTGGGTCATCGAATGTGGGATTTGTTCCCTTGGAGGCCAGACACAAGACCACCTCATGGAGGCTGAAGTGCAGGCTAAGGAGGAATAACCCCAGGCCAGAGGCAGCTCCTAACTAATGATCCAAGGCTAAAGGCCCTTTGCTGATAATTTTCTGTATAAGGAACAAAATCCTTTTATCTAAGGCCATGCAGAGGGCGCTGAGGCATTCAAAGGAAAGGAGGAAGCACAAAGACATAAAGACCTGCCAGAAAGGTCTGGCTTGGGATCCCACCCTTCCTTCGGGCTTTATGACTTTGGGGGCCACTCTGAACCTCAGTATCTTCATCCATAAAATTGGAAGGACAGTAACTACTTCAAATAGTTGTACTGAATACGTCTCAGGTGTTCAAAAAATGTTAACCGTCTTATTATTCAGGTTGTACGCTGACTTTGTTATCTATTTATAATTATGATTATGATTTTTGACTGCCCTGGGTCTTCATTATGGCACCAGCTTCTCTAGTTGTACCACGCAGGCCGAGTAGTTGCAGATGTTGTTTGTTAATTGTGGTAAAAGTATATGTAACATAAGCCACAAATGAAATTTACCTCCTGAGCCATTTTTCAGTGTACAGTTCAGTGCATTAAATGCATTCACACTGTGGCATAACCAGCATACCATCCACCTTCAGGCCTTTTCAGCATCACAAATTCAAGCCATTAACCTTAATTCCTCATTTCCACCCCTGCCCCCACCACCCTATTTTCCATCACTATGAATCCAATGACGTTAGGTATCTCATGCTATGTACAGTCATACGATACGTATTATATGTACAGTCATGCAATATGTATGCTATGAAGCCACTTAGCATGATGTCTTCAAGGTTTACCCAAGTGGTGACCTGGGTGAGAATTTCTTTTCCTTTTGTAAGACTGAATGATACATATGTATATACCACATTTTGTTTATCCGTTCATATCTTGAGAGAGATCTGGGCTGTTTCCACCTTTCAGCTATAGTGAATGATGCTGCTAAGAATATTAAAGCACCATGTACCTGCTCAAGTCCCTTGTTTTCAGAGCTTTTGTGGGTACACCTGAAAGTGGGATCACTGGACCATCTGGTTGCATTTACGTGTTAGTACAAAGTGATACTTGTATATATAACCTTGGACTTAAATAAAAGTTACTAAACTTTTTTGAACCTCGCTGGACATAAGAACTCTTTCAGGCACTGCCATAAATGTATGTTACCATAGGTATAGTGCTGATACGTAGTCCTGTAGGCTTTAAAAAATGCAGTGGCTTGCTCCAGGGCTGTGAACAGGTTGGGGTGACCCAAGGCATTTGTCCTCATCAGGAGGCCTGACTGAGAGCCTCCTGCACTTGCAAATTCCTTTAGTTCCAGAGATTTCTCTTCCAGCGCAAACTGCCCTTTTCTTCCCTTCAGCAGCTTGCGATCCTGGAAAGGTTTGTTTAGTAATGCTTTAATCGCTCATTACTCCGGGAACCCTGCGGTGGTTCCTTCTGGAAAAGCCAGGCTCTGCTGGTGGAGGAAATAACAAGCTCTAGATTACTTGTGATAAATCAGAGCTTTGATGTAAAAAGTTCGGACCTGTGTGGAAGGCTTCACAGCTTACGCGAGGCTCTCACTTCCGCTGGTGAGTCATGGGGTGCTTAGGGGCGGAGCCAGGCGGGGAGCCTTTCACACCGAGGAGCTGAACATCGGGGTGAGCAGTGCGGCAGACGGGACTGGAGGCCGGCAGGGCTGCCTTCAGCCTCCTCCTCTCCTGCCGGCTCTGCTGCCCGAGGGCCCCCGCCTTTTCTGGAGAATGGAGATGGTGCCTATCTCCTGGGATTGTCTGACTCTGGGATCAATGACGTTAGGTATCTCATGCTATGTACAGTCATACGATACGTATTATATGTACAGTCATGCAATATGTATGCTATGAAGCCACTTAGCATGATGTCTTCAAGGTTTACCCAAGTGGTGACCTGGGTGAGAATTTCTTTTCCTTTTGTAAGACTGAATGATACATATGTATATACCACATTTTGTTTATCCGTTCATATCTTGAGAGAGATCTGGGCTGTTTCCACCTTTCAGCTATAGTGAATGATGCTGCTAAGAATATTAAAGCACCATGTACCTGCTCAAGTCCCTTGTTTTCAGAGCTTTTGTGGGTACACCTGAAAGTGGGATCACTGGACCATCTGGTTGCATTTACGTGTTAGTACAAAGTGATACTTGTATATATAACCTTGGACTTAAATAAAAGTTACTAAACTTTTTTGAACCTCGCTGGACATAAGAACTCTTTCAGGCACTGCCATAAATGTATGTTACCATAGGTATAGTGCTGATACGTAGTCCTGTAGGCTTTAAAAAATGCAGTGGCTTGCTCCAGGGCTGTGAACAGGTTGGGGTGACCCAAGGCATTTGTCCTCATCAGGAGGCCTGACTGAGAGCCTCCTGCACTTGCAAATTCCTTTAGTTCCAGAGATTTCTCTTCCAGCGCAAACTGCCCTTTTCTTCCCTTCAGCAGCTTGCGATCCTGGAAAGGTTTGTTTAGTAATGCTTTAATCGCTCATTACTCCGGGAACCCTGCGGTGGTTCCTTCTGGAAAAGCCAGGCTCTGCTGGTGGAGGAAATAACAAGCTCTAGATTACTTGTGATAAATCAGAGCTTTGATGTAAAAAGTTCGGACCTGTGTGGAAGGCTTCACAGCTTACGCGAGGCTCTCACTTCCGCTGGTGAGTCATGGGGTGCTTAGGGGGCGGAGCCAGGCGGGGAGCCTTTCACACCGAGGAGCTGAACATCGGGGTGAGCAGTGCGGCAGACGGGACTCCGGAGGCCGGCAGGGCTGCCTTCAGCCTCCTCCTCTCCTGCCGGCTCTGCTGCCCGAGCCATGTGACTTCTCTCCCGATTTCCGTTTTCCTGGCTGGAGAATGGAGATGGTGCCTATCTCCTGGGATTGTCGAAAAGATTAAATAAGATAATGGACTGAGCATCAGTGTGGGTCTCCAAGGAGCCTGTCTCTGCTGAAGCATGAGCATTCCATTCATACAGTCTGGGGATGGACAGAGGCAGACTATTACACACAGAACAGATCAACAACAGCGGCCGGCTGTATAGCACAGGGAACTGTATTCACTACCCTGTGATAAACCATAGTGGAGAAGAAAATAAAAAGAATGTACGTATATGGATAATTGCTTCACTTCGCCGCACAGCAGAAATGAACAGCGCATTGTAAATCAGCTATGTGGGGGGTGGGGGGACTCAGTCCTGTCTGTCTCTTTGAAACCCCATGGACCATAGCCCATCTGCCAGGCTCCTCTGTCCATGGGATTTCCCAGGCAAGAAGACTGGAGTGCATTGCCATTTCCTTCTCCAGGGGATCTTCCCTACTTAGGGATCGAACCCTCATGTCCTGCATCTCCTGCACTGGCAGGTGAATTCTGTATCACTGTGCCACCTGAGTATACTTTAATCAAAAGAACCCACGGGTTGGGACTTCCCTGGTGGTCTAGTGGTTGGAACTCTGTGTTCCCAATGCAGGGGACCCGGGTTCGATCCCTGGTCAGGGAACTGGATCCCACATGCCGCAACTAGGACCCAGCACAGCCAAATAAATAAATAATTAAAAAACAAAAAACTCCCATAGGTTTCAAAAATTAAAAGAAAAAAAAATCATGTTCTTAAAGTGATTGTTTTCATGGGGCTCTAGCAAAAAAGTTACTTTTCCTGCAGAAATGGTAGTCATAAAGGTCTTTTCAAGACAGTATATGTATAGCTGATGTAAAAAGTTCGGACCTGTGTGGAAGGCTTCACAGCTTACGCGAGGCTCTCACTCCGCTGGTGAGTCATGGGGTGCTTAGGGGCGGAGCCAGGCGGGGAGCCTTTCACACCGAGGAGCTGAACATCGGGGTGAGCAGTGCGGCAGACGGGACTCCGGAGGCCGGCAGGGCTGCCTTCAGCCTCCTCCTCTCCTGCCGGCTCTGCTGCCCGAGCCATGTGACTTCTCTCCCGATTTCCGTTTTCCTGGCTGGAGAATGGAGATGGTGCCTATCTCCTGGGATTGTCGAAAAGATTAAATAAGATAATGGACTGAGCATCAGTGTGGGTCTCCAAGGAGCCTGTCTCTGCTGAAGCATGAGCATTCCATTCATACAGTCTGGGGATGGACAGAGGCAGACTATTACACACAGAACAGATCAACAACAGCGGCCGGCTGTATAGCACAGGGAACTGTATTCACTACCCTGTGATAAACCATAGTGGAGAAGAAAATAAAAAGAATGTACGTATATGGATAATTGCTTCACTTCGCACAGCAGAAATGAACAGCGCATTGTAAATCAGCTATGTGGGGGGTGGGGGGACTCAGTCCTGTCTGTCTCTTTGAAACCCCATGGACCATAGCCCATCTGCCAGGCTCCTCTGTCCATGGGATTTCCCAGGCAAGAAGACTGGAGTGCATTGCCATTTCCTTCTCCAGGGGATCTTCCCTACTTAGGGATCGAACCCTCATGTCCTGCATCTCCTGCACTGGCAGGTGAATTCTGTATCACTGTGCCACCTGAGTATACTTTAATCAAAAGAACCCACGGGTTGGGACTTCCCTGGTGGTCTAGTGGTTGGAACTCTGTGTTCCCAATGCAGGGGACCCGGGTTCGATCCCTGGTCAGGGAACTGGATCCCACATGCCGCAACTAGGACCCAGCACAGCCAAATAAATAAATAATTAAAAAACAAAAAACTCCCATAGGTTTCAAAAATTAAAAGAAAAAAAAATCATGTTCTTAAAGTGATTGTTTTCATGGGGCTCTAGCAAATAAAGTTACTTTTCCTGCAGAAATGGTAGTCATAAAGGTCTTTTCAAGACAGTATATGTATAGCTTTCAAACCACCTCACTGAAGTATTTCCTGTGTCCAGTGACATTCAGCTCTCCCTCACCAGCTGGAGAACTCCTTTTCCTCTTGCCATGGAGCGCCCTCACGTCTTTATCATCTGCTCTCTGCAGCAAGAAAGCCAGGCAACAAGACTTTTAAAACGGCAAGCTGTGAGCAGCATAATGCAATTTGTGTTCGCTAAGCAAAGGCTTAATATACGATCCCCAAGATAAAACCCAGAGGTGGTTTTCTATAGGAGGGGCTGTATCTGCCCCAGTCAGCACAAAGGCAACCTCCTTTGGTCATCTGTTGGGTGCTCATGCAACCTTTACATTCTTCAGATTTCCCCTAGCCCACCAGATAGGCAGTGTCCTACCATTGTCCCTATTTAGTTGGAGGAACTGAGTTCCAGAGAGGTGAGGTCAGTCACTCCTGGAGACTCAGCTGATAAGTGGATAAGACGCTGTCTCTTCTCCCCACACTCCAGCTGTGAGCCACAGAGCTGGGGGTGCCCCTACCAGTGTCCACCAGCGACAGACTGGGCGTGGAGGGACCCTTCCAGAGGGTTGGAGGCTAAGGGCTGGATGGGGTGGCGGTCTCTGACAGAAGAAGACCCCTATGGGTGGAGCCAAACCGTTCCTAAGTTCATCAGCAGGTAATAACTTCTGGATGTTTTGGGGCCCTATCTATGTGTAGCTCCTGAGAAAATCAGAAATAGCCTGGAGATCAAGGCACCCTTATCTCTGGCAAGAGAGCTGAGGTTCCCAGGGCTGAGATTCTTCCTGAGGGCTCGATTTGCCCCACACCCTACAGGCACCATCTGAGCACAGAAGCCTGGAGTGGGCAGGCTCGTAGGCCAGTTGGTCCCCAACCTGGCACCTAGCTGCTAAGCCATGTTGATAGAAGGACAGGTAGCCCTCTGAGCCTTGGTGCTTCCATCTGTGAAAAGGGGATAATAATAGCACTTCATTTGGTTCCACTGTGTGTACTGAGTGAGAGAAATCAGCAAACAGCCTAGGAATCTGTCCCGAGGGTTAGTAGCTATCACCATTTTCTCTATGGTCAGTGGAGGAGAGAGACCTCTATCTTTTGAGGGTACCAAGAAGGTCTCCTGCCTCAGTGAGCTTGGAACCTGGCCTCCAAGGAAGACAGTCTAGGAACATTGAGAAGAGGGAACAACAGCAGCCCAGGTGGGGAAGCCACAGAGGCAAAGGCAGAGAAGAAAGTGCCGCTGGGGGCTTCCCTGGCGGTCCAGCGGTGAAGACTCTACTCTTCTAATGCGGAGGGCACGAGTTCGATCCCTGGTCATGGAACTAAGATCCCACATGTTGTTGTTCTTCAGGCGCTAAGTTGTGTCTGCTCTCTGTGATCCCATGAGCCGCAGCACGCCAGGCTTCCCTGTCCTCCACTGTCTCCTGGAGTTTGCACAGACTCATGTCCATTGAGTCAGTGATGCCACCCAACTGTCTCATCCTCGGTCACCACCTTTCCCTCCTGCCCTCAAGCTTTCCCAGCATCAGGCTCTTTTCCAACGAGTCAGTTCTTTGCATCAGGTGGCCCAAGTATGGGAGCTTCAGCTTCAGCACCAGTCCTTCAAGTGAATGTTCAGGGTTGATTTCCTTTGGGATTGACTGATTTGATCTCCTCGCTGTCCAAGGACTCTCAAGAGTCTTGTCCAACATCACAGTTCAAAAGCAGCCATTTTTTGGTGCTCAGTCCTTTTTATGGTCCATCTCTCACATCCATGCATGACTACCAGAAAAGCCACAGCTTGGACTCTACCGACCGTTGATAAAGCGACGTCTGTGCTTTTCAACACGCTTTCTAGGTTTGTCACAGCTTTTCTTCCAAGGAGCAAGTGTCTTTTAATTTTGAGGCTGTGGTCCCCGTCCACAGTGAGTTTGGAGCCCAAGAACTGCCCCCAGAAAAAAAAAATGAAAGAAAGTGGAGCCAGGATAGGGGGCAGGATCAGAGCTGTCCGTGGGTGCCAAGCCCATCCAGGCTCTATATTCAAATCAGGAGGGCTCAGCACATGTCCCTGGCTCCTCCTGAGGCCCCGGGTGCCTCGTGGGAGTGAAAGGGCACACACGCCTCTTGTCCTCTTCAAATTGCCTGCGACTGAGAGGCCAGGCCGAGAGTCAGAGCTTCATGGCCTGTGCTCACCAGGCCTGAGCCTCTCCCAGGCTCTGGAAAAGATGCTCATCTGATGCTGAGGACTGAGGTGGGCCTGAGGGTCCACAGGTCTCACAGCCCCTGTGGGTACCCCTTTGAGAGGCCAGGCCTGAGCAGGCCGTCAGAGTACACAGCACCCAGGGGGACCGGGCAAAGGCAGAGAAGAAAGTCCCTGGGGCTTCCCTGGCGGTCCAGCGGTGAAGACTCTACTCTTCTAATGCGGAGGGCACGAGTTCGATCCCTGGTCATGGAACTAAGATCCCACATGTTGTTGTTCTTCAGGCGCTAAGTTGTGTCTGCTCTCTGTGATCCCATGAGCCGCAGCACGCCAGGCTTCCCTGTCCTCCACTGTCTCCTGGAGTTTGCACAGACTCATGTCCATTGAGTCAGTGATGCCACCCAACTGTCTCATCCTCGGTCACCACCTTTCCCTCCTGCCCTCAAGCTTTCCCAGCATCAGGCTCTTTTCCAACGAGTCAGTTCTTTGCATCAGGTGGCCCAAGTATGGGAGCTTCAGCTTCAGCACCAGTCCTTCAAGTGAATGTTCAGGGTTGATTTCCTTTGGGATTGACTGATTTGATCTCCTCGCTGTCCAAGGACTCTCAAGAGTCTTGTCCAACATCACAGTTCAAAAGCAGCCATTTTTTGGTGCTCAGTCCTTTTTATGGTCCATCTCTCACATCCATGCATGACTACCAGAAAAGCCACAGCTTGGACTCTACCGACCGTTGATAAAGCGACGTCTGTGCTTTTCAATACGCTTTCTAGGTTTGTCACAGCTTTTCTTCCAAGGAGCAAGTGTCTTTTAATTTTGAGGCTGTGGTCCCCGTCCACAGTGAGTTTGGAGCCCAAGAACTGCCCCCAGAAAAAAAAAATGAAAGAAAGTGGAGCCAGGATAGGGGGCAGGATCAGAGCTGTCCGTGGGTGCCAAGCCCATCCAGGCTCTATATTCAAATCAGGAGGGCTCAGCACATGTCCCTGGCTCCTCCTGAGGCCCCGGGTGCCTCGTGGGAGTGAAAGGGCACACACGCCTCTTGTCCTCTTCAAATTGCCTGCGACTGAGAGGCCAGGCCGAGAGTCAGAGCTTCATGGCCTGTGCTCACCAGGCCTGAGCCTCTCCCAGGCTCTGGAAAAGATGCTCATCTGATGCTGAGGACTGAGGTGGGCCTGAGGGTCCACAGGTCTCACAGCCCCTGTGGGTACCTGGCCTCTGGTCCTGGTTTAAGGACCACACTTTGAGTAGCTGGGCTGGAGGGGCACCTACTGAGATTCCAGGGGCTCCTGGCTCCCTCCCGGGAGGACCCAGAGCTGATAGGCCAGTGACTCAGCTGCCTAGTGTCCGTAAGCGCAGCTCTCGCGTGTGTGTGTGTGTGTGTGTGTGTGTGTGTGTGTGCACGGGCACACGCTCTGTTCCACGCCTGTGCCTCTTCCACTGCGGTTCATCTGGGTATCTCTGGCTCCCTTCCTGTGGAGCTCTCACCTGGGTCTCCACCTGACTGCAGAGGGCCCCGGTCTTGAAGGCCGTGCGTCCCTGAGTCTGCCGGTCAGAGCGCTCTGCTGGACTCCGGGGAGGGGGATGCCGGGAGCCGCCATGGGGCCGGGAGAGGGCCCGCGTGCGCACAACAGGCTGACAGCTGGTCCCAGCTGGTCGCAGCGTGGGCAGGCCCCGTTGTGGGAAAACACACTTCAGGCAGCAACAGCTGGGAGGAGCCCCCTTAGAAGATGGGCGCACAGAGAGCCACCCAGCGTGCGAGGGCAGAACCCAAGCCCACGGGCCTGCCAGCCCCGGCCACCGTCCCGAGGAACGAGGCCAACGACATAGGATGGCCCTGTGGCTGCCCTGCGCCCATGACCCCCTGCAGGCCTGGTCCTGTCGGGGCCTCACACAGCCGCCCCGAGTCCTGCTCAGGTCGAGCGTGGACGTGATCGGCGGGCTCACGACGGGTGAGGAGGAAGCGCTCTGCGTCTCTACCAGGACGCTCCTTGAACGGCCTCTCTGCGCGTGTGTGTGAGCGTGCAGGCTCCGGGTGGGTGTGCGGAGGGAGACGGGAGGCTGTGTCAGAGGGCCGGCATTTTCTAGGAAGTTAAGGGCCTCTGGGGAGGATCGAATAGGTGAATACAATGCTCCCTGCCGGAGTGAAAGGGCACACACGCCTCTTGTCCTCTTCAAATTGCCTGCGACTGAGAGGCCAGGCCGAGAGTCAGAGCTTCATGGCCTGTGCTCACCAGGCCTGAGCCTCTCCCAGGCTCTGGAAAAGATGCTCATCTGATGCTGAGGACTGAGGTGGGCCTGAGGGTCCACAGGTCTCACAGCCCCTGTGGGTACCTGGCCTCTGGTCCTGGTTTAAGGACCACACTTTGAGTAGCTGGGCTGGAGGGGCACCTACTGAGATTCCAGGGGCTCCTGGCTCCCTCCCGGGAGGACCCAGAGCTGATAGGCCAGTGACTCAGCTGCCTAGTGTCCGTAAGCGCAGCTCTCGCGTGTGTGTGTGTGTGTGTGTGTGTGTGTGTGTGTGCACGGGCACACGCTCTGTTCCACGCCTGTGCCTCTTCCACTGCGGTTCATCTGGGTATCTCTGGCTCCCTTCCTGTGGAGCTCTCACCTGGGTCTCCACCTGACTGCAGAGGGCCCCGGTCTTGAAGGCCGTGCGTCCCTGAGTCTGCCGGTCAGAGCGCTCTGCTGGACTCCGGGGAGGGGGATGCCGGGAGCCGCCATGGGGCCGGGAGAGGGCCCGCGTGCGCACAACAGGCTGACAGCTGGTCCCAGCTGGTCGCAGCGTGGGCAGGCCCCGTTGTGGGAAAACACACTTCAGGCAGCAACAGCTGGGAGGAGCCCCCTTAGAAGATGGGCGCACAGAGAGCCACCCAGCGTGCGAGGGCAGAACCCAAGCCCACGGGCCTGCCAGCCCCGGCCACCGTCCCGAGGAACGAGGCCAACGACATAGGATGGCCCTGTGGCTGCCCTGCGCCCATGACCCCCTGCAGGCCTGGTCCTGTCGGGGCCTCACACAGCCGCCCCGAGTCCTGCTCAGGTCGAGCGTGGACGTGATCGGCGGGCTCACGACGGGTGAGGAGGAAGCGTCTCTGCGTCTCTACCAGGACGCTCCCTTGAACGGCCTCTCTGCGCGTGTGTGTGAGCGTGCAGGCTCCGGGGGTGGGTGTGCGGAGGGAGACGGGAGGCTGTGTCAGAGGGCCGGCATTTTCTAGGAAGTTAAGGGCCTCTGGGGAGGATCGAATAGGTGAATACAATGCTGGCCAACAGGCGAGAGCATGAAATTTCAATGACGTTTATCGTCATCATTACTGTTATTGTTTCTTTCAGCGTTAACATTTGATTCTGTTCCTTTTGAACAGAAAACGTCCTAAAATAAGCTGCAGAGGCACTGTTTTCTGAATCCTGAGCTGAGTAACCCAGGGAAGGCACGGCGGCTGGAGGCGGCGGCTGGAGGCATCTGCACGGCTGGCCTCAGTTCCCGGGGTCCCTTCCTTGCTCCAGGCTGTCGTCCGACACTGCCTCTGGCCTCCCCCAGCCCCCCATCTCAGTTTGCGGCTGCTCACAGCTCAGAAGCAGGTGACCAGGGCGGCCAGAACTGGGTGCCGAGGGAGAGGTGGACGGCACCCAGGCCTAGGTGGCTTTGGGGGCAAAACAGCTACGGCAACTGGGTGTCCTCTTGCTGACCCTGACTTTGATTTTTCAGAAGCTCCTTATTTCTTACTCACCTTCCTCTGGCTGACACTGAGAGAGAGACAGACAGACAGAGATATGGACAGAGGTCACTTCCAGTACGAGCACCATGATGTGTATACTGGAACCCAGCCTGAGGCTGGGGTTTATTCGCCCTCGATGAGACCAGACGTCCCCACTTCAGAGACGGATCGTCTAACTCCTGCCGAGGGCCCGGGTGATGTGTGTGCTCACACCGGCCCCCCTCATGCTCTGCTGTCTCAGGCACAGCTGCAGACTGAGACCAGGAGGTGTGAGGCAAACGCTGCAGAATTGCCGTCATGTGCTTCAGCCCCTCGATGGCTCCCGATGGCCACAGATTTTAGAAGGAAACCCAGACAGCTCTCCACGGCCCGCCCCTTCTCACCGCTCCAGCTCCCAGCCCTGCCCTTGAGAGCCAGACCCCTGCACAAGGGTCGTCTTTCATTGCCCTGAACACTCCGACCTCTTTACACTCTCAGGCCTTTGCATTTGTGGCACCAACGCCTGGAACGTTCCTCCAACCCCACCCCTTCTAAAGCTGACCTACCTCCAGTCTCTTTCTCCGAGACCCCTCTGCGAACCCTTTGTCCGGAAGCGTGCAAAAATTAGAGGCCGGCATTTTCTAGGACGTTAAGGGCCTCTGGGGAGGATCGAATAGGTGAATACAATGCTGGCCAACAGGCGAGAGCATGAAATTTCAATGACGTTTATCGTCATCATTACTGTTATTGTTTCTTTCAGCGTTAACATTTGATTCTGTTCCTTTTGAACAGAAAACGTCCTAAAATAAGCTGCAGAGGCACTGTTTTCTGAATCCTGAGCTGAGTAACCCAGGGAAGGCACGGCGGCTGGAGGCGGCGGCTGGAGGCATCTGCACGGCTGGCCTCAGTTCCCGGGGTCCCTTCCTTGCTCCAGGCTGTCGTCCGACACTGCCTCTGGCCTCCCCCAGCCCCCCATCTCAGTTTGCGGCTGCTCACAGCTCAGAAGCAGGTGACCAGGGCGGCCAGAACTGGGTGCCGAGGGAGAGGTGGACGGCACCCAGGCCTAGGTGGCTTTGGGGGCAAAACAGCTACGGCAACTGGGTGTCCTCTTGCTGACCCTGACTTTGATTTTTCAGAAGCTCCTTATTTCTTACTCACCTTCCTCTGGCTGACACTATGAGAGAGAGACAGACAGACAGAGATATGGACAGAGGTCACTTCCAGTACGAGCACCATGATGTGTATACTGGAACCCAGCCTGAGGCTGGGGTTTATTCGCCCTCGATGAGACCAGACGTCCCCACTTCAGAGACGGATCGTCTAACTCCTGCCGAGGGCCCGGGTGATGTGTGTGCTCACACCGGCCCCCCTCATGCTCTGCTGTCTCAGGCACAGCTGCAGACTGAGACCAGGAGGTGTGAGGCAAACGCTGCAGAATTGCCGTCATGTGCTTCAGCCCCTCGATGGCTCCCGATGGCCACAGATTTTAGAAGGAAACCCAGACAGCTCTCCACGGCCCGCCCCTTCTCACCGCTCCAGCTCCCAGCCCTGCCCTTGAGAGCCAGACCCCTGCACAAGGGTCGTCTTTCATTGCCCTGAACACTCCGACCTCTTTACACTCTCAGGCCTTTGCATTTGTGGCACCAACGCCTGGAACGTTCCTCCAACCCCACCCCTTCTAAAGCTGACCTACCTCCAGTCTCTTTCTCCGAGACCCCTCTGCGAACCCTCCTATTCAAGTGGGTCAACTGCTGCTGCTCACCACTCCACTGGACGTGTTTCCCCCCATAGTGTTTATCACAACATGGAATAATTTTATGTCCTTTTTCATTTGTCGCCTACTGCCATTCCCTCTCAACCAGCAGCCGGCCTGATTGGCTCACTCTCTCATCTCCAGCCCTTCTGACCCATGAGGCATTTAATACATATTTCCCGACAGAATGAATGATTAAAAATCAGTGCAGAGCTTCCCTGATGGTCCAGTGGGTAAGGACACCGCCTTGCAGTGCAACGGGCGCCGGTTCGATCCCTGGCCTGGGAAGATCCCACGTGCCGCGGAGCGGCTGGACCGGTGTGTCCAATTACGAGCCAGTGCTTTGGAGCACATGTGCCCAGAGCCGGTGCTCTGCGGCGGGAGAGGCCGCTGCAATGGGAGGCCCGCACAGGCCAAAGAAGAAAGATGGATGAAAATAAATAAATAAAAAGCCAATAAAAGAAGGGCAAAATTTAAAAAAATTATCATTGCACATCGCAGGGTTCCTGAGCTCCAAAAAGTGCAGAGGCATTCCAAAATGCCTGCAGACAGGGTTGACTGTCCTGAAAAAAAAAAAAAAAAACACTGCTGACTCTCCTGCTCAGCGAGCTAAGGACAAGCCTTCCCCTTCAAGCAAGCAACCAGACAGAGGGAGAATGTCCCTGTCACTATGGATGCACCAAATGGTACCCCAACACTTAGGGGCATAAAGCAACTGTTCTGCACTCACTGGGTCTGTGGAGTGGGAATTCAGACAGGACCGAGTGGAGATGGTGGGCCTCCGCTCCGTGGAGTCTCTCTGGGAGGCGCAACGCATGGGCGGCTGCGATCATCTGAAGGCTGCCTCCCTTGCAGATCGGATGGCTGACGCCGGCTCTGGGCGGGAAGGCTCTGTCCCTCTTCCTGGACTTCACAGGCACTCTCCTCACGGGCTAGTTTGGGAATCACAGCATGGTGACTGATATCAAAGATGACATCCCCAGAGTGCCCAGGACACACTGTATTGCCCCTGGGAACTCACCTCCAGAGTCAAGTAGCATCCCTGCCACCATATTCTATGCAGCAAGCTGGTCACCATGCCGCATCCACAGTCACAGAGATCCAAGTCCTGCCTCTTGACAGGAAGTGCCAAGATTCTGCACGACCGTTGGAGGCTGAAAATATGGCTGTGCCATTTGTGGAAAATACAGTTGGCCACCAGAAGATAGTATTAATAATGTAGGCTGAGAGAGGACACTAAATAGCCTCTACAATTTCAGGTTCATGGAGATGGGCTTGGGATGAAATAATAATCCCTGTAAGAATAACAGGGAGCCAAGACAAGAAAGTTTAGGTTGACCGCCCACTTCTATCAGGCCCTGGGTGAACATTTCACATATATTGTGAGCTCAGTAACTCCGTCGTTTACCTAGATTGCTGGTGGCCCCAGGGACTGTAGCCCACCCAGCTCCTCTGTCCATGGGATTTCCCAGGCGTGAATATTGGAGTGGATTGCCACTGCCTTCTCCGTTACACTTATTATCTCACTTAATGAGATCACGTGAGGTGAGGTTTTCACAGCATACAAATCATTTTCACACATGGTATTGTAAAAGCCTCAGGGCAAACCCCCAGCCCGGAAGTCTCAGCTTCACCCGTGAGAAAACTAAAGCTGAGAGCCAGCCAGGGGGCACCGCCTCGGTCCCCAAAGCCTGGAAACAGAAGAGCCTGTGCTCCGGCCCCCCAGCTCCATGGCAGATCTGACGACAGACAGACTCAGATAGGATTTCACATCCTTCAGTGCAGGGGAGCGGAGCAGACAATCTAATATCATTTTGCACTTTGCAGCTGGTGTGAAAACAGACTTTCTGCCTCGGGAGTTTTCTGCGATTTCTTCCCACAGGCACCCTGTGGTCCCCCCAAGCGGGCTTTCCTGTGCCTGTGGGTGATGGCGGCCATTCCAGATCAATCCCCAGATCGAATCACGATGAAGCCCAGTACCAGCTGGCGTTCTCACGCAGCCCATGCGCTGGGGCACTCGTGAGCGCACTGGAGTCAGCGCGGCTCTGCTGCTCTCTGGTCGAGCGAAAAGAGGGAGGACACGTCCCTTTGCCTACATGAGCTTCAGGCCTCTGCTCTGCGGAGCCTGACCCATCGAGTCCTCTGCACACTGACTGGTGCTGGCTGATGCAGGCACTCACCAGGAAAACCCACTCTCTGCTCTTGGGGTTCAAGTTTGGAGTGCGTCTCTATCGGCAACCCTGCGCCTACGACTTTGGGTGAAGCTAGGTACCGCACAAAATAAACCAAACAATGCACAATGTTTCAGATCACGTAGACATGTTTGAGAGACCTTCTTCTCATCCTTGGGCAGGAAGGACCAGCCAATCCTCTCCACCTCCATTTGCAAATGTAACAGGGAGCCAAGACAAGAAAGTTTAGGTTGACCGCCCACTTCTATCAGGCCCTGGGTGAACATTTCACATATATTGTGAGCTCAGTAACTCCGTCGTTTACCTAGATTGCTGGTGGCCCCAGGGACTGTAGCCCACCCAGCTCCTCTGTCCATGGGATTTCCCAGGCGTGAATATTGGAGTGGATTGCCACTGCCTTCTCCGTTACACTTATTATCTCACTTAATGAGATCACGTGAGGTGAGGTTTTCACAGCATACAAATCATTTTCACACATGGTATTGTAAAAGCCTCAGGGCAAACCCCCAGCCCGGAAGTCTCAGCTTCACCCGTGAGAAAACTAAAGCTGAGAGCCAGCCAGGGGGCACCGCCTCGGTCCCCAAAGCCTGGAAACAGAAGAGCCTGTGCTCCGGCCCCCCAGCTCCATGGCAGATCTGACGACAGACAGACTCAGATAGGATTTCACATCCTTCAGTGCAGGGGAGCGGAGCAGACAATCTAATATCATTTTGCACTTTGCAGCTGGTGTGAAAACAGACTTTCTGCCTCGGGAGTTTTCTGCGATTTCTTCCCACAGGCACCCTGTGGTCCCCCCAAGCGGCTTTCCTGTGCCTGTGGGTGATGGCGGCCATTCCAGATCAATCCCCAGATCGAATCACGATGAAGCCCAGTACCAGCTGGCGTTCTCACGCAGCCCATGCGCTGGGGCACTCGTGAGCGCACTGGAGTCAGCGCGGCTCTGCTGCTCTCTGGTCGAGCGAAAAGAGGGAGGACACGTCCCTTTGCCTACATGAGCTTCAGGCCTCTGCTCTGCGGAGCCTGACCCATCGAGTCCTCTGCACACTGACTGGTGCTGGCTGATGCAGGCACTCACCAGGAAAACCCACTCTCTGCTCTTGGGGTTCAAGTTTGGAGTGCGTCTCTATCGGCAACCCTGCGCCTACGACTTTGGGTGAAGCTAGGTACCGCACAAAATAAACCAAACAATGCACAATGTTTCAGATCACGTAGACATGTTTGAGAGACCTTCTTCTCATCCTTGGGCAGGAAGGACCAGCCAATCCCTCTCCACCTCCATTTGCAAATGGAGAGGGACCTCGTGGAAATGCTTTACCCAACCTTGGTCCCCCAAAGGAATAAATCCATCTTAAGGGTGTTTCGACTTTGAATTCTGGGCTCCTGTTGCATAATTTAGGGAGCAGGATTAATTTGGGGAGTGGCTACCTTATTGAATCATCTTTTAGGTTGATTCTGGTTTTGTTATCATTGATGTCACTTTAAATGACAAGTTATGTTGTGAATATGATTTTTAACTGTATTTTATGCTGTTTAGTGAGCTCTTGAGATGGAGAGTTTAAACATGTGTGACTAGTCTGAGTTTTGATCCAGAGCTCTTCAGGTTTCTGAATATACATTTTTGCCATAGAAAACTCGAAACTTGGCCGTGTCATCCTAAAAACCCAGTGTCAACAGTATCAACATTATACAGATCTTCTCTCACCTGTCTAGACATTTTTAAAAATTATTGAAGTATAACTGAATTACAACGTTTTATTCATCTCTGCTATATAGCAAATTGATTCAAGTTATACATACGTGTTTTTTCTTTTCCATATTCTTTGCCAGTATGTTTTATCACAGGATATTGAATATATAGTTCCCTATGCTTTACAGGAGGACCTTGTTGTTTATCCATTCTATATATAAGAGTTTGCATCTGCTGTCTAGACTTTTATTTTTTAACTTGCTAAGAGTGTTTTGAAGTAAGTTATAAACATCATTTACTCTGACACGAGTAAGGTATCGCTAAACATTTGACAGTTTAGAATCAGATACTTTATCTCCATGATTTAAAATGCAAATGTTTGACCTACTTAGTTCTTTTCTCAGAGACAACCAATGCTATCTGGCTCTTGTATATTCCATTCAGAATATTTTATGCATCGTCTTACTCTTTTACCCAAATGGCAGCATGTTATAAGCACTGTCCTGAACCTCTTATTTTTTTTCTATCAAATAACATACCAATGATTTTATCATATTTTTCATGAAGAGCTCTCTTACTCTTTCTAAATGACTGTCCACTATTTCATTAAAGGGATATATTGTAAGTCAGTTTCTACTTAGATCATTTCCCTTTTTTAGCTGTTACAAACGTCACCAAACTGTGCCACAGTATCCACATCGCACTCGTTCCATTGTTTCTGAAGCCCTGCAGCCCCCCACAATCTTATCCCTTCTATTTCCACCACAGAGCTTCTACTGCCTATATGTCAGTTTCATTATTTTCTTGTTTCTTTTTAGAGCTTTGCTACATAAGGTCGTATCCTTACACAATACCTTGCTTAGATTTGCATGGTTTTGAGTTTCGTGTAAGCAGAACCATCCTCTATGTCTTCCTCTGCAATTTATTTCATTTCTTCAATATTAAGTTCTTGATGAGAGCAAAGGGATAAATTGGGAATTGGAAATTAAAAGATCCATGCTACTAAATATAACCTAGATAAACAGCAAAGACCTACCACCCAGCACAGGGAGCTCTATTCCATAGCTTGTAATAACCTATCATGAAAAAGAATATGAAAAAGATTCTTTGCTGTATATCTGAACCATGGCAAATACTTGAATGACTCTGTTGTGTACCTGAATCATGGTAAATCAACAATACTTTTTTTAAAAGATGTTTATCCATAATCTTTCATGTGGCTGCAATGCACTTATTTTCCTTTCTGTACGCTCTTCTGCTACCCTAGCATATGGTAGATTTAATCGTTCACTATTGGTGAAGGTTTAGACTGTTTCCAGTTTTGCTATTATAAACAATACTAATTTGAACATTTTTTAAAGCATTTTCATAAGCACAGGTGGAAGACTGTTTCAAGGGCATCCACTAAGGAGCAGAGTTGTCAGATTCCATATAGACATTTATCATAGGATGCTAAATTACTTTCCAAAGGGATTAGATCACTTCATTCTCCCATCATCAATGTATACATATTGCTGGCTGCTCCAACCTCACCAAAAGTTGGTATTTTCAGGCTTTTTCATTGTGACCACTATCTTTTACCCAAATGCACTTATAAGCACTGTCCTGAACCTCTTATTTTTTTTCTATCAAATAACATACCAATGATTTTATCATATTTTTCATGAAGAGCTCTCTTACTCTTTCTAAATGACTGTCCACTATTTCATTAAAGGGATATATTGTAAGTCAGTTTCTACTTAGATCATTTCCCTTTTTTAGCTGTTACAAACGTCACCAAACTGTGCCACAGTATCCACATCGCACTCGTTCCATTGTTTCTGAAGCCCTGCAGCCCCCCACAATCTTATCCCTTCTATTTCCACCACAGAGCTTCTACTGCCTATATGTCAGTTTCATTATTTTCTTGTTTCTTTTTAGAGCTTTGCTACATAAGGTCGTATCCTTACACAATACCTTGCTTAGATTTGCATGGTTTTGAGTTTCGTGTAAGCAGAACCATCCTCTATGTCTTCCTCTGCAATTTATTTCATTTCTTCAATATTAAGTTCTTGATGAGAGCAAAGGGATAAATTGGGAATTGGAAATTAAAAGATCCATGCTACTAAATATAACCTAGATAAACAGCAAAGACCTACCACCCAGCACAGGGAGCTCTATTCCATAGCTTGTAATAACCTATCATGAAAAAGAATATGAAAAAGATTCTTTGCTGTATATCTGAACCATGGCAAATACTTGAATGACTCTGTTGTGTACCTGAATCATGGTAAATCAACAATACTTTTTTTAAAAGATGTTTATCCATAATCTTTCATGTGGCTGCAATGCACTTATTTTCCTTTCTGTACGCTCTTCTGCTACCCTAGCATATGGTAGATTTAATCGTTCACTATTGGTGAAGGTTTAGACTGTTTCCAGTTTTGCTATTATAAACAATACTAATTTGAACATTTTTTAAAGCATTTTCATAAGCACAGGTGGAAGACTGTTTCAAGGGCATCCACTAAGGAGCAGAGTTGTCAGATTCCATATAGACATTTATCATAGGATGCTAAATTACTTTCCAAAGGGATTAGATCACTTCATTCTCCCATCATCAATGTATACATATTGCTGGCTGCTCCAACCTCACCAAAAGTTGGTATTTTCAGGCTTTTTCATTGTGACCACTATGACAGATGTTAAAATATATTTCGTTATGAGTTAAAATTGCATTTTCCTAATTAGCAATTACGTTCAGTATCTTTTTGTGTTTTTGCTTTTTTTTTTTTTTTGAGGGGAGAATAAAGTTTATTAGAGTGAGAGGCACTCTTAGAACAGCAGACGAGCTCAAGGGAGAACTGACTTTGTGTGTTTTTATTATAATAGATTCTTGCTACATAGAGTGTTTCTTCAAGTCTTTCGCCAAGTTTTCCATGAGGTTTGCTTTGTCATATAAATAATAATTCATGCTTTGTCCATGGCATGTGTTAGAAATAAATTTTCGAAGTGTACGGGCATGCTCATCCCCCGTCTGTGCAAGTCTTTGCATTCTCTTTATGGTGTCCTTTAAATAGGAGTGTTATACTTAATACAGTGAGCTTCACCTTTTTATTTACAATTTGGGTGTTTTGCTATTTGTACATCTTGTTATTTGTTCAAGAAATTCTTTCCCTTCTTGAGATCAAAACCACAATCTCTTGCTTTATTCTAAGTCTTTTATAGTCTTATGACTTCTATTTATATCTTTAATTCACTTGGAATTGATTTTTGTGTATGGTGTGAGGTAGGTGTTGAGTATCACATTTGCCATATGGATAGCCAATCGTGCCAACACCATTTATTAAAATTCCATCCCTTTCCCTCTGATTGGCAGTGCTCAGTCATAAATTCAGTTCCATGTGTGGGGGGCTCTGGTCCTGGCTCCCCAGTCTGCCCTTGTGTGTCTGCTCAGTAGCTCGACTGACTCTCCCTGGAATGATGCTGCATTGTCTTCATCATCAGAGCTTTGTAACACTTCTCCATGTCTGATTAAGATGTGCCTAGTCCCTCACTTTGTTCGTCATCTTCGTAACACTATTCTTGGCCTGTGCTTTTGTATAGACTCTTTTTAATTAATTTATCTTTGCCTGTGCTGGGTTTTCATTGTTGTGCGGGCTTTCTCTAGCTGCGCGGACTGTCTCTGGTTGCGCCGAGCAGGGGCTGCTCTCTAGCTGCCATGCTTTGGCTTTTCACTGTGGTGCCTTCTCTTCCTGTGGAGCACAGATGCTAGAGACCCCAGGCTGTGGCAGTTGCATCATGTAGGCTCAGTGGTTTCGATGCAGAGGCTTAGTTGCCCGTGACATGTGGAATCCTCCCAGACCAGAGATCAGACTGGTGTCCCCTGCATTGACAGGCAGATTCTTAACCACTAGACTATCAGGGAAGTCACTTATATATTCATTTTAGAGTCCACTAGTACTCTATAATGAGGGTAGCTTCTACTGCTGATGATAGGTGAAGGTTTAATCAAATAATATATGTGGGAAGCATTTACCATGATTAACAGGTGCTTGGTAAATGATTAGGAAAACAAGCTGGCAGGGGCTGCTGTCCGCCATGATGTCGGTGGTGGGTGATGTGCTGGGACTGTGTCACTCTGCCGAGCACATCACAGGCCTGATGTCGGAGTGGGAGTAAGAAGAGGCTTGAGGACACCGCCAAGCACAAGCTGTCTGATGCTTTGTATTCCTTCCACAGAGATTATCAGCTGGTTATTGATACGGTTACAAAGTCCCTGGATGGGTGATAATGGACTCGCAGGGCATCACCAAACACTGTGTGAACTTCTGGAATGTTAACAATCTCATTCCTTTTTAAAAACACTTTTTTTTAAATTGAAGGATAACTATCTCATGCCTTTTCAGGAGTGCTTGCTAGCTTCACTGATACCATGAAGGTCTTTTCCTGGATGGGTCTTTCATTCTAACAGCACACACGTGCTTAGCACATCAAAGGGATCTTGCCAAGGGTTTTTCATGGGTGCCCAGCTATGAGAAGTGATACTTGGGTACCAGAAAAATTATATAACATGGTACAGTTGACTTTGTTTCTGTAGGGGAATAAAAAATCGCTTCTATCCTCTTAGATTCTGGGGCTGAGTCTAAGAATGAAATGAATGTAAGACAGCTTAGCAGGAGAAAAATGTACACATTTTGCTTCATAATGACTGTATAATCACACAGGAGTCTTCAAAAGGAAAATGAAGACCTGAAGAGGTTGTTAATCCCCAAAGCTTAAATACCTTTTACCCAAAAGACAAAAATGTGGGAATGGGACAGAACAAAAGGGCCTGGGCTGGGGGAGGGAGGTCACTCTGGAGAAGGCTCACGGCGTGCGTCACATGTAGCTTTAGAGGCCGAAATGACATAGTCATTGAGCGCTGGAAGAGGAATGGCTTGTCTTGCCTGGCCCTCTGGTTACTACAATCTTCACTGCTGCTATCCAGGGGTGCCCCTGACCCAGATATCTTACCAGCTGAAGACAGAGGCCTTGGAGGGGATGTAATAAGGGCTAGATCCTGAATTTGTACTTCATAATACAATATATTCATCTCTACCTAGAGAGGTTCTTCAAATCAGGAGTCGGCGAAAATAACCAGGAATGACTTACTTATGCTCTTGAATGAATGAGTCTAGAGCGACTAATACTTAGGAAAAGGGCATGCGCCAGGATGGCAGAAATAAGAGGTAAAACAACGGAAGCATTCATGGAGAGGGCTCTAGATTAATTAATATATTATTAGTTCACCAGCTAGTTAACACAGAGACTGTGTAGCATAGAGGTTAAGAGGTTTTGGTGTGAGACTGCCCTGTATAAATCTATGAGGAACTAGCTCTTTGACCCTAAGAAAATGGCTTAAACATGTTCTCTATTTTGTGTAAGCTGTGGAATATAACAAACACAAAGAGAAAGAGACAAAAAGAAACCTCTCGATGTATAACAAAATAAGTATGCTAAGAGCGAACGCCTGTGTACCCATGGTCACTCAAGTCAAGAACTAGAAAGCCAGCCTCGCCCCAGCCTTGTCCCTGCACCCACCCCGCATTCCCTCCTGCCTCACACTCCCCCCCCCCGGCCCCCGAGCTCCTGAAAGTAGCCACACTGAATACTTTTTTGTGTTTTACGTAAACACTTCCCTGTTTTCTTTACAGTTTGACCACCTATATGTGTATCTCTCAACAATGTGGCTGAGCTCTGCCTGTTTTTGAACATTCTAGTAATGGACTCGTACTCTCCACGTACTTTCTTTTCTCACTCAACGTGTTTTCAAGGTAGATCTGTGCTCATGCCTTTAGCAAGATCCCATTACTTTTCACTGTGACATCATAATGCATTACATGAATGACCTATACGTTGTTTATCCATTCTATCGTTTATGGATATTACTGTAGTCCCGTTTTTATTCTTCTTTAACACAAACAATATAGCAATGAACATGCTTACCCTGAGTCCTGTGTATACTTACAAGAGGTTTTTTGCTTCTTTGTTTGTTTTTTTGGGAGTATGCCAATGAGCAATCTTGTGGAAGCTCCGGGTGCACAGCAAAGGGTCTCAGTCATACATATGCCTGTATCCATTCTCCCTCAATTCCTCTCCCACCCAGGCTGCCGCATATCATTGATCAGAGTTCCCAGGTCTTAGTTGTGGCATGCAAGATGTTCAGTAGCAGTATGTGGGATCTAGTTCCCTGACCAGGGATCGAACCCAGGCCTCGTGCATCGGGAACATGAGCGTCTTCACCCCTGGATGACCAGGGAAGCTCCTGTCCTTTGGTTTTTATTGTTGCTGTTGTGAAGACAGATGCCAATTTCATTTTCTTTCCTTTGAAGGTGATCTCACTTTTCTTTCTGGTTCATCTACTGTAACATTTTGCCTGTGTGTATGTGTCTGGAAACATTTTTAAACATTGAGAAAAGTTAAAAGAACAGAACAATGAACATCATACATCTGTTCCAAGATTCAACCACTGTTAAGACCTGTTTGTCTTTGGTTTTATTTCACTGCCATGTGCTTTTGTTATGAATATCTTTCATTTATTCAAAATAAGTATGCTAAGAGCACGCCTGTGTACCCATGGTCACTCAAGTCAAGAACTAGAAAGCCAGCCTCGCCCAGCCTTGTCCCTGCACCCACCCGCATTCCCTCCTGCCTCACACTCCCCGGCCCCGAGCTCCTGAAAGTAGCCACACTGAATACTTTTTTGTGTTTTACGTAAACACTTCCCTGTTTTCTTTACAGTTTGACCACCTATATGTGTATCTCTCAACAATGTGGCTGAGCTCTGCCTGTTTTTGAACATTCTAGTAATGGACTCGTACTCTCCACGTACTTTCTTTTCTCACTCAACGTGTTTTCAAGGTAGATCTGTGCTCATGCCTTTAGCAAGATCCCATTACTTTTCACTGTGACATCATAATGCATTACATGAATGACCTATACGTTGTTTATCCATTCTATCGTTTATGGATATTACTGTAGTCCCGTTTTTATTCTTCTTTAACACAAACAATATAGCAATGAACATGCTTACCCTGAGTCCTGTGTATACTTACAAGAGGTTTTTTGCTTCTTTGTTTGTTTTTTTGGGAGTATGCCAATGAGCAATCTTGTGGAAGCTCCGGGTGCACAGCAAAGGGTCTCAGTCATACATATGCCTGTATCCATTCTCCCTCAATTCCTCTCCCACCCAGGCTGCCGCATATCATTGATCAGAGTTCCCAGGTCTTAGTTGTGGCATGCAAGATGTTCAGTAGCAGTATGTGGGATCTAGTTCCCTGACCAGGGATCGAACCCAGGCCTCGTGCATCGGGAACATGAGCGTCTTCACCCCTGGATGACCAGGGAAGCTCCTGTCCTTTGGTTTTTATTGTTGCTGTTGTGAAGACAGATGCCAATTTCATTTTCTTTCCTTTGAAGGTGATCTCACTTTTCTTTCTGGTTCATCTACTGTAACATTTTGCCTGTGTGTATGTGTCTGGAAACATTTTTAAACATTGAGAAAAGTTAAAAGAACAGAACAATGAACATCATACATCTGTTCCAAGATTCAACCACTGTTGATATTTTTTCTGGCTGCTATTAAGACCTGTTTGTCTTTGGTGTTCTGATTTCACTGCCATGTGCTTTTGTTATGAATATCTTTCATTTATTTCTGCTTGGGATTCCTTGGATTTCTGGAATCTTCAGATTGGTGTCTACCATCAGTTCTGGAAGATTTTTTTTTTTTTGGACAGGATAGTAGGGTTTGTCATTAGACATGATTAGGAGGGGACAGCGCCAATGTTCTCACGAGAGCAGAGTCCGCTATTTGTCCAGGGGACCACAATTAGAGATCATCTGGGATAAGCTACTTTTTTGACACCATGCTTTCAAATTCATCCACATTAGACTTAGCAAATCTCCACTTCTTGGAAATAGGGATCTTCTGGTGGCCAGGGAACTTGAGCCTGGCCCTATAGAGGGCCTCCATCACAAGCTCCTTGTTCTGCAGCTTGGTGTGGATAGACATGATGACTTGGCCAGCGTGGACTCTGGCCCCTGTGCCCTGAGCTTTCCAAAGATACCACGCGCACACCTGTCTGGAGCCTAGACTGGGGACAGCAGGCCAGTCATGGATGTCCACTGCAGAACTGTCTACAGGTCCCTTAGGCAGTCTGTACAGGCAGCAGGCTGCATATATGACCCAGGAGCCTGCTGTGTGCACCCACTGCACATTGGGCCCTGTGGGAAAAGGAGCGCAGTTGGCTTAATTGGCTACCTGGAAGGTTCTTATTTCAGTTTTCTATTGCATCATAACCAGTTAGTGATTTAAAGCAATCACACCCATTTATTTGGGTTATTTGGATAATCCATGGGATTATACCAGCAAGAATATTGGAGTCAGTTACCGTTTCCTTTTCCAGGTATCTTCGTAACCCAGGGATCGAACCTGTGTCTCCTGCATTGGGGGATGGGCTTTGTATATTGGTTTTAAACGCAGGTATCTTTTCTTTCCTTTGAAGGTGATCTCACTTTTCTTTCTGGTTCATCTACTGTAACATTTTGCCTGTGTGTATGTGTCTGGAAACATTTTTAAACATTGAGAAAAGTTAAAAGAACAGAACAATGAACATCATACATCTGTTCCAAGATTCAACCACTGTTGATATTTTTTCTGGCTGCTATTAAGACCTGTTTGTCTTTGGTGTTCTGATTTCACTGCCATGTGCTTTTGTTATGAATATCTTTCATTTATTTCTGCTTGGGATTCCTTGGATTTCTGGAATCTTCAGATTGGTGTCTACCATCAGTTCTGGAAGATTTTTTTTTTTTTGGACAGGATAGTAGGGTTTGTCATTAGACATGATTAGGAGGGGACAGCGCCAATGTTCTCACGAGAGCAGAGTCCGCTATTTGTCCAGGGGACCACAATTAGAGATCATCTGGGATAAGCTACTTTTTTGACACCATGCTTTCAAATTCATCCACATTAGACTTAGCAAATCTCCACTTCTTGGAAATAGGGATCTTCTGGTGGCCAGGGAACTTGAGCCTGGCCCTATAGAGGGCCTCCATCACAAGCTCCTTGTTCTGCAGCTTGGTGTGGATAGACATGATGACTTGGCCAGCGTGGACTCTGGCCCCTGTGCCCTGAGCTTTCCAAAGATACCACGCACACCTATCTGGAGCCTAGACTGGGGACAGCAGGCCAGTCATGGATGTCCACTGCAGAACTGTCTACAGGTCCCTTAGGCAGTCTGTACAGGCAGCAGGCTGCATATATGACCCAGGAGCCTGCTGTGTGCACCCACTGCACATTGGGCCCTGTGGGAAAAGGAGCGCAGTTGGCTTAATTGGCTACCTGGAAGGTTCTTATTTCAGTTTTCTATTGCATCATAACCAGTTAGTGATTTAAAGCAATCACACCCATTTATTTGGGTTATTTGGATAATCCATGGGATTATACCAGCAAGAATATTGGAGTCAGTTACCGTTTCCTTTTCCAGGTATCTTCGTAACCCAGGGATCGAACCTGTGTCTCCTGCATTGGGGGATGGACTTTGTATATTGGCCATTAAATTATCACAGAGAATAGTTTCACTGCCCTAAAAATCCCCTGTACTCCACCACTTCATTCCTCCCTCCTCTAAAACCTCTGGCAACCACTCATCCTTTTATGGTCTCCATTGTCTAACTTTTCCAGGAGGTCATACAGTTGGAATCATACAGTATGTGGTCTTTTCCCACTGGCTTCTTTTATTTGAAAATGTGTGTTTCAGTTTACTGTATGTCTTTCCATGACTTGATAGTTCATTTCTTTTTATTACCGAGTAATATTCCATTGTATATTTCTTTGTTTAGTGAGTTTATTGGTTAATTTGCTATTGAGTGAAGCCTGGGTTGCTTCCAGGTCTCAGAAATTATGAATACAGTTGCTAAAAACATTTGTGTGTAGGTATTTTTGTAGACAAAAGTTGGCGATTCACATGAGCTGTCTTTTTTATAGTTAAAGAGCCATTTATCACTTTACTTCTTTGCTCTCTGATTTTCTTAGAAGCAACTTGGAGGAGCCAGGCACACCACTCCACCTGGAAATTTCCTTAATTAGACTGTCAGTTCATTAGGTACATTTTCTCATTTACCAGGGGTGATAGTGCTGTTCACTGTCTCCTTCCCGCATGCAGGGTCTTGTCTCTGACTATACCTTCTGCACGTTCAACTCTGCGCCAACAGTCTCCTCAAGGCCCTTTGGTTCCTACTGTGTCTGGTCCCAAAGCCAACACTACATCTTGTAGGGTTTGGTTATAGCCACACCAGACTCCTGGTACCCAAACATCTCCCAGTTATCAACAGTTTTCAGCTTTAAACGATCTGCATGTGTGTGTGTGTGTGTGTGACATGGACTGGCGCCCACCAGGCTCCTCTGTGCATGGGGTTCTCCAGGCAAGAATACTGGAGTGGGTGGCCATGCCCTCCCTCCCCTCCTCCTCCAGGGGGTCTTCAGACCCAGAGATTTTCCCTACTAGAATGTAAACTCCATAAATGTAGGGTCTTTGCTTCTTTGTTCAGAGCTGAATCTTCAAAACCTAGAACACTGTCTGGAACTTAATAAACTCTGAATAACTCTTTCTGAAAATGAAGAGTTAAAGTCCAACCCTGTTTTTTCCTCAGTGAATAACAATGACTAACCTGAATATTTATGTTGCATAAATGTACCCTGACTTTGTCAGTTGATATCCAAAATAAAATATTAGAATAGCAACCGAGTTATGAAGGATTTGCAAGAATTACCTGGACAGAAGGTCATACAGTTGGAATCATACAGTATGTGGTCTTTTCCCACTGGCTTCTTTTATTTGAAAATGTGTGTTTCAGTTTACTGTATGTCTTTCCATGACTTGATAGTTCATTTCTTTTTATTACCGAGTAATATTCCATTGTATATTTCTTTGTTTAGTGAGTTTATTGGTTAATTTGCTATTGAGTGAAGCCTGGGTTGCTTCCAGGTCTCAGAAATTATGAATACAGTTGCTAAAAACATTTGTGTGTAGGTATTTTTGTAGACAAAAGTTGGCGATTCACATGAGCTGTCTTTTTTATAGTTAAAGAGCCATTTATCACTTTACTTCTTTGCTCTCTGATTTTCTTAGAAGCAACTTGGAGGAGCCAGGCACACCACTCCACCTGGAAATTTCCTTAATTAGACTGTCAGTTCATTAGGTACATTTTCTCATTTACCAGGGGTGATAGTGCTGTTCACTGTCTCCTTCCCGCATGCAGGGTCTTGTCTCTGACTATACCTTCTGCACGTTCAACTCTGCGCCAACAGTCTCCTCAAGGCCCTTTGGTTCCTACTGTGTCTGGTCCCAAAGCCAACACTACATCTTGTAGGGTTTGGTTATAGCCACACCAGACTCCTGGTACCCAAACATCTCCCAGTTATCAACAGTTTTCAGCTTTAAACGATCTGCATGTGTGTGTGTGTGTGTGTGACATGGACTGGCGCCCACCAGGCTCCTCTGTGCATGGGGTTCTCCAGGCAAGAATACTGGAGTGGGTGGCCATGCCCTCCCTCCCCTCCTCCTCCAGGGGATCTTCAGACCCAGAGATTTTCCCTACTAGAATGTAAACTCCATAAATGTAGGGTCTTTGCTTCTTTGTTCAGAGCTGAATCTTCAAAACCTAGAACACTGTCTGGAACTTAATAAACTCTGAATAACTCTTTCTGAAAATGAAGAGTTAAAGTCCAACCCTGTTTTTTCCTCAGTGAATAACAATGACTAACCTGAATATTTATGTTGCATAAATGTACCCTGACTTTGTCAGTTGATATCCAAAATAAAATATTAGAATAGCAACCGAGTTATGAAGGATTTGCAAGAATTACCTGGACAGAAGCAACACTGGAGTCTCACGGGGTTAAAGAAGATGCTTCTGGAAAAGCACGCTCCCTTAGAACAACTCGGAAAGCAATTGTCTTCAATAATTTTTTTCCTAGCCTGTTGAGCTCTTCAAAAGAGAACTTGAGACCTGTTCCTCGCGAGGAGTTATACAATGAATGAACAGCTATTGTCTGTGCATGCCGAGTCTGAAAATTGCTGCCTTGGATAATGGCATTCATTGAGAGAAGTTTCTGAGACCCAGAGAGAGGCTGCCATAACAAAATATATTTATAGAGTTCTCTTGTCTTGACTTAGAATGATCTGACATCAGAATAAGACTCCTAGGCATTAACCCTTTGGTCATAATGCTATGCTTTTTTTTTTTTTTTCCCTTTTCTTGAAGCTTCTGCACAAAGTGCCAAGTATTTTAATATACAATCTCTTAATTTATAAATTCTCAATGTCTGTGGATTCCATGGCAGGATATTGTCATTATTTCCCCAACAGCTTTACTCAGGGTAGACCTTGGCTGACCCACACATGATTTCACTGACTCAGTGAGACCTTGGTAATTGACTTGCTCAACCAGGAAATATACCTATGTCTATCCAGTCCAGTTTTCTGTCCTTGATAGTTATCTGTAGGGTTTGTTTGATTTGGTCCTCAAGGGCTACAGATCAAGTTAGGTGTAAATTTGCTAAATTTATATGTACATTTACATGTTGTTTAGTCTCTGAGTCGCATCCAATTCTTTGCAACTCCACAGACTGTTGTCCCTCAAGCGCCTCTGTCCATGGAATTCTCCAGCCAAGAATACTGGAGTGGGCTGCCATGTCCACCTCCAGGGGATCTTCCCCACCCAGGGATGGAACCCAGGGATGGAACCCACGTCTCCCACTTGGCAGGCAGATTTTTTACCATTGTGTCACCTGGGAAGACTATATTTACATACTCACTTAAAATATGCCAACTTATGAATAAAATAATACATATGTATAGTTGTAAAGTGTTCGGGTGTTAATTAAATACTGATCCCCCAAGTAGGGCCTGGGTAAAGTCCTTACCCGGAACCTGAATCCCTGCCTGTTTACATACTGGTGCCCCCTGGAGTCTGCAGTGTGAATTGTGGGCAATCAAGCCAAGCGACTGTGAGGCCTTGGGGTTCACATCTCTCTCTCTTTAGACGTTATTTTTCCACCATTTTTGACCCACACTTTGCATTGTTAGTGCTTAAAGCTCTCTGTGGAGTGCTCTCAGATTCTCCACTTGCAAAATGCTCAGAGGTTAATCTTTAAAACACAGATGCCATCTACCCAAACAATGGAGTAAAGCAGCTCTTTTTATCCCATGTATTTGACTGTGGATACTCCAAGTATGCTAAGATCTCTGAGGTCTGTGAAAGCCCAGCCGAACTTCCCCTTATTGCTCCTGTACAAACTATTGTATGGTTACCTCTGGCTCCAGGTGGGAAGAACCTTCTAGGCTTCATTGTACTTCGAAGATATTTTTCCAGTTTTTAGATACCATTACATACTAGGTATTTCCAATATCTTCCTACAGAAATACAGCTTCTGGTCACTGGGCGTGTGTGCATGTGCCAAGCTGCTTCAGTCGGGTCTGACTCTGTGACCCTACAGACTGTAGCCTGCCAAGCTCCTCTGTTCATGGGGTTCTCCAGGTAAGAATACTGGAATGGAAGCTGCCGTGCCCTGCTCCAGGGGCTCTTCCTGACCGAAGGATCGAACTCACGTATCTGATGTCTAATCCGCATTGGCAGGCAGGTCCTTTACTGGCGCCACCTGGAAAGCCCTCTGCTCAGTAGCTACACTTTTGTTAAGTTTTTATGGCTATTGAGTAATTGAACTATATTTACAAGCTAAGCTAACTTACAAACCAGATGTGCTTCTCTTCCTGATGCACCCTTATCATTCAGCTCAGTGCTTGGCACAAGCTCAGTGAATATAATTTCGACTGAATTAAAATTGAAATTTTGTAAGCTGGGTAATTAAATAGATCTTGGCTTGTCTAAATCAGGTGTTTCACTGCAACCAATAGATTGACACACAGCGAATCAAAATGCTGGATCATTTACCTGTTCTGGCTGATTTAAAGAACTAAAACCACAAGCTATGAGTTGGCACTTAATAGAAATCTCTATTGAAGTCTTTCGATCAGACTGAAATCTGCTCGAACTCTTGTCTTTATTTTCTTCTGACCAACAGGGCTGCTGGAGTTTAGAACATTCCCTGATTTGTGAAAATTAACACATCTCTCTCTCTTTAGACGTTATTTTTCCACCATTTTTGACCCACACTTTGCATTGTTAGTGCTTAAAGCTCTCTGTGGAGTGCTCTCAGATTCTCCACTTGCAAAATGCTCAGAGGTTAATCTTTAAAACACAGATGCCATCTACCCAAACAATGGAGTAAAGCAGCTCTTTTTATCCCATGTATTTGACTGTGGATACTCCAAGTATGCTAAGATCTCTGAGGTCTGTGAAAGCCCAGCCGAACTTCCCCTTATTGCTCCTGTACAAACTATTGTATGGTTACCTCTGGCTCCAGGTGGGAAGAACCTTCTAGGCTTCATTGTACTTCGAAGATATTTTTCCAGTTTTTAGATACCATTACATACTAGGTATTTCCAATATCTTCCTACAGAAATACAGCTTCTGGTCACTGGGCGTGTGTGCATGTGCCAAGCTGCTTCAGTCGGGTCTGACTCTGTGACCCTACAGACTGTAGCCTGCCAAGCTCCTCTGTTCATGGGGTTCTCCAGGTAAGAATACTGGAATGGAAGCTGCCGTGCCCTGCTCCAGGGGCTCTTCCTGACCGAAGGATCGAACTCACGTATCTGATGTCTAATCCGCATTGGCAGGCAGGTCCTTTACTGGCGCCACCTGGAAAGCCCTCTGCTCAGTAGCTACACTTTTGTTAAGTTTTATGGCTATTGAGTAATTGAACTATATTTACAAGCTAAGCTAACTTACAAACCAGATGTGCTTCTCTTCCTGATGCACCCTTATCATTCAGCTCAGTGCTTGGCACAAGCTCAGTGAATATAATTTCGACTGAATTAAAATTGAAATTTTGTAAGCTGGGTAATTAAATAGATCTTGGCTTGTCTAAATCAGGTTTTTCACTGGAAACAATAGATTGATACACAGCGAATCAAAATGCTGGATCATTTACCTGTTCTGGCTGATTTAAAGAACTAAAACCACAAGCTATGAGTTGGCACTTAATAGAAATCTCTATTGAAGTCTTTCGATCAGACTGAAATCTGCTCGAACTCTTGTCTTTATTTTCTTCTGACCAACAGGGCTGCTGGAGTTTAGAACATTCCCTGATTTGTGAAAATTAACTTTGGGAAATTTCCAGAAGAGACAATTAACATTCTTAGAGTGATGCAGCTGTTATCTTACACGATATTGGTGAAATTTTTAAATGAATAACTAATACAATCACAATAATTGATTGGGATGACACTTTTCAGTTCAACACAGGCCATCATACAAAGTCTATCATTTGACCTCCACATCAATCTCCAAACTGTGGGAGTTACTCTCAGTCCTATTTTGGGCTTTTTGTTTTGTTGGTTTTGGCTGAGCCTCTCAGCTGGCAGGATCTTAGTATCCCAACCAGGGATCGGACCCAGCCCCTGGCAGCGAAAGGGTCAGGTCCTAACCACTGGGCAGTCAGGGAATTCCTTTCCTATTCCCATTTTGAAGACAAGCAAAACTGAGGCTCAAAAGGTCCAGATTGACCCAGCTGGCAATTGTTCTAATTCTAAAGCAATATTCTTTCCCTAACAACCCAATATCCATTTTAATGCCATGAAATGATTCATATTAACACCCTGTTAGTAACTATTTCAGCTGTTGTAGCAGTTGTTTAAGGACCAAGAGTGCAAAGTAGAATAAAATTGCCGTTGAGGACCTGCAGTATCTCCCCAAGGGATGCTGGCGGTAGAAAGCCAGGTGCTGCGCCCTGCGATGAATGCCTTGGTGGAAGGAAGTCCAGGCGCTGCGAGAGCAGGACAGGGGCCGTCTCAAGGGCAGGACCGCATCCCATTCCTCTTCAGACCCCCTTGGAGCCTTAGGCGCATACTGTGTGTGCAGAAAATACCTATCAGAGGGACTGACAGCTGCACTGTTGTAAGAAAGAACGAGTAGGCTGACTTCTGAAGCCCAAAATAAGTAGAACATTTCTAGGACATTCTAGGTTAAGGAAGTAGTGAGGGCTCAATTAAATAGATCTTGGCTTGTCTAAATCAGGTTTTTCACTGGAAACAATAGATTGATACACAGCGAATCAAAATGCTGGATCATTTACCTGTTCTGGCTGATTTAAAGAACTAAAACCACAAGCTATGAGTTGGCACTTAATAGAAATCTCTATTGAAGTCTTTCGATCAGACTGAAATCTGCTCGAACTCTTGTCTTTATTTTCTTCTGACCAACAGGGCTGCTGGAGTTTAGAACATTCCCTGATTTGTGAAAATTAACTTTGGGAAATTTCCAGAAGAGACAATTAACATTCTTAGAGTGATGCAGCTGTTATCTTACACGATATTGGTGAAATTTTTAAATGAATAACTAATACAATCACAATAATTGATTGGGATGACACTTTTCAGTTCAACACAGGCCATCATACAAAGTCTATCATTTGACCTCCACATCAATCTCCAAACTGTGGGAGTTACTCTCAGTCCTATTTTGGGCTTTTTGTTTTGTTGGTTTTGGCTGAGCCTCTCAGCTGGCAGGATCTTAGTATCCCAACCAGGGATCGGACCCAGCCCCTGGCAGCGAAAGGGTCAGGTCCTAACCACTGGGCAGTCAGGGAATTCCTTTCCTATTCCCATTTTGAAGACAAGCAAAACTGAGGCTCAAAAGGTCCAGATTGACCCAGCTGGCAATTGTTCTAATTCTAAAGCAATATTCTTTCCCTAACAACCCAATATCCATTTTAATGCCATGAAATGATTCATATTAACACCCTGTTAGTAACTATTTCAGCTGTTGTAGCAGTTGTTTAAGGACCAAGAGTGCAAAGTAGAATAAAATTGCCGTTGAGGACCTGCAGTATCTCCCCAAGGGATGCTGGCGGTAGAAAGCCAGGTGCTGCGCCCTGCGATGAATGCCTTGGTGGAAGGAAGTCCAGGCGCTGCGAGAGCAGGACAGGGGCCGTCTCAAGGGCAGGACCGCATCCCATTCCTCTTCAGACCCCCTTGGAGCCTTAGGCGCATACTGTGTGTGCAGAAAATACCTATCAGAGGGACTGACAGCTGCACTGTTGTAAGAAAGAATGAGTAGGCTGACTTCTGGATCCCAAAATAAGTAGAACATTTCTAGGACATTCTAGGTTAAGGAAGTAGTGAGGGCTCTGTGTTTTGGAGGTCACCTATTTTAAAGTACAGCCCCATGGGGTGAAGAGATGTCTTTTTTCACCAAGACAATGTGAGGTGGTTTCTTCGTACATCCTTCTGCGGTTAAGGGGAGCCCAACACGTTGTCTGTGGCCCTGACCTCAGGACTGTGGCGGCGCTGCTAACTGGGGCAGTAAGGGGTGCGCTTCCCTGAGCAAAAAACACAGGAGGTGATGATTTCCTTTCCTTTTCTCCCCCCGTTGCCTCAAAATTGTACTACCTTTCTGTTCATATCAAGTGCTGCTCTTGAGAGAATGATCTCTGTTTCCAAGTGATTCGTTGAGAACATTGAGTGCCAGACCACATGCTAATTAAGGCTTGTCACATACCATAATGGCACCTTAGTAATATACCAATTAACAGTTACTCTAATTACACCACTTACATGAAATTAATGAAGAGTCTGGCTGATGAGAAATAAGAACCTGTACATTAGAGCAACACAGAACGTTCATCAAGTTTCTGATGAAACAGCCTTTAAGAAATCTGTTCCTGCTCATTGCCTAGTTAAAGAAATATTTTCAGAGGGTGGGGGAATGGCTTTTTGTAAAATGAACTGGCAAGAAATAGAGAAAATGTACTCATTCTTGCTGCTAGAAAGGCCGAATGCTCAGGCTTTAAGATCTGAGAGACTGGGTTTTGGTATTACACATCCACCCTCTCCAACTGTGCTCTTGATAAACTAGGACTAGAACTCCCTTAACCTGTAAAAGACGTCTACAACACACCCGCCTTTCATTTAATGGTGAAAGACTTGATGTTTTCCCCCTAAAATCAGACATATGACAGGGATGTCCCCTTTCACTTCACAGCAGCCTTGCACATTAGCTTGTAGCTGGGGCAATGAGCTAGGGAAAAAAGCCATTCGATTAAAAAGTAAACGGAACTTTATTTGCAGATGACAGGATCACTTATAGAGAAAAACCAATGAAATCTGAAAAAAAAAATACTTTAGAATCAATGAGTTTTATAGGATTGCAGGATATAAGATCAATACACAAAATCTATTGTGCTGCTATATATCTCAGCAATGTTTTTACCCTTGTGGGTCAGTTTTCTTGTCTGTAAAATGGCAACGAATTTATGTACTTTATAGAATTGCTTTGAGGGTTAAGGAAATGCAGATACCTGGGCAGGCTATTTTAAAGTACAGCCCCATGGGGTGAGAGATCACAGACAATGTGAGGTGGTTTCTTCAGACATCCTTCTGCGGTTAAGGGAGCCCAACACGTTGTCTGTGGCCCTGACCTCAGGACTGTGGCGGCTGCTAACTGGGGCAGTAAGGGGTGCGCTTCCTGAGCAAAAACACAGGAGGTGATGATTTCCTTTCCTTTTCTCCCCCCGTTGCCTCAAAATTGTACTACCTTTCTGTTCATATCAAGTGCTGCTCTTGAGAGAATGATCTCTGTTTCCAAGTGATTCGTTGAGAACATTGAGTGCCAGACCACATGCTAATTAAGGCTTGTCACATACCATAATGGCACCTTAGTAATATACCAATTAACAGTTACTCTAATTACACCACTTACATGAAATTAATGAAGAGTCTGGCTGATGAGAAATAAGAACCTGTACATTAGAGCAACACAGAACGTTCATCAAGTTTCTGATGAAACAGCCTTTAAGAAATCTGTTCCTGCTCATTGCCTAGTTAAAGAAATATTTTCAGAGGGTGGGGGAATGGCTTTTTGTAAAATGAACTGGCAAGAAATAGAGAAAATGTACTCATTCTTGCTGCTAGAAAGGCCGAATGCTCAGGCTTTAAGATCTGAGAGACTGGGTTTTGGTATTACACATCCACCCTCTCCAACTGTGCTCTTGATAAACTAGGACTAGAACTCCCTTAACCTGTAAAAGACGTCTACAACACACCCGCCTTTCATTTAATGGTGAAAGACTTGATGTTTTCCCCCTAAAATCAGACATATGACAGGGATGTCCCCTTTCACTTCACAGCAGCCTTGCACATTAGCTTGTAGCTGGGGCAATGAGCTAGGGAAAAAAGCCATTCGATTAAAAAGTAAACGGAACTTTATTTGCAGATGACAGGATCACTTATAGAGAAAAACCAATGAAATCTGAAAAAAAAAATACTTTAGAATCAATGAGTTTTATAGGATTGCAGGATATAAGATCAATACACAAAAATCTATTGTGCTGCTATATATCTCAGCAATGTTTTTACCCTTGTGGGTCAGTTTTCTTGTCTGTAAAATGGCAACGAATTTATGTACTTTATAGAATTGCTTTGAGGGTTAAGGAAATGCAGATACCTGGGCAGGCTTCAATAAACGTTGGCTTATCTCCGTTTTTAGAGGCTAGCAAATGGAACCTTCAGTGAGTCTAGCAAGTTTTATACTGTGCGCCCATCCCGTCCCACAAGATTAGTATAGCCGAACAAAATGATGTATCCAGGGAAAGTCACTCTATCCCGGAGTAACATTATTAAGAAAAAAGTTCTTACCTTACAGCCCAAGCCACCCACATCTGCTCTTGCTCATCCTACCCCTCTCCCCAACTCACCCGTTCCCATTTTCTTAGTTCATGCCTGCACTTTTAGCACAACCTCCTAAACAGTTTTCCTACTTCAAATCTGTCCCCTCCCTTAAATCCAATCTTTCCTTGACAGCCAGAGTGATCTCTTTAAAATGCAAATCTGATCACCTCATTGTGTTGCTTACACCCTCTCGAGGTTCCCTGTTGAACGCAGAGTTAAACCAGAGCTTCTTAGCCCATCTTCTAAAAACACACCTAGGTACCTCTTAGATTCAACCACTTATACTCTCCCCTCCATGTCAAGCATTTTCCTGCTTCTCAGCCTTTCTCAATTCATTCCTACTTCTCAGAATGTCTCACCTTTCTTCTCCACACCTGTCAAGTCTAACCAACTGCTGCCCAAGAATCTCTGACACACTCTTGGTAAGTGCCTTGTGCTCCATCGAGGCCTGACAAACTCTACCTGCCTGCCGGGACGGCTCTCTTTCCTTCCATTTCATTCTGTCTTCAAGAACACTGAACCAACCGCAATCCAGGCCATTCCGGGAGCCCGTCAGGGTTATAAAACACTTTCTAATATTCAATTGCCTAGACATAAAATACCAAGTAAAACTAAGACAGGAGTTTCATCAATTAAATTCTCAAAGTTTTTAAGGTGAAAATACTCAGAACTGGTGAAGTCACTGTGAGACAGGATCACTTATAGAGAAAACCAATGAAATCTGAAAAAATACTTTAGAATCCAGGATATAAGATCAATACACAAAATCTATTGTGCTGCTATATATCTCAGCAATGTTTTTACCCTTGTGGGTCAGTTTTCTTGTCTGTAAAATGGCAACGAATTTATGTACTTTATAGAATTGCTTTGAGGGTTAAGGAAATGCAGATACCTGGGCAGGCTTCAATAAACGTTGGCTTATCTCCGTTTTTAGAGGCTAGCAAATGGAACCTTCAGTGAGTCTAGCAAGTTTTATACTGTGCGCCCATCCCGTCCCACAAGATTAGTATAGCCGAACAAAATGATGTATCCAGGGAAAGTCACTCTATCCCGGAGTAACATTATTAAGAAAAAAGTTCTTACCTTACAGCCCAAGCCACCCACATCTGCTCTTGCTCATCCTACCCCTCTCCCCAACTCACCCGTTCCCATTTTCTTAGTTCATGCCTGCACTTTTAGCACAACCTCCTAAACAGTTTTCCTACTTCAAATCTGTCCCCTCCCTTAAATCCAATCTTTCCTTGACAGCCAGAGTGATCTCTTTAAAATGCAAATCTGATCACCTCATTGTGTTGCTTACACCCTCTCGAGGTTCCCTGTTGAACGCAGAGTTAAACCAGAGCTTCTTAGCCCATCTTCTAAAAACACACCTAGGTACCTCTTAGATTCAACCACTTATACTCTCCCCTCCATGTCAAGCATTTTCCTGCTTCTCAGCCTTTCTCAATTCATTCCTACTTCTCAGAATGTCTCACCTTTCTTCTCCACACCTGTCAAGTCTAACCAACTGCTGCCCAAGAATCTCTGACACACTCTTGGTAAGTGCCTTGTGCTCCATCGAGGCCTGACAAACTCTACCTGCCTGCCGGGACGGCTCTCTTTCCTTCCATTTCATTCTGTCTTCAAGAACACTGAACCAACCGCAATCCAGGCCATTCCGGGAGCCCGTCAGGGTTATAAAAACACTTTCTAATATTCAATTGCCTAGACATAAAATACCAAGTAAAACTAAGACAGGAGTTTCATCAATTAAATTCTCAAAGTTTTTAAGGTGAAAATACTCAGAACTGGTGAAGTCACTGTGAGACAAACTTTCTCATACACAGTTGGTTGAAATGTAGCTTTATAGTGAGCAGTTTACTAGTAAGTGCTGAGAATCTGAAAAATAATTGCAAGAAAGTAGGATAAAATGGTATGACACATCTTGGGCTGGCAAAGTGGTTATATATATATATATATATTTATCCTTCTATTAATTTGCAAATTATCTACATGTGTTAACTTTACAATCAGTAAACATTTTGCTTCCCTAGAAGATATATATATATGTATATATGTATATATATATGCATATGGGCATGTTAAGTCACTTTAGTTGTGTCTGACTTTTTGCAATCTCATGGACTATAGCCCTCCAGGCTCCTCTGTCCATGGGATTCTCCAAGCAAGAATACTGGAGTGGGTTGTCATGCCCTCCTCCAGGGGATTTCTCTCTAGACAGATAGATATGTATGCTTTGACCCAATAATTTCACTTCAAAAAATCTGAAGGAAACAATACAAAATAAGAAAGCTTGATTGAGAAAAACTCTGACCAATATAATGCCATTTACAACAATTAAAAGATATCCAAAGTAGGGCAGATTAGTCTATATTCACTTAGAGAAGTAGTATATGTAATTTAAGTTACTTTAGGGAAGAGTTGATAATAGCACAGAAACATGCCTATGGCATTTTTGTTTGTTGTTAGTTTGCTGGGGCAGATAGAATACAATATTTATCTTTCCCTGACATACTGGGGCAATTAGAATGAAGTATCACCAGCTTGGTGGCTGACACACAGAAGGGTCTCACCTCACAGTTCTGGAGGCGGATGGTCTGAGGTCAGCGCTGGCAGGGTCTCTTCCTTCCGAGGTTATGAGAGAGACGGTTCCAAGCCCGTCTCCTCGCTGCAGGTGGCTGCTGGCCATTCTTGATGCCCACTGGTTTGCAGCAGCATAATTTCAACCTCCACGTGGCATTCCCCCTGTGTGTGTCTGCACCCAAATTTCCCTTTTTATAAGGACGCCAGTCATATTGGACTGGGGGCCCACCCTGCTCCAATATGATTTCATCCTAACTTTATCATCTGGAAAGATGCTATTTTCACATTACTTGGTTCTGAGGGTAAAGACGTCAACACATTTCTGTGGACACAGTTCAACCCATCTCACACTGGGGTGTGATGTGGAACCAAAAAATCTGATGTGAAATTATGCATGTAAGATTATAACCATGCCTTAAATATACACACAGACCAAACAAAAAGGAAAGCAATCCACCAAAACGTTAGCAGAGGTCATTCAGGGGAGCAGAATTATGAGTGATTTTCCTTTTTTTTCCCACCCTGTTTTCCACATTTTCTTTACTGAGACCCATTAATAATCCTCCCAACACAAGCCTTGCCTGCCCTCCCACACATAAAGAAGGCTTGTGCTTATGTGCTACAAGCTAGAATCTCAATGACTATATTTTCTCTCAGCTGCACATCTACTTCCCGAATCAGCTCCATGGTCCTGGGGGTGGGACTCTGCATTGCCAACAGTCTCCCCACTAGGTTTTGCCAGTCATGGACGATGAGGGAGCCCAGGTGGCTGAAAGGACTTGCCTTTGCTCCGAGCGTCACCCCAACTCTGCTTCTCGACCCAGGCAGCAGCAGCTGAATCCAGTTTTCCTACTGTTTGCACACCAGTCTCATTCGCCCTTCCCTCCAGAGACCACAGCATGAGCCGAGCAGAGCCTCAGAGGACTGGGTCCGGCGGCTGGATCCTTCTTGGGGCTCGGCTCTGTGGGTCCAGTCCTCGAAGGCTTAAGCATCCTGATTTCTTCCTTTGGTTCTTGCAGCCCTAGCGGGAATGAATGGTTCCATGAATTATTATGGTTTGGATATTTCAGAGTTCTCTTTTTGTATTCTTCCACTCACCTAGTTAATAGCTTTATGCCTAACAAATCTTTATATTAAATTCCCTATATTCAAGCAGTTACTGGGGTTTCTGCCTTTGATTGAATCCTAACTGATGAAACTTGCCTGAATCCAACCGGAAATGCCCCCAGTCAGCTGCTAGAACTGATCTGAGGGCTGAGACCAATGCTCCACCCCTCACTTTCCACCTTCGCTCATAACCTCAGGAGTTGTAGCTAAATCCATTGTTTAAGAGAAAGAACCATCTTACTCTTCCTGCTCATAATCCCTCTCTCCCTCCACCGCCCCCTCTTCCTCATCCCGTCATCCTTTTCTCCCTCCTCCCCTCTCATGCCTGTCCTACTCATCCCATTAAAGAATTGCTGAAACACCTGTTAGAGCTGGGGGACTTCCTTCTAACTTCACAAGGGATGCCACTGTAGGATTTTTCTCCTTCTAGCAGGAAATAATGAAAACAAAAGAACAGATATTGTTTCTGGCCTCAGGCCTTGGACCACAGCCACACCTGGGGGAGCCTGCTAAGCTTTTCTGGGGTCCAGGGGCACAGGTGCCAGGCCCTCCCTGATGCAGAAGACCCTCCACTGCTCAGCTCCCTCACCTCATTGCTTCTCTAGTGGAAGCTCCACACGTCCCTGCAAGGACTGTGCTGGGTCCGACCTTTCAGGTTCCCCCGGGAGCTGTTTCTCCAGTTGGAAGGGTCAACAGAAGTGGACCCTGGTCTGTAGACTTTGCACGAATTTGGCATTAAGAGATGCAAGGATTGTTTCTTGCTCTTGGGGGCTCAAATCAAGGCTCCTTAAGCTTTGGGCACCTTCTTTAGAAAACCAAGTGATTTTCATGAAAAGAGATTTTTCTGGTTTACTCAAATGCATCTGAGGCTTCCCTAGGCCAACCCCTCGGGGCTATGGTGGCCTGGACTCCAGCGCACCCCCACCCCATTCCTCCAGACGCCTTTGCTCACCAGTGTCCACGCTGTTCCCTCTCCCCTAACACCTTTCTCTCTACTGGTGAATGTCTACTCTACTTTCAAGCTGAGAAACTGTCAGTCAATTGCAGTTGGTGCACTCTCCTGTGCTCCTGCTGGGACCCTTGAGCTACCGCTGTCCTTACCCTTTTCAATCCATGTTGCTAATTGTCCTCCTTTCCCAACAAACTGGTCATTTCAGGACAAGGACCAGAGACCCAGAATAGGGTCAAGCTCAGTGGACATGGGTTCCTAGTAGCCAGTCCCCTGGAGAAGGGAATGGCTACCCACTTTCCACCTTCGCTCATAACCTCAGGAGTTGTAGCTAAATCCATTGTTTAAGAGAAAGAACCATCTTACTCTTCCTGCTCATAATCCCTCTCTCCCTCCACCGCCCCCTCTTCCTCATCCCGTCATCCTTTTCTCCCTCCTCCCCTCTCATGCCTGTCCTACTCATCCCATTAAAGAATTGCTGAAACACCTGTTAGAGCTGGGGGACTTCCTTCTAACTTCACAAGGGATGCCACTGTAGGATTTTTCTCCTTCTAGCAGGAAATAATGAAAACAAAAGAACAGATATTGTTTCTGGCCTCAGGCCTTGGACCACAGCCACACCTGGGGGAGCCTGCTAAGCTTTTCTGGGGTCCAGGGGCACAGGTGCCAGGCCCTCCCTGATGCAGAAGACCCTCCACTGCTCAGCTCCCTCACCTCATTGCTTCTCTAGTGGAAGCTCCACACGTCCCTGCAAGGACTGTGCTGGGTCCGACCTTTCAGGTTCCCCCGGGAGCTGTTTCTCCAGTTGGAAGGGTCAACAGAAGTGGACCCTGGTCTGTAGACTTTGCACGAATTTGGCATTAAGAGATGCAAGGATTGTTTCTTGCTCTTGGGGGCTCAAATCAAGGCTCCTTAAGCTTTGGGCACCTTCTTTAGAAAACCAAGTGATTTTCATGAAAAGAGATTTTTCTGGTTTACTCAAATGCATCTGAGGCTTCCCTAGGCCAACCCCTCGGGGCTATGGTGGCCTGGACTCCAGCGCACCCCCACCCCATTCCTCCAGACGCCTTTGCTCACCAGTGTCCACGCTGTTCCCTCTCCCCTAACACCTTTCTCTCTACTGGTGAATGTCTACTCTACTTTCAAGCTGAGAAACTGTCAGTCAATTGCCGCGGTTGGTGCACTCTCCTGTGCTCCTGCTGGGACCCTTGAGCTACCGCTGTCCTTACCCTTTTCAATCCATGTTGCTAATTGTCCTCCTTTCCCAACAAACTGGTCATTTCCAGGACAAGGACCAGAGACCCAGAATAGGGTCAAGCTCAGTGGACATGGGTTTGACCAGTAGTAGCCTTTGCAGTCCCCTGGAGAAGGGAATGGCTACCCACTCCAGTGTTCTTGCCTGGAGAATCTCATGGCCAGAGGAGCCTAGAAGGCATAGTCCATAGGGTCACCGAGAGTCAGACACAAGTGAAGGAACACAGCAGGTGTCCGGACAACTTCTGTAGTACACTGATTAATGTTGTCTTACACCATGATTTGTACAGCACTGGCCTTGGTCTTGAACATTTTTCCGTCCTCTCCAGAAGGCAGGACACTCTGTGGGACCCATGACACCAGCAGCTGGGCGGCTGGGAAGGAAAGCTCTGATTGTGGGCAACAGCGAGGTGCAGGGGAGACGGGCCTGACTCCCCGGATGAGGTCTGCCCCCCTCCACTATGATGGCACCCCAGGCTCCCAGACCTGCTGTTTGGTCATGAATGCCTCCAGCTCCAGAGCGCTTTCCAGCAGGATGACTGAGAGACAATTATCATCCAGGCTGCGCTGAGGAGCTCTCTGTGTGTGGATCTCTCGCCGGAGCTGGCGGGCTGCCACTGCACCATTTTCTGTCCCACTTGCTTAGCTTGGGTGAAAAACAACAACAAATGTTTTCTCACTGGGAGCACTTGTCTCTCCGTGCCGCCGTCTCGCCCCTCATCCTTCCTGTGCCTCAGGTTTCCCAGAAGGGTGAACTTCTCCAAGAGAACGTGCAAGTAAGCATAAGCCCCTTTCTTGCATCTGTATCCCCTTACCGCCTAGATCATTCTGAAGGCCTTTCAACGCCAGGCTGGCGTGGCCTTGTCTGAAAAGAGATTTTTCTGCCATGCTGAGGCTTCTAGGCCAACCCCTCGGGGCTATGGTGGCCTGGACTCCAGCGCACCCCACCCCATTCCTCCAGACGCCTTTGCTCACCAGTGTCCACGCTGTTCCCTCTCCCCTAACACCTTTCTCTCTACTGGTGAATGTCTACTCTACTTTCAAGCTGAGAAACTGTCAGTCAATTGCCGCGGTTGGTGCACTCTCCTGTGCTCCTGCTGGGACCCTTGAGCTACCGCTGTCCTTACCCTTTTCAATCCATGTTGCTAATTGTCCTCCTTTCCCAACAAACTGGTCATTTCCAGGACAAGGACCAGAGACCCAGAATAGGGTCAAGCTCAGTGGACATGGGTTTGACCAGTAGTAGCCTTTGCAGTCCCCTGGAGAAGGGAATGGCTACCCACTCCAGTGTTCTTGCCTGGAGAATCTCATGGCCAGAGGAGCCTAGAAGGCATAGTCCATAGGGTCACCGAGAGTCAGACACAAGTGAAGGAACACAGCAGGTGTCCGGACAACTTCTGTAGTACACTGATTAATGTTGTCTTACACCATGATTTGTACAGCACTGGCCTTGGTCTTGAACATTTTTCCGTCCTCTCCAGAAGGCAGGACACTCTGTGGGACCCATGACACCAGCAGCTGGGCGGCTGGGAAGGAAAGCTCTGATTGTGGGCAACAGCGAGGTGCAGGGGAGACGGGCCTGACTCCCCGGATGAGGTCTGCCCCCCTCCACTATGATGGCACCCCAGGCTCCCAGACCTGCTGTTTGGTCATGAATGCCTCCAGCTCCAGAGCGCTTTCCAGCAGGATGACTGAGAGACAATTATCATCCAGGCTGCGCTGAGGAGCTCTCTGTGTGTGGATCTCTCGCCGGAGCTGGCGGGCTGCCACTGCACCATTTTCTGTCCCACTTGCTTAGCTTGGGTGAAAAACAACAACAAATGTTTTCTCACTGGGAGCACTTGTCTCTCCGTGCCGCCGTCTCGCCCCTCATCCTTCCTGTGCCTCAGGTTTCCCAGAAGGGTGAACTTCTCCAAGAGAACGTGCAAGTAAGCATAAGCCCCTTTCTTGCATCTGTATCCCCTTACCGCCTAGATCATTCTGAAGGCCTTTCAACGCCAGGCTGGCGTGGCCTTGTCTCTGCCACAGTAAGGTTCCACGGGTCACCTGCCTCTCAGCAGGATTAGGGCCTCCACTGTGTGTGTTCCACGACATTTGTCCAAACCTGTCTGAGCAAGGTGGCACAATGGTTAAGAATCTGCCTCAAGAGACCCAAGAGACCCTGGTTCCATCCCAGGGTCAAGAAGATCCCTTGGAGTAGGAAATGGCAACCCACTCCAGAACTCTTGACTGGAGAATTCCATGGACCGAGGAGCCAGGTGGGATACAGTCTAGAGGGCCCAAACAAGCAGGCGCTGGGTTCACCATCCCGCACTCACTGTTGGCACCCTGACTGCACCGTGAGCATCTTTCATGGATCTCTGCACCCCCGGCACCAGGCACACGCCCTCTACACGAAAGACCCATACTAAGTGCCAGTGAGTGACTGCTGTGCCCAGTGTGGAAGGCACCACCGCAGGACAGGCTCCCGGAGCTGGCTCTTGAATCAAGAGATTAACATGCAGGAGACCTGCTGGGAGCGAGGGAAGCAGGACCAGGCGGCAGGGGAGTGGGGCTGGGACGCAGGGATGACAGAGCCCCGGAGCCGAGCTGGCTGGTGGGGGGCCAGGGGTCGGGCCTCCACTCCCACTCCTGCTTGACCCTGAACAGCCACTGGAGGAAGGCTCAGCTGAGAAGAGGCCGTGAGCCTGGGTGTGGACGTGTCTGCACGGAGTGGTCAGCTCTCAACACTCCCAGCCTGCCCTCCTCCTCCACGCTGTGTTTCTCAAGCATGGGCTGCACACTCCTGCACCACAGGCCCCCTTGCCGGAGCGCCCTATCATCACCAGTGACGGGGGGATTCCGAAGTGCTGGAAAGATTAGGAGAAACTGAGGTGGCGAGAGCGGCGTGGCTTACCCGAGATTCAGAGCAGATAGGCGGAAGGATCCAGATGAACTTCCGGTGTCTTATAGTGCCTATAGGGGTGTGGGGTGAGGCTCCTAAGAGCGCGAGCAGGGCAGGGAGGTTGTGGGGTGCAGGCAGCCATGGTCCAGCCTCATCCAGAGCAGAGGACAGCCGTCTCCTGAAGAACCCACTCCCAAGGCCAGGACTGACACAGCAGCACTTGGGATAAACATAAGTCAGGGGCATCCCATCTAATCCCGCCCCACTGGTCCCAAGAGACCCTTTTCCCCTCAAGAAAGGTCTGGCTTCTGTGAGATCCTCCTAGGAGTCATTGGAGTTGTTGCCAGCCGGGGGCGGGGGCATTGTGCCTCTGACCACCAGTGCGATGGGTCTTTCCATTAACAAGAGTCAGGGCAGCGGTATGCCACATCTACAAATACAGGGGGCGGGGCCAGCAGCAGGTGGTGTGGAGTGAAGGGCGGGGGCAGGTGCAGAGACGAAAGGGAGGGTGAGACCCAGTTAGAGCTGCAGAGCCCCAGAGAGGTGTTGGAGCTGAGGTGGGAGGGAAAGGCTGGAGCAGGGTGGGCAGGCTAGGGTGGGACCCGCAGGGCATCTTTGCCTCCCCAGCCTGCTGTGGATATACACGTGACTCTTCCTGGCTAAAATCGAGCCTGCTTCCTGCAGATTTAATTCAATGTCAGCTGCAAAGCTCTATTAACTAAATTGGCCATCAACCCGCTTGTCTGTTCCACATAATGAGGTTTTGCACAAAACGAGTTTTTCACGGCGTTAAAAAGTGTCATGTTTGAATCAAAACTTATTCCAATGTTCCGGCTAATGAAAGCCTCAAGTGAGAGTCGATCAATGGGTCTCAAGGTGTTTCCATGGAAACAGGAGGAGGGCGGCAGGTCGAATTGGAAGCCAAGTGCACCAAGGTGATGCTCTGGGGGTGTTCCTTGGTGGGACCCACACTCAGCTCCCCTGGCGAGGTGGGGGTGCCAGAGACCTGAGGCTGGAGCCAGGGTGGCATGGGCACAGAGAGAGGGCCTCCCTGGAAGCTGGGGCCTCTGGGTCTGAGTTTAGCACACTTGCTGTGCCAACCAAGCCTGTTTTTAAGGATTTATTTTGGCTTTTTTTTTTTTTTTGAAGGCCTCTGATGCTTCAACAAGACTCCCCAAACCAACATCTCATGCGCGTGGGTCCTGCTGCTGGAGCCGAGGTCTGTTCTAGCACAGCGGGGGCCAGGCGGCCAGGGTGCGGTCAGGCCTTCAGACGGGTGCTCCCAGCACACCCTGGGGAGTCGCCTTCCCTTTCTGGGCATGATTCCTCATCTCTGAAATAAAGGATAGAGTAAAGGTGCTATATTTGGGGCTGGGAGATGTAAATTCTAGGCTCCTCTCTGCCTCTGATGTGGGCGGATCCCTCGTCTATCCGAGGGGTAGCTTCTCCATCCATAAATCTGGGCGTGGCGTCTCAGGCCCTTCTCAAACCATGTCCGAGGAGCTGGGGTCCCACAGGCCAGCCGCATGGGGCCCGGCGCCCCAGGTCCCTGCGGGAGGCAGGCTGAGGTCAGTGTCCACCTCAAAGAAGCCACAGACGAACCCAGAGCCCTCCTGGGCCCGATCCTCCTCCCCCATCATCCTTACCGCCCCCCCTGGCAGGGTCGCTGTTCGGTCCCACGTGAGGCCACACCCCAGGGAGGCTGAGCCGTGCTCTTGAGTCGCCACGGCCGTTCCGCGGCGTGGCTGGGACTGGAGCCACGGCTGCTGTCGGATGTGTCGGCTGCAGCCCGGGTCTCCAGTCTCTCCCTCCACCCACGACCCCTAGGCTTACCCAACCCACACTGGCGGTTGGCCAGGCGTCTGTCCCGGAGCCCAGGCTCAGCCCCAGGGCCCTGCTTCTGATCTGTCCTCTGCAGGCTGCTTCAAGGCTGGCCCCAGCCCCACGTCCTGCCAATTTCCCCACGCTGCCATATGGCCCAAGGATCTGTTTTGCTAGGGAACAACAGGGCCAGTGAATGGCCGATTCTGTGCCAATGACCAGGGCCTGATTCAATTTAAACCTGTCTGTCCAGGGACCTGCCTGAGGGAATAAAGACTGCTCTCTCTGGGAGATGCAGGCAGGCCGCAGCCAGAGGCCCGGTAATCAGGTTTGCCGGCGCGGGCCTGGGCCCTGGCCCGGCAACACGCCCCCTTATCCACAGCCTCTGAGGGGTCAGTGTGGTGGCACGCCTGCCCTGTGGCTCCACAAGGCTCCTCTTTCCCCCTTAATCGAATCAGGCTTCAGCCTGGCATTCCCCCGGCCTGAAGTCATCACCATGGGGGTGGGGGAGGAGCTGGACGTGAAGCTTGAAGAGCTGGGGGGAGGCGAGGGCAGAGACGGCCGGGGCCAGAGGGACCCAAGATGTCACTCGGAGCTCACCCTCTCTATGGTCGAGGGGGTCAAGGCCAGAGAGGGGCAGACTTGCCTATCCAGCGGTCGTGGCAGGGGTGGAGGTGGGGCCTTGCAGAGCGGGGAGGGGAAGGCTCAACCCCGAGGGCCCTTAAGGACAAGGAATTCATTCCCCACATGCCACCCCCAGCTCCCCAAACTCTGAAGGTTGAAATGAACATGAACCGATCACTCCTGACCACCTATCACAACACAGGTGAACCGGGACCAAATAAATACAGATGACTCTCCCAAAGTAAGGAGAAAGAAAGTGGATACAAAGGATTCGTGCTGTAAGGGTCCCTGCGTAGGAAGGTCACAGACGAGAACAGACACTAGTTCTAGATGCAGGAGGAAGGGAGGAGCAGGTGCCAGCGCAGGGGTACGGGCAGCGAGGCCAGGGCTACCTAAAGCTGGGCATGCTCCGGAGTCACCCAGAGAGCTCCCTGAGAACTGGGCTCGAGAACTGGGGATCGGAATCACTGCCGGTGTTTGGACACAAGCAGAAGCCTCCCCAGAAACCTCACTGTGAGAGCCTGGACTTGAGATCCCGTGGAGGGACCCGCCGTGATGGAGGGTCCTGGGCAGGGCGAGGTAGGACCACAGCGCGGAGGCAGCGGTGTGGGTCACTCGCCTGTGGATGTAGGTGGCAGCATCTGTTAGGGAGGATGCGCTGGCGGAAGCCGCGTGTGAACCACGCCCCCACCCTCCCTGAGCAGGTGGGTCTGGGTTAGAATTTGGAGTACCTGTTGAGAGAGCGGTCAGCCAGCCCTGTAAAGGTTGCTTGTCTCCCGGGCGGCGGGCAGAGTTTAAATCGCTCAGTTACGAGTACCGCATCCGTGGCAGCCCTCATCCTACCCTGCTCTTGGCTTAACCGCAGCGCCGTGTCCCTTTATTACTTGTCCACTCGGCAAAAGCATCTCTTGGCTTTTCCAGGCCCTGTAGACCTTGGCCATCACCCTAGATGTCTTGGGATAGGCCCAGATGTTCTCTCTGAGGAAGAAACTTGGGGATGGGGTAAAATCGGTCTGCTGGGCTCGCCACCACCTTCATTCTCAGACTCAGCCCTCCGTCTGTCCCACTCAACTTGATGAACACTGGTAACCCACACGCGCTGACCCCCTTCCATCCACTCACCTCACCTCTGCGTCTGAGATTGATCAAATAAATGCCAAGAACCAACTTTCTGGCTGGTACTCTGGGAGGAGGGGGGACTAGACGGTGCTCTCCACCCAGGGTGTGGAAGGGTAGACCGTGGGATCCTGTTCAGTCCCATTCAGCCCAAGACCCTCTGGAGCCAGGGACCTGCAGCATGCCTGCTGGGGAAGGGGAGCTGAGGATGACCCTGGCCTGGGTTCCCTGGCCTGATGCATGCATGGTGATGGGGTCTGGTCACGTGCACACTAATAACACTATGAGGCCAGATGGTGGCAGACAGTTAAGAGCAAACCTTCCGTTCCTGGTCCACAGGTGTGTTAGTCTTTATCAGGGATGCAGCCCATCCGCATCATTCTAAAACTAGAAGGGGGTGGTCCTCGTGAGACAGAAGCCAGTGCATCTCTGTGGCAGGACCTTGAGCTGGCCTCGCCAGTGGAGGCCACAGGGAGTGGAGGATGGGTTGTGGCCAGCTTGTTTCAGAGCAGTAAGACCAGGTGCCAGTGACGACAAAAAAATGGATAGGAGGTGAGAGCTGTCACATGAAATTGTTCTGCACAGGCCGAAGCTGAAGCTCCAGTACTCTGGCCACCTGATGCGAAGAGCTGGCTCCTTGGAAAGGACCCTGATGCTGGGGGAATAGGAGGCAGAAGGAACAGGAGACAACAGAGGCTGAGATGTGAGATGGCATCACCGACTCAATGGACATCAGTTTGAGCAAACTCCAGGAGATAGTGAAAGACGGGGAAGCCTGGGGTGCGTCCGTCCATGGGGTCACTGAGAGTGGGGCATGACTTAGCAACTGACCAACAACAGCAAGGGCTTGATGTCCCTTTGTGTTGAGGAGGGGTCTCTGTGTGACGGGATGTGGCTGGCCCCCTGCAGGTTCATCCCGAGGTGGGGAGGGACACATCTTGGTGGCGAGAATCCTGCAGCCCTACCTTCTCCTCATCGTCCCGTTACGTCCACTGTGGACACATGGCTCCAGCCTCACTGAACTGGATCCAGCCTGGCACGTGTGTCCCTCCCTGGCCAATCCTCCGTGCCTAGCCCCCCATCAGCAGAAGAATGCCCTTCTCTCTCCAGAACTAATGGAATCCACACATCCTCAAGACCCAGTCAAATCCCACTCCTCCTAGAAAAGACTCCAGATCTGTCTGCCGAGGCTCCCACAGACTCTGAGCAGAAGTCTGCCCTGTGCCAGGGCTTTTTTTTTAAAGAAAAAAATTGTGATAAATACATATAACTTGTAATTTACCATTTCAACATTTTCAAGTGTAAATTTAGTAACATTAAGTATATTTGTGGGCAACCATCTCCACTATTCATTTCCAGGAATTTTTCAGCATTCCAAACTGAAACCCTGTACCCATTATACAATAAATCACTGGCCCCTGTCTCTCCAGCCCCCTGGGAACCTTTATTCCACTTTCTGTCTCTGTGACTTTACCTACTCTAGGTACCTACTCTAGGCATTGCTGGTGGCTCCGTGTTAAAGAATTCGCCTTCAAAGCAGAAGACTGATAGGAGGCTCGGGTTCGATCCCTGGATCGGGAAGATCCCTGGAGGAGAAAATGGTAGCCCACTCCAGTATTATTGCCTGGGAAGCCCCATGGACAGAGAAGCCTGGCGGGCTACAGTCTATGACGTTGCAAAGAGTCAGACACGCTGATCACAGAGCACGTACGCAGGCACTTACTCTAGAAGTGAAGTCGGACAATATTTGTCTCTTTGTGTCTGGATGATTTTCCTCACTAGAGTGTTTTTGTGGTTCTTCGGTGAGGTAGCATGTGTCAGAACTTCACCTCTTTTTATGGCTGAATAATACTCCGTTACATGCATTTTGTCTTTCTCCCATCTGAGTACTAACCAGGCCTGACCCAGCCTAGCTTCTGAAATCAGACACGATCAGGTGCATTCAGGCTGGTATGGCTGTAGACTCATTTTGTCTTTCAGTTCATCTGCTGATGAACATTTGGGTGGTTTCCACCTTTCACCTCTTCTGAATAGTGCTGCTATGAACGTGGGTGAACAAATGTCTGTTTGAGTTCTAGCTTTCCAGTCCTTTGGGGTGTCTACCTAGGTGTGGAATTGCTGGATCATATGGTAATTCTATGTTTGCTTTTGGGGAACTGTGTCAGGACTTTCTTTGCCCACCTGCATGTGAAGCCAGGATGGTAAGGACGGAGAGCCCATGCTGGCTTCATCTGCCCTTATCAAACGCTAAAGGGGTCTTTGGGGTCAGACAATTCCAGATTCAAATCCTAGCTCTGCTTCCCAAGGCTTTTTAAAGAAAAAATTGTGATAAATACATATAACTTGTAATTTACCATTTCAACATTTTCAAGTGTAAATTTAGTAACATTAAGTATATTTGTGGGCAACCATCTCCACTATTCATTTCCAGGAATTTTTCAGCATTCCAAACTGAAACCCTGTACCCATTATACAATAAATCACTGGCCCCTGTCTCTCCAGCCCCCTGGGAACCTTTATTCCACTTTCTGTCTCTGTGACTTTACCTACTCTAGGTACCTACTCTAGGCATTGCTGGTGGCTCCGTGTTAAAGAATTCGCCTTCAAAGCAGAAGACTGATAGGAGGCTCGGGTTCGATCCCTGGATCGGGAAGATCCCTGGAGGAGAAAATGGTAGCCCACTCCAGTATTATTGCCTGGGAAGCCCCATGGACAGAGAAGCCTGGCGGGCTACAGTCTATGACGTTGCAAAGAGTCAGACACGCTGATCACAGAGCACGCGCAGGCACTTACTCTAGAAGTGAAGTCGGACAATATTTGTCTCTTTGTGTCTGGATGATTTTCCTCACTAGAGTGTTTTTGTGGTTCTTCGGTGAGGTAGCATGTGTCAGAACTTCACCTCTTTTTATGGCTGAATAATACTCCGTTACATGCATTTTGTCTTTCTCCCATCTGAGTACTAACCAGGCCTGACCCAGCCTAGCTTCTGAAATCAGACACGATCAGGTGCATTCAGGCTGGTATGGCTGTAGACTCATTTTGTCTTTCAGTTCATCTGCTGATGAACATTTGGGTGGTTTCCACCTTTCACCTCTTCTGAATAGTGCTGCTATGAACGTGGGTGAACAAATGTCTGTTTGAGTTCTAGCTTTCCAGTCCTTTGGGGTGTCTACCTAGGTGTGGAATTGCTGGATCATATGGTAATTCTATGTTTGCTTTTGGGGAACTGTGTCAGGACTTTCTTTGCCCACCTGCATGTGAAGCCAGGATGGTAAGGACGGAGAGCCCATGCTGGCTTCATCTGCCCTTATCAAACGCTAAAGGGGTCTTTGGGGTCAGACAATTCCAGATTCAAATCCTAGCTCTGCTTCCCAAGGCTGAGCCTTCACATTCCTGTTTCTGGATACAGACTATAGCACTTACCTCATGGGGTTACTGTAAACATGAAATGGGATTCACCATGTGAAATGCCTGGCACCCTGCAGGTGTTCAATAAATATTCATCCTGCTTCCCCTCACCCACTTCTGTTTCCTCATCTGTAAAAAAGCATCTTATTTATTAAATGCTTCGTAAACCCCAAATGCTTTCAGGACAACTGGGTGGAAATGTTCAGAGGCAACTTTCTTTAGAAAACATGCCCCCCTTTCAAAAAGAAGCCCATAATTCCTCCACATGCTCCCCCATCTGTTCCCCCAAATGTGATAATTAGGAAATGATGCTGTCACTTTCCAATGTGAGAAATCGGCCCCTCCCGTCTCATCTCTGAGCAACACAGCAGAAGGGTAAGCAGATAGCTCTTAGAGCCCACAGCCGGCCCCTTCCCCCGTCCCCGTGGGCTTGATGGTGTTCAAAACCCACGTCAGTCTCCACTAGGAGGCAGTCCAGAGGGGGACAGAGCCTGCTCTGCTCCTTGAAGCCATGCCCCTCTCCCCCGCCTTCCCTCTGCCACGCTCCCAGCCCCATCACGTGCATCCTTCAAAAGCATCCTCTAGCCCTGAAGCCCTCCTTGACTGCCTGCCTCCCAGCCCTTCACCTGCACTCGCTTTGGCATTGCACAAACACTTCCAGGAGCAGTCAAAGGGCAAGACGGGTTCCTCAGTGGGTCCACTGCAGGCCTACCGGCCTTAGGAGCGTCAGAGGTAGGGTGTATGGGGAATGTCGCGGCTTAAAGGGTCGCCGATGTCCCGTGCTGCTCCATCTCTTCACTCGGCCCTGCTGGGTGCCCGCCTGGGCCTCAGCTAGTCCTGCTTGTGCTCTAGAGACAGAAGCCGCCCTTCCAGCCACAACATCCAGACACAGCACGGCCCCCCAGGAGAAGAGAAGCGTATATTCTGTGTCTCCTTGTAACAGCAAGGACGCTTGCTCAGGAGCTCCCAGTGGACTTCCCTTTCCATCTGATTGAAAAGATCTTGGTCCCCTGAGGGAAATGGGTCCAAAATTCGAAATCCTACCCTTCCCAAGGCTGAGCCTTCACATTCCTGTTTCTGGATACAGACTATAGCACTTACCTCATGGGGTTACTGTAAACATGAAATGGGATTCACCATGTGAAATGCCTGGCACCCTGCAGGTGTTCAATAAATATTCATCCTGCTTCCTCACCCACTTCTGTTTCCTCATCTGTAAAAAAGCATCTTATTTATTAAATGCTTCGTAAACCCCAAATGCTTTCAGGACAACTGGGTGGAAATGTTCAGAGGCAACTTTCTTTAGAAAACATGCCCCCCTTTCAAAAAGAAGCCCATAATTCCTCCACATGCTCCCCCATCTGTTCCCCCAAATGTGATAATTAGGAAATGATGCTGTCACTTTCCAATGTGAGAAATCGGCCCCTCCCGTCTCATCTCTGAGCAACACAGCAGAAGGGTAAGCAGATAGCTCTTAGAGCCCACACCCGGGCCCCTTCCCCCGTCCCCGTGGGCTTGATGGTGTTCAAAACCCACGTCAGTCTCCACTAGGAGGCAGTCCAGAGGGGGACAGAGCCTGCTCTGCTCCTTGAAGCCATGCCCCTCTCCCCCGCCTTCCCTCTGCCACGCTCCCAGCCCCATCACGTGCATCCTTCAAAAGCATCCTCTAGCCCTGAAGCCCTCCTTGACTGCCTGCCTCCCAGCCCTTCACCTGCACTCGCTTTGGCATTGCACAAACACTTCCAGGAGCAGTCAAAGGGCAAGACGGGTTCCTCAGTGGGTCCACTGCAGGCCTACCGGCCTTAGGAGCGTCAGAGGTAGGGTGTATGGGGAATGTCGCGGCTTAAAGGGTCGCCGATGTCCCGTGCTGCTCCATCTCTTCACTCGGCCCTGCTGGGTGCCCGCCTGGGCCTCAGCTAGTCCTGCTTGTGCTCTAGAGACAGAAGCCGCCCTTCCAGCCACAACATCCAGACACAGCACGGCCCCCCAGGAGAAGAGAAGCGTATATTCTGTGTCTCCTTGTAACAGCAAGGACGCTTGCTCAGGAGCTCCCAGTGGACTTCCCTTTCCATCTGATTGAAAAGATCTTGGTCCCCTGCCAATCCCCAAACTACTGTCTGGCGAGGGGAATGGAATCGTCATAACCCACCAGCTGGATCAGAAGTCACTTGAGAGTAGACGATGGGGTCTCATTACCGGAACAGGTGGCCTCTGGAGCAGTGGATGCTTCCAGGTGGGAATCAAGCAGAGCGTAACCCCACCCTCTCACTCACGGCCTCTGAGCCTAGGTGTCCTCCTTCACGAGGACAGTGAGATCCGCTTTACTTATATTTTTTTAATTTATTTTTTTATTGAAGAATAGGTGACTGACAGTGTTGTGTTAATTTCTGACGGACAGCAAAGTGACTCAGTTATATACAAATATGTGTTCTTTTTCTTATATTCTTTTCCATTACAGTTTATCCCGAAGAATGGATCTAGTTCTCTGCTATACAGTAGGACTTTGCTGTCCGTCCTTTCTACATGTAATAGTTTGCATCTACTAATCCTGAATTCCTAGCTCATCCCTCCCTAACCTGCTTCCCCCTTGGAAGCCACAAGTCGTTTCTCTACGTGAGTTTGTTTCTGTTCCATAGATATGTTCATTAGTGCAATAGTTTAGATTCCACGTAAAAGTGATGTCCTAGGATATTCATCTTTCTCTTGACTTACTTTGTTTAGTATGATCATCTCTCCGTCTATCCATGGTGTTGAAAATGACATTATTTTGTTCTTTTTTTATGACTGGGTAGTATTCCTTTGTATATATGTACCACATTTTCTTTATCCTTTCGTCTGTTGATGGATATTTATGTTGTTTCCATGGTGATACCTATTTTGAATGGTTAAAGTTAGACTCTAGCACCCAAACATTTCTCTAATTAATTACTCCATGACTCACCATCCACGTTGTTACCATTTTTCCCAGCCCATTCGTCTCTCTTCTCTCTCTTTTCTTTCTTTCTTTCTCTCATTTACACATGTATAAACACACACATACCTTTTAGGATTTTTAACTGACCTGTATCTTACATATACAAGGTACACAAATCTTATACCTATAAGGTTTTTACATGGGTATGCTCTCTATATAATCACCAACCAAATAAAGATTTAAAATATTTCCGGTATCCCAGATGGCTTCTTTGTACCTTCTCCCAGTGAATATCGCCCCCAACGGTAACCTCTATCTGACCTCTAGTACCATATGCCTATTTCGAATACTATAGAAATAGAACAATATAGTTTGACTTCTTTGCTTAACATATAATGTCTGGGAAATTAATCCATGTTATTGCATGTAGATTTTTTTTACCGGTACATAGTATACCTTTGTATGAATACATTACAATTTATTTACCCAATTTGCCACCAGAGGAAAGCCCGTGCAATAATGAACACCCAGCACAGACACAAATAAGACAATGAAATATTTGTTTAAATATTTTAAGTATTTTTGTGCAGGAGACCTTCCATGCTGGCCACACATTTCATGCTGAGACTGATCATCACATGTTTTTAAAGTTCAAATTCTCAACTACAGAGTCTGGCAAACGTTAGCATTGTTGAAAAAACTATACACATGGGCTTCCCTGGTGGTCCAGTGGGTAAGGACACCGCCTTGCCCTGCAAGGGTCGCCAGTTCGATCCCTGGCCTGGGAAGATCCCACGTGCCGCGGAGCGGCTGGACCGATGTGTCCAATCACCGAGCCGGAGCTCTGGGGCGCATGCACCCAGAGCCAGTGCTCAGCGACAACAGAGGCCACTGCGATGGGAGGCTCACATGGGCCAAAGAACAAAGATGGATGAAAATAGATAAACGAAAGACCAATAGAAGTGGCCCGTCTGCCCCCCTCCCTTCCCAACCCGCCCCCCCTCAAAAAAGCTATACACATGCATGCATTTGTCATTTATACTTGGCCACCCATCTTAAAAGCAACTTAATTTTTTTTTTTTAAGTAAGCAATTGAAATAATAAAAGTTAAGCATTATAGTCAGACAATGTTGCTAAGAAGCCCCAAAAGTAATTCTAGTTTAAAAAAACAATGGAAGAAATACTTTAATATTATAGATATAGATATGGATATATAGATATATAATATTATATGCATTCTCAGTTACTTTGTTGTGTCTGACTCTTTGCGACCCCAAGGACTGTAGCCCACCAGGCTCCTCTGTCCGTGGGACAACAGCAGCAAGAATACTGGAGTGGGTTGCCATTTCCTCCTCCAGAGGAGCTTCCCAACCCAGGGACTGAACCCTAGACTCCTACACTGGCAGGTGAATTCCTTACCACTGAGCCACCTGGGAAGCTATAATATATAAATATATATTTTATGTATATAATATATCTAATATATACATATCCGCTATATAACAGTGAAGAAATAAAGATAAAATCAAATCTTTTAATGAATTTCCTAAATTAAGTGCCAGTTTAATGGAGTCAAGATTTAAAACACTTCATGAAACGTGAAGAAGAAAATTGTGGATACTTAAGGCAACCTATGAAAATGACTGATGCAAGAGTTAAGTGGAGTAACCAAGGGAAAACCTGTCCTCCAGTTCTTCCTTCACTAGGACTGCCCTCCTCTGGGTGGTTGTTCTTTCTTTTGGTTCCTGTTTGTCCCTAATAGTGAGTCCCGGGAGACGTCCAAGCCGCCATTAATAACCCACAACTGACCAATTAGGTTAAACTGCAAAACTGGAATGACTCAGTTGAAAATGTCGATGTTCCAGTTCAGCTTAGGAAGCAAATTAGGCCAGAAAGCCCCGTTTGACATAATCAGGCAAATTTACCATCATTAGTGGCAATTAAGATAAAGTGTTAATAACTCTATTTACCTTGGTGGGAAAACCTGTAGGGTGCAGCCTGACGAGGGCCTGAGTTCCAGATGAAGCCCCTGGGGCTTGAAGGATGCTCTCATCCCTCCTCCGAGAACATCAGAAGATGAAAGCCCCCTTAGGGAGCATCATTTTACAGATAGAGAATCGAACGCTGGAAGCTCTGATGGGCCTTAGCTCTGCCTGCGGACCTAGCAACTTCATTTAGCTGCCTCTCTGGTATAAAGGGTTTTGCTGATGGATGGGGCGAAGAAGCAGGAGGGAAAGTCGGCTCTTCAGAGCCACACCTGTGTGCTAGGCTCCTAATTAACTACGCATTAACGTCACAGAGTTGACCGTCTTAACCCTAACAAACATGACCTTTCTTGAGCGACCTCGTGAGTCCCATGTCACAGATGAGAACACTGAGGCTGGTTAAAGTAAAAGCAGCGGCACAAGGCGAGGGAGCCCTTACATCCTGCTCCAAATCTTCAGTGTGGCCTATTCCACCCGACAGCCTTTCTGAGGTCATCTAGCTCCACCGCTCACCCTGGCTGGGGCTGGCATTGCCAGTTCCCCGGAGGGGATCCGGCGTGGGAGGACGAGGATCAAAGAGGGCTCGGGGCCTGCCGGGGCCTGCCTGCCTCTCCCTGGGCTGCCGGAGGCTGTGGGACAGTCTCTCACCAGAGGGGCTTCCTCTCCTGGCTTCCAGACTGGGAAAAGAGCAGGGCTGGGGCATTCCTGAGCTGGAGAAGGGGGCACTGGGCGGATAATTATGGGGTAGGGAGCAGGAGGGAATTCAAGCCATTGCCCAGGTAATTGAGGCCCAGTGGTCCACTTTCCCTGAACATCTGGGGACCAGGCTCAGGCGGCTAACAGCCCAAAGTTTCAGGTAATGGTGTCTGAATAGTCCCAGGAAGCAGGGGGCTCTGAGATCCCCAGTCCTTGCTTCAGGCTGTCTCCAGCCTCGTCTTCCGTCAGGGGAAGGCGAGTTGCCTGTGAGGCGACTGCCCGTGGAATTTACTGATAGAAACTGCTTTGCTCCACTGTCCGTGGGATTAAATCACTTCTTTCTTTTATATATATATATATATATATATATATATATATATGTATTTTAACTATTTATTTATTTGCCTGCACTAGGTCTTTGTTGCTGTGACCTGGCTTTCTCCAGCTGCAGTGAGTGAGGGCTACTCTCTAGTTGCGGTACAAGGACTTCCCATTACAGTGGCTCCTCTTATTGTGGAAGACAGGCGCTAGGGCACAGGGGCTTCAGTAGCCACAGCACATGGGCTCAGTAGTTGTGATGCACGAGCCTAGTTGCTTCTCGGCATGTAGGATCTTCCTGGACCAGGAATCGAACCAATGTCCCTTGCAATGCAAGGCAGACTCTTTACCCCTGGACCACCAGGGAAGCCCTATTTTTATTTATTCCTTCGGCTGTGAAGGGTCTTATTTGTGGCTTACAGGATCTTCAATCTTCATTGCAGCATGCACACTCTTAGTTGTGGCATGTGGGATCTAGTTCCCTGATCAGGAATTAAATCTGGTCCCCTATATTGGGAGTGTGAAGTCTTGGCCACTGGATCACCAGGGAAGTCCCAGGTTGAAATAACTCCTAATCACTGGGTCGCCCTGTAGGGTTATCACAGTGACCCCATATTACACATGGAGAGACTGAGACCTAGATGGTGAAAGCGGGGTGCTCAGAGTCACATCCCCAAATGCGAACTAACTGGAAACGCCGGCCTCTCTGGATTGCTGGTCCCATTATCTTCTGCCTGGACCGCCCAGCTCTCGCCCAGAGACTGAGGTCTGGACACGTGTGTTCCATTCCATCCTTCCCACCACCAGCCCCCACCTATGGAGACCCACCGATTTGCCATCCCCGGAACGAATGTTGAGGTCACCACGTCAGGAGCTGGAATTCTCCTCGCTGCCCGAGAGCCCGGCTTTTGTGTTTGTTGTGTACACAAAGGCAGCCTAAGTTAGCACATGTGTTCCAGCGGCTTCCACCCCCGGCCCCTCTCCAGGGACCCATGGGGAATTCTGCTAAGATAATTATCTCCAACTGGGGTTTTGTTCAGTCCTCTGGTAAGACAAGCTCCTGTTTAGAATAATAAGGCTCTGCTATTGAAGGCTAGCTGGGAAATATTTTTCAAACAAGCAATTCACGTATGTGTTTCACATATGCCGCTCATTAAGGTTTATCAGACCTTTTGGTCTTCACAATCAAGCTTGTTTTTTAAAGGTTAACGTCAGCAAGCCCTAAGCCCGCCCCCTCAGGGAAGGCTAGTCGCTGCACAGGGGCTTCAGTGGCTCCTCTTATTGTGGAAGACAGGCGCTAGGGCACAGGGGCTTCAGTAGCCACAGCACATGGGCTCAGTAGTTGTGATGCACGAGCCTAGTTGCTTCTCGGCATGTAGGATCTTCCTGGACCAGGAATCGAACCAATGTCCCTTGCAATGCAAGGCAGACTCTTTACCCCTGGACCACCAGGGAAGCCCTATTTTTATTTATTCCTTCGGCTGTGAAGGGTCTTATTTGTGGCTTACAGGATCTTCAATCTTCATTGCAGCATGCACACTCTTAGTTGTGGCATGTGGGATCTAGTTCCCTGATCAGGAATTAAATCTGGTCCCCTATATTGGGAGTGTGAAGTCTTGGCCACTGGATCACCAGGGAAGTCCCAGGTTGAAATAACTCCTAATCACTGGGTCGCCCTGTAGGGTTATCACAGTGACCCCATATTACACATGGAGAGACTGAGACCTAGATGGTGAAAGCGGGTGCTCAGAGTCACATCCCCAAATGCGAACTAACTGGAAACGCCGGCCTCTCTGGATTGCTGGTCCCATTATCTTCTGCCTGGACCGCCCAGCTCTGCCCAGAGACTGAGGTCTGGACACGTGTGTTCCATTCCATCCTTCCCACCACCAGCCCCCACCTATGGAGACCCACCGATTTGCCATCCCCGGAACGAATGTTGAGGTCACCACGTCAGGAGCTGGAATTCTCCTCGCTGCCCGAGAGCCCGGCTTTTGTGTTTGTTGTGTACACAAAGGCAGCCTAAGTTAGCACATGTGTTCCAGCGGCTTCCACCCCCGGCCCCTCTCCAGGGACCCATGGGGAATTCTGCTAAGATAATTATCTCCAACTGGGGTTTTGTTCAGTCCTCTGGTAAGACAAGCTCCTGTTTAGAATAATAAGGCTCTGCTATTGAAGGCTAGCTGGGAAATATTTTTCAAACAAGCAATTCACGTATGTGTTTCACATATGCCGCTCATTAAGGTTTATAAGACCTTTTGGTCTTCACAATAAAGCTTGTTTTTTTTAAAGGTTAACGTCAGCAAGCCCCGGTTAATGCCAGCTCCCCGCACCCCTCTTCAGAGGGGACAGAAGTCCTGGGAAGTGTTGAAAGGGAATCAAAAAGCTGATGGCCCCCAACCCAGTGGAGGGAGGAAGAGTGACCCTGAGACGTCTCCATCCAGCCCCCGCCTCGCTGAGCAGGACCTGGAGGGCAGTCCTCCTGCCTGACCCCTACATAGGACCAGGCCTCGACGATTTGGACAAGATCCCATCTTTATCTCAGTGACTCCCATCGTGGCAGACATTAGCCTCACTGGGAACATTTGAGTAACACACACGCCTAGATTCCTATTCTCCAAACCCTGATGATGTTGATCAGAGGTGGGTCCCTGGGCTGGGTCACTGTTGCAGTCCGTGGGCGATGCTGGTGCCCGGGCAGGGTCCAGACCACCAGTGAACGCCTAGGGCCTCCAAGCTGCCCTGCAGGTGGGCGAGCCAGGAGCCATCCCCATCCTAGAGATGAGGAGATGAGGAGATGAGGAAGCGAGGCCCAGGGAGCAGGTGTGGCTGAGCTGGGACTTAACCCTGGATTTCCCGACTCCCTCTTCCAAGCCCTTCCCCTTGCCAGCCACGTGACAGGGATGGGGACGGCTTATCAGTGAGTGAGCCCCAGATCTTTGCATGTTCTCTCATTCAAGCCTAACAAGCCACTGAAGTTGGTATGAGGACAGCCACGTTGCAGATGAGGAAACGGAGGCCTGGAGAGGTTGTAGGACATGCTTAGTGTCTCATCAAACACAGAGCAATTGATCGCAAATAGCCTGCAGGAGATAGGGACTGCGGCCATAGAAATGTAGCCATTAGGGTCCCACCACTGGGGGCCTCTCACTCCTGGGTCTAAAGAGTCCTCGAGGTCCTTTAAGGACCTGATGCAGAAAGAGGAAGCAGCCGTCGGTGTATCCTCCACCTCCTCCCCAGCGCACGCTGCGGCTGGAGTTTTTTTTATAAGCAGCTTTTTAAAACGTTCAGCAAAAAGCAATTCACGTATGTGTTTCACATATGCCGCTCATTAAGGTTTATAAGACCTTTTGGTCTTCACAATAAAGCTTGTTTTTTTTAAAGGTTAACGTCAGCAAGCCCCGGTTAATGCCAGCTCCCCGCACCCCTCTTCAGAGGGGACAGAAGTCCTGGGAAGTGTTGAAAGGGAATCAAAAAGCTGATGGCCCCCAACCCAGTGGAGGGAGGAAGAGTGACCCTGAGACGTCTCCATCCAGCCCCCGCCTCGCTGAGCAGGACCTGGAGGGCAGTCCTCCTGCCTGACCCCTACATAGGACCAGGCCTCGACGATTTGGACAAGATCCCATCTTTATCTCAGTGACTCCCATCGTGGCAGACATTAGCCTCACTGGGAACATTTGAGTAACACACACGCCTAGATTCCTATTCTCCAAACCCTGATGATGTTGATCAGAGGTGGGTCCCTGGGCTGGGTCACTGTTGCAGTCCGTGGGGCGATGCTGGTGCCCGGGCAGGGTCCAGACCACCAGTGAACGCCTAGGGCCTCCAAGCTGCCCTGCAGGTGGGCGAGCCAGGAGCCATCCCCATCCTAGAGATGAGGAGATGAGGAGATGAGGAAGCGAGGCCCAGGGAGCAGGTGTGGCTGAGCTGGGACTTAACCCTGGATTTCCCGACTCCCTCTTCCAAGCCCTTCCCCTTGCCAGCCACGTGACAGGGATGGGGACGGCTTATCAGTGAGTGAGCCCCAGATCTTTGCATGTTCTCTCATTCAAGCCTAACAAGCCACTGAAGTTGGTATGAGGACAGCCACGTTGCAGATGAGGAAACGGAGGCCTGGAGAGGTTGTAGGACATGCTTAGTGTCTCATCAAACACAGAGCAATTGATCGCAAATAGCCTGCAGGAGATAGGGACTGCGGCCATAGAAATGTAGCCATTAGGGTCCCACCACTGGGGGCCTCTCACTCCTGGGTCTAAAGAGTCCTCGAGGTCCTTTAAGGACCTGATGCAGAAAGAGGAAGCAGCCGTCGGTGTATCCTCCACCTCCTCCCCAGCGCACGCTGCGGCTGGATGTTTCACCGACATTTTAAAACTGCAATCAATCAGGCAGGAGTTGTCCTGCCCAATTTAAAGGAGACAGAGCTGAGACCTGGTGCTTGGTGTGACCTGCTCCACGTCACAGATTGGGAGAGTCAGATCAAAGCTCCGCAGTCCACGGTCTCCCGCCACCCCACCTCCTCCCCACGTCAAAATGGCAGGCGTGACCTCCCCAGACATCTAGAGAGAAGAGGTGTTGGGAAAGCTGAAAACAACAAACATAATTTAAAAAGTGGGCGGGGGGTGGGCAGTTTTATTGTGACCTTGGTTAGATTTCATTGTTTTTGAAGTCACCATTAAATTGGTACCAGAGCATTTTAATCAATTAGGTGGAAGCTGGCTATTTGTGAAACCACCAAGAGTGTGTTTCTTTTGTTATTAATTAAGAGCATCATTCTTTTAAAATATTCTTTGAACAAACTGGTTCTTTGCCTCCTAGTTTCTTTCATTTTTGATATTTGAAAACTTGAAATTTTTAAAAATTTTATATTGGGTCATACTTGATCAGCAATGTTTGGTTACTTTCGCGTATTTTTTGCTGTTTTAGTCATCAAGTCATGTGCAACGCTTTTGCAACTCCATGTTCAGCAGGCTCCTTTGTCCACGGGATTCTTCTACTCCAGGCACTCTTCCTGACCCAACGATCAAACCCATCTCCTGTCCCCTCCACTGGCAAGTGGATTCTTTATCACTGAGCCATCTGGGAAGGCCCTGTTTCAGGCATACATCACAGTCACTCAGGTTCTAGTTTCTTTTAAACATGACCATAGTAGGTAGGGCAGGTGAAAGCAGAAAACCACAACTGGGGGAGAGCCCAGGCCTGGGACCCTGGAAAGCTGGCTCTGCCCCCGTTCTGCCCCTGACCTTCAACACGATCTTGGGCACTTGACTTTCATGAGCCTCCATTTCTTCCCCAAGTGAGAGGTTTTGATGTCTATCCCTGCTTCCTGTCAGGGATGCTGTGAGCATGGAAATGAGAGACTGGAGATGAAACAGTAAAAACTACAAAGGATTATGCAAATCAGGCGTGTTGCTAAGGAAAGTATTACTATTAATATATAAAACTGCAATCAATCAGGCAGGAGTTGTCCTGCCCAATTTAAAGGAGACAGAGCTGAGACCTGGTGCTTGGTGTGACCTGCTCCACGTCACAGATTGGGAGAGTCAGATCAAAGCTCCGCAGTCCACGGTCTCCCGCCACCCCACCTCCTCCCCACGTCAAAATGGCAGGCGTGACCTCCCCAGACATCTAGAGAGAAGAGGTGTTGGGAAAGCTGAAAACAACAAACATAATTTAAAAAGTGGGCGGGGGGTGGGCAGTTTTATTGTGACCTTGGTTAGATTTCATTGTTTTTGAAGTCACCATTAAATTGGTACCAGAGCATTTTAATCAATTAGGTGGAAGCTGGCTATTTGTGAAACCACCAAGAGTGTGTTTCTTTTGTTATTAATTAAGAGCATCATTCTTTTAAAATATTCTTTGAACAAACTGGTTCTTTGCCTCCTAGTTTCTTTCATTTTTGATATTTGAAAACTTGAAATTTTTAAAAATTTTATATTGGGTCATACTTGATCAGCAATGTTTGGTTACTTTCGCGTATTTTTTGCTGTTTTAGTCATCAAGTCATGTGCAACGCTTTTGCAACTCCATGTTCAGCAGGCTCCTTTGTCCACGGGATTCTTCTACTCCAGGCACTCTTCCTGACCCAACGATCAAACCCATCTCCTGTCCCCTCCACTGGCAAGTGGATTCTTTATCACTGAGCCATCTGGGAAGGCCCTGTTTCAGGCATACATCACAGTCACTCAGGTTCTAGTTTCTTTTAAACATGACCATAGTAGGTAGGGCAGGTGAAAGCAGAAAACCACAACTGGGGGAGAGCCCAGGCCTGGGACCCTGGAAAGCTGGCTCTGCCCCCGTTCTGCCCCTGACCTTCAACACGATCTTGGGCACTTGACTTTCATGAGCCTCCATTTCTTCCCCAAGTGAGAGGTTTTGATGTCTATCCCTGCTTCCTGTCAGGGATGCTGTGAGCATGGAAATGAGAGACTGGAGATGAAACAGTAAAAACTACAAAGGATTATGCAAATCAGGCGTGTTGCTAAGGAAAGTATTACTATTAATATATAAAAGCAGTTGGCTAACATTGGTCAGAAGTATGCACTGTTATTCCCAGTTAGTTAGAAAAAAGTTATCAGCAACAATTGATGGCAACACCTACGTCCTCACAGTCCTTTGAGGTCCGGGGAGCCACCGACTGGAGACAAAGAGTCAGTCCTCACCCGCTCATTCCATGACTGGGGACCCGATGCGAGCCAGCCCTGGGCTGAGGGAGGTGCTGAGAGGAAGCCGGCGCAGGGCAAAGGAAGAGCAACCTTCACCCACTCCACCAGTAAAGCAGGGTGAGATGAGGACAGCAGAAAGAAGAAAGAATTTCCATGAAAGCCCAGAGAAGCGAGACGTGGGTGGGTTGGAGTGAGTACACACCCGCTTGTGAGATTTGGTCACATTTGTGGTTTTCTTCTGTGAGCTCTTACTCTCATCCTTCACCCCTAGTGTCTACCAGGGTCTCCCCTAGCATCTCCCCTTGGAGCTGAGCTGCAGAGGATTTGACATGATGGGGCCCTTTGCATGCCCTTGGACTGGGCTAGCTGGTCTACCTCCAGCTGCCCTAAGCACAGACCTCAGGAACTCCTCAGGGAAAACACTCCCGAGGGAGCCTCTCAGGTCACTGCCTCAGGGGTGGTCCATCTGCTCACCATCCATCTATCCATCCCACCATCTTCACTCACCAGCTCCCATTGATTCACATATGTTCCACCCATTGACATCCATCAGTAAAAAGCCCTTAGCACAGTCTACACCTGGAATTCACTTCCATTAATGCATTCAACAGACACTGCAGGTTCTAGTTTCTTTTAAACATGACCATAGTAGGTAGGGCAGGTGAAAGCAGAAAACCACAACTGGGGGAGAGCCCAGGCCTGGGACCCTGGAAAGCTGGCTCTGCCCCCGTTCTGCCCCTGACCTTCAACACGATCTTGGGCACTTGACTTTCATGAGCCTCCATTTCTTCCCCAAGTGAGAGGTTTTGATGTCTATCCCTGCTTCCTGTCAGGGATGCTGTGAGCATGGAAATGAGAGACTGGAGATGAAACAGTAAAAACTACAAAGGATTATGCAAATCAGGCGTGTTGCTAAGGAAAGTATTACTATTAATATATAAAAGCAGTTGGCTAACATTGGTCAGAAGTATGCACTGTTATTCCCAGTTAGTTAGAAAAAAGTTATCAGCAACAATTGATGGCAACACCTACGTCCTCACAGTCCTTTGAGGTCCGGGGAGCCACCGACTGGAGACAAAGAGTCAGTCCTCACCCGCTCATTCCATGACTGGGGACCCGATGCGAGCCAGCCCTGGGCTGAGGGAGGTGCTGAGAGGAAGCCGGCGCAGGGCAAAGGAAGAGCAACCTTCACCCACTCCACCAGTAAAGCAGGGTGAGATGAGGACAGCAGAAAGAAGAAAGAATTTCCATGAAAGCCCAGAGAAGCGGGGCGTGGGTGGGTTGGAGTGAGTACACACCGCTTGTGAGATTTGGTCACATTTGTGGTTTTCTTCTGTGAGCTCTTACTCTCATCCTTCACCCCTAGTGTCTACCAGGGTCTCCCCTAGCATCTCCCCTTGGAGCTGAGCTGCAGAGGATTTGACATGATGGGGCCCTTTGCATGCCCTTGGACTGGGCTAGCTGGTCTACCTCCAGCTGCCCTAAGCACAGACCTCAGGAACTCCTCAGGGAAAACACTCCCGAGGGAGCCTCTCAGGTCACTGCCTCAGGGGTGGTCCATCTGCTCACCATCCATCTATCCATCCCACCATCTTCACTCACCAGCTCCCATTGATTCACATATGTTCCACCCATTGACATCCATCAGTAAAAAGCCCTTAGCACAGTCTACACCTGGAATTCACTTCCATTCATGCATTCAACAGACATTTATTGGGAGCCTGGAATTGACCAGACTTTGTTCTATGTCACAAGGCCTTTCTGATAGACTTCTTCAGAAGCCTGCATAAATACAACTCAACATGACCAAGGAGGTCCTTTCCTTTTTTCACATCACTCATCAGAGGAAACATAATTCATTCATCTGGCAAATATCATGACTCATGAAGTAAATACATAATATTCCATACTGCCTAAACTTCACATATATAATATAAAATCCAGATTCGCTTAACTTTTAGGGCTGGCGGGACTATAGAGATCACATCCCATTCTACTGATGGCATCACCCAGGCTTAGAGAGCGGGGAGCAAAGGGCTCAAGGTCACACAGCAGGTGAGCGCAGAGCTAAAGCTCTTATCCCCCTATCCCAGAGCAGTCTTCAACCCCATATTACGGTATGTTCTAGAACATGCCAAATGAGCTTGAAAAAAATCCCTTTTGGATTCAGCGGCCGAGCCCCTTCACTGTTCACCTAAAACTATCACAAAATTGTTAACTGACTATACCCCAATACAAAATGTTCTTGGTTTTCAAAATAAAAAATTTTTTTCAACACAACAGACAAACAAACAAAAAGGACTGGCTTGCAATCATTAAACTGTCAGGGAACAGAATGAATCTGCCTGTGGGTTCTGCTTAACTCCTGGACAGTTGTCTGTTACTATTTGGAGCCCATTGGGAGCCATTTGAGGTTTTCTTCTGTGAGCTCTTACTCTCATCCTTCACCCCTAGTGTCTACCAGGGTCTCCCCTAGCATCTCCCCTTGGAGCTGAGCTGCAGAGGATTTGACATGATGGGGCCCTTTGCATGCCCTTGGACTGGGCTAGCTGGTCTACCTCCAGCTGCCCTAAGCACAGACCTCAGGAACTCCTCAGGGAAAACACTCCCGAGGGAGCCTCTCAGGTCACTGCCTCAGGGGTGGTCCATCTGCTCACCATCCATCTATCCATCCCACCATCTTCACTCACCAGCTCCCATTGATTCACATATGTTCCACCCATTGACATCCATCAGTAAAAAGCCCTTAGCACAGTCTACACCTGGAATTCACTTCCATTCATGCATTCAACAGACATTTATTGGGAGCCTGGAATTGACCAGACTTTGTTCTATGTCACAAGGCCTTTCTGATAGACTTCTTCAGAAGCCTGCATAAATACAACTCAACATGACCAAGGAGGTCCTTTCCTTTTTACACATCACTCATCAGAGGAAACATAATTCATTCATCTGGCAAATATCATGACTCATGAAGTAAATACATAATATTCCATACTGCCTAAACTTCACATATATAATATAAAATCCAGATTCGCTTAACTTTTAGGGCTGGCGGGACTATAGAGATCACATCCCATTCTACTGATGGCATCACCCAGGCTTAGAGAGCGGGGAGCAAAGGGCTCAAGGTCACACAGCAGGTGAGCGCAGAGCTAAAGCTCTTATCCCCCTATCCCAGAGCAGTCTTCAACCCCATATTACGGTATGTTCTAGAACATGCCAAATGAGCTTGAAAAAAATCCCTTTTGGATTCAGCGGCCGAGCCCCTTCACTGTTCACCTAAAACTATCACAAAATTGTTAACTGACTATACCCCAATACAAAATGTTCTTGGTTTTCAAAATAAAAAATTTTTTTCAACACAACAGACAAACAAACAAAAAGGACTGGCTTGCAATCATTAAACTGTCAGGGAACAGAATGAATCTGCCTGTGGGTTCTGCTTAACTCCTGGACAGTTGTCTGTTACTATTTGGAGCCCATTGGGAGCCTTGGGTGACTGGCTAAAAGCGAGGTCTTCTCTTGTCTGCGGCTATGGCCTGTGCCCACTTTAGAGGCTTGGCATGCCAGAGTTTGAGCTATAGGTATCAGGGAAGAGGGTAGAATTAGCCTCTCATAAACTGAGCCTGGTCCTACAGACATGAGTGTCACATTCTCACCCTCAGTGCCATTCCCAGCCCCAGACTCCTCTGTCTGAGGCAGCTGGTGGACCTCAAGCCTCACAATCTCTGCCCATTTATGGGGTCAACCATCCATTCATCCAATCAGAAGACATCAACCACTAGACCTTGTCTAGTTCAATGAGAGTTGCTTTCGGAGATTCAGAGAAATTCACTCAAATGACCCTCCAGATAACCAGCACATTGAGGGCACAGACTGTGCCATCCATTTGGCATCTCAAGTACCACCCACGGTGAAGGTAGAAGTGTTGGTCAGCCAGCTGTGTCTGACTCTTTGCGACCCTCTGGACTGTAGCCCACCAGACGCCTCTGTCCATGGGATTCTCCAGGCAAGAAGACTGGAGTGGGTCGCCATGCCCTTCTCCAGGGGATCTTCCCAACCCAGGGATCGAACCCAGGTGTCCTGCATTGCAGGCAGATGTTCTGTAAGTGACTGTTGGTTGAATGGATGATCTGCTGGATAGCTTACCAACTTGAAGATAGTGGGCAAAATCACCCAGCCTCTCTAACCCTCACTTTTGTCATGTCTAAAATGAGAGCACTGGTAACACTGACCTGAAATGACTCTTGGGAGGCTTGGACAAGAAAATCTACACGGAAAAAAGGTTTTGTAGATGTCAGAACCCTAAGAAAAATGTTAGCTCCTGGTCCACGCCATGTGGTATCCTAGAAGGCCAACCAGCTGAGGGGAAGCCAGGACTGGGAGAGACAAATGAGGACAAGTAGGATCTTGGAAGGAAAATGGAGAGAAATACAGTATTTGGAACCTAAAGGATAAGTCCTACACAAGAGCTATCTGACCCTTCATTTGCTTGTTTGCTTTTCAATAGAAAATATAAAAAGATGGATAAATGAAAGATACTGTGGCCATTTGCAGTCTAAACAAGCATTTTGACAAGTGAGCTTCCCTTCTTGTGGCTTTTGCTTTTTTCAAACCAGGTTACTCAGCCATAACTCACCTCTGTGGAGTCTTGGCCCTGCACAGGCTGTTTCTCTGTACCTTATCCCATTTAATTAGGAATTTGAGGGAGATTCAAAACTGCCATCCCATAGTTATTTGGGTTCTGGAATCCAAGGATCTGGGAGGGCTCGGGTCAAAGGTTTTCCCATTATTAAAGTGTCCAGAATGACAGAAAGATCCAACGCCCGCCGCCTGACCTCCACCCCCACCTCTGCCCCTCCCCTCCCGCGGCCCCAGCCACGGTCTTATTCAAATAAACAGTCTCAGGTCCCAAGCGGAGTTCCTTCGAAGCCAGGGCAGCGATCCTAATTGTGGTTTAATGAGGCCCGGGTTTGCTCTGACCGGGCTGTTTACTGAAGCAATTTCAATTTGCTCCTTCTGGCCAGAGGTGGCAGCCACTGGCCAGTCTGTGCAGAATAAATGTCACTGTGGCACCAGGGAAGGATGGGCCCTGCCCGCCCCTCATCCTACCCTGTCCCCTCACTGAGCAAAAGGACCCCAGGAGTAAGGAGGAGGAAGAAGTAGACCTTGTTTCTAAGGACCAGTGGAGCAGTAAGTGGAGGGACAGAACTCTGAGAGAGCAGAGCCAGGGTGCACCGGGGGTCCACGTCCAGGTTCCTCTGGGAAGAGATGGTCTGGGAAGGCTTCCAGGAGGAAGTGTCACATGGTGGCTGTTTAGGGGTGGATGCCATTCTAGACCGAGAGAGCAGTGCCCTTTCCCACAGCTCGTGGCCATCCCAGCAGGCTCCGAAGGGTGTCCCTGCCCACTTCTGCCCCATCCCTGTGCAGGAGATAACCGCACAATTCTCTTACCTGCACCATCACAAAGAAGCACACGTTTTAAGGGACCTGCCCATTGAGACAAGTCCTTTTGCAAAGACAAGTACATCAAGCCGGAAGGCCCAGTCTCTGCTGCTTTGGACTCGTAATTTTTGTCTTCACTCCAAGGATTCAGACAGGAGCAGCAGAGAGGAAAGAGAAGGGAGATGAGGTTTTCTGAAATGTATAAGCAAATTGGATCTCTAATATCTTGATTGCTCAGTTCTATTGTCAGTATCCTGAGGAGGAACCTACAGCTAGGAGAGGCGGCGATTCACTTAAGATCGTGCGGTGACGGAGCCAGAATACATCCTGAATTATTCATTCGCTCACTGATTGCTCACTGAGCGCTAACCACAAGCCAGGCGTGGCTCTAGGTGCTGAGAATGTATCTGGGAATAATCAAAGAGCTGGTCTCGTGGAGATGAGATTCCAGGCAGGGAGACAGACTGTGAACATGCTGATATATAATCTAATATAACATCTGTAAGACACGTCTGACTCAAAGCTCTGCTCTCCCTTCCACCGCGCACAGCATCCCTGGCAGCCACAAGCATCTGGCCTCGGATGACTCCCTCGATCCTTTTTGTTTCAAGGGGCCCGACATTCAGGCTTAATAGGCTGCTGCCTATCCGCACGCCCTCCCTAAACCCTAACTGTCCCTTTAGGGGTTTGGGCCATCCCCGCAAAGCTATCACGGCTTCAAAGAAGAACTCTGTTCTCTGCCTGATACCTGCAGAGGAGCTGTCCTCAGCAGGCCTGGGATCCCCCAAACAAGTCGGCCCCTGGGGTTCTCCTGTCCTTCCTGGAGGTACCCTCTGAAGTTCCTGGCAAGGAAATTCTGGTTCAGATAAAGGTTACCCAAATAGCTCCAGCAGCCCAAAATGTGGTGGGAGATTTACAGGAAGCGGGGAGGGGTGGTACTTCCAGGAGCCGTAAATCTCCCCTGCCCCGGGCTGGGGAAGAGCGTGCACCGCCGACACTAAATCAATTTCATTGGCGTGCTCCGGTGTGGCTGCCCTCGGACGCGGGCCCGGAGTGGGAAGGAAATAGTTGTCAAACATCAGGAATGATGAGGACAGACGCCAGGATCCGAGGTGGTGATTTCCTGTGGACCAGAGAGCGCTCCGTCTTGGTCTTTTCTTGGAGGTCTGGTCCCCAAATGCCTCTGTCCCAGGAGCGCGTAGCCGACGCTGCGTGGCCCAGCGTTCCAGATGGTGCTGGCCTCTGGGGTCTTTTCACCAAGCCCCCTTTTTCCGTACTCCTTCCTCCCAGCTCTCTGCATGGCCCGCTCCATCTCATCAGACATAGTTCAGCTCAAATGTCACTTTCCAGAGAAAGTGGATGGTCTATCTAAAGTCAGCCAGAGGGGTAGCTTAGGCGTTTGGGATGGATATGTACATACTGCTATATTTAAAACAGATAACAAGGATCTCTTGTAAATAGCACAGAGAACTTAGCTCAAAACTCTGTAATCACCTAAATGGGAAGAGTTGAAAAAAAAAAAGATACATGTTTGACCATTCAGCTTCTCTTCCCGGTTATAAATTTAAAAGGCCAACATCTTTCAATATTCATCCATTCACTCAACGCGCGTTGTAGACACCACGTTGATGTAGACATCAACGTCAAGAATATAAAGATAAATCAGGGAAGGCCTTTTCTCTCCAAGAGCTTCCAGACTCGTGAGAGAGGAAGACACGAAGGCTGTCACATGCTAGAGTGCTCAGGGGTCTAAAGAGCCAATCAGACCAACTAGGTTCACGCTAGCTGCTCTAACCATAAGGCCCCAAACGTCCAGGCTTAACACAGTAGAAGGGAATTTCTCAGTCATGAAACTGTCCAGTGTCCGTGTGCCGGTTGACAGGAGGCAGCATGGGGAATGGTCACGGCCAGGCAGTTGGGGACACTTCCAGCCAGGGAAGGAGAGGACAGTTTAAAGGCAGACCAATCAAGCCAGCTCAGGAGTTCATTTAAATTAGAGCTCACATGCTTGCTGTGTGCTCATTCGGGCCCAGTCAATGATGGTCTTTTGTTTGTTTGTTTGTTTGTTTGTTTTAGGGTGGAAATACAGTTTCTTTTTTTTGAAATTGGGGAATAAGTGCTTTATAATGCTATGTTCATTTCTGCTGTGTGACAAAGTGAATCAGCATGCACATATCTGCTCCCAAAGGCACCTTCCTCCCGCTCCCGCCCCCTAGGTCCTCACAGAGCACCGAGCTGGTCTTCTGTTACACAGCACCTTCCCATCAGCTGGCTATTTTACACACGGTGGGGCATACACGTCAGTGCTACTCTCTCCATTTGTTCCACCCTCTAGAAATGTACAATTCCAAAGACAAGGAGAGAGAGACGCCACTTTGAGAACTCTCCACTTGGCCAGCTTGCCCCCTTGCCGTCGGGTCTTCCAGCATCACCAAGACGGACTCACTTTTAGGCAATGCCTCAGTCTCCACTTTCTGTCTTTGCTGGGTGGCTGGATGATGTCAGAGACACAAGTGCTAAAGAAGGATGCGCTCAGCTCTGCCTGGAACATTTGCCTCAGGAGGCAGGATGGCAGGACCAGGAAGTGTCTGCTCACGGGAGCCCGTCTCAAGTCTGCATGAGCCCATGGTTCGCAAGGTGATGGGCACCAGCAAGGGGCACGGATGACTTTTCAGGATAAGGAAACCTTCTGACCACATCCAGTCAAGGCAACAGAGCTCAGCAAAGTCAGAAAAGACCCCGATGCTGGGAAAGATTGATGACAGGAGCGGAGAGAGGGAAGCACAGGATGAGATGGATGGACAGCATCACCGACTCAATGGACATGAGCTTGAGCGAACGCCGTGAGACGGGGAAGTCTGGTGTTCATGAGGTCAAAGAGCTAGATACGACTGAGCAACAACCCCATCCTATGAATCCCTGGTGCTAGCAGTTCCCCAAGGGTGGCTCGGTCTCAGCCTGGATTATCTCATTATACAGACTGGCTGTGTGGAGAAGCTCCGGGAGACAGAGTCTCCCTCAGCTGTGACCGCAGGACCCTCCGGCCCCAGGCCTCTTAGCCCTCCAGATCACCGTCAGCCTTCTTCGTGCACTCGAGGAAGCCGAAGGGTGAAGGGACCTGCCCACTTTCGCAGGAACTTCACGGTCGGTCCGGGAAGGGAAGCCAGCTCTCCTCAACCCCATTCTCGGGTTCATCCCGCTCCGTTTTGTCAAACGTGTTTACCAAAGAGAAAAACCAAAGGCGCTGTATTTCTTCCAACTTGGTTTCGACTCTCTGAGGCTTTCCTGGTAAGACAGAAGGCACGTGGGAGGCTGGAGGAGGGCCCCGCGTCTCCAGGGCACCAGAGGCGTCGGGGAAATGTGACAGGAGGAAACGCACCGGGGAGAATGAAACCGGGGGAAAGGGAGCAATTTTCAAACCTTCAAGCAATTAGGAAAAAAGGAAATAAAAAATGACCCTTTCAGGAATGTTCTTTCAGAGACCGAACAAGGAGCCCACACATCTCTTACGTAAAGTAAATAGTCTGGCTACCTGATTTTCCGCATAATTGATGGGGATCGCAACATAATCACTCTGGCATTTATTAACGGATCTTGAAAACCAGGTTTAACACTTGCCACCCAGCAAAAAAGAAACTCTGTAGGAGAGATAAATCCCTCCTGGAAGGAATTGATGTCCGTGTAGCACGGACGGGTGTGCACAGATACAAGCTCCCTGGGAGGAAGGCCCGTCTCTCTCGGTCGTGTTTACGTCCGCCTCTCTCCACCGCCCAGGACGACCCACCCCAGGGCGCGGAGAACGCCCCTCCAGCGCAGCCTGCCGGAGCTGGGGGAGGCAGCGGGGAAGGCCGGGGCCGGGGCAGGGGTCCGCGGAGGCGGTACCGTCCTCCTGTCTGGGCGGCTCGAATCCCGCCGCTCACAGGCTGCGTGCAAGGTCAGGGCTTTCCCAGAAGCCTCTGTTCTTAGTCTGTGCAGATACCTGTCCTCCTCGAAGCACTCCCAGGCCCGGGGGGAGACCAGGCTCACCCAGTGCCTGAAGTGCTCTGCAGGAAGAGCTGGAAGTAGAAGCTGCAGTAGAAAAGAAGAGGGTGATTATCTCAGGAGGGGAGGGCCTCGGGCTTCGCCCTCCGGAGGTGGTGAGGCTCCGTGGGGCTTGGAAGGATGCCCGTGAGGAAGGAGGAGGGGATTCCCGGCAGGAGGGCTGGGTGGTCCGCAGGCTCCGAGGAGGCCCAGTCGGGCCAGGGCAGAGAGCTGCTGTGAAGCCAGCCGAGCGGGTGCTCGGGAGCAAAGGAGGGAGTGGGCGACCCCTTGAGCCAGGGTCACCGCCCCCCAACTGCTCCAGGGAGGGGACAAGGAAGCTGGTCTCCAGCCCCGGAGCCTCAGTGATCTCGGCCAGAAGCCCCCCACTGCCTAGAAGCTCCTCCGCTTCTCTTTGTGTGAACTTCAGTCTGTCTTTTGCAGCTGCCCAGAGACAAGCTTCATTTGCCCAAATCAGGGGCCCAGCTCTCTGGCAAGGCACAGAGAGCCCCTAAGCATCCAAGTGCTTAGAACACAGTCCGAGGCGAGCTGATAGGAACTGCTGAATTTGAAGCGGGATGGGGAAGCTGAGGCTCAGAGAGAGGGATTTGAATGTGGTCCTTCAGGGACCGGGTGACTGACCCCCATCCAGAGAAGCCAGGTCCCGGGGCTCCCAGGCCAGTGCCTCTGTCCAATGCCCAGCTCCGGGGGGAGCTCCCTGGGGCCCAGGCGAAGGGTTCTCCCTGGGTTTCTGTGGGCACAGCCCCTCTCAGCTCTCCTGGCAGTGAGTGATCGGTTCTTCAGCGGGTGAGTCCAACGCTGAGGGACAGTCGGTCGTGTTTACGTCCGCTCCCCCGCCCAGGACGACCCACCCCAGGGCGCGGAGAACGCCCCTCCAGCGCAGCCTGCCGGAGCTGGGGGAGGCAGCGGGGAAGGCCGGGGCCGGGGCAGGGGTCCGCGGAGGCGGTACCGTCCTCCTGTCTGGGCGGCTCGAATCCCGCCGCTCACAGGCTGCGTGCAAGGTCAGGGCTTTCCCAGAAGCCTCTGTTCTTAGTCTGTGCAGATACCTGTCCTCCTCGAAGCACTCCCAGGCCCGGGGGGAGACCAGGCTCACCCAGTGCCTGAAGTGCTCTGCAGGAAGAGCTGGAAGTAGAAGCTGCAGTAGAAAAGAAGAGGGTGATTATCTCAGGAGGGGAGGGCCTCGGGCTTCGCCCTCCGGAGGTGGTGAGGCTCCGTGGGGCTTGGAAGGATGCCCGTGAGGAAGGAGGAGGGGATTCCCGGCAGGAGGGCTGGGTGGTCCGCAGGCTCCGAGGAGGCCCAGTCGGGCCAGGGCAGAGAGCTGCTGTGAAGCCAGCCGAGCGGGTGCTCGGGAGCAAAGGAGGCACTGGGCGCTCCCTTGAGCCAGGGTCACCGCCCCCCAACTGCTCCAGGGAGGGGACAAGGAAGCTGGTCTCCAGCCCCGGAGCCTCAGTGATCTCGGCCAGAAGCCCCCCACTGCCTAGAAGCTCCTCCGCTTCTCTTTGTGTGAACTTCAGTCTGTCTTTTGCAGCTGCCCAGAGACAAGCTTCATTTGCCCAAATCAGGGGCCCAGCTCTCTGGCAAGGCACAGAGAGCCCCTAAGCATCCAAGTGCTTAGAACACAGTCCGAGGCGAGCTGATAGGAACTGCTGAATTTGAAGCGGGATGGGGAAGCTGAGGCTCAGAGAGAGGGATTTGAATGTGGTCCTTCAGGGACCGGGTGACTGACCCCCATCCAGAGAAGCCAGGTCCCGGGGCTCCCAGGCCAGTGCCTCTGTCCAATGCCCAGCTCCGGGGGGAGCTCCCTGGGGCCCAGGCGAAGGGTTCTCCCTGGGTTTCTGTGGGCACAGCCCCTCTCTCAGCTCTCCTGGCAGTGAGTGATCGGTTCTTCAGCGGGTGAGTCCAACGCTGAGCGGACACAGAACCGGATGCTGCCCATTCCTCCCACGAGCTTAGCGCCCACGGAGTCCAGGGTCAGTAACTGTGACCCAACGTGAAGCCCTTGCCCCCTCAGATCCTCCTCGCTAATCACCATCAATGTTCCTGCAAATCCTGGAGAATTCTTCACAGCACTGAACCCAGGACGGCTCTCATTAATTCCTTCATTCAAAATATATTCATTTTTGTGTTACGCCCTATTCCAGGTAGCGCTTAGAACTGTCCATGACCAGATACCACCTGCAATTTCTGACCCACTAGCTTAGGGTCCACATGGGAGGCCCAGGCCAGAGAGGACGATAGCCTGCCCATCATCACACATCAGTTCTCCAAGAACTGGAGAGTCTCCTAATCCTGGGCCAATTCTCTTTCTCATCTATCATGATACCTCCCAGTCAAGCTCCCTGTTAATACTGTAGAACTCCCTTTAACATGGTAACTAAGCTCAAGATTACAGTGAGGGACTTCCCTCGTGGTCCAGAGATTAAGAATCCACCCTGCAGTGCCAGAGACGTGGGCTTGATCCCTAGTCGGAGAATTAAGACCCCCAGGTCACACAGCAATGAAGCCCTAGTGCTGCAATTACTGAGTCCATTAGTCGCAGTCAAAGATCCCCCATAATGCAACCAGGATCTTTGGGCTTCAAATAAGACCTGATGCTGTCAAATAAATAGATAAGTAAAAGGCCTTCCCCCTGCCACCAAAAAAAAACCAACAACCACACAGTGAGCACCCATCCCTGAGGGAAGAACACATCTATTTCTTGTCACTTGCATGTCAGGAGGTCACAACTAGCTGAGTTCTCGCTGCCAGCCCATTCTCCCTTTATCATCTACAAACAGGATTGTGTTTAGTGGCTTAGCTTCACCAAGAGATTTACACACACCTTGTCATGCACGGGACCTCCCATGTGAGCATGAGTGAATCTGCCTCATAGATGAGGATCCTGAGGCCCAGGATGGCAGACTGGCCGGTCCTCAGAGGTCACACAGGGGCGGTCTGCCGAGCCAGTGGAGTGATCGGTTCTTCAGCGGGTGAGTCCAACGCTGAGCGGACACAGAACCGGATGCTGCCCATTCCTCCCACGAGCTTAGCGCCCACGGAGTCCAGGGTCAGTAACTGTGACCCAACGTGAAGCCCTTGCCCCCTCAGATCCTCCTCGCTAATCACCATCAATGTTCCTGCAAATCCTGGAGAATTCTTCACAGCACTGAACCCAGGACGGCTCTCATTAATTCCTTCATTCAAAATATATTCATTGTTGTGTTACGCCCTATTCCAGGTAGCGCTTAGAACTGTCCATGACCAGATACCACCTGCAATTTCTGACCCACTAGCTTAGGGTCCACATGGGAGGCCCAGGCCAGAGAGGACGATAGCCTGCCCATCATCACACATCAGTTCTCCAAGAACTGGAGAGTCTCCTAATCCTGGGCCAATTCTCTTTCTCATCTATCATGATACCTCCCAGTCAAGCTCCCTGTTAATACTGTAGAACTCCCTTTAACATGGTAACTAAGCTCAAGATTACAGTGAGGGACTTCCCTCGTGGTCCAGAGATTAAGAATCCACCCTGCAGTGCCAGAGACGTGGGCTTGATCCCTAGTCGGAGAATTAAGACCCCCAGGTCACACAGCAATGAAGCCCTAGTGCTGCAATTACTGAGTCCATTAGTCGCAGTCAAAGATCCCCCATAATGCAACCAGGATCTTTGGGCTTCAAATAAGACCTGATGCTGTCAAATAAATAGATAAGTAAAAGGCCTTCCCCCTGCCACCAAAAAAAAAACCAACAACCACACAGTGAGCACCCATCCCTGAGGGAAGAACACATCTATTTCTTGTCACTTGCATGTCAGGAGGTCACAACTAGCTGAGTTCTCGCTGCCAGCCCATTCTCCCTTTATCATCTACAAACAGGATTGTGTTTAGTGGCTTAGCTTCACCAAGAGATTTACACACACCTTGTCATGCACGGGACCTCCCCATGTGAGCATGAGTGAATCTGCCTCATAGATGAGGATCCTGAGGCCCAGGATGGCAGACTGGCCGGTCCTCAGAGGTCACACAGCCGGTCGGACCAGGTCTTGACCTGAGCCAGACCCCACCCACTGCGGAGAGACTCTCACGGCACTCGTTGCCTTTCCATGCACACGCTGTGTTCATTGCTTCATTCACCCCCAGACTTGTCATCACTTGTCATGGATTTAAATTTTAAACTTCTTCCTTCGAAATAGCCTGCTTTCATTTGGCATTGGCTTCTGCAACTGTGCAGTTTGAGAACAATATGAAAATCAGCATTTCATCAAAATGTAAAGCTTGTTAAGTGAGATCTTGAAATCCCTAAAATTATTCTTCCAGGATCCAGCGCAACAAAGGATGCTTGAATTGTAAGCATTTATTTTGAAAAAAAAAAAAAAAAAAACAACAAAAAACAAAGAAAAACTGAAATAGATGTCCGCGAACTTCTAAAAACTAAGTCCAAATGGAGACAACTGAGGGGTTTTCCATCCTGTGAGGTTTGTTGTTTCCATTTTTTTTTGGTAGTGAAGGGACCTCATTGCAGTAGTGCAGTGAAGGGGCTTCCCTGGTGGCCCAGTGGGTAAAGAGTCCGCCTTGCGATGCAAGGGGCACCGGTTCCATCCCTGGCCTGGGAAGATCCCATGTGCTGCAGAGAGGCTGGACCGGTGTGTCCAATTACAAGCCAGCACTCTGGAGTGCATGCGCCCGGAGCCAGTGCTCTGCAAGGAGAGAGGCCACTGCAATGGGAGACCCACACAGGCAGAAGAGTAAAAAGATGGATGAAAATAAATAAGTGGAAAATCAATAAAAGAGGCCAAAATTTAAAAAAAAAACAAAAACAACACCAAAAATCCCAGTGCAGTGAACACGGCACAGTGAGGAAAGACAGGAGCTGAGAATGGGGGACCAGGGCCTTGCTGTGTGATTTTGGTCAAATGTGTTCCCTTCTCTGGATTCCAGTTTCTCCATCAGCCTTAAGAAGGATCAGACTATTCATGTAACTTGTCCTCCTTCAGGAAATTTAGTCCCATGTACAATTAGTGTTGCCGTTGCGTCACTAAATAGTGTGGACTCTTTTGCAACCTTATGGACTGTAGCTCTCTGGGTTCCTCTGTCCATGGGACTTCCCAAGCAAGAATAGAATACTGGAGTGGGTTGCCATTTCCTTCTCCAGGGGATATTCCTGACCCAGGGATCGAACCTGCGTCTCCTACACTGGCAGGTAGATTCTTTACCACCGAGCCACCAGGGAAGCCCATGTGCAATAGCAGGGAGGAAGTTTGTGCCTGGGAGTAGCTCGACAAGCAGCCCAGACCACACCAGCGTCCACCCCAGACCTTCAGAGACCCCTCTGCCACAGGAAGGCTGGATGTTTTAGAGCATCCACACCGTTTTCCCCCACGTGAGGTATCAAAAAAGAAAAATTGGCTTGCAACATTGAGATTGTCCTTTTGTAAAGCTTGTTAGGTGAGATCTTGAAATCCCTAAAATTATTCTTCCAGGATCCAGCGCAACAAAGGATGCTTGAATTGTAAGCATTTATTTTGAAAATATTAAAAAAAACAACAAAAAACAAAGAAAAACTGAAATAGATGTCCGCGAACTTCTAAAAACTAAGTCCAAATGGAGACAACTGAGGGGTTTTCCATCCTGTGAGGTTTGTTGTTTCCATTTTTTTTTGGTAGTGAAGGGACCTCATTGCAGTAGTGCAGTGAAGGGGCTTCCCTGGTGGCCCAGTGGGTAAAGAGTCCGCCTTGCGATGCAAGGGGCATCGGTTCCATCCCTGGCCTGGGAAGATCCCATGTGCTGCAGAGAGGCTGGACCGGTGTGTCCAATTACAAGCCAGCACTCTGGAGTGCATGCGCCCGGAGCCAGTGCTCTGCAAGGAGAGAGGCCACTGCAATGGGAGACCCACACAGGCAGAAGAGTAAAAAGATGGATGAAAATAAATAAGTGGAAAATCAATAAAAGAGGCCAAAATTTAAAAAAAAAACAAAAACAACACCAAAAATCCCAGTGCAGTGAACACGGCACAGTGAGGAAAGACAGGAGCTGAGAATGGGGGACCAGGGCCTTGCTGTGTGATTTTGGTCAAATGTGTTCCCTTCTCTGGATTCCAGTTTCTCCATCAGCCTTAAGAAGGATCAGACTATTCATGTAACTTGTCCTCCTTCAGGAAATTTAGTCCCATGTACAATTAGTGTTGCCGTTGCGTCACTAAATAGTGTGGACTCTTTTGCAACCTTATGGACTGTAGCTCTCTGGGTTCCTCTGTCCATGGGACTTCCCAAGCAAGAATAGAATACTGGAGTGGGTTGCCATTTCCTTCTCCAGGGGATATTCCTGACCCAGGGATCGAACCTGCGTCTCCTACACTGGCAGGTAGATTCTTTACCACCGAGCCACCAGGGAAGCCCATGTGCAATAGCAGGGAGGAAGTTTGTGCCTGGGAGTAGCTCGACAAGCAGCCCAGACCACACCAGCGTCCACCCCAGACCTTCAGAGACCCCTCTGCCACAGGAAGGCTGGATGTTTTAGAGCATCCCCACACCTCTGTCCCTGTGTGTAATGCATCTACCCTTGCTTCTCTTTCCAGCTGCGTAGAGGTCCCGGGGAGGCGCAGGCAGTGGCAGTAGTGCCCCCACCACCACCCCCGATGGGGAAAAGGAAGGAGTCAGGCAGAGGAAGAAGGAAAGCTCTGGAGCCTCACCAGAACCAGGAAACGATCACAGCAATTCAACAAAAGAGCTTTGACATGGAAACCAATACTCTGACCAGAAGTCTACCTGTTTGGGAGCCAGTGCAGCTTAGAGGAGAGGACTCTCTTAGGTGCTTCTGTGACTACCTGCCAAGTGGAGAAAGTATTTCCTGCAAGAAATATTACCTGCATCCTGAAGAGTTAAATTAGAGCCTGGGTATAAGGCACATGGTGAAATCACTAGCACACAGAGCATGCATGCTGCGTGCTCAGCTGCCTAGTCATGTCTGGGTGCTCAGCTGCTCAGTCGTGTCTGAGTGCTCAGTCACTCAGTTGTGTCTGGGTACTCAGCTGCTCAGTCATTTCTGGGTGCTCAGTCATGTCTGGGTGCTCAGCTGCTCAGTCGTGTCTGAGTGCTCAGTCACTCAGTTGTGTCTGGGTACTCAGCTGCTCAGTCATTTCTGGGTGCTCAGTCATGTCTGGGTGCTCAGTTGCTCAGTCTTGTCTGCATGCTAAGTCGTTCAGTCGTGTCCAACTGTTTGTGACCCCCTGGTCTGTAGCCCACCAGGTCCCTCTGTCCATGGGACTCTCCAGGCAAGAAAACTTAAGTGGATTCCCATTTCCTCCAGGGGATCCTCTTGACCCAGGGATCAAACCCATGTCTCCTGCAGCTCCTGTGCTTCAGGCAGGTTGTTTACCACTGAGCCACCAGGGAAGGGGGGCCCATAAATGTTTGTTCAAGTAAATGTGCACTGTGTAAGTCAATGCTTTAGGAAAGCACGGGGTTAAAGGAAAATTCTTCCCATCCTCTATTCCTTTCTTCACACCCTTCTTCCTCATGTTAGCCCACACGACCAAAGAGAATATGAGGACTGGGGCTCATTGTCTGGTTTTGAAACCAAAAGGATCACTTCTGTCCCATTTCACTTTCTTAATGAAAATAAAAATCAAAGCAAACCGAATATCCTGATTCTTTGCCTTTTTAAATCTCGACTGGTCTCTGAACATTTTAAATGAATTGAACCTGCCTGAGTCAACCAGATTTAGTTCAGTCACTCACTGGGCACCCATTCTTGGCCAGATGAAATAGCTCCACCAAACAATATAGTTCCACAATATTTGTGACCTCTCACCTTCCCAGGTGGCTTGGTGGTAGAGTCCACCTGCCAACGCAGAAGTCTCAGGAGACACAGATTCAATTTCTGGGTCAGGAAGATCCCCTGGAGGAAGAAATGACTACCCACTCCAGTGTTCTTGCCTTGAGAATCTCATCGAGAGAGGAGCCTGACGGGCTACAGTCCACGTGGCCACAAAGAGTCAGACACGACTGAGTAACTAACACTTTCCCTTTCCCCAAGGCCTAGCCACAGCCATGCTGCAGTGCTGAGCTGGGTTCTTGTGTTGGAAACAGAGGACTAGCTGGGACGGGGAAGGGGGTGATGGCCCCATGATAGCTGTGGCCTGGCAGGCAGGCCACCCGCCTAAAGAGGCAGCCCGGCTGGTCCCTGCAAAGAGGGAGGGAAGGAGCAGAGGGTCGATAGGCTGAAGACTGGGGAAGCTAAGGTGGCAAGCAGGGTTTGCCCTGGACAAGCCGAGAGATGCTAGTGGCAGTGAGGGGAATGGAGAGCTGGGTTTTAGGAAGCGACTGAAATCACTTTATTAAAAAAGGATTTTGAGAAGCTTTGCCAAGTGTTAGGAAGGCAATCTTTCTCTGATATTCCCCTTTAGACCCTGAAGGCAAGGTACCTGTTGCCCTTAAGCCTGTGGATCCCTGATGGTCCTTCACTGGGTGAAACATGGGTCTCAGGGCCCCTTCACCTTGGTGCCCACCTGCTTTGGGCTCCAAGTATAATGAAATGCCCTTTATTCTCCCTCTCCCTACCAACCACGAGCCTCTCGAGGGTCAGCCACCCCCCAAAAATTTCAGTTGCGGGGGGTTTTAAAGGAAAATTCTTCCCATCCTCTATTCCTTTCTTCACACCTTCTTCCTCATGTTAGCCCACACGACCAAAGAGAATATGAGGACTGGGGCTCATTGTCTGGTTTTGAAACCAAAAGGATCACTTCTGTCCCATTTCACTTTCTTAATGAAAATAAAAATCAAAGCAAACCGAATATCCTGATTCTTTGCCTTTTTAAATCTCGACTGGTCTCTGAACATTTTAAATGAATTGAACCTGCCTGAGTCAACCAGATTTAGTTCAGTCACTCACTGGGCACCCATTCTTGGCCAGATGAAATAGCTCCACCAAACAATATAGTTCCACAATATTTGTGACCTCTCACCTTCCCAGGTGGCTTGGTGGTAGAGTCCACCTGCCAACGCAGAAGTCTCAGGAGACACAGATTCAATTTCTGGGTCAGGAAGATCCCCTGGAGGAAGAAATGACTACCCACTCCAGTGTTCTTGCCTTGAGAATCTCATCGAGAGAGGAGCCTGACGGGCTACAGTCCACGTGGCCACAAAGAGTCAGACACGACTGAGTAACTAACACTTTCCCTTTCCCCAAGGCCTAGCCACAGCCATGCTGCAGTGCTGAGCTGGGTTCTTGTGTTGGAAACAGAGGACTAGCTGGGACGGGGAAGGGGGTGATGGCCCCATGATAGCTGTGGCCTGGCAGGCAGGCCACCCGCCTAAAGAGGCAGCCGCTGGCTGGTCCCTGCAAAGAGGGAGGGAAGGAGCAGAGGGTCGATAGGCTGAAGACTGGGGAAGCTAAGGTGGCAAGCAGGGTTTGCCCTGGACAAGCCGAGAGATGCTAGTGGCAGTGAGGGGAATGGAGAGCTGGGTTTTAGGAAGCGACTGAAATCACTTTATTAAAAAAGGATTTTGAGAAGCTTTGCCAAGTGTTAGGAAGGCAATCTTTCTCTGATATTCCCTTCAGACCCTGAAGTCAAGGTACCTGTTGCCCTTAAGCCTGTGGATCCCTGATGGTCCTTCACTGGGTGAAACATGGGTCTCAGGGCCCCTTCACCTTGGTGCCCACCTGCTTTGGGCTCCAAGTATAATGAAATGCCCTTTATTCTCCCTCTCCCTACCAACCACGAGCCTCTCGAGGGTGGGGTTAGTGTCTTATCTATGATCCAAGCTCAGTAAACATGTTTTGAAGGAACGGATGCTGAGGGCCATGGTGGAAGAGACTTGAGCCAGGCTCGACTGGGGTCTTTCATCTGCACCCGTCCAGGGATCATTTGTTTCTGTTCCTGGTGGGAACGTTTAAAGTCCTAGCGCATGCTCAGTCTAGAAGACCACGTGGAAAGAGAAAGAAGCATCAGTGTCAGCTGAGAGATGTCCTTTGAAGCTTTCTCGCCTTGTCTGTTGACAGAATGGAGCTGGAAGGGAATGCAACCCGCGGGGAGGTGGGTAGGAGAGGTGGCATGAGGAAGAACAGTAGGCTAGAGGGCAGAAGAAGGGGGCGAGACAGAGGCCACAGTCAGACACTGGAGAGGAAGACGGGCAAGATGGAAAGAGAGCACCATGGCCGGGAGGATCGTAGACGGGAGAGGGCGTGGCTAAGGATCACCTCCCACATGAGAACCCAACTTATTCCTTTGCACAGATACTCAGGAGCTTTCAAAAGGCGCCTGGTGCTTTGGTCCATCTTGCCCTCTGTAGCTCCTTTCTCTTCCTTTGAGACAAGGGATGCACTCCCATCCACGTACACAGCGTTCCAAATGGATCTTCAGGATGACGCCCTGTGCTGGAAACCCTGGTTGGAACAAGACCCTCCCCAGGTGACTCTCTTTCTCACCTGGGGTCCCCACGCATCTCACCTCAACCCTCTGGGGAAGAGACAGCGGGGGCCCCCTCTGAGGATGGCTGAAGGCCCACTTTGTGGAACAAAGCAGTGATTTCCTCCAGCATCATTGTGGTCCACCTCCCCTCCCCAAGTCCTCCGGGAAGGGCAATTTGTGGAAACGGAGCTGCTGGGTAATAGATTTCTCTGTCAACATGATGAGTGAAAGAAAGACCGAGGTAATTACCAGTAATGCGCTTCAATGATTGCCTCTGCCTCTCCAGCCCCCAGCCCAGCTCCACGTCCCCATTTAATTTTCATTTAAAACAAAACAGTTGCCACAGACCCAAAGCTAAAAACAGAAATCCCTTTCAGCTCCTGGCAAATTAGCAGGAATGTCTTATTATGGAAGCGGTGGGCGACGACCTTCTTCCAGAGCAATACAGGAAGCGGGCCTCCCGGTCACCCGGCGTCCCTTGCCACACAGCTCCGTCCTCCAAGGCTTCAAGCAATTAACCTCGTCCCTCCAGGACCCCAGAGCGCCCTCCCCTTGCAGGCCTGCCTTAGCCTCGTTCAAAGCCCTCGCCTGAGCCGTTCTGTCAAAAATCAGTAGCACCTTGAGGAGGCCTGAGGTCAGGGGACTTCCCTTGCTTCACAGGAAGGCGTGTTCTATCAGAAACGGGAAATGTTCTCAGCCCCTCAGATCTTGGGCAACTAAAAATAAACGAATAGGCCTTAAATTAACTTTTTCTTTCTTTTGCCCGCCCCCCGCCCCGACTTTCCACCGAGACTTTTCAACTTGAAGGAAAAGCATTTATTATCTGAGAGTGACACACAGGAAATTAGACTTATAAATTGTGCTTAAAACGTTATAGTTTCCAACTGTCTTTAATGCTAATCTTAATGCTAATAGGTTGTGAGTTATGTGTTTTGACTTGAGAGATTTTTTTTCCCTTTTCTAATTAATTCTCGGCTTCACCACATGAAGCATTTGTGGTGGAGGTGTTCCAGGGGTTTGCGTGCTGTTGGAGAAAGGGCTGGAGGGGCTCGAATGACCATTTTCCTAAAGGCACTTCCAGCAAGCTCCAGCTCCTCCACAGCCTCCAAGCGCTCACTCTCTACGGATGGAATTTGCAAGAACAGTGACATTCCACCATGACCCGAGCCACCGCCACCAACCTGGTCCGGATTCCACACTTCTCTCTTAGAGTGTTTCTGTTCCGATCAGAAATGCCCCTGAAGTTTCCCACTGGCGCCGGGTTCTCCCAGCACCGCTGTTCCGTTCACCTGCCTCCCCTCCTGGGCGCCCACTGGACTGCCCCATGACCGCGTGGATTCTTACAACCACGGCCCTGGCTTTTCGGCATTTGTAGATTATCTGGTCTTCAGGGTGGGCTTCCTGGGTGGCACTAGTGCTGAAGCACCTGTCTGCCGATGCAGGAGGCGCAAGAGACGTGGCTTTGATCCCAGGGTCGGGAAGATTCCCTGGAGGAGGGCGTGGCAACCCGTTCCTTCCCGCCTGGCGAACCCCATGGACAGAGGAGCTGGCGGGCTGCAGTCACAGGGTCAGGCGCGACTGAGTGGCACACGCGTTCCTCAGGACACCTGTTACGTGAGAAAACTCGTAAGGCCACTGGGTGAGGCCCTCCTCCAGGCAGGGCTGGCATCTCTGGGCTCGGCAGCCCCTCCGAGACACCAAGGCAATGCCATAAATGCCAGAGCCGTGCCGTGGCCGGAAGGAGCCGGGGATTCTGGATGTCACCAGGTTCGGGTCGGGCGCCGAGGGTGGGAGGAGGGGTCATGTGAAGGCGGCTGTTCTCACGGCTTTCCAGACGAGCCAAAGCCCTTCCTGGAGGTTTGGGTTGATGGACTGGCACCAGATGATTCCCCGCGGGTAATTTGGAAAAGAAAATTTGTGTTCTTTTATCGTCAAGAAGAAATATAAAATACATGGATGCTAACTAGCAGTGGAAGCGATTGACTGGTTGGTCCACACACTGCCTCCGCTTTCAAGCAGACACGCCATGTGCTTTTCTTCCCAGCCTCCCTTGCAATCAGCTGTGGGCACGTGACTGAGACTGTCCAACAGCATCATGGAGCCACGCGACGGGTCCTCCCAGCCTGTCCCTTCCCTCAGACAGAGGGGGGGACCTAGTGAGACACGCCAGGCTCTAGGGAAGGGAGGAAAGCCTGCATCAGTCGCTTTCCAGTGGGGACAAAGTGGCCACCCATGAGACCGCCCCGTCCAGGCGTGTGAGCCTGCCGTGCTGTCGGCGGCCGGCGTGGAGAGGCCGCGGACGCTGCTGAGGGTCCTACGACGCAGAGCACAGCCCCCTCCAGCAGAGAAGGCGTGGGTCCCACAGCGTTAAAATGCCCCAGCCGAGAGACGCTGCTGCAGACGGAGGGCTCCCGGGTCTCGGAATGGCCATGCCCCTCTGCCAGCCTGCCTGGCGCCGCCATAGAGCAAGAGAGAAACCCTCCCCGAGAGACACGCAGATCTTTGACAGTGGGTTATCAGAGGCGTCAGGCCACCGCGATGCATCTGCTGCTCCCTGACACGAAATCTGCCACGTGAAACAGGAGGCGGGCTGGTTCACCCCAGGGGGCTCTGTGTGCTCCCCGCTGTCACCATCGACAAGCATTCCTCCATGCCCGGCAGTAGCCGCTCGACTGTGTAAATTCCTACTGCCCCATCCCCACCTAGTTTGAAAAACGTAGTCTGGGGCTTCCCCCAGTGGTCCAGTGGGTAAGGACACCGCCTTGCAGTGCAAGGGGCGCCGGTTCGATCCCTGGCCTGGGAAGATCCCATGGGCCGCGGAGCGGCTGGACCTATGTGTCCAATTACCGAGCCGGAGCTCTGGAGCGCATGCGCCCAGAGCCGGTGCTCTGCAACGACAGACGCCACTGCGATGGGAGGCCCGCAGGAGCCAAAGAACAAAGACGGATGAAGATAGAGAAATGAAAGACCAATGGAAGTGGCCCGCCTGCTCCCCTCCCTCCCCAACCCGACCCCCGCCCCCCAAAAATTTTTAAAAATAAAAAAAAAAAAAGAAAAAGTTAGTCTGTCCATAGATGTCACCTGAAAGGCACGGGGACATCTTTGAAGGCAGGGACTGACTTTCCGCTTAGTTCAAATGCGTTTTGAAAGTTCTGTCAGAAAGGCTTCTCTGTCCCAGTCTCTGTGGCCAGCTGGGGGCAGAGACCTAGGGACGCGCTCCTCTTGGCTCTTCAGGAGCCGTCAGTCCAGCGGGAGGGACGGCAGCTTAGAAGGATGGTGGGAGTCTAAGCAGCACACGCTGCGGCCGAGGGAGGTGCAGCTCCAAAGATGGCACAGGCTGGCACGTGACACAGCAGAGTGCTTTCTCTGGGGCTCATGACGAGAAGCCAAGGCAGCTTGGTCACACCTGATGAGAGGGGTGGAAGACCCGAGAGCAGCTGGACCCTGCGGACAGGACTCCCCGGGTTCTTCATCCAGACACAGGGCTGCTGCGCTCCGCCCCACGGCCCCGCCCCGCCCTGGCCTGAGGCCTCGGCTTCACACATCTGGGTGATCACCAAGGATCTCTTCCCTCCAGCCACACGGTCCACCGTGGGGCAAAAGGCCACAAACTGTACGTAGGAACAGAGCGGTCACCCAGGAGGCCTGTTTTTCCTGCTGTCTCTCCACATCGCTAGGGTCTGGTGGAGGAGACAGACTAAGAACTGAACAATGACCACACAGCAAGGTACAGGATGCGAGGGGGAACACAGTGAAAAGGAGGCCTCCTCAACGTGAGGACCAGAAAAGGTTTTCAGACGGAAGTGGCATCTCAGTTATAATTTGCAGGAGGCACGGAATGGGGAGGGATAGGGTTTGGGACACGAGACTCAGAAACAGAAAAGCCCATATGTTGGTGGGCCCTCGAGGGAGAGAGGAAAAGCTACTTCCAAGGAGCAGTAAGATTGGTGGCAGGGGATTATACATATCTATAAACAACAAAACACTTTAGAAGTAAAAAGTAAAACAAAACAAAATTAAAAAGATTGGCTGCAGGAGACAAAGTGGGAAATGGCAAGAGCTGAGCTCGCCGGGTGAGCCGCGGCCAGGCCACGGGCAGGACTGTCTGTGGGGGATGGGATGCCACAGGGAGCTTGAAGCCGGGAAGACGTGGTCCTCTGGGTGCTCCAGCAGGGTAAGCCCCCTCGTCCTCTTGAGAACAGACGGTAGGGACACAACTGGAGATGGCCCTGGGCCTGGGAGGGCACGGCCCCCAGAGCTACAGGGCTGGGAGTGGGCCCAGAGAAACCCGGATGAGACCCTGGGTTCCACCTCCGTCCTTCACGCAGGTGTCAGAGTGAGGGTTTTTTTTTTTTTATGATTTGATATATGTATATATTGAGAAATGATTATCATAATAAATTTAGTTATCACATAGCTACATTTTTCTGTTCATATATTAAATTATGACTCGCACAGAGAGAGATTTTTTAAACACTGATCTGTTCATGTCACTCTCCTGCTCCAAGTCCTTCCGTGGCTACAGGATCAAGTAGTAACTCTGCGGTCGAGTTCCTGCAGATCCCACCTTGTTGGTGCCCTTCTGGAGAGCATCCGCTCTTGTTACCTTGCACCTTACCTTGGTCAACCTAGAACGGCTCTCTCCCTCCAAGTCTCAGCTTACATATCATCTTCATGCAACAAACCCTCTATGTTTCCATGCGGGCTGAGTTTGTGCCTCTCCTCTGTAAGCACCTGTGTCCTGACTGGTGATTCCCCCACCCAGCCTGGGAGCTTCCTGAGGACAGGCGCTGAATCACTCAGCTGGAGGAAACCAGCTAATTAATTGACCCTGATTAATTCATTCACATTACCAGATTCAGCTTCCACAAATATTCTGTGAGGCAGGCCTTACTTCCCCCGGTCGACACAGAAACCACATAAGGTTGCGGCAATGAACTTGCAAAAGGTCACATAGCTAGTATAAAACCCAGCTTTGCCTGATTTCAAAGTTCACGTACTTTCTTCTGCTCGAACCCGTGGCCTTCCTCACAGCCCAGTTCAGCTTCCCAACTCCCAGAAGACCCATGAGAAGAGGCCGGAGATTTTAGAATGAAATGTGGGCTGCCCCCGCCCCGTTAACCCCTGAGAACACAGCTCCCCTGGCCACCCCTCCACCTGCAGGGCTCGGAAGGCAAGGGCCCATATTTCACTTTAAAAAAAAAGAAAAAGGAAAGATCAAACGCCCTCCGCCGGTGACTTTAACTTATTTATGGGCTTGATTTTTTTTTTCTCCTGGATCATTTCCTTTCATTCCTGCCAGAAGTCCTTGCCTCCAATCCTCCCAAGTTATTAATAAAAGAAGTCAAACGGTAGCGAGCGCAGGGGGACGTTCTTGGCTCCTGCTGATGTGTTTCGTTTGTGCTGGAAGCAGATGTTTTCACCCAGATCATAGACTCTCGCCAGGCCTTTCACATGGGTCCCAGTTCTAGAAGAGGGCCAAAGGAATTCAGGGGAGAAAGTCGATTTCCAACCCGAACAACAGAAAAGGAAGAACAAGGGTCCTCACTCAGATCACCGCACAGACAGTGCGCACAGGAGCGCCCGGCCCTGAGTGGGGTCCTCGGGAGCCTGCCCGAGCCGGCCACCAGCCTGGCCGTCCTCCCGGCCCCTTCCCGCTGCCTCATTCGACCGGGATGTCTCAGCAATTTCTGACGAGATGGTGAACGACTCCATGAGCCAGTTTTCCTTTGCATGGGCTAAGCCTTTATCAATTGTTCTTTTTCTTCTTCTTCTTTTTCTGAATTCTGAATTATTGGGTTGGTCAAAAAGTTCTTTCCAGGGTCTTCCGTAAGAAGTCACAGAAAACCTCTAACAAACTTTTGGGCCAACGCAATTTTAAAAACAAAACAAAAACATGCAATGGAGAAGTTTGGGGCAGATATCTAGAGCAAGTAGACTATCTACATCTTTCACAGTGGAGACTCCTGTCCCCAGCAGGGGAAACTGAGCAAGCAGCTCCTCAATGACACTTGATCTCCGCCAGGATTCTGTTTCCCAACCCCCCATTCCCGCCTCTACCAAGCCACTTGACCGAGCAGCTCTACATCTTTCTAGATGTCTGCGGAGATGATTCCTCACCTTGGATATCAAGTTGGAAAGATCCCTCCCTTGTCTGAATGACTTACCTGTTATAATCTCCTTCCTCGACAGAAGGAGCCCTGGGATTGGCTTGTCACTGGGTAAAGAGGGCCCAAGAGCTGGCGAGCCGAGCACAAGTCACCACGAGCTTCGGGAACAGCCTGAGGAGGGTGGCCTCCAGCAGGGTCGAGAGAAAGGAGAGTCCAGGCCCAAAGCCACAGGGCAGGTCTGGGGACGCCGAGCAGAGGGAGGGCAGGCGGGCCGGCAGGGAGGTCAGGCGTGGGGAGGAAAAGGCTTGTGACTAAAAGCCTCGAAAGCTAGTGTCTTATGCCAGCTTTGCCAACCCCAGGTCCACTTCACCTGTACTGGGCCGACCTCAGCTTCTTCCTCTGGAAAATGTATTTTTGGGGAAGAGGTTATCTGCTTCAGTCTCCTCAAAAGATGGCTGGGAGGGACGTCCCTGGCGATCTGGTGGTTAAGACTCTGTGCTCCCAACACTGGGGCCGGGGTGGAATCTCTGGTCAGGGAACTAGGATCCCGCATGCCTAGGGAGCCGCTTAAAAAAAGAAAAAGGGGGCGCTGAGAATCAGATAACGGAAGGGACATGGCCGTGTGACAGGTGCATCTGTCTATACTTGACGGTCATTCTGCAGTTTGAATTTGTCACTATAAACGTCAGAGGGGCTGATGGTGCCCAGGGACGTGTGGAGGCTTGAATCACGTGTCCTCCTGCCTTGACACGTGTCCACAAGACACGTGTGCACACACGAGAGGCATGCTCTTAGGTTCTGGAGGGCCTTGGGACCAGCAAGAGCTTGAGGGTACAAATGCTATGCTCCTTGTAGCATCTCTGACTTGTCTCCATGGAGGGGCAACCTTCCCTTGGATCTTGGTTTGTAGCACCCCCAAGGGGTAAGGGGGTGCATCCAGGGCTCCCCTCTGGGGCTGACCACTGTCCACCCCCAGCAGCTTGTATGCATGTGGTCCCATGGGCTCCAGAATGCAGTCACACAATGAAGCAGTTACGCTCAGGCGCTGCGCTCTGGGCTCCAGCCCAGGGCCTGCCTCTCTCTGTGGGCTCCATTCATCCCAAAGGACACGCAACCTTCGGCCGGGGGAGCCCACCCCGGCTCCGGAAGGCTCAAGGCCTCATCTCTCCGTGGGGGCGGCGGAGGCCCGTGCCACGCCGTCACAGAACATGGCTGACATTCTCGAGGACGGTGTGGAAGGCTGCCAGCCCGTCGCCCGGGCCAGGCCAGCCTGGGGCACTCCGGGGGGTCGCCTCCTCCCCTCTGGGCCTGCTCCGGGCTCAGCGGCACTTCCTGGCTCGGCTGCTGCCCACACCCCCCAGGCTGCCCTGCCGCCTCTGGGCAGCGGAGAGCGGCTCAGAGACAGCAACGTCCTTCCCGTCGAGGCCCGCTCTCTCCCGAGACGGCGCACACACAGGTGACGGGGTGTGAGTCCAGATCTGCCTCCAGCCCCCTGCGTGACTTTGGCCACACGGCTTCCCTTCTCTGGGCCTCGGTTTCTCCGTTTGCAACCTGAGCTCATCGATGTTTGTCTCTCAAGATGGTTGTGAAAATTAAATCAAATGACATGTGTCACCATAACTGTGCTGAGCCCGTGCCCACCAGGGACTGTGGCGTTGAACTGATGGTGCGCCTTTGGGGGCTTCAGCCCACAGGCTGCTCCGTCCCTGGGAAGGGGATGACCGCCCCTGCCCTCCCCCTGCACACGGATGCAGTCGCTGCGATTGAAGGACCAGATGGGGAAGCCCTTTGTGCGCCGCAAGCCCTGTCCTGACTGTGTGGCCTGTCCTCTGGGCCCCAAGCACTTGCTGAAATGATCTCAGAGCGCGTGGCATCCACTCTAGCTGGGTGGGTGGGGGGTGCGGGACAGGGGTGTGCCTGATGCCAAACACACCCCGGGGAGACTTCTGGAATTCTAATGGTCCCATCCGGTGGGTCTTCCCCTCGACATGTAATTTCCCGTGTTCACTGAACCCAGGCAGGCCCTTTCATGCATGTGTTTCTGATTCTGATTAGACGCGCTGACATCACTGAAACGGTATGCCCGGGGTTAGTCTCACGACCACCGGGCTGGGAGCACAGGAATTTTGGTGCCAGAAAAATTGGATAATGCGGGACAGTCTGACTTCGCTCTCCGAATTCCCAAGCCTCCTGTGACTCTTCTGAGCTGGCCTGAGGCTGTGATCCCCATCACACACACAGGGAGGGTGGGGCCTGGTCACCGGGCGCCTAGCCCCTCACCTGCCCTGGATCCTTAACCAGGGAGCAGCCAGGACTTCATGGCTCGGCTGCTGCCCACACCCCCCAGGCTGCCCTGCCGCCTCTGGGCAGCGGAGAGCGGCTCAGAGACAGCAACGTCCTTCCCGTCGAGGCCCGCTCTCTCCCGAGACGGCGCACACACAGGTGACGGGGTGTGAGTCCAGATCTGCCTCCAGCCCCCTGCGTGACTTTGGCCACACGGCTTCCCTTCTCTGGGCCTCGGTTTCTCCGTTTGCAACCTGAGCTCATCGATGTTTGTCTCTCAAGATGGTTGTGAAAATTAAATCAAATGACATGTGTCACCATAACTGTGCTGAGCCCGTGCCCACCAGGGACTGTGGCGTTGAACTGATGGTGCGCCTTTGGGGGCTTCAGCCCACAGGCTGCTCCGTCCCTGGGAAGGGGATGACCGCCCCTGCCCTCCCCCTGCACACGGATGCAGTCGCTGCGATTGAAGGACCAGATGGGGAAGCCCTTTGTGCGCCGCAAGCCCTGTCCTGACTGTGTGGCCTGTCCTCTGGGCCCCAAGCACTTGCTGAAATGATCTCAGAGCGCGTGGCATCCACTCTAGCTGGGTGGGTGGGGGGTGCGGGACAGGGGTGTGCCTGATGCCAAACACACCCCGGGGAGACTTCTGGAATTCTAATGGTCCCATCCGGTGGGTCTTCCCCTCGACATGTAATTTCCCGTGTTCACTGAACCCAGGCAGGCCCTTTCATGCATGTGTTTCTGATTCTGATTAGACGCGCTGACATCACTGAAACGGTATGCCCGGGGTTAGTCTCACGACCACCGGGCTGGGAGCACAGGAATTTTGGTGCCAGAAAAATTGGATAATGCGGGACAGTCTGACTTCGCTCTCCGAATTCCCAAGCCTCCTGTGACTCTTCTGAGCTGGCCTGAGGCTGTGATCCCCATCACACACACAGGGAGGGTGGGGCCTGGTCACCGGGCGCCTAGCCCCTCACCTGCCCTGGATCCTTAACCAGGGAGCAGCCAGGACTTCATGGCTGGGCTCTCAGCACCTGCCTGTCCTCAGAGGCCCCCATGAGCCCTGGGTACTGCCTCACCCGGTCCCCCTGCCGGCCCAGCGATGACCCTGGGGCAGGGAGGGGGAAGGCTGGGCGAGCATGCCAAGCAACCTGGAATTGAGACCTGGCTTTGTCGACACCTCCTGGCATCCGTGACGGTGGGCATCAGCTCCTCCTCTTGGTCACAGAATCTGGATCTGGAAACCGGCTGCTGTGAGAACTTAACACCGAGCCCTCAGCCTAGTGGGGCCACCTTAGTGGCTCAGATGGTAAAGAACCTGCCTGCAATGCGGGAGACTCGAGTTCGATCCCTGGATCAGGAAGATGCCCTGGAGAAAGGAAGGGCAACCCACCCAGTATTCTTGCCTGGAGAATCCTGTAGACAGAGCAGCCTGGCGGGCTCCAGTCGATGGGATCACAAAGAATCAGACAGGAGAGAGCAACTAACACACACACACACACACACACACACACACACACGCACTCCCTTAGCGTGGAAGGAGTGTTTCCGGGGTGACACGGTGGCATGCGTTCTCTGATGCAGGTTCATCTCTGCACTTAAGAGGCTCAGAGCCACGCCTGGTTCTCACAGCTGCACCTGCACTGAAATTTGTCTGGTCTCTACTGAGCACCTGCAGCTCTGCCAGGGACCTCCCTGGTGAAAAAGAAGCTTCCTCATCCATTTTTCCAGAAGCTTCAGACCAGGGTGGCCGGTGCTCACACCTCTGGCCGTAAAACCCAACAGGCCCAGAGCCAGAGCCTGGGACTGAGCGAGGCGAGGGCTGGACACGGAGTGGGAAGGGGGCGGGCAAACCCCGCCCCTCAGAGAGAGGGCATCATGGAGGGGAAGGTCAGGGCCTCCAGGGTGGAGGGGGATTCTTCGGATGGAGGCAACAGAAGGACAGCGACACAGCAAGACACCTGTCCTCCGGGTCTCTCCTCCCGGGCTTACACTCCATCTCTTTCTGGAATGATCCAGGACTTCATGGCTGGGCTCTCAGCACCTGCCTGTCCTCAGAGGCCCCCATGAGCCCTGGGTACTGCCTCACCCGGTCCCCTGCCGGCCCAGCGATGACCCTGGGGCAGGAGGGGAAGGCTGGGCGAGCATGCCAAGCAACCTGGAATTGAGACCTGGCTTTGTCGACACCTCCTGGCATCCGTGACGGTGGGCATCAGCTCCTCCTCTTGGTCACAGAATCTGGATCTGGAAACCGGCTGCTGTGAGAACTTAACACCGAGCCCTCAGCCTAGTGGGGCCACCTTAGTGGCTCAGATGGTAAAGAACCTGCCTGCAATGCGGGAGACTCGAGTTCGATCCCTGGATCAGGAAGATGCCCTGGAGAAAGGAAGGGCAACCCACCCAGTATTCTTGCCTGGAGAATCCTGTAGACAGAGCAGCCTGGCGGGCTCCAGTCGATGGGATCACAAAGAATCAGACAGGAGAGAGCAACTAACACACACACACACACACACACACACACACACGCACTCCCTTAGCGTGGAAGGAGTGTTTCCGGGGTGACACGGTGGCATGCGTTCTCTGATGCAGGTTCATCTCTGCACTTAAGAGGCTCAGAGCCACGCCTGGTTCTCACAGCTGCACCTGCACTGAAATTTGTCTGGTCTCTACTGAGCACCTGCAGCTCTGCCAGGGACCTCCCTGGTGAAAAAGAAGCTTCCTCATCCATTTTTCCAGAAGCTTCAGACCAGGGTGGCCGGTGCTCACACCTCTGGCCGTAAAACCCAACAGGCCCAGAGCCAGAGCCTGGGACTGAGCGAGGCGAGGGCTGGACACGGAGTGGGAAGGGGGCGGGCAAACCCCGCCCCTCAGAGAGAGGGCATCATGGAGGGGAAGGTCAGGGCCTCCAGGGTGGAGGGGGATTCTTCGGATGGAGGCAACAGAAGGACAGCGACACAGCAAGACACCTGTCCTCCGGGTCTCTCCTCCCGGGCTTACACTCCATCTCTTTCTGGAATGATCCAGGATGCTCCCTCATCCTCCACGCCTCCGTCCAAGCAGAGCTCCTCCTGAGCCCCGTCCCAGGCAGCCGTGGAGGTGGCGGCTCAGCCTGGAAGCCCCTCCCCCGTCACTCCTCCCGGCGTCACTCTCCTCTCCTCTGCCTTCCCAGAGATGAGTGTTCTCTGTGCTAGGTGCCAGGTCCTCAAAGCCTGGATCCACCCAGGCGAGAGATGGGGACCCAAAGGCTCCTAGACGGGAAAACGGGTGGCCCCCGGTGACGGCACCAGGCTGCGGTGGAAGGCACGGAGCCCGGCTGTCCGCGTGTCAGGAGTTTACCCGTCGTGGGAGACGAATGAAGACGTGACTTTTAGAGCCAGACCGTGGGGCCCTGAAATTCAAGCTTGGGACGTCGAGCCTTTCCGCGACAAGAGTCAGCTTAGCTTCCTTCCTAAACGCCCATCGCCCATGCGCTTCCCCCCTCCTCAGCCAAGACCGAGGTCAAAGGCTCCAGTATCTCAGGGCTTTCCTCCAGTTCTTCTTCCCTCATCCCTTCTCTCCTCCCTTCCTCCCTCCTTTCCTTCTTTCCATCCTTCCTCTATTTCTTCCTTACGTCCTTCCGCCAAATTGAAGTGGCTACATAAGAACTCTGTTTGCAGATGAACCAAATGAAAATCTTATCCTTAAGAAGCTCAGGATCTAATGCAGAAAATGATGTAAAACCCAGTAGTACAGTGTGCTATATCCTCTGTTAGAAGGAGAGTCTGTGGGAGGGTGGAGGAAATCACGTTAGCCTAACCCAGGCAGGGCCTGAGTAATCTGGAAGTCTTCCTAGAGGAGGTGACGTTCACGCTGAAACAGGGATTGAGATGTCTCCGTCTCAGGGAAGGCGTTCCTGGCAGAGAATGGAGCATGCAAAGGCACAGGGATGTGAAAACAGAGTGAGAGGCAGGTATGAGGTGAGCGGGCGTGCAGAACACGCGAGGGAGAGAGACAGGGGTCTCATGTGCCAGGCTTGGCAGCGGACAGCGACACAGCAAGACACCTGTCCTCCGGGTCTCTCCTCCCGGGCTTACACTCCATCTCTTTCTGGAATGATCCAGGATGCTCCCTCATCCTCCACGCCTCCGTCAAGCAGAGCTCCTCCTGAGCCCCGTCCCAGGCAGCCGTGGAGGTGGCGGCTCAGCCTGGAAGCCCCTCCCCCGTCACTCCTCCCGGCGTCACTCTCCTCTCCTCTGCCTTCCCAGAGATGAGTGTTCTCTGTGCTAGGTGCCAGGTCCTCAAAGCCTGGATCCACCCAGGCGAGAGATGGGGACCCAAAGGCTCCTAGACGGGAAAACGGGTGGCCCCCGGTGACGGCACCAGGCTGCGGTGGAAGGCACGGAGCCCGGCTGTCCGCGTGTCAGGAGTTTACCCGTCGTGGGAGACGAATGAAGACGTGACTTTTAGAGCCAGACCGTGGGGCCCTGAAATTCAAGCTTGGGACGTCGAGCCTTTCCGCGACAAGAGTCAGCTTAGCTTCCTTCCTAAACGCCCATCGCCCATGCGCTTCCCCCCTCCTCAGCCAAGACCGAGGTCAAAGGCTCCAGTATCTCAGGGCTTTCCTCCAGTTCTTCTTCCCTCATCCCTTCTCTCCTCCCTTCCTCCCTCCTTTCCTTCTTTCCATCCTTCCTCTATTTCTTCCTTACGTCCTTCCGCCAAATTGAAGTGGCTACATAAGAACTCTGTTTGCAGATGAACCAAATGAAAATCTTATCCTTAAGAAGCTCAGGATCTAATGCAGAAAATGATGTAAAACCCAGTAGTACAGTGTGCTATATCCTCTGTTAGAAGGAGAGTCTGTGGGAGGGTGGAGGAAATCACGTTAGCCTAACCCAGGCAGGGCCTGAGTAATCTGGAAGTCTTCCTAGAGGAGGTGACGTTCACGCTGAAACAGGGATTGAGATGTCTCCGTCTCAGGGAAGGCGTTCCTGGCAGAGAATGGAGCATGCAAAGGCACAGGGATGTGAAAACAGAGTGAGAGGCAGGTATGAAAGGTGAGCGGGCGTGCAGAACACGCGAGGGAGAGAGACAGGGGGTCTCATGTGCCAGGCTTGGCAGCGGCAGGGCACGAGCCCCCAGGTTTCAGGCAGAGGAGGCGATGTGGCTTTTCTTTTATGAAAAACGGGCCTGGCTGCTGGGATCAAAGGCCCCAACGACCCCGGGGTGAGCTGTTGGTGGCCTACACGGGGGTAGGGGTGTGGGTGGAGAGGAGCGGATAGAGTACGGCCAGCAGAATGGACGGAATAAGATGCTGGGCTCGGGGGAGAGGGAGGGCTGCGGGGGAGCCCCGGGACAGCTGGGCTTTGTGGTTTTGATGAGGGGTGTAGACCCAGCGCGGGGGTCGGCCCTAGGAGCTAGAGTGGACCTCTCCCCTCGGACCCCACTTCAGTCCCATCTCACAGTCCTCTGGGACCAGGATCCGCTAGGTGTTCCAGCTGGGCCATCTCTCTCAGCCTGCCTCATCTTTGACAAGCTGGGAATTGGACTGTTCAGATCTACGCGGGACCCCTCGGCCCTCAGGGGCTGCACACCCCAGATGGCCGCACTTCCCTAGACAGCCGGTGACTGCTTCCCCTCGTGTGTCAGGCTGCGGGTGGCCATCAGGGTCACAGAGCCGTGGCGTCTCCAGCCAGCTCCTGGCCGTGCAGGGCAGGGGGCTGCCCGGGGATTCTGGAGTCGGATTGGCTGGGTGTTCAGCCTCCACCCGGCCTGCGGCACTCACCCTCTCCGCCTGGGCACGCGCAATCCAGGACGATCCCAGGAGGCTGAGACCCAGCTGAGGCCTTCTCAGGTAGGAAGAAACGAGACACAACAGAGGCTGAAGTGGAGGAAACCAGTTACATCACGGGAAAAGTGGAGAGAATGTTGGCTGTTGTGTTCTCCTCTCGAGTGTTGAGTGAGGGAACCCGAGGGACGAGGAGGCCAGGGGCTGTTACAGACGCGCTGTTCTCCGTTCTAAGGCAGTCACCAGCAAATTGGGTCCACAGGCGCCCAGAGGCCAAAAGACCATGACTAGGGCAGTCAAGGGAGGCTTCCTGGGAGAAGAGAGGCCAGGCGGGATAGGGAAGACAGCACTGGCCTTGGCAAAGAGCAGCGAGCAGGGCCCACTCCTCACAAAGGCTGGGTGAGCCCTGGGCCTGGGAAGGGCCATCTTGGGGGTCTGTTTGCCCGGGGAGCCAGGGTCCGCCCCTCCCCATCCCCTGCTTTGTATTTCCAGCTCTGTGGTTTCCTAATTTATTTGGCTTGAAATTTGTGTCAAACTTTTTTTCTTCCAGGTGTAATTGAAACCTCACCTCTAAATGCATGTTCATTCCTGAGGGAAATTAAAGGTGATTTCAAGCAGGAAGATCACAGATCTCCAAAAAGGGGCCTGGGGGCTGGAGGGGGCTGAAGGGGTGGGAGGGGTGGGAAGGGGCGGGGTGCATTTTTGCCAGAGCCCTCGGCCGCTGCAGCCCGAGGGGTTAGGCTCGCTGCACTGATGGCCCTTTCTGCAGGCAGAGCCTGCGCGACATCTGCCCTCTGGTCAAGGAGGTCTGCTGGCCGCATGATCCCTCACCCAAGAGACAGCCGAGGCAGAGTTAGGGAGTGAGACATCACCCAGCTCTGCTCGCCTCCTCAGAAAGTACCCAGCCCAGTCCCAAAGGGTAGATGACAAAGCACTCTCAGAGAAAAGCGCCCCTCACTCAGGAGCTGTGTGACCTTGGAGAAGTTGCTCAGCCTCTCTGAACCTCTCTGCCCCTCAGCTTCCTCATCTGCACAAAAGGAATGTGATAACACCTGAGAGTGGCTGCAAGGATTCCTTTCAAGGCGATGCGCCCTTGACAGCCTTGGGTCTGGATCATCCCAGTGGATCTAAGTCGGCATCCCAGCAGGTGAGGGAAACAGCCTTTGGTTAGAAATAGGCACTCAAGCAAGACACACATTTTCCTTAAGGAGTGAGGTGCCCTTCATAGATGCCTTTGAAACTGGTTTTTCTTCATTTTCCTGCCCCTCCAAAGATAGTTTAAAAGGTTGTAGCCTCTTCTGTGCTAACCACATTCCATGCATTTTAGCATTTAATCTTCACAACAGAGATTAGAAAGGGGCCGTGGGGGCTCCCATTTTACAGAAGGGAAAGCCAGATCAGAAGAGCGGAGGAGGCACGGGGCCACAGGCCAGAAGAGCAAGCACATCCTCGCTGTCCGTGGTGTAACCCTTCACTGACCACAGTCTATGCCAGGCCCGGGTACTGGGCAGACAGGAAGTCTCGTGTGCTCCTGATCCCTCTTTGCTCCCAGCTGGACAGGCACAAAGGAAACAGAGGCAGAGCATTCGCTCACACTGGGGGAGGGGTCGGCAGGCTTTTCCTGTAATGAAACAGACAGTGAATATTCTACCTTTACACGCACGGCCTCGGAAGGAACACTGTGGCATCGTAGAGTGCAAACAGCCGTAGGTAACAGGTACACCAGTGAGCGTGGCTGTGTCCCAATAAAACTTTATTGACAAGTACAGAGGAGGGGCTGGATTTGGCTCTCTGGCAGTAGCTGGCTGACCCTGACCTAGAATATACGCCATTTGATATGTGGTACAGAAATACGATGGGCGGAATCAAGGGCCACCATGGAGGGGGTGGTTTTGAGAAGCTGAGAAACCTCTGGGCAGGAAAAGCAGGATGTTCTGTAGGAAGAAATGGGGAAGAGAGAGAGAGAGAGCAAAGAAGCCCAGGCCCAGAAAATGGCTTGAGAAAAAAGAACATCCTTGGGAACTCGCAGGTGTGTTCAGAGCTCCTGGAATCATCTAGCTGGCGTGGGACCGAGGCATGGCAGGAAAGAAGCACAAAGCAAGGCTGGCAGGCCACATGCCTCAGACTGTGGGGACCTCGGAGGGGCCCAGGATCAGAGCCTGGAGTTCACTTGCTAGCCAGGAGGGAGCCCGGGATTCACAGGAAGGTGTTTGTGGAGAGGCAGTGATTTCCTGGATGTGAGGATGGCTTGAGCATCTGATGGTCACTGCTGACGCACTCACCCAGCACTGTGTTCTGCCCACAGCGAGGTGAAGGCACAGGCCCTGGCTGGGGCCTGCGTCCTGTCTCCATGGGCCTCTGTGATGCCGCGTCCCGTCTGTCTCCTGGACTGAGGATCCCAGGGCGGGCAGCGAGCGGCGGGCCTTGCGAGCCGCACACACCCTTCCTCAAATCCATTCGTGACTCCTCTTCAACATCTCCTCTCCATTTGCTCACTGATGTGTCTGCACCAGGTCTTAGCCGTGGCGTGTGACCTCTCAGCCGTGGTGTGTGGGATCTGGCTCTCTGACGGGGAATCAGACTCAGGTCCCCTGCGTGGAGAGCAGAGTCTTAGCCACCAGATCGCCAGGGAGAACCCTCCCCTCTATTTTTTTTTTAAATTGAGCACCTATTGCTTACTTATTGAGCTTCAGTCCGCACTCTAGGCTCTTTGTATGCATAATCTTATTTAAACCTTAGAACAGTCTAGTCAGTTGTTGCCCACATTTTACAGACAAACTGATGGAGGAAACATTCCGATTAAGGAAGCAACTACTGTGTCCAAGCCTCTCTGTCCAAGACAGGAAAGGAGTGTGGTTCCAGGGAAAACCCCTGTGTTTCCACCACACAGATCTCAGGTGCTTTCTCCTGGCTCTTCATTTCTTCTTTGGGTTGGAGAAAACCTCAGCTCCCTGACTGCATTTCCACCTTGGTCAAGTGGGAACCTTGTGCCTGCCTGGTACGATTCCCTGGAGAATTAAAGAACCGGAGTTGATACCCGTGAAGGGCCTGGCACAGTGCCCAGCGTGCAGTAGGTGCTCAGTAAACACGGACACCAGCTAGAGAAATGCACAGTGACCTCGAACACGGGCTGTGCTGCAGGAGCTTCACAAACCCCTCACGCCTCCCTCCCAGGGGTCTGTGTTCCGGAAGAGATCTCTGGCTGACCCTGGGCCCGGGGCAGAAGGCCTCACTTCCATGTGGTTACAATTGGCCCTTTGAGGGGCCATCACCCGAGGGGACAGGCCCGGCTTCCCCCCGTCTCCACATCAAGGGGTCCGATGTGAGCCGGCCACCAGAGTGAGGCATCCGGGGGCAGAGGCCGGGAGGTGATGGATAACCTCGTCCAGGGGCGCACACACAGGGCAATTTCGGGGCCTCCTGCCTGGGAGGCGGCCTCCTCGGGGCATGGGGGCCGCTGACCCGGAAACAAATTAAAGGCACATCTGCTGGGAGACCATTTCCAGCAGCGGCTCTGAGAGGCCGCCTGCGTCCCTGGAACAAGGGGGCTGTGTGTGTGGCCGGCCGGGCGCAGACTCTCCGGCCAGGAAGGAGCAGCCGTGGGGGATGGGGGGCCCGCACAGAAGGAAGGGCCATTTCTGGGCCAAGTGAGTCTCAGTCAAAGAGGGGGCTGTTTCTCTGGGTCTGGAGTGACTGAGGACATAAGACACCAGGACATTGCAGGTTGAGGTCTTTCCCAGCACTTCAGTCAGCCCATCAGCTCTCTGTTCTAGAAGGAACTGAGGAGAAGCCCTCTCGTCCAATGTCTCATGGACACTTGGACTCTCCCTTATGATCACGCCTGGGCCATCCTGGCTTACATATTACCAGTGCTAGGAGTTCCCTGGCCCCCAAACAGTCCTGGGGCACCTCGAAATGCTTGCTTGTTGATGATAAGGTAACATTTTGTCTCCAGAGCCTCTGCTCAGTGGCTTCAGTGGGCCTCTGAGGCCCCGCAAGACAATCTAAGTGCTCAGGAAGTGCTCTGTGGATGTATGGATGAAGGGTGGTTGGATGGAACGAAGGAAGGATGAAGGGTGGATAGATGGATGAATGACATTATAGTGAATGAATTGTGTGTGATAGACACAGACAACGAAAAGTAGAAAATAAAGACACCCAAGACATAGCCTCTGCTTTCAAGATTTAGCATTCTCTCCACATGTAAAGAGGCCTAACCAGAGCTTCTTTATACCCAAGCCTATACTTAGGCTCATGCGCTAAGGCCCTGCACAAACATCACTTTCTCTGTAGAGCCTTCCATAAAGGATCTTCTCTCCACTCTCCCGCCCACAGCAGAAAGAAAGTTTGACAGGCGCAGTCAGAAAAACAGGAGAAGCAAATTCTGGGACCTTGAGTCCAACCACTGCACTTGGGAGAAAAAGAGCAGCCAAAAGGAATTAAACACTGTGTGCTGTGGTCGTCTGCCTGTGGCCTTTGATAAAGGGATAAAGTTTAGTGAAGGTGGTGGCATTGCAGTAGGACCTGAAAGACTCAGTCGTTCCTTAAACATGAGGCCACCTGCTACCTCATAGACTACCGTGTGAGAGCCACGGCAGATCCGATTGTCAGTCTTCCCCGCAGGCAAGTGATCTTCGGGCTCACATCACACAGGACGTCAGCAAGGCTAAGTATCTTGCCCAAAGTCACACAGCAGGTCAATGGCAGAGCCAGGTAGTAAACCCAAGTGGTCTGGCTTTTGGTGTTGCCGTTTTGCCACAGGTGAATTAAAAGAGGTTTCTGAACATCCTTGGGCCGTGGCTTCTGCCCGGTGGCAAATGATGGCAGCCTACTACCGGTGACACTGGCTGAGTTACCGGACGCAGGCCATTGGCGTAGTGCCAGGCGGGCTCACGGTCTGGCCTGTGACGTCCACCGTTACCAGCCTGTCCCCCTCCCCAGCCGTGCTCCCACCACAGTGCTCCGGGGCTGTGGAGCACCGCGGGCCCCCGCCAGCGGTCCCTCCTCCGCAGGAGCGGCTCCAAGCTCAGAACCCACGTGCCGTTTACTGTGGCGGTGGTGGGTCAGGGACTTCTATTCTTCGTGGACAGCATGTGGTTTGAGTTTGAAAGTTTACTTCCTTGAGCTCTAATGAGCCTCTGAAAGTGATTAAGCAGAAGACAGAAAGGTTAAGCCAACGCCTTTTTATCGGAAGAAGTAATGTGGAGCCTAATGTCCCCAGTTCCTTTCCCACCAGCTCCTGCGATCTCTCCCAAGAAGGGGCTTACTTCCTGATGGGGTGGAAAGTCCAGCCCAGGTCCCCCAACCTCGAGGCAAGACAAGGGACTGCCTGGAACCCCTCACTGTTTGAGGGGACCTGGCTGGGACGAGCCAGCCGCTTTCCACCTGAGGCCTTCGGAACGGAGGCTCCCTCGTGGCTCTGTTCTGCCCCAGCTATTTCTGCACAGAATGCCACCCCAGCTCCCCCGCCAGAGACGGTCCTGCTCTTCCCGGGCCTCTGGGGCGCCGCCCTCACTTCTGGGCACCCTCTGGGCCCAGTAAGGTCCTCCTCCCTCTAGTGACATAGAGACGCTGCACATCTGGAATCCCAGAGGAGTTGCTCGACGGCACCAAGCAGGGATGGCCGGGGGCAGCTCCAGCTCGATGCCAGAAAGGGGGTTCGGCCCCCCAGCCGGGGAGACGCCCCCACGAGGACTGCCTGCAATTAGGGGGCAGGCCTCTGCTGGGTGCATCGGGGGCTTGTCTGAGCTGTGGGTCCCTTGCTGATCACAGGGCTGTGACTGTAGAAAGATGTGGAAGGAGGCAGACGTCACCTTGACAAGTGGCTGCGCCAGAGAAGGGGGTCAAGGACGCCCCTGTGGTCTGTGCAGAGTCTCTCTGATTGCAAGGAGACCGCGAACAAGCCACGGAGGGTCCGGAGGCTGGGAGGCCTGCTCCGGAAGCAGCAGCTCTGTCTTGCTCGGACACACATGACTGTCGCCCCAACAGGCCCTCCTACCTTAGTTCTCAGATCTGCTAACAGGGTTTGGGGAGAAAAGCGCTTTTCCTGCCACTAACACTTAAGAGCAACTTGATATCTCATACCTCAGACCCTGAACGGGTCCTTAAATAGCCCTTTATCGCATCTACACTTCATCAGCTCATGTGCTCCCAGCTGCAGGCACGGGGACCTCACTACCTCTCCAGACAAACGTTTCCAGGGTTTAAATACAGGTACACACCCTCTGTATAGAATAGACAACTAAGAACCTGCTCAGCACAGGGAACTCTATCCAATGCTCTGTAGTTTTATCGGAAGAAGTAATGTGGAGCCTAATGTCCCCAGTTCCTTTCCCACCAGCTCCTGCGATCTCTCCCAAGAAGGGGCTTACTTCCTGATGGGGTGGAAAGTCCAGCCCAGGTCCCCCAACCTCGAGGCAAGACAAGGGACTGCCTGGAACCCCTCACTGTTTGAGGGGACCTGGCTGGGACGAGCCAGCCGCTTTCCACCTGAGGCCTTCGGAACGGAGGCTCCCTCGTGGCTCTGTTCTGCCCCAGCTATTTCTGCACAGAATGCCACCCCAGCTCCCCCGCCAGAGACGGTCCTGCTCTTCCCGGGCCTCTGGGGCGCCGCCCTCACTTCTGGGCACCCTCTGGGCCCAGTAAGGTCCTCCTCCCTCTAGTGACATAGAGACGCTGCACATCTGGAATCCCAGAGGAGTTGCTCGACGGCACCAAGCAGGGATGGCCGGGGGCAGCTCCAGCTCGATGCCAGAAAGGGGGTTCGGCCCCCCAGCCGGGGAGACGCCCCCACGAGGACTGCCTGCAATTAGGGGGCAGGCCTCTGCTGGGTGCATCGGGGGCTTGTCTGAGCTGTGGGTCCCTTGCTGATCACAGGGCTGTGACTGTAGAAAGATGTGGAAGGAGGCAGACGTCACCTTGACAAGTGGCTGCGCCAGAGAAGGGGGTCAAGGACGCCCCTGTGGTCTGTGCAGAGTCTCTCTGATTGCAAGGAGACCGCGAACAAGCCACGGAGGGTCCGGAGGCTGGGAGGCCTGCTCCGGAAGCAGCAGCTCTGTCTTGCTCGGACACACATGACTGTCGCCCCAACAGGCCCTCCTACCTTAGTTCTCAGATCTGCTAACAGGGTTTGGGGAGAAAAGCGCTTTTCCTGCCACTAACACTTAAGAGCAACTTGATATCTCATACCTCAGACCCTGAACGGGTCCTTAAATAGCCCTTTATCGCATCTACACTTCATCAGCTCATGTGCTCCCAGCTGCAGGCACGGGGACCTCACTACCTCTCCAGACAAACGTTTCCAGGGTTTAAATACAGGTACACACCCCTCTGTATAGAATAGACAACTAAGAACCTGCTCAGCACAGGGAACTCTATCCAATGCTCTGTAGTGACTGTATGGGAAGAGTCTAAACGAGTGAACACGCATGTGTGTAACCGACTCCCTTTGCTGCGTGGCAGAAAGTAACACAACATAGGAAATCAGCTCTATTTCAGAAAAAAAATTTTTTTAAATACAAGCACGTTTCCAATATTGAATTGGAGTCTTGTAACAATGCCTATTCATCCTGGGGTAGGAACAGGACTGCTATAAGCTCCAGGGCAGATGGGTTTCTTTGAAGTGGCACTGAGCCCGGAGTCAGCCCTCGACAAACACCTAGCGATGGTGAGAGCTGCTGCCGCGTCCAGCACCACCAACTAAGAGTGAGGACACCTGGAGCCCGCTCCCACCTTTCCTCTTCTTTGCCTGTACCTGTGCCATCATCTCTCCAAGCCTTACATGGCTCATCTGAAAAAAAAAAATGAGGTTGATTCTGGCCCCTGCCCCAAGACTGTTAGAATAAGCAAATAAACCCTTGGGTGTGAAAGTCCTTTGAAACAGAAGTACTTCCTCAGTGCAAGGTGTATCCCTAATCATGAAGATGACTATCACACACGTTGGTGGCAGTGAGAAGAAGAATTCAGCCACTAGAAATTTTCTCTCCTGGAAGTGTCTTAGAGCACAAAGCCAAGGCAAATATTCAGCCTGCTGACACAGAAGCTAGAAGATATGGCTCAGTCCTGGGGAGGTTGTTGCGGGCAAGCTGCCTTCCAAAGGAAGAGGTGCCCCCTTGGAGGAGTGAGTTCCCCGACGCGAGGGGCATCCTAGCAGCCTCTGAGGAGCTCCTTGCCTCTGATGACAGAGAGGGCCCTGCTGTTCCAGGGGACGGAGGTTAGCAGAGTGGAGCAGGAAGCAGAGACTTCTCAGAACACCCCGGCTCAGAGGAGGTGACTGCAACTGTAATCTGTTGCTCCGTGCCCGTTTCTGAACGGGTCCTTAAATAGCCCTTTATCGCATCTACACTTCATCAGCTCATGTGCTCCCAGCTGCAGGCACGGGGACCTCACTACCTCTCCAGACAAACGTTTCCAGGGTTTAAATACAGGTACACCCCTCTGTATAGAATAGACAACTAAGAACCTGCTCAGCACAGGGAACTCTATCCAATGCTCTGTAGTGACTGTATGGGAAGAGTCTAAACGAGTGAACACGCATGTGTGTAACCGACTCCCTTTGCTGCGTGGCAGAAAGTAACACAACATAGGAAATCAGCTCTATTTCAGAAAAAAAATTTTTTTAAATACAAGCACGTTTCCAATATTGAATTGGAGTCTTGTAACAATGCCTATTCATCCTGGGGTAGGAACAGGACTGCTATAAGCTCCAGGGCAGATGGGTTTCTTTGAAGTGGCACTGAGCCCGGAGTCAGCCCTCGACAAACACCTAGCGATGGTGAGAGCTGCTGCCGCGTCCAGCACCACCAACTAAGAGTGAGGACACCTGGAGCCCGCTCCCACCTTTCCTCTTCTTTGCCTGTACCTGTGCCATCATCTCTCCAAGCCTTACATGGCTCATCTGAAAAAAAAAAATGAGGTTGATTCTGGCCCCTGCCCCAAGACTGTTAGAATAAGCAAATAAACCCTTGGGTGTGAAAGTCCTTTGAAACAGAAGTACTTCCTCAGTGCAAGGTGTATCCCTAATCATGAAGATGACTATCACACACGTTGGTGGCAGTGAGAAGAAGAATTCAGCCACTAGAAATTTTCTCTCCTGGAAGTGTCTTAGAGCACAAAGCCAAGGCAAATATTCAGCCTGCTGACACAGAAGCTAGAAGATATGGCTCAGTCCTGGGGAGGTTGTTGCGGGCAAGCTGCCTTCCAAAGGAAGAGGTGCCCCCTTGGAGGAGTGAGTTCCCCGACGCGAGGGGCATCCTAGCAGCCTCTGAGGAGCTCCTTGCCTCTGATGACAGAGAGGGCCCTGCTGTTCCAGGGGACGGAGGTTAGCAGAGTGGAGCAGGAAGCAGAGACTTCTCAGAACACCCCGGCTCAGAGGAGGTGACTGCAACTGTAATCTGTTGCTCCGTGCCCGTTTGCACCCGCTTTGCAACAGCCATGCCAACGTTCATTCCCATTCTCGGTTCCTGCGGGCTCCCTGCCCCCACATCTCGCCTCTTGCTCTCTCACAAGCCATGAAGGTGGGGGCCCTAGGCTGCCTGCATTCCTGCATCAGGAGCTTAGCAGGGCCCCCAGGCCAGCTGGAGCCTCAGGGGTGGTCAGGACCCCCTCCCCGGGGAGGCGCAGGGGAGGGGGATGGAAAAGAAGCCTCCGCGACCTTCCTCGCGGTTATCTCCCGGATCTGTAAACAGCGCCCGGCCCTCCCCGGGCAGCCTCAGCCTCACACTCGGGGTGACAGCGTGTTTGGACGTTCCGGGACCCTCGCCCAGCCGCCTTTGTTCTCCGGGTTTAATGAAGGGACTGCTAAAACCCCGCTTGCCAGATAAGATGACAGGGCCGTCTCTCAGGGTTATGGATGGTACACAGAGGGGACAGGACGAATTCCTGCGCGCAGAGGGGTCTGAGCGCGCGGCCTTTTGTCCAGCGGCAGACTCGTCTCAGCTGGTACAAGGTGGGTCCTTCAGCTTCCAAAACAAACATTTCTGACTCGGGCCGAAAGATTAGAGGAAGACCTCGGGAGTCAGGCCTCTGGGGGAAGCCAAGGCCACCCCGCGCCGCCCCACGCAGTGCCCTGGCCGCCGGAGGAGGGCTGCTCCCGCCTGCGGCACGGACAGGCTCACCTCCGATTTCCTGCCTATTCTCGACCACACGTTGGTGGCAGTGAGAAGAAGAATTCAGCCACTAGGAATTTTCTCTCCTGGAAGTGTCTTAGAGCACAAAGCCAAGGCAAATATTCAGCCTGCTGACACAGAAGCTAGAAGATATGGCTCAGTCCTGGGAGGTTGTTGCGGGCAAGCTGCCTTCCAAAGGAAGAGGTGCCCCCTTGGAGGAGTGAGTTCCCCGACGCGAGGGGCATCCTAGCAGCCTCTGAGGAGCTCCTTGCCTCTGATGACAGAGAGGGCCCTGCTGTTCCAGGGGACGGAGGTTAGCAGAGTGGAGCAGGAAGCAGAGACTTCTCAGAACACCCCGGCTCAGAGGAGGTGACTGCAACTGTAATCTGTTGCTCCGTGCCCGTTTGCACCCGCTTTGCAACAGCCATGCCAACGTTCATTCCCATTCTCGGTTCCTGCGGGCTCCCTGCCCCCACATCTCGCCTCTTGCTCTCTCACAAGCCATGAAGGTGGGGGCCCTAGGCTGCCTGCATTCCTGCATCAGGAGCTTAGCAGGGCCCCCAGGCCAGCTGGAGCCTCAGGGGTGGTCAGGACCCCCTCCCCGGGGAGGCGCAGGGGAGGGGGATGGAAAAGAAGCCTCCGCGACCTTCCTCGCGGTTATCTCCCGGATCTGTAAACAGCGCCCGGCCCTCCCCGGGCAGCCTCAGCCTCACACTCGGGGTGACAGCGTGTTTGGACGTTCCGGGACCCTCGCCCAGCCGCCTTTGTTCTCCGGGTTTAATGAAGGGACTGCTAAAACCCCGCTTGCCAGATAAGATGACAGGGCCGTCTCTCAGGGTTATGGATGGTACACAGAGGGGACAGGACGAATTCCTGCGCGCAGAGGGGTCTGAGCGCGCGGCCTTTTGTCCAGCGGCAGACTCGTCTCAGCTGGTACAAGGTGGGTCCTTCAGCTTCCAAAACAAACATTTCTGACTCGGGCCGAAAGATTAGAGGAAGACCTCGGGAGTCAGGCCTCTGGGGGAAGCCAAGGCCACCCCGCGCCGCCCCACGCAGTGCCCTGGCCGCCGGAGGAGGGGCTGCTCCCGCCTGCGGCACGGACAGGCTCACCTCCGATTTCCTGCCTATTCTCGACCACAGCGTCCTCTTGTGCAGCGCATCTTAGTTTACAAAGCGCTTTTTACTTCATTCAGCGTGCTCCTCGCGGCTCCTTAAAGCTGGAGGCTCCTGGATGCAGGGGTCTGCTCTGCCGCTTAGGAGCTCTTGACCGTGGGCTCAAACACTTCCAGCCCTGAAGGTGGAGATGGTCACCGGGCTGCGGTGGGACCGCGGTTGACCAGCATCGTGGGGAAAGCTTGCCAGCTGCCCCCTTCCGTGTGAGCTCCCCTCCACTCCACCGCGGGATGGGAGCCCAGGAGGGAGGGGACACCCTGCCCTGTCCACAGCGTGAAGCTCCCAGACGCCCCACAGTGGGCAGGTTAGCTGCACACACACCGGGCGGATGGATTGGAGGGCTCGTGGCGGTCCGCCAGCGTGGTCATGGAAGAAGCTGTCTTTCCATGTCCAGAAGCAGGTTCTCCTCCTGACCTGAAGGGCCTGCACGCCACAGCCCCTCGGGGGATCTCTGGCTGCGGATGGCCGTCCTCCCCGCTCTCCACTGCCACTCAGCAGCCGGGGCTCAGGGAGCTGCCCGTCTCCAGGCCCTGTGTCCACCCCTGGCCTCCACCTATTAGACAGACTGGGCCCGAAAGGGAAGCCCCGACGAACTCTAGCTCAAGAAACAGCCTCTCCCACCACCCCACTTCAACACACACACACACACACTCGCTTCCCTCCTCAGTGCTCCCCTGTGGCTGGTCTGGAGGCCAGGGCCTGAGTCTTTGGACCTGCTCAGGCCTCAGGCTGGATTTGAAAGACTCCGGGTACCACTCAGGGTTCTTCTCACTTTGCTGTTCAGAACTCGGGGAGCGGAGACGACCCCTTTTCCTGACCTCTTTCTCCAACTCTTAATGACCAGAGAGATGAGGGGGCCGTGGCATCATCCATACAGCAGGTGGGACCCAGTTAGGGCCACAGTGGTACCGTTTCTGTTATATTTGCTTCAATGTTGAGCCATTTCTTCCCAGCTTTGTACTTTGCCAGACTCTGTTCTCTTGCGGGGCAGACAGATCAGAAAACGGGGTAAAGGATGGTTCCAGGCAAACCGTTGGGTGGGGAGCTGTTTTCCCCACACTTGGGTCTGCCTCGATGGCCTGCAGTTGCTCCTCGCGGCTCCTTAAAGCTGGAGGCTCCTGGATGCAGGGGTCTGCTCTGCCGCTTAGGAGCTCTTGACCGTGGGCTCAAACACTTCCAGCCCTGAAGGTGGAGATGGTCACCGGGCTGCGGTGGGACCGCGGTTGACCAGCATCGTGGGGAAAGCTTGCCAGCTGCCCCCTTCCGTGTGAGCTCCCCTCCACTCCACCGCGGGATGGGAGCCCAGGAGGGAGGGGACACCCTGCCCTGTCCACAGCGTGAAGCTCCCAGACGCCCCACAGTGGGCAGGTTAGCTGCACACACACCGGGCGGATGGATTGGAGGGCTCGTGGCGGTCCGCCAGCGTGGTCATGGAAGAAGCTGTCTTTCCATGTCCAGAAGCAGGTTCTCCTCCTGACCTGAAGGGCCTGCACGCCACAGCCCCTCGGGGGATCTCTGGCTGCGGATGGCCGTCCTCCCCGCTCTCCACTGCCACTCAGCAGCCGGGGCTCAGGGAGCTGCCCGTCTCCAGGCCCTGTGTCCACCCCTGGCCTCCACCTATTAGACAGACTGGGCCCGAAAGGGAAGCCCCGACGAACTCTAGCTCAAGAAACAGCCTCTCCCACCACCCCACTTCAACACACACACACACACACTCGCTTCCCTCCTCAGTGCTCCCCTGTGGCTGGTCTGGAGGCCAGGGCCTGAGTCTTTGGACCTGCTCAGGCCTCAGGCTGGATTTGAAAGACTCCGGGTACCACTCAGGGTTCTTCTCACTTTGCTGTTCAGAACTCGGGGAGCGGAGACGACCCCTTTTCCTGACCTCTTTCTCCAACTCTTAATGACCAGAGAGATGAGGGGGCCGTGGCATCATCCATACAGCAGGTGGGACCCAGTTAGGGCCACAGTGGTACCGTTTCTGTTATATTTGCTTCAATGTTGAGCCATTTCTTCCCAGCTTTGTACTTTGCCAGACTCTGTTCTCTTGCGGGGCAGACAGATCAGAAAACGGGGTAAAGGATGGTTCCAGGCAAACCGTTGGGTGGGGAGCTGTTTTCCCCACACTTGGGTCTGCCTCGATGGCCTGCAGTTGCTCCTCTTGGGTCCACAGCTGGAGCTGAAGCCGGGCCGGGGGCTCGGCGGCCTTGGGAAGCCTGGCCGCCCCCGGAGACGGAGGAGGGGCCGCTCAAGGCGGCCGTCGGCCCAGCGGCCCAGTCACAGGCCCGGGGACGGAGGCCGGCGAAGGCCCGGGGGCAGAGTCTGCGGGGTAGGGGTCAGCCCGATGCATTATGTAACAGAAAATAGGCTGTGACAGAGAACAATAAACACTGGGCCTGGGAGAGCCCCGTTCTTCCTGGCAACTGCCCCGCGGGTGCAGAAATGCCGCTTCACCCCCTTTCTTCCGCCCACTGACTCATCCCCGGGCAACTCCTACTGAGGGACGCGCCCGAAGCCCCGTCCGGCTCCGGCTCCACCCTCCCTCGCCATCCCTCATCAGTTCTGTCTCAAGCCCCGCTGCCTCAGTCTCCCTGCCTTCTCCACCACGGGGCATCTTCCCGAGGCGCGCTGCGACCGCAGCCCCCCCTAGCCCTCGATGACGCCCCACTACCCCAGAACAAACAGGGCCGGCTGGGCCGGCGATCCAAGGCCTTCCTCAGCGCCCAGGTCACTTCATGCGCCCCACCGCCCAGCGTGACCCTTTCTGAACACACTTACCACTTTCTGGCAGCTGCTGTTGCTGTTGTTTAGTCACCAAGTCATGTCGGACTCTTGCAACCCTATGAATGGTAGCTCACCAGGCTCCTCTGTCCATGGGATTCTTCTCCAGGGGATCTTCCCCACTCAGGGATCGAACCTGTGTCTCTGGCATTGGCAGGCGGATTCTTTACCACTGAGCCACTAGGGAAGCCTGGCACAAGCTGTTACCACTGGCGGAAATGTCCACCCTGCCCCCAGTCTTCCTCATCTGTAAATCTTCCCCATGATTCAGTTCTAATTAAAAACTCTCTCAGGGGCTTCCCTGGTGGTCCGGTGGGTAAAGAGTCCACTTTGCAGTGCAAGAGGCACAGGTTTGATCCCTGGCACGGGAAGATCCCACATGCCTCGGAGTGGCTGGACCGGTGTGTCCAGTTATGAGCCAGCGCTCTGGAGCGCATGCGCCCAGAGCCAGTGCTCTGCAACAAAAGAGGCCGCTGCGATGGGAGGCCCACACAGGCCAAAGAATTAAGATGGATGCAAATAATAAATGAAGGACCAATAAAATTAAAAAAAAAAAAAAAAAAACCTCTCTGTGGCACTTTACCTCCCTCTCTCCACTCAATTATTTCTTCCTCCAAAGCATACTCCTCACACCTTCGATCTATAGTTGGCTTTTATATGTTTGTCTTCCCATGTCCTTGTCAGCTGCTTGAGGAAAAGGATGGTGACTTATTCATTGTTGTGCATCCGTCCCTGCTCTGGAAGAGCTCAGATCAAGAGGGAGAGGCAGACGTTTTAAACAAACGCAAGCAGCAAAGCTTTAGAGGTGCCACGGCAGAAAGACACATGGCATATTTGTTTAAACGTCTAGGTCATGGGAGCCATTGGGCAAAGGCAAAGAGAGAGGAAACGGCTGGTATATACAAGAGACCATAGACGTCAGCTGAATACTGCTGGAATATTCCTGGGGAAGAGGACCAGCCTTGCATGCTACTCTCACTCTTTGATTTTTCATTATAAATCAAAATTAATAAACTATTATAATATCCAAACCCTCACTCACCAAAGTTTAAGTCCCTACTAACCTGAGACATCCAAAATATGAATAGCCCCAAACCTCAGGATTAATAAGCAACAAAGGAAGAAGAAAAACCGGGAGAATTCAGATCAAGCTGTCCTTAGTCACTTTGCCAACCAGAGGGAAGGGGGCACTCCCAGAAGAGGCTAAGCCATCGACTCCAGAGGAAACGAGTGGACAAGAGAAGGGGCCGCAGACAGGAGAGACGTAGAGATGACAGAAGGGCAGGACGGGGGAGGAAGGGTTGGGTGTAATTTATCAATAACTTCAAACAAAAGGAAATCTAGTTGACAGATGGACAACATCGAAGGTATACTTGTTTTACTTTGCCTCGTGCCCAAGACGCTTGACTCAAGAGGGAGAAAAATGTTTTTAAAATAGCAAATGATAATAAGAAAAGCCGAGGATGAAGTTCATGAAGCAGGGTACAAATTAAGGAAGCCATTGAGGAAACTGTTTAGAAATAGAAGATAAATCGACAATAGTGCCTTTAACTGTAGGCCCTTCTCTTTGCTTGCCCAAGTACACAAACATAAAAAAAGGACAATTTACAAGGGAGAATCAATAGCCACACAGGAAACTTGGTGCATTTCAGGTCACTTTCCAAATCTCTGATTAGACCAGTCCTCAGAAATGTGTCCTGTTAAGCCAAGCACCATACTCCTCACACCTTCGATCTATAGTTGGCTTTTATATGTTTGTCTTCCCATGTCCTTGTCAGCTGCTTGAGGAAAAGGATGGTGACTTATTCATTGTTGTGCATCCGTCCCTGCTCTGGAAGAGCTCAGATCAAGAGGGAGAGGCAGACGTTTTAAACAAACGCAAGCAGCAAAGCTTTAGAGGTGCCACGGCAGAAAGACACATGGCATATTTGTTTAAACGTCTAGGTCATGGGAGCCATTGGGCAAAGGCAAAGAGAGAGGAAACGGCTGGTATATACAAGAGACCATAGACGTCAGCTGAATACTGCTGGAATATTCCTGGGGAAGAGGACCAGCCTTGCATGCTACTCTCACTCTTTGATTTTTCATTATAAATCAAAATTAATAAACTATTATAATATCCAAACCCTCACTCACCAAAGTTTAAGTCCCTACTAACCTGAGACATCCAAAATATGAATAGCCCCAAACCTCAGGATTAATAAGCAACAAAGGAAGAAGAAAAACCGGGAGAATTCAGATCAAGCTGTCCTTAGTCACTTTGCCAACCAGAGGGAAGGGGGCACTCCCAGAAGAGGCTAAGCCATCGACTCCAGAGGAAACGAGTGGACAAGAGAAGGGGCCGCAGACAGGAGAGACGTAGAGATGACAGAAGGGCAGGACGGGGGAGGAAGGGTTGGGTGTAATTTATCAATAACTTCAAACAAAAGGAAATCTAGTTGACAGATGGACAACATCGAAGGTATACTTGTTTTACTTTGCCTCGTGCCCAAGACGCTTGACTCAAGAGGGAGAAAAATGTTTTTAAAATAGCAAATGATAATAAGAAAAGCCGAGGATGAAGTTCATGAAGCAGGGTACAAATTAAGGAAGCCATTGAGGAAACTGTTTAGAAATAGAAGATAAATCGACAATAGTGCCTTTAACTGTAGGCCCTTCTCTTTGCTTGCCCAAGTACACAAACATAAAAAAAGGACAATTTACAAGGGAGAATCAATAGCCACACAGGAAACTTGGTGCATTTCAGGTCACTTTCCAAATCTCTGATTAGACCAGTCCTCAGAAATGTGTCCTGTTAAGCCAAGCACCATTATAATTTAGTAGCATATTGATGTACTCATCAATTATTTTGGGAATGTCTAAATGCTAAATTAATCTCATTAGTCTCCTCACCACATGCATCAGATTGCCTAGAACAGAGTCAGACAGATAGGAGGCAGTAACAACGGGCTGGTAACACAGAAAATGCGGTGTATACACACAATGACATATTAACCTTGGAAAGGAACGAAAATCTAACCTATACAACAACACGGATAAAACTTGAAGATCTTCTGTTGACTCTTCATTATGTCAAAAAACAAATGTTTTGTGATTCGCCTTATCTGAGATACCTAAAGCAATCAAATCCACACAGAAAGAAACAGAAGACATTGGTGCTGCTGCTTCATCGCTCCAGGCGGCTCTGGCTCTGTGCGACGCCATGGACTGCAGCCGCCAGGCTCCCCTGTGCGTGGGACTCTCCAGGCAGGAACACGGGAGTGGGCATCCTGCAGGGGATCTTCTCAGCCCGGAAGCTGAACCCGGGTCTCTCACACTGCAGGCAGACTCTTTACCACTGCGCTGTGGGGGAAGCCCATAGGCATCACTGGGCGCTTGGAATTGGGAGTTTTTGTTTGCAGGGCACAGAGTTTCCACTTAGGATGATGAAAAAGCTCTGTTGGGGCATGGCGGCGATGGCTGCCCATCAGTGGGAATGTATTTAATGCCACTGCATTGTACACTTGAAAATAGCTAAAATGATCAATTTTATGTTATGTATGTATTTTTACCACCAAAAAAAAAAAAATTCCTGGGGGAGCAACAGATTCAGAAAGTGGAGCAAGCTCGTGCACAGCTTTCCTCTACCACGCTGCTCTCTACCCTGCCTATCGCCCAGTGTAATTCAGTGAGCTCCAGGCTGGAGAGGGGTCCCAAAGGGATTCAGCTATCCCCTTCCCAGATGGTTTACTCAGGTCAGAAGACGAAATAATTGGCCAAGAGGGTGAGGCAACCCTTCGGGCTACCATGAGCTCAGTGGCCCCACCAGCTGTTCATCAGAGAGAGGGCAGAGGGCCTCTGGAAGGGCAAAGGAACGAGATGAATGGGGAAATGATATTATCTGCTCTGTGAACGCACAGAAAGGAAATGGGACCGTCTCCCCTCTGAAGTGGCATGGATGCTGTGTTCAAAGACTCAAGGGGAAATTGTATAGGGATGAAATATTTGAGTTGTTTCTTTGGGGAGAAATGTTGGTCCTTCTAAGCTCTTCAGCCATATAGTCAACAAATGAGCCACTTTCTTGGGTCCACACTATGCTTTCACTTCCTAGAATTTTGTGCATCTGGAAGGATTAAACTGCACATGAAGAACACAATTCCTCTGACTCCTATCAACCATGTGTCACTGCCTAAATAGAACTGGTGACTACATTGACTTCCTTCTCTTAGACATCCGCGTAGCAAATATTCACGTAACCTGGTAGACAAGTATTCTTCTTTTGCCATTGCTTGACATTTGATCATTCCTCTTTTTTGAGGGGGCTGGCAGCAAGGCATACCCCCCTCTCCACTGTCAGACATAGGACCCTGCACCGGCATGACGTGCCAGCAGACGGCATCATAGCCTACGTGTCTTCAGTTAGAGACCAATGTCCATGAGGACTGAGATTCTGAAGCTGGGACACGTGGACACCGCGGACATTGAACTAGAAATGGTGTTTTCCAAGAGGTTGTCTGTAACTCCTCGCATTGTTAATTCCCTCTCTTGTGCTATATTAAACTCAAGGTAGGCATGTTTTGAGCATCTGTTCTGTGCCAGTGGCTACCTTGGCTGCTTGGTAAGTGAGCTGGTGTGGATGTACAGAGAACGGAGGGCCCGCGTCCGCGAGTGAGCACTAGTCTAAACACCTCCACTGATCAGCTTGGCCTGAACTTGTGTCTTCACTTCTAAAACGGAGAAAATAAGAAGACTTTTTACCAAGGACTCACAACATACGTGCACTAGCCCCAGTTCTCTCAGCCACCGTCCCTTCGTGGTGTTCCCACCACCATTTTTCACGATGAGAAAAATGAAGTTCAGGGATTAGAATGACTTGGCCAACATCGCACAGCTAGCCCACAGCAGAACTGGATTTGACCCCAGTTCCAATCTGGGTCATAGCCCATGCGTATCTAATATGCAGAGCTGAGTTCCCTCTCACAGGTTAATTTGTGAGTATTCCATGAGATAAGAGCAAAATGCCGGCTAAGTTATCAGAGTCTGTAAAAGTGAAATTAATGGTTTTAATTTTATTAGGAAAAATTAAAAGATAAATTGTTGAGTGAAAATGTACATTTTTACTTTTTAAAAGAAAAAATAATTTGGTATATCTTTTAAGCCACTGGACTGAGATATAATTCACATACCTTTCACCAATTTAAAATGTACAATTCAATGTTTGTTGGTATATCTATAGTGTTATGCATCCATCACAAAAACGTTAGCACATTTTCTTCCCCCGGAGAAAGAAATCCTACCTCATTTAGGTGCCAGCTCGCCAGCCCTAGGCAACCAGTGGTCTAGTTTCTGTCTCTATGGCTTTGCCCGGTCTGGACGTTTCATATAAATGGAATCATATAGTCTGTAACTTTGGACTAGCTTCTTTCACTTAGAAAATATTCCCAAGTTTCATCCATGTGGTATCGTGGTATTGTCACGTGTATCTGAACTTCATTTTAATATCAAATAATATTTTACTGTATGGATAAGACACATTTTGTTTACCAACTCACCCATTGATGGGCATCTGGGTTACTTGGCCTTTTTGGCTCTTATGAATTGTGCATCATTTGTTTTTACTGAAGTATAGTTTGTAGACCAGAAAATGTACACCTTTTCAGTGTATAGTTTTTATCATTTGAAAAGGATCTCTCTGTGGAACCACTGTCCCTAGAAGAGGAAGGCCCTCACGCTGGGAAAGACTGAGGGCAGGAGGAGAAGGGGGTGGTGGAGGATTAGATGACGGGACGGCAGCACTGACTCAACGGACATGATTTTAAGCAAACTCAGGGAGATAGTGAGAGACGGGGAAGGCTGGCGTGCTGCAGTTCATGAGGTCACAAAGACTTAGCAACTGAACTGCAGCAACAATGAAGATAAAGATTTTTACCAGCCTGCAGAGGTCCTCCTGGTCAACCCCTCACCCACTGACGAGCACCCTCTGTTCTGACAGTCTTAGTCACTAGACCACCACGACTGTTCCTTCATTAATTATTGTCTTATTGTCTAGTGTTTTCCAGAAAGTAAATAATAGATTATCTTAAGACAATTGTTTCAGCTCATTTTTTAAAATTTTTCTTTTTTGGATTCACAGAGTTCTGTTGTTTACAGGTATGTATCATCCCAGATTAGTCATGTGTATATCCCACCCCTCCCCATTCCACCCCTCCAGGCCATCGCATAGCCAAGTTCCCTTAACCCGCAGGACATTGACGATAGTTATCTCTTTTACATACGCTAGTAGAGGGCTCCGTGTACTGTTTCCATATCTCTCACCCACTCTTCCCTCTCCCCAATGTCCATAAGTCTGTTCTCTACGACTGTTTTTCCATCGATGCTCTGCGTGTGTTTATCAGTACGATCTTAGTAGATTCCATATATGTGTGTTAGCATACTATACTTGTCCTTCTCTTCTTGACTTACTTCACTTTGTATAATAGGTTTGAGGTTCATCCATCTCATTAGGACTGAAGCGTCTGTATTTTTGTGGCTGAGAAGCACTCCATTGTATATATGTACAGAGCTTCTTTATCCAGTTCGTTCGTCGATGGACATCTAGGTTGCTTCCATGTCCTAGCCATCGTGCAGAGTGCTGTTTCAGCTCATTTTGACGTAAGTCCCCATTGCCACGCTGGTCCCCTCCGCGTGCCCTTTCCTCTGTGCCTGGAAGTCCTGGGCTTGGAGCAGCACCCACTACCCCAGAGCTAGGTGAACGTAGAGCTGGGCCAGGGCCAAGCTGAAGATGAGCTCCAGGTATGGCCTGGCCTGTGTGCTGCTGGCCTCCCAGGTCGTATGGGCCACTCGGGATCTCACCCTGTCCTGGGCTCTGGGGTGTCTGGGACCACGGCTGCCCAGGGCGACACACAGGAGTCCCCTCGTCTTCCCAGGAAGACAGGGCTTCTCAACAGAATGCAAAGCAGCCAGAGAACACATGAGCCCCTCGGGGAGCCCAAGGTCTGGCGAAGGGACGCACACACCCAGGCAGAGAGCCACGTGGCACGTCCTATTTACTCACTCATTCCTCACCACGAAGTACACGAGGTCTGCTAGAAGCCCTGTGCTGGGAGCTTCGTTCTTGGAGACGAAAACATCAAAGGACCCTCCTTTGGGACCTTCATCCAGCTCAGGAAAGACCAGAAACCCACAGTTATCGGCTCGGCCTGCGGGGGGCGCTCACGTAGAGCCTGCGGTTGAGGAGCCAGGGCCCCCCATTTTCGCGACTCCAGCCCTGGGCCTGGGGACAGCTGCTGTAGCAAGGCTGGAGCCTCAGGCGGCGGGCGCAGGTCAGGGGCGGGCCGTCTCAGGCGCACCCAGCCCAGGTGTGTTCCCTGCTGTCTGGCAGTCACTACAAGCCTGTCGTCACTACCCCATCATCCCCACCCTGCTTTTACCACCCCTGCCCTGCTCTTTGGAGAGTTCTAGTGGTCCTCGACATTCCCATCTGTGAAACAAAGGGGTTGGATTCCAAGATCTCGCAAGACTTTTGCAGCACTGGTTTTCCTGACTCAATACTTGTGTAATCCGAAAGGCCCTGGGGTTGATGACTCCACAGGCCCTGAGTGTGGGTCCCAGCTCCACCACTTCCTGGCTGTCTGACTTTAGACAAGCTAGTTAACCTTTTGAGTCTCAGTTTCCCTATCTGCACAATGGGATCATAACTAACCTCACCGGGCAGGACTGCTGTGAGGATTCAGTGAGAAAGTGCTTTGAAAGGGCACAGCACAGTCGTTGGCCCACAACAGCAAAATGGCTCAAGAGACGGACGTTCCCTCTCCTCAGTCTCTCTCTGTCTCTCTTTTTTGTTTTTTTGGCTTAATGACTTTTCCTAGAAGGGCACGCTCTTCTGGAGCGGGATGCGGGGAGGACGAAAAGCAACTCCTCCGCTCACAGTTCTCCGCGTCTTCTCGAAAGAGACTGCAGAGCCCCCGGAGGGATGGGGTGGGCCTGGAGGGCAGGTAAGCGCAGGGTCGGGCTGCAGACTGCTGGGGAGACGGGAAGGAGAGGACCAAAGTGCAAAGAATGTTCGCTTCGCAGCCAGGGTTCCAGGGCCCCGGACCAGGTGCTCTGCCCGCCCTTTCATCTCACCAGCGGCCTGCCAACGAAGGCCACCCCGTCCCCCAGTTAAAGACTCTCGGAGATTGCGCCTCTCAAAGCAGGAACTCAACCTTTCTCGCTGCCTGGGGCCTCTTGAATGCCAAAGAGCAAACCGGAGGAGAGACTGTTTCCGGACAATAGCCTATTAACACTCATTACCCATAAAACCGGTGGTTTTCAAATAGCCAGATAATTGAGGCCATTGGGTGGAAGGGGGCTGGAATTACCTGATTAATTGCCTCACTCTGGCCTCACGTGTTTAGACACAGCCCAGGAGAAGCTGTTGGGGCTTTGAAGTCTTCCTGCACTTTCCCTGTCTCTCCTTTTCCAGTCTGAGCTTCCAACCCCGCTTCCTGCTTTGTGAGACGGCACCCACACCCCATCAGTCAACGCAGGACAGCCATAAACTTTTATTTTTCATCCTCATTTTCAAAAGCAACCCTTTCGGGCCTTTCCTCTGCTTTTTTCTAGATCCAAGAACCACAGGTCCATTCATTCATTTGTTCCTTCAATAAAAATGTTATCAAGCTCCTACGACCTGCCGAGTCCTCTTCTGGGCTCCAGGGAGCAAAAATAAAAACAAAAATCAGAACAGAGTGGGGTCTCCCCAGCTCACATGCTGGCTCTAGGACAGAATCCCTCCAGATTTGTTTCTTTCTCTGTGAAATGAGGAGGGGGACAGGAACCTTTGGGGCTTTTTCAGAGAATTAAAGGAAATATTCTCTGAAAATACAAACAAAATCAAATATCCTGCTCAAATAGAAATGACATTCTAGAGGGGAGACAAGTAAGTAAACAAGGACGTATACAACGTTCCAGATGGTGAAGCTTTGGAGAGAAGACAGCAAGGCGGGCGGTGGGGCCTGAGCAGAGGGAGAAAGGGGCCATGGGGGCAGGACTGTCTCCGCCCGGGGGAGCGAAGGTTGTACGAGAAGTCCCACATCCCAGGGAACCCCTCCGTCCTGGGGACACCGGGGTGCGTGGCCATCCTGGGGGCGGGCAGTGCCGAGTCCGGAGCAGGCGTGGACGGAGCGGATTGAGCCTGGCCGGGAGCCTCGGGCAGGCGGGCAAGGGCCCGGCCAGGGTGGCGCAGGCCGTGCAGGCTTTTCCTCTAGCTTCCTTCCCTCTCCATAAACGCCCTCGAGCCACCCTAAAATATATCCATGTCGGGGAAGAAAGGAGCGCCTTTCACAAGAGCTGGAGGGGGAAAGATCTATCCTAGCGAGCACCTCGTACAACACAGGCGTCTGAGGCAACGCGGCAGAATAGCCCCAGGAGGCAGAACGGTCCCCATCTCGTTTTCCAGAAAAGCACACCGAGGTGGCCGGGGTCCCGTCACACTCTCCCAGCCGCGAGCCAGGGCTCGAAGCGGGTGGCGGGCTCCCAGGACACTGCGCGGGTCCCCGTCCCTCCGTCACACGCTGGCGCGGCGGGCTGGCCGGGGAGGACCCTCGCACTTGACAGGCGGGGAAACTGAGACTCAGAGCCTAGACGGGTCGGTTCATCCTCACGCAGTCAAGGCTTAGTTTGCATTTTAACTGAGGCCTCGTGGGCGCCCTTCCTGGCTTATTCTTTCCTCTCGTGACCCTGGCCAACCGGTGATGCCCAGCAAGAAGAGAGAACGCCTCTGTCCGTCCCCCAGGCCCGGGCTCCTGCAGTGCCTCCTGGAGGAGACCCGAGGTCTGCGGTGCGGGAAGACAGGGGCGCTGCCAGGAGGCACCCCGGTCCCCTGCCCCATCCTCGCCTCCCCCGTGCCATGGCCAGGCGGGCGGCGTCCCCGGCAGCCGGGGCCATCCCGGGGGAGCCGGGGGGCGCTCCTGGACGGCTTTCCCCGCCCCCGCCCCGCACCTCCCTGCGGCTCCTTTCCCGGGGGGGGGGGGGGGGGGTATTTGTTTTTCCTGTTGCCCTGATTTATGGGCCACTTTGTTCTTTATCTATTTGCACAAACTCCGTAAAGCAACCCGCTCCTTCCCCGAGGTCAGCGCCTCTGTCAACACCCCAGGGTCACAGGTCAGTCGACCTGCCCAGGGTGGAGGGGGTTACAGGAGGTCACCTGGGAACGGCCGGCCGAGGCTGGCTCTGCTCGGGCTGCGTGGCCCCGCGTTGGGCGCCCCGGGCAGACGTGAGAGGTGCTCACACGCCGAGCTCCTGCCGCGGGCCGGGTTCTGAGCTCAGCCCCCGCTCCGCTTCCTGCGACAGGCCTGCGGGAGACGTCTTCTCACAGAGCGGGGCACCGAGGCGTTGGGGTGGAGAGACTCATCCGTGGGAGACGAAGCAGGACTCACGGCTGGTCTCCTGACCGTCACTCCCGGCGTCTCCCCGTCCCACCGTCCAGCCGAGGCGCACGGGCCAGGAAGGTTCCGCTGACCAGGACGGACGGACGCCTCCTCTAGCTGGGGGCTCAGACCAGAAGAGCCAGCTGGCTCACTGTCCTCACCCACCCCTCTGTTAGGGACCACTGTCCTTTCCTTCCCTCCTGCCTCTCTGTGGGCCCCAGGACGGCTGCCTCACAGGGTCTTTGGGTCAGGTCCACATGAAGGTCACAGGAGGACAAACTAAGCCAGTCCATGGGCAGGCAGCACCGCATAGAGTCACAGGCCAGTCAGAATCCCTGCCCAGAGGCCACCACCAGGCCCCCAAGGTGACCCTGAAGGGTTCAGCGAGGGAGCCCATGAGGAGGGCTCTGCAAATGGCAGGTGTCCCCCGGCTGTGTGACCTTGGAGAGCCCTTGCCTTCCAAGCCCCGGTCTCTGCCAGTACAATGATATCAACGGCCCAAAGGTGGAGTGGGGGTCCTTCAGGATAAAGCCTGGGTGTGCTCTGTGAACTGTGAAGAATTTCAGTCTCCTTCTGTCCTAGGGGAGGGAGAGAGGCCCAGAGCAAGAAACGGATCTCAGACAGGGGATCAGACCAGGCCCAAACTCGCTGTGCCTAATCTGTGGCTCCACCAGACGACCTGCGAGGCCACAGCAGGGTGTGGTCCCAGGGGCCCCTTCTCCCTCCCCTGACTCTGCACACATATCCCCGCAATGGATTCGCCACAGGCTTTCAGGAAGTGTAAGAAATCTCTCACAGGCGCAGCCTTTGGCAGTCCAGGCTGACCTAATGTCATCCAGTCTGTTCCAACTGGTTCCGAGTCAGTCACTTGGAATTCTATTCAGGTCAGTCAGATGAACTCCTTGAGGCCCAGAATAACCAAAGAAATTCATGATTCTAAACACGACTCAGTTAAATCTGACCCCTGCCAGCTCAATAGTTCCATCTCACAACAAACCCCATCGTATTCCAATTAGCATCCAAACAACCCGTCCTGCACCAGCCAACCCACCTGCAGGGGCTCCTTCCTGAGAACAGACACCGCAGCCCAGCCAACTCCAACCATCAGCTCATACGGACAGGAGGCCGAATGCTTCCTCGCCCCAAGCAGCACAATGCAACCTATGCAAATGTCTCTAGACATGTCTCACATATAAAAACAGTTTGTTTTTTTTTAAAACATTTATTTATTTATTTATTTTGGGGGTGGGGTGGGGAGGGGGGGCGGGGGGTGCCGCTTCTATTGGTCTTTCATTTGTCTATTTTTCATCCGTCTTTGTTCTTTGGCCAGTGTGGGCCTCCCATCGCGATGGCCTCTGTTGTCGCAGAGCACTGGCTCTGGGCGCATGCGCTCCAGAGCTCGGGCTCGGTAATTGGACACATCGGTCCAGCCGCTCCGCAGCACATCGATCTTCCCAGGCCAGGGATTGAACCGGCTCCCCTTGCACTGCAAGGCGGTGTCCTTACCCACTGGACCACCAAGGAAGCCCAAAAGTTTTTTAAGGTAAGCAGCCAAGTTTAATGAAGAGTTAGCACCTACTGATACACCCAACCATGTAGCTTTCAACATTTCCTTCAAGGGAAGCCTTCTTTGGATCCACCTTGCACGATGTTCGCATTCCAGACTCTACTCAAGAACGTCTCCCTTCTTCTACTCACATCTGGGTGTCCCCGTCAGGGCCCTGGGCAGCGCTGGCCTCCGACACTATGACATCCCAGGAGATCTCAGCCTGTGGCTTCTCTCCTCATCCTTTCCCCTGAGAGTTACAGAGCCTCTTCCTAGTCCTGGGGAACACTGGACAGTGTCTTTTACCGTTTGTGTGGATGGAGTCCCCTCAGTCACACCGTGAGCTTCTGGAATCAAGGATCCGTGTGATGGTCAAGTTGGCCTCTTTGGCTGTAAGATGGGAATTCCACAACCATTTTAACCACGTCACTCCTTTTACCCTCCATGTCGTCTTTGTCCTCAGAACCTCACTCTCCTGAAGGACGCAGTTGTGCTGGACTGCTTTTCCTTCCCTCTTGCTAGATGGCTTACTCATTTCCCGCTCTGTAGCTAGATCAATTTTTTTTTTTTCTTAGCCACTTCGATTTCCATTTTTATTCTTCGGCCTGGGTGGGTCTCCCATTGCAGTGGCCTCTCTCGTTGCAGAGCACAGGCTCCGGCCAGAGAGCTGGCTGGTAATTGGACACACTAATCCAATCCACTAATTTATCCTCATGAAGGACAGGGAAGGGGAATGATTTGCTTAAAGGACCATAGAAGTAAGGGACAGAGCTACAGCCCAGGTTCTCCTGAAGCCAAACAGCAAGCACTTTTCCCTATATTCTGATGTTCAGGGAAGGCCCTGACAAAGATTCACTTTCCTGGGCCTGGAAGGGAAGATTTAGAAACCATCTGTCTTGTTTTTGGGAAAATTCACTTTAGTGAGATTCCTTCTAAACCTGCTACGCGAATATCTGAGGCAATTATTCAGATAATTAATGTCAGGAACACACCCACAGATCTTTTTCTTCTCAATGATTGGCATATTTCAGGTTTAAAGTGATGGGTTTTTGACTTAAATTATTTGGTTAATTGTCTTGCAGGTGTGGACACATTCTCAGAGGGAGGAGATTGCCACATCCACGGGCCCAGACCCCAGCCCCGGGCGCCTTGGCACCGACAGACCTTTGTGAGCAAGCCGCCTGGTGGGAAGAACAGTTATTATTAGCGGAGACCACGAGAGGCTGGAAATCTGGCGTGTGCCCGGTGCGGTGCGCGTCGCCCACTTGTCCCCAGAACTGCCTGCATACGCACAGAGACTAATGAGCTGCTTGGTTATTATTTTAAAACTGACCTGGTAGAAAATGCGACTCCTGGAAACTCCGCCAGGAGTTTTGAAATGAATACGTGGAGAGAATGGTTACACACCCGAGAGAGCGGAGCTCTTCCATCAGCGAAGCAACCCCCTCACTTGAGCGATGGGAGATCCCAGGCCAGAGAAGGGTGCTCCCTGCCGGGGGTCGCCCCGTCTGGCACCTCTCCACCCCTTCGCTCTGTTGCGTCTGGCCTTGTCCTCCTGTGGCAGAGAGCCCGACACTCCCCTCGCGCCCCTCCGCTTTTGTGCCCTCCCGGGGACTTTGCCCTGCCAGCCCCCAGGGACAGCGGCATCCCACAGGGGACACGTGGGGTCTGATGATATCTGGGCATCCCCCCACCCCGGGGCTTCGTGCCCCCCTTCCTGACAACGCACCAGGCATTGAATCATCATAAAGGCTGACATGATTATCTCCGTCTTGAAGATGAGAGGCACTGAGCTTCAGGAAGCCAGTCGGCCTCAACAAAGCCCCCAGCCAGGGCGTATAACCCTGACGATTTGAACACCCATGTAATTCATCGACCAGCGGGGCCTCCGTTGTGCGAAGGCAGCAAGCTGGAATGGACACGGAGGGATTAAGGAGAAGAGACTAGATATGAAACTGTCACCGTGTGACCTCGGGGAAGGCCCTCCCCGTCTCCAGGCCTCAGTGTTCCCACCTTTAAAATGATGCAGTTGGAGAGCCAGTCTTCCAGTGCAGGGGACGCGGGTTCCAGTCCTGCTTGGAGAGCTTAGATTCTCAATGATTGGCATATTTCAGGTTTAAAGTGATGGGTTTTTGACTTAAATTATTTGGTTAATTGTCTTGCAGGTGTGGACACATTCTCAGAGGGAGGAGATTGCCACATCCACGGGCCCAGACCCCAGCCCCGGGCGCCTTGGCACCGACAGACCTTTGTGAGCAAGCCGCCTGGTGGGAAGAACAGTTATTATTAGCGGAGACCACGAGAGGCTGGAAATCTGGCGTGTGCCCGGTGCGGTGCGCGTCGCCCACTTGTCCCCAGAACTGCCTGCATACGCACAGAGACTAATGAGCTGCTTGGTTATTATTTTAAAACTGACCTGGTAGAAAATGCGACTCCTGGAAACTCCGCCAGGAGTTTTGAAATGAATACGTGGAGAGAATGGTTACACACCCGAGAGAGCGGAGCTCTTCCATCAGCGAAGCAACCCCCTCACTTGAGCGATGGGAGATCCCAGGCCAGAGAAGGGTGCTCCCTGCCGGGGGTCGCCCCGTCTGGCACCTCTCCACCCCTTCGCTCTGTTGCGTCTGGCCTTGTCCTCCTGTGGCAGAGAGCCCGACACTCCCTCGCGCCCCTCCGCTTTTGTGCCCCCCCGGGGGACTTTGCCCTGCCAGCCCCCAGGGACAGCGGCATCCCACAGGGGACACGTGGGGTCTGATGATATCTGGGCATCCCCCCACCCCGGGGCTTCGTGCCCCCCTTCCTGACAACGCACCAGGCATTGAATCATCATAAAGGCTGACATGATTATCTCCGTCTTGAAGATGAGAGGCACTGAGCTTCAGGAAGCCAGTCGGCCTCAACAAAGCCCCCAGCCAGGGCGTATAACCCTGACGATTTGAACACCCATGTAATTCATCGACCAGCGGGGCCTCCGTTGTGCGAAGGCAGCAAGCTGGAATGGACACGGAGGGATTAAGGAGAAGAGACTAGATATGAAACTGTCACCGTGTGACCTCGGGGAAGGCCCTCCCCGTCTCCAGGCCTCAGTGTTCCCACCTTTAAAATGATGCAGTTGGAGAGCCAGTCTTCCAGTGCAGGGGACGCGGGTTCCAGTCCTGCTTGGAGAGCTTAGATCCCTCACGCCTCACATTCAAAGCACCGAAACAAAGCAGAAGCAATATTGTAACAAATTCAAAAAGACTTTAAAAATGACCCACCTCAAAAAAAGGAGAAAAAAAAAAAACAAATGATGCCGTTGGACGAGATGTTTAAGGTCTCCTGTGAACCCCGGCTCCCATCAGCTCTCCCATCCCAGCCCCACACCCCTTCAAGGGGCAGCTCTGGGGTAGCCCATCCCACCAGCCACTCTGTCCACAGACACGCACTAGGGACCCATAACGTCCCGTCAGTTGTTCCCTCCACACACTCCACCATTCCTCACAGTGCGATGGTCTCCCGTGAGAGGAGAGAAAGCTGAGGCTCAGTGCACGTCCGTGACTTGTCCAGGCCGAGTGCTAGTGCTGCTGCAGACCTGGGACGGGTTTGGGGTCATGCGACTCCAAATTCAGAGCTCCTTTCCCAGGACCAGAAGCCTCTCCAAACTCACAGGCCAAGGGCATCAGAGGAGCTGCTCTATGGCTCAGGCAGGTGAGTGGATAAGGTAAAAGGTGGGTGGGCCTCCCCTTTGTAGGCTGCTTGGTTCCCAGGGCCCAGGGTCCAGGGGCTGGACGTTCCCCTGCCTCCAGGCACCTCAGTAAACGGACCCCAGCCCAGCCTTCCAATGGGGCCCAGTCTGGGGCCTCCCCTTATGCTCTGCGGCACAGATTTTGCGGTTTGAACCCAGAGTCAGCTGAGGCCCTACCGTGCCAAGGATGCTGCCAGCTGTGGCCTCAGAGAAATGCGCCCCGAGGTCCCCACGGGACCAGCCGATGCACGAGGAGCCCTCCGCTGCCCTCCCGCATTCCTGAGTCCTGCCCCCGCGCACCGCGCTCCCACGCGGGCCCCTTGAGAGGCGCGGACAAGAGGTGGATTCAGCTCAGACACAATAAAGGCACAGAACGCGGGCCCACCCTCCATCTCGGACCTGATCTGATGCCTACTCCTACACCCCACCTCCCCAGCCCAGATCAAGTGTCAAAAAGGCTGAGCCAGTTCTGAGCAAAGTCCTGCTTCCTCTGGTGCTCTGGTCTCCACAGACTCGAAAGACATTTGGGTTAGAATCCAAATTCCTGGCTCCGAGAGACCAGCTTGCCGTGGTGACCACCATAAGCTTGGGCATGGCCTTTCTACTCTCTGGGTCTCTGTTTCCCCATCCGAGACGCCCTGTCCTGTCCACCTCGTCAGGTGTTTGAGGGTCCAGTGGGGGGTGATCTGGGTTTAGAACTCAGGCTGTGGCCGCCAATCTGGGCCTTTCCGCAGCCCGGCCCTTTCTTCTTTTCATCAGCACCCCCCCAATCAGCCTCACGTCCATGGTGAACCCAGGAATGATGTTGAATGGACATTTGTTATTCTCTTTGAAAAAAAATGTCTGAACACCGCTCTGTACATTAGCCACCCCTGAGTCTTGGCAGAAGCCGGAGCCTGTCCCCACGGTACAAGCTGAGAATGGTCAGTCTTGCTGCTGCCCGCTGGAGTAGGGGCTCCTGGCCTGGCCTTCACCATCAGCGGCAGCTGCCTAGACCCGACTCAGGGCTCGGGGCTGGAGATGCAGGAAACGGGGAGCCTTTCCACTGGCAGTCAGAGGGCAGAAGGAGCAAAACCTGCAGCAATGCAGCTCCAGGGCAGCAGTGGCCGCTCAGTCGGCAGCTGTGGCCACGTCCAGGGTCCAGCGTGCAAGACTGGGCACGTCGGTGAGCAAGCGTCAGCATCCAGTTCTTGTGGTGAAGGCGCTCGGGCCCTCACGCCCAGCTCCGCCCCTGGCCTGGGTCTCCAGGACTCTCCGCACTCTCTGGACTTCCCCTGGGCTCCCCGAACCACCCCGTTCATGAATCCCTTTCTGCTCAGGAGCTCATTTCAGTTGCTGGCAGTTAAGAACTCTGCCTGATAAAGCCAACTAAGGGGCCATCTCCCAAACTCTGACGTCTTGCGTTTCAGTCTTGGTCTTTATTCTGACTGTGTGACTTTGGGCTCACCTTTCATCTTGGAGCCTTCACTTCCTGCTTGGTAAAATACAAATTATAATACTTGTGCACGGTATTACTTAAGAGAGTGAATAAGATTATGGATGTGACCTTCTTCTATGATGAGGACTTAAAGACCAGATCATGACCTGAAAGGCTGCAAGATCCTTCATTCATTACCTGCCTTTTCCCTTTGCTGAAGCCTTTGCCCTTCCTGCATTCACCGCTGAGGCAAACTCCACTCCACATACCTTCCCAATCCTGTCTCCTACTTCTGGCCTCATCCTGAGCCCAACTTCTGCTCAGCAGATCAATGCTTTGTTTCCATCTGCTAACCAATTCCTTCCTCCTCTCTGTTTACTCAGATTCTATCCAAATCCCTCCTCAATCATTCTTCTCCCCCCAATCAGCCTCACGTCCATGGTGAACCCAGGAATGATGTTGAATGGACATTTGTTATTCTCTTTGAAAAAAAATGTCTGAACACCGCTCTGTACATTAGCCACCCCTGAGTCTTGGCAGAAGCCGGAGCCTGTCCCCACGGTACAAGCTGAGAATGGTCAGTCTTGCTGCTGCCCGCTGGAGTAGGGGCTCCTGGCCTGGCCTTCACCATCAGCGGCAGCTGCCTAGACCCGACTCAGGGCTCGGGGCTGGAGATGCAGGAAACGGGGAGCCTTTCCACTGGCAGTCAGAGGGCAGAAGGAGCAAAACCTGCAGCAATGCAGCTCCAGGGCAGCAGTGGCCGCTCAGTCGGCAGCTGTGGCCACGTCCAGGGTCCAGCGTGCAAGACTGGGCACGTCGGTGAGCAAGCGTCAGCATCCAGTTCTTGTGGTGAAGGCGCTCGGGCCCTCACGCCCAGCTCCGCCCCTGGCCTGGGTCTCCAGGACTCTCCGCACTCTCTGGACTTCCCCTGGGCTCCCCGAACCACCCCGTTCATGAATCCCTTTCTGCTCAGGAGCTCATTTCAGTTGCTGGCAGTTAAGAACTCTGCCTGATAAAGCCAACTAAGGGGCCATCTCCCAAACTCTGACGTCTTGCGTTTCAGTCTTGGTCTTTATTCTGACTGTGTGACTTTGGGCTCACCTTTCATCTTGGAGCCTTCACTTCCTGCTTGGTAAAATACAAATTATAATACTTGTGCACGGTATTACTTAAGAGAGTGAATAAGATTATGGATGTGACCTTCTTCTATGATGAGGACTTAAAGACCAGATCATGACCTGAAAGGCTGCAAGATCCTTCATTCATTACCTGCCTTTTCCCTTTGCTGAAGCCTTTGCCCTTCCTGCATTCACCGCTGAGGCAAACTCCACTCCACATACCTTCCCAATCCTGTCTCCTACTTCTGGCCTCATCCTGAGCCCAACTTCTGCTCAGCAGATCAATGCTTTGTTTCCATCTGCTAACCAATTCCTTCCTCCTCTCTGTTTACTCAGATTCTATCCAAATCCCTCCTCAATCATTCTTCTCCACCTGTGAGCAGCCCTGCTGAGCTCTCCCGGGAGAGCCCAGCAAGGAGAAAGCCATGCACCGGAGTTCTTGGAGGCCTCTCTCCCTTCTGTCTCCAAATCCCCAACGTCCAGCCCTGGGCCTGGCACCACATGGGTTGAAACAGTCAGCCCTGCAAGCTTGGAACAGCGCAGCTCAGAGCATCTGGTAAAAAGGAGAGGCCAGGGATCGGCCTCACCATCTGAAAGATGAGAAAAACTCAGCCTGGGCAAAGACTCGCCTAAAGCCAGCACCTGCAGGCAGGTCTGACCCCAGCTCCGGTGCTTCCCCTCCCACCAGCCTGAACTCTCTCGTGTAGACACAGCCTCTCTTCATGTGCCGGAAAGCCAAGGGGTTTCCACGGGAGCTCAGTTTGCTAACTGTTTGGGGAGGATATTACAGGGGTATCACAAACGTGTAGCTGATTTTGTTCAACCTCTTCACTCCATACAAATGTCTGTGCCTTTTTTGGTTGTTTTTTAAAGAATAAAAGAAAAAAAGAAAACAAAATTTAGTGGGGAAGAAACAAGTGCTGCCTACAGATAATTAGGAGTCTGTTTTGGGGCCAAAACAGGGAACAGGCTGAAGACGTTGACAATTTCACAAAGCGACGATGGGGCGAACTTTCTCTTGAACGACAAACAATTCACAGTGTTTTCCCCTTCCTCTCCAGAAAGTGACCTCTACAGCCTAGGCTGACAAGGGGCCCGTCGGAGGCTGAGTCACAGGGCCTGGCAGTGTCCTTGGGCCGCGTCCAGCCGGAGCCCTCGCTGCGCAGGAGACGAAACCGAGGCTCCTGCACGGCCAGGGATTTGCCTAAAGCAGAGTCAGGGTCTTGAGGAGCCCGCCATCCAAGGCCTCGCAGCTGAGGGAGCCCCCAGACGGCCAACCCATGACTGGAAGGAACCCAGTCCTCAATTCACTTCCACCCTGGAAACTGCCCATGCCCCTGAGTGAGCCGTGTTCGACCAGCGAACATCTGGGCTGGGACTCTGGGGCGTCAGCACAAAGCTTTGGAGGCTTCAGGGTCAGACTTTCATTTTAAAAAGATTCTTGCCCAGTTTACTCAGATTCTATCCAAATCCCTCCTCAATCATTCTTCTCCACCTGTGAGCAGCCCTGCTGAGCTCTCCCGGGAGAGCCCAGCAAGGAGAAAGCCATGCACCGGAGTTCTTGGAGGCCTCTCTCCCTTCTGTCTCCAAATCCCCAACGTCCAGCCCTGGGCCTGGCACCACATGGGTTGAAACAGTCAGCCCTGCAAGCTTGGAACAGCGCAGCTCAGAGCATCTGGTAAAAAGGAGAGGCCAGGGATCGGCCTCACCATCTGAAAGATGAGAAAAACTCAGCCTGGGCAAAGACTCGCCTAAAGCCAGCACCTGCAGGCAGGTCTGACCCCAGCTCCGGTGCTTCCCCTCCCACCAGCCTGAACTCTCTCGTGTAGACACAGCCTCTCTTCATGTGCCGGAAAGCCAAGGGGTTTCCACGGGAGCTCAGTTTGCTAACTGTTTGGGGAGGATATTACAGGGGTATCACAAACGTGTAGCTGATTTTGTTCAACCTCTTCACTCCATACAAATGTCTGTGCCTTTTTTGGTTGTTTTTTAAAGAATAAAAGAAAAAAAGAAAACAAAATTTAGTGGGGAAGAAACAAGTGCTGCCTACAGATAATTAGGAGTCTGTTTTGGGGCCAAAACAGGGAACAGGCTGAAGACGTTGACAATTTCACAAAGCGACGATGGGGCGAACTTTCTCTTGAACGACAAACAATTCACAGTGTTTTCCCCTTCCTCTCCAGAAAGTGACCTCTACAGCCTAGGCTGACAAGGGGCCCGTCGGAGGCTGAGTCACAGGGCCTGGCAGTGTCCTTGGGCCGCGTCCAGCCGGAGCCCTCGCTGCGCAGGAGACGAAACCGAGGCTCCTGCACGGCCAGGGATTTGCCTAAAGCAGAGTCAGGGTCTTGAGGAGCCCGCCATCCAAGGCCTCGCAGCTGAGGGAGCCCCCAGACGGCCAACCCATGACTGGAAGGAACCCAGTCCTCAATTCACTTCCACCCTGGAAACTGCCCATGCCCCTGAGTGAGCCGTGTTCGACCAGCGAACATCTGGGCTGGGACTCTGGGGCGTCAGCACAAAGCTTTGGAGGCTTCAGGGTCAGACTTTCATTTTAAAAAGATTCTTGCCCAGTGACTGATCTAGTGTATTCGATACGCAGAGTTTATAATTTTCTAACACCCCCTCCTCTGTACCACCAAGTTATTTTCAGTTGTAATCAACGTTTTCTCGAGGACTTCTTTAGGTTTATTTTTTAATATGTATTTTATTTGCCTATTTTTTGATGGCACAGCATGTGGGATCTTAGTGCCCAGACCGGGGATCAAACTCGTGCCCCCTGTAGTAGACGCCTGGAGGCTTAAACACTGGACTGCCAGCCCTACTTCTTAAGTTTTAAAATGAATCACTAACAGTTACAGAAGAAAAGTGCATTTCACTTGAGGGATACTATACAAATCCAGTTACATATTTTATGTACAAACTAAATTTTGCACTTGCTGAACCAAAAGCATATGCCTCACAGTTCACACCGTTTCACTGTTTTAAATTTTAAACACCTCCTATCACTCTAGCAGCCCCCTGCCTAGCTCCTTGTGCCCCATCTAGGGTGCGCCCCAATCCTCGGGGGTTGGGTAAGGCACGGCCACCCACACGTCATCCTCTCGAGGCCTTTGGGGCTCTCCCGCCACTATGCAGAGATGGGGGTGACCAGCTGCCTGCAAGTGTAACCCAGGGCGTCTGTGGAACCTTGGCCAGCAGTAGAGCCTCTTCACACCCTTGCGTTCTTGAGTCACATGTTACATCTCTTTGGCTTAAGTCACCTCCCCGCTCTCTGGGGCTTCCCCGGTAGCTCCGCAGTAAAAAATCTACCTGAGATGCAGAATACACAGGAGACCCAGGTTTGATGCCTGGATCGGGAGCACCCCCTGGGAGAGGGCATGGTGACCCACTCCGGTATTCTTGCCTGGAGCATCCCATGGGCAGGGGAGCCTGGTGGGCTACAGCCCACAGCGTCACAGAGTCAGACATGACTGAAGGGACTGAGCACACACGTACCTCAGTTTCCTCACGCCTAAAAGGAACAGAAAAGACACAAAGAAGGGAGCAGTAACCTGTGCTTGAGTCATGATTATCACCATTTGGGAAAGGCTGGCTCATTGTTGATTTCAGCAAGCAGTTACTGAACAGATGGATGAGTCGAGAGAAGTCTTCATAGGAGATAACGTCTAGGCAACTCTGAGGTGCAGACGGGGTCGCGGGTGTTCAGGCAGAGGGGTCACCTCATGCAAAGTGATGGGAGAAATCAGAGGACGGAGATATAGAGCGGTCAGTTAGGGACAACTTCGATATCACAGCATCCTTGACTGCAAACTACAACCAGGATATGTTGCCAACCCATCGTAAGTAGGCAGAGGTTGCCAGCTACTTATTTTTGGTCTTCCTGGAAGCCCAGACAGAGGAGTTGAAAGGGGCTGAGATCACGATTCTAGTGCCCACCCGTGCCTGTGGCTCGTTTGTTCTTGTTTCTAGATGGTCAGGAGCTGTCGTCCTGCTCCAGGAAGAGCATATTTCACACTTTGTTGAAAGAGACAAAAGAACTTGGGGCCAACACAGAAGTCAGATTGTTGTATTGTTCTCAACAAGAATGTGTTGAGCTATTGCCAGAGATTCAAAAATGGCAAGAGCGAGTTCTGTGTATTTTTCTGCCAGAGAGCAAAAATATTATTTTTGGAAGATGTCCTGCAGACTCTCCCGCCACCGCCTATCAGGAGATAAAATGTTTTGGTTAATGTGCTCTTGGTGTTGAGCGATGGAGGCCTAGAAAGGCCATCAGGCTGTGAGTACCACCTAGGAGTGGTGGAGGCAGGTCTGGGAGCCACGAGGCCAGGGTCCACCCTGCCCCCCACCCCAGGCCATGTGACCCAGTACGGGACACTTCCCTTCTCCTGGGGCAGGCTCTTTGCACAAATGAACAAGGAGAAGGTGGACCTTTGCTCGGCATGGCTTGCATGGCGGGCATCTGGGAAGGCTGATCCACTGGGCACTCCATGATGGAGAGTTTGGACTTGAGCCGTGACAAAGGCTCTGCACCCAGGAAGAGGAAAGAGAGGGAGGCGAGGACACACTGTGGTGGTGAGCATCCAAAATGACCTTTGTCCTCCCCCGACTCGGCCTCTGCCACCGGCAGTTTCCAAGCTGTCTACAAAAGGAGGATCCTATTCGAGGCTCCCAAGAGACTGTCAATGAAACTCTTCCCTCAGGAAAACTGAGGCTCCAGGAAGCCACATCTGCCTGATTCCTTGTCCCAGAGTCCTTCCTTGCCCCTCATGGCCACCTTTTGAGGATGCAAAGGAAAGAGACCAAAGCCCTGCCCTCTGAAGCACACGGGCTTCCTGCTGCCCAGATGGGGGAGGGAGCCTTCCCATGGGGTCTGCAAAGAGGCCCAAGGGAGACCACAGCCCAATATCTCAACATCTCACTGCATATTACAGGCTTGTCTGAAGGATCCATCAGCTCCTGCTCAGCTTAAAGAGTCCCGGGCTCAGGGGGACCATTCCTTCTCTCCCTCCCAGCTTTCAGATGCTCACAGGGCTGGGAATGGAAGGCAACTGGGTGGGAAGGGCTAGAACAAGGACCATCATCACAGATGCGTTCCTTGACCAGACACAGCCAGCTCCTCTTGAGAGTGCTGAGCGTGGAGACTCAGAGACCCCAAATGTCCTTTATGCTCGGCCTCAATCAAGCTCTCAGTCCTCAGTGTTACCCAAAAGCAGTCACAGCTGCATGACACTGATTTTTTTTTTTTCCTGAAAAGCCAAAGAATGACAGTGTTTGTGGTATACCCACAAGACTGAGAACCACACCCAGGCTTCAAAACTGTACCAGGTCTAACTCTCACTGCTGTCCTGGGAGGTACATGGTAGATTTGTCTCCATTTTATAGATAAGGGAACGGAGGTTGAATAAGAGGTGCATTCTAGGAAGGTATACCCTGCCCCCACCCCAGGCCATGTGACCCAGTACGGGACACTTCCCTTCTCCTGGGGCAGGCTCTTTGCACAAATGAACAAGGAGAAGGTGGACCTTTGCTCGGCATGGCTTGCATGGCGGGCATCTGGGAAGGCTGATCCACTGGGCACTCCATGATGGAGAGTTTGGACTTGAGCCGTGACAAAGGCTCTGCACCCAGGAAGAGGAAAGAGAGGGAGGCGAGGACACACTGTGGTGGTGAGCATCCAAAATGACCTTTGTCCTCCCCCGACTCGGCCTCTGCCACCGGCAGTTTCCAAGCTGTCTACAAAAGGAGGATCCTATTCGAGGCTCCCAAGAGACTGTCAATGAAACTCTTCCCTCAGGAAAACTGAGGCTCCAGGAAGCCACATCTGCCTGATTCCTTGTCCCAGAGTCCTTCCTTGCCCCTCATGGCCACCTTTTGAGGATGCAAAGGAAAGAGACCAAAGCCCTGCCCTCTGAAGCACACGGGCTTCCTGCTGCCCAGATGGGGGAGGGAGCCTTCCCATGGGGTCTGCAAAGAGGCCCAAGGGAGACCACAGCCCAATATCTCAACATCTCACTGCATATTACAGGCTTGTCTGAAGGATCCATCAGCTCCTGCTCAGCTTAAAGAGTCCCGGGCTCAGGGGGACCATTCCTTCTCTCCCTCCCAGCTTTCAGATGCTCACAGGGCTGGGAATGGAAGGCAACTGGGTGGGAAGGGCTAGAACAAGGACCATCATCACAGATGCGTTCCTTGACCAGACACAGCCAGCTCCTCTTGAGAGTGCTGAGCGTGGAGACTCAGAGACCCCAAATGTCCTTTATGCTCGGCCTCAATCAAGCTCTCAGTCCTCAGTGTTACCCAAAAAGCAGTCACAGCTGCATGACACTGATTTTTTTTTTTTCCTGAAAAGCCAAAGAATGACAGTGTTTGTGGTATACCCACAAGACTGAGAACCACACCCAGGCTTCAAAACTGTACCAGGTCTAACTCTCACTGCTGTCCTGGGAGGTACATGGTAGATTTGTCTCCATTTTATAGATAAGGGAACGGAGGTTGAATAAGAGGTGCATTCTAAGGGCAAACGTGGTATGTATTCATGTATTCAGTGTTAGAAGGTTCTGTGTGCTCAGTCCGTCAGTCATGTCTGCCTGTTTTGCGACCCAATGGACTCGAGCCCACCAGGCTCCTCTGTCCATGGGATGTTCCAGGTAAGAATATTGAAGTGGGTTGCCATTTCCTCCTCAAGGGTACCTTCCTGACCCAGGGATCGAAACCATGTCTCCTGCATTGGCAGGCGGATTCTCTACCACTGTGCCACCTGGGAAGCCCTTTCAGTGTTAGAAACAGGAACATTAAAAAGCAAATTGTGCCAATCTGTATTAGTCTCTTTTTTTTTTCCTATACAGACATTAATTTTCAGGGTAGTGTCCAGTTAGTTCATAGCAAAGCTGGGTGGAAAGTACAGAGATTTCCCCCAGCCCCTCCCCCGCACAGGCTATGTCTCCTTTTTGAAGCCAGAGAAAACTTTCCTAGAGCCTCTGCCTGTCCTCTGCAAGTGAGGTGAGTAAACTGTTCCATACAAATCAATCTTCCAGATTGCTGGCATTTTCCATTTGAAGTGATAAGCTTTTATATTTTTAGCCACTTGGGTTGGGAATATGACATGATTAGAACCATTCTCAACTGTTTTAACAAAGTGTGCTCAGAGAAAAACAAGCCCGACTCCATATTGTATCTATTCCCTGAGCTCTAACCTTTGTGCTCTCTCTCCTGTGCTTAGTCACGCTGGCTCTCCAGTTTTGTAACAGACTGTTACATACCCCCAGCAATATACAGGACAGCCCATTCTCAAGGCTCTGACCTTTAAAGGCATAACATTTTCCCATTCAAATAGAGATAAAAAGTTGCAGAACATAAACTCGTATTTGTTTTGCTGGAGGTTTACAGAACATGGGGACCAGCTGCAAGAACAAAGGATTCCTGCACCCAAAACAACCAGTCACACCCCTCCCCTTGTAGTTGAAAAGAAGCCTGAAGATGGTTCTTGAGACACTAGTCCTCTATCTTCCGTGCGGGCTTTCCGAATGAAGTCTCTATTCCCTGTCTCAACACCTCCTCTCTCAGTTGATTGGCCTCCCGAGTGTCACTGGTGGTAAAGAACCCACCTGCCAGTGCAGGAGACACAAGAGACCTGGTTTCATCCCCAGGACGGGAAGATCCCCTCGAGAAGGGAATGGCAACCCACTCCAGTATTCTTGCCTGGAGAATTCCACGGACAGAGGAGCTCGGCGGGCTACAGTCCAGGGTCACAAAGAATTGGACACACCTTCGTGACTGAGCAACAGTTGTGCAGCGAGCAGTAGGAGTTTGGACTCGGTAATGGACACAACGCAGGCGACTTTAAACAGGTCTTAGGTTTACTGCTATCCTCCGGAAACACCAGACTGAGGGCTGGTGCCCCGGCCCGCGGGGTCCTCTATTCAGCGAGACGCCTGGAGGAAGAAGAGCAGGGTGGGGAGGGACAGGAGGCGCGAAAGAACGAGAGCAAGACAGGCATTCTGATCAAGCTCTGAAATTTTATTTCCTGGTATAGGTTTATATGCTATCCACAGGCGGAAGGGGAGGCAAGCCCGCAGAGGATTGGCTCTGATCTTGCTTGGCTGGCCCACCGACCAACTATAGGTTCAGGCCTAAAGGCGTCGAGTGATAGGCTAGCGATAAGGTACTTGTCGTGTCATAATAGGCTGTTGCTATACAGGAAGGGCGGAGGCAAGGCCGCTGAATTATAACCGTCTCCTACAGGCTGGGAGGCCCTACACTCCATTGCACCCACCTGTCTTAGCGACTGATCCTATTTTCTTTCTCTAAACAGTTCCCCCTAGATATTGCTTCTCTGTTCCATCTCTTAAAATGTTCCTCAGTTACTTTTGTTTATTTATTTATTTGGCTATTCTGGGTTTCCACTGCTGCCACAGGCTCTTCTCTAGTTGCAGGGAGTGGGGGCTACTCTCTAGCTGAGGTGAGCAGGCTTCTTGTTGCGGTGACTTCTCTTGTTGTGGAACTTGAGCTCTAGAGCACATGGGCTTCAGTAGTTGTGGCTCATGGGCTTAGTTGCTCTGCAGCATGTGGGATCTTCCCAGATCAGGGATCGAACCTGTGTCTCCTGCATTGGCAGGTGAACTCTTCACCACTGAGCTACCAGGGAAGCTCTCCTTGGCAGGTTTTGAATCATTATAAAACACAACAAAAGGGAGAAATTAGGTTTTCCAGGAGAAAACAGACACCCAGCATGATTAAGTCAGTAATTTTCATTCCACACAGAATTCTATGCCACCAAACTCTGCCAAGGAGGCCCAAGGTTGGTGAACGAAAGCAATCTTTTGCAGAAGTTATGTTCGTTGTTACACAGTTGTATTTCCTGCTTGCTTCCCAGGTGATGGCCCCAGTCTGGAGCTGGGAGACTTCTATGTCTGACCCTCCAGGTGACCAGAGTGCTGATCAGATTTTATCCAGTGCCAACTGCTATACTGGCTAGAGAGAAATGAAAAGGACCATTGTGTTGGGCTGGTCCTTGAGGTGGCACAAGAGGGAGCTGAACCTCGATGTCAAAGAGTGTGGTCTTCTTCAGGGCCACCTGGGCTGCTTCTGTGAGTTGGGTAGGGAACCCACAACCTAGATGGAGGAACCACTGCATTAGGAATTCTGCTAGGTCCTCCCTTACCTCCATGACCTTACTGAATTGTTACAGCAACCCTATGGAATAGAGGCTTTCATCATAAAAATAGGGGCTTTTTATATGGGGAAACTGAGGCTCAAAGAGGTTGGGAAGGTTGCCCTTGGATTTGAAGCTAGTGAGGGTCAGACCCCACATCTAACTCCACGCTGCCTGACTCTAAAGCTAGTGCCCTTCCTCCCATGCTCACGACCGCACTATGTCCCAGCGAGCACTTCACCCATGTCGCCAAGGGCTGCCCCTGAGAGCACCGTGAGGATTCAGTGCTTGTGCAATTGAAAACTGAGTCATCCACATTGGCAACAGGACCCGATTAACCCTGGGCTAATTTTAGATTTCCTCACAATTGCTCATCTTAATATAGAACAGCCTCTAAGGATCCTGTCGGCCCATGTTTTGTTTTTGTTTGATGTGACCAGAAAGAGAAGGACAGCAAAGGAGATGAGGTAACGGGTGTGGTCCCGCCCACCCATCACTTTGCTCCTTTGAAGGGTTTCAGGAAGCTCTGATAAGAGACCACACCAAGAAACCCCACCAGCTTTTTTTCCAGCTATTATTTGAGGGAAGCTTTTCCCAAGAGATATAGTCTTTAGCTTAAGGTTGAAGAAAACTAGAGCCAGCCTTCCCGGTCTCTCTGGCATCTCTGATGTCTAAGAAGACTTTCAGAACAGCTACCGGGTCAAGGTGTGGCAGCAGGCACGAGGGGGAAGGGACAAGGCCAAGAGGGTTCCAGTCCCTGGGTGAGCAACGCAAACGCATCTGCACATCCCGCAGCTGACGCAGGGCCAAGCACGCAGCAGGTTTTGCTACATATTGGGAATGGGTGGATGAGAATGACTGTCGCAGCAGCATTTAGACTACTAAGATTTTTAAAGTAACTTGTGTGTTCAGGCCGGTTGCCTTTAAGTAAATCATCACGTAACCACAAGAGAAGGGTTCTTGCTCGTCATACGTCTACTCCGAGATTTGGGGCGAGGGCTTCTCTCTGCTTTAAAGGAAGAAACCAGCACAAAACGATGCTCAGCTATTATGAACCAACCATAATTCTGACTTGCATTCTTGACTAGTTGTGTGACTTTGAGGCCGTTCAGCTAAAGTTTCTTCTTCTATCAAACGGGGAGAAATACAGACACACCTTGAAGATGCTGGGGGTCTGACTCCACATCTAACTCCACGCTGCCTGACTCTAAAGCTAGTGCCCTTCCTCCCATGCTCACGACCGCACTATGTCCCAGCGAGCACTTCACCCATGTCGCCAAGGGCTGCCCCTGAGAGCACCGTGAGGATTCAGTGCTTGTGCAATTGAAAACTGAGTCATCCACATTGGCAACAGGACCCGATTAACCCTGGGCTAATTTTAGATTTCCTCACAATTGCTCATCTTAATATAGAACAGCCTCTAAGGATCCTGTCGGCCCATGTTTTGTTTTTGTTTGATGTGACCAGAAAGAGAAGGACAGCAAAGGAGATGAGGTAACGGGTGTGGTCCCGCCCACCCATCACTTTGCTCCTTTGAAGGGTTTCAGGAAGCTCTGATAAGAGACCACACCAAGAAACCCCACCAGCTTTTTTTCCAGCTATTATTTGAGGGAAGCTTTTCCCAAGAGATATAGTCTTTAGCTTAAGGTTGAAGAAAACTAGAGCCAGCCTTCCCGGTCTCTCTGGCATCTCTGATGTCTAAGAAGACTTTCAGAACAGCTACCGGGTCAAGGTGTGGCAGCAGGCACGAGGGGGAAGGGACAAGGCCAAGAGGGTTCCAGTCCCTGGGTGAGCAACGCAAACGCATCTGCACATCCCGCAGCTGACGCAGGGCCAAGCACGCAGCAGGTTTTGCTACATATTGGGAATGGGTGGATGAGAATGACTGTCGCAGCAGCATTTAGACTACTAAGATTTTTAAAGTAACTTGTGTGTTCAGGCCGGTTGCCTTTAAGTAAATCATCACGTAACCACAAGAGAAGGGTTCTTGCTCGTCATACGTCTACTCCGAGATTTGGGGCGAGGGCTTCTCTCTGCTTTAAAGGAAGAAACCAGCACAAAACGATGCTCAGCTATTATGAACCAACCATAATTCTGACTTGCATTCTTGACTAGTTGTGTGACTTTGAGGCCGTTCAGCTAAAGTTTCTTCTTCTATCAAACGGGGAGAAATACAGACACACCTTGAAGATGCTGGGGGTCTGACTCCACACCACCACTATAAAGCCAGTATCACACGGATGTTATGGTTTCTGAGTACATATAAAAGTTATGTCTATAATCTGGGATCATACATATCTGTAAACAACAAATCCCTGTAAAAGTAAAAAGTAAAGTAAAAATTTTTAAAAAATGTTATGTCTATACTAGATTGTAACCTATTAAGTGTGTGATAGCATTATGTCTTAAAAAGTAAAAACCCACGTACATCCTTTAATTATGAAATATTTTATTGCTAAAAAATGCTAGCCAAATCTGAGCCTTCAACAAGTTTTCATCTTTTTGCAATAGTCGCATCAAAGATCAGATCACAGATCCCATAACAAGTATAATAATAATGGAAAAGTTTGAAATATTGCAAGAACTCCCCAAATGTGACACAGAGACCTGAAGTTAGTGAATGCTGTTGGAAGAATGGGCCACAATAGACTCGCTCAACGCAGGGTTGACACAGACCTTCAACTTGTAATAAACAGTCTCTGTGAAACACTATAAAGAAAAGCACAGCGGGCTTCCCTGGTGGTCCAGTGGGTTGGGAGTCTGCCTTGCAGTGCAAGGGGCACCGGTTTGATCCCTGGCCTGGGAGGATCCCATGTGTCTGGAGTGTCTGGACAGGTGTGTCCAATCACAAGCCAGCTCTCTGGAGCGCATGCGCCCAGAGCCAGCGCTCTGCAGCGGGAGGCCCACATGGGCCAAAAAACAAAGATGAATGAAGGTGAATAAATGAAGAACCAATAAAAGAAGCCAAAATTTAGAAAAGAAAAGAAATGCACAGGCCTTCCCTGGCAGCTCAGTGGTAAAGAATCCGCCTGCCTTTAAGTAAATCATCACGTAACCACAAGAGAAGGGTTCTTGCTCGTCATCGTCTACTCCGAGATTTGGGCGAGGGCTTCTCTCTGCTTTAAAGGAAGAAACCAGCACAAAACGATGCTCAGCTATTATGAACCAACCATAATTCTGACTTGCATTCTTGACTAGTTGTGTGACTTTGAGGCCGTTCAGCTAAAGTTTCTTCTTCTATCAAACGGGGAGAAATACAGACACACCTTGAAGATGCTGGGGGTCTGACTCCACACCACCACTATAAAGCCAGTATCACACGGATGTTATGGTTTCTGAGTACATATAAAAGTTATGTCTATAATCTGGGATCATACATATCTGTAAACAACAAATCCCTGTAAAAGTAAAAAGTAAAGTAAAAATTTTTAAAAAATGTTATGTCTATACTAGATTGTAACCTATTAAGTGTGTGATAGCATTATGTCTTAAAAAGTAAAAACCCACGTACATCCTTTAATTATGAAATATTTTATTGCTAAAAAATGCTAGCCAAATCTGAGCCTTCAACAAGTTTTCATCTTTTTGCAATAGTCGCATCAAAGATCAGATCACAGATCCCATAACAAGTATAATAATAATGGAAAAGTTTGAAATATTGCAAGAACTCCCCAAATGTGACACAGAGACCTGAAGTTAGTGAATGCTGTTGGAAGAATGGGCCACAATAGACTCGCTCAACGCAGGGTTGACACAGACCTTCAACTTGTAATAAACAGTCTCTGTGAAACACTATAAAGAAAAGCACAGCGGGCTTCCCTGGTGGTCCAGTGGGTTGGGAGTCTGCCTTGCAGTGCAAGGGGCACCGGTTTGATCCCTGGCCTGGGAGGATCCCATGTGTCGCGGAGTGTCTGGACAGGTGTGTCCAATCACAAGCCAGCTCTCTGGAGCGCATGCGCCCAGAGCCAGCGCTCTGCAGCGGGAGGCCCACATGGGCCAAAAAACAAAGATGAATGAAGGTGAATAAATGAAGAACCAATAAAAGAAGCCAAAATTTAGAAAAAGAAAAGAAATGCACAGGCCTTCCCTGGCAGCTCAGTGGTAAAGAATCCGCCTGCCAATGCAGGAGACATGGGTTCGATCCCTGATCCGGGAAGATCCCACATGCTGCAGAACAACTAAGCCCATGAGCCACAACTGTGGAGCCTGTGCTCTAGAGCCTCAGAGCTGCAACTATGGAGCCCATGGGCCACAACTACTGAAGCCCATGTGCTCTAGAGCCTGAGTTCCACAACAAGAGAAGTCACTGCAACAAGAAGCCTGCTCACCTCAACTAGAGAGTAGCCCCCACTCCCTGTAACTAGAGAAGAGCCTGTGGCAGCAGAGAAAACCCAGAATAGCCAAAAATAAATAAATAAATACATACATGAAAATTTTTTAAAAAAAGAAAGAAGGAAAAGCACAATAAACCCAAGTGGGCCTGTACCCCTCGGCAGACACCCTGGCCCAGTGCTGGTCACTGGAGCTCAGCTGGGCACAGGCAAAACGCCTCATGTCCCCAGTCTTCCATGTCCTTTTCTCCTCTAATTTGCAAAAATCTTGTTTAAGGAAAAGTATTCAAAGACATGAGAGGACTTCCCTGGCTGTCCAGGAGTTACAACGTCCCCTTTGAATGCAGGGAATGCAGGTTCAGTCCCTGGTCGGGGAACTAAGATCCCATATGCCTCGTGATCAAAAAATCGAAACAGAAGCAATATGGTAACAAATTCAATAAAGACTTTTTAAACGGTCCACATTTTAAAAAACTTAAAATAAAAGACGTGAAAAGGAGATCACATTTAGACAGTGAGCAAGTCTCCCGTGGAGAAGAACTACCGCAAAAGAAACCAGGTGGGGAGAGAACTCTCTGGAGGGTTGTGTCCAGTGGGTTGGGAGTCTGCCTTGCAGTGCAAGGGCACCGGTTTGATCCCTGGCCTGGGAGGATCCCATGTGTCGCGGAGTGTCTGGACAGGTGTGTCCAATCACAAGCCAGCTCTCTGGAGCGCATGCGCCCAGAGCCAGCGCTCTGCAGCGGGAGGCCCACATGGGCCAAAAAACAAAGATGAATGAAGGTGAATAAATGAAGAACCAATAAAAGAAGCCAAAATTTAGAAAAAGAAAAGAAATGCACAGGCCTTCCCTGGCAGCTCAGTGGTAAAGAATCCGCCTGCCAATGCAGGAGACATGGGTTCGATCCCTGATCCGGGAAGATCCCACATGCTGCAGAACAACTAAGCCCATGAGCCACAACTGTGGAGCCTGTGCTCTAGAGCCTCAGAGCTGCAACTATGGAGCCCATGGGCCACAACTACTGAAGCCCATGTGCTCTAGAGCCTGAGTTCCACAACAAGAGAAGTCACTGCAACAAGAAGCCTGCTCACCTCAACTAGAGAGTAGCCCCCACTCCCTGTAACTAGAGAAGAGCCTGTGGCAGCAGAGAAAACCCAGAATAGCCAAAAATAAATAAATAAATACATACATGAAAATTTTTTAAAAAAAGAAAGAAGGAAAAGCACAATAAACCCAAGTGGGCCTGTACCCCTCGGCAGACACCCTGGCCCAGTGCTGGTCACTGGAGCTCAGCTGGGCACAGGCAAAACGCCTCATGTCCCCAGTCTTCCATGTCCTTTTCTCCTCTAATTTGCAAAAATCTTGTTTAAGGAAAAGTATTCAAAGACATGAGAGGACTTCCCTGGCTGTCCAGGAGTTACAACGTCCCCTTTGAATGCAGGGAATGCAGGTTCAGTCCCTGGTCGGGGAACTAAGATCCCATATGCCTCGTGATCAAAAAATCGAAACAGAAGCAATATGGTAACAAATTCAATAAAGACTTTTTAAACGGTCCACATTTTAAAAAACTTAAAATAAAAGACGTGAAAAGGAGATCACATTTAGACAGTGAGCAAGTCTCCCGTGGAGAAGAACTACCGCAAAAGAAACCAGGGATCTCCGAGACCCGAGGCTGCCTACCCTGCAGAGACAAGAGCCGGAGTGGGCAGCCAGCAGGTGGCTGGAAAGAAGAGCCTCCCCAAAACATGCTCCTGCCTCACCCTCACCGCGAGAGGATCCCACCGTGCCCCTGTTCTCCAGGTGCGGAAGTGAGGCCCAGAGAGATTCAGCCACGTGCACGAGAGGGACCCCGGGCACCGCCTGGCTCGACGCTGTCCCTCTGCCAGCCAGCCTCCGGGGTTCAGGGCCCAAGGAAGCCGATTCCACAGACTCCCTCCCTCCAAAACTGTCCAAAGTCCTGGAGGAGGAAATGAGACACCCGACACGTCTCTCTCCCTCTTTGCCTGTTCACCAGCTGCCTCCCGGGAGTGGTCTGGGATGAGTGCCCTCAGAGGTCCAAGGTCACCAGAACCAGTCTTCAGAGACCGTGGAGTCCAGCCTCTTGACTCCTAGATGGGGGGAAACTGAGGCCCAGGCCAAGAGGTATCTGAGAAAGAATGATTATGAAACCAAAGACATCAAGAGCCGTGGATGTGCCCTGGACCCTAAGACTTCTCAACCACCAGATAAAGAAGTGGAGGCGGGGTCCTAAGGTCCTTTATGGGAAGCTCATAGGTTTGACCCCCTTCACCCTCTGGTGTCCTCTATGATGCAACCGGGGGGTTCAGGAAGGTCTAGGATCTTCTTTGATGCTGATGAACCGGTGCTGGAGAAGACTCTGGAACAGCAAGGCGGTCAAACCAGTCCTGATGGAAATCAGCCCTGAATTTTCATTGCAACTGACGCTGAAGCTGAAGCTTTGATACTCTGGCCACCTGATGTGAAGAATGAACTCACTGGACTAGACCCTGATGCCGGGAAAGATGGAGGGCAGGAGGAGAAGGCGTGACAGAGGATGTGATGGCTGGGTGGCATCATCGCAACGGACATGAATCTGAGCAAACTCCAAGAAATAGCGAAGGGCAGGGAAGCCTGGTGTGCTCCATTCCATGGGCTGGCCAAGCGTCAGACTCCACTTAGGGACTAAACAACAAAACGTCGTCTTTCTGCTCAGTCAGGCTACCATCCTCCTTACCCTCGAAGAACTACCGCAAAAGAAACCAGGGATCTCCGAGACCCGAGGCTGCCTACCCTGCAGAGACAAGAGCCGGAGTGGGCAGCCAGCAGGTGGCTGGAAAGAAGAGCCTCCCCAAAACATGCTCCTGCCTCACCCTCACCGCGAGAGGATCCCACCGTGCCCCTGTTCTCCAGGTGCGGAAGTGAGGCCCAGAGAGATTCAGCCACGTGCACGAGAGGGACCCCGGGCACCGCCTGGCTCGACGCTGTCCCTCTGCCAGCCAGCCTCCGGGGTTCAGGGCCCAAGGAAGCCGATTCCACAGACTCCCTCCCTCCAAAACTGTCCAAAGTCCTGGAGGAGGAAATGAGACACCGACACGTCTCTCTCCCTCTTTGCCTGTTCACCAGCTGCCTCCCGGGAGTGGTCTGGGATGAGTGCCCTCAGAGGTCCAAGGTCACCAGAACCAGTCTTCAGAGACCGTGGAGTCCAGCCTCTTGACTCCTAGATGGGGGGAAACTGAGGCCCAGGCCAAGAGGTATCTGAGAAAGAATGATTATGAAACCAAAGACATCAAGAGCCGTGGATGTGCCCTGGACCCTAAGACTTCTCAACCACCAGATAAAGAAGTGGAGGCGGGGTCCTAAGGTCCTTTATGGGAAGCTCATAGGTTTGACCCCCTTCACCCTCTGGTGTCCTCTATGATGCAACCGGGGGGTTCAGGAAGGTCTAGGATCTTCTTTGATGCTGATGAACCGGTGCTGGAGAAGACTCTGGAACAGCAAGGCGGTCAAACCAGTCCTGATGGAAATCAGCCCTGAATTTTCATTGCAACTGACGCTGAAGCTGAAGCTTTGATACTCTGGCCACCTGATGTGAAGAATGAACTCACTGGACTAGACCCTGATGCCGGGAAAGATGGAGGGCAGGAGGAGAAGGCGTGACAGAGGATGTGATGGCTGGGTGGCATCATCGCGGCAACGGACATGAATCTGAGCAAACTCCAAGAAATAGCGAAGGGCAGGGAAGCCTGGTGTGCTCCATTCCATGGGCTGGCCAAGCGTCAGACTCCACTTAGGGACTAAACAACAAAACGTCGTCTTTCTGCTCAGTCAGGCTACCATCCTCCTTACCCTCCCCACCTCTCGGAAGCCACCCCCTCTTCCCTGGCCTGCCGGTGATGAGAGGCAAGATAACATTCCAGGGCGCTGAGGGTGGGGACGGCCGGAGGCGTGGATCAAGGCCCTGCCTCCGCCCCCAACCTGGTCTGGGCTTGTTCTCTCAGCTGTCGGTCCAGCAGGGCTCTAGGTGCTTCAGCCCCCAGCCCTGGGAATGTCAGGAATCCCTTCCTAACTCCAGCCGCTCCTCTGCCTGAAGCCTCCCCTCCCCCCAAGGCATCCATCAGCTCCGGCCTTTCAGGAATGCGCTCACTCCTGGCACCGCCAGGGCCAGGAAGGCTGCTAACCCCCAGGCACATCCATCACTCACCTCTCTCAGAGAAAGAGCCTGCGGCTGCCAGGGAAGTCTCCTGCCTCGACCCGCCAATTTGGCCAGGAGGGAAGGATGGATGGATGGATGGACAGCCGGATGGATGGATAGAAGGATGAAGACCTGGAAGATGGCCAAGCAGGACTTGCCCAAAGGCCCAACCAGAGCGCCCTTCTCCACCTCTTGGCAGCGTCTTCCTACCTCCAAAAGTCCTAATGACAGGAAACTTGGCTTGTTCGATGGTGAAGAAGGTAAAGGAAGTTGAGTGCTTTCCCGTGGTCGGGAAGAAGAGGCAAGATTGGTAAAGCTGACGGTTTAGGGGCCAGACACGACCTCACCTCAGGGACCAGCAACAGCAAAGTTAACCCTTCCCAAGCAGCCACCTCATTCCAGTTCGACTGCCGCCCATGAGGTGGGGAGGGTGGCACTGGCCACCCCACTCCGGGATCCCAGCCTTTCCACCCTCCTAGCCTTGCACAGACTCTTTCCATTGCCTCCCACCTCGGTTCAATCGGCACCCCTCCCCCCCGCCGCAGGCGCGTCCCCGCTCCGACAGCAATCTTCCCCTTGCCTCCATTGCCATAGCTTTCCACTGCTGTGCCACTGTCTAAGCACCTGGGTCTCTTCCATGCTGTGTGGAAGCCCGTGAAGGTAAAAGCCGTTGTGAATAATGAGACAGCCCCAAACTGCCATCTCCTGGCTGTGCGACCCTAGCAAGTTACCGAGCCTCTATGGGCTTCTACTTCCTTCTTTGCAAAATAGGGACTAAGACCCCTCGGAGTCCTGCCAACAAGGGTGTTGTCAAGTTTCATCCAAAGGATCCCATTCAGTAAGACATTTAGACACTAGCAGAAACAACTAAGCATTCGTAACTCCCTAAAAACAGGTTATACAAGGCATGTGTCTTCCTTTCTTACCTAGACAATGGAATGCATCCTTTCTTTGTGGCTATGGATGTTCCATCTTTCCTTGTTTTCCAGCCTTACATTCTGAATGTTACTTATTTCTTCACAGAACTATAGTTGATTGACCATGTAATTGTTTTGTTTTGCTTTGCAATTTTTTTTTTTGCGTCTAAGTCATCATTCATTTATTTTCATCCAGCTTTGTTATTCTTTGGCCTGTGTGGGCCTCCCATTGCAGTGGCCTCTCTCACCCCAGAGCACTGGCTCTGGGCACACGTGCACCAGAGCGCTGGTTCATAATTGGATACATCCTCCCACGCTCCACGGCACGTGGGACCTTCCCCAGCTAGGGATCGAACCAGTGCCCCTTGCACTGCAAGACGGATTCTTCCCCCACCAGACCACCAGGGAAGCCCTACCATGTGGTTTTAATTTCTTCCATACAGCAAAGTGACTTAGGTACACATATACAGATATTCTTTTTCATATTCTTTCCCATTATGTTTATCACAGGACATTGAATACGGTTCTCCGTTTTTAAGCGTCTCTTTTGTGAGGGGTGCTGTGCTGGGCGTTTGGAATACTACAGTGAACCTGGCCTAGTACTTGAAGAGATAGACTCACGAACAGGCAGATACTGCAAATTCCTACAAGGGGTGAGCACTGGCTGGGGAAAGGCATGCAACCCCGATGGAATGCAGGAGGGAGGTATGCAAGGAAGGCTTCCTGGAGGAAGAGGCATCTAGGCAAACACCTGTGGAATAACTAGGAGTTACTAGGCAAATGTGATCCACGGAGAGGGGACACAGAGGCCCAGAGAACCTTCCACAGCTCCAGAGAAGACACTGGGGCAGAGCACAGGTCCCCACGGCAAGTCTGCTTCACACAGGCTGTGTTTCCAGGGAGTCCTCCCCAGAACTTCAGCCCAGGGACTCCTAGAGGCTGGGAGCACGGAGGCCTCTCTCTGGGCCGGTCCAGTGTTAGGGAGGCACGCAGGAAGGGTGGAGGGTGCAAGGCCTTCAGCTAAACCTGGAGTCTCAACAAGGGTGTTGTCAAGTTTCATCCAAAGGATCCCATTCAGTAAGACATTTAGACACTAGCAGAAACAACTAAGCATTCGTAACTCCCTAAAAACAGGTTATACAAGGCATGTGTCTTCCTTTCTTACCTAGACAATGGAATGCATCCTTTCTTTGTGGCTATGGATGTTCCATCTTTCCTTGTTTTCCAGCCTTACATTCTGAATGTTACTTATTTCTTCACAGAACTATAGTTGATTGACCATGTAATTGTTTTGTTTTGCTTTGCAATTTTTTTTTTTGCGTCTAAGTCATCATTCATTTATTTTCATCCAGCTTTGTTATTCTTTGGCCTGTGTGGGCCTCCCATTGCAGTGGCCTCTCTCACCCCAGAGCACTGGCTCTGGGCACACGTGCACCAGAGCGCTGGTTCATAATTGGATACATCCTCCCACGCTCCACGGCACGTGGGACCTTCCCCAGCTAGGGATCGAACCAGTGCCCCTTGCACTGCAAGACGGATTCTTCCCCCACCAGACCACCAGGGAAGCCCTACCATGTGGTTTTAATTTCTTCCATACAGCAAAGTGACTTAGGTACACATATACAGATATTCTTTTTCATATTCTTTCCCATTATGTTTATCACAGGACATTGAATACGGTTCTCCGTTTTTAAGCGTCTCTGTTGTGAGGGGTGCTGTGCTGGGCGTTTGGAATACTACAGTGAACCTGGCCTAGTACTTGAAGAGATAGACTCACGAACAGGCAGATACTGCAAATTCCTACAAGGGGTGAGCACTGGCTGGGGAAAGGCATGCAACCCCGATGGAATGCAGGAGGGAGGTATGCAAGGAAGGCTTCCTGGAGGAAGAGGCATCTAGGCAAACACCTGTGGAATAACTAGGAGTTACTAGGCAAATGTGATCCACGGAGAGGGGACACAGAGGCCCAGAGAACCTTCCACAGCTCCAGAGAAGACACTGGGGCAGAGCACAGGTCCCCACGGCAAGTCTGCTTCACACAGGCTGTGTTTCCAGGGAGTCCTCCCCAGAACTTCAGCCCAGGGACTCCTAGAGGCTGGGAGCACGGAGGCCTCTCTCTGGGCCGGTCCAGTGTTAGGGAGGCACGCAGGAAGGGTGGAGGGTGCAAGGCCTTCAGCAGGGGTTATTTTAGATGCATTGTTACTCCTGCCCCCAGGCCACCCCTCTGCCTGGGCCTGGCTGAGCTGGGAAGGCCTGCTGGTCTCCAGACCTTGGGAGGATGTGGGCTTTGGAAGGAGGCCAGGTCCGCAGGATGGGAGGCCAAGCCCAGGCAGGGCCCTTCCTCAGGGCTGGAGGCACTGGACACCACTGTCAATATCACGAAGGCTGAGGAGCCCTGCCAGTGATCGGGCGTCCCTAAAAGGGAAGCAAAGCAGACCAAAGGCCGTTCATACGGCAGTAGAGGAATCCTTATGCTGAAACTACGGTGAGAGGCAGAGAATCCGGAGACGGAGGTGTGGCTGGGTGCAACGGCCTTGAGCCTGGGACTCCCGGTTTGGCTCCCTGCCCTCCCTGTGCATTAGGTGCCTGAGTCACATCAACTTTTCTAACCTCTCCAGAAATGAGCTCAAAAGTAGCAAGATCCCTCCCAGGGTGTTGTGAAGAAGTTCATCCACGTACAGGGACTAGCAGAGCATCCTAGGATCAAGGAAATACTTGGTAACTACCACCATGATTGATTTCTTATTAAAGAGCACAAACCCCCATCTCGGGTCTGGGTTCTGATCCCCAGCTGGCCTCTTTCCTCTCTCACCCTTGTTTCACTACCTGTAAAATGCAAGGTTTTGAACAGAATCAGAGGTTCTCCTCCAGGCAGGGGGAGGGAGGAGTGCCTCTCAGGGCTCGGGGGGTTTGTTCAGACTATAAGGTTTAAGACAGTTCAGTCTCCCCTGGAAACGCTGATGGGACCTGATGGATGGGCAGCTGCGGGCAGTGGCTGCACAAGTGGAACACGGAAGAGGCATCTAGGCAAACACCTGTGGAATAACTAGGAGTTACTAGGCAAATGTGATCCACGGAGAGGGGACACAGAGGCCCAGAGAACCTTCCACAGCTCCAGAGAAGACACTGGGGCAGAGCACAGGTCCCCACGGCAAGTCTGCTTCACACAGGCTGTGTTTCCAGGGAGTCCTCCCCAGAACTTCAGCCCAGGGACTCCTAGAGGCTGGGAGCACGGAGGCCTCTCTCTGGGCCGGTCCAGTGTTAGGGAGGCACGCAGGAAGGGTGGAGGGTGCAAGGCCTTCAGCAGGGGTTATTTTAGATGCATTGTTACTCCTGCCCCCAGGCCACCCCTCTGCCTGGGCCTGGCTGAGCTGGGAAGGCCTGCTGGTCTCCAGACCTTGGGAGGATGTGGGCTTTGGAAGGAGGCCAGGTCCGCAGGATGGGAGGCCAAGCCCAGGCAGGGCCCTTCCTCAGGGCTGGAGGCACTGGACACCACTGTCAATATCACGAAGGCTGAGGAGCCCTGCCAGTGATCGGGCGTCCCTAAAAGGGAAGCAAAGCAGACCAAAGGCCGTTCATACGGCAGTAGAGGAATCCTTATGCTGAAACTACGGTGAGAGGCAGAGAATCCGGAGACGGAGGTGTGGCTGGGTGCAACGGCCTTGAGCCTGGGACTCCCGGTTTGGCTCCCTGCCCTCCCTGTGCATTAGGTGCCTGAGTCACATCAACTTTTCTAACCTCTCCAGAAATGAGCTCAAAAGTAGCAAGATCCCTCCCAGGGTGTTGTGAAGAAGTTCATCCACGTACAGGGACTAGCAGAGCATCCTAGGATCAAGGAAATACTTGGTAACTACCACCATGATTGATTTCTTATTAAAGAGCACAAACCCCCATCTCGGGTCTGGGTTCTGATCCCCAGCTGGCCTCTTTCCTCTCTCACCCTTGTTTCACTACCTGTAAAATGCAAGGTTTTGAACAGAATCAGAGGTTCTCCTCCAGGCAGGGGGAGGGAGGAGTGCCTCTCAGGGCTCGGGGGGTTTGTTCAGACTATAAGGTTTAAGACAGTTCAGTCTCCCCTGGAAACGCTGATGGGACCTGATGGATGGGCAGCTGCGGGCAGTGGCTGCACAAGGAAACGATTTGAAGACAGGGAAAAATAAGACAGTTTGAGAGTCTCCTAGTGGGCCGGGGCGGTCCCATGGGCGGGAACTTTCTGAGAAAATCAGATTGGACAGGACATCATGGAAAACAAGATCCCCCCAGTATTAAGAGAGCTAATATGATATGACTCAGCAGGCTGACTTCTGGGAATATATCTGAAGGAAATGAAACCCGGATCTTGAAGAGATACCTCCAGTCCTGTGCTTTTTGTACGTAATTCACAAGAGCCAAGACATGAAAACAACCTACGTGTCCACCACCAGATGAATGGATAAAAGGAATGGTATCACTTACATGTGGAATCTCAAGGGGAAAAAAAAGAGCTGATTTTATAGCAACAGAATTGAATGGTGGTTTCTGAGAGAAATGGAGAGAGATCGATCAAAGGACATGAGATGTACCCAGTTGTAATCCGAACAGGCTTTGAGGATCTAATATATAGTATGAGGACTGTAGTTGATAATATGGGATTGCACCCTTGAAATTTGCTGAGTAGATCCTAAGCCTTCTCTCCACACACAACAAAAGCAATGAACGATATGAGGAGATGGACGTGTTAATTATCTTGATTCTTGATCGTGGCCTGTGTTTCACAATGTCTATGCATATTAAACCATCACGTGGTACTCTTGGAAAATATATAACCATGTCTGTCAATTATCTTTCAATGAAGCTGGGGGGTGGAAATCCATGTTCCACTTAAAAAAAAAAAAAGGCTGGACGGGAGTGAGGAGACCTGGGTTCTAGAACAGTTCCGTGACTTCTTTGTAGGGTGGCTTGGATGAGTCCGGCTGCAAAGCCTCCATGTTTTCATCCTTAAGGAAAGGAATAGGCACCCCTCGGTCATGGCGAGATGACCTGCAAGAGAGTGCCTGCCTCCAGCAGAGGCGAGACGTCTGCCCCTGTGACCGGGGTCCAAGCAGCGAGCAGCAGAGTGGTCTGAGTCTGGACGCGGCTGGTGTCCTCCAGGCTCTAGGCTCCCTCTACCACCCCTCCTGTCTTTTTCACCTCGATGACCCTGAAATGGCCTGGAAGCTTCCTCAGGGGTCACCTCCTCTAGAATGTCTCTCTCAGTCCCTGGACTCTGCTGAGGGAAGGCGAGGAGAGAACAGGGGCTCTTCAGTGAACACCCAGACCCTTCTTAGGTGTGGGAGGAATTCCCTTTCTGGATAAAGCCTGACTGCCTCAGTCTCCCCCCAACTGGTTCCTGTCAAATCCTGTCTTAGGATAAGACATTGATCAAAGTGAAAAGAATCAGGTATGTCATTGTTAGGATGCGTCTCTTCCAAGTCAGTCAGCGGTGGCATAAACATGATTTCAGTAAAGAGGCAGATGGGCTTTAGTTTTGAATAATGCGGAATAAGCATACTTACTCCCTATGAACACAACTATTAAACTGGACAAAATCCAAAATTAAACTAGGAGACTTCAAAACTTCTCTCTCAGACTAGTAACAGATAGAACTCAGTGACCTTAGTGTCTGTCACTCAGTGGTGTCTGACTCTCTGTGATCCTATGCACTGTAGCCCTCCAGACCCCTCTGTCCATGAGATTCTCCAGGTAAGAATATCAGAGTCAGTCGCCATTCCCTTCTCCAGGGGATCACCCAACCCAGGGATCGAACCCAGGTCTCCTGCATTGCAGTCATATTCTTTACCATCTGAGCCACGAGGGAAGCCAAAAAATAAAAATAAAACCTAGAGATTAATATCCTTTATGAACCATCACGTGGTACTCTTGGAAAATATATAACCATGTCTGTCAATTATCTTTCAATGAAGCTGGGGGTGGAAATCCATGTTCCACTTAAAAAAAAGGCTGGACGGGAGTGAGGAGACCTGGGTTCTAGAACAGTTCCGTGACTTCTTTGTAGGGTGGCTTGGATGAGTCCGGCTGCAAAGCCTCCATGTTTTCATCCTTAAGGAAAGGAATAGGCACCCCTCGGTCATGGCGAGATGACCTGCAAGAGAGTGCCTGCCTCCAGCAGAGGCGAGACGTCTGCCCCTGTGACCGGGGTCCAAGCAGCGAGCAGCAGAGTGGTCTGAGTCTGGACGCGGCTGGTGTCCTCCAGGCTCTAGGCTCCCTCTACCACCCCTCCTGTCTTTTTCACCTCGATGACCCTGAAATGGCCTGGAAGCTTCCTCAGGGGTCACCTCCTCTAGAATGTCTCTCTCAGTCCCTGGACTCTGCTGAGGGAAGGCGAGGAGAGAACAGGGGCTCTTCAGTGAACACCCAGACCCTTCTTAGGTGTGGGAGGAATTCCCTTTCTGGATAAAGCCTGACTGCCTCAGTCTCCCCCCAACTGGTTCCTGTCAAATCCTGTCTTAGGATAAGACATTGATCAAAGTGAAAAGAATCAGGTATGTCATTGTTAGGATGCGTCTCTTCCAAGTCAGTCAGCGGTGGCATAAACATGATTTCAGTAAAGAGGCAGATGGGCTTTAGTTTTGAATAATGCGGAATAAGCATACTTACTCCCTATGAACACAACTATTAAACTGGACAAAATCCAAAATTAAACTAGGAGACTTCAAAACTTCTCTCTCAGACTAGTAACAGATAGAACTCAGTGACCTTAGTGTCTGTCACTCAGTGGTGTCTGACTCTCTGTGATCCTATGCACTGTAGCCCTCCAGACCCCTCTGTCCATGAGATTCTCCAGGTAAGAATATCAGAGTCAGTCGCCATTCCCTTCTCCAGGGGATCACCCAACCCAGGGATCGAACCCAGGTCTCCTGCATTGCAGTCATATTCTTTACCATCTGAGCCACGAGGGAAGCCAAAAAATAAAAATAAAACCTAGAGATTAATATCCTTTATGAACATCAATGCATAAGCCCTCAACAAAATATTTGCAAATTGAATCCAACCGTATTTAAAAAGAAGACTATACAGCAACCAAAAAGCATCTACGAGAATGAAAGACTGGTTTGAGTTTAAAAAATCAATCACTATAATCCACCATGCAAACATTTTAAGGAAGAAATGTCACATAATCACATCAGTTGATGAAGGAAAGTCTTTTGACAAAATTTAACACCCAGGGCTTCCCTGGTGGTCCAGTGGATAAGGACACCACCTTGCAGTGCAAGGGGCGCCGGTTCGATCCCTGGCCTGGGAGGATCCCACGTGCCGCGGAGCGGCTGGACCGATGTGTCCAATCACCGAGCCGGAGCTCTGGAGCGCGTGCGCCCAGAGCCGGTGCTCTGCGAAGACAGAGGCCACCGCGATGGGAGGCCCGCAGGAGCCGAAGAACAAAGACGGATGAACATAGAGAAATGAAAGACCAAGAGAAGTGGCCCGCCCGCTCCCCTCCCTCCCCAACCTGACCGCCGCCCTAAATAAATAAATAAATAAATCTTAAAAAAAAAAAAATAAATAACACCCACATCTTCTTTCTTGTCCACGTGTGAGGAGCCCAGCAGCTCAGAGGATCCTTGCAAGAGCCTGGAAGCTCTGAGACTGAGGCCGAAGGACAGAGTCAGTCAAGGCACAGCACCCACCAAGGAACTAGACCTGGACACAGCTGTCCCCTGCCTTGGAGAAGTTCCCATTCAGTACTCGCCTTCTGGGGAGAAATTTCCCTCCTCCTTCTGGGGAATGAAAAAGCAGCCAGATGCATGCTTTTAAAATAAATCATGGAAGAGAACGATGCAGAAAATCATGTGTTGGCTCCCAAGCTGGTCTGAAATAACGGAAGACTCGAAAACTGTCAGGGATCAGCAGAGCTCTTAGGTTTGTTTCAACATTTGGGATGAAAAACAAAGGGATTCAAATCTGTACTTTCAGGCTTCCACACAGCATTTGGACGGGTCCAGGGGATCACCCAACCCAGGGATCGAACCCAGGTCTCCTGCATTGCAGTCATATTCTTTACCATCTGAGCCACGAGGGAAGCCAAAAAATAAAAATAAAACCTAGAGATTAATATCCTTTATGAACATCAATGCATAAGCCCTCAACAAAATATTTGCAAATTGAATCCAACCGTATTTAAAAAGAAGACTATACAGCAACCAAAAAGCATCTACGAGAATGAAAGACTGGTTTGAGTTTAAAAAATCAATCACTATAATCCACCATGCAAACATTTTAAGGAAGAAATGTCACATAATCACATCAGTTGATGAAGGAAAGTCTTTTGACAAAATTTAACACCCAGGGCTTCCCTGGTGGTCCAGTGGATAAGGACACCACCTTGCAGTGCAAGGGGCGCCGGTTCGATCCCTGGCCTGGGAACATCCCACGTGCCGCGGAGCGGCTGGACCGATGTGTCCAATCACCGAGCCGGAGCTCTGGAGCGCGTGCGCCCAGAGCCGGTGCTCTGCGAAGACAGAGGCCACCGCGATGGGAGGCCCGCAGGAGCCGAAGAACAAAGACGGATGAACATAGAGAAATGAAAGACCAAGAGAAGTGGCCCGCCCGCTCCCCTCCCTCCCCAACCTGACCGCCGCCCTAAATAAATAAATAAATAAATCTTAAAAAAAAAAAAATAAATAACACCCACATCTTCTTTCTTGTCCACGTGTGAGGAGCCCAGCAGCTCAGAGGATCCTTGCAAGAGCCTGGAAGCTCTGAGACTGAGGCCGAAGGACAGAGTCAGTCAAGGCACAGCACCCACCAAGGAACTAGACCTGGACACAGCTGTCCCCTGCCTTGGAGAAGTTCCCATTCAGTACTCGCCTTCTGGGGAGAAATTTCCCTCCTCCTTCTGGGGAATGAAAAAGCAGCCAGATGCATGCTTTTAAAAATAAATCATGGAAGAGAACGAAGCAGAAAATCATGTGTTGGCTCCCAAGCTGGTCTGAAATAACGGAAGACTCGAAAACTGTCAGGGATCAGCAGAGCTCTTAGGTTTGTTTCAACATTTGGGATGAAAAACAAAGGGATTCAAATCTGTACTTTCAGGCTTCCACACAGCATTTGGAATTGCCACAACAATAGGCATGTTTCTCCATCAAAGGCGAGAAAGGCAGATAGGGCTCCACAGACAAAAACAGCACCTCTAATTGGACCCCATAGAGGAAGCATTTGAGATCACCCAGGCAAAGCTGTTCTCTCCTTTACAGAGATTGGAAAGGGAGGGCTTGCTCTGTGGCCCAGGGAAAAGAGATTTTTACAAACACATGGAGCTTAGTGGTTTAGATCGAACTCTCAGGTGCCAGACTGCCCGGCTCTGAGCTCTGACTCCACCACTTCACTGCAACCCTGGGCAAGGGACTTACCCCCGCTGGGCTTCTGTCGGGTCTTATGAAAATTAAATAAGCAGACACAGAGAACAGACTTACAGATAAGGTGGGAGAGAAGAGGGAGTGGTTGAGCTAAATGGGGAGAGCAGCATGGATGCACATACACTAACATACGTAAATAGACAGCCAATGAGAATTTGCAGTATGACTCAGGGAACTCAAACTGGGACTCTGTAATCGCCTAGAGCGGTGGGAAGGGGTGGAGGAGGGAGGGAGGTTTCAGAGGGAGGGGACAGGGGTTTCCCTGGTGGTCCAGTGGGTAAAGAGTTCGCCTTGCGGTGCAAGGGGCACCAGTTCGATCCCTGGCACGGATAGATCCCATGTGCCGCGAAGTGGCTGGGCGGGTATGTCCAATTACGAGCCGGCGCTCTGGAGCGCATGCGCCCCAGAGCCGGCGCTCTGCAACGAGAGAGGCCACTGCGATGGGAGGCCCACACAGGTCAAAGAATAAAGATGGATGAAAATAAATAAATAAAAGATCAATAAAACAAGCCAAAGCTAAGGAAAAAAAAAAAAAAAACGGAGGGGGCACATATACACCTATGGTTAACTCGCGCTGATGTATGAGAGAAATCAAACCAATATCGTAAAGCAATCATCCATCAATTAAGAATACATTAATATTAAAAAATAAAATTGGATATGTAAAAATGAAACAAAAATTCAATGAGCAAATATTTGTTAAGCATCATGTCTGGTTCACAGTAAGGCCTATAAAGTGGTTGCGTTTAAAATTAAACATTTGGGATGAAAAACAAAGGGATTCAAATCTGTACTTTCAGGCTTCCACACAGCATTTGGAATTGCCACAACAATAGGCATGTTTCTCCATCAAAGGCGAGAAAGGCAGATAGGGCTCCACAGACAAAAACAGCACCTCTAATTGGACCCCATAGAGGAAGCATTTGAGATCACCCAGGCAAAGCTGTTCTCTCCTTTACAGAGATTGGAAAGGGAGGGCTTGCTCTGTGGCCCAGGGAAAAGAGATTTTTACAAACACATGGAGCTTAGTGGTTTAGATCGAACTCTCAGGTGCCAGACTGCCCGGCTCTGAGCTCTGACTCCACCACTTCACTGCAACCCTGGGCAAGGGACTTACCCCCGCTGGGCTTCTGTCGGGTCTTATGAAAATTAAATAAGCAGACACAGAGAACAGACTTACAGATAAGGTGGGAGAGAAGAGGGAGTGGTTGAGCTAAATGGGGAGAGCAGCATGGATGCACATACACTAACATACGTAAATAGACAGCCAATGAGAATTTGCAGTATGACTCAGGGAACTCAAACTGGGACTCTGTAATCGCCTAGAGCGGTGGGAAGGGGTGGAGGAGGGAGGGAGGTTTCAGAGGGAGGGGACAGGGGTTTCCCTGGTGGTCCAGTGGGTAAAGAGTTCGCCTTGCGGTGCAAGGGGCACCAGTTCGATCCCTGGCACGGATAGATCCCATGTGCCGCGAAGTGGCTGGGCGGGTATGTCCAATTACGAGCCGGCGCTCTGCAACGAGAGAGGCCACTGCGATGGGAGGCCCACACAGGTCAAAGAATAAAGATGGATGAAAATAAATAAATAAAAGATCAATAAAACAAGCCAAAGCTAAGGAAAAAAAAAAAAAAAACGGAGGGGGCACATATACACCTATGGTTAACTCGCGCTGATGTATGAGAGAAATCAAACCAATATCGTAAAGCAATCATCCATCAATTAAGAATACATTAATATTAAAAAATAAAATTGGATATGTAAAAATGAAACAAAAATTCAATGAGCAAATATTTGTTAAGCATCATGTCTGGTTCACAGTAAGGCCTATAAAGTGGTTGTAAAATAACAACGTTTAAAATTAAAGGTGGAAAACCTATATTTTTGAAGCCTTCTCTTGCATCAGTGGGCTTTTTACACTTCAATTTTATCAGCTCGTTGGTGTAGACCCCTTAAAGATCTCTCAAGTGCAAGATGAAGGCGTTGTGAATTGCATCTCTAGCTCTGTTCAACTTGTTTCCCTCAGGGTCTTACTTCATGATAAAAGTCGGGGAAGGGACTCTTGTTTTTAAAGATGTGCTAGGTTCTTCACTGGAAACTTCTGATCAAGCGGGTTTTTATCATCAGACAAGTCTGGGAACCATGAACTCCAACTGAATTCCTTCCTAATCAGTAGGAATACCAGGATTTTGTCCACCCCTCTGTCACCCAAGCATTCAAAAACACAAGAGAAGGGAATTATTAGGCACAACCTTCCCTTAGGAGAAGCAGGCCAGGAGGTCCTAGGGCACCAGGGACTCCTGGCGTGCTCATTCCACCCGTGAGCTCCACTCACAGAAAACCTTGTACCAGTGCAGCTGCGCATACGAGGAACTCCCTGGGGACACCCCCCAGCCATGACGCTGACCCTTTCAGCTCTCTGGGCAGCGGAGACACTGAGCTCTCTGTGTTCCCTCAGAACACCACTGAGAAGCACTGGGCAGGAGAGGTCTCTCCCAGAGGACCTTGGTCTTCCCTGGCACCCAGGAGGCGCTGGGTCAACATTGAGGTGCGAATAGTGATGGACAGGCTTGGTAGCAGCCCCGGTTCAGGTCCCAGGCGCACAGCCCCACCCCAAGGTTGTCTGACGGAAACCCACAGCTACCGAGGCCGAATCTGACCCTTACCAGCTAGCTCCCTGACCTCACATTAGGTGAAAAGGCCCACCCCAGTGCTGACCCTATAGGGCCCTCACCAATCCCCTAATGCTGCCCTTCTGGCAGGAATCGTCTTTGCCCTGGGGCCTTAAAAACTGGTCACTAATCCACAAAGAACACCTGCCCTCCCTCGCGCGGGCCCACTGTTCTAATCGTGTCCCGTCCACTCCCCCCAGCCCACAGGAGGTCGCCCGCTGTGCATGCAGCGCCCCCATGATCTCTGCTCTTTGTTCTTAAGAAACTCACTCCTGTCTGCAGCACTCTGTGTCTGAGAATTCTTTTCTGACCCCCACCTGACGACCACAACCCAAGGGGGGGTCACTCAGGAGCTCATGGACCAGCCGTGCTCCACCTGGCACTAAGCCAAGGCCCTTTAAGGGCTGTTCGGTTTCATGTCTCCATCTCGCTGCATTTTGGATTGCCCTTCTTTCCTCTCCTCACACCCACCGCTCTCCGCAGGCTCCCACAGTCTGGATTCAGGGGACCCACTGCCCTCCCCACAGGTCAGCCTCTGAGACCACATCCCAGCTGCTGACCGGCTGCGAAACCACATCCGCCGGCACCTGCCACCAGGCTGGCCGAGTGGCCTGGCTCAGTGCCCAGCCCGCACAGCTGGCAAGGAATGAGTCAGCTGAATTCCTTCCTAATCAGTAGGAATACCAGGATTTTGTCCACCCTCTGTCACCCAAGCATTCAAAAACACAAGAGAAGGGAATTATTAGGCACAACCTTCCCTTAGGAGAAGCAGGCCAGGAGGTCCTAGGGCACCAGGGACTCCTGGCGTGCTCATTCCACCCGTGAGCTCCACTCACAGAAAACCTTGTACCAGTGCAGCTGCGCATACGAGGAACTCCCTGGGGACACCCCCCAGCCATGACGCTGACCCTTTCAGCTCTCTGGGCAGCGGAGACACTGAGCTCTCTGTGTTCCCTCAGAACACCACTGAGAAGCACTGGGCAGGAGAGGTCTCTCCCAGAGGACCTTGGTCTTCCCTGGCACCCAGGAGGCGCTGGGTCAACATTGAGGTGCGAATAGTGATGGACAGGCTTGGTAGCAGCCCCGGTTCAGGTCCCAGGCGCACAGCCCCACCCCAAGGTTGTCTGACGGAAACCCACAGCTACCGAGGCCGAATCTGACCCTTACCAGCTAGCTCCCTGACCTCACATTAGGTGAAAAGGCCCACCCCAGTGCTGACCCTATAGGGCCCTCACCAATCCCCTAATGCTGCCCTTCTGGCAGGAATCGTCTTTGCCCTGGGGCCTTAAAAACTGGTCACTAATCCACAAAGAACACCTGCCCCCCCTCGCGCGGGCCCACTGTTCTAATCGTGTCCCGTCCACTCCCCCCAGCCCACAGGAGGTCGCCCGCTGTGCATGCAGCGCCCCCATGATCTCTGCTCTTTGTTCTTAAGAAACTCACTCCTGTCTGCAGCACTCTGTGTCTGAGAATTCTTTTCTGACCCCCACCTGACGACCACAACCCAAGGGGGGGTCACTCAGGAGCTCATGGACCAGCCGTGCTCCACCTGGCACTAAGCCAAGGCCCTTTAAGGGCTGTTCGGTTTCATGTCTCCATCTCGCTGCATTTTGGATTGCCCTTCTTTCCTCTCCTCACACCCACCGCTCTCCGCAGGCTCCCACAGTCTGGATTCAGGGGACCCACTGCCCTCCCCACAGGTCAGCCTCTGAGACCACATCCCAGCTGCTGACCGGCTGCGAAACCACATCCGCCGGCACCTGCCACCAGGCTGGCCGAGTGGCCTGGCTCAGTGCCCAGCCCGCACAGCTGGCAAGGAATGAGTCAGCAGTGTCTTGTCTCCTTGGCCTTAGGTGGAACGTGGCCTAAAGGCCATGAAGAACAGGACTGGAGGACATTCTCAGGAGAGAATGTTCTAAAACCTCAGTCTCAGGCATGGGAGTCTCCTCACTCAAACCCTCTTTGTGTGCTCAAAGAGCTCAGACTCTGGAGCCACACTGCCCTGTGCGACCCTGAGCAAGTTAGTGGCCTTCAGTGCCTCGACTTTCCCATCTGTAAAATGGGGGCAATAATAGCACTTATCTGATAGGGTTGTTTGGGAAAAGTACTTAATTACTGTCCAGTGCATGTGACACAATTTACCTGTTGCTGTTATTACTATTATTTAGAGAAATTGCCTCTTCACTGGAGGCCTCGTCAGGGATGCGCGGATCACGGCCTCAGGAGGCAGTCGTCCATATACTTGACTCCAAGGTGCCTGGGCCTGTGTTCCAAACGGGACATCATGGATAGGACCGAGGCCGACCTACCTTCTAACTCACAGAGAGACTTACAAGGAGCCCCAGAACCTTTCTCGACGTGTTGGTGCCCGTTGTGGAGACCGACAGAAGCTACTGGTGTCCACTTGCAGCCGTGTGCTGCGTGCTAAGGATTCTTTGTGACCCGGCGGACCATAGACCACCAGGCTCCTCTGTCCATGGGAGTCTCCAGGCAAGAAGACTGGAGTGGGTTGCCACGCCTTCCTCCAGGACATCTTCCCGACCCAGGGATCGAACCTGAGTCTCCTGCATTGCTGGCGGGTCTTTACCGCTGAGCCACTGGGAAGCCCCCACTTGCTGCCAGGGAAGTCCAAGTCCCAAGGTCAGACTGGCATTGACTTTGGCTGCACCTCCATCATCTCAGGGCCTGGGAAGCTGAGGGAGGCTGCATCACCTTGCTGCCCCAAGCCCCTGGACTGGGTTGGACTGTGCCCACCCCAGCCCCCAGAAGCCAGTCTTTCCCAGAACCTCAGGATGTGAGCTTATTTGGAGGCAGGCTGAGTGCAGGTATACCTATTTAAGATGAGGGCATATCAGAGAAGGGTGAGCCCTAAATCCAGGGTGACTGGGGTTGTTACGAGAAGAGAAGACGACTTCCTGGAAGTCTGGCCACAGGGTCCTGGCCCTAAAAGCTGGATGCCAACTGCGAATACAGTAGCCCATCCCACACCCACCAATAAGCTGGGGAAAGGGCGGGGAATGGGGACCAGGGAGGGGAGCTGAAACTGTACAGGGACGGTGACCTGGGGCATTGCCGGGGCCCTGACAAGCCGATGGCGGTCGGGAAGCAGCTTTGCCACTGCTAAGCTGTGCAACGTTGAGGCAGCCACACCTCCTCTCTGGGTCTCCATCTCCCCGTCTCTCCAAGAAGGAGCTGGGTTGAGTGACATCTAAGGCCCCACACCGCCTATTGCTGAGGACGGCAGATGCCCCTAGAAGCCAGCCTTCTTTCTTTCCACCCAGAGATGACGAGCCAGCCCTGCTGCAGGACAGGCACGGCCATGTGGTCATGGTCCCCAGATCAGCAGACATTAGGGGACAGACCCCAGAGACAAAGCCAAGGAGAGAGGATTGGGCAGACCCAGGACCAACAGGCCCCCTCTGTAGCGAACCCAGCTTTCCTGCGAATGGGAGGGAGAAGGGAAGCCCTATTTCTTAATTGAACAGCATTTATGTGCAGTTTTGTGTGAAAACCTGGGCCAGCTTCCTAAAATAATCACGCACAAAAATTTCTCCTCGCCTCCCACTCTACTCCCCCAGGCTTTCAGTTGCCTTGGAGAGGGAGGGGCGGAGAGAGTTCTGGAGAGCTAGGATAAGAGGGGCAGGGAAAGGCGAGCACAGAGGCAGAAAGAACTCCAGCAAGGAGGCGCTGAGAAGGCAGGGGAAGGTCCGTGAGAGAAAAGCCCACACGGCGGCATGTCCTCTGGGCTCCTCCATGCTCTGCTTCAGGCGGCCCTTGAGTCCCGGCCTCTCTACTCCATTTCTCCTCCTCAGTGCTCTCCTTTCTCACGGTTTCCTGCAACGTCCTCCCACACTCCCTTCTCCCTTCCTGGGACGGCCTGAATTGTGTCCCTCAGAACTCCTGTGTGGAAGCACTCACGCACCCGTCCCCCCCAGCATCTCAGAAGGCTGTATTTTGGAGGTGGGGTCTTTTTACAAGGTAATGAAGTTAAAATGAAGCCACTAGCATGAACGTTAATCCAGGATGACTGGTGTCCTTATAAGAAGAAGAGATGAGGACCCAGGTGTGTACACAGGGAGGATGACAGGCAGACGCGGCGAGAAGATGGCCGAGGAGAGGGACCTCGGGTTTCCAGCCACCCTACGGCTTGGCCTTGGATTTCCAGCCTCCAGAATGACAGGAAAATAAACCCGTGTTGTTTAAACCATCCTCCCTGTGGTCCTTTGTGACAGCCGCCCTGGCAAACTGATGCATGCGGGTCCTCCCCTCTTTCTTCCCAACACCCAGCTGCCACCCCCCACCCCGCCACTGCCATGGCCGTCCTACCACAGTGATCAGCAATTCCTAGGGCTTCAGGAGCAGGAGGACTTCCCAGGAGCTGATGTGGCTCTGGGCCAAGCAAACCACTGGCTTCCTGTGCAGGCGCTAAATTGTTCCAGTCGTGTCCAGCTCCTCGCGACCCTATGGGTTGCAGCCTGCCAGGCTCCTCTGTCCATTGGATTCTCCAGGCAAGAACACTGGAGTCGGTCGCCTCTTCCTCCTCCAGGGGATCTTCCTGATCCAGGGACTGAACTTGCATCTCTTAGTTTCCTGTGTGAGCAGAGGGCTGAGTCACCACCGCACCACCGAGACTCACGCTGTGGCTGTAAGGAGCTCATGTCTCCTCTCTTGGCCTTTTTCGCCTCCAAATTCCACCCAGCAATTCATTACCTGGCTTGTTATGAGAATCACATTTAATGTGACAACTATTAATCCAATGTGACAATTATTTGTCAAAGGGTGAAATAATCAGAGTTGTTATTTGTATGGCTAGAGAAGGGAAAAAATGAAGCATAAAGAAAAAGGGAAAAAGGAAGTTGGGGCAAATGCAGTTCAACAAGTTTTGTGGGGGAAGCTCTCCTTTCTCACGGTTTCGCAACGTCCCCCACACTCCCTTCTCCCTTCCTGGGACGGCCTGAATTGTGTCCCTCAGAACTCCTGTGTGGAAGCACTCACGCACCCGTCCCCCCCAGCATCTCAGAAGGCTGTATTTTGGAGGTGGGGTCTTTTTACAAGGTAATGAAGTTAAAATGAAGCCACTAGCATGAACGTTAATCCAGGATGACTGGTGTCCTTATAAGAAGAAGAGATGAGGACCCAGGTGTGTACACAGGGAGGATGACAGGCAGACGCGGCGAGAAGATGGCCGAGGAGAGGGACCTCGGGTTTCCAGCCACCCTACGGCTTGGCCTTGGATTTCCAGCCTCCAGAATGACAGGAAAATAAACCCGTGTTGTTTAAACCATCCTCCCTGTGGTCCTTTGTGACAGCCGCCTGGCAAACTGATGCATGCGGGTCCTCCCCTCTTTCTTCCCAACACCCAGCTGCCACCCCCCACCCCGCCACTGCCATGGCCGTCCTACCACAGTGATCAGCAATTCCTAGGGCTTCAGGAGCAGGAGGACTTCCCAGGAGCTGATGTGGCTCTGGGCCAAGCAAACCACTGGCTTCCTGTGCAGGCGCTAAATTGTTCCAGTCGTGTCCAGCTCCTCGCGACCCTATGGGTTGCAGCCTGCCAGGCTCCTCTGTCCATTGGATTCTCCAGGCAAGAACACTGGAGTCGGTCGCCTCTTCCTCCTCCAGGGGATCTTCCTGATCCAGGGACTGAACTTGCATCTCTTAGTTTCCTGTGTGAGCAGAGGGCTGAGTCACCACCGCACCACCGAGACTCACGCTGTGGCTGTAAGGAGCTCATGTCTCCTCTCTTGGCCTTTTTCGCCTCCAAATTCCACCCAGCAATTCATTACCTGGCTTGTTATGAGAATCACATTTAATGTGACAACTATTAATCCAATGTGACAATTATTTGTCAAAGGGTGAAATAATCAGAGTTGTTATTTGTATGGCTAGAGAAGGGAAAAAAAGAGTTGCCAAATGCAGTTCAACAAGTGAACAGCCCATAGATAACGCTTGTTTCAACAACATAGGGATATTTCAGGAATTGGGACAAAAAGCCAAGATTCTAAACATTTTGCACTCAGTTCTAATTTAACACTCTTCAGACGCGGGCTTCCAGCTTTGTGGACAGCCGGTGTCAGCTCGTCCTGCCCTCACTCCACACTTGACGGTGGAGGAGAGATTCAGGTCTGCACACAGCCTGGAATCATGAGAGCCTCGAGGCGGCACATAAGAAAATGGATTTTTATTCACATTGTGAGGTTTTATATCCTCCAGGATACCAGGCACAGGGAGGAAAACGCTAGGTGATCTTCACTTTGTCCTTTCCTCTTTGAACTTGGGTTTGCCCATCTGTATCATGAACCGGTCAGATAAAATGACCCTTCAGGCCCCGTCCCCCACCCCCCGCCCCGCCATGGGGCATTCCCAGAGTCTATCATTCCCTGAGTTCCACAGGGTATCACTGCAAAGAAGGAGTGGAGCTTGCGGCTTCGGGGAATTCTAGGTTTCCAGTTTCCCGGCCGAAAATAAACAGCCTTCCAAGTTCAAAGAGAAGCGCGGTCCACAGGGAGGGCTCTCTTGACAGGACGAGGCTTGGGGGAGGATGGTCTCCACGAGCTGAGGGTGAAGGCGCTGGAACCATGTGCAATGACGGTGCCTTAAAACACACAACTCTGCCAGCGAGAGGGAAGTGCTTCAGGCACAACTTGGCTGAGACTTCAGCAAACCCAGAACATTTGGCTCCTTAGCCAAACCCCGGCCCCCACTCTCCACCCGGGCAGCCCCGGCAGTGCGGAGCGACACGGGATCCCCATCTGTCCCTAGGCAGAGACTCGAGGACCCCGGAGTGCCTGAGACCCACGCTCAGTGGGACTCAGCGGGACTTGTCCAGGGCCATCCTCGGTGACCCCGAGCCTCCTGGCATGCTGATGAGGAGCACCGCTCTGGCACTTGAGTCTAGTGCGTCAGCTCTCTGACACAGTCACCCTCTCCAGAAGGATTCTGTGCTACAGAACGTGTAACCTGGAAACCAAGGCTGTCAGCTTCCCAGCTTGTTAAGCCATGGCTTAGAAACCTTCTACCAATGAAGACGGAGGGATGGATATGAAATCAACAGACGACGAAGCCTGCAGCTCGTGCCTGCCCCAGCTGGAAGAACTGCCTACAGACATCTCAGCACAGCCTTCTAGGCTGTGAATGACTCTTCTCGTTTCTTCTACTGCTATCCTTCCCTAATCCCATGCAACTATAGACCAAAAAAAAAAGTCTCTAATCTAAGGAGATCAAACCAGTCAATCCTAAAGGAAATCAACCTTGAATATTCCTTGGGAAGATGGATGCCCACTCAATGGAAAAGTCCCTGATGCTGGGAAAGACTGAGGGCAGGAGGAGAAGGTCGGACGGGAGCGACTGGTGGAGGACCAGGTGGTTGCATGGCACCACCGACTCGGTGCTCAGGAGTCTGAGCAAACTCTGGGAGAGAGTGAGGGACAGGAAGCCTGGCGTGCGGCCGTTCGTGGGCTTGCAAAGAGTTGGACACGACTGCAGCCCCATGAACTACTAATGAAGGGCCACGAGCAACATCCACGGCTCTTGTAGAACAAGTGAGCATATAGAGGACAGCCGGAGAGCTGCAGGAAAGCAGGGGAGGACTGTGCTCTGGGGCCAGCACGTGAGCTTATGTTATTTCAAAGTCCATTCCACTCCTAAGAGGTTCCCTGGCCTGGGGTAGCAGGAAGATTCAGTGGATGAAATGAATCCATACTCCGGCTAGACATGTGATACAGTGGGTCATGTTCTCCTTATGGACAAGTTGGAAAATAGCATGATCACAAGGTTCACTTGCTAGGGATCCAAGGCGAACCAAGAAGAAGGCCTTCCCCCGGCTCAGTGCCCGGCAGTGCGGAGCGACACGGGATCCCCATCTGTCCCTAGGCAGAGACTCGAGGACCCCGGAGTGCCTGAGACCCACGCTCAGTGGGACTCAGCGGGACTTGTCCAGGGCCATCCTCGGTGACCCCGAGCCTCCTGGCATGCTGATGAGGAGCACCGCTCTGGCACTTGAGTCTAGTGCGTCAGCTCTCTGACACAGTCACCCTCTCCAGAAGGATTCTGTGCTACAGAACGTGTAACCTGGAAACCAAGGCTGTCAGCTTCCCAGCTTGTTAAGCCATGGCTTAGAAACCTTCTACCAATGAAGACGGAGGGATGGATATGAAATCAACAGACGACGAAGCCTGCAGCTCGTGCCTGCCCCAGCTGGAAGAACTGCCTACAGACATCTCAGCACAGCCTTCTAGGCTGTGAATGACTCTTCTCGTTTCTTCTACTGCTATCCTTCCCTAATCCCATGCAACTATAGACCAAAAAAAAAAGTCTCTAATCTAAGGAGATCAAACCAGTCAATCCTAAAGGAAATCAACCTTGAATATTCCTTGGGAAGATGGATGCCCACTCAATGGAAAAGTCCCTGATGCTGGGAAAGACTGAGGGCAGGAGGAGAAGGTCGGACGGGAGCGACTGGTGGAGGACCAGGTGGTTGCATGGCACCACCGACTCGGTGCTCAGGAGTCTGAGCAAACTCTGGGAGAGAGTGAGGGACAGGGAAGCCTGGCGTGCGGCCGTTCGTGGGCTTGCAAAGAGTTGGACACGACTGCAGCCCCATGAACTACTAATGAAGGGCCACGAGCAACATCCACGGCTCTTGTAGAACAAGTGAGCATATAGAGGACAGCCGGAGAGCTGCAGGAAAGCAGGGGAGGACTGTGCTCTGGGGCCAGCACGTGAGCTTATGTTATTTCAAAGTCCATTCCACTCCTAAGAGGTTCCCTGGCCTGGGGTAGCAGGAAGATTCAGTGGATGAAATGAATCCATACTCCGGCTAGACATGTGATACAGTGGGTCATGTTCTCCTTATGGACAAGTTGGAAAATAGCATGATCACAAGGTTCACTTGCTAGGGATCCAAGGCGAACCAAGAAGAAGGCCTTCCCCCGGCTCAGTGCCCGGCAGCAATTGATGTAGTGCTTGGACCGGAAGTGGGTGGTAGGCTGGCCCCGTGTGAGGGTGAACGCCACTGCAGCAAAGAGGACCTCAAGGATAAAGACGTCAGCATCCAAGGAATCCGCGAAGGCGGATGATGGGTTCAACAAAGAGGCTGTGACTGTGCAGTCTCTCTCCTTGGTCCAGTGTAAGGATCCAAGCAGAAGGTGTAGGAGGAAGCCTGGGGGCTTCCGTCAGCACGAGGCCAATGTCGGTCCCCAGGGACGAGGCAACGCCAAGCAAAGGCAAGCACACGCCGCACTGATGAATTTCAATGCCCAGGATAAGGAATGAGGAGCCTCCACACTGAGGTCGCCTGGACAGATCCCACCTGTGATGAGGGACCCAGAGATTAGTGCCGAGCAGATCAGAGACGGTCCCCCCTCCCCAGAGAAGGAAGCATGAGGTGGAAAGGCAGGCACTTCCCTGAGACCGCGTGGGTGAAATACACAGGGAGGTGGCTTCAGCTCCACGTCAGGGAGGAGTCTAATGACTGGAGCCCTTCCCAGCTGGCATGGCCTACAGTGGTATGTGGTGAGCTCCCCGCTACTGGAAACATGCAAACACATGCAGGAGAACTACAGCCTGCAAGCTGCTGGGGGCAGGAGGACTGAGGCAATGGGAGAGGCAAGATAGTTCATTGTCAAGGTCACTTCCAACTCAGAGCCCACCACATAGCGGGCACTCAAAACTATGTATTGAATCAACACGTGCGTAAAGGAGCTCCTCAGCCAGGGACTCCCTACCTCCCAGGCCAGGACCGCCCGTGGACAGGTGAACTGTTTCTTTCTCCGACTGAGAGGATTTTGCCTTCCTTCTCACCTCTTAGGGCTGTTATGAACATCACGTTCAAGGAGAATTTTAAGTCATGAAATTTGATTCCCTGGCCTGGGGTAGCAGGAAGATTCAGTGGATGAAATGAATCCATACTCCGGCTAGACATGTGATACAGTGGGTCATGTTCTCCTTATGGACAAGTTGGAAAATAGCATGATCACAAGGTTCACTTGCTAGGGATCCAAGGCGAACCAAGAAGAAGGCCTTCCCCCGGCTCAGTGCCCGGCAGCAATTGATGTAGTGCTTGGACCGGAAGTGGGTGGTAGGCTGGCCCCGTGTGAGGGTGAACGCCACTGCAGCAAAGAGGACCTCAAGGATAAAGACGTCAGCATCCAAGGAATCCGCGAAGGCGGATGATGGGTTCAACAAAGAGGCTGTGACTGTGCAGTCTCTCTCCTTGGTCCAGTGTAAGGATCCAAGCAGAAGGTGTAGGAGGAAGCCTGGGGGCTTCCGTCAGCACGAGGCCAATGTCGGTCCCCAGGGACGAGGCAACGCCAAGCAAAGGCAAGCACACGCCGCACTGATGAATTTCAATGCCCAGGATAAGGAATGAGGAGCCTCCACACTGAGGTCGCCTGGACAGATCCCACCTGTGATGAGGGACCCAGAGATTAGTGCCGAGCAGATCAGAGACGGTCCCCCCTCCCCAGAGAAGGAAGCATGAGGTGGAAAGGCAGGCACTTCCCTGAGACCGCGTGGGTGAAATACACAGGGAGGTGGCTTCAGCTCCACGTCAGGGAGGAGTCTAATGACTGGAGCCCTTCCCAGCTGGCATGGCCTACAGTGGTATGTGGTGAGCTCCCCGCTACTGGAAACATGCAAACACATGCAGGAGAACTACAGCCTGCAAGCTGCTGGGGGCAGGAGGACTGAGGCAATGGGAGAGGCAAGATAGTTCATTGTCAAGGTCACTTCCAACTCAGAGCCCACCACATAGCGGGCACTCAAAACTATGTATTGAATCAACACGTGCGTAAAGGAGCTCCTCAGCCAGGGACTCCCTACCTCCCAGGCCAGGACCGCCCGTGGACAGGTGAACTGTTTCTTTCTCCGCCGACTGAGAGGGATTTTGCCTTCCCTTCTCACCTCTTAGGGCTGTTATGAACATCACGTTCAAGGAGAATTTTAAGTCATGAAGATCTAGTTAATGGGTATAGATTTTGCTTTGAAAGAAATGTACACGGGCACTGTATAAAGATCACAGCTGTTTTTAAATGTCAGCCCCAGAATGAAAGCCTCATGTCAAGTGTAGACTTCCCATCATAACAATTCTGACAAGAAAGGGACCCCCAAAGAATTTGGCTCCAGCCTTTTCAAGGAAAAGACATGGAAGCCTTCAAAGAGAGATAAAGTAATTTGTATTTATATGAAGTCAGCAAAATCTCTTTTTTTCTCCACAGTTCCCACCATTTAGACGGTTAAAAGAACCCTATTACAAAACAAACCACTCTAAATAAAGAGAGGAAATCAGTCCCAGTTTAGGCCTTGTTTAAAGAAATCATTTCAAATCCCACACAAGAAAAACATACACCGGCCCTGATAAATGCTCGGGAAGCCGGCACGGCCGGGGAGGTGCACGAGGCCGTCTGGGGCAGAAACATAAACACCCGCGTGCAGAGCAGAAAAGTGTGATCACACCCCGGTCCCGGGGGCCACAGGACAGCCTGGCAGGAGGGCACCCAGGGCAGTGAATCTGGCAGGGGGTCTAGGGGAGGCGAGAGCCCTAGACGCTGAGTATGTCAATAACCAGACCAGGTAGGTCGAGACTAGAGGGTCCTGCTTAGAATGCTCCGGGGAGCATTAGCAATTCAGAAGAAAGAGCAACCTCTCCTCCGCAGACAGGGGAGCCCGTCATGCGATCTGGGTGGAGAAAGCCTGGAGCTTCAAACTCTGCTCCCAGCTGCTGTGAGACGCGGTTTCCTGACCTGCCAAAGTCAGGTGAGACCCCCAGCCCCAGTCCCGACCATCAGGACCGTGGCAAGCGTTCAGTTGGGAAGGGGTTTCTTTAGGAAAAGGTCCTTCTGCGTTGAGTTCCCTCACTGACCCCAACCCACCTCACACCTGCCTCGAACAGAGTCTCAGCCAGCCCCTGTGAGTCTCCTCCTGGCCCTGAATACCCCAAGGTTTGATGCTGGGATCCACTTGGCAAAGCCAATTCGTTCTGCCCAGCTGTGTAGGACATTGCAGCCCTGGCCATGGTTCTCACCAAAGATTCCCAAGGACCCTCTGTAGAGAACGCGGGTCCTCAGCACCCACCTCCGAACCGCAGGAAGCAATTGCTCAGGGCCACGTGGAAGGGCGGCCCTCCTTCCCCACGTCCAGCCCGCAGGGCTTCCGGCAGAGGCCCCGGAGGTCCTTTCTCCTGTACCCCGGTAGTCTCCATGTCGTTTCCAAGCATACCACAGCTAGCAGCAGCCACCGTGTTTCCTCTACCCGAGAAACACCAGAGAGTGCCGATTTGGAGCCCAGGATGAAACTGGTCAGCGGGCGACAGAAGGTATGAAGACGTGCAATTAGATCCCTGTTTAAAAAGTTTCAATAATTTCTTCACCGCAGAATCGATCTTGTTCATGCACATTGCCTCTGTTACTAGAAATGTTTGTTTCTCCAGCTCTGAGCTGATGCAAAACCATTTTCTCTGACCCTCACCTTGTTCTCCAAACCTTTTCACAGGCCCCTGTCCACAGCCTTCCCAGTACAGGTCCTTGACGGCAAGGCAGCGGTGCTGGGCCTGATTTCAGGGCTCCTGTGGTCTCTTGGTGGGGCCTGTGGGAACATCCCCTCTACCCGTCAGCCCCGGCCATGAGAGGCCCCTCTCGTCTCACTCCTCAGCTCTCTCAGGATTCTCCTAATGGTTCCAAGGAGATGCCCTCATCTAGGACCATTTATTCATGCAAAAAAAATGTAACCAATTAACCTACCTCCTCACTCATGTGGGCTGCACACTCTCAATGACTCTGTATTATAATCCCATGTCACAGACCCAGAGAGACACACAAAGAGATAGAGACCCAATGAGAATCAGCAACTGGGCTGCTTGACTGCCTGAGCCGGCCGGTGCCTCCAGCCACCATGGTCTCCCTGGCCTCCTCACAGACGCTCTGGGAATCAACACAGGCTGCAGAGAAAGTGACACGAGGACACTCACGCCTTCCCACCTTCTTCCAGAGGTGTTCTGAGGATCTGCAGAGACCACGCGTGTGACAGTGCTCCAAAAAGCGTCAAGTGCTATGGAGACACGAGGTTCAGTCGGAGCCAAGCCTCTGCCGAGTTACGCGCCACTCCAGCGCGCTTTTTTTAACGGCAGAAGAGAATGAAGCAGGGCCCTTCCTGACAGAGAGGCTGGTAACACCTTGAACGTAAGGAAATCCTTCCACCACAGAGCGGGCTCCAAGCTAAACAGGGGAGAATTGTTTGGAAGGGGCTTTCATTTCCTCCTTCCCACCCCCTCCCTCAGGCCGAGCATTCAACAGGCGCTCATTTCACTTTATAAATGGAAACTGAATCATTTCCTTCCAGGCTGGAAAATGATTGGGAAAGAGAGTAGGTCCGAGGTCAAGGATGAAACTGGTCAGCGGGCGACAGAAGGTATGAAGACGTGCAATTAGATCCCTGTTTAAAAAGTTTCAATAATTTCTTCACCGCAGAATCGATCTTGTTCATGCACATTGCCTCTGTTACTAGAAATGTTTGTTTCTCCAGCTCTGAGCTGATGCAAAACCATTTTCTCTGACCCTCACCTTGTTCTCCAAACCTTTTCACAGGCCCCTGTCCACAGCCTTCCCAGTACAGGTCCTTGACGGCAAGGCAGCGGTGCTGGGCCTGATTTCAGGGCTCCTGTGGTCTCTTGGTGGGGCCTGTGGGAACATCCCCTCTACCCGTCAGCCCCGGCCATGAGAGGCCCCTCTCGTCTCACTCCTCAGCTCTCTCAGGATTCTCCTAATGGTTCCAAGGAGATGCCCTCATCTAGGACCATTTATTCATGCAAAAAAAATGTAACCAATTAACCTACCTCCTCACTCATGTGGGCTGCACACTCTCAATGACTCTGTATTATAATCCCATGTCACAGACCCAGAGAGACACACAAAGAGATAGAGACCCAATGAGAATCAGCAACTGGGCTGCTTGACTGCCTGAGCCGGCCGGTGCCTCCAGCCACCATGGTCTCCCTGGCCTCCTCACAGACGCTCTGGGAATCAACACAGGCTGCAGAGAAAGTGACACGAGGACACTCACGCCTTCCCACCTTCTTCCAGAGGTGTTCTGAGGATCTGCAGAGACCACGCGTGTGACAGTGCTCCAAAAAGCGTCAAGTGCTATGGAGACACGAGGTTCAGTCGAGCCAAGCCTCTGCCGAGTTACGCGCCACTCCAGCGCGCTTTTTTTAACGGCAGAAGAGAATGAAGCAGGGCCCTTCCTGACAGAGAGGCTGGTAACACCTTGAACGTAAGGAAATCCTTCCACCACAGAGCGGGCTCCAAGCTAAACAGGGGAGAATTGTTTGGAAGGGGCTTTCATTTCCTCCTTCCCACCCCCTCCCTCAGGCCGAGCATTCAACAGGCGCTCATTTCACTTTATAAATGGAAACTGAATCATTGCCTTCCAGGCTGGAAAATGATTGGGAATGAGAGTATGTCCGAGGTCAAGACCTAGCCACTTCCTCTCTGGACAGGAAGTAGACTCTCCAAATGGCTCTTGCAGGGCCTCCCCGTGATAATCAGTCGGCTGAGAGAGCTCTCTGCTGTTTTCAAATCTCACTTTAAAGGAGAGAGAGAGAGAGGAAAGAGAAAAACCCGGATGCCCCTCTCTAAACAGGGATGTCAGTTCAGGAAGGAGGGGTTTTGCAGCTGCCTTTTTGTGGGGGGTTGTCGACAGCATAAGAATTGTTTAAAATCTGTTGTAAACACAGACATGGAGTTATCGTGAGGCAGGCAGCGGTGCAGCACCCTCTCTGGAGCACTGCACGGGGCCTCCCAGGGCCACCAGGGTCCTTCTCATAGATTGTGAAGATACAAGGAACCCTTGGACCCCTGGAGGGCACCGCGGACTTGGTACTGGGCAGAGCATCAGAGATGAAATGTGCCCCTGCACTTGTGGTCCAGCCTTGAAAGCAGGGCAGAGAGGGGCGTTGGGAACTGGAGCTATAGTTGCTGAGCTGCGCTGGGCTAGGAGCCCTCAAGAGCAAAGACTGGTCATTTGCCCCAGGGTCTCCAGCTCCCGGGCTTCTTTGGTGGCTCAGTGGTAAAGAATCCGACTGCCAGTGTCAGGAAGTTCTCCTGGAGAAGGAAATGATAACCCAATCCAGTATTCTTGCCTGGGGAATTCCACGGACAGAGGAGTCTGGCAGGCTACACTCCCTGGATGGCAGAGCCACACGTGACTGAGTGACTGAGTGCAGACGCACGTGAGCTACAGACAGACCTGGGTTCAGTGCAGGCTCCAGGGGTACTAGAGGTCAGGTTCTAGATCGAGCCCCTCAACCACTTGGGGTCTCCACTTCCACACCTGTGAACTGGGCATAATAATATTGAATTTTCGGAGCCACTATAGAGATGAGAGATCATGCCTGGAAATGCAAACCCATCTCGGCTGGGAAAGCTGAATGTGTTCATTCAAATATCTATTGCCCAAGACTCAATGCTCCATCAGCCTCTGTCCTTGAGAAACCTAGAGCTCCCTCAGCAAAAGAAGGCTGAGACAAATAGGTTTGCTTGTGGTAGAGTGGAGCCTGCCCATACAAAGCACTTAGAAGGGATGGTGAAGAATGAACAAGCAGAAAAACGGTCACCCTGGGCAACTGCTATTAATGCTCTGGCAGATTTTCCTTCAATTTTCAATTTCATTTTTTTTAGAAGCGATTATCCCACTTTGTATCACTTTTCTACTGCTGAAGAGCAATTATGCAATTATAACAATAACATAAGAAACTCAGCAGCTTAAAATAACACCCATTTATTTGATCTCACAGTTCTTCTAGGTCTGCAGTCCAGCTGGGCCCAACTGGGTTCTCCACTTACAGAACAGGTGCAGGTCAAGACATCAGTGAGACCCTGATCTCGAGACTGGGAGGCTACCCACCAGCCCAGGCGGGTTGCTGGTTGAATCCAGTTCCTTATGCACCAGGACAGAGGTCTCTGTTTCCTTACTAGCTGTTAGAAGGGGGCTGTTTCCAGCTTCTAGAGGCCTCTCTCTCGTACTTGCCGAGGTCTCCTCCATCTCTGGCATCTCCCTCTACTCACAACCAGAGAGAACTCTTGGCTTTGAAGGGCTTTTGTGATTAGATGAGCCCATACGGATAATCTCCCTTTGGCCATAGAACACAACATAATCCTGGGGAGACTACCATGAGCCAGGGTCACTAGGACCATTGTGAAGTTCTGCCCACCACGTGCTGTATATTCAGTTTTGTTTATTTTTGTCCTGCCAGCAAGAGAGGGACAAGGAGAGTTAACTATCACCCTGGTTATCTACTGCTGGGAGCTGCACAGGCCATACTCTGTCTGATGGGTCAGTTCTGATGGGTCGGTTCTGTTGGGTCAGTTGTTACCTCTTTTGAATAGAGCTCAGATGTCTAAGCATTTTCTTTACCAACGATAATTGTTTCACACATCGAATGCCTACAAAAGATTCCACTACGTGAATGTATCATCAGCTGTATAAGAATTTTGCTAATTAAGAGCTACCATGTAAGAAGTAGACATTTAATTCAATAGGGATGGCAAGCCATTGCCACCAGGGGATAATGCAATCTGTTTTGTATTTTATAAAGATTATCAAGTCATCAGGGGGAACAATTGACAGAAGGGAGACCAGGTAGCATCAATGAACTGCAGATGGGGGTGCTCCAGGGAATTCAGGTGGGGAAAGGGGAGCCAACTGACTTCTTGACTAAGAATCTCATGCTTTCAGTCCCTCACTTATTCAGCAAGTACATACCAAGCACCGCCCGTGCACCTGGCATTCTTCTGGGCCCCAAGGATACAGAGGAGGAAGGCCTGGTCACTCTCTCTAAGGAACTTACCATTTAATAAGAGAAACATGCACATAGTAGAAAAGCCAACTTCTGGGTCCTCTGATGGCCTTTTGGACAGGATCCAGTGAGGGTACAGAGAAGGGGATGGCCAATTCTCCCAGGGGCAGAGAGAGGACAGAAGGGAGATGAGAAAAGGAACATCATACCAGGGAAGCGCTCTGGGTTGAACTGGCCCCACCCCTTCCCCAGCACATCAGAACATGGCCTTATATGGAGAGAGGTTCTTTTTTTCTTGGCTGTGCTGGGTCTTCATTGTAGCATTCGGGTTTCTCTAGCTGGGATCTTAGCTCCCTCATTAGAGATCAAACCCAAATTCCCTGCTTTGGAAGGCAAATTCTTAACTACTGGACCCCCAGGGAAGTCCCTGGAGATGGGTTCTTTGTAGAGAGGAGGAAGTTAAAATGAGATTAGGGTGAAACCTAATCCAATATGATGGGTATCTTTATTTAAAAAGTGAAGCTGGACACGGACACAAACCCTCTGCAACTCTTTGAGATCCTATGGACAGCAGCCACCAGGCTCCTCTGTCCATGAGATTACTTGAGACAAGAATCTGTAAACAACAAAACTGTACAAGTAAAAAGTAAAATAAAAATAATAAAAAAAAGAATACTGGAGTGGGTTGCCATGCCCTCTTTGAGGGGATCTTCCTGACTCAGGGATCAAATGCATATCCTCAGCAGTGACAGACAGATTCTTTACCATCGAAACACCTGGGAAGCCCACAATTTAGTATGATTCGTATCCTTATAAAGACCGTGTATCTGGACACAAACACAAACTTTTGGCGATTCTTTGCAACCCTATGGGCCATAGACCACAGGCTCCTCTGTTCATTGGATTTCCCAGGCAAGAATACTGGTGCGGGTTGTCATTTCCTTCTACAGGGGGTCTTTCTGACCCAGGCATCAAACCTGTGTCTCCTGCATCGGCAGGCAGATTCTTTACCCCTGAGCCACCTGGGAAGCCTGCAAGCCAGATGGAGATCCTTATATAGAGAGTGAACCTGGACACTGACCCACACAGGAAGAATGCCGTGCACATGAAGGCAGAGGCTAACATGGCATAATCAATGCAACAAGGAGTTTCAAGGACTGTGAGCAAACCAGCCTGGAACAGGCCATTCCACAGTACCTGCAGAAGGAGCATGGCCCGGCTGCCACCTTGCCCTCAGACAGCTAGGAGGGACAGAGAGAAAGGAAACAGAAGGGAGATGAGAAAAGGAACATCATACCAGGGAAGCGCTCTGGGTTGAACTGGCCCCACCCCTTCCCCAGCACATCAGAACATGGCCTTATATGGAGAGAGGTTCTTTTTTTCTTGGCTGTGCTGGGTCTTCATTGTAGCATTCGGGTTTCTCTAGCTGGGATCTTAGCTCCCTCATTAGAGATCAAACCCAAATTCCCTGCTTTGGAAGGCAAATTCTTAACTACTGGACCCCCAGGGAAGTCCCTGGAGATGGGTTCTTTGTAGAGAGGAGGAAGTTAAAATGAGATTAGGGTGAAACCTAATCCAATATGATGGGTATCTTTATTTAAAAAGTGAAGCTGGACACGGACACAAACCCTCTGCAACTCTTTGAGATCCTATGGACAGCAGCCACCAGGCTCCTCTGTCCATGAGATTACTTGAGACAAGAATCTGTAAACAACAAAACTGTACAAGTAAAAAGTAAAATAATAAAAAAAAAAAAGAATACTGGAGTGGGTTGCCATGCCCTCTTTGAGGGGATCTTCCTGACTCAGGGATCAAATGCATATCCTCAGCAGTGACAGACAGATTCTTTACCATCGAAACACCTGGGAAGCCCACAATTTAGTATGATTCGTATCCTTATAAAGACCGTGTATCTGGACACAAACACAAACTTTTGGCGATTCTTTGCAACCCTATGGGCCATAGACCACAGGCTCCTCTGTTCATTGGATTTCCCAGGCAAGAATACTGGTGCGGGTTGTCATTTCCTTCTACAGGGGGTCTTTCTGACCCAGGCATCAAACCTGTGTCTCCTGCATCGGCAGGCAGATTCTTTACCCCTGAGCCACCTGGGAAGCCTGCAAGCCAGATGGAGATCCTTATATAGAGAGTGAACCTGGACACTGACCCACACAGGAAGAATGCCGTGCACATGAAGGCAGAGGCTAACATGGCATAATCAATGCAACAAGGAGTTTCAAGGACTGTGAGCAAACCAGCCTGGAACAGGCCATTCCACAGTACCTGCAGAAGGAGCATGGCCCGGCTGCCACCTTGCCCTCAGACAGCTAGCCTCCAGGACTGAGATGACAAGGATCTGTTTAAGCCACTCCATTTGCATTGCTGCACCGCGGCAGCCCTGGGGAAACTGATGGTAAATAGACATAGGGAAAGACCATTTCAGGGCATCACCGTGGGGTGAAGTGGGCTTGTGAGTTTGCGGCATGAGGCATGGAAGGGGATACAGGAGCTGAGATGCAGAGGCAGGCAGTGGCTGGGTCAGCAAGGGCCCTGCTGGCTGGGCTTAAGATGTTGAGCTTCAATCTGGAAGGAGATGGAGACCCAGGGAAAATTTTTGAGCAAGCAAATGCACGGGGCTTAATCACAAATGATATGTGATGAGACAGAAAAGCATTAAAGATGATGCCTAGATGTTTGTAGATTATTCTAAGTGCCTCCAGCTTCTAGAAGAGGAAAATGCAGCCCGTTAAGTGAGACGAGTGGACAGACAGCCTTTCGCTTCTCCTGCGGCCCGGAATGGCGGCTCCTCTAGTGACCACCCGATTTCAGGCTGCCTCTTCTGACAACCGCAATTGTCATCTCTGTCCAGAAAGGGAAGGCGAAGACGATCACTGGATATGCCTTCCACCCCCGTTGAGAAGAAAAAAAGCAGTGAGTGTTTCCATAATCACACCACTGCCTTGGGAGCTGCCAGGAAATTCCAACAGGAAACTCCCGTTTGGAAGTGTTTTGCTTTGATTAGAACATGTTTATTCCCCTCCAAGGATGCGCTTTGGCACTGGGGCTTAACCTGGGGCTTATGCTTCATATGGGCTCCAGGAGGCCACTGGTCACCCCCGAGAGCAGGATGGCAGCTGCCGCCATGTCACCCAGGCATCAAACCTGTGTCTCCTGCATCGGCAGCAGATCCCTACCTGGGAAGCCTGCAAGCCAGATGGAGATCCTTATATAGAGAGTGAACCTGGACACTGACCCACACAGGAAGAATGCCGTGCACATGAAGGCAGAGGCTAACATGGCATAATCAATGCAACAAGGAGTTTCAAGGACTGTGAGCAAACCAGCCTGGAACAGGCCATTCCACAGTACCTGCAGAAGGAGCATGGCCCGGCTGCCACCTTGCCCTCAGACAGCTAGCCTCCAGGACTGAGATGACAAGGATCTGTTTAAGCCACTCCATTTGCATTGCTGCACCGCGGCAGCCCTGGGGAAACTGATGGTAAATAGACATAGGGAAAGACCATTTCAGGGCATCACCGTGGGGTGAAGTGGGCTTGTGAGTTTGCGGCATGAGGCATGGAAGGGGATACAGGAGCTGAGATGCAGAGGCAGGCAGTGGCTGGGTCAGCAAGGGCCCTGCTGGCTGGGCTTAAGATGTTGAGCTTCAATCTGGAAGGAGATGGAGACCCAGGGAAAATTTTTGAGCAAGCAAATGCACGGGGCTTAATCACAAATGATATGTGATGAGACAGAAAAGCATTAAAGATGATGCCTAGATGTTTGTAGATTATTCTAAGTGCCTCCAGCTTCTAGAAGAGGAAAATGCAGCCCGTTAAGTGAGACGAGTGGACAGACAGCCTTTCGCTTCTCCTGCGGCCCGGAATGGCGGCTCCTCTAGTGACCACCCGATTTCAGGCTGCCTCTTCTGACAACCGCAATTGTCATCTCTGTCCAGAAAGGGAAGGCGAAGACGATCACTGGATATGCCTTCCACCCCCGTTGAGAAGAAAAAAAGCAGTGAGTGTTTCCATAATCACACCACTGCCTTGGGAGCTGCCAGGAAATTCCAACAGGAAACTCCCGTTTGGAAGTGTTTTGCTTTGATTAGAACATGTTTATTCCCCTCCAAGGATGCGCTTTGGCACTGGGGCTTAACCTGGGGCTTATGCTTCATATGGGCTCCAGGAGGCCACTGGTCACCCCCGAGAGCAGGAGGAGTGGCCAGAGCATGGCCAGCCATGTCCAAAGAGCCCCAGGCCCGGGCACAACAGAGGCAAGCGGGGGGAGTGAGGTCCTAGAAGACCCCCAACGCTGGCAGCTGGCGCGGCATCCTCGGGGAACCAGGATAAGCCACTTCAAGAAGCACCAGATGCTTTTAAATTTGGCTTGGGACTCACGAGGCCCAGATGAGCTCAGTTCCTGGACCTCTGTTCCAAATTGCCATTGGGGTTGATATTTACTTTATAACAAAGATCCAGGAGAAGATGAATCAGCCTCAGCAATTTGTTTAGGAAGCTTCGGCTTAAGCTTTTCCCAAACTAGCTCCACCTCAGCTTCCAGGCACCAGGAAGGCCGTGCCCATGGTCAGGACGGGGCTCAAACCGCAAGATAAGATTCAACAGGGTCAGCAGCCCTCCCTCTTCCCAGCAGCCCTGGTGAAACCAGTGGAGCCTGAGAAACCAGAAGCCTCCAGCTGCCCTCCTCTCCTGCCCTCCATCCATCCTTCCTCGGGGCTCCTGCCCCAGGGACGCTCCGCAGGTACTTTAGTGCAGGGAGCCTCCTGTTCTGCTGGGATGGCAGTGGCTGTCAGCCTTTGCCCAGGCTGGACCTGGCCTCCCAAGCACTCTGTTTCCCAGAGGCTTCAAATAAGCCTTCACAAGTCTAGCTCCTCCCCCAAGTTAGGCGCCCCAGGAACATATAGGAGTGCAGTGCACAGCCGTTGGCGCTACATCTGAAGACCAGGCTTAGAAATTCCAGTGCCCACTTCCCTCGGGTTCCTAAAGCCTCTGGCCAAATGTTTAGGCAATTCTAAGCAATGCTCTAGAACACATCTGGAGGGTCGAGCATTTGAAAGGATATGCCTTCCACCCCCGTTGAGAAGAAAAAAAGCAGTGAGTGTTTCCATAATCACACCACTGCCTTGGGAGCTGCCAGGAAATTCCAACAGGAAACTCCCGTTTGGAAGTGTTTTGCTTTGATTAGAACATGTTTATTCCCCTCCAAGGATGCGCTTTGGCACTGGGGCTTAACCTGGGGCTTATGCTTCATATGGGCTCCAGGAGGCCACTGGTCACCCCGAGAGCAGGAGGAGTGGCCAGAGCATGGCCAGCCATGTCCAAAGAGCCCCAGGCCCGGCACAACAGAGGCAAGCGGGGAGTGAGGTCCTAGAAGACCCCAACGCTGGCAGCTGGCGCGGCATCCTGGGGGAACCAGGATAAGCCACTTCAAGAAGCACCAGATGCTTTTAAATTTGGCTTGGGACTCACGAGGCCCAGATGAGCTCAGTTCCTGGACCTCTGTTCCAAATTGCCATTGGGGTTGATATTTACTTTATAACAAAGATCCAGGAGAAGATGAATCAGCCTCAGCAATTTGTTTAGGAAGCTTCGGCTTAAGCTTTTCCCAAACTAGCTCCACCTCAGCTTCCAGGCACCAGGAAGGCCGTGCCCATGGTCAGGACGGGGCTCAAACCGCAAGATAAGATTCAACAGGGTCAGCAGCCCTCCCTCTTCCCAGCAGCCCTGGTGAAACCAGTGGAGCCTGAGAAACCAGAAGCCTCCAGCTGCCCTCCTCTCCTGCCCTCCATCCATCCTTCCTCGGGGCTCCTGCCCCAGGGACGCTCCGCAGGTACTTTAGTGCAGGGAGCCTCCTGTTCTGCTGGGATGGCAGTGGCTGTCAGCCTTTGCCCAGGCTGGACCTGGCCTCCCAAGCACTCTGTTTCCCAGAGGCTTCAAATAAGCCTTCACAAGTCTAGCTCCTCCCCCAAGTTAGGCGCCCCAGGAACATATAGGAGTGCAGTGCACAGCCGTTGGCGCTACATCTGAAGACCAGGCTTAGAAATTCCAGTGCCCACTTCCCTCGGGTTCCTAAAGCCTCTGGCCAAATGTTTAGGCAATTCTAAGCAATGCTCTAGAACACATCTGGAGTTTGGTATCGAGTATTTGAAAGGATCGGAGTCACCACCAGGACTCCCGCCTTTCCAGCATTCCAAGATGTTTAAATGGTCCACGAGGCCCAAACGACACTATTCTCTTGTGAGTAAAGGACCTTGTTTTTCTTGTCTCTTCCGTCCAGAGACTCCTCCATGCTCAGATTCTCAAGGAAGACAGAAGTGAGTGACCTTCTCTTGCTACTCCCACCAGCACCATCCTGCTTTACAGAGCTGTTCTTAAACGTCCCGTCACTATTCAGAGCTTCCCAGGTGGCGCAGTGGTGAAGAATCCACCTGCCGAGGCAGGCCACACAGGGGACTCGGGTTAGATCCCTGTGTCAGGAAGATCCTCTGGAGGAGGACATGGCATCCCACCACTGTATTCTTGCCTGGAAAATTCCATGGGCAGAGGAACCGGGTGGATTATACTCCATGGGGTCACAAAGACGGGGACATGACTAAGCTTACACACGTCTTCTTCTTCTGCATTATTCAGGTGTGGTGAGGACCACAGGTCAGAAGACGATTGCCACTGAAATGACAGGTCGATGCCAGGCAGAAACACACAGGGAAGCATCAGGGCCCATCAGGAGGCAGAGGGCATGTGGAGAGACCATGGCAAGAGCCCTGGCCGTGGTTTTCAGAGGAAAGAATAGGTGAGGATGAGTAAGTCCCTGAGCACTGGCTGGTTTGGACAATTTCAGTAGACTCTGGGACACGGGGGCTGTGCCTAGCTGTATGGTACCAGACCTGGGAGGGTTAGAGCAGATGGATAGAGACCCCCGTAGAGGAGGTGGCTGCGGTGTGAACTCTGGATTTGTTGGTTTGTGCATGAAAGGCACTCTCAGTAAGTCAGTTACTGTCTCTAGGAATTGGCTACCCTGGGAGGGGCAGCAAGACCCTAGATGTCCAAGTATCAGAATAAAAAATATATTTAATACAAGGGTTGACAAGACTGAGTGCAGCCTCGGTGGTAAATGCTGGTAATCTTCCAGCAGAGGTGACACACCATCTAAGAGTGAGCAAACAGTCTTGCCCTCCCAGGAGGCTCAAGGCAGTTTGGGTGAGACAGAATGATAATCCCCATTGTACAGATTAAGAGCACAGTGAACGATCTGACTTGCTCCATGTTGTCGTGCATAGAAAGTGGACATCTGGTCTTCAGCGCACGTCTCCTTGGGGATGTTCATAGAGTTCCCTTCCCCCGCCATCTTTGAGGGAGAAGAGGGAAACCTATGCAGAGGGAAGGCTGGACCATGTGCTTGTTCTCATCTGGAAGGGGAGAGACAGATGGTCAGAAAACATCTGCTTTCCTTTGGCCACACAGAGAGTGGCATCAATGGCCAAGTAAGTATCTGTTTAATTGAATGAAGCTCATTAAAAGCAGTTAACACTTCAGTGGCTTCATCTATCAATTTAATACTATCTCATGTTGTTTCTTGCTTTAAAATTCACTGAACTTCTCATGAGTTTGTACCACTTGATTCGATTCAACTGAGGGCTTATTTAGTGAAGTTCACACTACGTCAAGTTCAGAGCTGGAGAAGCAGAGAAAACAAAATCCTGCCTCAGCCCTCAAGATACAGCGGTGGCAAGAAATGACACACGCGCTGCAACATTCAAGTGAGAACTAGGTGCAACAACCAGACGAAGAAGGAACCGATAGACTTTTTGGGCGGTAGGATTTAGGGAAGAGTTCCTACAGGAAGGAACATCTGAGCTGATTTTTAAGGACAAGGAAGAATTCACCACATGAGTAAGAAAATATCCTACCTCTGTTGATCAGAATAATATGTGCAAAGGCAATATGGTAACAAATTCAGTAACGACTTGAAAATGGTCAACATCAAAAAAATCTTTTAAAAAATACAAAAATAAAGATAAAAAGATTAAACTGAATTTGTCCTATCTGGTGAGTAGTCCAGAGGTAGAGAAGTTCCAGGGTTGGTTAATTCAGCAGCTTCATGACATTATCACAGACCCAGGTCCCTTCTGTCTTTCTCATTTGCTTCTTCAATGAGACTTTTGTTCTCAGGCTTGTCCCCTGCAGCTTTATGAAGTATCAGAATAAAAAATATATTTAATACAAGGGTTGACAAGACTGAGTGCAGCCTCGGTGGTAAATGCTGGTAATCTTCCAGCAGAGGTGACACACCATCTAAGAGTGAGCAAACAGTCTTGCCCTCCCAGGAGGCTCAAGGCAGTTTGGGTGAGACAGAATGATAATCCCCATTGTACAGATTAAGAGCACAGTGAACGATCTGACTTGCTCCATGTTGTCGTGCATAGAAAGTGGACATCTGGTCTTCAGCGCACGTCTCCTTGGGGATGTTCATAGAGTTCCCTTCCCCCGCCATCTTTGAGGGAGAAGAGGGAAACCTATGCAGAGGGAAGGCTGGACCATGTGCTTGTTCTCATCTGGAAGGGGAGAGACAGATGGTCAGAAAACATCTGCTTTCCTTTGGCCACACAGAGAGTGGCATCAATGGCCAAGTAAGTATCTGTTTAATTGAATGAAGCTCATTAAAAAGCAGTTAACACTTCAGTGGCTTCATCTATCAATTTAATACTATCTCATGTTGTTTCTTGCTTTAAAATTCACTGAACTTCTCATGAGTTTGTACCACTTGATTCGATTCAACTGAGGGCTTATTTAGTGAAGTTCACACTACGTCAAGTTCAGAGCTGGAGAAGCAGAGAAAACAAAATCCTGCCTCAGCCCTCAAGATACAGCGGTGGCAAGAAATGACACACGCGCTGCAACATTCAAGTGAGAACTAGGTGCAACAACCAGACGAAGAAGGAACCGATAGACTTTTTGGGCGGTAGGATTTAGGGAAGAGTTCCTACAGGAAGGAACATCTGAGCTGATTTTTAAGGACAAGGAAGAATTCACCACATGAGTAAGAAAATATCCTACCTCTGTTGATCAGAATAATATGTGCAAAGGCAATATGGTAACAAATTCAGTAACGACTTTAAAAATGGTCCACATCAAAAAAATCTTTTAAAAAATACAAAAATAAAGATAAAAAGATTAAACTGAATTTGTCCTATCTGGTGAGTAGTCCAGAGGTAGAGAAGTTCCAGGGTTGGTTAATTCAGCAGCTTCATGACATTATCACAGACCCAGGTCCCTTCTGTCTTTCTCATTTGCTTCTTCAATGAGACTTTTGTTCTCAGGCTTGTCCCCTCATGGTCACAAAAAGGCTACAAGAGTTCCAAACATCACATCCAAATTAAGAACGTATCTATGTATCATCAGTGTTTTACTCCATTCAGGTTGTTCTAACCACATGCCACAGACTAGATGGCTGATAAACAGCGGAAATGTGTTTCCATGCCCAACTTCTTGTTTCCTCACTGGTGGAAGGGGCAAGGGAACTCTCTGGAGTCTCCTTTATAAAGACACCGATTCCATTTATGAGGGCCCTACCCTCATGACCTCATTAACTCCTAAAGGCCCCATCTCTTAATACCATCTCCTCAGGGTGGGATAGGATTTCAATATATGAATTTTAGAAGGACACAGACATTTAATCTATAGCAATCAGGCTTGCCACAGTACATTATTCTAAAAGAATCGAGTTGCAACTGTTTGCTCTATAGACTTCCAATTAAATACGTATTAAATCCAATTTGGCTGTTTCTTTACATATTTGGGGGCAATAAGCTTTTTGAGCTTCAGACAATTCCATAGGCTCTTACAAAGCTGATAGACCCCAGGCACTGTACCTATAGAGGCTAATGGCCGAAGAGGGTTGCCAATGAGGGAAAGAATGAATTCTTTCTGCACCCACCCCAGGCCCTGAACTTGACTGACCCTAATGTACGAAGGGCTGCAGAAATACATGGTGACAAAGGCACAGCCCCTCCCGGTAATCACCAAGGCTGAGAAGTGTGCCACATGTGCCTCCACACACCCGCACACGGGCACCCCCACACACAGGTTCCTGCAGCCCCGAGGCTGTTGTTACCTGTGACGGCACACCAGGGCCTCCTGGGACCTGGGGGCACCTGGGTCCAGCCCTAATGACTCAGGCCTGCCGAAGGTTTCCAAAGCACCATGAGTCACAGCGTCTTCCTTGAGAAACAGCAGCAACAACTGCAAGTGGCAACAAGGGGTCCTTCCCTCTGGCCCCTGGGGGGCTCAGGGGTTTTTTCAATGAGAAACAGGGTTGGTTAATTCAGCAGCTTCATGACATTATCACAGACCCAGGTCCCTTCTGTCTTTCTCATTTGCTCATGGCTTTTGTTCTCAGGCTTGTCCCCTCATGGTCACAAAAAGGCTACAAGAGTTCCAAACATCACATCCAAATTAAGAACGTATCTATGTATCATCAGTGTTTTACTCCATTCAGGTTGTTCTAACCACATGCCACAGACTAGATGGCTGATAAACAGCGGAAATGTGTTTCCATGCCCAACTTCTTGTTTCCTCACTGGTGGAAGGGGCAAGGGAACTCTCTGGAGTCTCCTTTATAAAGACACCGATTCCATTTATGAGGGCCCTACCCTCATGACCTCATTAACTCCTAAAGGCCCCATCTCTTAATACCATCTCCTCAGGGTGGGATAGGATTTCAATATATGAATTTTAGAAGGACACAGACATTTAATCTATAGCAATCAGGCTTGCCACAGTACATTATTCTAAAAGAATCGAGTTGCAACTGTTTGCTCTATAGACTTCCAATTAAATACGTATTAAATCCAATTTGGCTGTTTCTTTACATATTTGGGGGCAATAAGCTTTTTGAGCTTCAGACAATTCCATAGGCTCTTACAAAGCTGATAGACCCCAGGCACTGTACCTATAGAGGCTAATGGCCGAAGAGGGTTGCCAATGAGGGAAAGAATGAATTCTTTCTGCACCCACCCCAGGCCCTGAACTTGACTGACCCTAATGTACGAAGGGCTGCAGAAATACATGGTGACAAAGGCACAGCCCCTCCCGGTAATCACCAAGGCTGAGAAGTGTGCCACATGTGCCTCCACACACCCGCACACGGGCACCCCCACACACAGGTTCCTGCAGCCCCGAGGCTGTTGTTACCTGTGACGGCACACCAGGGCCTCCTGGGACCTGGGGGCACCTGGGTCCAGCCCTAATGACTCAGGCCTGCCGAAGGTTTCCAAAGCACCATGAGTCACAGCGTCTTCCTTGAGAAACAGCAGCAACAACTGCTGTCTTACAGAGCAGCCAGAGAGAAGAGTGACAAGTGGCAACAAGGGGTCCTGCCCTCTGGCCTGAGCAGATGTTTCGGGCAATGCCCTGCTGGGGAAGGGCTCCCAAGCCCTGGAGCCAGTTCCCAGATGGGGTCCTCCGGTACAGAGCTGCTCAGGAGTACAGCCGAAAGACACAGGAGAATTCAGTTCAGGGTCCAGGATGCCAACAGTCCAGTCAGCGTCAAGAAGGGCTAGGGATTTCAATGGTCTTGTTGTACCCTGAGAAATTCTCTCACGCAAGTGGCCACTGACGAGGGGAACTGAAACCTCTCTCAATGACCAGCCCAAAGTGCTCCTCCTGGCCTGAAGTGAAAGCTGGCTGAAGCCTCCTGTTTCCTGCAAGACGAGATCCAAACTCCTAAACATGGTATTCAGGGGTGTCCATGATTGGATACGTACTCTAAAAATGTTTTCTAAATTCAGCTTTCCTCAGAGTCAAGGACCTCCCATTCATCCCTCTGCCTTTCTTCCTATGTCTCAACCACACTGAGCTACGGGCTCTTCCCATGAAGAGACCTGAATCTGTGCCTATGCATTCTTCAAGGACACTACCTCCTTGAAGCCCAAGATCTTCCCCTCTGCTGAGCTGTCTTCTGAGGCAAATGGCATTCTCTGCATCTTTACATAATGGCACTTATTTTGCTGAACTGCAGTTTCGTATGTGTCTGTCACCACACAAATGTGTGAACTCCTCCAAACAGGAGCTTTTCATTCATTGAAGGGTCTTTTCCTATGGCAGGTAAATCTGAGAGAAATCAATGAAAACGATAAATATATATACAAATATATACACAAAATGGAATGAAACTCTAGATGAATTATTGAGAGAGTGAGTGGAGGGGTCATGCATTTCAACAGGAGATGATAGCTTCTGAGCTATTAGATGTCCTACGTGCTCTCTGCATGGAAGGAGGCCCCACCTCTGAAGAGGGTTGGGGTTACCTGTGAGGATGGCCAAATTCCAGATCCTGACAATACCAAATGCTGGCAAGGTGTGGAGCAGCAGAAACTCTGAGTCGTTGCCGGTAGGCATGCAGAACGGTTCAGCCACCGTCCAGATTTCAGGAGACAGCTCGGCAGTTCTTACAGAATTAAACAAACTCTGACCACACGAGCCAGCAGGTGTGCCCCTCGTAGGCACCCAAGGGAGAGGAAAACTTAGGTCCACACAAAAATCTACTTCTGGGTGTTTTTCGCAGCTTTCTTCACGATTGCCAGAACTTACAAGCAACCAACATGTCCTTCTGGAGGTGAATGGAGAGTGGGTGAAATACGGTGCTGTTATTCATCACTAAAAAGGAATGAGCAATTAAACCAGGAAAAGACACAGAAGAACTTTCTGTGCATATTACTCAGTGAAAGAAGCCAATCTGTAAAGACTGCGCAAAAAAAAAAAAAAAAATCCCCCGTATCAGGAAAGGGCAACCCATTCCCGCGTTCCTGCCTGGGAAATCCCACGGACAGAGGAGCCGGGCGCATCTACAGTCCACAGGGTCTCAAAGAGTCGGGCATGACTGAAGCCACTAAACCGCAGCAGCGCACTGTGCCAGGGTGGCTGGGTCGCAACTGTAACAAACGTGCCACCTGTGTGGGGGATGCCCATAAGGGGGAGACTGTGGATGAGCCGGAGGGAGGGCAGATGAGAAATCTCTGTTTCTGTCTCCAATTTTGCTGTAAACCTGAAACTCCTCTGAAAACTGAAGTCTTTAAGGAAAAAAAAGGAGAGCGGACTCCTCTCCAGCGGGGAGGGACCCGCGGGCCGTGGAACGGCGTTGCAGCTGCCGCTAATTCTAACCATTTTAGCGGCAGTATCCTCCAAACAGGAGCTTCATTCATTGAAGGGTCTTTTCCTATGGCAGGTAAACGAGAAATCAATGAAAACGATAAATATATATACAAATATATACACAAAATGGAATGAAACTCTAGATGAATTATTGAGAGAGTGAGTGGAGGGGTCATGCATTTCAACAGGAGATGATAGCTTCTGAGCTATTAGATGTCCTACGTGCTCTCTGCATGGAAGGAGGCCCCACCTCTGAAGAGGGTTGGGGTTACCTGTGAGGATGGCCAAATTCCAGATCCTGACAATACCAAATGCTGGCAAGGTGTGGAGCAGCAGAAACTCTGAGTCGTTGCCGGTAGGCATGCAGAACGGTTCAGCCACCGTCCAGATTTCAGGAGACAGCTCGGCAGTTCTTACAGAATTAAACAAACTCTGACCACACGAGCCAGCAGGTGTGCCCCTCGTAGGCACCCAAGGGAGAGGAAAACTTAGGTCCACACAAAAATCTACTTCTGGGTGTTTTTCGCAGCTTTCTTCACGATTGCCAGAACTTACAAGCAACCAACATGTCCTTCTGGAGGTGAATGGAGAGTGGGTGAAATACGGTGCTGTTATTCATCACTAAAAAGGAATGAGCAATTAAACCAGGAAAAGACACAGAAGAACTTTCTGTGCATATTACTCAGTGAAAGAAGCCAATCTGTAAAGACTCCCAAAAAAAACCAAAAAATCCCCCGTATCAGGAAAGGGCAACCCATTCCCGCGTTCCTGCCTGGGAAATCCCACGGACAGAGGAGCCGGGCGCATCTACAGTCCACAGGGTCTCAAAGAGTCGGGCATGACTGAAGCCACTAAACCGCAGCAGCGCACTGTGCCAGGGTGGCTGGGTCGCAACTGTAACAAACGTGCCACCTGTGTGGGGGATGCCCATAAGGGGGAGACTGTGGATGAGCCGGAGGGAGGGCAGATGAGAAATCTCTGTTTCTGTCTCCAATTTTGCTGTAAACCTGAAACTCCTCTGAAAACTGAAGTCTTTAAGGAAAAAAAAGGAGAGCGGACTCCTCTCCAGCGGGGAGGGACCCGCGGGCCGTGGAACGGCGTTGCAGCTGCCGCTAATTCTAACCATGTGCGGCGTGCTGGGCGGGCAGGCCGGCCAGTTCATTACGTCGTGCTTAAGGAAATGCCTCCCAGCTCTGCACTTGCCTTTTTAAATTTCACAACCACTAAATCCACTCCCAGCAATTTTTTTATAGGGAATGAAAGTAGTATGGGGGCTCTGCAGCCAAGGTCTTCTGGAAAGCCAGTCTGTGAGCAGCAGCAGGCAACCTGGGGCTGGGGGACTCCCAGTGGCACCAGTGCCTCTCCAAAGAGACCTGGCCCTATCCACAGAGCCAGCTGAGCTGGGCTTAGAAACCTTCCTTCCATAATTAAAGCCTGAGTTCTATTTATTTTATTTTATTTTGGCTGCACTGTGTCTTCGTTGCTATGGGCTGGCTTTCTCCATACTGGTGAGCAGGGTCGACTCTGGTTATGGCGCACGGGCTTCTCATTGTGGTGGCTTCTCTTGTTCTGGAGCACAGGCTCGAGGGCAAACGGGCTTCAGCAGCGGCGGCCCGCGGGCTCTGTAGCCGCAGTGCACTGGCCTAGCTGCCTTGAGGCACGTGGAATCTTCCCAGGCCAGGGCTGGAACCCACGTCTCCCACACTAGCAGGTGGATTCCTAACCACGGGACCACCAGGCAAGTCCAAAGCCCGAGTCCTTTCACCTGTGACACATTCCTCAGAGCACTCCACTGGGGACCAGATCGGTGTAGGTTTACATGTTAACTTTGCCACTTGTCAGCTGGCACCAGTGACATCCGTGAGCATCCTGAGCCCCAGGCCACGGTGCTGCATGTGGGTTTCTCCTCTGTGAGTTCCTGGTGGGTTTTTGGCTTGTTTTGTTTTTCTGGTTGGTTTTATTTCTCTTAGCACTCTAGCGCACTGTGCCAGGGTGGCTGGGTCGCAACTGTAACAAACGTGCCCTGTGTGGATGCCCATAAGGGGGAGACTGTGGATGAGCCGGAGGGAGGGCAGATGAGAAATCTCTGTTTCTGTCTCCAATTTTGCTGTAAACCTGAAACTCCTCTGAAAACTGAAGTCTTTAAGGAAAAAAAAGGAGAGCGGACTCCTCTCCAGCGGGGAGGGACCCGCGGGCCGTGGAACGGCGTTGCAGCTGCCGCTAATTCTAACCATGTGCGGCGTGCTGGGCGGGCAGGCCGGCCAGTTCATTACGTCGTGCTTAAGGAAATGCCTCCCAGCTCTGCACTTGCCTTTTTAAATTTCACAACCACTAAATCCACTCCCAGCAATTTTTTTATAGGGAATGAAAGTAGTATGGGGGCTCTGCAGCCAAGGTCTTCTGGAAAGCCAGTCTGTGAGCAGCAGCAGGCAACCTGGGGCTGGGGGACTCCCAGTGGCACCAGTGCCTCTCCAAAGAGACCTGGCCCTATCCACAGAGCCAGCTGAGCTGGGCTTAGAAACCTTCCTTCCATAATTAAAGCCTGAGTTCTATTTATTTTATTTTATTTTGGCTGCACTGTGTCTTCGTTGCTATGGGCTGGCTTTCTCCATACTGGTGAGCAGGGTCGACTCTGGTTATGGCGCACGGGCTTCTCATTGTGGTGGCTTCTCTTGTTCTGGAGCACAGGCTCGAGGGCAAACGGGCTTCAGCAGCGGCGGCCCGCGGGCTCTGTAGCCGCAGTGCACTGGCCTAGCTGCCTTGAGGCACGTGGAATCTTCCCAGGCCAGGGCTGGAACCCACGTCTCCCACACTAGCAGGTGGATTCCTAACCACGGGACCACCAGGCAAGTCCAAAGCCCGAGTCCTTTCACCTGTGACACATTCCTCAGAGCACTCCACTGGGGACCAGATCGGTGTAGGTTTACATGTTAACTTTGCCACTTGTCAGCTGGCACCAGTGACATCCGTGAGCATCCTGAGCCCCAGGCCACGGTGCTGCATGTGGGTTTCTCCTCTGTGAGTTCCTGGTGGGTTTTTGGCTTGTTTTGTTTTTCTGGTTGGTTTTATTTCTCTTAGCACTAGGCACAGTGCCCAGCTCATAGCTAGTTAGTGTTAGTCACTCAGCTGTGTCTGACTCCTGGCAACCCACGGACTGAAGCCCACCAGGCTCCTCTGTCCATGGAATTCTCCAGGCAAGGATACTGGAGTCAAGTGCCATGCCCTCCCCCACGGGATCTTCCTGACCCAGGGACGGAAGCCAGGTCTCCGTATCCCAGGCGGATTCCTTACGAGCTGAGCCACCAGGGAACCCGTGGCTAACACACAGGGGAGGACAAAATTAGGCGGTGGAGGAGAAGGTCCTGGGGACGTGAGACCGAGGGCCATCCCTAAAATGGGGCTCCTTGGCTGTCCTGTCTGTGGCCATGGATGACATGAGCCCGGGCCACCATCTCCTGTGCGAAGTGCAGACCAGAGGGCAGGTGGGGATGTGGCTCCCCACGCTCCACCTTTTCATGCCCTGGTGACCTCGTGAAGTTCCGTGTGATTGCTGCCTGGCCCTTCACCAAAGGCTGGACACAGACTACGTGATCTGGTCCTCACAGCAACCCTAGAGCAGGGGCGATGACCCCTGTTTCCAGAGAAGGAAGTTGACACTCTGGAGGCCCAGCACCAGCAGGGCAGCCCGGCTGGCCAGGGACAGAGCCAGAGTTTGAGCCCCGTCTTCTGGCTGACCCCAAGCTTTTGCTTTCACCAAGGCATGTGTGGGCTTCTCTGCGTTTCTATCCCACTGGGAAATCCACTTTGGGGGGAATTAAATGTCCTGGAAACCACCTGCCCAGGACCCTCCGAATGGTTTGCACGAGTGACTGATGAATTACCATCAAAGCCAGCTCACCCAGCTCCCAGGTCTGCCAGGTGGCCCAGGGAGGGAGCCCAGCATCCCCAGCAGGGCCTGACCGCTTTCCATGCGGATCAGAGGCTGGTCCAGGCCTGCCAAGGCCCAAACAAGAACGTCAGCTTGTAGTGTCTTTTGGTTTTGTTTTTTTAGGATTTCTTTTGGTGCAAACCATTTTGAAGTCTCAATTGAACTTGGCATCCAGCTCATAGCTGGGGTTAGTGTTTCCTGGATTTCGGGTTTTGGCTTGTTTTGTTTTTCTGGTTGGTTTTATTTCTCTTAGCACTAGGCACAGTGCCCAGCTCATAGCTAGTTAGTGTTAGTCACTCAGCTGTGTCTGACTCCTGGCAACCCACGGACTGAAGCCCACCAGGCTCCTCTGTCCATGGAATTCTCCAGGCAAGGATACTGGAGTCAAGTGCCATGCCCTCCCCCACGGGATCTTCCTGACCCAGGGACGGAAGCCAGGTCTCCGTATCCCAGGCGGATTCCTTACGAGCTGAGCCACCAGGGAACCCGTGGCTAACACACAGGGGAGGACAAAATTAGGCGGTGGAGGAGAAGGTCCTGGGGACGTGAGACCGAGGGCCATCCCTAAAATGGGGCTCCTTGGCTGTCCTGTCTGTGGCCATGGATGACATGAGCCCGGGCCACCATCTCCTGTGCAAGTGCAGACCAGAGGGCAGGTGGGGATGTGGCTCCCCACGCTCCACCTTTTCATGCCCTGGTGACCTCGTGAAGTTCCGTGTGATTGCTGCCTGGCCCTTCACCAAAGGCTGGACACAGACTACGTGATCTGGTCCTCACAGCAACCCTAGAGCAGGGGCGATGACCCCTGTTTCCAGAGAAGGAAGTTGACACTCTGGAGGCCCAGCACCAGCAGGGCAGCCCGGCTGGCCAGGGACAGAGCCAGAGTTTGAGCCCCGTCTTCTGGCTGACCCCAAGCTTTTGCTTTCACCAAGGCATGTGTGGGCTTCTCTGCGTTTCTATCCCACTGGGAAATCCACTTTGGGGGGAATTAAATGTCCTGGAAACCACCTGCCCAGGACCCTCCGAATGGTTTGCACGAGTGACTGATGAATTACCATCAAAGCCAGCTCACCCAGCTCCCAGGTCTGCCAGGTGGCCCAGGGAGGGAGCCCAGCATCCCCAGCAGGGCCTGACCGCTTTCCATGCGGATCAGAGGCTGGTCCAGGCCTGCCAAGGCCCAAACAAGAACGTCAGCTTGTAGTGTCTTTTGGTTTTGTTTTTTTAGGATTTCTTTTTTGGTGCAAACCATTTTGAAGTCTCAATTGAACTTGTTACACTATTGTTTCTGTTTTATGATTTAGTTTTTTGGCTCCAAGTTATCTGAGATCTTAGCTGTCTGAGCAGGGAGGCAGCCTACACCCCCCTGCTTTGGAAGGTCCAGTCTTAGTCACTGGACCGCCAGGGAAGTCCCTTGGTTATAAACAGAGGTAAAGAAGGAAAGAGGTCTTGCAGGTATTCACGGCCCTGGCCCAGCCCCAGAGGACCCGCCCTGCCAAGCGCACCTCTCTGGCAACTCACCCGGGCCCCCGTCCGTCTCCAGCTCCCTTCCCTCTGCCTCTCACCTGACGGAACTCCCGAGATGCCCGGGTGAGTCAGACATGATTTCTGCCTCACAGGAGGTCAGGGTGAAGGGCTTCTCGGGCTACCACGATGACACCAGCTCTCTGTCCAGCTTCTCTCCCGACCCTGCTGCCTTCCCGGCATGAAGGTTAGAGATGCTGTTTCGGATGAGAATGACCAACCAAAGGAGAGGGAACCTGGCTCTGGGCAGACCCCAGCCGCTCAGGAAACTGAGGCAGAGGGGCCTCGTGAGAACACGGTACGAAGGCCGCTCCCTAAGATGAGGAGGGGGAGCCCCCTGGGGAAGTTGTGGGCTCCCTGAGGACGTGAGGGCCACCGGCTGGGCCCCTTGAAGGCCACCGCCCTGGAGCCCTCCCCTCTAGAAAGCACGCTGGCTTCTGGTGTCATCAGCACAAGGCTCTCAGAAGAGAATGTGGACGGGAATGTAAACTGGTGCAACCACTATGAAGAGTCGTATGGAGGCTCCATAAAAAAACAAAAACAGGGCTCCCCTGGTGGTCCAGCAGGTGAAGAATCCGCCTTGCAGTGCAAGGGGCACTGGTTCGACCCCTGGCCAGGGAAGATTCCACGTGCCGTGGAGCGGCTGGACCAGGGTGTCCAATTATGAGCCAGTGCTCTGGAGCACATCGAAAGAGACCACTGCAATGGGAGGCCCACACAGGCCAAAGAATAAAGATGGAGGGCTTCCCTGGTGGTCCAGTGGGTACACCGCCTTGCCCTGTAAGGGGCGCCAGTTCGATCTCTGGCCTGGGAAGATCCCACCTGCCACAGAGCTGCTGGACCGATGTGTCCAATTATTGAGCCGGAGTTCTGGAGCGCATGCGCCCAGAGCTGGCGCTCTGCGACAACAGAGGCCACCGTGATGGGAGGCCCACAGGAGCCAAAGAACAAAGACGGATGAAAATAGAGAAATGAAAGACCAATAGAAGTAGTCCGCCTGCTCCCCTCCCTCCCCACCCACCCCCCAAAATAAATAAATAAATAAATAAATATTTTTTTAAAAAAAGAATAAAGATGGAGGAAAACAAATAAATAAATAAACAAGCAATAAATATGTGGAACCTAATGAAACTTAAAAGAGGCCAAAATTGAAAAAATACATGCACCCGTGTACACTGAGACACTGTGTACAATAGCCAAGACATGGAAGCAATGAAAATGTCCATCGACAGATGAATAGAGTGTGTGGTGTGTCTGCTGGTGTTTTTAGTGGCTAAGTCACTAAGCCATGTCTATTTGTGAAATAGTCACACATGGCTTAGCCTACCTGTCGCCCACCAGGCTCGTGAGAACACGGGGGGCACCCGAAGGCAGAGGGGCCTCGTGAGAACACGGTCAAGGCCGCTCCCTAAGATGAGGAGGGGGAGCCCCCTGGGGAAGTTGTGGGCTCCCTGAGGACGTGAGGGCCACCGGCTGGGCCCCTTGAAGGCCACCGCCCTGGAGCCCTCCCCTCTAGAAAGCACGCTGGCTTCTGGTGTCATCAGCACAAGGCTCTCAGAAGAGAATGTGGACGGGAATGTAAACTGGTGCAACCACTATGAAGAGTCGTATGGAGGCTCCATAAAAAAACAAAAACAGGGCTCCCCTGGTGGTCCAGCAGGTGAAGAATCCGCCTTGCAGTGCAAGGGGCACTGGTTCGACCCCTGGCCAGGGAAGATTCCACGTGCCGTGGAGCGGCTGGACCAGGGTGTCCAATTATGAGCCAGTGCTCTGGAGCACATCGAAAGAGACCACTGCAATGGGAGGCCCACACAGGCCAAAGAATAAAGATGGAGGGCTTCCCTGGTGGTCCAGTGGGTACACCGCCTTGCCCTGTAAGGGGCGCCAGTTCGATCTCTGGCCTGGGAAGATCCCACCTGCCACAGAGCTGCTGGACCGATGTGTCCAATTATTGAGCCGGAGTTCTGGAGCGCATGCGCCCAGAGCTGGCGCTCTGCGACAACAGAGGCCACCGTGATGGGAGGCCCACAGGAGCCAAAGAACAAAGACGGATGAAAATAGAGAAATGAAAGACCAATAGAAGTAGTCCGCCTGCTCCCCTCCCTCCCCACCCACCCCCCAAAATAAATAAATAAATAAATAAATATTTTTTTAAAAAAAGAATAAAGATGGAGGAAAACAAATAAATAAATAAACAAGCAATAAATATGTGGAACCTAATGAAACTTAAAAGAGGCCAAAATTGAAAAAATACATGCACCCGTGTACACTGAGACACTGTGTACAATAGCCAAGACATGGAAGCAATGAAAATGTCCATCGACAGATGAATAGAGTGTGTGGTGTGTCTGCTGGTGTTTTTAGTGGCTAAGTCACTAAGCCATGTCTATTTGTGAAATAGTCACACATGGCTTAGCCTACCTGTCGCCCACCAGGCTCCTCTGTCCATTAGATTTCCTAGGCAAGAATACTGGAGTGGGCTGCCATTTCCTTCTCCAGGGGACCTTCCTGACCCAGGGATCAAAGCCGCATCTCCTGCATTGGCAGGAGGACTCTTCACTGCTGAGCCTCTAAGGAATACTACTCGGCCATAAAAAAGAATGAACTAATGTGATTTGCAGCATCATGGATGGACCTAGATATTATCACACTAAGTGAAATCAGAGGAAGATAAATACCATATGATGCCACTTATATGTGGAATCTGAAATATGGTAAAAATGTATTTATTTACAAAATAGAAAACAGACTCACAGTCATACAAAAACAAATTTATGGTTGCCAAAAGAGGAAGAGGAGGGTAAAGTTAAATCAGGAGGTCAGGATTAGCAGATCAAACTGCCATATGTGAAACAGATAAATAGGGACCTACTGGATAGCGCGGGGAACTTTATTCAATATCTTATAATGTCCTACAACGAGAAAAAATATGAAAAAGAATGCATATATATATATATATGTATATATATATAAAACTGAATCATTCTGCTGTATACCAGAAACTAACATGACATTGTAAAGCAACTATACTTCAGATTAAAATTAATTAATTTTCAAAAAGGAATTTTTTAAAAGTGAGGCTTCCAGATTCCAAATGTAGCCAGAAGCCACCACTCAGGGAGGATATGGGAGCCAGAGGGCCAAGAGCTGCACCCACAGACCCAGGCTACGGGAGGCCCAGGGTCCGCACAGGCCCCACGGCCGCAGCCTTCCCCACGGAGCAGGCCGGCCCCTGGGCCCAGCGAGCTGCCCCAGCCGAGCCTCGGCCCCGCCTCATCCCTGAACCTGCGCTAACACCCGAGGTCCTGGGCTGCCCTGCCGACCCCGCGCTCTGAGCCTGCTCACAGGCCCACTCTCCCCAGGGCCGGCCGGGCACCTGGAGACTCACCCCAAGTCCGAGGGTGTTTGGGGATTCGGGGTGGGTGGAGTTTGGACTCCAGAGGTGGAATCTGCGATGCGATGCCCTCCTACAGCGAGAGCCGGGCTGGTGGGAAGGGAAGGCGGGCAGGCTGACCTCAAGCCCTGGAACCGGAGCGGAGACCTTCGCACAGCCTTCCCTGGCCCCTTCCCCTCCACCGCTGGCAGGTACAGAGCATCCCTGTCGCTCAGCCAGCCCTCGCTAAGAAACAGGGGCTGTTGGGCTGCTTCTCTCCAGTCCCTCTGGTTGCTATGGAAGCTGTGTTAGAAACCCCTTCCTGCCAGCAACCAAGCCTTTTTCATCAGAGACTGATGGCTCGCACCTTGTTGCTCAGGCCTGGCAGCTGAGCTCAGAGGCCGCTGCGGGCCCACAGGCTCGGCGCCACCCCTACAGCCCTGGCCGTCCTCCCCGGCCCCAGACCCGTCCCCAGTCTCTACCTGACGCACGCATCCCTCCCCAAAGGGATGCCGCCTCCTACGCCGTCCTCTTTGCCCTCTGGCTTCCGGCCAGGCTGCCCGTCCCTGGGCTTAGAGGCTGTGCCCCGAGGGTGGTCCAGCCTCGGCCCGGAGCGGTTGGGGAGATGAAGAAGACCCCTCCTCTGCTGGGCCTCAAGACGAAGTCCCTACGAACACTCAATTCTGTGAGGCTAAGAGGAGTAACCTCCCAGCCATCACTGTGCTCAGGTCACCTTCATCTCCTCTCCTAGTGGTCCTCTCTTCATGGTCCCCTTCTGCCAGCTGGGCTGAGCAAGGGCCAAGGCCCAGGACGGGAAGGAGCAACTGGGAGAGTAGCTCACTGGGAACTCTGGCAGGCAGAGTGTGTAAATCCGGAGTCCCGACACACTCTGACTGGGTTCTCTTCTCCGGCCCTTGCAAGGGTGGATTTAGGACCTCAGCTGGCTGCATTCTCAGCTGGAGCGTGGGGTCCTCTTTGAAACCAGTTGAGGACAGAATTCAGTTTCTGGTGGTTGTAGGACTGAGGACCCCTTTCCTTGCTGGCGTTCAGCTGGGGGGCCGCTCTCAGCCCACAGAGGCCAGGTGTATCCCTCGCCACCCGGCCTTCTTCACGGTCAAAGCCGGCAATAGTGAAGCTTCTCCATGTCCAGCCTCCCCCACACTTCAAATCTCTGACTTGCCCATTCTCACCTCTAGACCCAAATGTAAAAAAACTCATGAGATTAGGTCAGCCCCAGACAGTTACCCTCTCTTTTTTAAAGTCAACTGTGCGATATAATGTATAACATATGTGTCATAATATAACCTAATCGTGGGATCAGAAACTATACTCACAGTCCTGGGATTAGGCTGGGTGTACACATCAGGGACAGAAGTTCCCGGGTGGGGTGCTATATTTTTTCTTTTTCTAGGGGGCTGTTTTAGAGTTCTACTTACCACAGATAGGTATCAAGATTAAACACGATAACGGCTGTGAGGTTGTCTTATAAATAATGATACAAAACAAGTGTGAAAGATATGAGGCAAAAATACCACAGGGCACTGGCATCACTGACTTAATGGCCATAAGTCTGAACAAACTCTGGGAGATGGTGAAGGACAGGGAAGCCTGGCGTGCTGCCGTGCACGGGGTCCCAAAGGGTCGAACACAACTTAGCAACTGAACAACAACATGCAATCTGTTCTCTGGGAGAGACATGCACAGAGATGGAAGAAAAGCCTGGGGTAGCGTCCAAAAGACACCATGAATCTGCATGAAATGATACATGCCAGGGACCGGTCTGAGTCTCAACTCCATCCTCATGACAATCCTACAAGGTGCTACGATCATAAACTCACTTACTATATTTTATAAATAAGAAACTAAGTGTAGTAAAGTGATGTGCCCAAAGCGACACACACTTCATATGCAATAAAACCCAGCGTGAAGCCCAGGAGTCCAGGCTCAGAGGGCACTGTCTTACCGGCCCAGCCTCTCCTGCCTCCCACTGAAGGGACAGAAACAGGGGAAGCTTGGTGTGTTGGGGAAAGACACACGCAGCCGGCAGACGGGAAACTGGGTGTCCGAGGGACTTAAGAGGATCCAGTCGTGAATGGGGCCATGGGAGATAGCGAGCATTCAGCTGAGGGATTCAACCTCAGACAGGTAGAAATGCCTACGGGTACCATAATGCATTTATAGAGTTGACAGAAAGCTCGGTCAGCCTCTCTGCAACGAAGCTGTTCCTTGTTTAAAATGTCATTGGGGGGCTTCCCTGGTGGTCCAGTGGGTAAGGACACCGCCTTGCAGTGCAAGGGGCGCCGGTTCGATCCCTGGCCTGGGAAGATCCCATGTGCAGCGGAGCGGCTGGACCAATGTGTCCAATTACCGAGCCGGAGCTCTGGAGCGCATGCGCCCAGAGCCGGCGCTCTGCGACAACAGAGGTCACTGCGATGGGAGGCCTACATGGGCCAAAGAACAAAGATGGATGAAAATAGAGAAATGAAAGACCAATAGAAGTGGCCTGCCCGCCCCCTCCCTCCCCAACCCGCCCCTCCAAAAAAATCTAAAAAAAAAAACGTTATTGGAGTTCTTGCTTTATGATGTATTGGTTTCAGCTGCACAGCAGAGGGAATCGGCTCTGCTCACAGTCCCTCTCTGTTACAGCAGGACACTGCATCGAGCTCCCTGTAGGTCCAGCAGGTTCTCGCTGGTCATCTGTTTCATATCCAGGACTGTACATGCATCCATTCCAATCCTCATGTCGTCCCACCCCGCCTTCTCGCCTTGGTGTCAATACATTTGCTCTCTAGGTCTGTGTCTCCATTGCTGTTTCACAAATAGCTTCATCTGCTGGAATAACGTTATTTTTGAAATGATTGCCAGTCAGTTCTGTGGCCAAATGCAAGGGCCCTACAGGTCTGCCCCAACCTCCCAATTGTGGGCTACCAGCAGTGTTGGTGGCTGGGGCATGTGGTCACAGTGGCCATCAGACCAGAATGCATCTGAGGGCAGAGAACCCTCTTCTAAGAGCCTGGAGTCCAAGTTCTCATTTGGGCCCCAGCTGCTTGTGACTGGGGGTCGATGACCTCCCTGCTCTGGTCTATAGTTTCTCCATCAGTAAAATGTGGTTGGTAAACCCTGTCCAACCCCAGTCACAAGACCCTAGGCTACTAAGAGGTTCAGGTACCATCAGGTGTGTCAAGCATTAGATGATACATGTAAGGGTGGTGATGAGGGTGTTTCCATATTTGTACAGAAAACCAATGTCATAACACCTCTGGTCAGTCAGTTCAGTTACTCGGTCATGTCCAACTCTGCGGCACGCCAGGCTTCCCTGTCCCTCACCATCTCCTGGGGCCTGCTCAACCTCATGCCCGTTGTGTCAGTGAGGCCATCCAACCATCTCATCCTCTGTCGCCCCCTTCTCCTTCTGCCTCTTATTTTTCCCAGCATCAGGGCGTTTTCCAATGAGTCTGCTCTCTGTCTCAAGTGGCCAAAGTATCAGAGCTTCAGCATCAGTCCTTCCAATGAATAAATGAATACGATCAACTATGACAACATCATATTCGTATTATTCTTGCAAAGAGTCCTAAGAAAACTGTAGATGACTCTCACTGCATGGAGGTGGTCTGGAGGGCTATGGGGAAATCCACCAGAAGAAGGTAACATTTGTGCTGAGCTCTAAACACAGAGGCCGCATGTTTCAGTGAAGCAAGGGACACTTGAAGGCATCTCAGGCAGAGTAGACAGCATGAGCCAAGGCCTGGAGGCCTGGACGTCGTGGAATGCTTTCATAAAAGCAAATAAAACACGTATAATATGTACAGGGTGAGAGTGAGTGGTATATAAGCTAGGAATGATTATGTTATGTGGCAGTGACAAACATTCCCCAAACTCAGCTGTTCAGAAGAGCAAGAACTGGACATTTTCCCGCCCCCCCTTCTCGCCTTGGTGTCAATACATTTGTTCTCTAGGTCTGTGTCTCCATTGCTGTTTCACAAATAGCTTCATCTGCTGGAATAACGTTATTTTGAAATGATTGCCAGTCAGTTCTGTGGCCAAATGCAAGGGCCCTACAGGTCTGCCCCAACCTCCCAATTGTGGGCTACCAGCAGTGTTGGTGGCTGGGGCATGTGGTCACAGTGGCCATCAGACCAGAATGCATCTGAGGGCAGAGAACCCTCTTCTAAGAGCCTGGAGTCCAAGTTCTCATTTGGGCCCCAGCTGCTTGTGACTGGGGGTCGATGACCTCCCTGCTCTGGTCTATAGTTTCTCCATCAGTAAAATGTGGTTGGTAAACCCTGTCCAACCCCAGTCACAAGACCCTAGGCTACTAAGAGGTTCAGGTACCATCAGGTGTGTCAAGCATTAGATGATACATGTAAGGGGTGGTGATGAGGGTGTTTCCATATTTGTACAGAAAACCAATGTCATAACACCTCTGGTCAGTCAGTTCAGTTACTCGGTCATGTCCAACTCTGCGGCACGCCAGGCTTCCCTGTCCCTCACCATCTCCTGGGGCCTGCTCAACCTCATGCCCGTTGTGTCAGTGAGGCCATCCAACCATCTCATCCTCTGTCGCCCCCTTCTCCTTCTGCCTCTTATTTTTCCCAGCATCAGGGCGTTTTCCAATGAGTCTGCTCTCTGTCTCAAGTGGCCAAAGTATCAGAGCTTCAGCATCAGTCCTTCCAATGAATAAATGAATACGATCAACTATGACAACATCATATTCGTATTATTCTTGCAAAGAGTCCTAAGAAAACTGTAGATGACTCTCACTGCATGGAGGTGGTCTGGAGGGCTATGGGGAAATCCACCAGAAGAAGGTAACATTTGTGCTGAGCTCTAAACACAGAGGCCGCATGTTTCAGTGAAGCAAGGGACACTTGAAGGCATCTCAGGCAGAGTAGACAGCATGAGCCAAGGCCTGGAGGCCTGGACGTGCGTGGAATGCTTTCATAAAAGCAAATAAAACACGTATAATATGTACAGGGTGAGAGTGAGTGGTATATAAGCTAGGAATGATTATGTTATGTGGCAGTGACAAACATTCCCCAAACTCAGCTGTTCAGAAGAGCAAGAACTGGACAGGCTGCATGTCCATCCCTGTCTGCCGTCACCCTCCGTGTCCTCTACCCTCCAGGCCCTCCGCTGGAAGAAGAGCAGCAGTCGAGCACTACCTGTCCACTCAAGGAGGAGCGGTCACTTGAAGCTATGAAGCTTTCAGTGGGCACAAGTGACTGGGTGCTGTTACAGACGAGTAGCTAAACACCTTTTACTTAGCCGCTGTTTCCATCACTGCAGAAAGTTCTACTGGACGCCTGGTCTAGGACAAGGACTTGCAAACGATGGTCCATTGGCTGCTTGTTTTTATAAATAAAGTTTTATTAGAACACGGCCATGCTCATTCACCTGTGGATTACCCGTGATGGCTTTCACGCGGCAATGGCAGCGTTGAGAAGCACCACGGAGATCATATAGTCTACACAGCTGAATGTATTTACAGAAAAAGTTTGTTGGCACCTGGTTTAGATCATTCTCCAGTTGTCGTGGCAGAAGGAAAAAGCACCCTAGTCCATATGTACCTCTGCTCACAATTCATCGGTCAGAGTTAAGTCGTTTGTCTCCAGCCAACCACAAGGGAGCCTGGAAGCGCAATACTGACCACTTGCCCAGGCGTGGGGGAAACTGGAAACATGTAGCACTTTGTGACAGCCGCAGGGAGACAGGGCAGAAAGCGCAAGGCAGAAAGCAGATTCAGAGTGAAGGGCCCCAAGGTTTGAATCTTACGCTGTGGGGGTGGGGCCACTGTCAGAGGAAGGGCCTGGGCCCATCACTGCTGGGCGCAGCTGGAAACGGGCGAGACTGATCCAGACGGGCACCAAGGAGCACAGAGCAGAAACGGGAGGAAGATCTCAAGAGGGATGCGACGACCCGGCTCTAGACACTCTCACCGGTTCCCAGGCCCATTCCCAAGGCAGCAGAATACCGATAGCAAACATTTATACGAGTGCTTCCTGCGGGCACTGCTTTCACCGTTTGGTATACAGGCCAAGGTACCTTTCAGGACTTCCCTGGGGGCTCAGATGGTGAAGAATCTGTCTGCAGTGCAGGAAACCCAAATTTGACCCCTGTGTCGGGAAGATCCCCTGGAGAAGGAAATGGCACCCCACCCCAGTATTCTTGCCTGGAGAATCTCGTGGACAGAGCAGCCTGGCAAGCTACAGTCCGCTGAGTTCCAAAAGAGTCAGACACACTGAGTGAGTAACACCTACACTCACCCACCTTTAAACCTCTCAACAAGCGGGTGAGGTGGGGAGCATTCTATCCGCAATTTCCAAGCAAGAAATTGAGGTCCGGAGGCATGTGACCCACCCAAGGTCACACAATAAGGGAGGAGCATCTGGCTGCCCCAGGGTCCAGGGCTCAGAACAAAGTCCACCTGCAGCCATCACAGCACGCTGACCCCCAGCCCAGGCATCCTTCAGGTCCCCCGATCCGCCTCTGTTGACTCTATAGAAAACTGCCCAAATTTATGGATTATGTGGACTGTTACCTTTTACTCTCCAAAACACATTAAGTGATTTTGTCTGGAAATGTTTTACAAGCCCCAATTATGCCTCCTACATCCCCTCCCCGGCACAGCCCAGGTCCCCAGCCAGGACTGTAAAAGAGCCTTTTCTTCTTTCTAAAGCCTCTTAACTCTCTGCCCCCGGAGAGGGCTGGTTCTCCCCGAGTCTGGGAAAAGCAAAGCTCCCGTTCTGGCCCAGGGGAGGTTTTAGACGGACCATCATGTCTCAGCTCCGCTCTCCCTCTTTTCACGAGACTCTTTAATTAGGTTCAGAAACATGTTTATGATCCTGAGAACCAGCCCGTGTTATATTAGGCAAGTTCAAAGCTCCATTTCCCCCAACAACTCTCAGAACATTTCAGTAAACTCAGAGACCTGGCTCCCGGCCAGCCCTGAGCAACATCAGACTGTGGGCGAACAGCGCCTCCAGCACCTCCTGCTCCAGGCAGCTTCAGAAAGACGCTGGGCTCAGGCTGGGACAGACCTAGGTTTTCCCCCCGGCCACTCTCTACTGGCCAAGCAAGTCTGAGCATATTACTTAACATCTCTGAGCTCGGCAGTCCCAGCTGCCACCCCATGGACTATTGCCCGCCAGGCTCCTCTGTCCATGGAATTCTCCAGGCCAGACTGCTGGAGTGGGCTGCCATGCCCTTCTCCGGAGGCTCTTCCCGACCCAGGGATGGAATCCACACCAAGGCAGGAGGGTTCTTTCCCACTAGCGCCGCCTGCGAAGCCCTCGCAGACGTGGTCTCAGCTGTTCCTCACTGCTCAGAGAAACAGGCACGAATCTGCCTCTCCTTTTCACACCTGCTGAGACCAGCACCCAGTGAAGAGAGAGAACTGGCGGCGGAGGTCCCAGCGGGTCAGAGGCTGAACGAAGACGAGGACCCAAGTCAACGTCAACCTGACTCCAAGCCACTCCTGGTCACGGGACAGCGCCTCCTTCTCAGAGGCGGAGACGTGCAGCAGAGCCACCCAGCAGCTCTCAGAACAGGTCTGAGGGTGACGTGCTTCTTGGGTTTTATCAGTAGCCTCCCTTCCCTGGTTCCAAAGGCTGGACCCTCCTTTAGGAGCCAGAGGGCTCCCAGAAGCCCCGTCTCAGACTCCTCTCCCCTCTAGCACTCTCCTCGCCCCTAGCTCTCCCTCTGGTCTCTCGTGGGCTGCACTGCCCATGAGCATGGGCACCCTAGATCCCCAGTCTGGCGTGTTTGGAGCCCCTCCACCTTCCCAGCACAGCCAATGGCCCCTGTCTTCCTTCCCCACCCTCACAATGGCTGAAGGTGGCCACAGGGGCCATGAAAAGAGTGCTGGACAGCGAGTCTAGAGGCCTGGTTCTTAGCACTGCATTACAGTGTGACCTCGGGGAAATCGCCTCCCCTCTCTGGGCTTCACAACATCACACATTTCAAAATAGATTCAACCGCGTTCTCTCTTCAGGGCTGTTTCGATGTCATACCCCAAACTACACAAGGAGGCTTCTCCACCTCCAGCCAGGCTCCACCACCACTGGACCTCAGCCGTAACACCCATGCGCTCCCGAGAGTTGAGCGGAAGAAGCCTACGAAGGTCGTTAGGGTTTTTACGTCACTACGGCCAAAACTCCCTCTCGGGAGGTAAGGAGCTTTCCACTCACCGAGTCCACCTGAACTTGAAAGTCACTTCTTGCCGTTTACAGTTGCACGGCCCCAGTGCGGGGAACACCGTGCAGGCTGGGGTGGAGGAAGCTGGTCTGTCCTGTGGACACGTGCGGAAACTACCAGCACAGGTGGGCCCGGATCATGGGGGCGGGGCTAGTGTGTGGCCCCGCCCCTCCCTCAGCTGGGGCCGCGGCACCTCCCCCAGTGCGCTGGAGGTGGGCTGTCTGCTCTGGAAAGCGGGCTTGAGAAGTTGCTGGAGCCTTTTCCCTTAAATGTGCTGTTTCTAAGACACATACATAAAGTGGTGTGTATCTTCCTTTGAGTCTCTTTCCTCCTTTTTTTTTTTATTAATAATTTTATTGAGATCTGATGCACATACCGTACCCTCCCTCCACTTAAGGTATAGGCGTCAGTGGTTTTCAGTATATTTGCAGAGTTCTGCAAGCATCCTTGCAGTCAAGTTTTGAAATTTTTCATCATCCTCTGAAAGAAACCCCGCATCTGTTAGCAGTCAGTCCACATCTCTCCCCAAAGTCCCTCACCTAGTACCACTACTCTGCTTCCTGTCTGTGTGGAATGGCCTCTTCTGGACATTTCCCATCCACAGGGTCCCATACCATGTGCTCTTTACCATCTGGTCTCTCCCTCTGGTGGCTTGGACAGAAAAGAACCTGCCTGCAATGCAAGAGACCTAGGCTCAATCCCGGGGTCGGGAAGATCCCCTGGTGGAGGGAATGGCAACCTGTGTTCTAGCCTGGAGAATTCCAGGGGCAGAGGAGCTGGCCGGCTACGGTCTAAGGGGTTGCAAAGAGTCAGACACACTGAGCCGCTGACGCGTTCACTCCTTCACTGAGAATGTATTTAAGATTCATCCAGGCTGTATCACGTCTCTCTCACCTCCTCTGCCCCCACTGGTTCCCCAGCTCACCCAGGAGGGCAGCAGCCTGTAGCCACGGGCTCACCTCTTTGTCAAGGCTTCCCAAAAACCAGGCTCCCCTCACTCCGGAATGCTCCCTCTGCGGTCTATGCAGGCAATCAGCGCAAGGCCCCCTCGGCCCCCTGCCTCCTGCCCCAGGAAATACATTTCTCAGTTCTTTCCACAATTTGAAAGGTTTTAAGACAAACTGACCTGCTGTTGACAGCACTAATTCCTTTCTTCCTCTCCATTGCTCCTGTCTCTTTTCTCTCTTTTTTTTCCCTGAAGGAATTTTTTTTGATGTGTGTGTATGGGTTTTCTCCCAGCCTCCAGCTGTCACTTTGGTATGGGGATTGATGTCAGGTAGCTCTTACTGGCTCCCGCTGTATTCCGATTGCTTCATGCACAGTATCTCACGCTCTCTCCGTGGGGCAGGCAGCATCAACCCTGTCTTATCAAGGCAGACGCTGCGGCTCACGCAGACCCTGGGATTTCCTGAGGTCACCTCCAGCAGAGAGCAGAGTCAGAACTGGACCCTGGTCTGTTTTGCTATTCCGCCTCCCCAGGAACCAACACTGGGGGCCCGTGGGTGGCGGTTCTTACAGTGGCTTTCCCTTAGACAAGATGAGAACCCTGCAGAGTCCGGGGCACTCACTGCCATGCACGTCCACGCACATTACTCGGAGAAGGTCACCAGAAGCCCTCCTTGCAAGAACGAGCCCACGAGAACAGCTTTACGGCTGTGAGCTCAGAGGCGGGTGTTTAAAGACCTGCTTCCTAGCACTCTGTTACAATCATGCATGAAATAAACCATTCATCAGCTCATCACTTACCTCTCTGCACTTTCTCCCTGGGTATGACAGGTTTGATGGCTCCTTGTCACCAACAGAAGCACTCCCAACGTCCTCCATGTGGCACGAACGGTCCTTCAAGGTCAGGGGACCTACCTTCTCTGACACAGGGTCCCTGTGATGCCCTCCCGCATCCTCATTTTCCACTTCTCAAAAACTGTCAAAAGATAACATTAGGCAGAAATACGTATCAACCAAGGTTTCATGTGTGGGATGCACTGGATTATAAAACAGGGTCAGGGAGGAGCCAAGCCAGGTGACTCCTGAGCTGGGAGCTGAGGCTGCAGCCTGGGGCAGCGGCCAGAGGGATTCCACGTGGATCAGTGTGTGGTCAGATCTGTGGGTTAGATCCGAAAGCACGGAGGGGTAGTGAAGTAGGAGTCAAGGTCCACGAAAGTCCATTTAGTCAAAGCTATGGTGTTCAAGTAGTCATGTACAGATGTGAGAGCTGGGCTGTAGAGAAGGCTGAGCATCAGAGAATCGATTTGTGGTGCTGGATTCCAACGGTGGCGCTGGAGAAGACTCTTGAGAGTCCCTGGGACTGCAAGAGGTCAAACCAGTCCATCCGAAAGGATATAACCCTGAATACTGCAAGGACTGATGCTGAAGCTGAAGCTCCAATACTTTGGCCACCTGATGTGAAGAGATGACTCACTGGAAAAGACCCTGATGCTGGGAACGATTGAAGGCGAAGGGCGGCAGAGGAGAAGACGGTCGGATGGCATCACTGACTCAGCGGACATGAATTTGAACAAACTCTTGGAGACTGACAGGGCTAGAGGAGCTCAGGGTGCTGCAGTCCATGGGGTCACAAAGCGTTGAACACGACTTAGCGACTCAACAATAACAAAGATGACAAGGGGCAGAGGCAGTTAACTGTGAGGCAACTGGGAACGGAGCTGCGAGGAGAATGGAGAATGGAGGTGCACATCAGTGACCGGCAGTCGTAGTGAACTCGGCTCCAGTTCCAGGGAACCCAGGTGTCGGGGAGCCGGAACCGGGTTCCCAGCAGGAGGGGCCACGTCTCAGCGACTCTGCTCTAGGGCTGGGGCCCCACCGGGCAGCCGGGTCCGCCAGCCCCAAGGAGAAAGCATGAAGTCATCTGTTTACACCACCTCCACTCCGACCTGTTTTTCTCTCTCTGTATACAACTCTCTGCAGACGATTCCTGATTATCATCCCTCAGAAACTTCCGGTTTCAGACCAGAGTCTCCAGCCAGGCCAGGGAGGAAGGATGAGGGGGGCCTCAGGGGACTCAGGGGCTGCGGAACCCACACTTTGGCTAAGACCTTCCTTTTCAGGGGGCCTGGAAATCCCCATTCCTGCTGCATCCCCCGGCAACGTCCTCTGCCGGACTTCCAGGCCAGACTTCCGGCTGCTCCAGGGTGCCCCCCGCGTTACCCACCCTGCGTCCCTGAGCTCACCTCCTGGCTTGGTCCAGGCAGCCCATTCCTCGTGGAGCCATGGAGAAAAACACAGGCCAGAGTCAGGCCAGAGGGTTCAAGTCTCGACCCTGCTCTCTGTGCCTCAGTTTTCTTCTATTTAAAAATAATTGGGGGCTTCCCTGGTGGTCCAGTGGGTAAGGACACCTCCGTGCAGTGCAAGGGGTGCCGGTTGGATCCCTGGCCTGGGAAGATCCCACGTGCCGCGGAGCAGCTGGACTCATGTGTCCAATTATCGAGCCGGAGCTCTGGAGCGCATGCGCCCAGAGCCGGCGCTCTGCAGCGAGAGAGGCCACCGCGATGGGAGGCCCACACGGGCCAAAGAACAAAGATGGATGAAAATAGACAAATGAAAGACCAATGGAAGTGGCCCGCGCGCCCCCCTCCCTCCCCAACCCAGCCCCCGCCCCCCGCCAAAAATAAAATAAAAATAAAAATAATTGACCTTTTAGAAGTAATAAATAATCCTGCCATTCATCAAGTAGCCTTCACAGGTGGGGCGGGCTCTGATGGCTTACCCCATTGCCTAGGGAGAACAGCGATCTCCTGGGTTAAAGATTAGAAACAAGGCCTGTGAAGGCCAGCTCAGGACAAGCAGGGCATGGCTGCCCCCCCATCTCGGCCTCCCTCCTCCCACACCTGCCTGCCCTGGGTCATCGCTCCCAGTGGCCCCAGAACATCAGCTGCTTCAATCCCCTGGTGTCCTGGGGCTTTTCCAAGACAGGGACAGGCCGTAACTCAGCAACATAGTGCCGCCACCCCCAACATATTTCTTTATATATATATAGAGAGAGAGAGAGAGAGAGAGAGTTTGTTTTTCATAGCAAATGGTGCCCTTGACAGACTTTGAGGTTTCAGAGCTAGCATTTGGTTAAGTGGTTTGTGTCATTTGATTCTCCTGCTGGCCCCAGCAGGAAGCTCAGTGCATCAAGTGTTTGTTGAGTGAATAAACGAGTGAGAAGAGAGACCTTCAAAGGGACGCTGACCTGGGGTGAAGAGTAGGAAACCAGCCAGAGCGGGGGCTCACTGGTGGTCTCCGCTGTTGAGTGAAAAGAGCCAGAAAGCCTGTCCTCTGCCCTCCCCCTGTCCCTCCCACCTCCCCACATCCCGATTCTGTCTCCCCACTCCCCCTCCACGCGGGAGCCCCGCTGTTTGCTCACTTCCACAGGCAGGTCTGCCATCCAGATCCCAGCCACGTTCAGAAGGCGCTCACAGTTGCTTTTATAGTTTTAAACAAGGTCCCCACATGTTAGTTCTCGGGATGCTGCTTTGACTGGGTGAGGAATTCTTTTCTTTCTTCCTAGACTGGAATTTGCAACGTGTGTTCCCAACCCGCCCCCTTCAGACTCCAGGGAAATGAATTCTGGGCATGCCTGCTTCTTCCAGCAAGCCTCGCCTGATCCAAGGACAGTCATTAACTTATTTTTCTAAGTAATCCTCTGCTGAAAGCTGTGAGCCGCCTGGGGTGGATGAGAGCGGGGTTTTCGAGCACAAACACATTGGACGTGCCGCTCACGCCTGGACAGACGGCTCCGCGGGAGGAAGGAGGGACACAGAGATGCGGGTTCACTCCCGAAACAGGATACAAATAGCTTTTTCAAATCCAGCTGCGTTCTCATCCGATGCTTTTGTCTCTGCCTGGGGAGCACTTCATCAGTCTGCTCATCACTCACATTCAGATCTCTGTTGTCATCAGAGGCTTCTGCCCTTATCAAATCAGATTAATGGGGGAAACAGCCTCTCACCTACGTTCTCAAGCACAACACCCTGCAAAAAAATCCTGACACCTGGTCCGAGACTGCGTGTATTTGACCAAATCCCTTGAGGGCTTGCTCCCCTGGCTCTTCTCCGCCTGTTCTTTCTCCAACCAAATCCTCCTGCTGATCATCCTGTTAGGCTCCTGATAGGCCAAAATACACTTGCACCAGGATTTCCCAGGTGGTGCAGTTGATAAAGAATCCGCCTGCCAATGCAGGAGACACAAGAGTCGCAGCTTCGATCCCCGGGTCTGGAATGCGACCTGGAGGAGGAAATGACAGTCCACTCCAGGATTCTTGTCTGGACAATTCCACAGACAGAGGAACCTGGCAGGCTACAGTCCGTGGGGTCACAAAGAGTCAGACACGCCTGAGCTCTCCACACACATGCGCGCATGCACACACACACACACACACACACACACACACACACACACTTTGCCCCAGGTGTTCCTAAACCTGAAGCAGCCTTCCCCAATTTTCTGACAACAAATTCACACCCGCTTTCACACATCCTGATCAGACTTTGCTGCTCCCAAACACCTGCCTCTGCCCCCCGACTTAGTGTGTTGAAATTATTTATGTCACAGCTGACTCTCCTCTCCTCTCTTGCATCCTCTCCCTCCCGTGAACCTAGCTCCCTCCTCTCTGTTCCCCCAGAGCCTGCACTTGGTCGGTCTGGAGCCCCCGCTTGTTTGGTCAATGGGAGACAATGACTGAATGCGTGTCTCCTTGAGCTGGGCACTGGGATAAAATGTTGTCACTTGAAACAGGAAGAATAAAAGGTAAGTTTCAAGGTCCCAGCCTCAAGGAGTATATGGAGATGTTTATCTTAACAAAATTCAATAAGGATTACCCATAGTAAAAAAGAAAAAACAGCTTAAAACTCAGCATTCAAGAGACTAAGATCAAGGCATCTGGTTCCAACACTTCATGGAAAATCAATGGGGAAAAGTGGAAACAATGACAGGCCTTATTTTCTTGGGCTCCAAAATCACTGTGGACAGTGACTGTAGCTACGAAATTAAAAGACACTTTCTCCTTGAAAGGAAAGCTATGATAAACCTAGACAACATATTAAAAAGTAGAGACATCACTTTGCCAGAAAAGGTTCATATAGACAAAGCTATGGTTCTTCCAGTAGTCATGTGCAAATGTGAGAGTTCAACCACAGAGAAGGCTAGTGCCAAAGAAGTGATGCTTTCAAACCATGGTGCTGGAGAAGACTCTTGAGAGTCTCTTGGACAGCAAGGAGACCAAACCAGTTGATCCTAAAGGAAATCAACCCCGACTATTCATTGGAAAGACTGATACTGAAGCTGAAGCTCCAATGCTCTGGCCACCTGAGGCGAAAAGCCGACTCACTGGGAAAACCTTGATTCTGGGAAAGATTGAGGGCAGGAGGAGAAGGGAGCGACAGAGAACGAGATGGCTGGATGGCATCACCAACTCAGTGGACATGAGTTTGAACGAACTCTGGGAGATGGTGAAGGACAGGGAAGCCTGGCATGCTGCAGTCCATGCTGCAGAGTCAAACACTTAGCAAATAAACAACAGCAAAATACCATAAAAATACAAAGGGATTGGGGCAGAGCTCCATTCTTGGTACAGTTTCCAGGAACGGATTTGAGCATGCATGCAGAGAACTCCCACTTCACACAACATGTGTGTTCCTCACCAAATGAGCACCTGGATAAAGGGGAGGAGGCCGTCCCTGTAGACCAGGTGGTCAGAGAAGACCTCCTGAAGGAGGTGGACTTGGCAAGATCTTGAAGGATGGACTTAAGATAGAGGCACTGAAGGCATAGGGCATGGAATGAGCAGAGCAAAGAGGTAGGAAAGGGAGTTCAGAAAACTGGCCCCTGAAAAGAAAAGTACAAAAAGAGTTTACCTTCCAGAGGGTTCTGTCATAAGACCTTACAGAGGCTGTGTTTCATTTTTTAAATTTCAAATAAAGTATGCAGTGCCTCAGGTCCTGATCAAGGGCCACTCTCCCCGACCTTCCTCCTGATGGGCTGATGGGACACCCACGAAATGTTTCTTAATACTTTTGTCTGAATTTAGTTTGAGGTATTTCTGCTTCATATTCTTCAGTGTGTGTGCTCAATAGTCAGTCGTGTCCGACTCTTTGTGAACGCATGAACTGGAGCCCGCCGGGCTCTTCTGATTTCTCAGGCGAGAACACTGGAGTGGGTTGCCATTTCCCCCTCCAGGGGATCTTCCCAACCCGAAGACTGAACCTGCATCTCCTGTGTCTCCTGCATTGGTAGGTGGATTCTTTTTTTTTTTTTTTTTTTTTAATCATGCCTTACATTTTTTTTTAAATTTTGGCCTCTTTTATTGTTTTATTTATTTATTTATTTATTTTCATTCATCTTTGTTCTTTGGCCTGTGTGGGCCTCCCATTGCAGTGGCCTCTCCTGTAGCAGAGCACCGGCTCTGGGCACATGCGCTCCAGAGCACTGGCTCGTAATTAGACACACCCGTCCAACGGTTCCTCTCACGTGGGATCTTCCTGGGCCAAGGATCGGACCGGCGCCCCTTGCACTGCAAGGCGGACTCTTTATCCACTGGACCACCAGGGAAGCCCCAGGCAGATTCTTTATCACGGAGTCATCAAGGAAGTCCATATTCTTCAGTACCCTTTGCTAAAGTGTAGGGCGGTGAAGGGGAACCAACATAAGCCTGGCAGATGCACGTTCACAGCCTGACTCTACAGCCTTCCAGCTAGGAGGCCTCGAGCATCGCCACCGTCATCAATGTCACCGTCGTCTTCACCATTGTCATTGCTGACCTCCACCTCATGCTGGCTCTGCATCAGGCTCTGTTCTCAGCCTCTACGACAACCCTGTGCAGCCGACAGTCCCCACTTTACAGATGAGGAAACAGAGGCGCAGAGAGCACCTAATTTCCCCAAAGTCACCTGTCATCAACAGTGGCAGAGCTGGGATTTGAACCATGGTCCTCACACTGGAACGTCAGTCGCCTCGATGATGAAACGAAGACCACAGTGAATCAACACTAGTTGTCATTAGGATGTGACAGGAAGTTATCCTCTGTCGCTGTGGGTTCTCGAGAATGAAAACAAAGTCCGTTGGATATTTTCAGAAGCATCACCTCCTCCTGCTGCTAAAGTGATTCAGGTTGAATCTCAGCAGGAGCGGATTTTCTGGAAGAAGTCTTCCTCTGCACTCATCTTTAACAATTTTCTTTGTTTCTAAAGAAGTCATCCTGTGCGTTTATCAATTCCCTGCTACCCACAAATTCTTTTCATCTCCCAGCCCTCAACTTGCAGCCTCCAATGTGCAACCTTGGATGGGCAAACATACAAACAGCTGCTTTCTCAGAGAATCCCAGTCTAGGAGCCTCAGCCAGCCTGCTCCGATGTCTCCTCTGCGCATGTCAGAAAAGCCTCCTGGATGCGGCAAGGACTGTTTGGGTCTAACGCGTCTGGAGCTTTTCCATGCGTCTGTCTCATACAGGAGGTAGAAAGTTCATATCAAGACCACCAAGCCTCTCTCGCTCTAGATATTACCTGCCAAGGCCCCCTCCAAAAATACAAGAGACCCGAGTGTGGCAGGCATGGAATCCTTGGCAAGCAAAGACCCGTTCCGTCCATATATGGAATTTGATGCCTCTAATAATAACAAACATGCAAGTTGATAGCATTTCCCCCCCTTCTTGCCTCCTATGCACCGAGCACTGTTTGAGGTCGTTCACAGCCATTTTAATAGCATGATTATAATCTCTCTATGGATGAAGCACTTGTTGGAAGCCTGCCCCACCCCCACGTCACAGATGAGGAAATTGGCATCTCCCTTCCCTCAGTGACCCTATAAATAAACAACACTCGGTGCCTGGTACAGGAAATGCTCTGTGTATCAGGGAAAATCATTCACCAAGGCAAGCGCAAAGGTTATGAGCACCTCGCAGTGGAGTGTATTATCACCAGCTGAAGCATGACAATGCTCAGCCACCCCAGGCCAGGGTGTGTCAGCATGGGGGTGAATGAGTAGCTTTCCCACGCCTCCCTTGCCTGTTCCCAAGAGCTGAGGCTGCCCAGAGAGAGCATTTGACCTCCTCCTCTGCTCCCTGGGGAGAGGTCACGGCATGACTGCACCTACAGAGAGGATGGGCAGAGGGAGGGTGAGCCTGGGGGGCCCAGCCATGGAGAGCTGACTGAGGAGGTCTGCGGGCGTGGGGTTCGCTCTGGACCCCAGTGCCTAGATTCACGCCCGGCACACAGCAGGTACCCAATCCATACGGGATGAACGAATGAATGAATGAGTTAAGTAACCTGCTCATCAGCTAGCAGAGTTGGAATTTGAACCCAGAGTTACCTCTTGAGGTTTCTCAAAGCAGTTACCTCCAAAAGCTACTCCGATACAGATGATCTCAAGATGTCTGGAGAGCCTTCACCTGCAACGGTGAGAGAAGCAAGACTGGCCTCATGGGAAGCCCACGGTCTTGTGACCAGAGACCCAGGCCCTGCTCCAGCCGCAGCCACCCCGGCTGTGTGGCCCTGCGGAAGTCTTCTCTTGTCTGGTCCTCACTTTACCCAGAAGTGGAGTTCTTAATGCCTGCCTGCTCCCACGGAGAGATGAATCAGATAGGGCATACACGCGAGCCTTATTAATTGCAAGGGCAAATGAAGACAACTTCGGATATATGGAATTGATCCCCCTCTAAAAAGGTGTGGCAGGCATGGAATCCTTGGCAAGCAAAGACCCGTTCCGTCCATATATGGAATTTGATGCCTCTAATAATAACAAACATGCAAGTTGATAGCATTTCCCCCCCTTCTTGCCTCCTATGCACCGAGCACTGTTTGAGGTCGTTCACAGCCATTTTAATAGCATGATTATAATCTCTCTATGGATGAAGCACTTGTTGGAAGCCTGCCCCACCCCCACGTCACAGATGAGGAAATTGGCATCTCCCTTCCCTCAGTGACCCTATAAATAAACAACACTCGGTGCCTGGTACAGGAAATGCTCTGTGTATCAGGGAAAATCATTCACCAAGGCAAGCGCAAAGGTTATGAGCACCTCGCAGTGGAGTGTATTATCACCAGCTGAAGCATGACAATGCTCAGCCACCCCAGGCCAGGGTGTGTCAGCATGGGGGTGAATGAGTAGCTTTCCCACGCCTCCCTTGCCTGTTCCCAAGAGCTGAGGCTGCCCAGAGAGAGCATTTGACCTCCTCCTCTGCTCCCTGGGGAGAGGTCACGGCATGACTGCACCTACAGAGAGGATGGGCAGAGGGAGGGTGAGCCTGGGGGGCCCAGCCATGGAGAGCTGACTGAGGAGGTCTGCGGGCGTGGGGTTCGCTCTGGACCCCAGTGCCTAGATTCACGCCCGGCACACAGCAGGTACCCAATCCATACGGGATGAACGAATGAATGAATGAGTTAAGTAACCTGCTCATCAGCTAGCAGAGTTGGAATTTGAACCCAGAGTTACCTCTTGAGGTTTCTCAAAGCAGTTACCTCCAAAAGCTACTCCGATACAGATGATCTCAAGATGTCTGGAGAGCCTTCACCTGCAACGGTGAGAGAAGCAAGACTGGCCTCATGGGAAGCCCACGGTCTTGTGACCAGAGACCCAGGCCCTGCTCCAGCCGCAGCCACCCCGGCTGTGTGGCCCTGCGGAAGTCTTCTCTTGTCTGGTCCTCACTTTACCCAGAAGTGGAGTTCTTAATGCCTGCCTGCTCCCACGGAGAGATGAATCAGATAGGGCATACACGCGAGCCTTATTAATTGCAAGGGCAAATGAAGTATCTTTCGAGCCAAGCCCCCACGGAGTTCAGTGTCCCCATGCTGCGTGACTTTAGGGTGATTCTGTCACGTAGATATCATCTGTGTGAATCTCTGTGCCCCTGGGAATTGGTCAGTCCCCAGCCTATGCAACTGGACTCAGCGGCTCTAAATCAGGGTCTGTTTTTGGTGGGAACACGAACTCAGTACTATGGTGAGCAAGATGACAGAAACGCCGTCCCCGGTCCCCAGGAGCTCTCAGAAAGGAAATGCAGGTTTCCAGAGAGTGGGGCTGGAGACGTCGCCCTGGGCCTGGCCTGGCAATCTGTGCGCAGTGAGCCCAGCAGATCAGAGGACCAGAGAGAGGTTCTGCCCCAAGAGACAAAATCCAGGGTTCAGATGCTTTTCTCCATCGTCCAAGCCCAGAGGGTTGCCTGCTTTTCTTCTCACCCGGGGATGGCTCGGTGCTTAGCTCACTGGGAGGGTGTGGGAGCAACTGGCAAGGAGAGAGTCACCGCCTGGTTGCCAACTCCTACCCTGCCCTCACTCTCCTCTCCCACAGCCTCACAGTGCCGTGGGGGGAGCTCAGAGCCACTAGTCAGACCCTGCGAGCCTGAGAGCAGGGGGCCCACCCAGGGCATCGGATTTACCAGAGCAGTTCTCCGGGCCAAGCCTGGATGCCCCTCCCGATGATGTCCTTCCGGTGCCCGGTAACGGACTCGTGCGACCATTGGACTTCCCTGGAATGCGGGGAGGAATGCCACCCCGTCAAACCATCAGAGTTGGAATTTGAACCCAGAGTTACCTCTTGAGGTTTCTCAAAGCAGTTACCTCCAAAAGCTACTCCGATACAGATGATCTCAAGATGTCTGGAGAGCCTTCACCTGCAACGGTGAGAGAAGCAAGACTGGCCTCATGGGAAGCCCACGGTCTTGTGACCAGAGACCCAGGCCCTGCTCCAGCCGCAGCCACCCCGGCTGTGTGGCCCTGCGGAAGTCTTCTCTTGTCTGGTCCTCACTTTACCCAGAAGTGGAGTTCTTAATGCCTGCCTGCTCCCACGGAGAGATGAATCAGATAGGGCATACACGCGAGCCTTATTAATTGCAAGGGCAAATGAAGTATCTTTCGAGCCAAGCCCCCACGGAGTTCAGTGTCCCCATGCTGCGTGACTTTAGGGTGATTCTGTCACGTAGATATCATCTGTGTGAATCTCTGTGCCCTGGGAATTGGTCAGTCCCAGCCTATGCAACTGGACTCAGCGGCTCTAAATCAGGGTCTGTTTTTGGTGGGAACACGAACTCAGTACTATGGTGAGCAAGATGACAGAAACGCCGTCCCCGGTCCCCAGGAGCTCTCAGAAAGGAAATGCAGGTTTCCAGAGAGTGGGGCTGGAGACGTCGCCCTGGGCCTGGCCTGGCAATCTGTGCGCAGTGAGCCCAGCAGATCAGAGGACCAGAGAGAGGTTCTGCCCCAAGAGACAAAATCCAGGGTTCAGATGCTTTTCTCCATCGTCCAAGCCCAGAGGGTTGCCTGCTTTTCTTCTCACCCGGGGATGGCTCGGTGCTTAGCTCACTGGGAGGGTGTGGGAGCAACTGGCAAGGAGAGAGTCACCGCCTGGTTGCCAACTCCTACCCTGCCCTCACTCTCCTCTCCCACAGCCTCACAGTGCCGTGGGGGGAGCTCAGAGCCACTAGTCAGACCCTGCGAGCCTGAGAGCAGGGGGCCCACCCAGGGGCATCGGATTTACCAGAGCAGTTCTCCGGGCCAAGCCTGGATGCCCCCTCCCGATGATGTCCTTCCGGTGCCCGGTAACGGACTCGTGCGACCATTGGACTTCCCTGGAATGCGAGGGAGGAAATGCCACCCCCGTCAAACCATCAAAACAAATTAAAACCCTTACAAACCCTTTCATTGCCCCGTGGGCTGAGCTGCCTGGAATCTGGGGAAAATACCGCGCGAGGCTTGTTTGACACCAACGCAGTTCAGCCTGGAGGTCCCGGCCCCCGCAATCGTGCTCCCTGGGGGCCTTGGCCCCCACCCTGCCGGTGCACCTTCGGTCGCAGTGCTCAGGCTTTCCGCACCTGTTCCGACTGTCCTCTCTCTGATCGCAGCAGCCTGCTGCCGCGTGGCCGCCCACTCGGCGCTCTGCGGTCCTGGAGGGAAGGAACTGGGCTTGTGCGGACCCGAAGCCCGACCCCGCTGCCGAGCCGAGAGGGGACGGCTCAGCTCGGCCCGCCCTGGGTGGCACCCTGACCGTCTGGCCCGAGTCAGGTGCAAACCCCGCAGCCGCCCTCGCCCCTCCTCCTGCCGGTGCCCACCGGGCTGGCACGACATCAAGGTCCCGTTCCGAGCAGCCTGGAACGGCTCGCATGGGGCCCAGGGTCCCAGCTCCTCATTAGGCGGTGGCAGCGCTCGCCTAAGCGCTTTAATGTGGCGCAAAGGCGTGTTTCAGGCTTCTTTTCAGAAGGAAAAAGTTAATAACGTGAAAGCTTTATTACCTCTCTCGTCCCCCCTGCGAGACATGCCCTTCGGTCGTGCAACGTGGGGCTAGTTAAGGCCACAGCCCGGGATTTCCTCCTCTCCGGGAGCGAGCGTAATTACACCCTCGCCGAGCCAGGCCGTAAAGCCGCGGCGCACCCAGCCTCGGCCTCGGAGGCCGGCGGAGGCCGGCGAGGTGTCGGCCGCCCGGCCCGGGTCTGCAAAGCAGAAACATATGGAGAATCCATTACCTGCTCTACAAAGGAGGCGGCCTTGCTAATAAACGTATTTACTGGGTTAAATAAATACGGCGAGGGTTGTTAAAAGCCTGGCCTGTGACTTAAAGTCACCAACATTTTTCACTTGTCAGAAAGGGGCTTTTGGAAGCTTTCAGGCGGCCTGCCTTCCTGCCCATGTTTATGCGTCCACGGTGCCCCCTCGGCTCCTCCTGATCACTGAGAAAGAAAGGGTCTTTGTTTGGAGGCGTGGAGCCCCTACGGGTGGGCAGGCGGATACACACAGGCTGTGTGCGCCGGCGGCCTCGGGAGCGGGGCTCCTGCCCCGAGCGGGTGCCCATCGGAGCCCTGTGGCAGGACGTCATTCCAGGGCCGTGTGTCATCGGAGGAGAAGGCTCGAGCCCGATGGAAAAACAGCACTGGGACAGAGAAAGACAAATATCACAGGACACCACTTACATGTGGAGTCTGACTAAATGAGACAAATGAACGTATTTACAAACCAGAAAAAGACTCACAGACACAGAAAACAAATGCGTGTTTACCCAAGGGGCACATGGCGGGAGGGAGGGGTAAATGAGGAGGTTGCAATTAACAGATGCCTACTACTATATATGAAAGAGAGGAGCCACCAGGTCCTACTGCATAACGCAGGGGACTGTATCCCATGTCCAGTAATAACCTAAAATGGAAAAGAATCTGGAAAAGAATAGACATACATATGTGTCTAACAGAATCACCTTGCTATACAGAGAGTGGCTCAGCTGGTAAAGAACTTACCTGCCATGCAGGAGACCTGGGTTCTCTCCCTGGGTCAGGAAGATTCCCTGGAGAAGGAAATGCCAACCCACGCCAGTATTCTTGCCTGGAGACTTGGACAGGGGACCTGGTGGGCTACAGTCCGTGGGGGTCACAAAAGAGGTGGACACGACTGAGCAATTAACACATACATCGACTGTACTTCAATTTTTAAAAAAAGCATTTGCCAATATGACACTGGATTATTATATAGGTTCGTTGCTATCTCCTTTAAAAAAATAATATGGAAAAATATGCATGACATATAATTTTAACCATTTTAAGGTGCACATTTCAGTGGCGTTCAGTACCTTCACAATGCTGTACTGTCCGGGTCCAGAACATTCTCATCACCGCACCGATAAGCAGCCATTCTCCGCTTTCCTCAGCCTCTGATTCCGACAGTCACTAGTCCACTATCCGTCTCTATGGATGTGGCTCTTCTGGGACAGTTCAGATGAACGGAGCCTTACGACACGTGACCTTCCAAGTCCTTCCCTCTCCCCTAGCGCAGTCTCGTCAAGGCTCATCCACGGTAGACCATGTACTTCATTCCCTTTTCTGGCCGAGTAATAGTCCATCATGGGCAGACCATATTTTGCGTTTCCATTTATCCAGTGGTGAACAACTGGGCTGTTTCCACCTTTCGACCATTGTGAATGACGCCTCTGTGAACGTGTGCAGGGGCTTGTTGGAGCACCTGTTTTCAGGTCTTTGGGGAGAGACCCAGGAGGGGGTTGGTGAGCCGTATGATAATATTATGTGTAACCGACTGAGAAGTTGCCACCTCTGTTTGCACAGTCGTTTGTACCTGGCTAGAAGCAGACAAATAAGGAGATATTTTTCATTCAAAATTTCCAGGTCTGAGAAGACAGATGACATTTGCAAAGGTGAGAGAAGGCAGTTAAGATTGTACTCTGCCCCAGGCACCTAATTCCCATAGCACCCCATCACCCCTCAAAAAATGGAGACCACGATCCTCGTTTTACAGACCAGGAGGCCGGGGGGGTTATGGTCACCCCAGATACAGGCTCCAGGGATTTAGCATCTATCTGAACCTGACTCACAGACTGCAGAATCGTGTGTATTCTTTTCGTCCCTCTAGATTTGAGGATGTAGGATAAAATGACATAGGCCCCCGGCCCCAAGAAAGTCCAGTGGCCCTTGTTAAATGACAGCTTGTTAAATAACATCCTAAGGAACGTCACACAGCAGGGCAGCGGAGGACCTGGTCAGCAGCTGTCTGCTTTGCACGCGGGGAGCCTGTAGGAGAGGACACTCCCGGAGACCCCACCGGGATCCAGCCAGGAGAGCGCGCGGCTTCTGACGTCACACACCCGAAGGCACTAGTGTGGGCGTGGATGCCGTGCTGGCCTACTTGTTCTTAGCCGAAAGAGCTTATTTTCCTCCAAAACAGAGATGATACCATCAAGGTAATATGTGTTGGTTCCAGAAAGATGGTACGTGACACACATAAGCCCTCTTCTGTGTTCCTTGTTGTGTTCGACCTCACGTCTAGACCCTGTCGACGGGAGAAGGGTCCCGGGGAGAGCCGTTGCTAGAGGCCAGCGTCAGGTGGTGATTTCCACTTCCTCATTGACCATATTATTTAGTTTACCTTCTCCTCTGAATTTTATGGTCTTACACCCATGAATTTCTCTGAACATATTTTACCTTTATTTTTGTTTCTCTTTAATCCTTTGGCTTCTTATTTGTCAGTGACTTCCCCCACACACCCTTCCTTGATACCTGCACGTGCCTCTGGTGACGAGTCTTCATCTCTCTAACCGTAAGCAGTCCCCACCGCCTGGCAGATACCCCAGCAGCCAAAGAAGGCGTCCGGATTTTGGTATCACAAGACCTGAACTCAAAGCCCAAGAGCAGGACTAGCCATGTCCATGTAGCTAAACAAGCTAAACGCCACAGCCTGTCCGAGCCTCTGTTTCCTCACCTGCAATGATAAGCAAATCATTGTTATGAAGATGCTCTAATTAAACAGTATCATTTCTGAAAGCCCAATACCAAGCTCTTGCCTTGGTGTGAGTAACCAACCTCCCATTTACTGTCTTATTCAGATGGGAGACGGGGCATTGGGAGGAGGGCTGTGAAGAGGAGAAGAAAACACTTTAAACTGAAATAATGCCGTGAAACCCAGAATGTGCTACCCATAGAGATCAACCCTATAGGGATAAGCCATTATTTAGACATTCGACATTCATTACAACTCAATCCTATTGCATTCCAAATTGTGGATAATCAAAGGCACCCTTACAGCTTAAGGGGTGTTGGCAAACTGATAAATTTAAAAGTGCCACAGTTTGGTGCAGTGCCTCCTGCCCTCAAGTCCCCATAGGTGGGAAAGAAAGTCTTCAACAGCCTCCAGATCCACGTTCTTCTACTTCCCTGTTTGGAGGAAAACGAGTGAGTTTTCTAAGGAAACTGCCTCCCCCTGGGAACAGAAAAAGGCCTTTAGAGATAATGAGCAGAAGTTCGCCATCAACTTGATGCATGTCAGAGCCTCCAAAGATGAGCTGTGTGCAGCAAACGGCCTTCTTTCAAGTCCTGTTTATGGTTGGTTAAGTAAGCAATGGAGTGATCTGTCACCTCCGCTCTCCAGCCCCTGAGCCAAGAGAGCAACAAGCCAATCTGATGTGAAATGATTTGGACAGTAAGTAAATAAATCCCACCTTGATAAGCTGGCCCCTGCTGAGGCTCTCCCACGGGCCCTAAACATTTTGATTTAGGACTGATGAGGGCTTCCCAAGGGGAGGCCAGATAGTCCTCTCCTCTGGAGGTCCCTGCAAAGAGGACCTCACCTCATCTGTTGCTGATCGTTTAGCCAGGAAAGGGTAACTGGGGAAAGGGGTGAACCAGGAGGGTCTTTTAGGTTTTCTCCACTTAAGGAATCTTAGGGACAATATCCACTTCCCATTAAAGGCAACTAACTCAGCTTGGCAGTGTGGGTCCAGCATGGGACTCGCACTGAGTTTCTGTTCAACTGATGCACTGATGGACAGATTGATTCGTTTCAAGGTTGCTTTCCCCGGGCGATTTTCATATATCTAATGAATGATCTATCTGCTGCCTGAATGGCAGATTACTGAAGCAGGACGTAGAGACACCACCTCACCACTTCGGTACTAAGGAGTCTCTCTTCCTGCCTGGGGAGTCTCTTGTGTTCTCGGTGGAAACTTTTTTCTTTCCCCAGTGAGACGTGGAAATGTTTTATTTATGTGTAGCTTTTCCTAGGTTTATACCTATTTCCTAATCACTAACCATTCTAAAACGCTGCCCCAAACCAAGAAGCTATTTCCTTTAAAATGCCTCTAAGCTAACAGGTTGCTTTTTTTATAGGGTTTGGAACTAGTCCAAGCTCTTCTCCAATGTTGTATCTCATTCGACGCTGAGAGGTGTCCCCTGGCACTGTGCTTATGACTGTAGGCAATGCCCTAGACAGCTAGATTGCCTGGTTGTGAATGCTGGCTCCATGCTTATCAATCCTATGACACTGGGCAGGTTCTTTACCGGCTCTGTGCTTTACTTTCCTCACTGGGACAGTGGGAATGCGTGTAACTAACTTGCAGAGTTGTCTTGAAGCTTAAATGAGTTTATCAGTGTGACGCATGTACGATAGTGAGGGTTTGTTGTCTTTCCTGAAACTCACAGCAAATCAAAAGGTGAAGAAGCTAATACAGCGACTCCCATTTGGTTGATGAAAAAGGTGAGAGGTTTTCCAAAGCATGTGGTGAGGGGTCAGTCAGGCTCAGGCCAGAGCCCAGATGTCCCTGCATCCCAGCAAGGGCTCTTCCCAGTCACCAAATTTCAGCTCAGCTACTACCTAATACTACTCAGTGTTGAGAGGGCTAACTGTGGTCCTAGGTTATGCATACCTGAAAAATTCCTAGAGAGCTTTGCCTGGAACATGAGAATTTCAGCTGTCGCACAGGTCCACAAAGATGGGGCTCACCCAGCAAGCTTTTTGGGAGGATAGCAGAGTCATCCTCCATTCTCTTCCTTTTCAATTTGAATTTCGAGTATAGTGGTACTTATTGATATCTTTCTCTCTTTTACTTTCTTTTTTTTTTTTTTAACTACTAAGAGATACACTTACTTTTCTTTTTAGAAACATTCATATTTCTTTAGATCATAATGGTAAACATTGTGCAGCATGTGCGTGCTCAGTCGTGTCTGACTGTTTATGGCCCCGTGGACTTCAGCTTTCCAGGCTGCTCTGTCCATGGAATTCTCCAGGCAAGAATACTGGGGTGGGTTGCCATTTCCTACTCCAGGGGATCTTCCTGACCCAGAGATCAAACCTACATATCTTGGGTCTCCTGCATTGGCAGGCAGATTCTTTACCTCTGAGCAACCCGGGAACATTTATATTTCTTTAGACTACAAGGGTGAATACACTGTATAGTGTTGGAAATGTGGGGAATTAGTGAAAACCAAAAGAAAAAGAATTTTAACCATGTTCAATCCTATTACTCAGAGAAAATCAATCTTTTAGTATATTTGTTTAGTGTCTTTTTTCTATGTATGTGATAAGTATATATAAGGTTTTTTTTCTTTTGCACAATTTGGATTTGGTGATATGTAGCAATGAGGAATGGTTTATGTAACCTATTGCAAGCATTTTGTATATTTATCTTTTTGTTGCTTTGGGGTTAATTCTGCAAATACATAGGTACAGTTGCACAGTGCAAGGCTTAAAAGCAAGGAAGCTATGGTTTGAGTCTTGTCTCTGGCACCTCTTAGCTGTGTGACCTCAAGCAAATTACTTGACTTTGCTGTGTCTCACTTTTCTCTGGGTAAGACAGAGATAACAATGGTACATGCCTTAGAGAAGTTGACTCGCCCCTAGAATTGAATGAGTTAGTGCTTGTACTCAGAAAATATTAGAAAGAATCAACAGAGGTATAAAATTGCAATTTGATGCTTTTATTTCGTTAGTCTAGACTACAGCTATACTCCGTATAGAGTTTTTGGCTGCAAATAAGAGACACCAAGCCAATTGAAATCCAGAAACATGACAAAACCTATTAAGTAGGCTACCCAGTCTTCCGATGGGATCAGCGTCATTGGAATGACGACCACCATCATGGCTAAGTTACCTACAGTGTGCCTAACATGGCAGCTGTTTTAGGGATGCTATTACCATCGTTTCATTTGTCCTAAGTTCCTTGTAGGAAATATTAGGTTCTTCTTCTACCTGTTAGGAAAGTGAATCACAGAGGGATTAAATGACATGCCCAGGCTGACACACCTGGGGAAGCAGTGGAACCAAGGTTCAGCCCAGGTATGACCTCCTCTACAGTGGAACTCGTTTTTCATTCATTCATTCATTCGGCATTGCACTCTACGCTGGGCCGGGGGTCTTTGCGAGCACACAGAGGTGATCCTTGTTAGCATGGAGCTTACAGTCGAGTGGGGAGAAACGTGTCCAATTATCAAGTGAAGAAACGTGCCACTGCAGCTGCATTGCAGGCTCTGAAAGAGAGGTCCACGTGCTCTGAGAACCTGCACTTGGGATTGGACCTTGACCAGGAGGCCGTGGAAGGGGCCCTCAAGTAATACTTGAGATGAGAGTGATTCCAGAAAAAAGGAAACTGCGAAGTCTTTAACGAAGAAAAAGCACGGGGTTGAGAGAGACTGGCAGATGCCAAAGGACATATCTGAAATGAAGAACAAGAGGAGAAGAGGGGAGAGAAGTGAGACCAGCAAGAAGAAGGGGCAGCCATGTAAGGGTTCCAAGTTCGTCAAGGACCTTTGACTTCCTCTAAAGTTCAACAGAAGTCGTTAAAGAATTGCAAACAGGTAGTGACACAGGTACATTTCATTTCAAAGAGGTTGCTCTGGCTTCCATGAGGAGAAAACTTTGTGTGGGGAGGGGGCCAAAGTAGATACAGGGTCACCAGCCAATACCACAGGTAGCAAGGACAATAGCTGGGACCAGGGGCTTGGTAAGAAACAAGCAGACTCTGGAGAGCTTTGGTGCTGAATTGACTGTGGAAAGAAGGGGAGCCTCAAGAATGATGCCAGGAATTCTGGCTTGCTTAACCCAGATGATGGTGGACACTGGCCTGGTGAATACTGAGGAAGACCAGATTTGAGAAGGTCAGCTTAGTCTTGAGGTACATTCAATAAGTTTGAAGTGTTGTTAGAATCGTCCTCCAAAAGATGTTAAACAAGAAGTAAGAGATAAAGGTCTGGAGGTAAAGAGACGTAGGATGCAGTTTGCAAGTGGGCACCGTCATCTGTGGATGAAGGTTCGTGGAATTTGCTATTCCTTGGGGCTGTCCCCTACCTGAACCCGCTTCTCATGTTTGGGAAATTCCTTGCCTTAGAAGGAAAAGCCCGCCTCCCACTGCCGAAGCTGAAGTGGTCAGCTTTGGGGATGAACTGCAGTTCAGATCCAGGGCCACGTCTCCCAGGACTCTGGTCACTCCAAGAGCTTCTGGTTTGACTTGGTGTTGAAGGAGCTCCTGCCACACAAGGGCAGGTCTTTCCCACTTTATGGCTAGTTAAACCAAGAGGTGAACTATCAAGAGAGGCGGTAGGTGGTTGACTAAGGAGAAGGAGCTGGGGGAGAAGTCAGAAAGACTGGCTCTGCCACATATGGCCATGCGACCTTGGATAAGCCCTCCCACTCCTGCCTCACCCCCCGGCCTTCATGAGGTCATGGACCTCGGGGATCTCCTAGGCCCCCGTAGATGTATCCCTGGCCTTAGCAGCTTAAAAACAACCAGCCAAACCAACCACCTAGTTAATTCAGACAAAGGGATTATCTTCCTGGAATGAGAAGGCAGATTTTATTCTTCTGGCCCTGAATAACCAAGATTATTCATCCCCAAAGCTGTGAATACACCACCCAAAATAGCAAAGAGCTGAAAGAAAGTGAGCTCATCAGCAGATTTAAGACAAAGTTCTTTTTTTAATTCCTCTTTGACAATAAGATCCTTTTTTAAAATTCTACATTTCCTCTCAATATGAACTTTGCCTCAGTTTGCTTACTTAAATGAAGGTAATAAAACAGTCCAAGGGGACAATTGGTTACCGATAACTGAGACAAAGCAGAAGCAAGCTGGGTCCTGAGGTTTGGCCCACATCCTGGACCAGCGCTGTCCAGTATAACTTTCTGTGATGACGAGCATGCTGTCCTGTGCAGCAGTTTAGTGGCTCCGAACAACCTGTCGTCAGTGCAATCAAACGAGAGACTTTGAGACTTCCATTGATACACAGTTAACGGAAATAGGCACACATGACCAGTGGCTCAGGTGCTGGACGGGCCATTGTATGTTTGCAGTCAAGTGGACCTTGCCATGGCCACCTCTTCTGTCCCTTTAAGGAGCCCCTGGGAAAAATGTACATTTCCCAAAGCTAATGATTTGGAGCTTGCTTTAGGATGGGGAGTGGGGGACAGGGCAGAATTCACTCTTTCCCAGTGTTGTGTGTGGGTTTATTAATTGTCACAGCCTCACAAGTCCTCTGTCGTGTCCATCTCTTTGCAACCCATGGACTCTCGCCTACTAGGCTCCTCTGTCCGCAGGATTCCCCAGGCAAGAACACTGGAGTGGGTGTTCACTGCCTCCTCCAGGGGATCTTCCCCACCCAGGGACTGAACCCGTGTCTCCTGCATCTCTGTGCCACCTGGGAAGCCCATTGTCCCGTGATGGCTTTTGGAAAGGAACTACCTCTCTGAACCCAGAAGTAGGAGCTCCGAATTTGAAGGCATTTATTAGGCTTAAATTTATGTGGTGTGAAATCTGTTAGATCATTTGCTCATCAGTGGGTTGTCGAGAAAAAAGGCCCATCTACAAAGGGTTTTCAGGGTGAGGGTCACCGGTGTAATAAGAAACATACCAACCTGGCCTCCAGCGAAAGACTGTGGGCTTTCAAGTCAATTTGGAGTTTTCCAAGTGGCCTTTTGAAGACCTTGCCATTGGTAACATTTCCTCTCTTATTAAGGAAAAGAGAGAGAGGCTGAGAGCGCAATTATTTTCCACTCTTGTTCAACTTCATCCAGAGGGAGGAGTCCCTCGTGGTTCGCACTTGAACGCGTGGAGTGGAACAGGAGGCGGCCAGGCCGGGAGACACCTTCAAAGCTCACAGGCAGGTGCTGGGGTCTGCCTGTGAGAACGTTTGGCTAAAATGTGGACAAATGGGGCATAGGACCGGTTTTCAACCAAACCCCAGCTGTCAAAAGCCTGGTGGATACTCACTGACATTTATCAGAAGAAATAATCCATCTTAGCATTTAGGGAGCAGGGCATTCATTCAACAAACAAGGGCCATGGGCTACAGCCGGCTGTGAGCAAGGTTCTAGGGATGTTGAGGGGAAGACGCCGCAGTAGCGGCTGCCCCAGAGCAGGCTGGCAGGGAGCTCCCAGGGCACGGAGTGGGGAGACACTTGGATGGGAGGAGCTTCTGCTTCCCAGGAGGGGACACAGACCGTCCAGCGCCGGGGATTTTAATTGATTTATGTCCTATTTCTGAAAATACCCAAAACATTCCAAGAGAAAGCAAAGAGAACAATGACACTTTTTAAGTGCACGGGAATTAATCGAAACATTCTATTCATTCAGGAGGAGGGAACAATGGAACCTCAAAATCAAGATAATCTAACACTGATTCGCCTCAGGCTCAGCTCTCTTGAGCTCCATCTACTCTGAGGGTTCCCGCCTGGTTTAGGAAACGGCCACCGCAGGAGAGCGGGGTGCCCCTCTCAGTCGCGTGGGGCCACAGTGTACGGGCCAGGCTGGAGACACTTCCCTTCCAGTCGATCGTGTAAGGTGCTCAGCCCTGAAAGCACAAAGATACTGGGCGTTTCCGTGGGGTCGGCGGAGAATGTGGGCCTGGGAGAAGGGAGGCTGAACCCCGGGCTCCTCGGTGCCCGACTGGGGCCCTGGGGACCAAGGGCAGCCAGCAGCTGCCCCAGGAGAGCGACGAGCTCACAGCGTGTTGGGGACGAGCACGGTGGCCCACTGGAGGCCACAGGCCTGGCCAAGGAGCCTTTAGGACTGCGCATGTGACAACCCTGTCACTTCAGCTGGCTTGCGACTGAAGGCCGGCTTAAAGAGAGCGGCAGTGAGGATCCACAGGCCGAGGGGCCATCCGAGTTCGCGCCGGCCCCCTCCAGCCGCCCCTCCGCCCGGCCCTCTCGGCACTGCCTTAATGCTAACCACCTGGCACCTGCCATCGGGGGCCTGACGCTGGCCAGGCCTCCGCGGGCACCTTTCATGTGACATTCCTCCTTCTTCGGCTTTCACAGGACGAGGGGTTACTGCCCACGGTGCTGGGAGATGAGAAGCAGGCCCCAGGGATGACGAGGGGCCCACTGGGGACCCTGGCTTCCACGGGGCGGGGGCCACAGCTCCAGTTCCCACAGGATCTAGATGGGAGGGGTGCCGGCCGAGGAGGGGGTTATTTGTGCTGACGCCTCCGCGCCCACCCCACAGCCACAACCTGTCACCAAAAGGCTCAGAGGAGGTGAGAGCCCCCAGGCTTTCCCGAGAGACCCGAACAGGCACTGATGGTCATCAGGCGCGGGTGGCGGTGGCAGATCTCTTCTGGATACGGGGTTCCCTTCTGCAGAGCGTGTCAGCAAAGCCTCTTGGCCTCCAGCCTCAGAACACGGGGCGGGGGATTCAAGGTATCAGGCATCCCAGCTCACACTATCACCATAGGGAGAAACATGATTCGGTGTCCATTAGTTATTTCAGGCATATATCTCTTCCAGCCAAGGAAACCCAGGAAGCAGGAAAGGAGGAGGGCACTGGGGGTCCATCGGTGCCAGGTTCAAGTCCCAAGGCCGACACATCCCGCCAAGGGCGTGTGCGTGGCTCAGGCCCTCAGTCGTGTCTGAGTCTTTGCGACCCCACAGACTGCAGCCCGCCAGGCTCCTCTGTCCGTGAGATTCTCCAGGCAAGAACACGGGAATGGGTTTCCATCTCCTTCTCCAGGGGATCTTCCTGGTCCAGGGATCAAACCTGGACCTCCTGCATTGCAGATAGATTCTTTGACCACCAAGCCACCTGGGAAGCCCTTCCAGCTGAGAGACCTCGGCTTCATTACAGAACCTAATTCTTCAAGGAGCAGAGGCAGCCGTGCCCGTGGCCTGAGGGTGGCGACGTTACGGTGGGACAGCAGCTGGGAAAACCTTCTGCAGAGAGCAGGCATGGGCAAGGGCGCTGGCCTCTCCCAGGGGCCCACCATCCATCTGCAGGTGCCCCCTTCTGCCCCCCCCGCGGACCCCCCACCACATTTCCCCTTCCCCCTCTGTGTTGCTGAGGGGGGTTATTCCACTGGCATTGTGTGGTCCCATCTCACACAGCCAGCGAGGGGCCGCGAGTTTTGAATCTGGGGTTGGTCACTGTGCGCTGTTTCACAGGCCACGCATGATTGTTGGTTATTGCAGGGCTGGACCCACAGCGAGGCCCCAGATGACCCTACGCGAGGAGGGGAGGCCTGGGAGGACTCGGTGTCCAGATTCCCAGGGCGTGCGAGGCACCCCCACCCCGAGGGGCAGCGGGGAGGACCCGAAGGTGGTGTTGGATGTCCCTGGGAACCTCTGAGTTCGCTGGTGCCTTGGAACTGCCCGCTGTGAGCAGTGATTTACACGTGGCAGCTCTGAGGCCTCCCGGTTTGATCTCTGCCCTGAGCCCCGAGTGGCCATCCCTCCCCCAGACCAAGGGCTTCCATGACTGGCCAGCCAACAAAGAGATGGGGCCTGCTTCCGGGCCAGGTGGGCAGGCGGGAGTCGAGGGTGGGAAGAGGTGGGAGAGGAGGGCTGCTCTTCAGCTTTACTTCCCAGGAGGCAGGCCAGTGGGTCGGAAAAAATAAGCAACTCAGAATCCAATATCAAAGTCCTAAACCCAGGCCCATCAACAGTCAGGAGACTCGCCGGCAATTTCTGTACCTTCCCCGAGCCTCTGCGGACTTCCCTGGAGGCTCAGGCGGTGAAGAATCCCCCTGGAATGCAGGACACGTGGGTTCAATTCCTGGTCAGGAAGATCCCCTGGAGAAGGGAATGGCAACCCACTCCAGGATTTTTGCCTGGAGAATTCCATGGTCAGAGGAGCCTGGGGGGCTACCGTCCACAGGGTCGCTATCTCCTTACTTGTAAAGTAGAGGTGGTCTGGCCTGCTTTGAAGAAATCTGGGGCCAATGCAAATCGTCCAGGTCTCTGGTTTGGTGGAGGGGTGACTCTCTTTCTGCATCTTTGAGCTGAGCGTCTCTGGTTCTAGGAATTCCCCCAGGGGTGAACCCACGGTGCCAGATGCGCCTGTTTGGCTGCAGAAAAGCCGACCCCACGGATTGGGCAGGTTCCCTGAGCGCAAGGAGCCAGCGCCAGAGGTGACATCAGTGCGGAAGCACGAGCTCCCCGGCCCACACCTTTCCAGGTCACTGAGCTGTCCCAGCAGCAGGAAGAAGCATTTCCTGCCCCTGGCCTCCTCTCAGGGGTCCCCGGCCGGGCATCCTGCTTCTGATGGGGCAGGGCATCCTGTGGGGGGCCCCGGGGCCTCCGGAACCTCTTGGGGGGCAGGCCGGGCAGAGCCCTTGGTGCCAGCCACAGACAGCCCAATGCTTGCGTCAGCTGGGGAGGCGGGCTTCCCCTAGGGCGACCTCCTGAGGGGAGGGAGTGCCGAGGTTCCAGAAGACAATTCTGCCATCCCATCCTGTCACCGCCTCCCTCCTCCTCAGCTTTTTTCCCCTTTTTGGCTGCTAAGGGGATCTTAGGTCCCCAACCAGGGATCGAGCGCGGGCCGTCAGCAGTGAGAGCTCCAAGTCCGAACATCTGGAAAGCCAGAGAATTCCCTCAACTAATTCCTTTAGCGTGGCAGCTCTGAGGCCTCCCGGTTTGATCTCTGCCCTGAGCCCCGAGTGGCCATCCCTCCCCCAGACCAAGGGCTTCCATGACTGGCCAGCCAACAAAGAGATGGGGCCTGCTTCCGGGCCAGGTGGGCAGGCGGGAGTCGAGGGTGGGAAGAGGTGGGAGAGGAGGGCTGCTCTTCAGCTTTACTTCCCAGGAGGCAGGCCAGTGGGTCGGAAAAAATAAGCAACTCAGAATCCAATATCAAAGTCCTAAACCCAGGCCCATCAACAGTCAGGAGACTCGCCGGCAATTTCTGTACCTTCCCCGAGCCTCTGCGGACTTCCCTGGAGGCTCAGGCGGTGAAGAATCCCCCTGGAATGCAGGACACGTGGGTTCAATTCCCTGGTCAGGAAGATCCCCTGGAGAAGGGAATGGCAACCCACTCCAGGATTTTTGCCTGGAGAATTCCATGGTCAGAGGAGCCTGGGGGGCTACCGTCCACAGGGTCGCTATCTCCTTACTTGTAAAGTAGAGGTGGTCTGGCCTGCTTTGAAGAAATCTGGGGCCAATGCAAATCGTCCAGGTCTCTGGTTTGGTGGAGGGGTGACTCTCTTTCTGCATCTTTGAGCTGAGCGTCTCTGGTTCTAGGAATTCCCCCAGGGGTGAACCCACGGTGCCAGATGCGCCTGTTTGGCTGCAGAAAAGCCGACCCCACGGATTGGGCAGGTTCCCTGAGCGCAAGGAGCCAGCGCCAGAGGTGACATCAGTGCGGAAGCACGAGCTCCCCGGCCCACACCTTTCCAGGTCACTGAGCTGTCCCAGCAGCAGGAAGAAGCATTTCCTGCCCCTGGCCTCCTCTCAGGGGTCCCCGGCCGGGCATCCTGCTTCTGATGGGGCAGGGCATCCTGTGGGGGGCCCCGGGGCCTCCGGAACCTCTTGGGGGGCAGGCCGGGCAGAGCCCTTGGTGCCAGCCACAGACAGCCCAATGCTTGCGTCAGCTGGGGAGGCGGGCTTCCCCGAGGGCGACCTCCTGAGGGGGAGGGAGTGCCGTAGGTTCCAGAGAAGACAATTCTGCCATCCCATCCTGTCACCGCACTCCCTCCTCCTCAGCTTTTTTTTTCCCCTTTTTGGCTGCTCAGGGGATCTTAGTTCCCCAACCAGGGATCGAACTCGGGCCTTCAGCAGTGAGAGCTCCAAGTCCGAACATCTGGAAAGCCAGAGAATTCCCTCAACTAATTCTTTAGTAAAGCCCCCTCCCCAGTGTTTCGACACTGCCCCTAAAAGACTCACCCAGTGCCTGCCATCGGCCAGGACGTGAGGTCGTGAGGACATTACCACAGGGCGGCCTGTCTGTCCCCAAGGGGTGCTCTGTGAGGAGGGGGCTCAGTGTCTAGTGGGGCAGGAGTATCTGTCCCCCAGGAGTCTGAGCCCAGCAGCACGAAGCCCAGAGGACCATCCGTTGGCCCAGCTTGGCCCTGTCCACACGAGAGTCCTTCTGAGGTGCGGCAGGGGGGTCCATCAGCTCTGAGTTTAGGGAATTCAGGGCTGGAGGATTTGGGGTGTGGCTTGTTTGGCGACAGGCCTTGAACGGACCAAAACCATAAAAGACAAGAACAACCCCAGGAAAGTAGGACACGCCATCCTGATGATTTCTGTCCAATGTGCGGATGGGGAAACTGAGGCACTGATCGGATGATCTTATTCTTCCCCTAGGTTCTAAAGCCCATTCAGCCACTTTCCTGAGCAAAGCCACCAGGCTCTGTGTGGCCATGGCTGTAGGTCATTCCTGTCCCACAGGACATGAGGGTACCCTGCCCTGAGGCGCCACCCAGCTCCCGGTGGCAGCAGGCTCGTCCTTGACTGCCCAAGGGCAAATAGCTCAGCTGACCGCAAGCAGGTCCCACCCAGCCACGAAGCCGTGGGACTGAACGGGGTCCCGTCATGCAAGCAGTGACTGACACAGAGCCCCCACTCTGCCGTTGGAGACACCAGGGCTCCAGTCACTCCCTGCTGCTCACCAGCCCCAGATGGCGGTAAGTCATCTAACCCCTTTGAGCCTCATCAGTCTCACCAGTGCCTGTGGACCCCAGTGACTTCTGCGCCTCCCCGTGCGTAGCTGTGGTGGACAACCGGGGTTCAGTCTCCCAGTCTTCACACTCCTTCCTTCTGACCATCTTCCCTCACTGTCGCTGGGGCTCTGAGCTCTCGGGATGCAGCAAGCACCCGGCCTGGGCCCGGACAATCATGCACCCAGCGCCCCGGCCACAGTGACTGGTCATGAGTGGGTATATGATCTGCACTCAAATTGTCACAGCATATCTGGCTCTTACACCAAAGCAGCTCTCTGCTTTGGCCTGACTCAGAATTTCTGGGCCTGGGATTGTCCGGGGGCACCATACACAGCCTGAGAATGAAGCCAGCCTAGGAAGCACAGAGCCGAGGAGTACGGAGAAATCAAGGTTCACTGCCTTCAGGGGCGCGTCCGAATCACGTCTCGTTGCGGCCACTTGGAGTCTGGGCTTCCTGATTCTGTGGCCTGGTACATTCCCTTTTAGGCTCAAGCCAGTTTGAGTTGCATTTGTTACCGCTGGCAACCTGATGCTTATGTAAGTTTCTCATTTTCTCTTCATACCATCTTGGTGAAGCCGAAATTGCTCAGAGGGTATTTCTAAGGAGCTTTTGTTGCTGCGGTGCATCCTGGTAGAAAGGACTGACTGACACACGCCTGCTTAAATAAGTCAACATTCCTCTAGAAGCACCGGCTCCTAACTGTTCTTCACACGTTCCACTCTTAACCTCTTCCTAAAAGCCTTCCCTGAACTCCTTGACCAGGGCCTGGTGCGCCGGGTCCTCTGTGTTCTCTCTGCCATCATACTTGTGGATCCTACTTCTCTTCTGTCTACTGTCCATGTCGCACACAGGAGGAAGAAGAGATCCGGGTAGTAAGCTTGTATGCACGCATGGCACAAGCAGGCAGATGAAACGTAACTGATGAATGAAACTGATGGAAAGATTCACATGCACAGACACAAGTCACTCGGTTCCACCATCAGGTGCCTAGAGTGCCTCTTGCAGAGGGTGTTAACTATCTCCCTCTTATTAAATTTTCCATTATGGCTTAGGCACAGAATCCCAGAGAAAGGAAGGAAGGAAGGAAAGACAGACAGACAGACATCTACATGTTCTAGTCTCCCTGCAGTGATGTGACCTCAAGTTCTGGCTAATGAAATATAAACAGAAATCGTTCGGTCAGATCTCTGAGAAGACTCTTCAAAGTCAGGTGTGGGGTTCCCTTTGCCCCTCCTTTCCCCTGTGTTGTTCTAAGCACACATGTGATGGCTGCAGCCCCAGCAGCAAGCTCAGATCATGAGGCATCTTTGAGGCAGGAAGCTATGTACTGCCTGTGGCAGGGCGGAAAGATGGAGGACCAACTATATCAGCTCCAGACTGTCTGGCTCCGCATCTTTTTTATATTTAAAATGAATAAAGAAATAAGCAAATACATAAATAAATATTTTGCATTTTGTTGCTGTTCACTCGCTACGTCTCATCCAACTCCTCGCGACCCCGTGGACTGCAGCACGCCAGGCTTTCCTGACTTTCGCCGTCATCTCCCGGAGCTTGCTCAGACTCACGTCTGTCGCGTCAGTGATGCCATCCGACCATCTCATCCTTTGTCGCCCCCTTCTCCTCTTGGCCTCACATGTTGCCTTTAGGCCACCATTATTTTGAATCTGCTGTTGTACATGTTTGAGCCTAATCCTGACATAGTTGGTCACCAAATTCTTATACTACTACTTACTGATAGTAGGTATTTATTTTATTCTAATCATAAAATGAAATTTTCAGTCTATGTCTAACATTTGGGACAGCGTCTGCATGTCAGACGTTCTGAAGACACAGATTCACAGACGAGGAGAAGGAGACAGGTGATAACTGATTAAAGTGCAAGTACCAGTTCATCACTTTCTCGGGAAGGAAAAAGGGACTATGGAACTGATTTGATGGTGTGGCAATGAGAGGTCGTTGACTGTAAGAGTTAACGCTTGCGTTTCTCTGCGTGAATTCCAGCTTCCCTTCACCCTCAACAACAGCAGGTGGGAGGGCTCTGGCTGGTCGGAGGAATTCCTCCCTGACTTCCTGCCTCGGAGCCTGAGTGGATCAAAAGGCCAAGAGAACGAGGAGACTTTTCTCCTTCGAAGTAGCTCCTCGGCCCTTGAAATGAATGAGCAACTTCTTTAACAGACTTTCCCCCTCCTCGGCGGCGCCCCTGACCCGCTCACATTCCCCATGGTTGGTGAGGCAGAAAATTCACGAGAACAAAGCTCTCACCCTAAAAGGATCTTCTTTTCACTCTAGGATCATTTCCACACTGGGGCCCCCCAGAAGAGTCATCTTGAAGTTAAGAAAAGGAATAAAGGGGGCCATTTCATAGATGTCAGGGAGAGCACACACAGGGAGGTGGCCAGCTCCTGGCCTCCCACCCTGCACCACACACGTGTCCTTCGAGGGACCCGCAGACAGCGCCCCTCAAGCAGGCTCCCACGACGTGGGGTGTGTTAGGAACCCCCAGACCTGGGAGGCCCAGGACTGGACTCATCTCCCTGCCCGCCGTGAGTCCTGGGAAACTTCCAGGAGCCTCATCTTATCCTTCTGAAAAATGGGCAAACACCCTGCACCCTGCTTCTCTCAGGCAGCAGGATGTCTGGCCGAGAGGATGTGCCATTTGTGATGGCGTTCTGCCTCCTCCTGCCCTCCAGGACGGGAGGCACGTCACTCCAGCCTGATCGTGTGCTAGCCTCCTGGCCCATTATCTTCCTGGGATTCCCGTCCCCACCCCCAGCCTTTCAGGACGCACCACCATGCACTCGGGTTAACTAAAGTCAATATATTCTTTACATCTCACCCCTTATAGAACGTCCAAAACCTAGATTCCACACGGAGCCCAGTCTGGCTCCACTGGGGCGCCAGCGTAGCACCCTCGTTCCTCATCGATCAGCCTGGGGACAAGACTCAGCGTCTGGGGCTCCCTGGATCGGCTTGCCCCCTTGGAGCTGGGCCAGGGGGCCGAGTGGTCACCAGGATGGGCAGGGGGTGGCCAAGCACGCACACGCCTACGCTGTGCCCTGGGGCCAGGTCAAGGTGATCGAGTTTCTCACTTCAGTCAGAAACCCCGTCACCTCTGGCTCCAGGGTAATAAACTCCATCTTGGGGCTTGAGCTGTAACACAGTTCATTTCTGGGCCAACTCCCTGAAGCTGAAGGGTTTATTTTTAAGGACAAGCAGTTTGCTGTTTTCAGCGTTTCTCATCAGAAATAGTGCAATTCAGCCCGATCTGCATTGGAAGCATAATTTATCATCTCACACAGATGGTTGACTAAGAGTGGGGAGGAGCTTACTTTCCCTTTTAGTTCAGCCAACGTTTCCTGAGCTCCTGCGTGTGCCAGGCAGAGAGCACGGCCCTGGGGGCGCCCTGACAGTCAGGCGGGCTCCTGGCCTGGAGAGGCCCACAGTCGAGGTGGAAGACAGAGCCCTGGTCCCAACTTTGGCATCATAGAGGCCTGCTGTCTACGGAACAATAGCCATTTACCACTGGCGTCTTGTTTGGGAAAATTACCTCGGCTTCTAGCTTTTGCTCTTACTCAGTTCTAAGGTATGTCCGACTCTTTGCGACCCCGTGGGCTGCCGCACGCCAGGCTCCGCTGTCCTTCACTGTCTCCCAGAGTGTGCCCAGGTTCCCGTCCACTGCGTCCGTGATAACAGCCAACCATCTCATCCTCCGCTGTCCCCTTCTCCTTTTGCCTTCAGTCTTGCCCTGCATCAAGGTCTTTTCCATGGGTTGCCTCTTCACATTAGGTTTGTCAACTTTGCTGATCTTTTCAAAAAACCAACCTTGTGTTCTGTTCATTTCCTCTGTTGGTTTTCTATTTTCTGTTTCACTCATTTCCACTCTAATCTTTATTATTTCCTTCCTTCTGCTTGCTGTGGGTTTAGTTGACTCTTTTATTTTCTCTTCTCAGTGCCTTAAAGTAGATGCTTAGAGTATCTAGGGGAAATCTCTTACTTTTGAATGTAGTCACTCATGGCTATAAATTTCCCTCCAAGCACTGCTTTACCTACATCTCATTCAAGTTTCCATGCTGTTTCCATTCTCATTCATCTCAAAGGATGTTCTCATTTCCTCCTTGATTTCTTCGACTCATTGGTTATTTAGTACTGTGTGGTTTAATTTCCACATATTTGTTATTTCTTTTATTGATTTCTAACTTCCTCCCGTTGTGCCTGAAGAACGTATCTTATATAATTTCAGTATTTTTAAATGTACTGAGGCTTGTTTTGTAGCCTAGTACGTGGTCTATCTTGGAGAATATTCCATGTGCGCTTGAGAAGAATGTATGTTCTGCCATTGTTGGGTGGAGTGTTCTAGGAATGTTTGTTATTTCTAGTCAGTTATTTATAGTGTTGCAAAAGTCTTCTATGTCCTTGTTCATCTTCTGTTTAGTTGCTCTACCCATTGTTAAAAGTGGGGGTATTTAAGTTTCCAACTACTGTCAGTGAATGTTTACCTCCCCTCTTGCAGCCTGGTTTCCTTAGAGGAAAATCCTGATTCTTGCCTTGCAGAGGTGCAGAGACGTCTCTGCGACATGGCGAGTGTTACTGACGTGTCTCCAAATGACTTGACAGGATAGAGGACAAGGGTGGTGAGGATTTCCTTCTAGAATACTTAGATGGTCCTGGGTTAAGCCAACAGAGCTTCACTTTGAAAACCAAAACCCTTCTTAAAGAGAAAGGTGTCTACACGTGTAGCCTATATTCAGGATATGCAGGTCTGTTGTCCAAAACAAAATAAAAACTAAGTAGCTAGCAAACCCTAACTTCTCATCCTTATTTTGCTAGCTGAGGTCTGAAACTCCTTCATAGAAATTTTTTGTAATAACCTATTTATCCATCCATCCATCCGTCCATCCATCCAGCTTCCCTTCCTCTGTTTCGTCCATCTCCACGCATATTTACTAAGCCATCTTCTCTGGGTCAGACTCTGGTCCAGGTACTAAGGATACTGAAATAGGACTTGCTCTAAAGGATCTATCCCATCTAGGAAGAGACCCTGACCCAGAAGCAGGTAAATGAAATATATAAATATAAAAGTTACAATAAAAGAAGGAACACAGGATTTGGAGGGCGCAGAGAAGGAAGCACCCTGCCTGATGGGGAAACACAAGAGGAGAGCAAGAGGACCTCCCAGCCCATGTTGGGAAGGTACTGAAAAGAAGTTGTCAACAGAGGCTTGAGTTTCATAACCCTCCCCGCCCCTGCCAGCCCTCCCAGGTAGGAGGGGGCCCATGGGAGGAAAAGGAGGAAAACAAGAGGATGTTACACAAAGTGAGTCATCCAGCCTCAAATAACCGAGAACTGCAAAGACAGAAAGTTCTTGATTTGGAAGTTTGCCAACTTCAAAGCGATTACAAAAATAACTGTGATGAATTCACATATTTCTCTGCCAGTGTGGGTCCACCATAACACTGAAACCTCCGCCATAGGAAACTGGAGCTTTGTGTCCCATATGTTCAAACTCATGCTCTTCTTTTGGTCAGATTTTCTTGAAGAAGCTAAAAGCTGTGTTTTCCTGCTGAACCTGGTCCCCCTCTTTCATCCTGTTCTGGGCATTCCCGCTCGAGGTTCAAAGGCACTAATGCCTTTTTGTTTTGAGTCTCAGTCTCCACAGGATCGTTGCCGCTGTCAGGTGAGACTCTCCCCACAGCAGGAAAAATCAGCTAATCAATATAGGTCATGTGCCCACCGTGTACACGGGAAAAAGAGGAAAAGTGATTCACTAGAACTACGGGATCCACCTGAAGGCATAGAGGAGGGCCAGCCATGAAACAGCTTTTTAAAATTAAGAGCTCTCTAAAGCGCAAGATCAAGAGTCACGTACTGGAAGGCTTCCTAGAGGCAAAGCACGGAACCAAAAATCAAAGATTCTGGTCCAGCCTGCTGCACTTGGACGTCACCTTCCTGAAACCTGGATGTCTTATCTGCAAAAAAAAGAGAGAGAGAGAAAACTGGCTGGATATGAGGCTGAATATAAAATATCTGGTTTGCAGTTGATACTCAAAAGTGGGGTGTTCTCTTGCCTCCACGAAGGAGGGAACGGTGACTCAGATTCCTGAAGCTGGGTGGAATCTGACAGGCGAAGGGACGGCAGGATGGCCTCCCAGGAGGCCACGGCAGCCACACGAGCCTGGCAGAGAGAACAACAGGGCGGAGTGGAGAAGAGCCTCGTCCTGATTCTAGCTCCACTGCTCACTGGCCAGGTGAGCTGGAGTAAATCACTCACCTCCTGGTGCCTGTCTTCTCATCTGTAAAATGAGAGCCTATCTTCTGGGTGATGAGGATTCATTAAGATGAGCAAGCACTTAGAACCATACCCTGTACTTAGGGATGGGTCAATTATGTTACCTGTTGTTATATATGGAGGGGAGTGAGAAGACCAAGTTCAATGTGAATTGGGGAATAAAAGAACTAACGGGGGCTTTCCTGGTGGTCCAGTGGGTAGAGAGTCCGCCTTGCCGTGCAAGGGGCACCGGTTTGATCCCTGGCCCGCAAAGATCCCACGTGCCGTGGAGTGGCTGGACCGGTGTGTCCAATTGCAAGCCAGCACTCGGGAGCGCATGTGCCCAGAGCTGGTGCTCTGCAACGAGAGAGGCCACTGCGATGGGAGGCCCACACAGGTCAAAGAATAAAGACGGATGAAAATAAATAAATGAAGGACCAATAGGAGGGACCAAAATGGAAAAAAAAAAAAAAAAGAACTAATGGAAGACTCAGACCAAATTTTAGAAGGCCGTAGTGTCCAAATTATCCTGGAAAATTTGACTAAGGCAATAAAGGTCCACTTCAGGCTTTTGAGTAGCGGTTGACATGAACTAATTATAAATTAGAACACAGTTGTAGAAATAGATGAACTCCTATTGTAGTTTTAAATTTTACCAGAAAAGGCAATTTCTTAAATGACTCAAGGCTCCTTTTTCCATCCCCCAAAGATGCCATTCTTTGAAGAAAAGTAGAAAGCAAAGGACGTATCACATATCTGGTCATTTCTCCACTCAGATCTCTCTTCACCTTCAATCCCATGAAATCACTTCAGAGTCTGGCACTTGGGGTGTCCACTCACGTTTCTGGCTTTTCAAAAGAAGGAGACACAGCCACTTTCTGAAGTCACCAGGTTCACTGTCTGGGACCCCTGGCCGAGCTCACCCACTCTGCCCCCACGTTGCCCCACCCCCACCCAGGCCAAGTCAATCCAAGAGCACCCCAGAAATCTCGACTGTGCTCTCCAAAGGCAACGCGTGATTCCTAGGATCACCAGCGAAGTGGCAGGAAGATGCCTGGGGCTAGCATGACCCCCCCATCGCTCTGCAATCAGATCTGGGCTTTGAGGGACTACCAGAGTCAAGAAATGACGGAGGAAAAGCAAGTGTGCTTTCTGGAGATGGTGATGAGGCCGGCAATTGGCATAAATGTGGTTTTGACACGTGTGGAAGTTCTTGGGTAGCAAGAGATCTGAAATGCTGGGTGGGTCCAGGAGAAAACGGAAGCGGTGGTCCTGGAAAGCGCTTTGTGGCAGAGGAAACCACTGCAGCACAAAGTGTATGGGACCAACTCATGGGTCAAAAAAAATTCTAATTCACGTTTTTTTTTGGCCTTCAAGATCCAGGAAAAAAAAAAGACCACAGACTCTGAAAAATGTGATGGGAAATAATTCCTTTGAATCTGTGATACGCTTAGCAGAAAAAAGGAAAAGGAAGTCAGGTAATCCTTAAGTGACCCCAAGTGGTAAAAATATCCCCGCGTAAGTGTTCGGGAGTTCGTGGGTATTCAGTGTGACACTAGCGCCGCCTGGTGCCCGTGACTGGAAATGGCAAGCCCCAGGCCCCAGAGGGCTGATGCAGGCAGAGGGGGCCCCCACTGCCTTTGTTTCTCAGGGTGCTGGGTCGTGAACCAACAGAGGGGAAATGAATACAAAATTTAATGGACGGAAACATACGATAGAGCTTTTTATTACAGCCAACACAACTAATATCAAAATTTCAAGTGAATGGAATGATATGGTAATCCCTTTTTCCATCCCCCAAAGATGCCATTCTTTGAAGAAAAGTAGAAAGCAAAGGACGTATCACATATCTGGTCATTTCTCCACTCAGATCTCTCTTCACCTTCAATCCCATGAAATCACTTCAGAGTCTGGCACTTGGGGTGTCCACTCACGTTTCTGGCTTTTCAAAAGAAGGAGACACAGCCACTTTCTGAAGTCACCAGGTTCACTGTCTGGGACCCCTGGCCGAGCTCACCCACTCTGCCCCCACGTTGCCCCACCCCCACCCAGGCCAAGTCAATCCAAGAGCACCCCAGAAATCTCGACTGTGCTCTCCAAAGGCAACGCGTGATTCCTAGGATCACCAGCGAAGTGGCAGGAAGATGCCTGGGGCTAGCATGACCCCCCCATCGCTCTGCAATCAGATCTGGGCTTTGAGGGACTACCAGAGTCAAGAAATGACGGAGGAAAAGCAAGTGTGCTTTCTGGAGATGGTGATGAGGCCGGCAATTGGCATAAATGTGGTTTTGACACGTGTGGAAGTTCTTGGGTAGCAAGAGATCTGAAATGCTGGGTGGGTCCAGGAGAAAACGGAAGCGGTGGTCCTGGAAAGCGCTTTGTGGCAGAGGAAACCACTGCAGCACAAAGTGTATGGGACCAACTCATGGGTCAAAAAAAATTCTAATTCACGTTTTTTTTTGGCCTTCAAGATCCAGGAAAAAAAAAAGACCACAGACTCTGAAAAATGTGATGGGAAATAATTCCTTTGAATCTGTGATACGCTTAGCAGAAAAAAGGAAAAGGAAGTCAGGTAATCCTTAAGTGACCCCAAGTGGTAAAAATATCCCCGCGTAAGTGTTCGGGAGTTCGTGGGTATTCAGTGTGACACTAGCGCCGCCTGGTGCCCGTGACTGGAAATGGCAAGCCCCAGGCCCCAGAGGGCTGATGCAGGCAGAGGGGGCCCCCACTGCCTTTGTTTCTCAGGGTGCTGGGTCGTGAACCAACAGAGGGGAAATGAATACAAAATTTAATGGACGGAAACATACGATAGAGCTTTTTATTACAGCCAACACAACTAATATCAAAATTTCAAGTGAATGGTATTTAATGATATGGATATGATCCAATGCAGCTTTTCAGAGCCAAACAAAATACCTCAGGCTGCCAGCCTTGTGTGGCTACATCAGTGAGCCAGTGCTCTCTCCAATACGCCTATGAAGTCGGAGGAGCGCCTGCCAGCCCTGACTGCCGTAAGCCCGACCGTCCCCCTTTCTGAGCCTGTCGGGATGAGTGCTCCAAAGGTTTTCCTGTCCCCCTGTGGTTACCTAACAGCTTCCTGCAGGACAGGGTCCCGCCCAGTCCCCTCAACCTCCAGCATCCCTCTCTCCAAACAGAGCCCTCCTCCTTTCCCTACACAAGTGGCAGGAGTGCTACTGCTGTCCAGCCGCTCAGCTGTGTCACACTCTCGGTGGACTGCAGCCTTCCAGCTCCTCTGTCCATGGAATTCTCTAGGCAAGAATACTGGAGTGGGTGGCCATTCTCCAGCAAATCTTCCTGACTCAGGGATTGAACTTGCATCTCCTGCGTTGGGAGGCAGATTACCACTGAGCCAACGTACCTAACTGCTAACATCTGAGCAACCCTGGAGGCTTGCAAGGGAATCACAACGTAACCAAGGAAAACCAAAGCTCATCAGCACATACGTTGCTCCCATGAGACTCAACTGATGCCATTTCCTACTGGCCACATCTCCACACCTCCAACCTCCACGCGCGACTCCTGTTCAGATCAGGATTTCCATACAAGATTCCCTTCCTGAGACTCTGACCCACCCCTAAGGAACATAACTGCCATCCCTACAATGGGAAATAATTCCTTTGAATCTGTGATACGCTTAGCAGAAAAAAGGAAAAGGAAGTCAGGTAATCCTTAAGTGACCCCAAGTGGTAAAAATATCCCCGCGTAAGTGTTCGGGAGTTCGTGGGTATTCAGTGTGACACTAGCGCCGCCTGGTGCCCGTGACTGGAAATGGCAAGCCCCAGGCCCCAGAGGGCTGATGCAGGCAGAGGGGGCCCCCACTGCCTTTGTTTCTCAGGGTGCTGGGTCGTGAACCAACAGAGGGGAAATGAATACAAAATTTAATGGACGGAAACATACGATAGAGCTTTTTATTACAGCCAACACAACTAATATCAAAATTTCAAGTGAATGGTATTTAATGATATGGATATGATCCAATGCAGCTTTTCAGAGCCAAACAAAATACCTCAGGCTGCCAGCCTTGTGTGGCTACATCAGTGAGCCAGTGCTCTCTCCAATACGCCTATGAAGTCGGAGGAGCGCCTGCCAGCCCTGACTGCCGTAAGCCCGACCGTCCCCTTGCTGAGCCTGTCGGGATGAGTGCTCCAAAGGTTTTCCTGTCCCCCTGTGGTTACCTAACAGCTTCCTGCAGGACAGGGTCCCGCCCAGTCCCCTCAACCTCCAGCATCCCTCTCTCCAAACAGAGCCCTCCTCCTTTCCCTACACAAGTGGCAGGAGTGCTACTGCTGTCCAGCCGCTCAGCTGTGTCACACTCTCGGTGGACTGCAGCCTTCCAGCTCCTCTGTCCATGGAATTCTCTAGGCAAGAATACTGGAGTGGGTGGCCATTCTCCAGCAAATCTTCCTGACTCAGGGATTGAACTTGCATCTCCTGCGTTGGGAGGCAGATTACCACTGAGCCAACGTACCTAACTGCTAACATCTGAGCAACCCTGGAGGCTTGCAAGGGAATCACAACGTAACCAAGGAAAACCAAAGCTCATCAGCACATACGTTGCTCCCATGAGACTCAACTGATGCCATTTCCTACTGGCCACATCTCCACACCTCCAACCTCCACGCCGGCGACTCCTGTTCAGATCAGGATTTCCATACAAGATTCCCTTCCCTGAGACTCTGACCCACCCCTAAAGTCGAACATAACTGCCATCCAGTCATTGCCCTACAGAGAGACAACCCCTGGCTGCCTTCTAAATCCTGCTTGGCAGTAGCAAGTATTTATCCTTCGGGATTTAAGCTAAGGCAACATACAGCCAACAGTCAACCGGAGCCTCCTCTGGTGAGCAGGATGCATGAGCTGGCTGGGGAACAAGACTGAAGGTAAAATAATGAGGTGAGCCAATGATTTCCAGACGCTCCTACCGAAGCTGTGTTAGGAGAGAAACTGTTTAACATACAAAGTGGCAAAAAGAAAAATAAATAAATAAAAGGCGATATGGGTTTTGAGAAACTGAAGCATTTTCTTAAAAGATGTGTCTGGATCCCCAGGGCAACTATTTCGAAAGGAACCAAAGTCATCTGGCTACAAATTTTAAAGTAACCCTACTGGTTTCTCCAAAATGACAAACGGTACCCCTTTCATCAAAGCTTTTCTCTGTAATGACCCCTGCGGCATAGCACCAGAGAGGGGCTGCAGCTTGCGTGTAAACCAGGCTGAGCTTTAAGACACATCAGCTGGAGCGTGCGTGGGGGGCACACGATGATTTCCAGCAGAACCAGGAAGCATCAGGCCACTGAAAGCAGCAGCCTTCAACCCTGGCAGCACATATGCGTCCCCTGGGGCACCTGGCGCCATCCCACAATAAAATCAGAATTTCTGGAGGCGAAGGAGAGATGTTGGTATGTCTTAGCAAAGGTGGCCCCAACATGCAGCCGGGACTAAGAACCACTAGCCTGAGGGAGGGAAGCATGTAACAGGCAGTGGACCAACCCTGAGGACAAGCGCCTCTGGTACTGCGCGCATCTCTCAGCTGTCCTTTATAATCATCTGGTCGTGAGTCTTGAAGTTAAAGACTGCAGTGGGGGGCTTCCCTGGTGGTCTAGTGGTTCAGACCTCACCTTCCAGTGCAGGGGTTGCAGGTTCAGTCCCTGTCAGGGAGCTGGGATCCCACAGGCCTCACAGCAAAAAAAAAACCAAAACATAAACCAAAAACGATATTGTAACAAATTCAATAAAGATTTTGAAAATGACCCACAAAAATTGGTCATTATCCTTCGGATTTAAGCATAACTGCCATCCAGTCATTGCCCTACAGAGAGACAACCCTGGCTGCCTTCTAAATCCTGCTTGGCAGTAGCAAGTATTTATCCTTGGGATTTAAGCTAAGGCAACATACAGCCAACAGTCAACCGGAGCCTCCTCTGGTGAGCAGGATGCATGAGCTGGCTGGGGAACAAGACTGAAGGTAAAATAATGAGGTGAGCCAATGATTTCCAGACGCTCCTACCGAAGCTGTGTTAGGAGAGAAACTGTTTAACATACAAAGTGGCAAAAAGAAAAATAAATAAATAAAAGGCGATATGGGTTTTGAGAAACTGAAGCATTTTCTTAAAAGATGTGTCTGGATCCCCAGGGCAACTATTTCGAAAGGAACCAAAGTCATCTGGCTACAAATTTTAAAGTAACCCTACTGGTTTCTCCAAAATGACAAACGGTACCCCTTTCATCAAAGCTTTTCTCTGTAATGACCCCTGCGGCATAGCACCAGAGAGGGGCTGCAGCTTGCGTGTAAACCAGGCTGAGCTTTAAGACACATCAGCTGGAGCGTGCGTGGGGGGCACACGATGATTTCCAGCAGAACCAGGAAGCATCAGGCCACTGAAAGCAGCAGCCTTCAACCCTGGCAGCACATATCGTCCCCTGGGGCACCTGGCGCCATCCCACAATAAAATCAGAATTTCTGGAGGCGAAGGAGAGATGTTGGTATGTCTTAGCAAAGGTGGCCCCAACATGCAGCCGGGACTAAGAACCACTAGCCTGAGGGAGGGAAGCATGTAACAGGCAGTGGACCAACCCTGAGGACAAGCGCCTCTGGTACTGCGCGCATCTCTCAGCTGTCCTTTATAATCATCTGGTCGTGAGTCTTGAAGTTAAAGACTGCAGTGGGGGGCTTCCCTGGTGGTCTAGTGGTTCAGACCTCACCTTCCAGTGCAGGGGTTGCAGGTTCAGTCCCTGTCAGGGAGCTGGGATCCCACAGGCCTCACAGCAAAAAAAAAACCAAAACATAAACCAAAAACGATATTGTAACAAATTCAATAAAGATTTTGAAAATGACCCACATCAAAAAAGAAAATCTTGGGCTTTCCTGGTGGTCCAGTGGGTCAAGAGTCTGCCTTGCAATGCAAGGGGCACCGGTTCGATCCCTGGCCAGGGAAGATCCCACATGCCACAGAGTGGCTGGGCCGGTGTGTCCAATTACAAGCCAGCACTCTGGAGCACGTGTGCCCAGAGCTGGTGCTCTGCAACGAGAGGCCACTGTGATGGGAGGCCCACACAGGCCAGAGAATAAAAGTGGATGAAAATAAATAAATTAAAAACAAATAAAAGAGGCCAAAATTAAAAAAAAAAAAAAAGATTGCCGTGAGAATTAAAGCTCTAAGAGCCATTTCTCCATAACTGCCTTTCTTGTAGTTGAAGGTTCGTCTGCATCACGTTCTTAGGAATTTAAGTGTAGATTCTAGGAATTTAAGTGTAGATTCTATCCAACTCTTTTGTGATCCCCACCCCGCCAATAGACTGTAACCCACCAGGCTCCTCTGTCCATGGGATTTCCCAGGCAAGAACACAGGAGCAAGTTAGCCATTTCCTTCCCCAGGGAATCTCTCCCACCCAAGGATCGAACCAGCGTCTCCTGCATCAGCAGGCAGATTCTTTACCACTGAGCCACCAGGGAAGACCACTTGATTTATTTATTTATTTATATTTGGGCGGGGTCGGGTTGGGGAGGGAGCGGGCGGGCCACTTCTATTGGTCTTCGTTTCTCTATGTTCATCCGTCTTTGTTCTTTGGCTCCTGTGGGCCTCCCATCGCGGTGGCGCTGTCTGCAGAGCGCCTCGGCGCATCGCCGGTCGGAGGCGAAGGAGAGATGTTGGTATGTCTTAGCAAAGGTGGCCCCAACATGCAGCCGGGACTAAGAACCACTAGCCTGAGGGAGGGAAGCATGTAACAGGCAGTGGACCAACCCTGAGGACAAGCGCCTCTGGTACTGCGCATCTCTCAGCTGTCCTTTATAATCATCTGGTCGTGAGTCTTGAAGTTAAAGACTGCAGTGGGGGGCTTCCCTGGTGGTCTAGTGGTTCAGACCTCACCTTCCAGTGCAGGGGTTGCAGGTTCAGTCCCTGTCAGGGAGCTGGGATCCCACAGGCCTCACAGCAAAAAAAAAACCAAAACATAAACCAAAAACGATATTGTAACAAATTCAATAAAGATTTTGAAAATGACCCACATCAAAAAAGAAAATCTTGGGCTTTCCTGGTGGTCCAGTGGGTCAAGAGTCTGCCTTGCAATGCAAGGGGCACCGGTTCGATCCCTGGCCAGGGAAGATCCCACATGCCACAGAGTGGCTGGGCCGGTGTGTCCAATTACAAGCCAGCACTCTGGAGCACGTGTGCCCAGAGCTGGTGCTCTGCAACGAGAGAGGCCACTGTGATGGGAGGCCCACACAGGCCAGAGAATAAAAGTGGATGAAAATAAATAAATTAAAAACAAATAAAAGAGGCCAAAATTAAAAAAAAAAAAAAAGATTGCCGTGAGAATTAAAGCTCTAAGAGCCATTTCTCCATAACTGCCTTTCTTGTAGTTGAAGGTTCGTCTGCATCACGTTCTTAGGAATTTAAGTGTAGATTCTAGGAATTTAAGTGTAGATTCTATCCAACTCTTTTGTGATCCCCACCCCGCCAATAGACTGTAACCCACCAGGCTCCTCTGTCCATGGGATTTCCCAGGCAAGAACACAGGAGCAAGTTAGCCATTTCCTTCCCCAGGGAATCTCTCCCACCCAAGGATCGAACCAGCGTCTCCTGCATCAGCAGGCAGATTCTTTACCACTGAGCCACCAGGGAAGACCACTTGATTTATTTATTTATTTATATTTGGGCGGGGGTCGGGTTGGGGAGGGAGGGGAGCGGGCGGGCCACTTCTATTGGTCTTTCGTTTCTCTATGTTCATCCGTCTTTGTTCTTTGGCTCCTGTGGGCCTCCCATCGCGGTGGCGTCTGTCGTTGCAGAGCGCCGGCTCTGGGCGCATGCGCTCCAGAGCTCTGGCTCGGTAATTGGACACATCAGTCCAGCCGCTCCGCGGCACGTGGGATCTTCCCAGGCCAGGGCTCGAACCGGCGCCCCTTGCACTGCAAGGCGGTGGGAAGACCACTTGAGATCCCACTTTAATCCTAAAGATCTCTATCTGTGACTTTTAACTAGAAGCCCAGCTCTAGACCTAGCTGACTCCAGATTCTTTCGAATTCCCATCAACACTTCTTACCAGTAAAGGTGGAAATCTCCACTAGAAAAACCAGAGCTTTAGACGGTTTTAACGAAAGGTAATTCTTGAAATCCACAGACAAGAAAACAACAGTAAAAATTCCCCTCCCACCAAAGGAATCCTCCATCAGCTACTCTGGGATAGCCAAATGCTATCCCTCCCTTTCCTTCCTGTTCCACTGCAGGCTTTCCTTTATAACAAATATTCCTTTTTCCCCCAAGGAAGGTCAATTGGAAAAAAAAAAAAAAAAAATTCCTGATAGATGTCAACATCTATAGGGAAAAAATAAAATTATTATATAAGGGAAGCTACCCTAAGTGTCATTTTATGTTCACCTACGCATTTTTCATATTTTACATGTTTTATTCAAGCTGCAATAAAGTGCATTATTCTTCCTTTTTCTTACGCCAGAAGAATAAAGTAAAAATTTTGACTACACGGTTTTGCCCATTAAGAACTGGCTGGGAATCAACTTTTTTTTTTTTTTCAGGGTGAGCCATTCTCAGTCACTGCCGCACACTCTACCTTAAGAAGCCCTGCACCTTATTTACAGGGAGTCTGGATCTTTGTCTATAATGATGGGGGGACAGTCACGTGCAGAGGCTGCAGGTCAAACATAAGAGGCCCTCGGCTTACAGCCACCAACTCACACAGCACACCGAGACAGGCTGAAAACAGACTGTAAATGCAACAAGTCCTATTTCAGTTTGTAAAAGATGTTGTAGAAAATTCTTCCTATATTGTTCGTGTGAATGTCAATCTGAGCAACCCTTTCAGAAAGCCACCTGAAGATGTCCCTGAAAAATGTGCATAATGTTCCTTTGCTTCAATAATCCAGTTTCCAGGAGTCCAAGAGAAGGAAACAATCCAAAAGATAGAACAAAGATGTTCAGGTAACACAGCACGGCTGCGAACACTGTGCGTGCGTACTAAGTCGCTTCAGCTAGGTCTGACTGACGCTTCGCAACCCGAAGGACCGTAGCCCACCAGGCTCCTACCTCCAGGCCTCCACATGAACCCAGCTGTCCTTGCACCTTGGAATCGTCCACTTTTCTTTCATGTCATGAATCTTTTCAAGACTCCTCATACACCGAGGCAACCAAACCAATCTCAGGACAGTCTCCGTGTAGGGCTACTCATTGTGAGAATCCTCGGGACGGCCGCCAGGGGCTCACCCCGTCCTCTGCCAGATGCACACATGCACAAATGCGCCTTCATAAACCCAGGGCGGCCGTTTCTTTGTGTTGAAAAAGAAACATGATTAATTTTAAAGTAAGACACAAATGCTCATAAAAATACAGTCATCAAATTTATTGTTTTCATTAGGGTTGCCAGTCTGTGAACATTTTCTAAGACTGATGTTTCTTGACACGCAAGACTTAGCATTCATAGCTTAAGCTACTATAAATACTGCTGCCTGGAGGCAGTACAACTATTTTAGAGTTTTAAGACTACAGACTTTTATTTTATTACTCAAGTCTTATTCCGTGTGTGTTAAAATCAGAAGGTTCTGAACAGCTGGTTAGGAAGGTAGCCAAGATGCAGGAAGGACGTCTGGGCCTCCTTTTCAAGGGCAGCCAACTCTTGAACCGTAGGTGCCAGAATGTCCACGTGGCCTTTGTAGCTTCCACCTGCATCACACACACGACACAAAGCCATGCGAACGACACTCAGGAAATCACTGGTCAGCAATGCTCTGGCTCAGTTACATCAATTTAAACATTGCTCCTAGCAATAATGATGTACTACTGGGCAAGTTAAACCAGGGCTTCCCTGGTGGTCCAGTGGGTGAAGAGTCCACCTTGCAGTGCAAGGGGCGCCGGTTCGATCCCTGGCTAGGGAAGATCCCGCATGCCGCGGAGCAGCGGGACCAGTGTGTCCAATTACAAGCTAGCACTCTGGAGCGCATGCTCTGATGGGAGGCTTACACAGGCCAAAGAACGAAGATGGATGAAAAGAAATGAAAGACCAGTAAGAGAGGCCAAAATTAAAAGAAAAAGCTAACATTATAAAAAATGTTAAACCAATTAAAATCAATGGTCAGGACTTACTAACAGCTGTCCCAATATCCAAGGCCTCTCCTGTCCTCTCCCCCAACATCTTTTCCTTGTTTAGAAACCACTAGCGTAGCCTGAATCTTTAAAAAATTTCAAGAATGAGCTAAGGGCATTACAGGCAAGGGAATAAAGGCTATCCCGGTCTCCACTTGTTCAAAATGATTGTTACTCCTTGTTTGCTAATAACTCCATAAACTGTGAGAATCCCCCGGACTACTCATTGTGAGAATCCTCGGGACGGCCGCCAGGGGCTCACCCCGTCCTCTGCCAGATGCACACATGCACAAATGCGCCTTCATAAACCCAGGGCGGCCGTTTCTTTGTGTTGAAAAAGAAACATGATTAATTTTAAAGTAAGACACAAATGCTCATAAAAATACAGTCATCAAATTTATTGTTTTCATTAGGGTTGCCAGTCTGTGAACATTTTCTAAGACTGATGTTTCTTGACACGCAAGACTTAGCATTCATAGCTTAAGCTACTATAAATACTGCTGCCTGGAGGCAGTACAACTATTTTAGAGTTTTAAGACTACAGACTTTTATTTTATTACTCAAGTCTTATTCCGTGTGTGTTAAAATCAGAAGGTTCTGAACAGCTGGTTAGGAAGGTAGCCAAGATGCAGGAAGGACGTCTGGGCCTCCTTTTCAAGGGCAGCCAACTCTTGAACCGTAGGTGCCAGAATGTCCACGTGGCCTTTGTAGCTTCCACCTGCATCACACACACGACACAAAGCCATGCGAACGACACTCAGGAAATCACTGGTCAGCAATGCTCTGGCTCAGTTACATCAATTTAAACATTGCTCCTAGCAATAATGATGTACTACTGGGCAAGTTAAACCAGGGCTTCCCTGGTGGTCCAGTGGGTGAAGAGTCCACCTTGCAGTGCAAGGCGCCGGTTCGATCCTGGCTAGGGAAGATCCCGCATGCCGCGGAGCAGCGGGACCAGTGTGTCCAATTACAAGCTAGCACTCTGGAGCGCATGCTCTGATGGGAGGCTTACACAGGCCAAAGAACGAAGATGGATGAAAAGAAATGAAAGACCAGTAAGAGAGGCCAAAATTAAAAGAAAAAGCTAACATTATAAAAAATGTTAAACCAATTAAAATCAATGGTCAGGACTTACTAACAGCTGTCCCAATATCCAAGGCCTCTCCTGTCCTCTCCCCCAACATCTTTTCCTTGTTTAGAAACCACTAGCGTAGCCTGAATCTTTAAAAAATTTCAAGAATGAGCTAAGGGCATTACAGGCAAGGGAATAAAGGCTATCCCGGTCTCCACTTGTTCAAAATGATTGTTACTCCCTTGTTTGCTAATAACTCCATAAACTGTCAACCACACTGATGACATTAACGCCTCAAGGAAACAGCCTGGCCGCTGTCTTTCATTCAGACAGATCCCACAATGAAAATGCCTCCAGACAAGCACCAATAAAGTGCTGGAGGGTAACACAGGGGGAGCAATATGCTAAAAACAGACAGTAAGAGGAGAGGAAAAATTCTCTTCTTAAGTTAAGCTCAACAAAGGACACATTCACATGAAACACAGAATTAAAAGTCATTCACCGCTTACCACCAAGGGTTCTTTTTTGACCGTAAGTAACTTTTCCATCAAACTCATCCACTGGTACCTTTATATCGGGCTCAACCTGAGAAATGGTGCAGTTCAGATGTTCTTCTATCTCAGACAACAACTAAGAAAGGGAGAGAAAATCAAAGTATTTCCAAATAAAAATTTCATTTTGACAAACCCAAGCGGCATTTTGACAGCATTAAAACCAGGAAGAGGCTTCCCTGGTGGTGGGTAAAGAGTCTGTCTTGCAGTGCAAAGGGCACCAGTTTGATCCCTGGCCTCGGAAGATCCCATATGCCGCAGAGCGGCTGGACCCGTGTGTCCAATTATGAGCCAGCGCTCTGGAGCGCATGCGCCCAGAGCCGCTGCTCTGCAACGAGAGAAGCCAATGCAACGGGACACCCACACAGGCCTAAGAATAAAAAATGGATGAAAATAAATAAATGGAAAACCAATAAAAGAGGCCAAAATTAAAAAGAAAAAAAAGAAACAAAACCAGGAAGGCTGAAGGGAAGTACGATTTCTGAAGAGATGAACTCACAAGTTACAGTTTATGGACGACAGTAACATAATCACTCACTACTTCCCGTAACTCACAGATAGAGCTGCTGCGTAACATCTGCAGGTCATGCAGGCTAGCCCTGCCTCACCTGCATCTCATTGTACCATATGGTACAGCCACCGTCCTCCTTGAGCCTTGTGTTGTAACACCCTTTCCCACGGCTGCTGCAAACGTGATACCAAACCTATACAAAAGGAAACACAGGTTAACACGGACGAGGACAGATGTGGTCGATATCTTTGTTCTCAAGGAGTTTTTTAATATTTGTCCTCAAAGCACAAGAGAAATAAGACTGCAGCTGTGCTATGACATCCAATCACAACCACCGGTGGTAGGTCACTGACTGACTTCTGAAAGAGTTCTTTCTGAGAGGAATCCAGAAGATTTTCTAAAACGGACATCAATAGAAAGGAATTCTCAGATTAGAAAAAATAACAAAAAATCTAAGTATCAGAGAATGCCATCTCAAGATTAGTATCAAAAATAAAGTTCACAGATTTTCTACAAGGTTAAAATAAAGCAAACAGGAGAATGAACAACTAGTTTGGGCAAAGAGTTTGTAAAGCTTCTTACTCCTGCTCAATTTTCCTGTAAATCTCTATCAATTTATACCAAAATAATAAGTTAACCCTCTCTCCCATAAAAAGTCTATGAGGGCAGGATGCTAGAGAGGGTTTAAATACCTTTCAGTGAAGACAATTACATGAAAGCTGTTAAGGAAAATGACATTTTGTATTGTTCCTTTTTGAACTTCGTCTTACTAGTTGTCTATTCAACGAATAAAGAGAAAAAGATACCACTGAACGTTCATTTCTATTCCACACGCACCTGAACTCAACGTGAACAAGAACTCAAACTCCTTTCAGTCCCAGTATAAGATGACGACGCAAACAATGGATACAACATAACACTGAAAAGCTTACCTTCTCCTTCTCTGTTGCCACCAGGGAAATGGCCAGACCCATTCTGAAAGATTTTAAAAGTCTTTGTTACACTTTATTCCCGAAGCCTAGAAGGCTAAAAAGGACAAGAAGAAGCACGGCCGTACCTTTCCGCTCTTCCCACTCTGCCGATCCGATGGACGTAGTTCTGCTTTTCGTCAGGCAAGGTGACGTTTATAACTGTAAATAAAAACAGTTATTAAAAACTGACATTAGCTCCTAACATTTTCAAATACATTTGGTGTCTGATGTTCTAAATATGTGAAGTATATTAAACGGTTTCCTTTGAATTTCAGCAAACTCAGACTGCAAGCATAAAACTTCCTTTTTACCGTAAGGAACACCATGGATGTCTATTCCTCTGGCAGCTACATCTGTGCAAATCAAGAATCTGACATCTCCTTTCTAAAGAGAACAAAGAGAGTGTTTATTAGTATGTATACTAAAAAAATAAACTTAAATACTGTCCTTCCACTAAATGAGATCTCTAATAACTACTGTAGTACTATCAGAGGTCCAGTGGTTCATTATTCGCTGTAACAAATTCTGCATTTTTCAAGTTTATAATTTGCCAAAATATGACATTTAAGGTTCAACAAATCAGTGACTGGATTCATTTTTGCTTTTTTCACATAAAGGTTATTAAACCACTGCTACAAATGTGGCTTTAGCTTTATAAATCCTGACTGGTAATTCAAAAGATAAGACAGAATAAAATGTAAAAACATAAGCATTACTTTTCCCTTGTATTAAAATAATTCAGAATGCTAGGTATATTATCTTTAGGTTACAGTTTTGGGAACAAAAGATAAAATCCCAAAGGGAGGGCTTCCCCTGGTGGTCCAGTGGGTAAGGACACCGCCTTGCAGTGCAAGGGGCGCCGGTTCGAGCCCTGGCCTGGGAAGATCCCACGTGCCGCAGAGCGGCTGGACTGATGTGTCCAATACCGAGCCAGAGCTCTGGAGCGCATGCGCCCAGAGCCGGTGCTCTACGACGACAGACGCCACCGCAATGGGAGGCCCACAGGAGCCAAAGAACAAAGACGGATGAACATAGAGAAACGAAAGACCAATAGAAGTGGCCCGCCTGCTCCCCTCCCTCCCCAACCCGACCCCCGCCCAAAAATAAAATAAATAAATCAATCAAAAAAAAAGAGAAAATGATAAAAAAAAAAAAATCCCAAAGGGAGTGGGCCCCTGGTGCTCTCACCAAGAAGACACCAACTGGCCTTCAGATGTCACTTGTGCCCTGAGACACAGCCGTGAGAGATGGGAGGGGCGGAGGGCCAGAAGGTGACTTCCGGGCCGGGACAGGGCTGGGACAGAGGCGAGGCACACATGCTGAGAAGGGAGCGGGCGCCGGGTGGCAACATCCACCAGCCATGCTCAGCGTGGAGTCGTACATTCCTAATCCAAAACTCCTAAGCCCAGTACCTGCCACTTTTTTCATATTAGGGGTCTGAGAGAAATCATACTCGTACTACAAACGGGGGTCAGCACACTGTGATAAATGAGAAGAGCGCCTGTGGGTGGAAGCCACTGGCCTTGACCTCCCCATTCGCAGCCTGCCACGTGCTGCAAGCAAGCGACCGAGACAGCCTGCTCCACATCACTCAAAACACGTTTCATTCTACATAACCACATTCTGATACTAGTCTTACAGTAATCGACCAATTAAGTTCCTTAAGGGTACAATTCAAAAAAAAAAAAAGCTCATGATTTATCTTCTCCTAAAAGTCTCTACCTAAAAAAATTAAACAAAAACTTTAAGTTGAAAATTCATACTACAGCAGTGTGTGCCAACAGAGAACATGTAATCTACCATCTGACTGCTGAAGACGACGAAGCCCCGCTGTGACAAAGGTATAGGGAAGAAGTCTTTTGAAATTTCTAGGACAAGAATTGCTTTACAAATATTAACTGGAACTGATTAAAACTAGATACAACTCCCTCTTAAGTATTAAGGAAATGCAGTCAACTAAATATCAGTACCTTGAATCTTTCCAAGTTTTGTTTCCTCTCATGAGGCTTTCTGTCACCATGAAGACACACACATGAGAACTGATGTCCCTTTTTATCAGGTCCTAGTGAAAAAAGCACATTAAACAGTTAAATCTTGGAAAATACTATGCCTAAGACTATGTCAAAAAAAATAAAGTAGCATTTAGACTACAAGGGTGCCATGTAATTCCATGGAAATCTACAGTCCAACTTGTCATAAACATGGTTTACACAATTTCTGTCCTGGGTGAAATGTCACTAACATGAACTCCATAAGCATTAGAAGAGATCTGCTTTGAAGGACATTCCCAGTGACCTACTCACTCCGCAGCAGTGGGTCCTGTGTACACCAGGCACCTCCCCTGACCGTGGAGAGAAGAACCAGAGGTAGCAAAATAGGCTGAAAGAACTGAAACAGGCGTCACCACGGTCACATCCTTACTAAAGGCCACGCCCACACACCTGGCCTCCTCCAGATATTCTAAACGACTTAGTTATCTGGTTTCTTGGGTAAGAGACTGGAAGCAGCAAACTGGAAGGATGGAGGAGTGGCATTTTACAGCCAGCTGCAGTGGCAGCAAGTCCTAAAAAGGCAACTTCAAGTGGACACAGTAACAAAACGCAGCACAGTCCAGACCAGAGGGCTAAGGGTCTCCGCGGGAAGTCTTCTGGTTTTGCTGTATGTCTGAGACTACAGTAAGTGTTGGGAAAAGACGTAATGCAAAAACTACCATGAACATTTGCCATGTTTGCTTCACCAGGTATCTGTGCTTCTATCCTTCCATCAACTCACTTTTATTTCTGATGCATTTCCATGTAAATTGCAGGTATCAGCTTAACATGCATGTCGTTCACCAGAGCACAGCCTTTGTTTAGGTGTCTTTGTTTTCTCGTTGAGGTTCAAGTTACACAGAAGGAAATGCACAAATCCTAAGTATGCACGTGCTGAGTGTGGACAAACGCATCCACTTGTGCAGCCCAAAGTTCCACCAAGACACAGGTGGCGACCACCACCCATGAGGAGCCTCTACGCCCTTGCCCAGTTACCCACACTCCCACCTCCCTGGGAATAACCACTGCTGCCGACTCTTTCCCATCATTAGTTTTGACTCTTCCAGAACTTCAAACAAATGGAATCACACAGCACAAACTCTTTTATCAGGTCCTAGTGAAAAAAGCACATTAAACAGTTAAATCTTGGAAAATACTATGCCTAAGACTATGTCAAAAAAAATAAAGTAGCATTTAGACTACAAGGGTGCCATGTAATTCCATGGAAATCTACAGTCCAACTTGTCATAAACATGGTTTACACAATTTCTGTCCTGGGTGAAATGTCACTAACATGAACTCCATAAGCATTAGAAGAGATCTGCTTTGAAGGACATTCCCAGTGACCTACTCACTCCGCAGCAGTGGGTCCTGTGTACACCAGGCACCTCCCCTGACCGTGGAGAGAAGAACCAGAGGTAGCAAAATAGGCTGAAAGAACTGAAACAGGCGTCACCACGGTCACATCCTTACTAAAGGCCACGCCACACACCTGGCCTCCTCCAGATATTCTAAACGACCTAGTTATCTGGTTTCTTGGGTAAGAGACTGGAAGCAGCAAACTGGAAGGATGGAGGAGTGGCATTTTACAGCCAGCTGCAGTGGCAGCAAGTCCTAAAAAGGCAACTTCAAGTGGACACAGTAACAAAACGCAGCACAGTCCAGACCAGAGGGCTAAGGGTCTCCGCGGGAAGTCTTCTGGTTTTGCTGTATGTCTGAGACTACAGTAAGTGTTGGGAAAAGACGTAATGCAAAAACTACCATGAACATTTGCCATGTTTGCTTCACCAGGTATCTGTGCTTCTATCCTTCCATCAACTCACTTTTATTTCTGATGCATTTCCATGTAAATTGCAGGTATCAGCTTAACATGCATGTCGTTCACCAGAGCACAGCCTTTGTTTAGGTGTCTTTGTTTTCTCGTTGAGGTTCAAGTTACACAGAAGGAAATGCACAAATCCTAAGTATGCACGTGCTGAGTGTGGACAAACGCATCCACTTGTGCAGCCCAAAGTTCCACCAAGACACAGGTGGCGACCACCACCCATGAGGAGCCTCTACGCCCTTGCCCAGTTACCCACACTCCCACCTCCCTGGGAATAACCACTGCTGCCGACTCTTTCCCATCATTAGTTTTGACTCTTCCAGAACTTCAAACAAATGGAATCACACAGCACAAACTCGGATAAGAGTTCTTTCATTCAGAACAATACTTCTGCAATTCACCACAAGAATCTCTGCTGTGTCTATCAGCAGCCTTCAACACTTCAGTGCTGAGTAGTGAGTATTTCACTGAATAAACATTCTACATTTTGCTTAGCCGTCCTCCTATGAATGGCCACTCAATGTACGGTTTGAGGCCATTATGAATAAAGCTGCTATGACCATCTTGTACACACCTTTCATGGATACATGGTTTCACTTATCTTGGGTCAACACTTAGAAGTGGAATTGCAAGGCTATAAAACAGCAATGTTTAATTTTACAGAAAACTGTAGACCTTTTACATAGCTGACTGTCTATCAACAATGTGTAAGAACTCCCATTTCTCTATAGCCCCACCAAAATTCGGTAGATTTTACATATTTTTAATCTAGTCATTCTAATGAGTGCACAGTGGTGTTAAAGTGTGATTTTCTTTTGCATTTCTCTAATGACTAGTAACATCAAACATTTTTTCAGGTTAGTTTATACATTTAGCATTAATGATAAGGAGCATAAAATTAGAATCATTGTATCTTCAATGTTGAGTAAATATTTTTACATAGCAAGCCTTTATATTTCAATAATAATTTTGTCTTAAAGTCTATGGCATCTCTATTAATACAGCTAGAGCAACTGTCTTTTAATTCATACTTTAGCTGACATACATGTTTTTTCATCTCCCTTCCTTCCCATCTGTGTGCTCGGGTTTTAGGTGGGCTTCCTGTAAACAGCAGACAGCTAAATCTCATCCAGCCAAATAACCTGTGCTCCTCACCAGAAGACGTCAGTCCACTGACAGATACACATTCTACTATTCAGCGATTACACCTGAAATTTTAACATGAATTAAAAGCTTTATCATTAATCAAATATGCCCTTCTTCTAAACGACACAGGGACCTCAGAGCGCTGCAATTCACCTTCACTGTAATGAAACTGCACCTACGTGGAGAATGACCTCCTGGCTTCTCCTGGGGCTCATCATATGGAAAAGGACTGGATGAGCACAGACACTTCTAATGCAACATCACTGCTTTCAATTCTGGGCATGCACGCTATCCTGCTTCAACAGGAGACTAATAAGCTATTAAGGGAGGAAATAAACACAATTCATTTCAAGCAAGGAAACATTACCTCCTCCTTGCTGCATAAAATACTGCTCCAAGTTATCACAATCAATTTTGGTTCTACAGAAAATAATTGCTTGATCCATCTTGTGTTCCTTGATGGCTCGGACAGCGTATTCCCCTTTCAGGATTTTAATAGCTTCAGACCACATCTCTTGAATGACACAACAACAACGAAAAAAACCACAGGATTTCAATGTGAAGTTGTCATGAACACATGTAATTATATAGACTTAACTGTTTTGACTCACCTAAAAAGCTCTACTTTAATGCAACTATGACAGAGAAAAGCAAACAATAAAAAGATAGGATAAAATGCTGGGCGAATCCACATGCTCATTTTTGTTTCTTTTTTATGCCAGTTTATCAGATACCAAAATACCTACACCTGTATCTTGATAAAACCTGTGATTTTCTTTTGCATTTCTCTAATGACTAGTAACATCAAACATTTTTTCAGGTTAGTTTATACATTTAGCATTAATGATAAGGAGCATAAAATTAGAATCATTGTATCTTCAATGTTGAGTAAATATTTTTACATAGCAAGCCTTTATATTTCAATAATAATTTTGTCTTAAAGTCTATGGCATCTCTATTAATACAGCTAGAGCAACTGTCTTTTAATTCATACTTTAGCTGACATACATGTTTTTTCATCTCCCTTCCTTCCCATCTGTGTGCTCGGGTTTTAGGTGGGCTTCCTGTAAACAGCAGACAGCTAAATCTCATCCAGCCAAATAACCTGTGCTCCTCACCAGAAGACGTCAGTCCACTGACAGATACACATTCTACTATTCAGCGATTACACCTGAAATTTTAACATGAATTAAAAGCTTTATCATTAATCAAATATGCCCTTCTTCTAAACGACACAGGGACCTCAGAGCGCTGCAATTCACCTTCACTGTAATGAAACTGCACCTACGTGGAGAATGACCTCCTGGCTTCTCCTGGGGCTCATCATATGGAAAAGGACTGGATGAGCACAGACACTTCTAATGCAACATCACTGCTTTCAATTCTGGGCATGCACGCTATCCTGCTTCAACAGGAGACTAATAAGCTATTAAGGGAGGAAATAAACACAATTCATTTCAAGCAAGGAAACATTACCTCCTCCTTGCTGCATAAAATACTGCTCCAAGTTATCACAATCAATTTTGGTTCTACAGAAAATAATTGCTTGATCCATCTTGTGTTCCTTGATGGCTCGGACAGCGTATTCCCCTTTCAGGATTTTAATAGCTTCAGACCACATCTCTTGAATGACACAACAACAACGAAAAAAACCACAGGATTTCAATGTGAAGTTGTCATGAACACATGTAATTATATAGACTTAACTGTTTTGACTCACCTAAAAAGCTCTACTTTAATGCAACTATGACAGAGAAAAGCAAACAATAAAAAGATAGGATAAAATGCTGGGCGAATCCACATGCTCATTTTTTTGTTTCTCTTTTTTATGCCAGTTTATCAGATACCAAAATACCTACACCTGTATCTTGTATAGAAATGCACATGCACACACACAGCAAAGCTTTGTCCTTACCTCGCACTGAGAACAAATCCCATTCTGCCCTGCATAAGTTTTCCTAAATGCTCAAGAAATGTTTACTCCATTACTTTAACCCCTTTAAAAAAAAGTCAGTGTACTTCCTAAACCTATCTAAGCGCCAGAAGGTTCCGTTCACCCTGTGAAGTAAAGACGTCACATCTGACCCAGTTGCTAACCTCTTAGCTGCCCTCCTGCAAGGGTCTCTCTTTCACTGGGACACTGGGCTAGAGTTACTCCTCAATTATCTAACGCAAAAGTTTAATGCTGTAACCCAATGTATTTCTAAGGTGGCTTTTTGTTACTACTTGTAGTAGGAACTAAGTAAAACTTCTACAGGGAGAAATATGTGAAGCAGTAAACATTTTTATTTTTTAAAATGCATTTCCAAGAGCGGGATGACATTCTTCTGACCATCCATGCACTCCTCTCCAACAATCCTAGCTGAGTATACACCTGTAAACTTGGAGCTGCATATACAACTGAGTTCAAAGGAACTCTAATCAAAATTTCAGACAGTTGACCTTTTAGCTATCTGTCAAAAATCTACCAGTGAGCTCAACCATGAATAGAATGCAGCCTAAAACCCTTGCCAATAACTCACTTGAGACATGGGACACCAGACATGTAGCCTTATGGGTTTCAGATCTTTTCCAGGCTCTGATCTCAAAGCACTATCCTTGTATCACCAACTCAACGGACACGAATTTGAGCAAACTTCAGGAGACAGTGGAGAACAGAAGAGCCCAGTGTGCTGTAGTCCACTGGGTCACAAAGAGTTGGACACGACTTAGCGAATGAACAACAATTCTTGTTTCATGCTGTATCTTCATGTATCCTTGAAGTATTAATGTACCTGATACAAACTGTCTTGATCCTGCACAGAAGTATTTTTATTAAACTAGAATTTAATTTAACGATACAGAGTTTCAACACTGGAAGATGAAAAGGTTCTGGAGATGGATGAAGTTGCACAGCAGGAATGGACTCAATGCTGCTGAATGGCCCACTTTAAAATGATTACAACGGCACAGTTTCTGTTTCGCCTATTTTACCGCACACAAAAAAGAATCAAAAACCCATCTCAGGATCATTTCTTTATTTTTCACAGGATTGTACCTAATGACACGTTCCTTTGTAATGGCCAGATATGAAGAATCTACGTGACAGTTCTCTTGGAATGCAGAGCTAAAATATATCCTGTAGCCAGAGAAATTTGCTGGTTTCCTAGAAAAATTAAAGTTCTATAATCTAAAACATTTATAATTTAGATGCCAAGAGACTAATATCTTAAATTCAGTGATTAGTATTTCTCTAAGTCGACTGGCATGAGCTTTCCCTCATTTTTAAATTATTTTTGTTTCTTTTATTTTCAGATCTGTTCCTTCACGAGCAGACAGGGCAGAAATTCAGGAAACAGGTCAATTCATTTTCAGAATCTTTCCCCTATTTTCTTGATTCTTCTAACTTACCTGGACTGTTAGCACCAGGTCTTGTGTTATCCTTTGCATGTACTTCATCAGTCTACCACAAGAGGAGGATAAAAAAGAAGCAGGGAAGGGTGAAGAGATGATTCAGAGCAGGCGTCTTTTCTTAAAGGGAGAACTACAACTTTAAACTCCATTTCAGATGTATGTCTTTATCATATAGGCAAAACTATTCTTCATACTCAGAAAAACCCTTTACTAATTATAGTCAACTAAGGCTAGTAAATTTCAAATATAATAATAAAAATCCAAAGGTGTTTAGAACACTGTATTTACAGCAAACATATCCTTACTGTATAAACATAAATCCAGTAACAGTGAAAAAAGTATGAACATGGACTCATGAGCTCAATATTAAGGTAAAAAAGGCACATTAAGAAGATTCTAAAACTACTTAAACAAGAAACCGTCATCTAAACAATCACACAGGTTAGTCTATGGACTTATAAAAGTGACTTTTTATAGAGAGAAAAGTAAAGCAGGAACCCACCATTTACCCCATGCCTGACAGACCCCCAGAGTTCTGGTAAATGTGCCAAACTCCTCTTTTCTTAAAGAGACAACATCCGGTTGCTTTAGCATCCTGGAGAACTCAAGGTTAAAGGGGTTTATGACCACTTTACGCTACACACACGGGAATGTGACGGCGTATTTACCCGGATGTGGCTTTTCCCCAGCCTTTCCCAGAGTCTGTCGGCTTTGGGGTTCACTGGGACAACAACGTGGTGGACGGTATCCGAACGGAGTTTTCCCTATTGGGGTTCACTGGGCTATGAAGAATCTACGTGACAGTTCTCTTGGAATGCAGAGCTAAAATATATCCTGTAGCCAGAGAAATTTGCTGGTTTCCTAGAAAATTAAAGTTCTATAATCTAAAACATTTATAATTTAGATGCCAAGAGACTAATATCTTAAATTCAGTGATTAGTATTTCTCTAAGTCGACTGGCATGAGCTTTCCCTCATTTTTAAATTATTTTTGTTTCTTTTATTTTCAGATCTGTTCCTTCACGAGCAGACAGGGCAGAAATTCAGGAAACAGGTCAATTCATTTTCAGAATCTTTCCCCTATTTTCTTGATTCTTCTAACTTACCTGGACTGTTAGCACCAGGTCTTGTGTTATCCTTTGCATGTACTTCATCAGTCTACCACAAGAGGAGGATAAAAAAGAAGCAGGGAAGGGTGAAGAGATGATTCAGAGCAGGCGTCTTTTCTTAAAGGGAGAACTACAACTTTAAACTCCATTTCAGATGTATGTCTTTATCATATAGGCAAAACTATTCTTCATACTCAGAAAAACCCTTTACTAATTATAGTCAACTAAGGCTAGTAAATTTCAAATATAATAATAAAAATCCAAAGGTGTTTAGAACACTGTATTTACAGCAAACATATCCTTACTGTATAAACATAAATCCAGTAACAGTGAAAAAAGTATGAACATGGACTCATGAGCTCAATATTAAGGTAAAAAAGGCACATTAAGAAGATTCTAAAACTACTTAAACAAGAAACCGTCATCTAAACAATCACACAGGTTAGTCTATGGACTTATAAAAGTGACTTTTTATAGAGAGAAAAGTAAAGCAGGAACCCACCATTTACCCCATGCCTGACAGACCCCCAGAGTTCTGGTAAATGTGCCAAACTCCTCTTTTCTTAAAGAGACAACATCCGGTTGCTTTAGCATCCTGGAGAACTCAAGGTTAAAGGGGTTTATGACCACTTTACGCTACACACACGGGAATGTGACGGCGTATTTACCCGGATGTGGCTTTTCCCCAGCCTTTCCCAGAGTCTGTCGGCTTTGGGGTTCACTGGGACAACAACGTGGTGGACGGTATCCGGAACGGAGTCTTCTCCTTTCAGATCGACCCAGGTGGGAAAGTGCATGATCTTCTCAGACAGTTTCTTCACATCGAAAGAATGCAAAGTGGCCGAGCAGACAATCACCTAAGAACAGGAAAGCCACAATGCAGGCAGCCTTTTACTTTAAGGTAACAATAATGATTCTAGCCTATGAAAACAGATGTGGGGCACAAGGCAGGCTAAGCCTGGCGTCTAACTCAAGTTCAACACCCAGCTCTGTAGCAACAACTAGGGGTGTGCCTGTGGGCGGGGCGACCTCTCTGAGCTCCAGATCTCCCGCTGCCGCGGAAACCAAGCCGTCTGCCCCTCCAGGTCCCACAGACACTAAGTCAGGAGGAGGAAAAGGTTCTAAAACTCTAGAGTCATAAAGCACTTCTCTTCTCTTAAAGCTTCTATCTCTTGAATTCTCCCTAAGAAAATAGAAAGAGAAAGAGTAAGATTTTAAGAAATAATTACTAAGGAAGCAACTGTTTTTCAACAGCTCAAGACGTTTTTCCTCTGAGAAAGAAGCAGTACTCAGAATTTTGAAGATAAGCCCTAAACACTCTGTAGGGGAAAAAAAGTCCTAAGAACTTTTAAAAAATATTTGTTTATTATTTATTTATTTGACTGAGCCGTGTCGTAGCTGCGGCATGCAGGGTCTTTAGTTGCAGGTGCGAATTCTTAGCTGCAGCATGTGGGATCTCATTCCCTGCTCAGGGATCAAACCCAGGCCCCCTGCCGTGGGAGCTGGGAGTCTCAGCCACTGGACCACCGGGGAAATCCCCAAACTAAGAATTTTTAACTTATAGTCTTCTGTTACACCTAAGTAATTTCCTCTTATTCCCCTCCCCTTATTTCTAAAAGCAGCTCATAAGACTGTTTCCTTTGTGTATACTATTTAATCAGGTAATGAAAAAAATGTTTTCTATAGTAAACTTAATCAGGAGACACCAAAACGTGAATACAAAACAAAAAGGCAAGCATTCATACACAACAAGTATCTAAAAGTATCTGAAAATGCAGCAGTGACTGATTACCTGAAGTCTTTTTCCATCAGAGGTAATCTGAGGAATCTGATTGTGAATCCTGTTTATAAAATCAGAGTAACCCTGAGAAAGAAGCCCATCCTGCAGGAGAAGCAAAGAAATGCATTACATTTTAAACCAGTATCTACTGCTTTCTTTTCTAAATAAATCGCAAAATGTAAGATATGGAAACTAACTCACACACATACATATCGCCTTACTTTCAAAATAATTATTTTCTATTGGATATTTAAAGACAAGTTATAAATTCAACTTTAAAACCCATGTGACTCTAATATGAAAAATAACTGACAATAAGTTAACTCAAAAACCACATTCTGATATTGTAAAATAAACATGAGAGTTAATAGCTCACACCACATCTCCTTAAGAATGTGATTTTAACAGAGAAAAGCAGAAATCTTCGATGTTGAAAAGCTACATCATCCTGAACATAATTTGGAAATATATCTTAAGAGCCCAAAACACATTAACATAAACTGAAATATGTTAAAAAAATAAAAAGTATGTACAAATAAGATAATTATTTGGAAAAAATAAACCTACGTATCTAGTAACACGGGTGATTAAATAAACCATGAAGTATGCATGTAAGAGACCAGCAGGCAGCCTTTAAAAACTGTTCACAAATAATGACATGAAATACTTATACACCATATTTTAAAAAAAAAGATTTTCCAGATTCCACATAGCCTGATCGCAACTACACAAAATAGTATTTGCTATAAATATAAGGACTGAATGGAAATACACCAAATTGATAACAGTATTTCTCTCTAGGTATTAAGATCATGACTGAATTGTATATTTTTCTTCATTTCATATATTGTATCTCCAAAAACGTAAGCAATTAAAAAAAAAGAGCATGAGCAGATTTGAACATACAGCTTCATCCAGGACCAGGAATCTAACTTGGGACAAGTTCAGCTTTCCCGTTGACACCAGATCATCCAGTCTCCCCGGAGTACCAACGACTATGTCCACCTGAAAAACACCCCACAGCAGCACCTTATGAAACCAGAGGACTACTAGAGTCACCTGAGAACAGCAACCCACAGCGGTCAGATTACAACAAAAACATGCAGCAGTGACTGATTACCTGAAGTCTTTTTCCATCAGAGGTAATCTGAGGAATCTGATTGTGAATCCTGTTTATAAAATCAGAGTAACCCTGAGAAAGAAGCCCATCCTGCAGGAGAAGCAAAGAAATGCATTACATTTTAAACCAGTATCTACTGCTTTCTTTTCTAAATAAATCGCAAAATGTAAGATATGGAAACTAACTCACACACATACATATCGCCTTACTTTCAAAATAATTATTTTCTATTGGATATTTAAAGACAAGTTATAAATTCAACTTTAAAACCCATGTGACTCTAATATGAAAAATAACTGACAATAAGTTAACTCAAAAACCACATTCTGATATTGTAAAATAAACATGAGAGTTAATAGCTCACACCACATCTCCTTAAGAATGTGATTTTAACAGAGAAAAGCAGAAATCTTCGATGTTGAAAAGCTACATCATCCTGAACATAATTTGGAAATATATCTTAAGAGCCCAAAACACATTAACATAAACTGAAATATGTTAAAAAAATAAAAAGTATGTACAAATAAGATAATTATTTGGAAAAAATAAACCTACGTATCTAGTAACACGGGTGATTAAATAAACCATGAAGTATGCATGTAAGAGACCAGCAGGCAGCCTTTAAAAACTGTTCACAAATAATGACATGAAATACTTATACACCATATTTTAAAAAAAAAGATTTTCCAGATTCCACATAGCCTGATCGCAACTACACAAAATAGTATTTGCTATAAATATAAGGACTGAATGGAAATACACCAAATTGATAACAGTATTTCTCTCTAGGTATTAAGATCATGACTGAATTGTATATTTTTCTTCATTTCATATATTGTATCTCCAAAAACGTAAGCAATTAAAAAAAAAGAGCATGAGCAGATTTGAACATACAGCTTCATCCAGGACCAGGAATCTAACTTGGGACAAGTTCAGCTTTCCCGTTGACACCAGATCATCCAGTCTCCCCGGAGTACCAACGACTATGTCCACCTGAAAAACACCCCACAGCAGCACCTTATGAAACCAGAGGACTACTAGAGTCACCTGAGAACAGCAACCCACAGCGGTCAGATTACAACAAAAACATGCACACTGAGGTCTTCACAGGCAACCTGAACTCTGCAGAAACAGAGTTCTAGATAATGCCGTCTTGTTCAATTTGTATCTGGTCTGAAATTAGTGTGATGACTTTGGAAACTGATTTTAACATTTTTAACTGTTATATACAGTCTAATTACAGGAATTCTGAAATTACACCAGGATCCGAATCCCAGTTCCACTATGACCCACTGTGTAACCTCAACTTATTAACCTCTTCTAGTTTAAGTGCTGAAAATGCTTTTAATTTGATCCAGTAGAAGGCATCTATATTCCCCAAAAACTGAAAAAACATTTCTGAAGCTTCTGTTTCAACTGTGTTGATAACTATAAGCAAGGCTCAGTTCAATCTAGAAAATACTGTCCGCAAATATGAAGATAAAAGCCATTCAGTGTATTAAGAACGGCCTGTATGGCAAGAGCTGTGCTGCAGACAGCAGTGAACACAGCAGCATTTTGCTTGTGCGTCTAACATCTTTCTTTACAAAGGATTCTAACCCACCGTCCAGGTTTCCTCCCTCCACAACTTCAGTAGGTAGTCAGCATGAAAAAAGCGACTAGGTCTCTCAGGTTTAAAAAACAGTCAAACTGGAAAAGCCTGCGAGAAATATTTGTATAACTCGGGTATCAGTGCCAACCACTTCAAGCCTAACTGCGCATGTTGCATAACTCTGCAACTCTAAGTAATTTTGAAAATTAAAGAGTTCTACTCTGACTCCAGAACTGACTTCTAGCCCCAGCCTAAGACATAATACAGGGCTGAGGGCAAGCCAGAGGGTGGTGGGAGAAAACAGAAGCAGAGAATGTAAGAAGGAAGAAGAGCAGAAAGAGAATATATACACATCCCCTAGGCAGAAAGGAACTGAGTTCTGCCAGGAAGGTCATGGAATAACACTGCCTTCACTCTGCCATCAGCTTCAGCCAGTACCACACTCTAGATCTGACTGGTAAAGGCAGATGATATTCCCTAAAAGCTCTGTGGCTGGAGAATAAAGAAAATCACTTATACAGAAAATGAATATGGGTTTGAGGAACCAAGACAAGGAATGAACATATGAACTCTCTTTTATAAGCACTAAATTATGACCGATAGAGGACATACCAAAGGGGCCTCCCTGGTGGCCCAGTGGGTAAGGACACCGCCTTGCAGTGCAAGGGGCACCGGTTTGATCCCTGGCCTGGGAAGATCCCAGGTGCTGCGGAGCGGCTGGACCAATGTGTCCAACTACCGAGCCGGAGCTCTGGAGCGCATGCGCCCAGAGTCGGTGCTCTGTGGTGAGAGAGGCCACTGCGATGGGAGGCCCACACGGGCCAAAGAACAAAGATGGGTGAAATAGATGAATGAAAGACCAATAGAAGTGCCCGCCCCGCTCCCAAAAAAAGAACATACCGAAGCAATATTACTATCCTAGATGAGCACTAAGTAGAGTAATGGGACTCCTTGACCTTCATATGCCACACCAGGTCAAATCGAAACCATTCAGCCTGAGATTCCACCTGAAAACAGCACCGAGGAGCTGGAGGGAGAGCATATTTGCTCACAGTGACTCAGTATCAGGCGATTCAGATTAAATGATAAAATATTTAGGGGAGGAAATGGAAGAGAACTTCACAAGGAGAAAGTCATTTCATACATACAAAATACTTTCTGAAGTCCTGCCTGTCATTTGAACTGACGAGCAATTCAGTTTCCCCAACTTCGTCCCCTGTGATGAGCACCCAGTCCCAACTTGGTCCTTGACAACCGGGCGGCGTTCCAGACAGGCCTGAGCTTGTCTCCCTCCTGCTGGAAGGACCGCCTCACCATTCTCAGTCTCCAAGGACCGCGGCCAAAGCTTGCATCTTCTCTGCAACCCCCTTACCTCTGTTTCTATTCGTCACTCCAGTTTCCTCTTTTTCAATCAGCCCCAGAGGAAATGACTCTTAATGCGTGAAAATGGGAAGGAAGTTCTCAGGTGCTTAAAAGTTAAACCAGAACAATTCCCACTGCCTTCACTCTGCCATCAGCTTCAGCCAGTACCACACTCTAGATCTGACTGGTAAAGGCAGATGATATTCCCTAAAAGCTCTGTGGCTGGAGAATAAAGAAAATCACTTATACAGAAAATGAATATGGGTTTGAGGAACCAAGACAAGGAATGAACATATGAACTCTCTTTTATAAGCACTAAATTATGACCGATAGAGGACATACCAAAGGGGCCTCCCTGGTGGCCCAGTGGGTAAGGACACCGCCTTGCAGTGCAAGGGGCACCGGTTTGATCCCTGGCCTGGGAAGATCCCAGGTGCTGCGGAGCGGCTGGACCAATGTGTCCAACTACCGAGCCGGAGCTCTGGAGCGCATGCGCCCAGAGTCGGTGCTCTGTGGTGAGAGAGGCCACTGCGATGGGAGGCCCACACGGGCCAAAGAACAAAGATGGGTGAAATAGATGAATGAAAGACCAATAGAAGTGCCCGCCCCGCTCCCAAAAAAAGAACATACCGAAGCAATATTACTATCCTAGATGAGCACTAAGTAGAGTAATGGGACTCCTTGACCTTCATATGCCACACCAGGTCAAATCGAAACCATTCAGCCTGAGATTCCACCTGAAAACAGCACCGAGGAGCTGGAGGGAGAGCATATTTGCTCACAGTGACTCAGTATCAGGCGATTCAGATTAAATGATAAAATATTTAGGGGAGGAAATGGAAGAGAACTTCACAAGGAGAAAGTCATTTCATACATACAAAATACTTTCTGAAGTCCTGCCTGTCATTTGAACTGACGAGCAATTCAGTTTCCCCAACTTCGTCCCCTGTGATGAGCACCCAGTCCCAACTTGGTCCTTGACAACCGGGCGGCGTTCCAGACAGGCCTGAGCTTGTCTCCCTCCTGCTGGAAGGACCGCCTCACCATTCTCAGTCTCCAAGGACCGCGGCCAAAGCTTGCATCTTCTCTGCAACCCCCTTACCTCTGTTTCTATTCGTCACTCCAGTTTCCTCTTTTTCAATCAGCCCCAGAGGAAATGACTCTTAATGCGTGAAAATGGGAAGGAAATTCTCAGGTGCTTAAAAGTTAAACCAGAACAATTCCCATATGCTGGAAGTTTGCATGAGGTGTTTGGGAGAGAGTACTACGCTGTCTACTTTTGGAAAAAGAAAAGGCATGCTTGTAAGATATTTCTGAACACATACCTACTCTTGTGACCTTACTTTAATTTCGGCCTCATTTGGTATTTCTTGAAACACGACAGAACTGTATTTGTCAAAATGACAACACATAATATTCCTTTATTAAATCAGAAATACAACGTACCCCATTATCCAAAACAGACAGCTGGTCCCGTGCTGCCACACCTCCGATTATCAGAAGCTCCCTGAAATGAACACCAGAGCAATAATGTAGAAAAAGATTAAAGTCTGCTTTATTATCTAACTTTTTTTCAATTTTGGGGAGATGGATATTCAGACTGAATAACTGAGAAAGAATCTAACAAGAGTCTGGAGAAAAGAAGAAACAAGGCCCTTGATTTCTAGGAGCTAATAAACACTCACGCATGGTGAGGCAACTGAGACCGTGAAAGCTGGGAACCCACAGGAAAGAGCCTCTCTCCTCATCCACGTATCTTCCTATATTAGGGTAACTTCAGGTGCCCGCAAATCTGGTTTTCAATCAACCTTTATAGTCGCATGTGGTTGTATGTGTATACAATATACACATAAATACTGATTCTTAAAAAGTTGCCTCCAGGTCAGTAACTAAAAACCTGGGGGATGGGGTGAAAGGAGACTTTTCACAGAATATCTTATTTGTGTTTGAATTTTTCTCATTCCAAATAATACTACTTCCAAAACTATGCCTAGATTAAAAGACTGTCTTGGGCTTCCCCTGGTGGTCCAGTGGGTGGGGACACCGCCTTGCAGTGCAGGGGGAGCCGGTTCAATCCTTGGCCTGGGAGGGTCCCACATGCCGCGGAGCGGCTAGACCGATGTGTCCAATTACCGAGCCGGAGCTCTGGAGCGCATGTGCCCAGAGCCGGCGCTCTGCAACAACAGACGCCACCGCGATGGGAGGCCCACACGGGCCAAAGAACAAAGACGGATGAAAATAGAGAAATGAAAGACCAATAGACGTGGCCCGCCGGCTCCCCTCCCTCCCCAACCCGACCCCTGTCCAAAATAAATAATAATAATAAAAAAAAAGACTGTCTTATGCCAAGACAATTCAGTGGGGGCCGAGCAGTCTTTTCAACGAGTGGTGTGGCGTCCCCGTCCTGGCCTCAGGGCAGCTCATCCCATCCCTGTCCGGCTCTTTCTCTCTCCTCCCTCTGTCTCCACTCCCACGCACAATTCTGTAACAGCAAAGACAAACTCCTGCTGCTATACCCTCATCCCTAGCCTAAGTCTTCACACATCGCAGCAATTCAAATAGTTACTGAGTGAGTGAAATGGATCAGTCCTCAAAACAAAATTAGGAATTATTTCACCTAAAAAGTTCTACTAAGTATAAATTTACCCCCGAATAAACCACTGAACTGTACACTTTAAGAGGTGAATGTGAATTATATTTCAGCAGGGAAAGGTAATTAAACAAAAAATTAATAGAAATCAAACAGCAGATCCGCGGACAGTAGTTTGCTCGTACGGCTTGGCCTTCCTCAAATTAAAAGGGCCTGCTGCTGAGCAGAAGACCCCCAAGACCTCTAGACTGTGGTCCCCCCCAACAGCAGCGAGAGCCCCCAACTAGAGCCACCAGTCTGACGTCCACAGACAAGGTGGCCACCACTGTGAGCCAGGCGAGAACCAGCCTCACCAAGGCACGTTAACCAACAGGCAAGACGCTTTCTATGCAAATGAAGTGATGAAGCTCAAATGAACGTAACAGAACCTTTAATAAATTAATTCTTACTCTGACACTGTTTTGCAAATCATGACTTGCTACATACAGGAATAATCTCAATTTACTTTCTTACTGAGTTTTTTTCATTTAAAGAGGCGTTTATACAGACACTAATGACTATTATAATAATATCCCCATTAAATATATTTACACACTCAGCCGCAGGCACGCATATGCATATTGAACGCCCCCCTCGATCTGTCCCACTTCACTCTCCTGAAACCACACACCTCAGGACAACAGGCATTTGAACACAAGGGGAAGCTTTACCTTAATTTTGGATTATCGATGTATTTCTTAAACTGCTTTACGTTGTTCAGAGTTTGTTCGGCCAGCTCTCGGGAAGGCTCCACAATGAGAGCTTTCGGAGCGTTGGGGAGAAACTTTGTCTGTGCCACCTGTGCACTGCCTGAAGAGAATGAAAAGATCAGGACGCGGGCCAGTTGCACCTCGGGACACTCGTGCTTGTCACACAAAGAGCACACACAGCCCAGTATCAAAATCTTAACACACAACCGTCAAGTGATACAGGGGTAGCTGAACAAAACGAAGCTTCCTAAAAGGAACTGCAGCATCTTTAAGGCCGGTGTAGCAATTTTAATTGATTATACACTCTATGATAAAGGAGCTACGAGACGTACTGAGCTGAACATCCTGAAGCAGCCCGGGCGGCACGGTGGGCCAGGGCGTGAGTGCTGGGGTCAGACAGCTTGTGTCTGGATTCATGTCTACCACTCACCTGTCCTGTGACCTTGGGCAAGTGACCTCAAGGGCCTACTCCTCCATTTCCTTGTCTGTAAAAATTAATAGAAATCAAACAGCAGATCCGCGGACAGTAGTTTGCTCGTACGGCTTGGCCTTCCTCAAATTAAAAGGGCCTGCTGCTGAGCAGAAGACCCCCAAGACCTCTAGACTGTGGTCCCCCCCAACAGCAGCGAGAGCCCCCAACTAGAGCCACCAGTCTGACGTCCACAGACAAGGTGGCCACCACTGTGAGCCAGGCGAGAACCAGCCTCACCAAGGCACGTTAACCAACAGGCAAGACGCTTTCTATGCAAATGAAGTGATGAAGCTCAAATGAACGTAACAGAACCTTTAATAAATTAATTCTTACTCTGACACTGTTTTGCAAATCATGACTTGCTACATACAGGAATAATCTCAATTTACTTTCTTACTGAGTTTTTCTCATTTAAAGAGGCGTTTTATACAGACACTAATGACTATTATAATAATATCCCCATTAAATATATTTACACACTCAGCCGCAGGCACGCATATGCATATTGAACGCCCCCCTCGATCTGTCCCACTTCACTCTCCTGAAACCACACACCTCAGGACAACAGGCATTTGAACACAAGGGGAAGCTTTACCTTAATTTTGGATTATCGATGTATTTCTTAAACTGCTTTACGTTGTTCAGAGTTTGTTCGGCCAGCTCTCGGGAAGGCTCCACAATGAGAGCTTTCGGAGCGTTGGGGAGAAACTTTGTCTGTGCCACCTGTGCACTGCCTGAAGAGAATGAAAAGATCAGGACGCGGGCCAGTTGCACCTCGGGACACTCGTGCTTGTCACACAAAGAGCACACACAGCCCAGTATCAAAATCTTAACACACAACCGTCAAGTGATACAGGGGTAGCTGAACAAAACGAAGCTTCCTAAAAGGAACTGCAGCATCTTTAAGGCCGGTGTAGCAATTTTAATTGATTATACACTCTATGATAAAGGAGCTACGAGACGTACTGAGCTGAACATCCTGAAGCAGCCCGGGCGGCACGGTGGGCCAGGGCGTGAGTGCTGGGGTCAGACAGCTTGTGTCTGGATTCATGTCTACCACTCACCTGTCCTGTGACCTTGGGCAAGTGACCTCAAGGGCCTACTCCTCCATTTCCTTGTCTGTAAAACTACTTCCCAGGGATGTTGTGAAGCCTAACCAACGCAGCTGAAGCTCTGAACTAGGAGCCATGGCATTAAAAAATACTAGATACCATCAGCATCACGGTCAGCTCCCCCAAAATGCCTGGACTGAAACCACATACTTGGGAGTTGATGAATTAGGTTTGAGACTGCATTTTCCTCATGAGTTCAATAAAGATGCGAGACTAAACCAGCAAGGGGAGCTCCTGAACCTCACTGCGAGAGCCTCTCTCCCGGGAGGGCTCACCAACACCCCGTTCCTGAAGCCCTCACCCGCCAGGTGCAGTACCTGTGTGCTGAGACTTGACGACGAAACTGTCTGGAGCCTTGGAAAGGGCGACAAAACCATCCTTCGGTGGAAACTTGAATTCTTCTTCCCCGAAGTTAAATTTGAGCTCCGCATTCTAGCATTGAATGAAGGAGAAAATGATAACGCTTAACCTGAGAGCAAACTAACCAGGCTGAAATAATGAAGACCAAAGTAGCATATTATCACAGAAAAAGGTCTCTACCTTCAAAACACAGGCAGGAAAGAGGGCTTGGTTCTTCATATGTGGTGGTATTTCGAATGCCAGACCTAGGTCTTTGCCTTTAAAATAAGAGAGAAAATGAATCGAAAAGACCAGTAAAGGACCTCCTCGGGCTCACACCATCAAGTCTACCAGCCTCCTTGTATTCCTGTTTCTGCAGATTAATTGGGCTGCCTGATACCACCTTCTCAGAGAAGGCCCCTCTGGCCAACGCCACCGTCACTCTCGATGCCCTTAACCCGACTAGACGCCCCCTGGGCTCCCACTATTCCCCCGACACACCACAGCTTGGCCCCCACCAGGAGGTAAACCCACACAAGGAAACACAAATGCACCTGCTCTATTTTCTGCTGTATCTGCAGCACCACCAGCCTGAAACAGCACAAACGTTTTTGTCAGTGATCAAGTGACCTCAAAGGCCCTTTTACTGACCTCTATGATAAAGGAGCTACGACGTACTGAGCTGAACATCCTGAAGCAGCCCGGGCGGCACGGTGGGCCAGGGGTGAGTGCTGGGGTCAGACAGCTTGTGTCTGGATTCATGTCTACCACTCACCTGTCCTGTGACCTTGGGCAAGTGACCTCAAGGGCCTACTCCTCCATTTCCTTGTCTGTAAAACTACTTCCCAGGGATGTTGTGAAGCCTAACCAACGCAGCTGAAGCTCTGAACTAGGAGCCATGGCATTAAAAAATACTAGATACCATCAGCATCACGGTCAGCTCCCCCAAAATGCCTGGACTGAAACCACATACTTGGGAGTTGATGAATTAGGTTTGAGACTGCATTTTCCTCATGAGTTCAATAAAGATGCGAGACTAAACCAGCAAGGGGAGCTCCTGAACCTCACTGCGAGAGCCTCTCTCCCGGGAGGGCTCACCAACACCCCGTTCCTGAAGCCCTCACCCGCCAGGTGCAGTACCTGTGTGCTGAGACTTGACGAAACTGTCTGGAGCCTTGGAAAGGGCGACAAAACCATCCTTCGGTGGAAACTTGAATTCTTCTTCCCCGAAGTTAAATTTGAGCTCCGCATTCTAGCATTGAATGAAGGAGAAAATGATAACGCTTAACCTGAGAGCAAACTAACCAGGCTGAAATAATGAAGACCAAAGTAGCATATTATCACAGAAAAAGGTCTCTACCTTCAAAACACAGGCAGGAAAGAGGGCTTGGTTCTTCATATGTGGTGGTATTTCGAATGCCAGACCTAGGTCTTTGCCTTTAAAATAAGAGAGAAAATGAATCGAAAAGACCAGTAAAGGACCTCCTCGGGCTCACACCATCAAGTCTACCAGCCTCCTTGTATTCCTGTTTCTGCAGATTAATTGGGCTGCCTGATACCACCTTCTCAGAGAAGGCCCCTCTGGCCAACGCCACCGTCACTCTCGATGCCCTTAACCCGACTAGACGCCCCCTGGGCTCCCACTATTCCCCCGACACACCACAGCTTGGCCCCCACCAGGAGGTAAACCCACACAAGGAAACACAAATGCACCTGCTCTATTTTCTGCTGTATCTGCAGCACCACCAGCCTGACACACAGCAAATGCGCCACAAAGCGTTTGTTTCAAAGAAAGGCAAGGAGGAAGGGAAAGGAGATCGAGGACGGTGAGGGAACGCTAAAAATCACAAACACTGAGCATGGCAGATATTCTCGAACAAGACGATCCAGAGAAAGCTCACCGTTTTTGGAGAATTTGATATGCCCTTTATCTATATCGAGGTAACATCCAATGGTATCGTGCATGGTAAATTCCTAGAAAACCAGAAAGTCAAGTGCTGTTACTAAAAAATGGAAAGTAAGGTTAAAAGTTCAAATGTGGGACCTCCCTGGTGGTGCAGTGGATGGCAACCTGCCTGCCAATGCAGGGGACACGGGTTCGATGCCTGGCCCAGGAAGATTGCACATGCCTCAGAGCAACTAAACCCGTGCGTTGCAACTATCGAAGCCCCTCCTCCCTAGAGCCTGTGCTCCGAAACTGGAGAAGCCACCCCAGTGAGAAACCGGCGCACAGCAACTAGAGAGAAGCCCCTGCTCTCTGCAACTACAGGAAGCCCGCATGCAACAACAAAGACCCAGAGCAACCAAAAATAAAATAAACAAATTTTTAAAAGTTCAAATATGGTTGTATCCAAACTAAAAGTGCTAGTGTTGCATAATAATTCCAGAAAATTCTAATGTAGAGGTTTAAAAGCGGTTATAAGACATCATATATAACAGAGGCACTGGACACGCTTCTTAATACATGATATCAAGGCTTGTCCATAATATGGGTTATGTAAAACCAAAAAAAAAAAGTATTAAAGTGCACTATACACCAATTCTCTAAAACACAGGCAGGAAAGAGGGCTTGGTTCTTCATATGTGGTGGTATTTCGAATGCCAGACCTAGGTCTTTGCCTTTAAAATAAGAGAGAAAATGAATCGAAAAGACCAGTAAAGGACCTCCTCGGGCTCACACCATCAAGTCTACCAGCCTCCTTGTATTCCTGTTTCTGCAGATTAATTGGGCTGCCTGATACCACCTTCTCAGAGAAGGCCCTCTGGCCAACGCCACCGTCCCTCGATGCCCTTAACCCGACTAGACGCCCCCTGGGCTCCCACTATTCCCCCGACACACCACAGCTTGGCCCCCACCAGGAGGTAAACCCACACAAGGAAACACAAATGCACCTGCTCTATTTTCTGCTGTATCTGCAGCACCACCAGCCTGACACACAGCAAATGCGCCACAAAGCGTTTGTTTCAAAGAAAGGCAAGGAGGAAGGGAAAGGAGATCGAGGACGGTGAGGGAACGCTAAAAATCACAAACACTGAGCATGGCAGATATTCTCGAACAAGACGATCCAGAGAAAGCTCACCGTTTTTGGAGAATTTGATATGCCCTTTATCTATATCGAGGTAACATCCAATGGTATCGTGCATGGTAAATTCCTAGAAAACCAGAAAGTCAAGTGCTGTTACTAAAAAATGGAAAGTAAGGTTAAAAGTTCAAATGTGGGACCTCCCTGGTGGTGCAGTGGATGGCAACCTGCCTGCCAATGCAGGGGACACGGGTTCGATGCCTGGCCCAGGAAGATTGCACATGCCTCAGAGCAACTAAACCCGTGCGTTGCAACTATCGAAGCCCCTCCTCCCTAGAGCCTGTGCTCCGAAACTGGAGAAGCCACCCCAGTGAGAAACCGGCGCACAGCAACTAGAGAGAAGCCCCTGCTCTCTGCAACTACAGGAAGCCCGCATGCAACAACAAAGACCCAGAGCAACCAAAAATAAAATAAACAAATTTTTTTAAAAAGTTCAAATATGGTTGTATCCAAACTAAAAGTGCTAGTGTTGCATAATAATTCCAGAAAATTCTAATGTAGAGGTTTAAAACGCCGGTTATAAGACATCATATATAACAGAGGCACTGGACACGCTTCTTAGAATCTACATGATATCAAGGCTTGTCCACATTATTAGCCATAGGTTACAAGAGCAGGTGTATTTAGATGTAACAATCCAAAATAAGAAATGAGAATAACACAAGTATTAAAGTCAAAGCCAAAATCAAAATGGGGTGAACACAAAGAAATAAACTTTGGAGGGCCTAGTAAGTGGCATAAATGAAAAGTATTTTTCTCGTTTTTAACATTTATTCACTCAAGTCCAAACCTTAACTTTCTGTAGAAAATGTTCGGAAAATTCACTTGAACGTGACAATCATTTCTATACTGTCAGTCATGTCCTGAGTAATCAAGTATGCAAGAAAACATACAAATGCTATTGTTAAGTCATTAAGATGACTTACCTCTCCATAATTATCAAACTGTTTGTTGTGGGATTTCTTCCCTGTTCCACCAAAGCCAAAGCCAAACTTGTCAGTACCTAGATTTTAAAAGTATTTTGTAAATGTGGGAATAAAAAGTATACTGTGAAGAGTATAATAAAAGAAGCTAACAAGTGGAACTACTCTGCAGCATCCACACGGTGTTGTGTGGCACGTATTAATGCACCCGGGCTGACTTTACGCCCACCCTCAGCCTATGCCTCCTGGTTTTATGATGCTGCAATACCTATTTTAGGGACTTCAACTCTTTTTTGGAATGGAGCAGGGTATAGGTTAATATTATTATTTTCATGTCTCTAAATATAACCTCTGTATGGTTAAGTTTATTATTTCACTCCCCACTAAAATAAAGTGCTAAAAATTCACAAATGTACATCAGGAAACTCAGTGTATTTTAGAAGCACTCACCGAGGTCTAGGGATGCCTGCATGGAAGACCACCCGACTCTGCACAGCCCCTGGTCGTGACAGGACACCTCGTAGTAGTGCTTCCCTGCAAGGGCAGCACATTTACACCCCAAAAATCACACGCGTGCGACTCAGAACACTCTGCACCCACACAAATCACACGCGTGCGACTCAGAACACTCTACACCCACACAAATCACACACATGTGATTCAGAACACTCTACATTCACACAAATTATACAGGTATGATGCAAAACACTTTAAGATTTCCATCAATTATACACATATGCTTCAGAATACTTTGAGATTCCCATAAATTATACACGTGTGAGTCATGCAGCCCCATTTCCATGTGGACACGAACCTCAGCACACTCTGGAGAGAGTGCAGGACAGGGAGACTGGCGTGCTGCGGTCCAGGGGGCCAGACACTTGAACATGACTCAGCAACTGAACAACAACAACACTTTTCCGTTGTTCTGAATTACAAGTTATATGTTCCAGATACAAACGTGTAGACCACACTAAAAATCTTTTCCGATCCTCGATGTACAGTTACTCTAAACAAAGTTCATTTATCAGTGTTATCACCCCAAAAGCTTACACAAGTACAAATGCTGTTTCCGTACCTTTGGTTAAGCCTTTCGTGGCTCGGCATCCGTGCCATTCCTTCACTTCTCTGCTCTGACAGCAGAGGCCATCCGACCCAATCGCTGGATTTGAGCAAACCACAGAAAACCACATTAGCACAGAGAACGCAAATCACGCGTTCCGAAACAACTACTGTTCAGTCTCACTAGCAGGATAACTCTTCACGTGTTGCAATGTTCCAGGGTTGAGACCGGCTGGCTCCTGAAGGAGTAACGCCCCACCATTCTTCCTCCGGAGGGCCGTGCCTTAGATGGGGGACCAGTTTCTATCCTGGTATCTGTTGAGCTGGACTGGGTTTACCACAACCTAAAGGAACCCACACAGCATCTGACCTGACCTGCTCTAATGCCAGCTGCATCACCAACAGACATTTAGAAAACCGTTCTCTAGAGTCCCCGCAAGAAACGGGCACTCTGATTGAGGGTCTGAGTGAATGCTACACTACAAGGAAAACTGAAACTGTTTCTGGCTTGTTTCCTAATCTGTGGATCTGACACCACAAAGGGAAAGCAGGAAAAGCCTGAATAAACCATGCTGTAGTTGTTATTTGCTAATATTAAGGCTCTCAAAGATGAAGTTCTGTATTACACATCACAGTCAGTCATAGTGCTTATGGGTGCTTTTTGGCTTTTATCTGTACCAGAAACTGTCACTCCTGTCCTGGTTTGGAGTTGCAAATCATATCTGGCACCTGAATATAGAAGAACATTTTAAAGAAGCACCTAATTACTCATGTTCCCTTTACTTACCAGAAACTGTATTATTTATTCAAAGCATAAATTCTCATGAGTACATCATATACACCTCTGAACTTTTACAAAGTTCTCTGACAATGGTAAATCCTAAAAATTTTGGTATTTAAAATTCTTTATGCATATATATACATAAACAAACTGTGCTAGGTACCCCAGGTACCCCACAGTGGAGAGCAGCAATGGGGCTGTTTTTGCAGCGATTCCTCAGGCCCCTCTGCATCCTGAGTGTCTTACCGCGGACGCCTGGAGAAAATCCCCACGTCAACTCTCCAGTGCGGACTTGCTCTTCTTAATGTCTGCACAACAGTCCTGGATGCACCCTGACCTCTGCTTACTGTGTTGGCAGCAGCATTTATTCTGCTGGCAGCTTTCATCATCACAGACACTGCTGCATCACACAGTGTGCATACAGGTCCTTTCAGCCCATGAGCCTGACCTTCCAGGAATGTACACTCTTTAAATCCTAATAGGTAATGCGGAACTGCTTCCCAGAGAGGCAGCAATTTGTACATTGGCATCACTCTTTTGGATGCTCACCCATCAGCACAAAACACTCACTGTGACTTTTACCTGCCCCTTCCCTTCTACCTGTTAGCTTGGCCTGGGCTCGTTTACTGCCATTTTGGGGTCTGCTCTTCGGAACTGCCTGTTCACATCCTTTGCCCGTTCTCCTCACTGGCTGCTTACCTCTTTCTTACTAAAACAGGCAACCGTTTATCTGACACCAACACAAGAGCTCCTTACAAGTTTCTAAAGATTCATTATCTTTCCTCAACAATGCATTAAAAACAAGCTCTTGAATTACAAATGTGCTGCTAAAATATCCCCACTCACCGAAAGCAGATCCTTCTTTGTCAATAAAAGGGTTTTCATTTGCCATTTGTTCCCTAGATTCATGAATAAACCATGCTGTAGTTGTTATTTGCTAATATTAAGGCTCTCAAAGATGAAGTTCTGTATTACACATCACAGTCAGTCATAGTGCTTATGGGTGCTTTTGGCTTTTATCTGTACCAGAAACTGTCACTCCTGTCCTGGTTTGGAGTTGCAAATCATATCTGGCACCTGAATATAGAAGAACATTTTAAAGAAGCACCTAATTACTCATGTTCCCTTTACTTACCAGAAACTGTATTATTTATTCAAAGCATAAATTCTCATGAGTACATCATATACACCTCTGAACTTTTACAAAGTTCTCTGACAATGGTAAATCCTAAAAATTTTGGTATTTAAAATTCTTTATGCATATATATACATAAACAAACTGTGCTAGGTACCCCAGGTACCCCACAGTGGAGAGCAGCAATGGGGCTGTTTTTGCAGCGATTCCTCAGGCCCCTCTGCATCCTGAGTGTCTTACCGCGGACGCCTGGAGAAAATCCCCCCACGTCAACTCTCCAGTGCGGACTTGCTCTTCTTAATGTCTGCACAACAGTCCTGGATGCACCCTGACCTCTGCTTACTGTGTTGGCAGCAGCATTTATTCTGCTGGCAGCTTTCATCATCACAGACACTGCTGCATCACACAGTGTGCATACAGGTCCTTTCAGCCCATGAGCCTGACCTTCCAGGAATGTACACTCTTTAAATCCTAATAGGTAATGCGGAACTGCTTCCCAGAGAGGCAGCAATTTGTACATTGCCATCACTTTTTTGGATGCTCACCCATCAGCACAAAACACTCACTGTGACTTTTACCTGCCCCTTCCCTTCTACCTGTTAGCTTGGCCTGGGCTCGTTTACTGCCATTTTGGGGTCTGCTCTTCGGAACTGCCTGTTCACATCCTTTGCCCGTTCTCCTCACTGGCTGCTTACCTCTTTCTTACTAAAACAGGCAACCGTTTATCTGACACCAACACAAGAGCTCCTTACAAGTTTCTAAAGATTCATTATCTTTCCTCAACAATGCATTAAAAACAAGCTCTTGAATTACAAATGTGCTGCTAAAATATCCCCACTCACCGAAAGCAGATCCTCTGTCATATGGGTTCATTTGCCATTTGTTCAGCACTAAGCAAATTCAAATAAGAACAGTTAACCCTAAGTAAACATAATTTAAAACATTCTATACAAAATAAAGCAAGCATTTCATATTTTATATGATACTTTAACTCCTCTAGATTCAGTACACTCTTTGGAATGTACAATTAAAAGCGTCGCTGTTTTCATTAGAGGCAAAACTGACCATGTCAGAAATAACAGCACCGGCCTGGCCTCAAGCCCCGTCTGCTCACTGCTTCAGTGCTTCCTGCCGGGACCACCCTGCCCTGTGTCCTCACTACGAGAGCTTTCCTAAGATTAAGTTCTGGTAACTTCAACCATAATGAAAACAGCCTGCCAACACACCAGAATCTAGTCATCACTTTATCGTGACGAAAAGAAAATCAAGTCCTTTATCCCAAATACTTCAAAAGCCACCAAGGATTTTCCTCCTCATTTCTCTGGAATCCGCATTTTCCTTTTCTAAAATATCTTAAGAGTTTGGATAATCAAAGAATTGCAATAGCTAAAGAGAACTCGATGTGTTTTCAAACTCAATTTCTGCCCACGGGAGCAATCTCTTCTAGATCATCTCTGCTCAAATGGTCTCCACCACCTGCTGAAACGCTCTGAAGGATGGAGGAGTGGTGTTCTCTGAGGGTCTCCATTCCTTGTGGCTCCAAGTGGGCTACTAGGAACTAGGTCAAACAGTACTTTCTAGAACAATTATTCTCCCTCCTTCAATGAGTTAACATTTATACCATCTCCCTTTTTCCATGAAAGAAAAGTGACTTAACAAAATCACAGAACACTCAAGACAGAATGGAATTCATAAACCATCAGATAAAAGCAACAATATTTAAGGATGAGAAAACTGACGTAAGACTGTTCCTGGCACCAACAGAGCCAATCTTCATGGAGACAGGACTGAAAGTAAAACCTGAATTTAAAATGTACACTTTACATTTTAACTTCTTGGGCTCCTTCCTTCTTATCTTAAAAGAAAATGCATGCCTGTTTCCCCTGTTAAAATGGTTTTCACTTTTTAAACCCCCAAAAAATTTTTAAAATATCCCCACTCACCGAAAGCAGATCCTCTGTCATATGGGTTCATTTGCCATTTGTTCAGCACTAAGCAAATTCAAATAAGAACAGTTAACCCTAAGTAAACATAATTTAAAACATTCTATACAAAATAAAGCAAGCATTTCATATTTTATATGATACTTTAACTCCTCTAGATTCAGTACACTCTTTGGAATGTACAATTAAAAGCGTCGCTGTTTTCATTAGAGGCAAAACTGACCATGTCAGAAATAACAGCACCGGCCTGGCCTCAAGCCCCGTCTGCTCACTGCTTCAGTGCTTCCTGCCGGGACCACCCTGCCCTGTGTCCTCACTACGAGAGCTTTCCTAAGATTAAGTTCTGGTAACTTCAACCATAATGAAAACAGCCTGCCAACACACCAGAATCTAGTCATCACTTTATCGTGACGAAAAGAAAATCAAGTCCTTTATCCCAAATACTTCAAAAGCCACCAAGGATTTTCCTCCTCATTTCTCTGGAATCCGCATTTTCCTTTTCTAAAATATCTTAAGAGTTTGGATAATCAAAGAATTGCAATAGCTAAAGAGAACTCGATGTGTTTTCAAACTCAATTTCTGCCCACGGGAGCAATCTCTTCTAGATCATCTCTGCTCAAATGGTCTCCACCACCTGCTGAAACGCTCTGAAGGATGGAGGAGTGGTGTTCTCTGAGGGTCTCCATTCCTTGTGGCTCCAAGTGGGCTACTAGGAACTAGGTCAAACAGTACTTTCTAGAACAATTATTCTCCCTCCTTCAATGAGTTAACATTTATACCATCTCCCTTTTTCCATGAAAGAAAAGTGACTTAACAAAATCACAGAACACTCAAGACAGAATGGAATTCATAAACCATCAGATAAAAGCAACAATATTTAAGGATGAGAAAACTGACGTAAGACTGTTCCTGGCACCAACAGAGCCAATCTTCATGGAGACAGGACTGAAAGTAAAACCTGAATTTAAAATGTACACTTTACATTTTAACTTCTTGGGCTCCTTCCTTCTTATCTTAAAAGAAAATGCATGCCTCTTTCTCCTGTAGAAGACAGTATTTCCTATCACCATGGGTTTTTACTCTACCAATTATTTGTAAAACCCTTCCTCAATACCTTTGTAAAACTGTACCAATTTATCACCAACACTATGCACAAAAAGTTATCAAGTTAAAAAAACATTAAGATAACTATAGCTTCCAACATGTCAGTGTTTTCTCAAAGAAATTAATATTAATGTTAGTATTTTAGAAGGGACAATCTTCCAGTGTTTATGCTCTAAGTGACAGTGAGCATCAATGGATTCCAAGACCACAAGACCAGGTGACAATACCGTCCCCTGGTTAGTGACAATAAAAACGCACATTCAAATCTCATGTCTTTACCTGGACTGAGAATTACTAATTTATACAAAAGGGAATTAATAACATGCAAAAATCACCTGAAGCCCCAGTTTTGATGGTCGCTTTTCCTTTTTTGCCTTCTTGTTGGTCTTTCAGAGTTTCATAGACTATCTGGATAACTGGTATACTGAAGGCCTGGCAAAGAGACAGGAGTGCTCTGTATCCATAACTAGGTTATCAGCAACAGCTTCATAATCAATGTAAATTACAAAAACCATGCCTGCACCATAAATAACTACACATATTCCTGATGGCTGTTCCAATCTGTACAAAGCCAAAATATCAGCAGGATAACCAGAGTGGACTGAATGAAACAGGAGCCAGTCAACAGCCCGGAACAATAAACAACAGGGCCCGACCGAATGAACTAACTGAAAAGCACCAGCAGCATTCTCGAGACCAGGTCAAGAGGAGATTGACTTCCACTTGCAACCTCTCTGTTACTGCAGCCACTGCATTAAAACTCAGAACCGAGTATAAATGTTGAAGACACTGTAGCTTTCACTAAAGCCAGTTCAAAACTACATTCTTAAAGTCATACTTTCGTAAACCTCTTTCAGAATTAGCTGGCAACAAAAATATTGCTCTCAGCAGCAAGCAACCAATTTTTTACATTTTGGAAGGTTATCTGACTAAATATTTCAAAGCAAAAACTACTTTTTAAGACCCTGATGCCAGGAAAGACTGAAGGCAGGAGGTGAAGGGGATGCCAGAGGATGAGATGGCTGGATAGCATCAGCAACTCAATGGACATGAGTATGACAGGACTTCAGGAGGCGGTGAGGGACCCGAAAGCCTGGTGTGCTGCGGTCCATGGGGCGGCAAAGAGTCGGACACAACTTAGCAACTGAACACCAAAAGTTGCTTTAAAAATCAACACAAACTAAGTCCATTTAGAAGTTTACTTACCCCAGTTTTTCCACTTCCTGTTTCTGCAGCCTAAATGAAAAAGAAAAAGCTTAAACTTTTAGCTAAGGAAATCAAATTAGCATGACAGCACGTAAAAACCTCTAACAATTCACAAACTGCCAGATCATTCTCAATCCACAGTACTGCCAGATGATTCCAATTTCCTCCTCAAAAGACTACTGCCAGACTTCCCCGGTGGTCCAGAGGTTAAGACTCTGTGTTCCCAATGCAGTGAGCCTAGGTTTGATCCCTGGTCAGGGAACTAGATCCCACTTGCTGCAACTAAGACCAAACACAGTCAAAAAAAAAAAAAAAGTGTAAACAAAACAACAACAAAAAAGACTACTGACAATCCTGCCACTTCTTTCCCATTTCCTCTACAGTCTGTCCCCCCTTTCCCCACTGCTATCAGTCAAATCTAAACCCTTATTATTCTAACACCCTAAATGCACCTCACCTCGCAGAACTACCCTACAAGCTGCTCCCCATCAGTCTTCCTAAAAACACACTTCTAGCCAAGCAAGGCATCCCACGTGAAACGTCTCCAACGGTCCTACCATCAAAAAGCATCCAAATTCCTTACTAGGACCCTCAAGAAAGGGCTCAGATAATCTGACCCACTGTATACCCTCATCTTATCTCAGGCCACACCCCCAGCCAGCGCACTGAGACACATGCAGGTCATGCTATCACTGAAGTGAGTTACTCTGGATTACACCCTGCATTCCCCTCTCCACCTTTCTGTCGACCGGCTGTGTAGAGAGCAGGAGTCCTTTACTGTCCCTTGTCCAAAATCTACTTCCTCCAAGCCACGTCCTTTATGACTCCTCCAGCAGAAGGGTAACTGGACCCCCACTAGAGTCTTGCCACACTTTGCATTTCCTAGGCAGGTGCCACATCCCCCCTTGTATGACACTTATCCACCCTTTTGGGTTTAACCTGGGTGACCCCGACTGAGATGCAACTCACATGGACATGAGTATGACAGGACTTCAGGAGGCGGTGAGGGACCCGAAAGCCTGGTGTGCTGCGGTCCATGGGCGGCAAAGAGTCGGACACAACTTAGCAACTGAACACCAAAAGTTGCTTAAAAATCAACACAAACTAAGTCCATTTAGAAGTTTACTTACCCCAGTTTTTCCACTTCCTGTTTCTGCAGCCTAAATGAAAAAGAAAAAGCTTAAACTTTTAGCTAAGGAAATCAAATTAGCATGACAGCACGTAAAAACCTCTAACAATTCACAAACTGCCAGATCATTCTCAATCCACAGTACTGCCAGATGATTCCAATTTCCTCCTCAAAAGACTACTGCCAGACTTCCCCGGTGGTCCAGAGGTTAAGACTCTGTGTTCCCAATGCAGTGAGCCTAGGTTTGATCCCTGGTCAGGGAACTAGATCCCACTTGCTGCAACTAAGACCAAACACAGTCAAAAAAAAAAAAAAAGTGTAAACAAAACAACAACAAAAAAGACTACTGACAATCCTGCCACTTCTTTCCCATTTCCTCTACAGTCTGTCCCCCCTTTCCCCACTGCTATCAGTCAAATCTAAACCCTTATTATTCTAACACCCTAAATGCACCTCACCTCGCAGAACTACCCTACAAGCTGCTCCCCATCAGTCTTCCTAAAAACACACTTCTAGCCAAGCAAGGCATCCCACGTGAAACGTCTCCAACGGTCCTACCATCAAAAAGCATCCAAATTCCTTACTAGGACCCTCAAGAAAGGGCTCAGATAATCTGACCCACTGTATACCCTCATCTTATCTCAGGCCACACCCCCAGCCAGCGCACTGAGACACATGCAGGTCATGCTATCACTGAAGTGAGTTACTCTGGATTACACCCTGCATTCCCCTCTCCACCTTTCTGTCGACCGGCTGTGTAGAGAGCAGGAGTCCTTTACTGTCCCTTGTCCAAAATCTACTTCCTCCAAGCCACGTCCTTTATGACTCCTCCAGCAGAAGGGTAACTGGACCCCCACTAGAGTCTTGCCACACTTTGCATTTCCTAGGCAGGTGCCACATCCCCCCTTGTATGACACTTATCCATGTCCGTGTCTTCCTGAGTTACTGAGTTTAAGCTTCTGAAGGGCAAAGACTGCATCTTATTCACCTGTTTCCCACAACTTCCACCTAGCGACTCTGGATGGAGCATACGTGTCTTACATGTTTGTGAATGAATAAAACTAATTTGGCGAAAATATCATTTTTAAGCCTATGGGACCTCTGTACGTGGGGTCACAGACAGCCCCAGAACTGTGCTTCCCCGGCGGCCAAGTGCCCCACCGCGTTTAAACATACCATCAGGACATCACCTCCTCCGAGGATCAGGGGGATTGATTCAGCCTGGATATCAGTTGGGAGACTAGAAGAATGGTATTTTTAAGAATTTTAATTAGTAAAGAAAAAAATCACCTAAACTCATTAAGTCATGTTAAACTATAAACCTAGAAGAGAATTTTATTTGGTAACACTACCAATCTTTTTCAGCTAAAAGTATATCCATGTTTAAAAAGGAAAACGCTACAATGTGAAGAATCACAAGAAAAAACTGAATTTCGCTTACCCAACTGGGCCCAAAAATAAGATCACTAACCACTACTGAAACTATGAAATGCTGCTGTCACAGGTGCAGTGAAGCTTCTAAAGACAGAGGTACTTACAGCCAATCCATCTCTTCCACAGCTTGTGCAATCTCAGGCATAACACCCATCTCTGAAAATAAAATTAACTTTATAAAGACTACACACAGCACTAAACTTAAATCATATTGCTCTTAAAATTACCATTCAGTGGTGAAACAGGGTTTGAGGCACAGCTCAGCTACATGTTATCTACTGAGTATAAATTTTGCAAAGACCGGAGTTCAAATTCAAGCACTCACTAGCAATGGGACCTTAGAAAAATCACACACCTATGTGTCCACACAAACGGAGCTCCTACTGCCTATGCTGTAAGGATATAGGAAGATTACTGTCGACCGGCTGTGTAGAGAGCAGGAGTCCTTTACTGTCCCTTGTCCAAAATCTACTTCCTCCAAGCCACGTCCTTTATGACTCCTCCAGCAGAAGGGTAACTGGACCCCCACTAGAGTCTTGCCACACTTTGCATTTCCTAGGCAGGTGCCACATCCCCCCTTGTATGACACTTATCCATGTCCGTGTCTTCCTGAGTTACTGAGTTTAAGCTTCTGAAGGGCAAAGACTGCATCTTATTCACCTGTTTCCCACAACTTCCACCTAGCGACTCTGGATGGAGCATACGTGTCTTACATGTTTGTGAATGAATAAAACTAATTTGGCGAAAATATCATTTTTAAGCCTATGGGACCTCTGTACGTGGGGTCACAGACAGCCCCAGAACTGTGCTTCCCCGGCGGCCAAGTGCCCCACCGCGTTTAAACATACCATCAGGACATCACCTCCTCCGAGGATCAGGGGGATTGATTCAGCCTGGATATCAGTTGGGAGACTAGAAGAATGGTATTTTTAAGAATTTTAATTAGTAAAGAAAAAAATCACCTAAACTCATTAAGTCATGTTAAACTATAAACCTAGAAGAGAATTTTATTTGGTAACACTACCAATCTTTTTCAGCTAAAAGTATATCCATGTTTAAAAAGGAAAACGCTACAATGTGAAGAATCACAAGAAAAAACTGAATTTCGCTTACCCAACTGGGCCCAAAAATAAGATCACTAACCACTACTGAAACTATGAAATGCTGCTGTCACAGGTGCAGTGAAGCTTCTAAAGACAGAGGTACTTACAGCCAATCCATCTCTTCCACAGCTTGTGCAATCTCAGGCATAACACCCATCTCTGAAAATAAAAATTAACTTTATAAAGACTACACACAGCACTAAACTTAAATCATATTGCTCTTAAAATTACCATTCAGTGGTGAAACAGGGTTTGAGGCACAGCTCAGCTACATGTTATCTACTGAGTATAAATTTTGCAAAGACCGGAGTTCAAATTCAAGCACTCACTAGCAATGGGACCTTAGAAAAATCACACACCTATGTGTCCACACAAAACGGAGCTCCTACTGCCTATGCTGTAAGGATATAGGAAGATTAGCTACTCTTATGCAATGCCTTCAGCACATAGTGGTCACTTAGTAATGATAAACAGTAGCCACCAGTGAGGGCTTCCTTCCTGTGACTAGGGAAAAATCTGCCAGAATAGAAGAGAAGGTTCTAGACCAGGACCTTGGTTGTTTCATCTAAAGACAGTGTGGAAATCATGCGCCTCAGCTCTGTGAGGACCATGTGAATGCCCATAGTGATCTGAGACAAATGAACGGGTACGCGGAGCGCGCCCACTTACAGGCAGCTGTAATCAAAACTCTGGTTAAGGGCTTCCCTGGTGGTCCAGTGGGTAAAGACACCACCTTGCAGTGCAAGGGATGCCGATTCGATTCCTGGCCTCGTAAGATCCCACATGCCACGGAGCAGCTGGACCGATGTGTGCAACTACCGAGTTGGAGCTCTGCAGTGCATGCGCCCAGAGCCGGTGCTCTGCAGTGAGAGAAGCCACTGCGATGGGAGGTCCACAAAAGCCAAAGAACAAAGATGGATGAAAACGAATAAATGAAAGACCAATAGAAGTGGCCAAAAAAAAAACCTCTGGTTAGCTGAAGAGGGACTGGTGGTGAGAACTTGGGTTAACTGGAAATGCCAGCTGAAGACCTATTTTGTTCTTAACTATTCACAGAGCTCAGCTGGTAAAGAATCCGCTTGCAATGCGAGAGACCTGGAACAATCCCTGGGTTGGGAAGATTCCCACATAAAGCTACGAACCACTAAACTCTGAATAATCCTAAAGGTGCAGTGAAGCTTCTAAAGACAGAGGTACTTACAGCCAATCCATCTCTTCCACAGCTTGTGCAATCTCAGGCATAACACCCATCTCTGAAAATAAAAATTAACTTTATAAAGACTACACACAGCACTAAACTTAAATCATATTGCTCTTAAAATTACCATTCAGTGGTGAAACAGGGTTTGAGGCACAGCTCAGCTACATGTTATCTACTGAGTATAAATTTTGCAAAGACCGGAGTTCAAATTCAAGCACTCACTAGCAATGGGACCTTAGAAAAATCACACACCTATGTGTCCACACAAAACGGAGCTCCTACTGCCTATGCTGTAAGGATATAGGAAGATTAGCTACTCTTATGCAATGCCTTCAGCACATAGTGGTCACTTAGTAATGATAAACAGTAGCCACCAGTGAGGGCTTCCTTCCTGTGACTAGGGAAAAATCTGCCAGAATAGAAGAGAAGGTTCTAGACCAGGACCTTGGTTGTTTCATCTAAAGACAGTGTGGAAATCATGCGCCTCAGCTCTGTGAGGACCATGTGAATGCCCATAGTGATCTGAGACAAATGAACGGGTACGCGGAGCGCCCCACTTACAGGCAGCTGTAATCAAAACTCTGGTTAAGGGCTTCCCTGGTGGTCCAGTGGGTAAAGACACCACCTTGCAGTGCAAGGGATGCCGATTCGATTCCTGGCCTCGTAAGATCCCACATGCCACGGAGCAGCTGGACCGATGTGTGCAACTACCGAGTTGGAGCTCTGCAGTGCATGCGCCCAGAGCCGGTGCTCTGCAGTGAGAGAAGCCACTGCGATGGGAGGTCCACAAAAGCCAAAGAACAAAGATGGATGAAAACGAATAAATGAAAGACCAATAGAAGTGGCCAAAAAAAAAACCTCTGGTTAGCTGAAGAGGGACTGGTGGTGAGAACTTGGGTTAACTGGAAATGCCAGCTGAAGACCTATTTTGTTCTTAACTATTCACAGAGCTCAGCTGGTAAAGAATCCGCTTGCAATGCGAGAGACCTGGAACAATCCCTGGGTTGGGAAGATTCCCTGGAGGAGGGAAAAGCTACTTACTCCAACATTCTTACCTGGAGAATTTCATGGCTTGTCCATGGGTCTCAAAGAGTCAGACACGACTGAGCAACTTCACTTTTTTAACTGTTCAGACATTTTAAGTAATTTACATCAAAGTGAATCCCAAATAAGTAGGTTCTCACTGGATTTTGAAATTTCATCACTTCTCAGATAAACTGTACTGGGTACACACGGAACCACCAGTTGCATTTCTTAAATCTCCTTTCCGAATGAGAAATGAACTTTCAAGTCTGCAGTTTAAAACTGCAGCTTTTATTACTGTAATCTTTACAAAGTATATATTCCTATTCAAAAATGAACACTGCGCAAATATACCCAACCCCAGAGATAAATGATTTCTTCCAATCATTTGTGAAAAGGTGTAAATCTACAATCCACTGCAAAAGTAACCTTTTTTTTTGGCATCAGGTGAGAAGACTCATATTAGCCGTTAATAGTAGATATAATACTCATATTTTATATGTGTGCTCAGTTGTGTCTGACGGGTTGCCATTTCCTTCTCTAGGGGATCTTCCCAGCCCAGGGATCAAACCTGAATCTCTTGAGTCTCCAGCACTGGCAGGAGGACTCTTAACCACTGCGGCACCTGGGAAGCCCCAATGTTTTACATAGTGAACTAGTTAATATAAAAATTGATGACACGAGAAAGTATAAAAAGTTTTCAAAAAGGCAGGCTCTCCTAGTGCTCAATCTCTTTGGAAAAATCCACAGATTGAAAAGCTAATCAAGATCAAAAATTCCCAAAGCCGACCTTTTTAAGAAGTGCCCCCATTAGAGCCCAGGCGTATTCTCTCGCCTAAAACACAAACTGCTTGTAAAGATGGTCTTCAATAAACTGCATCTGGAATACGGCAAGCTGAAGCTGCTTGTGGAACTCACACGGCAAGCAGCAACCGTGGACAGCTTCCAGCAAGTTCCAGGCAATGTCTTGTTCCGCATGGGTCATGTTCTCTGCAGATTTGCTTTGAAACCATGTTTTCTTTTAACAGGACATTTTTAATACTCAAAAGAAAATCAGCAATATTCATGCTCTTTAACTCCACGTTTGTCTTCATTTCACATCACAGCCTCTCCTACTCCTTTCCCTTAAAATGGCTGAAATCTATGCATGACTTCCAAAGAAGTCAAACTACAAAACAACCACCTGGAACTGCTCTGCACACCTGGGCTCTGAAATCTTGCTTTAAGAGAGAACGGAGGCAAGAAAAGCAGCTCACTGTCTGAGAAATCGCCTCCTGACTATTATAAATACAACTAAAACCATCAGAAATCCTCTCACAACTAAAAATCTGGAATTCCTAATGGTCAAACAGAAAAATGAAGAAAATTACACCCAAGGGTTATGTCTGAAGTCCTCTTAATAAGTTAACAGCATGAAACGAGAGTTGGCCTAACTTTACTGCCATATACATGTGCAATCTTTAGTACAGAAGGTTTACTTAAACTTATGGACTTCATATATAAACGAAGACTGGCAGAAGAGTAACCTTTTTTGGCATCAGGTGAGAAGACTCATATTAGCCGTTAATAGTAGATATAATACTCATATTTTATATGTGTGCTCAGTTGTGTCTGACGGGTTGCCATTTCCTTCTCTAGGGGATCTTCCCAGCCCAGGGATCAAACCTGAATCTCTTGAGTCTCCAGCACTGGCAGGAGGACTCTTAACCACTGCGGCACCTGGGAAGCCCCAATGTTTTACATAGTGAACTAGTTAATATAAAAATTGATGACACGAGAAAGTATAAAAAGTTTTCAAAAAGGCAGGCTCTCCTAGTGCTCAATCTCTTTGGAAAAATCCACAGATTGAAAAGCTAATCAAGATCAAAAATTCCCAAAGCCGACCTTTTTAAGAAGTGCCCCCATTAGAGCCCAGGCGTATTCTCTCGCCTAAAACACAAACTGCTTGTAAAGATGGTCTTCAATAAACTGCATCTGGAATACGGCAAGCTGAAGCTGCTTGTGGAACTCACACGGCAAGCAGCAACCGTGGACAGCTTCCAGCAAGTTCCAGGCAATGTCTTGTTCCGCATGGGTCATGTTCTCTGCAGATTTGCTTTGAAACCATGTTTTCTTTTAACAGGACATTTTTAATACTCAAAAGAAAATCAGCAATATTCATGCTCTTTAACTCCACGTTTGTCTTCATTTCACATCACAGCCTCTCCTACTCCTTTCCCTTAAAATGGCTGAAATCTATGCATGACTTCCAAAGAAGTCAAACTACAAAACAACCACCTGGAACTGCTCTGCACACCTGGGCTCTGAAATCTTGCTTTAAGAGAGAACGGAGGCAAGAAAAGCAGCTCACTGTCTGAGAAATCGCCTCCTGACTATTATAAATACAACTAAAACCATCAGAAATCCTCTCACAACTAAAAATCTGGAATTCCTAATGGTCAAACAGAAAAATGAAGAAAATTACACCCAAGGGTTATGTCTGAAGTCCTCTTAATAAGTTAACAGCATGAAACGAGAGTTGGCCTAACTTTACTGCCATATACATGTGCAATCTTTAGTACAGAAGGTTTACTTAAACTTATGGACTTCATATATAAACGAAGACTGGCAAAGGAAAAGAGAAAAACAACTGTCCAGTTACATAAGCCACCTCAAATTCCTGTTTGGAATAAAAGAAGGTAGCGGGAGCAAATCAATAGCGATTTTCAAAATCTGTGCCGAGCTCATGCGTACGCGGATGGAAATATGGCTTATTACCAGGCTTGTGCCTGGGGCTTTTATAAGTTTTGGAAGGGCCGGAAAACACTAAATGTAGGCTGATCGTTTCCAATGGACCCCTCTGCGCTCCCTGGCCCGGCCCGGGCGCGGGCAGAGCCGGGCTCCCGAGCGGCAGGCACTGCCACGTCAAAGCGCAGGAGGCCGGGGCTCCGAGAGCACCGCAGCCGCTTAGTTCTCGAAGCCCTGGGTCCTTAGACAGGTCCGCCGAGTGAAGGCAGACTGGAAAAAAGGAATGAAGGCAGCGAGCACGGGGAGGCCCGGCCACCGGCACCTGGAAGGCAAGGATCTCCCTGCAACGGCGAGGCGCACCTATCGGGCCTCTCGCGCCGCCACGAGTCCCCCCGGCGCGGGGACGGAGGAGATCGCCCCGGACAGATCGCTCCCGGACCGCGCGGCCCTTATCCGCCCCCGCCCCAAAAGCTCCCAGCCAGCCGGCCCGGACCGAGGCGCGGGATCGGGCCGCCCGGTCCAGCCCAGCCCCGCGGACGCACCGGAGAAAGCCGCCATCGTCGCCCAGTCCTCCGCGCCCACCTCGCGCCTCCGATGCGCCGCAGCAGCGGGCGCTTCCGGTCCCGAGTGGTTCCGGTCCGGGCGCTTCCGGTCCGGACGCTTCCGGCCCCGGCCGGGCTGCTGCTTTCCGAGTCCGGGCAGGTACGGAGCCCCGAGGAACAGTTCCGGCCAAAGAAAAGGTCCGGCCGGGATGAAAAGGCTAAATTTCGAGAAATGAAGTAACTTATGGAAAGCCAGGTAGTTACTGAACGGGCACGGCGGGATCTGAGCCACAGCCGCCTCACTTCCGGGTCCTTGATGTACCCAGGGGAGCCGGCCACAGGGTGACAGGAGGAAAATGAAACACTCAGGCAAGATGTTTTAGATGAACTCAGAATCAAAGCTTCAGGAGCCATACTCTCTGGGGTTGCATTCTAGCCCGGCCATTTCCTAGGTGTGTAACCTTGAATAAGTCTGGCTTGAGTTTGCTCCTTTGTGAAATGACCATGAATAACATCGATCTTGAAGGACTGGTATGAAGGACTGGTATGAAGACTGGAAAAAAGAGGTAAAGCACCTACAACAGCGCACTCCAGTCTGGTAACAATATGTGTGTTAGCTCTATTACTCTGTGACTACAGCATGGAACAGGATTCACCTGTTACAACGAGGGCGCTACAATCAGGCTGGGCTGCAGCTTTTCACCTCCAGAGGGCACCATTCAAAGTATAGTGTATATTATTATACTTTGTATACATTTCTGTAAGTGATGTCCCCGACAGTCATAAAAAGCGACAAAGAATTGACGATTTTTGGACTGTGGTGCTGGAGAAGGCTCCCTTGGACTGCAAGGAGATCAAACCAGTCCATCCTAAAGGAAATCAACCCTGAATATTCATTGGAAGGACTGATGCTAAAGCTGACACTCCAATACTTTGGCCACGTGATGCGAAGAGACGACTCATTCGAAAAGAGCCTGATGTTGGGGGAAAGAGAAGACAAAAGGAGAAGGACGAGAAAAGGACGAGATGGTTGGATGGCATCACTGAGTCAATGGACATGAGTTTGTGCAAGCTCTGGGAGATGGTGAAGGACAGGGAAGCCTGGCGTGCTGCAGTCCATGGGCTCACAAAGAGTTGGACATGACTGAGCAACAAAGCTGAACTAGAGTCATGCACTATAGCAGTTCTGAATAGAAGCCACATACCCCATATATTTCCTCTCTCAGCATTTTCACTGCACTATGCAGCTACGGAGCCCCGAGGAACAGTTCCGGCCAAAGAAAAGGTCCGGCCGGGATGAAAAGGCTAAATTTCGAGAAATGAAGTAACTTATGGAAAGCCAGGTAGTTACTGAACGGGCACGGCGGGATCTGAGCCACAGCCGCCTCACTTCCGGGTCCTTGATGTACCCAGGGGAGCCGGCCACAGGGTGACAGGAGGAAAATGAAACACTCAGGCAAGATGTTTTAGATGAACTCAGAATCAAAGCTTCAGGAGCCATACTCTCTGGGGTTGCATTCTAGCCCGGCCATTTCCTAGGTGTGTAACCTTGAATAAGTCTGGCTTGAGTTTGCTCCTTTGTGAAATGACCATGAATAACATCGATCTTGAAGGACTGGTATGAAGGACTGGTATGAAGACTGGAAAAAAGAGGTAAAGCACCTACAACAGCGCACTCCAGTCTGGTAACAATATGTGTGTTAGCTCTATTACTCTGTGACTACAGCATGGAACAGGATTCACCTGTTACAACGAGGGCGCTACAATCAGGCTGGGCTGCAGCTTTTCACCTCCAGAGGGCACCATTCAAAGTATAGTGTATATTATTATACTTTGTATACATTTCTGTAAGTGATGTCCCCGACAGTCATAAAAAGCGACAAAGAATTGACGATTTTTGGACTGTGGTGCTGGAGAAGGCTCCCTTGGACTGCAAGGAGATCAAACCAGTCCATCCTAAAGGAAATCAACCCTGAATATTCATTGGAAGGACTGATGCTAAAGCTGACACTCCAATACTTTGGCCACGTGATGCGAAGAGACGACTCATTCGAAAAGAGCCTGATGTTGGGGGAAAGAGAAGACAAAAGGAGAAGGACGAGAAAAGGACGAGATGGTTGGATGGCATCACTGAGTCAATGGACATGAGTTTGTGCAAGCTCTGGGAGATGGTGAAGGACAGGGAAGCCTGGCGTGCTGCAGTCCATGGGCTCACAAAGAGTTGGACATGACTGAGCAACAAAGCTGAACTAGAGTCATGCACTATAGCAGTTCTGAATAGAAGCCACATACCCCATATATTTCCTCTCTCAGCATTTTCTGGGGGACTCGTCAGAGTACTTCTGATCTCAGGAGTTCGGGAAGCAGAAGGCATGCTCTGAGAAGCTCTGACTACAGGGTTTCAAGGCATCAGGGCACGAAAAGACCGGGAGGGAAGAGAAGTCCGCTGTGAAAGCAGACCATGGTTCCAACAACCGCGGGCCAACATGTGCGACCTTAACCCTGGCCTAAGGGCTAACTGCACCTGTGGAGAGTGGACCTGAAGCTCTCTTCAGCGTGCCCAAGAGAACTGCCTGGAAAAGCTCAATGATGTGGCAGACAGACACTCAAAAGTCCCCATGTTATTCATACCTTTAAACAGATGGGAGCTTCCCTGCTGGCTCAGACAGTAAAGAGCCCGCCTGCACTGCCCACTGGGTTCCATCCCTGGGCCAGGAAGATCCCCTGGAGAAAGGAATGGCAACCCACTGCAGTCTCCTTGCCTGGAGAATCCCACGGAGAGAGGAGCCTGGCGGGCTATAGCCCATGAGGTCGCAAATAGTCAGACCTGGCCAAGTGATTAACACTTTAACCAGAGGACAGACGTCACCGGCCTCATGTGAATGGCATTTGAAGGATACCAGCTTAAGAATCTCCAAGAAACAAACAAAAAGTACATCTGATATTAAGAAAAAAAAAAATCAACCTTGGGCGTGAGAGCACCAGATTCAGATCAAGAGGGACCAGCCAACCTTGGGTATGTCTCCTTCCTGCCAGATTTTACCCTTCCCCAAGAAACAGTAGCTCATGGGAGACAGGAAACCAGAAAATAGAGTGACCGGACCCTTCACAGCATTAGCTGTAGTGGGGAGAAGGAAGCTGTCATTTTCATTCAAGATGTGAATTTTGATCATAACACTAGACTCAACAGTTTAATTACAGAAATGAGACTACAGTTGTGATGAAAATAGCCAGGCAACTTTTCTTCACCTGTGAGTGACAAGAAATACTCTGGAAGATGCTGGAGACTCCCTTTAGGTCAGGTGAAGAAATACCCCCTAGAAAGGGTTTCAAGGTTACTATTTTCTGTTTATTCTCGATCAAATGCAGCCAACTTAATAGATGTAAACACATTAAGGGTGTTCGTACATGTGTTTGTGTGTGTGGTGATACCTCAGTAATGTGAATGAGGATTTTATGTGACTGGCTTTCTTCCTTGGAAGGTAGGACAAGGCCAGACAAAAAAAAAGCGGCAGGCGACCCCTTCACCAAACCAAGAGTTGAGTCCCTGGTCCAGCATCCTGCTCGTCCATTCTCACCAAAACAGGCTGGTTAAATGGGCAGCTATTAATACTATTTTGAAGACCGTCCTGGAATCTTTGCCCAGCCCCAGATGTGCTGTTCTCGGTTGGGTCTGACTCTTTGTGACCCCGTGGACTGTAGCCAACCAGGCTTCTCTGTCCGTGGGATTTTACAGGCAAGAATACCGGAGTGGGTCGCCATTCCCTTCTCCACCTGGCCTCAGCTACAGGAATTATTAGGTGGGAACACAACTACCACTAGGTGGCGCCAAACTGCGGCCACACTGGATAAAGCTTGAAAGGGACTTAAACCTCCCAGCTGGGACCTTACCACCAATATTTATTTCTATAACTTCACAATTACGCAGCATTTTACATAATGGGACATTTTGGATGCCTAACCAGTCGTGTCTGATGGAATATTCCAGTATTATCCATGCACCCAGAGAGACTGTGCTATGTATTTTCAGGTTGTTATTCAGTCACTCAATCATGTCCAATTCTTTGCGACCCTGTGGACTGCAGCATGCCAGCCTTCCCTGTCCTTCACCATTTTCCGGAGTTTGCTCAAACTTAGGTCCATTAAGTCAGTGATGCCGTCCAACCATCTCATCCTCTGTTCGTTCTCCTTCTGCCTTCAGTCTTTCCCAGCATCAGGGTCTGACCAAAGTACGGGAGGTTCAGCTTCAGCATTCAGCATTCATCCTTCCAACGAATATTCAGGGCTGATTTCCCTTAGGATGGACTGGTTTGATCTCCTTACAGTCCAAGGGACTCTCGGGAGTCTTCTCCAGCACCACAGTGGAAAGCATCAGTTCTTCAGTGCTCAGCCTTCTTTATGGTCCCACTCTCACAGCTGTATGTTGAGTTCAGTTCGGTTACTCAGTCGTGTTGGCTCCTTGTGACCCCATGGACTGCAGCACACCAGGCTTCCAAGCTGTGAGTGGATGTGGCCAACCTTCCATCAGGACACCCTCTTCAGCTTTGATACAGCTCTATTTGGACCTCAGTAATGTGAATGAGGATTTTATGTGACTGGCTTTCTTCCTCGGAAGGTAGGACAAGGCCAGACAAAAAAAAAGCGGCAGGCGACCCCTTCACCACACCAAGAGTTGAGTCCCTGGTCCAGCATCCTGCTCGTCCATTCTCACCAAAACAGGCTGGTTAAATGGGCAGCTATTAATCCTATTTTGAAGACCGCCCTGGAATCTTTGCCCAGCCCCAGATGTGCTGTTCTCGGTTGGGTCTGACTCTTTGTGACCCGTGGACTGTAGCCAACCAGGCTTCTCTGTCCGTGGGATTTTACAGGCAAGAATACCGGAGTGGGTCGCCATTCCCTTCTCCACCTGGCCTCAGCTACAGGAATTATTAGGTGGGAACACAACTACCACTAGGTGGCGCCAAACTGCGGCCACACTGGATAAAGCTTGAAAGGGACTTAAACCTCCCAGCTGGGACCTTACCACCAATATTTATTTCTATAACTTCACAATTACGCAGCATTTTACATAATGGGACATTTTGGATGCCTAACCAGTCGTGTCTGATGGAATATTCCAGTATTATCCATGCACCCAGAGAGACTGTGCTATGTATTTTCAGGTTGTTATTCAGTCACTCAATCATGTCCAATTCTTTGCGACCCTGTGGACTGCAGCATGCCAGCCTTCCCTGTCCTTCACCATTTTCCGGAGTTTGCTCAAACTTAGGTCCATTAAGTCAGTGATGCCGTCCAACCATCTCATCCTCTGTTCGTTCTCCTTCTGCCTTCAGTCTTTCCCAGCATCAGGGTCTGACCAAAGTACGGGAGGTTCAGCTTCAGCATTCAGCATTCATCCTTCCAACGAATATTCAGGGCTGATTTCCCTTAGGATGGACTGGTTTGATCTCCTTACAGTCCAAGGGACTCTCGGGAGTCTTCTCCAGCACCACAGTGGAAAGCATCAGTTCTTCAGTGCTCAGCCTTCTTTATGGTCCCACTCTCACAGCTGTATGTTGAGTTCAGTTCGGTTACTCAGTCGTGTTGGCTCCTTGTGACCCCATGGACTGCAGCACACCAGGCTTCCAAGCTGTGAGTGGATGTGGCCAACCTTCCATCAGGACACCCTCTTCAGCTTTGATACAGCTCTTAGTGGGTAGACTCCTGATTCTACCCTCCGGAGGAGAGCACACACCTGAGCTTCTGTGTCCAGCCTTCTGCTTTATGCCAGCATGTCCCCTGAGGTCACTGTACCCTCCAGAATGTCAGACTATGTAGAATTCCTTGCATAGAGCAGATTGCCTCTCACATCTGTGCATTTCCTTGTGCTATTTCCTCTCCCTAGAAGAGCCTTCCTCTTTTAGTTTCAGTTATCTTTTGCTGAGTGATACCTCCCCAAAGAAATCGAGCGACTGATTAAGCGGTCATGATTCTGTGAGCCTGGAGTTTGGCAACACTTACCTGACTGACTGTTTCCTCTGTTCCACACGGTATGAGCTGGGCTCCTTCACTTGCTGCTTTCAGCCCGTGGGCTGGACTGGATGGTCTGAGAAGACCTCACTCTCACGGGTGGTACTGCAGGGTCCCCACACTTGAGGCTGCTCTCTCCACATGGCGACCTTAGGCTTTCTCACAGCAGGATTAATCCAGGGAAGACAGATTTCTACACAGTAGCTGGATTCCAAGAGGATAGGGCCCCCAGAGCAAAAACGGAGGCTGCCTGTCTTTTAAGTCGACTGAGGAAGTTGCCCAGTGTCACTTCTGCCAGATTCTGTTGGGCAGTACAGGTCACATGACCAGCGCGGCTGAGATTCACGAGGAAGGGAAATTGGCTCCACCCGTAGATGCAAGCGGGATTCCCATGTGGCTCAGTGGTAGAGAATCCACATGCCAATGCAGGAGACGCAGGTTCAATCCCTAGGTGGGGAAGATCCCCTGGAGAAGGACATAGCAACCCACTCCCATATTCTTGCCTGGGAAATCCCACAGACAGAGGAGCCGGGCAGGCTACAGTCCATGGGGTCACAAAGAGTCAGGCACAACTTGGCGACTAAACAACACCAACTTAATGCAAGGACTGGCAGGAAGCGTGCAGCCACCTGTAGGGTACCATGCCTCTCTTGTTGACACACTGCTGATTATTATTCAGATTTAGCTAAGACAGCAACTTGCAGCAAATCCTGCTTAATGCCAATCCCCAGCTAACAAGTACTGCTGGTTTGCCTGATGTTTATTTCATTTGCCTTAGATTTGGCTTCCCAGAATAAAGAGTCCACTTCCTAACCCACCGTGGTTGCTCGGTCATATGTTTGTGTTCTGGCCAGTGGCATATAAACAGAAGTGCCACTGATGGAGCTGGTTTATCTTTCTTGCTCTTGTTCCTTCTTCTTGCTGGAACGGGGGCGGAAGGGCTGGGTGCGAGCAGCCATGCTGGGCCATGAAAAGAGAGCCATATATGGAGGACAGAGGAACTAGCCCGAGTGCCTGGCTCCAGGGTGCACCGTATCAGCCAGAACTGTGACTCTAGATTTCCTGCATGAGAGAGAAATAAATATTTATCTTCTTTGCTTTGGGTTTTCTCTTCCAAGTGACCAAACCTAATCCTAATGTATATGCCCCCATTAGTTATCTATGGCTACAAAGCCCGTGACCCTAAAATCTAGTGACTTCAAACAGGAACACTGATTATTGCTCATAGCTGCTGGGAAGCAGGAATTAGGTAGCCGCTCGACCGGGGACACCCACATAGTGTCATTGTCATTGTGGTCGTCAAGCTGCTGGCCAGGTTTGCTGTCATCTGAAGTCTGGGGGTCAGGAATCAGCTCGTAGGGGTCGCCAGCTTCTATGCCCACGCAGGACGACCAGAAGGCTCTGTTCTCCACTTGGACCTCTTCCGTGAGGCGTGAAGGCTCTCGTGAGGGGCCAGCTGGTCCCGCCTTCGCCCTTCCCCTGCTACCGAAACCAGGGATCCTAGGAAACAAAGCCGAGGGCGCGGTATTTTTTATAGCCTGGCCGTCAAAGTCACACTGTCACTTCTGTCGGGGCTCGCTGGCCACGTAAAAGGCCTAGTCGGTGTGGAGACCCACAAAGGCACGAGGACCAGTGGACAAGCGTCATTTGGGGGCCAGCTTAGAGGCTGCCACCCACGCCCCTCTGCTTCCCTAACAGCCCCCGCGTTTGTTCAAGTAGCAGGAAGAAGCCTGTTTGTACAGCGTCCCCGGGGTAAGTCCTGTTCCTTCTGGACCAGCCGTCGTTGTCATTTGCTGGCTTAGCTTACCCTGTTTTTCACAGTTTACCTGACTCAGAGAACAGTTTAGAGACAGAGAAGGCTCATGTTTAAATATTCTGTTTTTCTCTCTCTGAATTTCCTACAGCTTCTGAGCTGAGCAACAATCATTGGATTTTATGCTTTTGTCAAAATAAGCCTTCAGAAAGGGGTCCAGATCTATCAGAATGCAACATCATTCTCGCTGCCCCAGCGTTCACCTTATGGTGCAGGGACCCGAGGGGGCCCAGAAAACAGACATAAATCCAGAGATCTATAATTCTCTCTCCCCTGAGGAAGGGGCCGTAAAGTCCATCACTCCAGATATATGGAAAGAGGACGACAAAGGGCAACTCGGATGAGTTTCAGAGGGACTGTAAAATAAAAAGAGAGACCACGCTAACTGTGTCGGGCTCGTTCTCATAAGCCAGGCAGGGACACGGGCTACGGCTGGGGGCTGACCCGCCAGCAGGCTTGAGCTTCACCCTGCGCGCTCACCACTCACCGTGCCCTGTGCGCATCCGCGCCTGCCGGGGTGCTGACGGCTCTTGGGGACACGGTGCCCCCTCAGAGTCTGCGCAACGGAGCACAGCTTGGAGGTTGTGGGTGTTGACGGACAGACTGTGCAGCAGACAAACCTCCTGAATCCAGCTGCTTGGAATCCGCCAGGGCTCCGGAGTTTCTTTCCCTACAGAACACAGCCCTGTTGCACCTGCCGCCAGGGCGCAGGCTAGCCGTCCCAGCCCACTTCCCAGGGTCCTCGCTCCACTGCACTTTCTTCCCTATCTGAAACTGATGGCATTTTTTTTTTAACAAGGCCTGTGAATTTTATTTGAAGCAGACGAAAATGAGACTGCTTGCTATTTTTAAAGAAAGGGGGTTGATTAAAAGGATGGTCAAGAATCTTAAAAGCCCTATCTGAATATGGAAACTAGGATGATCCAGTGGACAAGCGTCATTTGGGGCCAGCTTAGAGGCTGCCACCACGCCCCTCTGCTTCCCTAACAGCCCCGCGTTTGTTCAAGTAGCAGGAAGAAGCCTGTTTGTACAGCGTCCCCGGGGTAAGTCCTGTTCCTTCTGGACCAGCCGTCGTTGTCATTTGCTGGCTTAGCTTACCCTGTTTTTCACAGTTTACCTGACTCAGAGAACAGTTTAGAGACAGAGAAGGCTCATGTTTAAATATTCTGTTTTTCTCTCTCTGAATTTCCTACAGCTTCTGAGCTGAGCAACAATCATTGGATTTTATGCTTTTGTCAAAATAAGCCTTCAGAAAGGGGTCCAGATCTATCAGAATGCAACATCATTCTCGCTGCCCCAGCGTTCACCTTATGGTGCAGGGACCCGAGGGGGCCCAGAAAACAGACATAAATCCAGAGATCTATAATTCTCTCTCCCCTGAGGAAGGGGCCGTAAAGTCCATCACTCCAGATATATGGAAAGAGGACGACAAAGGGCAACTCGGATGAGTTTCAGAGGGACTGTAAAATAAAAAGAGAGACCACGCTAACTGTGTCGGGCTCGTTCTACGCAAGCCAGGCAGGGACACGGGCTACGGCTGGGGGCTGACCCGCCAGCAGGCTTGAGCTTCACCCTGCGCGCTCACCACTCACCGTGCCCTGTGCGCATCCGCGCCTGCCGGGGTGCTGACGGCTCTTGGGGACACGGTGCCCCCTCAGAGTCTGCGCAACGGAGCACAGCTTGGAGGTTGTGGGTGTTGACGGACAGACTGTGCAGCAGACAAACCTCCTGAATCCAGCTGCTTGGAATCCGCCAGGGCTCCGGAGTTTCTTTCCCTACAGAACACAGCCCTGTTGCACCTGCCGCCAGGGCGCAGGCTAGCCGTCCCAGCCCACTTCCCAGGGTCCTCGCTCCACTGCACTTTCTTCCCTATCTGAAACTGATGGCATTTTTTTTTTAACAAGGCCTGTGAATTTTATTTGAAGCAGACGAAAATGAGACTGCTTGCTATTTTTAAAGAAAGGGGGTTGATTAAAAGGATGGTCAAGAATTCTTCAAAATGCCTGGAGAAACTAATGCTGAATATGGAAATTTATTCTGCCTGGTCCTAGGTTCCCATGATGTTACAATAATAAGACTGGGCATTCGCGAGGGCTGCATCGGGTGTCGCTCTGCATAGTGATGGTCCAGTTACGGCGACTGCATAACAAATTACCCCCAAATGTAGTGACATAAAATCTCCATTTATTGTGCTCATAGATTCTGTGAGGGAGGAGCCTGCATGGCCACAGAAAGAATGGCTTTTCTGTGTTCCTCCCTCATGATTTTAAGACACTGCCTTATGCCATTAGGCAGGTTGGCAAGGTCAAAAATCTACAGGGTGGATTCTCAAGACTGGAGAACTGGGAGTTGCTGATAACGCAGCTCAAGTCCAAAGACTGCTGCTCCCCATCTTGTTTCAGGGAGGTCCGCCTTTTGCTCTATCAAGGCCTTCACGCTGGCCTTGTTATCTTCTTGCTACTTGTAACTTTAATACCATGACGTAAAGTTATTAGTACTTAAATACTATGATATATGACATAAAATAAAAACGTCTTATGTCACATGATAAAGGAATGAAAAAGGCAGGAACTAAATCTGTTTGCTTCTCCACTGGGCCTCTCTCTCTAAGAAGGTAACCTGGCCTTCATGGCATCTCAGGAATCCAACTGGGAGGAAAGAGAAGCTGCTAGAGCATCTTAAAGTCTGAGCTCAGATGCAAGAGGCACCACTCTCAGGGGGAGCACAGATTCAGAAGGAGGCGTGACTCCATCAAAGCACATGATTAATTCCTTATCAGCTTCACTGATTCCTTGTTCTCTAGGTTAATATTTCCATTGTAGGTTTCCATGACAGGAAACTCTAGGACCAGCTGAAGGATGCAACCATAATTTCATTACATCTGTAGTCAGAAAAGCAAGCATAGCTCATGAATGGTTTGCTAATTGAGAGCCATTTTCCTTCAGCCTATATTATTTCTCTGGAGAAGAAAAACATGATTTCTTAAAGTTACGATCTCTCTTTTAAGCAAAAAAGGTTAATCTCCAACAGTTTCAACATAACCATGAATAATTCATGCAGTCCATAAAAAACATATTCAGAGCCTTCCTTCAAGCTGGGTTCACAGAGATTAAAAAGCCATTGTCCCTGTCCACAAAGAATTACAGCATTTTGGCTTTGTAGTTGCCTTTTGAATTACTGCTGTTGTTTGAGACTCCCTAGGCGATCATGGTCTGTGGGCCTGAATGGTAGCCATCCTCGGAACACAAAGCACTGTTAGCTTCATTGGTTTTGTTCACAGTTAGTGCCATGGGACCCCCGTCAATTGTAAGATCTATATCATATACTTCCGGGGAGCCCCAGAAGCGTCTTCTACAAGTTGGCAAATGAGTCCATTCCTTTTGGATTCTGCCAGTCACCTCCCTTGGGGCCACTGTTGATCTGTCTGTGGTCTGTGTGCCCGTGAGCTGCAGAGTTGTTTTTGGCAAAGCTGGGGAAAATACTTTTCCCTTTGTGTGCCTTCCCTCTGAAGGTTCAGAGTGGCTCATTTCAGGTCAGTTTTTTAGACAAGTCACAAACACCTAGAGTCCTTGCTAAAGTGTAATGGCAAATATATAACTTTTAACATGAATGGGTGAATTTGTCAGAAAGTGCAGGAAACCCAGGATCCATTCTGGCAACAGGCAGGATAATCCATGAAAGAAGCAAACAGTGAGGTCACCAGCTGACTTAGGGATGGAGCTGCGATTCTGAGGCTGACATAGAGGTGGGTGGGATGGGGTGGAGGGGCTGGAGTCAAAGCCTTTGGCGTGTGAAAGGAAGGGAGTTGGATTGCTCTACCCTTCACATAAAGGTGGGTTCCATGAAGAGCTACACGATTAAAAACACCCCAGAAGGCCTTCCCTGGTGGTCCAGTGGGTGAGGAGTCCACCTTGCAATGCAAGGGGCGCCAGTTCGATCCCTGGCCTGGGAGGATCCCACGTGCCGTGGAGCAGCTTGGCCGGTGTGTCTAATTACAAGCCAGTGCTCTGGAGCGCATGCGCCCAGAGCTAGTGCTTTGCAGCAAGAGAGGCCACTGTGATGGTAGGCCCACACAGGTCAAAGAATAAAGATGGATGAAAATAAATAAACCAATAAAAGAGACCAAAATTTAAAAAAACCAAAAAAAGTCCCACAAAATGGAGGCAGAGAGCAAATAAGCTTGCTTGCCCAGCCTGGATATGAGTAGACATGAAGGTGTCTTTTGAGAATTTGTGACTACAGCCTGACCTTCTTATAAGTTTGGGTCATATTATTCCTGTTATTTGTAATATCTGAAATATAGATTCTTAGGCTGGACCCAAGTCTCACAGGTGCCTTGCAAAAGTAAAGGCAAGTCTTCCCAGGAGGAAGGGACCCTCTAACCCAGGCCTCAAAACATGCTTACAGGTTATATTCAAAGCACATGAGTGAACAATCTCTCTCTCTGTCTCTTTCTCTCTCTCTCACACACACACACAGACACACATACAACGTAAGCACACAAGCCACCATGGGCAAGACTCAGCAGGAAGAAAACATCTTTAAAGACTTCAGGTGTTAGAAATACCGGGTAGAGAATTTGAATTATGTTTGATGTATTTCTCAAAGTAGGAATTGAAGTATAAGTAAGAAATATTCAGCTAATAAAGTGACCAGCATACTTGAACTTTAAAAAGAACTTTAGAGTCCTTGCCCGTGAAAGTGTAATGGCCCCAAATCATTTCAGGTCAGTTTTTTAGACAAGTCACAAACACCTAGAGTCCTTGCTAAAGTGTAATGGCAAATATATAACTTTTAACATGAATGGGTGAATTTGTCAGAAAGTGCAGGAAACCCAGGATCCATTCTGGCAACAGGCAGGATAATCCATGAAAGAAGCAAACAGTGAGGTCACCAGCTGACTTAGGGATGGAGCTGCGATTCTGAGGCTGACATAGAGGTGGGTGGGATGGGGTGGAGGGGCTGGAGTCAAAGCCTTTGGCGTGTGAAAGGAAGGGAGTTGGATTGCTCTACCCTTCACATAAAGGTGGGTTCCATGAAGAGCTACACGATTAAAAACACCCCAGAAGGCCTTCCCTGGTGGTCCAGTGGGTGAGGAGTCCACCTTGCAATGCAAGGGGCGCCAGTTCGATCCCTGGCCTGGGAGGATCCCACGTGCCGTGGAGCAGCTTGGCCGGTGTGTCTAATTACAAGCCAGTGCTCTGGAGCGCATGCGCCCAGAGCTAGTGCTTTGCAGCAAGAGAGGCCACTGTGATGGTAGGCCCACACAGGTCAAAGAATAAAGATGGATGAAAATAAATAAACCAATAAAAGAGACCAAAATTTAAAAAAACCAAAAAAAGTCCCACAAAATGGAGGCAGAGAGCAAATAAGCTTGCTTGCCCAGCCTGGATATGAGTAGACATGAAGGTGTCTTTTGAGAATTTGTGACTACAGCCTGACCTTCTTATAAGTTTGGGTCATATTATTCCTGTTATTTGTAATATCTGAAATATAGATTCTTAGGCTGGACCCAAGTCTCACAGGTGCCTTGCAAAAGTAAAGGCAAGTCTTCCCAGGAGGAAGGGACCCTCTAACCCAGGCCTCAAAACATGCTTACAGGTTATATTCAAAGCACATGAGTGAACAATCTCTCTCTCTGTCTCTTTCTCTCTCTCTCACACACACACACAGACACACATACAACGTAAGCACACAAGCCACCATGGGCAAGACTCAGCAGGAAGAAAACATCTTTAAAGACTTCAGGTGTTAGAAATACCGGGTAGAGAATTTGAATTATGTTTGATGTATTTCTCAAAGTAGGAATTGAAGTATAAGTAAGAAATATTCAGCTAATAAAGTGACCAGCATACTTGAACTTTAAAAAGAACTTCTAGAAATAAGGGTTGGGAAGATCCCCTGGAGGAGGGCATGGCTTCCACTCCAGTATTCTTGCCTGGAGAATCTTATCGACAGAGGAGCCTGGCGGGCTACAAATAGTAGGACAGGACTGAAGCAACTTAGCACACATGCACGCATATATAGTAATTTATATGAAAAACTTGGTAGAAAGATGAAATAAAGAGAAAGCTGAGAACTGAATCAATGAACTGAGATGAAGAAATGATACTGAATACAGACACAAAAATGCAAAGTGCAGCTTACATGAGGGAATGGTGTTCAGGCATTATTTGAAGATGTAATGACCAATTAAAGCAAATGAAAGGAACAGGGAAGAAATTATATTCCAAACTTCTGAAATTCCAAGTGGAGGTTGGAAGAAAATACGGGGTGTGTGTGTGAGATGCACATTTGGATGTGTATGTGAGTGTATGATGTTGTGTTAGCTTAGGATTATTATATCATCTTATTCCAATAGGATAATTTTCTCTTTATCCTTCTTTACATTTGCTTATTTGCTCTATCCTACCTCAAATGGATGTGGGGGGGTGGTTTGCCTTTTAAAAATTCTATTTTGTGGTTAGGAAGATGTATGTTGCATTTCTTTCTTTCAAATAAAATATATAATTAACAGTACATTTTTTCTATCAAAATCTACTAAGCATCTCCATCCCACTCCCAAGTCAGAAACGACTTTATCACACAATTGGACTCTCCCTCTCATATCCCTTGATTGTGCTATAAAAAAGTAGAGATTTACATTTTCCCCAAAATTTTATTATGAAAACTGAAAGTATTTCAGCTTGAAATTCAAGGTGAACCAAGTTGAAAGTGCTCTTCAGTGAGCACTCATGTATCCACCAGCAAGATCCTATCATCAATATTTCCATGCTTGTTTTATGACCTATCTTTTCATTTATTCATCCAGTCTATCCATTAATTCGTCTTACTTTTCGATGCTTCCAAGCATATTACAGATCATTTACCTTGTGTTTAAGCCGAATAAGACAGAAGAGCTATTCTCAGTAACAGGTCAGAGTTGATTAATGTACCAATGTATTGTTACCAAATTCTTGCTCACTTCTTTCTGACTGCTCATTTGCATTCTCACTGCGTGTGCCTCTGGTAAGGTGTGTTCCCAGCTTGTTGTTTCAGATGATTTGTGAGTGAGAAAAATTGGGGGGGCGGAAAAAAGCAATAGGAAATCAGGGTAAAGGACAGCAAAACTTAGCACACATGCACGCATTTATAGTAGTTTATATGAAAATCTTGGTAGAAAGATGAAATAAAGAGAAAGCTGAGAACTGAATCAATGAACTGAGATGAAGAAATGATACTGAATACAGACACAATGTGCAAAGTGCAGCTTACATGAGGGAATGGTGTTCAGGCATTATTTGAAGATGTAATGACCAATTAAAGCAAATGAAAGGAACAGGGAAGAAATTATATTCCAAACTTCTGAAATTCCAAGTGGAGGTTGGAAGAAAATACGGGGTGTGTGTGTGAGATGCACATTTGGATGTGTATGTGAGTGTATGATGTTGTGTTAGCTTAGGATTATTATATCATCTTATTCCAATAGGATAATTTTCTCTTTATCCTTCTTTACATTTGCTTATTTGCTCTATCCTACCTCAAATGGATGTGGGGGGGTGGTTTGCCTTTTAAAAATTCTATTTTGTGGTTAGGAAGATGTATGTTGCATTTCTTTCTTTCAAATAAAATATATAATTAACAGTACATTTTTTCTATCAAAATCTACTAAGCATCTCCATCCCACTCCCAAGTCAGAAACGACTTTATCACACAATTGGACTCTCCCTCTCATATCCCTTGATTGTGCTATAAAAAAGTAGAGATTTACATTTTCCCCAAAATTTTATTATGAAAACTGAAAGTATTTCAGCTTGAAATTCAAGGTGAACCAAGTTGAAAGTGCTCTTCAGTGAGCACTCATGTATCCACCAGCAAGATCCTATCATCAATATTTCCATGCTTGTTTTATGACCTATCTTTTCATTTATTCATCCAGTCTATCCATTAATTCGTCTTACTTTTCGATGCTTCCAAGCATATTACAGATCATTTACCTTGTGTTTAAGCCGAATAAGACAGAAGAGCTATTCTCAGTAACAGGTCAGAGTTGATTAATGTACCAATATATTTTTTTACCAAATTCTTGCTCACTTCTTTCTGACTGCTCATTTGCATTTCTCACTGCGTGTGCCTCTGGTAAGGTGTGTTCCCCAGCTTGTTGTTTCAGATGATTTGTGAGTGAGAAAAATGCGGGGGAAGCGCCTGTGTAAATTGTGCAGTGAATTAGATTAAATGAGCACTAAGTGAGGGGCTGGCTATTTCTTCTTAGCTAATACCATGCTTGAACTTTATGACATCTATTTGCCTGCCAAGAGCCATTACGGCAGTCTTAGAATATTTATAGAAGGATTGACTGGGATTCTTCAGGCTTTCTGGAGGAAATAGAATGTCTTGGGGTGCTCTGGATAGTATTTTATTATGATGATTAAAATTTACTCTCTTCATAAAGACCTACCACCATTCAATACATAAAGAGTTTACTATTCAATCAAGTACAGAGGCATGACATCTATAAGAGGTGGCATTTAAATGTCCAAATTCAACTTTATTGTGCAATTTCAAAGTTAAATGGAAGCAGCTTCATTTGGTGCGCTAAATCTCTGAGGTCTCTAACAGGCAGAAGTGTAAAGGGTTAAATGCAGGTCATTAATGACTTCTGGCTTCAAGGGCTTTTAGCTGATGGAAATTAACCTGCTAAGCTCCTACAAAATGAACTATTACATAATGATAGCTCTACCTGGAAGAATTAAGAGGATAAAAATGACTTCTTCTTGCGAGATGTTGCTAAGTAACTTTTGTCTGGTTCTAAGATAGAAATGTCTATGTACTCGTAGGCTAAGTTGCTTCAGTTGTGCCTGACTCTGTGCGACCCTATGGACTGTGGCCCAGCAGGTTCCTCCGTCCATGGGACTGGACTCTCCAGGCAAGAATACTGGAGTGGGTTTCTGTGCCCTCCTCCAGAGGATCTTCATAACCCAGGGACCGAACCTGAGTCTCTTTTGTTTCCTGCATTGGCAGGCAGGTTCTTTACCACTAGCATCACCTGGGAAGACATGTCTATGACCATCAACAAAGTGGAGGAGAATAAATTATATTTAAGTTCTGTTGAGGTGTACTCAATATGGTGTGAGGATGGGAAGAAATGGGGCAAATTTTCTGTAATTTTTTCCCCCCTTCTCATCAGAAGCTTATAAAATCATCAGTTACTTCTCTTCAAAATGAACATATCCCAGTGCCTTCTCTTTTCAGAATTTGAACATTAGACAAAACCTGTGTTTCAGTTCCGGCTCCACTATTACCTATGTGTGACCTTGTTTGGGTGACAGTGATTCAGACCCTGAGTTTCCGTAGTCAGAGGGATATTAACCCTTTCCTTGCAGTGCTGTAAAGAGGAATAGTGATAATGTGTAACAAAGTACCTGGCTTAGTGCTTGGAGCAAACTAAAGCCACAGAGTATGTCTATTATTATTGTTATTATTATGCCTTTTTGGAATTGTCTAAATTTTTATTTCATTTTTATTTCCTTAAGTAGTTCACAAAGTTACCATCTGTGTTGCTTATTTGGAAAACATGAATTTTCCTTTTAGAATGACTTATGACTTAAAATAACTTTCATTCAGCTGGAACCTTCAGATAAATTAAGAAGTTCGTTAGATGACCATGATAATACATGGCAACCAAAATCTTATCTATGATATATTTAACACCTTCCTTTGCTGCTCAGATGGTAGATAATTTGCATGCAATTTGGGAGACCTGGGTTGAATCCTGGGATCAGGAAAATCCACTGGAGAAGGGAATAGCTACCTACTCTAGTATTCTTGCCTGGAGAATTCCACGGAAAGGGAAGTCTGGGACTATACAGTTCATGGGGTCACAAAGAGTCAGACATGACTGAGTGATAAGCCCTTCACTTAAATAAAAGAAACTTTAACACTTTAACACCTACCTGCCCCCTGATAGGACAGGTTGGTAATACTCAAATCCCACATGTTGGTACTTGTGGTCATCCAAGACAGTTCATTTCCAGTCTCCACCACCGAAATGCTCCCTGCGGTGTGCCGTGATGTGAAGGAAGAAATGCATGACCACGACCTGAAGAACTGTGTTTGAATTTTGGCTCTGTTGTGACCTTGAAGTTCTCTGAGTTTTCATATCCTTACTTGTGAAATGGGGTGGGAATCTCTCCAGCATTTCTGTTTATTCACATCACTGTTAAATGTAACCTGAGATATTGGTTGGGGCAAATTTTCTGTAATTTTTTCCCCCCTTCTCATCAGAAGCTTATAAAATCATCAGTTACTTCTCTTCAAAATGAACATATCCCAGTGCCTTCTCTTTTCAGAATTTGAACATTAGACAAAACCTGTGTTTCAGTTCCGGCTCCACTATTACCTATGTGTGACCTTGTTTGGGTGACAGTGATTCAGACCCTGAGTTTCCGTAGTCAGAGGGATATTAACCCTTTCCTTGCAGTGCTGTAAAGAGGAATAGTGATAATGTGTAACAAAGTACCTGGCTTAGTGCTTGGAGCAAACTAAAGCCACAGAGTATGTCTATTATTATTGTTATTATTATGCCTTTTTGGAATTGTCTAAATTTTTATTTCATTTTTATTTCCTTAAGTAGTTCACAAAGTTACCATCTGTGTTGCTTATTTGGAAAACATGAATTTTCCTTTTAGAATGACTTATGACTTAAAATAACTTTCATTCAGCTGGAACCTTCAGATAAATTAAGAAGTTCGTTAGATGACCATGATAATACATGGCAACCAAAATCTTATCTATGATATATTTAACACCTTCCTTTGCTGCTCAGATGGTAGATAATTTGCATGCAATTTGGGAGACCTGGGTTGAATCCTGGGATCAGGAAAATCCACTGGAGAAGGGAATAGCTACCTACTCTAGTATTCTTGCCTGGAGAATTCCACGGAAAGGGAAGTCTGGGACTATACAGTTCATGGGGTCACAAAGAGTCAGACATGACTGAGTGATAAGCCCTTCACTTAAATAAAAGAAACTTTAACACTTTAACACCTACCTGCCCCCTGATAGGACAGGTTGGTAATACTCAAATCCCACATGTTGGTACTTGTGGTCATCCAAGACAGTTCATTTCCAGTCTCCACCACCGAAATGCTCCCTGCGGTGTGCCGTGATGTGAAGGAAGAAATGCATGACCACGACCTGAAGAACTGTGTTTGAATTTTGGCTCTGTTGTGACCTTGAAGTTCTCTGAGTTTTCATATCCTTACTTGTGAAATGGGGTGGGAATCTCTCCCCAGCATTTCTGTTTATTCACATCAACAGTGGCTGTGAGGATGAAAAGACTCTGTAAACCATGAATACTATCCATGTATTCATTGATAACACTATCAATGTATTACTAGTTAGTAACTCCACTTGGAAGTAACATTGCAGAGTCCATACCTTACAGATTTCTAAAGTAAATCTGCAAAGTCTAATGGTAGAAATATCAGGATGGGAATGGTTTCAAGGTATTTATAACTTAAGTTTTCTCAAGGTGAGTGTATTAGCTTAACTGGGATGATGGAAGCACACAGATGTCACTTATTGCAGGTACGTTAATATCAAGTGATGGGCTTCTCAGGTAGTTGTAGTGGTAAACAATCAGCCTGCCAATGCAGGAGATGCAGGAGACGCGGGTTCGATCCCTAGGTCAGGAAGATCCCCTGGAAGCAGGAATGGCACTCCACTCTGGTATTCTTGCCTGGAGAATTCCATGGATAGAGGAGCCTGGTGGGCTACAGTCCATGGAGTCACAAAGAGTCAGACACGACTGAAGTGACGGACCCTGCAGTATCAAGGGAAGTCTTCCTCTCTCCTCCGTTTCTCTTCTGTTTTGATTTCCTTCTCTTACAAGTCTTGCAGACAGGCATCTTTCCATTTTGAATACAATGGCTGCTGACAACGTCCTGTGTTCTTGGAACTTTTTGATCCAAAAAGAAAAGGCACTTTTGTCCTTCACGTCAATCAGGAAAGAATTCTCTGCTCAGTGCTTGAAGTCAGGGGAATGGGGCTCTGTGGGCAGACTTGGATTAAACAGGCAGAGTTTGGGGACTGGCAGACCGGTGAGAATTTCCTGACTGAGTGGAGTGCTTCCGCTGGGTGGATACAATCACCATTGTCACTAGGAGCAAGAGGGAGGGAGGCAGGAGAGTCCTCACCAAGTCTTACTGTCCTAATCAGCTGCCCAGGTCTGTTAATTACATCAGCCACCCTCCGGTTCAGAGTCTGATCATCTCAGTTTGTTCAGGATAGTCTTGTTTATGCTTGTTTTCACATCATAGTTATTAAAATCATGCCTTTTCATTTTTAAAAGTATCTCAGTTTGGAAACTAATTAGTTTGGGATTTGACCTCTCTGCCCTTTCTGTCCAACTTCAGTGCCTGAAGGTCTCCATCTTGAGCTCTTCTCGGGATGTTCACATTCTTACCACCTTCTTCCTTTCTCTGGTCACCTTGCCCAGGAATATTCTGGATTGAGACCAAGGCCTTATCACCTTCTGCTCCCAGCACCTCTGGTAGTAGAATGTTCCTTCCCAGCGTTGCTCCAAGTTAAATTGTCTAGTCACTTTCCAAATAATCCTCTTTCTGCCTGTGCTTTTGTTTCTTCAAAATATAAGCCCCCAGGGGTCCACCAGGTATGGGTCTAGGTTTGCCGTTCTGGTGCACAAACTGTGATAAATGACCTGTGAGGGAGAGGCTGGATAAAGCTGGAACATAGGGTGATGATAGGAAAGGAAAAGAAATTGACGTGTTTGCGGTTGTCTCCTATGAACATCACCCAAGAAGGAACACCCTTTGTCAGCTGTGTTATCTCCCAGCTGTAGCTGTTCTGATCAGGTGGAGGCAGTGAAGAGAATGAAGCAGAACTAGAGCTCAGTTTCCATCCCATAAAAGACGATATAGGGAGAAGGAGTAAGGAACCAAGGAGACCCAGGTGTAAGTCACTTTCCCTTAGTTTTGTGAGCTGCTCTATCTAGCAAATTAATCAAACCCAAGGAGGGGGGCCTTTGGAATCCCCAGTTTATAGCCAGTTGTTCAGAAGCTCAGGTGAAAGCATGTGTTTCTGACTGGCATCTGAACTGTGTGTTTGTGCGTTTCGGTGGGGAAGGGGGAGGTCACCTTGCAGGACTGAGTCTTTGTAGGATTGATACCATCTCCAGGAAGATAGTGTTTAAATTGAGTTGAATTCGCTTGTTAGTGTGGGGAAAGCCTCTCCATGCTTGGTGACTGGAAGAGTCAGAAATGAAGACCTTTGTGAAGAAGTGGAGGAGACGCTCGTAGAAGACACACTGGGAAGAGCTGGGTTTTCCCTCACACAAGTGGAAAGCTGACTTATTCCCATTTTAGCGTCTATGTGTATATAGGAAAGCACTCTGGGACAGAGAAGTGTTTATGCTTGTTTTCACATCTTATTAAAATCATGCCTTTTCATTTTTAAAAGTATCTCAGTTTGGAAACTAATTAGTTTGGGATTTGACCTCTCTGCCCTTTCTGTCCAACTTCAGTGCCTGAAGGTCTCCATCTTGAGCTCTTCTCGGGATGTTCACATTCTTACCACCTTCTTCCTTTCTCTGGTCACCTTGCCCAGGAATATTCTGGATTGAGACCAAGGCCTTATCACCTTCTGCTCCCAGCACCTCTGGTAGTAGAATGTTCCTTCCCAGCGTTGCTCCAAGTTAAATTGTCTAGTCACTTTCCAAATAATCCTCTTTCTGCCTGTGCTTTTGTTTCTTCAAAATATAAGCCCCCAGGGGTCCACCAGGTATGGGTCTAGGTTTGCCGTTCTGGTGCACAAACTGTGATAAATGACCTGTGAGGGAGAGGCTGGATAAAGCTGGAACATAGGGTGATGATAGGAAAGGAAAAGAAATTGACGTGTTTGCGGTTGTCTCCTATGAACATCACCCAAGAAGGAACACCCTTTGTCAGCTGTGTTATCTCCCAGCTGTAGCTGTTCTGATCAGGTGGAGGCAGTGAAGAGAATGAAGCAGAACTAGAGCTCAGTTTCCATCCCATAAAAGACGATATAGGGAGAAGGAGTAAGGAACCAAGGAGACCCAGGTGTAAGTCACTTTCCCTTAGTTTTGTGAGCTGCTCTATCTAGCAAATTAATCAAACCCAAGGAGGGGGGCCTTTGGAATCCCCAGTTTATAGCCAGTTGTTCAGAAGCTCAGGTGAAAGCATGTGTTTCTGACTGGCATCTGAACTGTGTGTTTGTGCGTTTCGGTGGGGAAGGGGGAGGTCACCTTGCAGGACTGAGTCTTTGTAGGATTGATACCATCTCCAGGAAGATAGTGTTTAAATTGAGTTGAATTCGCTTGTTAGTGTGGGGAAAGCCTCTCCATGCTTGGTGACTGGAAGAGTCAGAAATGAAGACCTTTGTGAAGAAGTGGAGGAGACGCTCGTAGAAGACACACTGGGAAGAGCTGGGTTTTCCCTCACACAAGTGGAAAGCTGACTTATTCCCATTTTAGCGTCTATGTGTATATAGGAAAGCACTCTGGGACAGAGAAGAAACAAAGGTAATAAACTATAAGTTATATAGCATTTTGGGTAATGACAAGTGTTATAGAAGAAGTGGCAGGTGGTAAGGGAGATGTGGCCTGCTGGAGTTCAGGAAAGGTGGTTACACATTTAAAATGAGCAGGCAGGTGACCCAGGAACTTGCTTTGAGGTCATCTAGCTTTGGGAACAAAAGAGCCCTAGGCTTCCCAGCTGAGGCTCTGTTTTTGGTCACTTCTATTGATCTTTCATTTATCTATTTCCATCCATCTCCGTTCCTTGGCCTGGGTGGGCCTCCCATCGCAGTGGCCTCTTTCGTCATAGAGCACCGGCTCTGGGCTTGTGTGCTCCAGAGCTCTGGCTCAGTAGTTGGACACATTGGTCCAGCCGCTCTGTGGCACGTGGGATCTTCCCAGGCCAAGGATCGAACCGGCGCCCCTTGCACTGCAAGGCGTTGTCCCTACCCACTGAACCACCAGGGAAGCCCCCAGCTGAGGCTTTTAATTGCATCTCTGCCTAATGCATCTTGATGGATATTAGGCAATGGAATTCCTGGAACAAATCTTCAGTATTTGTGTTTGTTTTACATATGACACAGTACTAATTCCCTGGTATCGGGAGAGAGCCGTTGGCCAGGTGGTGCTGGTCAGATTCTCTCGCCCCAGCCCCTGCTGTCCTACAGCTGGGATCGCTTGTGATGGTGCGCATGCACCCCGTGGCGTGGGCCTAGATAAGCGCCACCTAGAAGCTGTAGGAGAGCGTCAAGTAGAGGCGAGCCCTGTGGAGCTGAGTGGGTCGTTGGTGCTGTCTGCCATTAGAGAGTAAAGCGTGCCTGCCTTGCTGCTGTGACTCAATGCGTCAGCAGTTCCTATCGGTCTTCACATCTTTTTCCAGCTTCCCCGCTCACGTCTTGTCTACCCTGGGTTCAGCGAACAGTAAGGCACCTGGACACTGTGTCCTCATATAGGTGACACCAGTCTCTGCCTACAGGGCAGGGCTTTTCTCCGAGAGGCTCCTGTTGAACAAAAGAATGAATAAATGAATGAATAAATGAGACTCCAGGTAGGTCCTCAATCTGTTAATTTCAACTTTATTTTCCCTACAGCCTTTTTTTTTTTTTTTTTAAATTTTGGCCTGTTTTATTGGTCATTTATTTACTTTCATCCATCTTAATTCTTTGGCGCTCCAGAGTGCTGGTTCACAATTAGACATACCGGTCCAGCAGCGGCACGTGGGATCTTCCTGTGTCAACGATTGAACCGGTGTGTCCTGCACTGCAAGACGGAGTCTTTACCCACTGGACCACCAGGGAAGCCCCTACAGCCTTTCTTGACTTGATTTCTACTCAGCTGCTTGCTCTTTCAAGTAGATATTTTTGCCTCTCTTTCCTCACCCCATTTCCCCCTACCTGAAATGCTGTCCCCAGACCCTCTCCATTTGATTCCAGTTGTTTCTGTTAAAGACTCCACTTCCTCCGGGAGGCCTCTCTAGACCCTCTGGCCTTTGCTGAACTATTTTTCTGATATCTTTCTTAAACAGTTTTTAAGGTATTATTTTGGTCTTCAAAGTGCAACTTGTATAATCTTATTTTCCCCATCAGGGATTGAACCAGGGGCCCACAGCAGTGAAAGCCCTCAGTCCTAACCACTGGACCACTGGGAAATTCCCCTGGTACCCCTCATTAGTTTAATCTGTTGGATAGGGTAACTTTCTGGTAGTTATTTTTAAAAAATCACTCTTTGCCCTCTTGGTATCAGTTAGGCAATGATCACATCAACGCTGCACTTCTAGAAATGTTTCTAGAAGGTCTTGCAGGTTTTCACTGAACCGTTCCCCTTCTTGGGCATTAGCGGTTGGGGCAGAGACTTGGATTACTGCGACACTGACCTTGGAAAGGAGCTTAATTTTCCATCACTTTTGTTTTACAGCAGCTGACTGCATAAGAGAGGTTTGGACTTGACTGGTCTCACGCAATTAATAAACAGGGAAGGAACCCGGCCCAGGATGAAAGTTGCACCCCGGACCGGCGACCGCCGGCCCCACCCACTCTTGGAAGGGCTGGCGCCGCGTTTCCCCGCGCGGCCGCTTAGCTCCGCCCCTTGCGCCGCGAGCCTGGGAAGCGTGTCCGCCGCGGCCCGCCGTAGGGCCCTCCCCCGCGCTCGGCGGGCCCGCCATGGCGGCCTCCGAGGCGGCGCCGAGTGCGCGTGCAGCCGCTGCGGAGGGCGAGGAGGAGCCCATCCTCTACGACTTGTTGGTCAACACCGAGTGGCCCCCGGAGACAGAAGTGCAGGTGAGCCCGGCCCCGCCGGGGCTGCGGCCGGCGTCGGGCGGGCGGCGGCGGCGGCGGAGCCACGCAGCGGGAGCCACGTAGGGCGCCGGGGGCGGGGGGCGGGGAGCCGGGCGCCGCCGCGGGTGCGGTCGCCCTGGCAACGGCGCCGCGGGGGTCGGGATCCCTCAGGTGGGCTCTTCTGGGATTCCCCTTGGACTCCAAATTCGGAGTCCGGGGCGAAACCGCGGGCTCCGAGGCACGTACCTTGCCGCGGCGGTTCTGTTTCCGCGCCCCGGCGTGGAGGAGAGGCGCCGCGGCGGCCTCGGGGGTCTTTCCCTCGTCCCCGCTCTCGGTGGCGCCTTCGCAGGCCTGCCGGGGGAGGGCTTCCCGGGGCTCGCTGCAGTCGTCTCGGCCCCTGCGGGGCTGTCGTGGAGCGCGGCGTCAAGCCTCTGCACCTGCTGGGGCCTGAGTTGCGCCAGTTCTTGTGTATTTCAGTAATTAAGCCTTGGATCAGTGTCTGTGTATTTCCGCCGGAGTCCCAGATACTGTGCCCGGCGCTGCGCTTACAGAAGGGAGTAACTTTCGAGGTACTTGCGGTCTACCGGGAAGACTGCAGTAAACTTTTCATCACCTACCGTAATGTGTACTTTAATAGCGGTGTGAGCACAGTGCCCTGGGGAGTGAAGATGAATGAGCTGCGGACCTTGGGTTGGGTTCTGTGTTAGAAAGAACGTAGGGGTTGGTAATCTGGACCTTAGGTTTTTTGTTTTTTGTTTTTTGTTTTTTTTTTACGTTAAGAGGACCTCCCAGGTACAGGGTAGAGGGTAAGAACCAGGAATCTACATTTATTAAGCTTATTTACTGAGTGCTTAACTCGTGCCAGCTGCAGTTTTAAGCTCAGAATATGCCGCAAGATCGGAAGGGACTTTCACTGAAGATCATGGACTTCGGCCCGGGTGAATTCTTACAGTATCTTTTCTGAGTTTCTTTACAGGAGAAAGTATTGCTTCTGTAAAGTTCATAAGTGTTTCTTTAGCCTCTTTCCCACTACAGTTTCTACTTCTTCTTTCTTTTTTTTTTTTTTTTTTTTTAATAATTTGTAGGCTGGCAGAGTTCATCACGCATTACTTTTTTTTCGAGGTATTTACATTTTCTGTTTGTGTTGAACAGTGCCACTGCTTTGTATCTTACACAGATGGGAAGTTGATGCTGCCACTGGTTGGATAGGATAAGTTTCCCTGCCTAAGCACTCACTGGTTAATTACAATAATCTTTCAGATGCTTAACATCGTAAGTTGGTTGAAGAAATACGCACAGCATTAACTTACATTGAAACCTCATAACACTTTTCTTGGGGTCTGTTGATTTCAGCTGAACTACAAGCTCTTGGAAGGCAGCTGCATTTAACTCCTCTTTGTATCCCTCCCCAAAACCAAATTGTGTCCTCTGGGAAGTAGATGATCAGTTCATTTTTGTCGATTGAAATCAGTTTTCTGTGCCTTTAAGCCATGTCTGTCTGCACGTTTTGACCATTAGTACATCTTACAGTTGATAGTGCGTGGTAGTGTTTAACCAGTAATATGTCGGCAGTCTATACTTAAGGAACCTTTTAATATAACGGTTATATATCAGCCGGAGTCCCAGATACTGTGCCCGGCGCTGCGCTTACAGAAGGGAGTAACTTTCGAGGTACTTGCGGTCTACCGGGAAGACTGCAGTAAACTTTTCATCACCTACCGTAATGTGTACTTTAATAGCGGTGTGAGCACAGTGCCCTGGGGAGTGAAGATGAATGAGCTGCGGACCTTGGGTTGGGTTCTGTGTTAGAAAGAACGTAGGGGTTGGTAATCTGGACCTTAGGTTTTTTGTTTTTTGTTTTTTGTTTTTTTTTTACGTTAAGAGGACCTCCCAGGTACAGGGTAGAGGGTAAGAACCAGGAATCTACATTTATTAAGCTTATTTACTGAGTGCTTAACTCGTGCCAGCTGCAGTTTTAAGCTCAGAATATGCCGCAAGATCGGAAGGGACTTTCACTGAAGATCATGGACTTCGGCCCGGGTGAATTCTTACAGTATCTTTTCTGAGTTTCTTTACAGGAGAAAGTATTGCTTCTGTAAAGTTCATAAGTGTTTCTTTAGCCTCTTTCCCACTACAGTTTCTACTTCTTCTTTCTTTTTTTTTTTTTTTTTTTTAATAATTTGTAGGCTGGCAGAGTTCATCACGCATTACTTTTTTTTCGAGGTATTTACATTTTCTGTTTGTGTTGAACAGTGCCACTGCTTTGTATCTTACACAGATGGGAAGTTGATGCTGCCACTGGTTGGATAGGATAAGTTTCCCTGCCTAAGCACTCACTGGTTAATTACAATAATCTTTCAGATGCTTAACATCGTAAGTTGGTTGAAGAAATACGCACAGCATTAACTTACATTGAAACCTCATAACACTTTTCTTGGGGTCTGTTGATTTCAGCTGAACTACAAGCTCTTGGAAGGCAGCTGCATTTAACTCCTCTTTGTATCCCTCCCCAAAACCAAATTGTGTCCTCTGGGAAGTAGATGATCAGTTCATTTTTGTCGATTGAAATCAGTTTTCTGTGCCTTTAAGCCATGTCTGTCTGCACGTTTTGACCATTAGTACATCTTACAGTTGATAGTGCGTGGTAGTGTTTAACCAGTAATATGTCGGCAGTCTATACTTAAGGAACCTTTTAATATAACGGTTATATATCAGTGTGTCTGTTTGTATCATTTTCTCTGAAGTGTGCAGCTAATATTCAATACATTTGCTTGGAGGCATGAGTTTATTGATCCATATGATCACTTTTTTGTAGGCAGAACTCATTTTAGGCCTCAGTGGGTCACCAAAATAGTGTCCACCTGGCAGCCAGTGTGGTCTTCGCCCTTGGCTGCTTCAGTCTTTGCACTGGTGTTCTGAGTTAGAAGCACTTTCTGGCCTCAGCCCCGCTCCTCTCCCTCGGGGTTCCGCCTGACAAGTGCCTTGTCTCTGCCATGCCCACTCCCTCCCGCTCGCCCTAGTCCTGTTTGTCTTTTTGTTCCTGTCTACACGTAATTTTTAAATATTGGCAACTTGTACCCCATACTATTAGCAAAGAAATATAGCTTGCTGTTTAAGTATTACTAGAAAATTCTCCATTCTTTTAAAATTTGCAGCCTAGAGGCATTCGGAAACATGGCGCGTCCTTTATCATCACAAAAGCAATTAGGGGTAAGTATGACTTATTTATTTTTTTGTAAATTATAATATAGTTAGCAGGTCATTTCTTCCTTACTCTTATTTTTTCCTACTCATAGCTGTGCTGTTTTAGGAAGCTCAGGGGTTTGAAAGTGCATTCTGTTGAGGTTTAATGTAAACTCAGTTACTAACTGAATTACTTTTAATTTGCCTGATTAAAAGTTAATATTAATAGCATAATGTTACCTGTTTTAAAAAATGCATATATGTTACCTATGTGTATATGACATGTCTATATGTACGTATACATGTGTGTATACGTACATATATACATATATGGATGTGCACATATGTTTCGACACACACACAGCTTTTAAAGCTTATTTTTAATAGAAGGATAATGGTTCTACGGTATCGGGTTGGTGTCTGCCATACATCAACAGGAATCGACCATAGGCCCTGCCTTTTGAATCTCCCTCCCACCCCAGACCACCCCTAGGTGGTCACTTCATGCATTTGAGCTTCCTGAGTCCTACAAGTTCCCGCTGGCTCTCTGCATGCGGTAGTGTACGTGTTCCATGCTGTGCTTTCCACTCACCCATCCTCCCCTTCCTCCTACGCCCACAGCTCCGTTTTCTCTGTGTCTGCATGGCTGCCCTGCAGATAGGTTCATCAGTACCATCTTTCTAGATTCCATACATATGCATTCGTATATGACATTTGTTTTTCTGACTTCACCCTTTAATAGGCTCTAGGTGCATCCACCTCATTAGAACTGACTCATATGTATTCCTTTTTATGGCTGAGTAATACTCCATTTTATGTATGTACCATAGCTTCTTTGTTCATTCTTTTGTTGGTGGACATACAGCTTGCTTCCATGTCCTACCTATTGTAAATAGTGCTCCAGTGAACATCAGGGTACAGATGTCTTTTTCACTTACGGTTTTCTCAGGGTATATGCCCAGTAGTGGGATTGTGGAACCATCAGGGTTAATTCATTTCCACAGATAGAGGGTTATAAGCTATTAGCAAAGAAATTAGCTGGTTAAGTTTTGAATTTCTCCATTCTTTTAAAATTTGCAGCCTAGAGGCATTCGGAAACATGGCGCGTCCTTTATCATCACAAAAGCAATTAGGGGTAAGTATGACTTATTTATTTTTTTGTAAATTATAATATAGTTAGCAGGTCATTTCTTCCTTACTCTTATTTTTTCCTACTCATAGCTGTGCTGTTTTAGGAAGCTCAGGGGTTTGAAAGTGCATTCTGTTGAGGTTTAATGTAAACTCAGTTACTAACTGAATTACTTTTAATTTGCCTGATTAAAAGTTAATATTAATAGCATAATGTTACCTGTTTTAAAAAATGCATATATGTTACCTATGTGTATATGACATGTCTATATGTACGTATACATGTGTGTATACGTACATATATACATATATGGATGTGCACATATGTTTCGACACACACACAGCTTTTAAAGCTTATTTTTAATAGAAGGATAATGGTTCTACGGTATCGGGTTGGTGTCTGCCATACATCAACAGGAATCGACCATAGGCCCTGCCTTTTGAATCTCCCTCCCACCCCAGACCACCCCTAGGTGGTCACTTCATGCATTTGAGCTTCCTGAGTCCTACAAGTTCCCGCTGGCTCTCTGCATGCGGTAGTGTACGTGTTCCATGCTGTGCTTTCCACTCACCCATCCTCCCCTTCCTCCTACGCCCACAGCTCCGTTTTCTCTGTGTCTGCATGGCTGCCCTGCAGATAGGTTCATCAGTACCATCTTTCTAGATTCCATACATATGCATTCGTATATGACATTTGTTTTTCTGACTTCACCCTTTAATAGGCTCTAGGTGCATCCACCTCATTAGAACTGACTCATATGTATTCCTTTTTATGGCTGAGTAATACTCCATTTTATGTATGTACCATAGCTTCTTTGTTCATTCTTTTGTTGGTGGACATACAGCTTGCTTCCATGTCCTACCTATTGTAAATAGTGCTCCAGTGAACATCAGGGTACAGATGTCTTTTTCACTTACGGTTTTCTCAGGGTATATGCCCAGTAGTGGGATTGTTGGGCCATATGGCATCTCCATACTGTCTTTCATAGTGGCTCTATCAATTTACATTCCCAGCAGCAGTGCAAGAGGGTTTGCTTTATCCACACCCCCTCCAGCATTGAGTGTATGTAGGTCTTTTTTTTTTTTTTTTTAATGTGGTTTAAAGTATGGCCCGAGTTTAACCATTGTGGATGTGTTCTAGAAGAAATGAAGAAAATCAAACTCAGAGACTCTGTGGACCCTGAAAGTGAAAAGAGAGGAACAGACTGTTTTACGCGTGTTACAATGATGATTCAGACACATCTGGTTGGAGTTAGTCAAATTACAGAATTGATTAACCAGGACATTAGTTTCTCCTACGCAGCTTCACGAGATCTGAGACAGTATGAAGCACGAGTCAATTAGGCTGGTGCTCTGAAGGCTTTGTGCTTAGTAATTGGTGCAGTCCTTTACTGGATCAGCTGTTAGTGCTGATTGTGTATTTATGGCTGTGAATTTATGAAGTTGGGTACCATTATGAATGTTTGCTTTTAGATGAAGAAACTTGCCCATGGTCATACATTAGGAGTTTGACTGCAGTTCTTTCTGGAACCAAAGCCCATCCTTGTTATACTGGGGAATTTAAGCTACTTACAAAGAGAAGATTCAGTTTCAAAGGAGTTTAGTACTTGAAATTAACTATAACTGTATCTTCTGTTATAAGAAGGACTAGCATATTCTGTTAACATCACATATGTGAAATTTTGAAAATTTAGGAAATGCACGTGAGTAATAAAATGTACTTACTAACTTTAGGGATATAGAAGACCACAAACCATAAGTAATTCCTCATTTTACCACCTGGAGATACTCTCTTATCCTTAAGACCTTTTGCTGTTGGCACATACATAACCATGTACACAGGTTCACACACATGTGTCCATTTTAAATGGAATCATATAAAACATTGCTTGCCAATAGTGTGTTAAAGATTGTTTCCCCTAGACTTCCTTATTTAAGCATTATTATTTTTTGAGTCTTTGCTATAAAGTGTAAAATGGTATCTTAATCTTATACAGATAGTTTGATTTTAATGGGTTTTTGATTACTATGACTTCTACTCCAAGGTTTTATTAAAGCCTCCTAGGTGAAATTTAGCATCTCTAACCACCTTTACTTTTTGTACAAAGTTTTGAATAATACAGACTTGAGAGTTAATATAAACAAGTATATGATCTTGTGAAGTTGCAGTGTGTATTAGATTATATTTATTCTCGTCAAGAGTTGTACTCTCCATGTTTTGTTTTGTAATGACTCAGTCTACAGTGTATTTTTGACTTATTGTCAATAAACCTGAAATCGAAAATGATTCCCAAAGAATAGCTGATTCATATTTGGTTTTGTTGTTTCTTTTTATTACAGATCGCTTATTATTTTTAAGCCGATATATCTGGTACAGGTGAGTTGTCAGCTCTTTAGAGAAATGGTGTGAACAGCAAATACAAACAACATTACCTTATTTAAGTTGTCACAATTGAACCCCAGACTGTGATACGGATGCTGATGTTCAGGTGAACCCAGTTTATAAAATAGACCTTTCAGACACTTGGTATACCCTGATAAGATCTTTTGGTAAATGTAGGGGAAGTTTTGATCCCTTAGATGTTATTGAGATCACTTCTTGACCGTATCTGCTTTCTCTGTGTGTTCTCAGCCTTATTTTGAATGCACACGTGATGGATATGTGCTGGTGTATCTTTTTAAAAACCTCATTGTTTTTCTTGTTACATCGAGCCTTATAGTCAGTGTTCAGTGGCTGTGCATCTGAGAAGGGTCTTTTGGTCACAATTTTTGAGAACTTCTTAATTCCTTTGAGTGTTAAGTATGTTTTCAGGCCTGGTGCTGATTTTCAACTTTGGAAGGAACAGTGAAATGCTTATTCTGACCAAGGATATAGTTCTTTTGGATGCGTGTGTGGGAATTGTTTTATAGAATTACGTATCACCGATTGCTTTTTCCTCGAGGACATGTAATCTTTGGAGTTCCAGAGATGATAGGGCTCTCACTCTGTGAAAGGGATCTTGGGGGAGCTCCAGGGCCTTTCTGCTTAGACTATGTGTGTGTACATACATTGGATTTCTTATTGAATTTAATTTTGGGGGTGTGGAGCATGATCGAGCACTGGGGGTGAGAGGGGTGGTCAGGGGAGTGGGGTGTGTAAGGGCTGGACTGTGGTTCCTGGGCTCACTGGACTGCACTGACTAGTGCTGAGCACCCTTGCTTAGGGATGGCAGGAGATAGGTCTGTTTAGGTTGCTCCTTAGAGTAAGTTCTTTTGTTATTTATTGAGAAGGAGGGCTTGCAAGCACTTTCTCTGACACAGACCTTGTCCTGTGTGTAAACACCTTCAGGTCAAGGCATCAGGTCGTTTTTCTCTCAAGAAATGCCTTTCCTTGCCTTGTCCACGTTGATCAGTGTGTAGACTGAGTGCCCTGCTCTGAGGGGATTACCTAGTCTTCCCGTGGTATGTTTCTTTCAAAAAGCTTGTAGTTGAGTGTTTTGCTCTTGAGTTTATGATAATTATACCTAAAAGGTTTTGGGGTCAATACTTGTTTCTGTTGGCCATAATATTTTCTTCCTCTTGCCTGTTTTTCTTCCCCCATCAAATTCTTTTTTCTTTCTCAGCTGTTTTCTTGATTTTCTTCAGGTGTCATTCTTCTAATTTGCATACCCTCCTGATTCACATGTGGTGGGTCATTTCCTTGCCTTTCGGGAATGATGCTGTCTTGAGCTTATGCTTGGGAACCTAGCAGCGCTTGAGGGAAGTGAAGTTTCAGTCCTCAGCCTTGGATGCAGTTCGAAGCTTGGGGTTTTGATTTTTTATTAGGAGGCTTCATTCCCGTACCCCAAACAGGCTGGAATTCCAGGCAGAGGTGAGATTCCTGAAGGTCTCCTGGGGCTCCTGGTGGCTTTGTCTGCTCTCCTCGCTCTGGCGGTGCAGTCTTTCGAGGGTCCTGGCCTCTGCAGGGGTCTCACCTCCCGCTCCTGTCCTGTCTGTGGCCCTATCCTCAGCAGGTGTTCCACTCCCGTGTTTGAGTTCTGTTCCTCTCTCTGTCTTGTGCCCAGTTCCGACTTTCAGTTCTTTGTAGTTCTTGGGGATTTCTGTTTTCTCTCCGTGAGTGTAGCTGTGTACTAGAATTGCCTTTCATTATAGTTGAACCAGTATTTCTTTGTGTGCATTGTAGGCAGCGTATGTTATAAGCTCTGTTGTTACTTGCACCCTCAGTATCTTTTCCGTAGAAAAAACACAGAATTTATGTTATTGATGACATACCTAGTGTTTTTTTGGTGGTAAGAGAGTTGTCTCTGGTCAGGTTTCAGATACTGAGTTAGTAACTTTTAGTTTCCCAGTGGTCTGTTTTTATATTCTAATGGAAAGAAATCTGTATTGTTTGCTGTAGAATCTATATGCTTTGTATAATATTTACCTACTTATACGTGGTTTTCATGATTAGATTTTAAATTGGCTAATAATGTCTTGTGGTTTCAGCCCTGCGCCTTTTTTGCTCCCTGATGGATTGGTTCGCTTGGTTAATAAACAGATAAACTGGCATTTGGTTCTTGCGAGGTAAGGATGCATAAAACTCACATGCTTCTCTGTCTGGATTAGCATTTAAATTTCATTACAGATATTAATTTGGGGGTCCTTATGGTTTGCAGTGTTGATTTTTATTGTGTATACGTTCTCTGTGTTACACATGATTAGTGTTGTTTAAATGTGTTAACTGTTGAATTATTTTGTATGCTTTTGTACCTGTGTACTTATCTAATTATAAGGTCAAAAGTTGGATAGCTAAAGATGTGAAAAAATTGGAAAATGATTTCAGCTTCTTAGGATGATGCCATCTGTGAGGATGAGAGCTAGCAGTACTCACATAGGAATTTTTTTCTTTTTCTCCCCCATGAAAGCAATGGGAAACTCTTGGCCGCTGTTCAAGATCAGTGTGTGGAGATCAGGTAAATGTTAATACTATTTGTATTGAAGACTTCCCTTATGAGAACTAAGATTTTTAAAGGGGTATATGTAAAGGAGTTTTATTATTAACTCAAGTCATTTTGTAAGGTGTCAACCACCAGTTTATGCTGATTAAAGGATGAGACTGCTTTACTTTGCATAGCCTGAAGGAAATGTCTTGGAGCAAAGATGCAGGGTGGTCAACAGAGGAAATGGGCATGGATCCCCCTATGTCAATGCTGTGGACCGTGGCTGTGCCTGGTTTTTAAGGTGCTCATGCGTGTCTTCTCTACCACAGTGAGGAGCATGTACGACCCAAGATGGACGCCAGGAGTCATCGTAGTAGGCGCTCTGGGTTCAGTAAATACTGGTTGATTGAACTAGACTAGGAAAGATAATTCCAGTGTCTGTGGTGGTCGCTCCGTACGAGGAAGCACTCACCCATAGGAGGTGGCTTTCGGGGAGCACACCCACAGCTGAAGCCCCCTGGGGCTTAGAGACAGCTCAGCTGTTGGCGGCACGGCCCGCGGCGGCTGTCCCCAGCTTCGGTCCTGAGGTGGCAGGTGGCAAAGGCCTCTGGTCGCTTGCTCCGACACGGCGCACTTGGCCTGCTTGTGTGAGGTGCACACGCGGGGGAGAAACAGCTTGTGAATTGCTGCTTTATCTGTAACTTGGTGGTGGTTATGGATGATGAGTGGCTATATATGCTTCCTTGTTTCCTAGGTAATGAAGTGATAGTTTCTTACTATTATGGGCTGTTACTAATACGGGAACTAATTAGAAACCATCATGAAACACAATAAAAAGCATTAGAATAGTGGACTCTTACGAAAAGGGCATCCCTGTCCCCGGCCACTTTGCTTAAGTATCTTAAGCGAATACATTCTGTGAAGTTTTGACAAAGAACAACTTTGTGTCTCCCTCCCTCCCTCTTTTCTGGCAAAAAAGAGCGAACTCTTATTTGTAATTATAATACTGAGGATGAAGTAACACTTGCTTCAGTCTGTGTGCTGGATCACTTCCGTAGTGTCCGGCGCTCTGTGGCCCGGTGGACCCCTCTGTCCACAGGATCACCCAGGCGAGGACAGGGGAGTGGGCTGCCATTTCCTCCTCCAGGGGGTCTTCCCGACCCAGGGACTGAACCCGTGTCTCTTGCGTCTGCTGCGTCGGCAGGCGGACTCTGACCCCTAGCGCCATCCTCGCTCTAGTTCTTGCTCATTTGTGTGTAATGTCTCATTTAATCTTCTTCCTTACGCTGCGGACTAGCGATTACTTACCCTGTTTGAGTGAAATCATGTTGAGTATTTGGTCCAGGTTATACAGAGTCATCAGAGGTCCTGTCTGTTTTGTTCCAGTCGACGTGGAGGCCGAACAGTACAGTTTCTTGAAATTTATTTCCATCGTTGTAGCTGGTTATTTTTAATATAACTTATTATGTGGCTACAAATCTTAGTCTTTAAAATTTGTTTTAAGGGTAATGTTTAGTTATTGTACAGATGTTAGAAAATAGAGTCAAGTATTTATAAACAGCAGATTTTACGGTCCAAAAGTTGTCTACTGTTAAAATTTTGATGTGTATTCTTTGAAATGTATGTGTATAAAATCTGTATAGATTTAATAGAATGATACTCTGCATTCTGTTTGATACCTTTAAGTTTTGAAAATATATCATCAGCATCTTTCTATGTCACATATGGTAATTGCATAATATTTCATTGAGTGTATGTAGTAAAATTTAACAATCTCTTTATCCTGGCTGTATTTTTCTTTTCCATAAATTAGGCTGCATTAATTGACTTTATCTGTGTATATCTGTAATGATTTCCCAGGGACAATAATTTATAAGAACTTAAATTGCTGGCTCAAACCCCGTGGGCGTGAAAGGTTTGGATAATTGTCACTAAATTCGTTTCTAGAAGGTTTCATTTTGGAAGATGCGATAATGAGACTCCTTTGGTATATATTTAAAGATCACAGATATTGAGTAGTTTACTATATGTGTAATCACCTGTTAAAGCTATTTGACTTATTAAAGCAAGGCTTTTTTTTCCTGATTAGAATCTGTAATATGATACAGATCACTCGTTCTTAACCAGGATCCATCTGTGGAACTTTAAAAAAAAGAAAAAAAACAAACTTTGCTTGGGCCACATCCCAGGTTTACTAAATTGGACTCTGACCCCTAGCGCCACGTCGCTCTGATTTTCCCCCTGGCTGCCATTTCCTCCTCCAGGGGTCTTCCCGACCCAGGGACTGAACCCGTGTCTCTTGCGCTGCTGCGTCGGCAGGCGGACTCTGACCCCTAGCGCCATCCTCGCTCTAGTTCTTGCTCATTTGTGTGTAATGTCTCATTTAATCTTCTTCCTTACGCTGCGGACTAGCGATTACTTACCCTGTTTGAGTGAAATCATGTTGAGTATTTGGTCCAGGTTATACAGAGTCATCAGAGGTCCTGTCTGTTTTGTTCCAGTCGACGTGGAGGCCGAACAGTACAGTTTCTTGAAATTTATTTCCATCGTTGTAGCTGGTTATTTTTAATATAACTTATTATGTGGCTACAAATCTTAGTCTTTAAAATTTGTTTTAAGGGTAATGTTTAGTTATTGTACAGATGTTAGAAAATAGAGTCAAGTATTTATAAACAGCAGATTTTACGGTCCAAAAGTTGTCTACTGTTAAAATTTTGATGTGTATTCTTTGAAATGTATGTGTATAAAATCTGTATAGATTTAATAGAATGATACTCTGCATTCTGTTTGATACCTTTAAGTTTTGAAAATATATCATCAGCATCTTTCTATGTCACATATGGTAATTGCATAATATTTCATTGAGTGTATGTAGTAAAATTTAACAATCTCTTTATCCTGGCTGTATTTTTCTTTTCCATAAATTAGGCTGCATTAATTGACTTTATCTGTGTATATCTGTAATGATTTCCCAGGGACAATAATTTATAAGAACTTAAATTGCTGGCTCAAACCCCGTGGGCGTGAAAGGTTTGGATAATTGTCACTAAATTCGTTTCTAGAAGGTTTCATTTTGGAAGATGCGATAATGAGACTCCTTTGGTATATATTTAAAGATCACAGATATTGAGTAGTTTACTATATGTGTAATCACCTGTTAAAGCTATTTGACTTATTAAAGCAAGGCTTTTTTTTCCTGATTAGAATCTGTAATATGATACAGATCACTCGTTCTTAACCAGGATCCATCTGTGGAACTTTAAAAAAAAAAAAAAGAAAGAAAAAACAAACTTTTGCTTGGGCCACATCCCAGGTTTACTAAATTGGAGCCTTTGGGGATAGGGTCCAGGTGTCTCTGGTATTAAAAGACTGTGCTTAAAGCCACTTAGGCTTGTGTCACTGTATTGTTGCTATGTTCCTAGTGGAATAAGGTTGGAAGAAAACCTTGTCCCCAGGGAACGGGTCTTATTTGAGGCACGAAACCCGTCTGTATGAGAGAAGGCATGATTGAAAGCTGTCTCTGGAAGTTGTCGGGTCGGGTTGGGCGTGGCTTACTGTTTACCGCACAGCAGGGCTACGTCAGAACCTTTGTCTTCATTTTGCACGTGTCTTTTGCAGGTCTGCGAAAGATGATTTTACATCTATTATTGGGAAATGTCAAGGTAAGAGTTTCCAGAATACTCAAAAAAAAGTTCACTTCAACAACAATTTTTCTTAAAAGTCTGGATAGGTATTTATTGACAAGGATTGTTATGAATTTATTAAAATTTAACACATCTTTACTGATTTCTGTGTTGTGAGATGTAAATTTTGGAGAGATAAACTGAAACAAAACTCTTAGCCAGTTTTAATTGTACTTGAAAGTCTCTGTAGGCTTGTCTTTTGAATGGAGTGTAAAAAACAATTTGCAGATATTTCAAGAGTTGGTCAGATAGACTAGTAAATAGTGTGGGATTTGATCATTTTTTAATATACAATTCAGCAAAAATTCACTGAGGGTCCTTTATGTGTATATGTGACATTTTGCTGGGTCAGAGGGCTTTGATTGGGAGCAAAAAGGTATGGTCCCTTACCTCACAAGGTGCATGTATGTGTGTGCTCAGTTGTCCGACTCTTCTGCGACCCCAAGAACTGTATGTAGTCTGCCTGGCTCCTCTGTCCATGGGATTTTCCAGCAAGAATACTGTAGTGGGTAGCCAGTTCCTACTTCAAGGGATCTTCCAGATCCAGGGATCGAATTCCTGTCTCTTGCGGCTCCTGCATTGGCAGGAGGATTCTTTACCACTAGCACCACCTGGGAAGCCCTTCACAGGGCACGAGGGCGTTCAAATATATTCTTACAGACTTTGATAAATCTGATGAAGGAGAAATACAGAGCAGAGTGAGAGTTTAACCAGGAGTGTGAGATGAGATTGCCCAGAAAAAAGGACTTTTGGAAAGGCATCTTAAGTACAAGCAGGAGGTAGGAGAGGATTGGGGCTGTGTTTCAGTCTGTGGGAGCCATGTATGAAAAGGCAGAGGAACCATAGCAGGGAAATACAATTCAGTGGGCGCTGGTAGGTCAGTAAGTCTGTTGCTGATGTCTTATTTATAGGACCTCCAGTTCTGTTTCATCTGACTTGTGTTACTCTAAGAGCGGGGAGGTTGTAGCCGTCAGGATGACGATAACCAGGTCATTGTAGGGATGACAACCGCCTGTGTCCTTGCTGTGAGCCAGACACGGTCTCTAGGGCTTTGTGCGCCCTGTGCCTCGTTTACTTGAGAGAATGTGGTTTACGTGTTTTATCTTAAAACTGCATTTGGGTAAAATAATCGGCAGCAAACGAGCAAGGAGAAGGGAGGCACTGGTAGTTTTGAAATCTACAAAATGATGGGAAGACCGAGGATTTCCCCCAGCTGGTCGTAAGCTCCTGGTCAGATGCACTATTAGTGACCTGTTAAGGGCCAATTTATGTCTCATTCTTCTCATTGTCAGCTGTCCAGATACGTTCGGAAGGTTAAACATCAAGACACTGTAAAAATGGTTTGGGTCCCATATTAATGGTGATATTAATGCTATTAGTGTGTCAGAATTGTTCCTCTTACACAATTCCATGTGTCCTACTGGATAAGCTAGTAATAGTACTAGCTTTACACTTAGTGTATATGGTTTTTTGCAAAAATTCACTGAGGGTCCTTTATGAGGGCTTTTTGATTGGGAGCAAAAAGGTATGGTCCCTTACCTCACAAGGTGCATGTATGTGTGTGCTCAGTTGTCCGACTCTTCTGCGACCCCAAGAACTGTATGTAGTCTGCCTGGCTCCTCTGTCCATGGGATTTTCCAGCAAGAATACTGTAGTGGGTAGCCAGTTCCTACTTCAAGGGATCTTCCAGATCCAGGGATCGAATTCCTGTCTCTTGCGGCTCCTGCATTGGCAGGAGGATTCTTTACCACTAGCACCACCTGGGAAGCCCTTCACAGGGCACGAGGGCGTTCAAATATATTCTTACAGACTTTGATAAATCTGATGAAGGAGAAATACAGAGCAGAGTGAGAGTTTAACCAGGAGTGTGAGATGAGATTGCCCAGAAAAAAGGACTTTTGGAAAGGCATCTTAAGTACAAGCAGGAGGTAGGAGAGGATTGGGGCTGTGTTTCAGTCTGTGGGAGCCATGTATGAAAAGGCAGAGGAACCATAGCAGGGAAATACAATTCAGTGGGCGCTGGTAGGTCAGTAAGTCTGTTGCTGATGTCTTATTTATAGGACCTCCAGTTCTGTTTCATCTGACTTGTGTTACTCTAAGAGCGGGGAGGTTGTAGCCGTCAGGATGACGATAACCAGGTCATTGTAGGGATGACAACCGCCTGTGTCCTTGCTGTGAGCCAGACACGGTCTCTAGGGCTTTGTGCGCCCTGTGCCTCGTTTACTTGAGAGAATGTGGTTTACGTGTTTTATCTTAAAACTGCATTTGGGTAAAATAATCGGCAGCAAACGAGCAAGGAGAAGGGAGGCACTGGTAGTTTTGAAATCTACAAAATGATGGGAAGACCGAGGATTTCCCCCAGCTGGTCGTAAGCTCCTGGTCAGATGCACTATTAGTGACCTGTTAAGGGCCAATTTATGTCTCATTCTTCTCATTGTCAGCTGTCCAGATACGTTCGGAAGGTTAAACATCAAGACACTGTAAAAATGGTTTGGGTCCCATATTAATGGTGATATTAATGCTATTAGTGTGTCAGAATTGTTCCTCTTACACAATTCCATGTGTCCTACTGGATAAGCTAGTAATAGTTACTATGAAACTAGCTTTACACTTAGTGTATATGGTCACTTAAAAGCCCATGTGAAACTTCCTATATTTACCTCCACTTCCTAAAGTCTGATCTGTTACTTGGATTTCAGGCATTTTCTCTTCTTTTACCTTCTCTCCCTTCTTTCTTTCTTTGAAAAATATTTACTTAGTTGCCACCATACTAGGCACTGTTATCCTAGGCCTTCTGTATACAACGAGGAATAAGGTACAGGTTACTTAGACTTAAAAGATTTATAGTCCATCAGGGGAGAGAGAGAGAGGAATAATTCATTTCTCTTATACTGAGTGACACAAAGGAGAACTTAACTTCGCCGCGTCCCTGGAATCCCTTCAGGTTGGTCTTGCTTCCTGCGTATACACAGCATCCATCACAGCCCTGGTGCAAGCTCTTTGCATTTTTTAACTTGGTTTCTTGAAACAGTCTTCTGATGAGGGTTTTTTTTTTTTTTTTTTTAATATGTCCTTCACTAATCCATAGTTTACACTGCTTGTCAAATTGATCATTCGTCAATGAGAATTCTATGCGGTTACCCTTTAAGTCTGGCTCCACTGCTGTCTAGGTATTAACCTTGGGCAACTTAACTGATACTTGACCTCTTAGAGCCTTAGTTATCTGTAGTATAGGCATAAGGATCAAGAAGTTCCCAGAAGAATTATCTGGGGATATTCAGTTACCTTTCTCCCAGTGGCTGCCCTTTGGTTGGGCTGAGGCTCGGGGAGCGCGGGGTGGGCTCTGAGAAGTGCGCTCGGGACCGAGGAGGGACTCAGACACCCGGGGCCGCGTTGCGCTTTGACACTAGGCTGAATGCGGAGTCAGTAAGGAGAAGTCTGAGTTGGCACGAAAATGAGATTAACCCTTCCGTATTTCAGACCACTGTTAAGATGTGTTAAGAGCTTTTGCTGTGGACAGTTGATGTGGCGGCATGAAGGAGATGATCATGCCTTGAGAACGGATGTTTTACTTTCTTGGCTTCTGAGTGTGTGAATTTACGACTGTAATGCTACATTAATGGCTTCTTTCCATTTCATATAATGCGAGGTAATGATCATTTGCTTATCATCTAAGTCCTCTTTATGGGAATAGCTCTCATCTGCCGAATGATGTTTCCTGTGGGTGCCTGGAGAGCAGGAGCCAGATTGCTGTTACTGCATTTTTGAAACTCATCGTCGAGACTGCAGGCTGAAACAGAAGCTATTGCGTTCCGCTTCGATATTTTTCAGTTATTGTTTTACAAAATATATACTATTTGAGGGTGTTTTTAGATGTGGATCGCAACTTGTTTTGGCTGTGTTTGCCAGGCCATAAATAGTAGTTTAGTCTTCTCTTTCTATCTTGAATAAAGACTTAAAAGTAGCACATGGAATTAGGCGTTTTTAGATCTTACTATGTTAATCACGCGATGTTTCTCATCTTTTCTGAGTTGAAGATACCATAAACCGGAGCTTCCTGATGCTGAGCAGCAGCTGGCCTGCACGCGGGTGGCTGGGTTCCACACACCCTGCGGTGGCCAGGCCGCCCCTGACCACGCAAGCTCAGGCTTGTTGCCTCCCGTTCCCAGCAGCCTCGTCCATTTACCCCGAGTGCATGCTGCTCTTGTTTAGTTGCCGAGTCGCGTCCAGCTCTTCAGTGTTGCAGGACATGCTTTACAATAGCTCTTACTTCAGGGTTAGATCAGTATTCCTTTAAGATGAGGCCTTTCTAGGATCTCTTGGAATGTTCAGAGTTCAGAGACATCTCTCCACTGTGACTAGCGGGAACTCACACCTGTTGAGATCCTCTCCAAGCTCTGATGGCTGTTTCTCCTCTGCTACCCTCCCCTTGGCCTTGAAGCCTCGCTGAGTGTGTGTGGCTCTGTGTTTGGCCAAGGACCCAAGGGCTACTCTCTGCAAAGAGAAAGTTCATTTTCTGCCTTATTCGCTATTGTCTGGAGGGCTGCCTTGCAGATTCTGGTTGGTTTGTTTAGTAGCGCCAAACTCTGAACCTCATTGCACCTCGATGAGACTGCTGTGTCCTTTTTGAGGTCTCTCTTCATGCATCGTGGTCCACAGAGCACCCCATGACGGCGAGCGAGGGCAGCCCGGGGCCCCCCTCATCTGCTTCCCTTCTCTAGTGATCACAGTCTTGTACTGCTTATAGTAAAACACCTGAAAATAGTTCTTTATCATATTTTGTTTTATGGTGGGAGGCCTGGTCTGAAACTAGTTACTTGGGCTTTTTCTTTTTTTCTTTCTTTTAATTATAGAAGCAGTACATAATATTACAGATTGAAACAATGAAGAAATAGAAAGGTAACAGATTGTTTTATCTTCATTTTCATTCTTCATAGAAACTTATATAAAAGCTTCGGTGCATCTATAAACTTGCATATACATGGATTGACTTTTTTTTTCCTTTGGTAAAAAGTACAAGATCATGTTCTGTATTTTGTTCTTGACCTTGCTCTCCCATGTCCTGTATTGATGATGTCTTTTCCAGTCAGGGTGCACGAGTGTGAGTTGAGTCTTTTATTTGAAAGTGTGTTTTCCTGTTTTGGCTGAGCATGCCCCTGGTGGGATCTTAGTTCCCTGACAGGGGCTGTGACCGTGACCCACGCAGGGGAAGTGTGGAGGCTTCAGCTCTGGACCCCCAGCAGAGCCCCTGTAACCCAGTCTCTGAATGTAGCCACGGTGGTCCACTGTGAGAAGGTGAACCACAGTTTCTGCATCTATTTCCCTCTTTGTAGAAATAGAGATTGTGTAGTGTGGCTTGTTTTCTGCGTTTTCTTCCTGTCTTTGTTCCTGTCCCCCTCTAACAGTGCTAGAAACGACATCCTGTTTGTCCACGGGGTACAGTGCTCAGAATGCAGCTTCTGCCACGTGTCCGTCATGTATACAGCCACGTGAAAGGTGTGACTGAAGCCATTCTTTTTCCACTGTCAGTACCGTATGTTACCTATTTCTAAAATATTCATCAGGTTAGCAGACAGGGGAAAAAAGCATCTCATTTCCAGTTTGCATATTGTAAGTTACTAGGTAGAGTATATGTCAGGTGGCTTGTGTGTGTGTCTGCGTGTGTGTGTGTGTGTGGAATTGTTAGGCCATCTCCTTTTGCCTGTATTCCTCTCAGATTACTTTTTCTTTATTGGCTGTATCCTCACTTGACTGTTCTCATTGTTTCTGTATAGTATGAATGTTATCCTTTGTCACATGATGCAGACATTTCTCCAAATCCATTACATCTTTTTTACACAGAGGTTTTTTGGGCAGGGCGGGGGGGAGTGTGGCTGCACTTGCCATTCTTTGTCCTTTATAACGTCAACATTTCTTAGGCTTTAGAACTTTGTAAAATTTTTCTTGTATCTTTTATCCACACTGTTAACTTCAGTACATAATATTACAGATTGAAACAATGAAGAAATAGAAAGGTAACAGATTGTTTTATCTTCATTTTCATTCTTCATAGAAACTTATATAAAAGCTTCGGTGCATCTATAAACTTGCATATACATGGATTGACTTTTTTTTTCCTTTGGTAAAAAGTACAAGATCATGTTCTGTATTTTGTTCTTGACCTTGCTCTCCCATGTCCTGTATTGATGATGTCTTTTCCAGTCAGGGTGCACGAGTGTGAGTTGAGTCTTTTATTTGAAAGTGTGTTTTCCTGTTTTGGCTGAGCATGCCCCTGGTGGGATCTTAGTTCCCTGACAGGGGCTGTGACCGTGACCCACGCAGGGGAAGTGTGGAGGCTTCAGCTCTGGACCCCCAGCAGAGCCCCTGTAACCCAGTCTCTGAATGTAGCCACGGTGGTCCACTGTGAGAAGGTGAACCACAGTTTCTGCATCTATTTCCCTCTTTGTAGAAATAGAGATTGTGTAGTGTGGCTTGTTTTCTGCGTTTTCTTCCTGTCTTTGTTCCTGTCCCCCTCTAACAGTGCTAGAAACGACATCCTGTTTGTCCACGGGGTACAGTGCTCAGAATGCAGCTTCTGCCACGTGTCCGTCATGTATACAGCCACGTGAAAGGTGTGACTGAAGCCATTCTTTTTCCACTGTCAGTACCGTATGTTACCTATTTCTAAAATATTCATCAGGTTAGCAGACAGGGGAAAAAAGCATCTCATTTCCAGTTTGCATATTGTAAGTTACTAGGTAGAGTATATGTCAGGTGGCTTGTGTGTGTGTCTGCGTGTGTGTGTGTGTGTGGAATTGTTAGGCCATCTCCTTTTGCCTGTATTCCTCTCAGATTACTTTTTCTTTATTGGCTGTATCCTCACTTGACTGTTCTCATTGTTTCTGTATAGTATGAATGTTATCCTTTGTCACATGATGCAGACATTTCTCCAAATCCATTACATCTTTTTTACACAGAGGTTTTTTGGGCAGGGCGGGGGGGAGTGTGGCTGCACTTGCCATTCTTTGTCCTTTATAACGTCAACATTTCTTAGGCTTTAGAACTTTGTAAAATTTTTCTTGTATCTTTTATCCACACTGTTAACTTCAGATATTTTAGATAATGAAGTCCTCTGTGTCTTCTAGACCTGCTAGGGTGCTCTTGCTCACTGGTTCTTGATGTAAAAGTCAGAATGTTTGGGAGAGTGTTCATCAAACCCTTGGCGATTGCCCCATGGTCACACCCAGCCGTTTTATAGCAGCACCGAGAACAAAACCCGGCGTTCCTTCTTTTTCATTCTTCCCTTCTAATTTGGGTGCATGAGCACTGGGTTGAGGCGTGCTTCTTCAGGACTGAACTGCTGTCGTTTGCCAGCCGAGTACGAGGCGCTGGTGATAAAGTTAGGAACAGAGTGGATCCCACCCCTAACATAGTGGAATTTACAGTTCAGTGTGTGAGGCAGAGAAGAAGTAGACAAACCTACACTGATTAGGGATAAGGACTGTTAAAGACGTGGAGTCATTGGAATGGAGGGGAATAAAGGGGCCTCGAGGCTGCTTAGACGGGACGGTCGGAGAACACTGCCTAAGCATGTGAGATTTAAATGGAGATGGGAAGCGTGGAAAGGAGCCGGGGCAGGTTCAGGGGAAGAGTTCCAGGCGGTGCGGATGAAGCTCTGAGGTAGAGGCCAGCTTAGCAGCTGGGCAGGTCGCAGGGGCCGCAGCCGGTGCAGGACAAGAGCAGGTGTGAACAGTTTCTCCAGGAACGAGGCACCGAGCAGACAGCTGGTGAGTGTTGTCATCAGGCTTTTTGGGTACTTTTCAGAAAACTCTTGTCAACATTGGCTTTGTAGAAACTCTGCTATTCTTTCCTCTCCAAAACCATACCGGGTGCTGGAAGAATCTGGTAATGGTGTCTTTATCTTCATATTGTTATGTGAAATCTTATCTTGTAATGAAAACATATCTTTTATCTGGGTCCAAACACAGGCTGAGCTTTCTGGAGCTGCTCATTATAACTAGAAGTAATAGTAAAAGCTCATTCCCTTTGGATGGAACTTACTTCAGACAGAATATTTTACGTAAATCTATTTATCCTTTCATCAAAATGAAATAAGAGGAAAGATCTGTTATCACAGATACAAGGGAAGCAATGGAAACATGTCGTGGTGTTGAGCACATCGATGTTTTCCAGGACGTTAAATTGTCCTCTGGCTGGTCTTTGTGGCACCCGTGCCTCTATGGGTCTTGGGGTCTTAACGTTGTTTATCATTTTGTGCTTAAGTTTACTTACAGCTTTCATTTTTTTAAATTACCCAAGGACAGGAAAGTGACCTTTCTCTTCACTTCATCTTAAAACAAACAAAAAATTGCTTTTCTAAAGTTCATGTAATTTTTTGTTAGACTTCAGTAGACCCTCCTGTATTCCAGGGCCTTTCTTGGCTTTTTTTTTTTGGCGTGTTTTCACCTTTTGCAAAATAGAATGAAGAAGCTTATTGGCGTCTGGAATGCTTCTCCCATGGAACAGAACATGCTTTTCATGTATTGCAGAGACAAGAGGGACATTTGAATTCTATCGTACCTCTTTTAGGTGGAGAAAAGACTTCCATTATATAATTCATGTTTAATTGCTAATTACTAAGGGATGGGAAAGCCTTATCATTACCGTGCCCCATTACAGGGACTTGTGGGGAGATCATCACGTAAGCAGCATCGTCTGATGTGATAAATACCTAGAGGGCTTCCCTGGTGGTCCAGTGGGTAAGGACACTGCCTTGCAGTGCAAGGGGCGCCGGTTCGATCCCTGGCCTGGGAAGATCCCACGTGCCGTGGAGCGGCTGGACTGATGTGTCCAATTACCGAGCGGGAGCTCTGGAGCGCATGCGCCCAGAGCCAGTGCTCTGTGACAACAGAAGCCGCCGCGATAGGAGGCCCACACAGACTGAAAAACAAAGATGGATGAAAATGGACAAATGAAAGACCAACAGAAGTGGCCCGCCTGCTCCCCTCCCTATCCCCCTCAAATAAATAAATCTTAAAAAAAAAAAAAAAAACACCTAGAGATGTTGGGGCAGCATATCCAGGGGCACAGAGAGGAGGGCAGTCTGTCTTGAAGAGTGTCAAAGAAGAGGTGACAGACTGTTACCATAGATGGTTGTAGCCAACAAGGACCCTTTGAGTAGCACTGAAGATGAACCTTAGTAAAGAATATTTTACGTAAATCTAACCATCAAAATGAAATAAGAGGAAAGATCTGTTATCACAGATACAAGGGAAGCAATGGAAACATGTCGTGGTGTTGAGCACATCGATGTTTTCCAGGACGTTAAATTGTCCTCTGGCTGGTCTTTGTGGCACCCGTGCCTCTATGGGTCTTGGGGTCTTAACGTTGTTTATCATTTTGTGCTTAAGTTTACTTACAGCTTTCATTTTTTTAAATTACCCAAGGACAGGAAAGTGACCTTTCTCTTCACTTCATCTTAAAACAAACAAAAAATTGCTTTTCTAAAGTTCATGTAATTTTTTGTTAGACTTCAGTAGACCCTCCTGTATTCCAGGGCCTTTCTTGGCTTTTTTTTTTTGGCGTGTTTTCACCTTTTGCAAAATAGAATGAAGAAGCTTATTGGCGTCTGGAATGCTTCTCCCATGGAACAGAACATGCTTTTCATGTATTGCAGAGACAAGAGGGACATTTGAATTCTATCGTACCTCTTTTAGGTGGAGAAAAGACTTCCATTATATAATTCATGTTTAATTGCTAATTACTAAGGGATGGGAAAGCCTTATCATTACCGTGCCCCATTACAGGGACTTGTGGGGAGATCATCACGTAAGCAGCATCGTCTGATGTGATAAATACCTAGAGGGCTTCCCTGGTGGTCCAGTGGGTAAGGACACTGCCTTGCAGTGCAAGGGGCGCCGGTTCGATCCCTGGCCTGGGAAGATCCCACGTGCCGTGGAGCGGCTGGACTGATGTGTCCAATTACCGAGCGGGAGCTCTGGAGCGCATGCGCCCAGAGCCAGTGCTCTGTGACAACAGAAGCCGCCGCGATAGGAGGCCCACACAGACTGAAAAACAAAGATGGATGAAAATGGACAAATGAAAGACCAACAGAAGTGGCCCGCCTGCTCCCCTCCCTATCCCCCTCAAATAAATAAATCTTAAAAAAAAAAAAAAAAACACCTAGAGATGTTGGGGCAGCATATCCAGGGGCACAGAGAGGAGGGCAGTCTGTCTTGAAGAGTGTCAAAGAAGAGGTGACAGACTGTTACCATAGATGGTTGTAGCCAACAAGGACCCTTTGAGTAGCACTGAAGATGAACCTTGTAGGTTGAAGCAGCAATGTGTATGAAAGATACAGACTGGAGTATGCATGGTTTATTTGCCAGGTGGTTGTGTTACTGGTGGGTTTTCAGGTGATTAATGGAGGAAGGGCTGGGAGCTGAGCTGGAAAGCCCTGATGGGACCATTATAGGGCCTTTCATGTCCGTGGAGGACTTTGGACTTGAGTTTGCTGGACATGGACAAGCATCTGGGGTTGTGCAGCAGCAGAAGGATGTGCTCTGTTCATCCTTCTCATTGACAGGATGCTGTTGAGGAAGGATGAGAGGGGAAGAGCCTGAAGGTGGAGAGACCTGTTTAGGAGGCTGTCATGAAAGTCTAAACCAGAGATGATGAACCGGAGTTGGGATAGTAGCAGAGGAAAAGAGAGAAAGCGATCACGTTTGGAAAGATTTCTGAGGCAGTAATCCTCAGGCTGACTCCAAACTCTGACTGAGGGGCCGTGTGCGGCAGGGAGTGCACACTGCACGGAGAGCAGCAGGCTGATTCTGGGCTTTGTTCCTGTCGCGCCTCCTGGTGTCAGCTGGAGTCTCCTAATGGTTTGGAATGTTTGTTGGTAAAGGCAAGGCACTGGTTCTCCAGGTCTGGGATTCCAATAAGGGGAAGCAGGTTTCTACCTCAAAGCAACCTAACCTGTGCAGAGCTTCACAGGCTCTTTTTCTTTTGCAGCTGGTAGCCTTTCTGTTGTTGTACTGAAAGCTTTGGAACAGAAGAAAACACAGGTGTGGTTGGGTTCGTAATGTGTCGATTCTCAAAATTATACAGGTGTGTGATCGACAGAACAGTTCTTGATTCACTTGCCTAGTATGTTATTTTTTCTCTTCCTAATACCGCGTTGATGTCATTCTCCTTTTTCGTTAGCATCTGTATTTGAAATACGTATTTCAAAGATCTCAGAAAATTTTTTCTTTTTTGCTTTTGGAGAAACTTTTAACTCTCTAGATAGGAACCGTGTTCTGCCTCTTCTTTAAGCTCTCAAGCTCTTGATCGCAGTGACATTTTGAGGGATATTGTTTACTAGGTGAAGGCATGCTCCACATGCAGTGGATCACTGGGTCAGTAGACTTTCTTCTGGGGTGTGTGAGACAGACCTTGTCATTGCAGGTTTCTATTTACTCTTCCATGAAGTGGCTCTCTGGGAGCTGTTCTTTGCTCCTGAACCAGGCATGTTAGAGACCCTTAGGAAATGAGGCAGTTCTTGAATTCTCTCTTAGCTGCAGGACTCTATCAGTTAACTATCTCTATAATGTTAAAAGCCTTTCTGTCCTTTCGGTTCTAGTTCCGAAAGACCCAAAACCCCAGTGGAGGCGTGTGGCTTGGAGTTATGACTGCACCCTGCTGGCCTACGCGGAGAGCACTGGGACCGTGCGGGTGTTTGATCTCATGGGAGGCGAGCTCTTTGTTATCACTCCGGTGCGTATACACCTCAGACTGGAAGACCGCGTTTTCTGACCACCCTTCATGTATAGGCGCTTGAGTGAATGAATGACATGTGATGAGAGAGGAAACATACATATATATCAGGATAATAAGCTGTGAAGTTAAGATCTTAGATCTAGTTAAGAGAGCCTTACCTGAAATATGTATTCTTTGTATTTTGAAATGCACCATGCGAACACAATCTACCATTGTTACAAGATGGTAGTAAGTAAATTACTGAGTAGAGGTGTGGAAAGCGGTTATAAAGCTCTAGTGAAGGAAAGAAGTCACTGGGCCATTGGAACAGAACCAACCTGAGAGGAGTTAGAATTTGTTACCCTCAAGGAATAGAAATTGAAATGGAGAGTGAAGGAAACAAATTAATATTGGTCGTAACTTATATTTGTGTAGTACTTTCTACTTCATTAATGACTTTGATATATATTTATTCCTAGAATGGGTACATATTATCCTCATTTTACAGCTTAGAGAGTATAGAGGAAGTGAAATGGTTTTTCCCAAGTAATTCAGTACCTAGTGTCTCTTAAGAATTCAGAGCTTTTCGCTTTGCATCCTCGTTCCTCAGGTGAATAAGATACAGGGGCGAGTGGAAGAGGGGTCCTCATGCTGGCTGCATTATGCATTTTAGCATCTCTCAGGTGGGACTGGCCATGCATCAGGTGTTCTGCAGCCACGTGGGGCTGCACTATTGATGTTTTCTCCAGCGATTCCAGACAGTGAGGACTCCCTCAGGTTGGTGAACCTCATAATGTGCTTCTTAAGGTGCACCTGCCTCCAGGTCTTGAGCAAGTACAGCCCGTTGATAGAAAACGGCTGGCATCGAGTGAGGGCTTGGAGAGGCTGGCCCTTTAAATTGCTGATTCAGCAAATGGAAGTAACTGGAGACTTTCTCTTCTCTCTTTTTTAAATTTTTTGTAGCATTGATTACTACTGGCAGTGGAAATTAACATTTGAGAGCTTATGTCTGAATTCTATATCCTGGATGTCTTTGAGGCTGAATAACAATTTTTTTCTCTTATTTTGCAATGGAAGTATCGTCTCAACAGAATTGCACTTACTAGGTGAACGTCCCGCTGAAAGAGGATGCTCTGGTTCCAGCCTGTGCTTGGCAGGGCTGGTCTGGACTTGAGTGGAGTTCTGTGCACTGTGGCCTACCTGATTCTTCACATGATCAATCCTGGGGCTGTCTGAAGGTGCACCTGGCAAGGCCGGTGTCTTGAATATCCTTCAGTTATACACGTGGTGATTTATGTCTTGTATTGTTGAGTAACTTCATTTCTCCCTCTTCCGTAGGCATCTAGTTTAGCAGGTGATTTGAGTTACGCCATTTCTGGGCTGATATTTTTAGAGTATAAAGCAAGTGCACAGTGGTCTGCAGAGCTCCTGGTCATCAATTACCGAGGAGAACTTAGAAGCTACCTTGTAAGGTAAAGATACACTTTATCTGGGATGCCCTGTTTGAAATAAGGTTTACTTCTCTGCCTTAATGCTGGAGTTTAGTGCTTTTTTTTTTTTTCCTTTAGCATTTTATTATAAAAATTTGCAAATATACAGGCAAGGTTGATTTACTATATAGCACAGGGAACTGTAGTCAATATCTTGTAATAACCTGTAATGGAAAATAATCTTAAAAGTAATATATGTGATATATATACTTGAGGTTTCCATGCAGTTTTAAGACGGTTTGCTGATCCTGGGCGGGGCCATGCTGGCTGCATTATGCATTTTAGCATCTCTCAGGTGGGACTGGCCATGCATCAGGTGTTCTGCAGCCACGTGGGGCTGCACTATTGATGTTTTCTCCAGCGATTCCAGACAGTGAGGACTCCCTCAGGTTGGTGAACCTCATAATGTGCTTCTTAAGGTGCACCTGCCTCCAGGTCTTGAGCAAGTACAGCCCGTTGATAGAAAGCGGCTGGCATCGAGTGAGGGCTTGGAGAGGCTGGCCCTTTAAATTGCTGATTCAGCAAATGGAAGTAACTGGAGACTTTCTCTTCTCTCTTTTTTAAATTTTTTGTAGCATTGATTACTACTGGCAGTGGAAATTAACATTTGAGAGCTTATGTCTGAATTCTATATCCTGGATGTCTTTGAGGCTGAATAACAATTTTTTTCTCTTATTTTGCAATGGAAGTATCGTCTCAACAGAATTGCACTTACTAGGTGAACGTCCCGCTGAAAGAGGATGCTCTGGTTCCAGCCTGTGCTTGGCAGGGCTGGTCTGGACTTGAGTGGAGTTCTGTGCACTGTGGCCTACCTGATTCTTCACATGATCAATCCTGGGGCTGTCTGAAGGTGCACCTGGCAAGGCCGGTGTCTTGAATATCCTTCAGTTATACACGTGGTGATTTATGTCTTGTATTGTTGAGTAACTTCATTTCTCCCTCTTCCGTAGGCATCTAGTTTAGCAGGTGATTTGAGTTACGCCATTTCTGGGCTGATATTTTTAGAGTATAAAGCAAGTGCACAGTGGTCTGCAGAGCTCCTGGTCATCAATTACCGAGGAGAACTTAGAAGCTACCTTGTAAGGTAAAGATACACTTTATCTGGGATGCCCTGTTTGAAATAAGGTTTACTTCTCTGCCTTAATGCTGGAGTTTAGTGCTTTTTTTTTTTTTCCTTTAGCATTTTATTATAAAAATTTGCAAATATACAGGCAAGGTTGATTTACTATATAGCACAGGGAACTGTAGTCAATATCTTGTAATAACCTGTAATGGAAAATAATCTTAAAAGTAATATATGTGTATATATATACTTGAATCACCTTGCTGTGCACCTGAAACATTGAACTGTTCTTCAATAAAAAAAATGAAGGATATATTTGTTCAAATTTAAGAGAAATTTAAAAGAATCAACTGTTAGTCATGTCTGACTTTTTGCAACCCTGTGAACTGTAGCGCGTGAGGCGCCTCTGTCCATGGGATTCTCCAGGTAAGAATCCTGGAGCGGGCTGCCACGCCCTCCTCCAGGGGATCTTCCAACCCAGGCATCAGACCCACATCTTCTGTCTCCTGCATTGCAGGCATATTCTTGATTGCTGAGCCACTGGGAAAGCCCAGTTATTAGTCTATGCTTTCTTATTTTTTTAAGTCTATGCTTTCTTAAATAAACCTATACATAATTAAAAAAAATTTTTTTTTTTTACTTTTACAGAGATTTGTTTACAGATATGTCTGATCCCAGATTAGTCATATGTATATCCCTGCATCCCACCCCTCCAGGCTGTCGCACAGAGCCCCTGCAGGATCCCCTTTTTCCTCAGCGCAATGACAATAGCTATTTTTTCCACATATGATGGTATAGGTTCTCATGCTACTTCCTTTACGCCTCCCACCCGCTGTTCATTCCCCCAGTGTCCATATGTCTACTGTCCATGTCTGTTTTTCCATCGCTTCATTGCATGTGTTACTACCATCCTACTAGATTCCATATATGTATGTGGGCCACAGATCTAACCTCAGTCAATTCAAGAAAACTGAAATTATATCAGCCATCTTCTTGGACCACAATGCAATGAAACTAGAGATCAACTACAGGAAAAAAACCGCTAAAAATACAAACACATGGAAATTAAACAACACATACCTAAAAAACCAACTGATTACTGAGGAAATCAAAGGAGAAATTTAAAAATTCCTAGAAGAAAATGACAATGAACATACAACTGTGCAAAACCTATGGGATACCGCAAAAGCAGTTCTAAGAGGGAAATTTATAGCAATACAATCCCACCTCAAGAAATTAGGAAAACATGAAGCAGATGACCTAACCCTGCACTTAAAACTGCTTTTTTTTCCTTTAGCATTTTATTATAAAAATTTGCAAATATACAGGCAAGGTTGATTTACTATATAGCACAGGGAACTGTAGTCAATATCTTGTAATAACCTGTAATGGAAAATAATCTTAAAAGTAATATATGTGTATATATATACTTGAATCACCTTGCTGTGCACCTGAAACATTGAACTGTTCTTCAATAAAAAATGAAGGATATATTTGTTCAAATTTAAGAGAAATTTAAAAGAATCAACTGTTAGTCATGTCTGACTTTTTGCAACCCTGTGAACTGTAGCGCGTGAGGCGCCTCTGTCCATGGGATTCTCCAGGTAAGAATCCTGGAGCGGGCTGCCACGCCCTCCTCCAGGGGATCTTCCAACCCAGGCATCAGACCCACATCTTCTGTCTCCTGCATTGCAGGCATATTCTTGATTGCTGAGCCACTGGGAAAGCCCAGTTATTAGTCTATGCTTTCTTATTTTTTTAAGTCTATGCTTTCTTAAATAAACCTATACATAATTAAAAAAAATTTTTTTTTTTTACTTTTACAGAGATTTGTTTACAGATATGTCTGATCCCAGATTAGTCATATGTATATCCCTGCATCCCACCCCTCCAGGCTGTCGCACAGAGCCCCTGCAGGATCCCCTTTTTCCTCAGCGCAATGACAATAGCTATTTTTTCCACATATGATGGTATAGGTTCTCATGCTACTTCCTTTACGCCTCCCACCCGCTGTTCATTCCCCCAGTGTCCATATGTCTACTGTCCATGTCTGTTTTTCCATCGCTTCATTGCATGTGTTACTACCATCCTACTAGATTCCATATATGTATGTGGGCCACAGATCTAACCTCAGTCAATTCAAGAAAACTGAAATTATATCAGCCATCTTCTTGGACCACAATGCAATGAAACTAGAGATCAACTACAGGAAAAAAACCGCTAAAAATACAAACACATGGAAATTAAACAACACATACCTAAAAAACCAACTGATTACTGAGGAAATCAAAGGAGAAATTTAAAAATTCCTAGAAGAAAATGACAATGAACATACAACTGTGCAAAACCTATGGGATACCGCAAAAGCAGTTCTAAGAGGGAAATTTATAGCAATACAATCCCACCTCAAGAAATTAGGAAAACATGAAGCAGATGACCTAACCCTGCACTTAAAACAATTAGAGAAAGAAGAACAAAAACATCCCAAAGCCAGCAGAAGACGAGAAATTATTAAGACTAGAGCAGAAATAAATGAGAAAGAAATGAAAGAAACTATAGTATGGATAAATAAAACAAAAAGCAGGTTCTTTGAAAAGGTAAACAAAATTGACAAGCCTCTGGCCAGACTCCTCAAGAGAAAGAGAAGAAACAGATCAACAAAATCAAAAACGAAAAAGGAGAGATTACAACAGATCATGCAGAAATCCAAAGGATTCTAAGGGACTATTATGAGCAACTCTATGGCAACAAACTGGACAACCTGGAAGAAATGGACAGTTTCTTGGGGAAGATCAATCTCCCAAGACTGAGCCAGGAAGAAACAAACTTTGAACAACCCAATCACAAGCTCAGAAATCGAATCTGTGATTAAAAACCTACCCAAAAATAAAAGCCCAGGGCCAGACAGCTTCACAGCTGAATTCTACCAAACATTTAAAGAAGAGCTAATGCCTGTCCTTCTAAAACTCTTTCAAAAAATTGCACAGGAAGGAAGACTTCCAAACACATTCTATGAGGCCGCCATCACCCTGATACCCAAACCAGGCAAAGACAACACAAAAAAGGAAAATTACAGACCAATTTCTCTGATGAACTTAGATGCTAAGATCCTCAACAAAATCCTAGCAAACAGAATTCAACGACACATCAAAAAACTCATACAGGGCTTCCCCTGGTGGTTCAGTGGGTACGGACACCGCCTTGCAGTGCAAGGGGCGCCAGTTTGATCCCTGGCCTGGGAAGATCCCACGTGCCGCGGAGCGGCTGGACCGATGTGTCCAATCACCGAGCCGGAGCTCTGGAGTGACAGACGCCACCACGATGGGAGGCTCACAGGAGCCAAAGAACAAAGACGGATGAAAACAGAGAAGTGAAGGACCAATGGAAGTGGCCCACCCGCTCCCCTCCCTCCCCAACCCGACCCCCGCCCAAAATAAATAAATAAATCTTAAAAAAAAAAAAAACCAGAAAAAACCTCATACATCAGGATCAAGTCGGGTTCATCCCAGGCATGCAAGGATTCTTCAACCTCTGCAAATGAATCAATGTGATACGTCATATCAACAAATTGAGAGACAAAAATCACATGATCATCTCAATAGATGCAGAAAAAGCCTTCGACAAAGTACAACATCCATTTATGATAAAAACTCTTTAGAAAATGGGCATAGAAGGAACCTATCTCAACATAGTGAAAGCCATATATGAGAAGCCCACAGTGAACATTATCCTCAGTGGTGAAAAACTGAAAGCATTCCCTCTAAGATCAGGAACAAGACAGAGGTGTCCACTTTCACCACTACTATTCAACATAGTCCTGGAAGCTCTAGCAACGGCAATAAGAGAAGAGAAAGAAATTAAAGGAATCCAGATTGGAAAGGAAGAAGTCAGGCTCTCTCTTTTTGCAGACGACATGATATTATACATAGAAAATCCCAAAGATACTATATATGTATGTATTAGTATATTGTACTTGTCTTTCTCTTTTTGACGTACTTCACTTTTTATGATATGTTCTAGATTCAGCCACTTCATTAGGACTGCTTCTTCTGCATTTCTTTTTACAGCTGAGTAGTATTCCATTGTATATATGTACCAGAGCTTTTTTTATCCATTCATTTGTTGATGGACATCTAGTAAACCTATATACATAATTTAAAAAAGAAGAAAGCTTGAAAGAATTTTGTAGTGAATTCACATATACCTCCACTTAAATTCTGTTTTGCGTTTTGCTATACATACTGTGTCATAGCTCTATTTCTGTATTGACCATTAATTAGTCCTATTTTTTAATATATTTCAGAGTCAGTACTTACTATTTTAGTATGCATATGATTAAAATTCAGTATGTGCTGTGGTTTGCTTTCATTTGAGAAAATGTGCATGCAGTGATACACACAGATCTTAACTGTACCATCAGTGAGTTAGGACAAATGCGTATACTTGTGCAATTCAAACCTGTTTAAGGTACAGAGCACTACCATCGTGCAAGCATGCTTCCTCTGGGCTCTCCCTAGTGAAGCTCTGTCCACACCCACCCTCAGAGCAACTGCTGTGTATAATTATTTTCCTTTATAGATTAGCTTTCCTCTTCTAGTGATTACCTTAATAGACTTGTGCAGTATGTACTCTTTGGTCTTAGTTGTCTTTCCCTCAGGATATCTTGAGATTCATCCTTTTTTTGCATATATCCATGGTTTATTCTTTTTATGGCTGCTTAGTACTTCATTGTATGACTGTATCACTTAGTTTGGGTTGCTATAACAAAATGCTGTAAACTAGGGGGCGTATCAGTAGCAGAAATGTGCTTCTGACAGTTCTGGAGGCTGAGAGCCTGAGATCAGGGTGCCATCCTGGCCAGGTTCTGGGGAGAGCTCTTTTCTGGGTGCCGACTGCCCGCTTCTCCTTAGGTCCCTACGCGTGCTAGAGAAACAGCGAATTAGCTCTCCAGCCTCCTCTTATAAGGACGCTAAACCGCTCCTGAGGGTTCCTTTCTTTTCCAGCTCCCAGGCGACATGATATTATACATAGAAAATCCCAAAGATACTATATATGTATGTATTAGTATATTGTACTTGTCTTTCTCTTTTTGACGTACTTCACTTTTTATGATATGTTCTAGATTCAGCCACTTCATTAGGACTGCTTCTTCTGCATTTCTTTTTACAGCTGAGTAGTATTCCATTGTATATATGTACCAGAGCTTTTTTTATCCATTCATTTGTTGATGGACATCTAGTAAACCTATATACATAATTTAAAAAAGAAGAAAGCTTGAAAGAATTTTGTAGTGAATTCACATATACCTCCACTTAAATTCTGTTTTTGCTTTTGCTATACATACTGTGTCATAGCTCTATTTCTGTATTGACCATTAATTAGTCCTATTTTTTAATATATTTCAGAGTCAGTACTTACTATTTTAGTATGCATATGATTAAAATTCAGTATGTGCTGTGGTTTGCTTTCATTTGAGAAAATGTGCATGCAGTGATACACACAGATCTTAACTGTACCATCAGTGAGTTAGGACAAATGCGTATACTTGTGCAATTCAAACCTGTTTAAGGTACAGAGCACTACCATCGTGCAAGCATGCTTCCTCTGGGCTCTCCCTAGTGAAGCTCTGTCCACACCCACCCTCAGAGCAACTGCTGTGTATAATTATTTTCCTTTATAGATTAGCTTTCCTCTTCTAGTGATTACCTTAATAGACTTGTGCAGTATGTACTCTTTGGTCTTAGTTGTCTTTCCCTCAGGATATCTTGAGATTCATCCTTGTTTTTGCATATATCCATGGTTTATTCTTTTTATGGCTGCTTAGTACTTCATTGTATGACTGTATCACTTAGTTTGGGTTGCTATAACAAAATGCTGTAAACTAGGGGGCGTATCAGTAGCAGAAATGTGCTTCTGACAGTTCTGGAGGCTGAGAGCCTGAGATCAGGGTGCCATCCTGGCCAGGTTCTGGGGAGAGCTCTTTTCTGGGTGCCGACTGCCCGCTTCTCCTTAGGTCCCTACGCGTGCTAGAGAAACAGCGAATTAGCTCTCCAGCCTCCTCTTATAAGGACGCTAAACCGCTCCTGAGGGTTCCTTTCTTTTGCCCTAATAGCTCCCAAAGATCCCACCTCCAGATATCATCACGTTGACCTTAGGGTCTTATCTGAATTTAGGGGGCTACAGACCTACAGTCTGTGGAGGTCACAGACCTTTGGTCCATACACTTGTGCTTTGTTTATCCATTCTTCTTTGGATGGACCTCTGAGTTGTCAGTTTTGCGAATAAAACTGCTGTGAACATTATGCAAGTCTTAATGGATAAATGCTTTCATTTCTCTTGGGTCAGTATTTTTGAGTGGATGGAATTGCTGAGTCATAGGGTGGATATAGTTGTTTTTTATAAGAAATTGCCAGACCTTTTGCGAGGTGATTCTATCACTCATATTCCTACTAACTCTTCGTCAGAGGTCTGGTGGTTTTGTATCCTCAGCAGTATTTGAGGATGTGAATCTGCTGGTATCTGTCTTTTTAAGTGCAGGCATTTCCGTGGGTGTTTAGTGGCATCTCACGGTGGTTTAATGGTGTTTATTTCTTACTTTCCCTCTTGAACTTAGTGTGGGGACCCACCAGAGCTATCAGGAGGGTCACTTCTTCAGCTTCAGCAGCCATTATCCTCACGGAATCAGCACAGCCGTCTACCACCCCGGGCACAGGTAAGCAGCCGTTGACGCGCATGTCGGGTGGAGTATTAGGTGGATGTGGAAGTCTGGGCACAGTTTCGGAGGGAAGCAACGATCTGTTCTCATTTTCACTTTGGCTTCACTTCCTCCCCTTGTGTATAGTTACCTTATGTCTGCAATGCTGTCGCGTTTGCCTTGGGAACCCTCGGGCTTGTCTCTGGCCGACGGAGCTTCTCTGAGCCAGGTGGGGCCTCGGGAGTATTGACTGAGGCGTGCCTTCTCTCTTTGCTCTCTGAATCTCGTTTCTCATGCTTGTGATACAGAACACGTAGTGCGGCTGAAGGAGTTGCACAGGAGTGTGTGCGGAACGCCCGGGCGTGGAAGGGCCTCAGCGGGCGGTCTTCCGTTCCCCCGTCCCGTGTGCGCCCAGGGCTGCACAGACCACAGCCTCGCCAGTCCCTGCCACCCCTGGCACAGCCCGGGGCTGCTGTGGCCTCCGTCCAGACCCCACAAGAAAGGAGATACTGGAATAAAGGGAGTCACACAGATTTTTTGATTACTCAGCACCTACAAAAGTTACGTTCACAGTATACTGTAGTCTGTTAAATGTGCGGTAACATGTCTAAAAGGAAAATTCCACATACCTTAATAAAAAAAAAATACGAAACAAAACAGTTAACGAGAGTAACATCAAAGAGCACTGACCCACAGATCATTGTAACAAATATAATAACCACGAACACGTTTGAGATGTTGAGAAAATTACCAGAAGGGACAGAGCCACGCAGTGATTGCTGTTGGAAAAGTGACCATTTTAGACTCGCTCTACGCGAGGTTGGCACAAATGTCCAGTTTGTAAAACAAGAAAACATAAAACCGCAGTATCTGAAGGGCAGTGAAGCGGAGCCGCGTGGGACGAGGTCTGTCTGTGGGCTGGCTTCTTCCCGTGCGCCGCTTCTCCCGGGCTTTGCCGTCTACGCGGAGGGCTGCCGAGAACTTCTGACGGTTTCTACTTGCCATGATTCTCTGTTGAGCTTTGTTACTGGAGAGTGAAGTTTACATATGTTATATACACGAGTCAAGCTAACGTTTTGGTTCTTTAAAAAGGAGGAATGTCAAATTGAGTCAGGCAAACCTTGCTTGAGTCCTGAATTTTGAGACTGACTGACTCTGATGCTCAGGTGTACTTAACTTTTTTAATAGAAAATGTATGAAAGCTTGGTGTTCTGTTCAATCATAGATTTGTCCATGTGTTTGGTTCAGACTTTTACGATTGTGACGTAAAAAGAATACCCCACACACCGAAACTGAAGTCTGTATATACTTTCTTGATTCCTTCCTCTCGGGCCACCTAGAGATAACCGCTGTCCTGAGTTTTGCTTACCTTTCTCTTGCTTTCTGTATAGTTTTACCAATGACTTATGTTTATTTATGAGCATATTTGTTGTTGTTGTTGTTCAGTCGCTCAATTGTGTCTGACTCCTTGTTACTCCATGGACTGCAGCACGCCAGGCTTCCTTGTCCTTCATTATCTCCTAGAGTTTGCTCAAACTCCTGTGCATTGACTCTGTGATGCCGTCCAGCCACCTCATCCTCTGTTGTCCCCTTCTCATCCAGCCTTCAGTCTTTCCCCGCATTAGGATCGTTTCTAGTGAGTCAGCTCTTTGCATCAGGTGGCCAAAGTATTGGAGCTTCAGCATCAATCCCTCCAGAGAATATTCAGGGTTGATTTCCTTTAGGATTGACGGGTTTGATCTCCTTGCTGTCTAAGGGACTCTCGAGAATTTTCTCCAGCACTAAAATTCAGTCATGTCAGTTCTTCGGCACTCAGCCTTCTTTATGGTCCAACTGTCCCATCCATACATGACTACTGGAAAAACCATAGTTTTGACTACACGAACCTTTTTGGCAAAGTGAAGTCTCTGCCTTGCTTTGTTAGTTTTATTTCACTATGACCACTATATTGTCTCTCTTATTTTATTTTTTCAAACAAAGGTCAGTATTAGACCTCTTTTTCTCTAGCAGTATTTCAGGAGGGTAAGTGCAGGTCACCTGGGACTGTAGGTTTCAAATTATCATACACTCTGTAGTTAATGCTTGATAATAACTTGTCATGAGTCAGACTATATTCATTGCTTCTAAGGCTTTCACTTTTTGGCCTAGGATGTAAGTAAATGTATTTCTGGAAGAGTGGTCTCAAAATAAAAGCTTTGGAAGGGTAAATACATTATGAAACCACTGAAGGACAGCCTCTTCTTGGTTTTGCAGTCATATATAATATGTGACAGCAGTCAGCTTGGAGATGGATGACTGCATTAAGGTTTCTGAATGAAAATTGTTACAAAGCAAGGAATATGTGTAAATGCCTTGTTGTGCATGACAAAAGTATTGCTAGGCTGTTTATATTCTCTATTATGCGTTTTTTTAAATGAAAGAAGCTGAAATATTCATCACATTTGTATTTATTTTTGGTTGTTCTAGTAACATGATCTGTGATATTTATCATCCACAAGGATTTTGTAAATGTGAAATAAATCAGCCAGAATGGGGTTAGGATAAATGGGTAATACACAAACTCAAGGTTTTTACAAAATTCAGTTTCGCTTGATGCTGAGAGTACTTTTGAAGAGAAATTGAGGTGGTAAATTGGGTAATACGAAAGAAAAATTAATTGAGAATCTTAGGAATAGGCTCTGTGGATTTGCTGATTTTGACTGTTCTCTTTTTATGTATTCCAACTCACAGCCTCGTGAATGCATTCTGTCCTCTCCAGACTCTCCTGTTTCAGGTTTGCTCTTCTCCCACACTTACCCAGCACTTCCTTCTGTTTTCTGTTCTCAGTGTTCCCTTTGTGTGTTAGTTTTGACTTCCACTGTTCCCTGATTCTAGCTAAAAGCAATCTCGCACCTTCTCTGCATTTTTAGAGGGGACTGCATTAAACGTTGGGTACTGGAGGGTACTGTGCTTGGCTGTGGCAACGAGGACCTGGCGCTTGCCCTCTGGAAGTGAACGGTCTATTTTGGGAGTCCTGCATTCACAGATAAGGGCACCTGCCTAATACGAGTGAGTTCAAGTACAACACAGGTGTATCGCCTTATCCACAAGGGAACATGTCCCAAGACCCCTCAGTGGATGCCTGAAGCCTCAGCCTCAGATAGTAATGAGCTCTGCACATAGTATTTTTTTCCTTATACATATCTACAGTGCAGTGTAATGCATCAGTTAAGCACCGGAAGAGAATATTTGAGCTGCCACATCGTAGATCACCACATGCTCTTTATCCATTCTCTTTTGGACATTGAGGTTGTTTCCCAGTCTTGGCTGCAGTGGGTAGCGCTGCTCTTTGTACAGGGGTGCACGTGTCTTTTTGGGCTACAGTTTCTTCTGGGTGTGTGCTCAGGAGTCAGACTGCTGGATCAGCTGGCAATTCTATCTTCAGTTTTCTGAGGAATCTCTCTACTGTCGGCGGTTGCACCCATTTACATTCTCACCAACTGAATACTTAAACATCTTTATGTTAGGAAATGTACTCTGGTGTTTGTAAAGAAAGATAGCTGTGTTTCATAGTCTATGGGGGAAAAATGGTGATTGATTACTAATGTTTTATGGTTGTGTAAAGGATTCATCCAAGCATTTGATGATTCATTTTTCTCCCTTTAGTCAACTGTGTTAAGCCAGATACAGGTTCTACAAAAAGCATTGGAGACAACATCTACAAGGCCGAGTGAGGCTGGTGTCGGCTCGTCTGTATGTAGATCATGGTTAGGTGGGAGTGAGCTGCTGAAAAGTCGTCGGGTGGTTGTGTTCTCCTGAGAGTGCACTGATGGGGTTTGTGCTGCTCAGTGGTCGTCTTGGAAGTCGGAAGAGGAGATAGTCTCCTGAAAGCTGCCGATTGTGGGGATACTGAGGAACGTCTGAGTGGCGGCATGGTGCTGTGCTGAAGAGCTGTGCTTTATGTCTCCCAGTTTGGTCATCGCCTGTGTGTTTCTGATTTCCCCTAAACTGCTGTCAGCATTGTGAATACACGGGTCCTTTGCGCTCACTCACTTGGGATGCTGTCTTTACCCCATGAGTCGTACTTAGTGGGGGATCAAGTGTCTTGTGTGTGAATGATGCCTCCCTGAAGCGGTCTATTTTGGGAGTCCTGCATTCACAGATAAGGGCACCTGCCTAATACGAGTGAGTTCAAGTACAACACAGGTGTATCGCCTTATCCACAAGGGAACATGTCCCAAGACCCCTCAGTGGATGCCTGAAGCCTCAGCCTCAGATAGTAATGAGCTCTGCACATAGTATTTTTTTCCTTATACATATCTACAGTGCAGTGTAATGCATCAGTTAAGCACCGGAAGAGAATATTTGAGCTGCCACATCGTAGATCACCACATGCTCTTTATCCATTCTCTTTTGGACATTGAGGTTGTTTCCCAGTCTTGGCTGCAGTGGGTAGCGCTGCTCTTTGTACAGGGGTGCACGTGTCTTTTTGGGCTACAGTTTCTTCTGGGTGTGTGCTCAGGAGTCAGACTGCTGGATCAGCTGGCAATTCTATCTTCAGTTTTCTGAGGAATCTCTCTACTGTCGGCGGTTGCACCCATTTACATTCTCACCAACTGAATACTTAAACATCTTTATGTTAGGAAATGTACTCTGGTGTTTGTAAAGAAAGATAGCTGTGTTTCATAGTCTAGGGGGGAAAAATGGTGATTGATTACTAATGTTTTATGGTTGTGTAAAGGATTCATCCAAGCATTTGATGATTCATTTTCTCCCTTTAGTCAACTGTGTTAAGCCAGATACAGGTTCTACAAAAAGCATTGGAGACAACATCTACAAGGCCGAGTGAGGCTGGTGTCGGCTCGTCTGTATGTAGATCATGGTTAGGTGGGAGTGAGCTGCTGAAAAGTCGTCGGGTGGTTGTGTTCTCCTGAGAGTGCACTGATGGGGTTTGTGCTGCTCAGTGGTCGTCTTGGAAGTCGGAAGAGGAGATAGTCTCCTGAAAGCTGCCGATTGTGGGGATACTGAGGAACGTCTGAGTGGCGGCATGGTGCTGTGCTGAAGAGCTGTGCTTTATGTCTCCCAGTTTGGTCATCGCCTGTGTGTTTCTGATTTCCCCTAAACTGCTGTCAGCATTGTGAATACACGGGTCCTTTGCGCTCACTCACTTGGGATGCTGTCTTTACCCCATGAGTCGTACTTAGTGGGGGATCAAGTGTCTTGTGTGTGAATGAGCTCTCGGGAGACATGACAGCATCACTGGCACTGAATGGAAGGAAATCAGTCCCGGGCGTGATGTGGATAGGGGTGTGGTGGAGTAAGTAGTGGGGCCCACCACCTCAGTGTGTCCCCTTGCCTGGGGAAGTGTCGCACAAGTGGGACGTTGTGTAGAAGGTAAAGGTGTACCCAAGGTTCCCTGTCCTAAAGGTTTACGCAAGGGCACGAGTAACCTCCTCTCTAAGCTGTAAGGTCCACATAGACCTGTGACGTGCTTCTGGGAGCTAATCAGTGAGCCTTTATAGCTGTTACATTGCCGTAGAATTGCCTGTCGTTCTCTGTGGTTCCGAAGGTCGTATATATTCTGTGAGAATCAGGGCTGCGATGTGTAAAAGAGACACGGATTGAGAGGTGGAGGAGTAGCTGGGTATAAATTGCATTAGGAAATCTCTTATAAGCCCTAGCTAGATTAATAATTTTGTGAAGAATCGCTTCTAGAAAAGAAAGGAGTGTGGTGGTCCTGGTCCTTGTCTCTTAACCTCCCACTGCAGCGAGAGAGCGTGCTGGCCTTTGGTAATGTAGAGGCTGTTGACATTTGAGAGATGAATGGGCAGCGCTGTGGCTGGCAGATGTGAATGTCAGTAACTGAGTGTCTTAGGTTCTCTTAGGAGCTCTTCATGTTGCCTTTCGAATGTTCATTCTTCGGGTGTGAGAAAATTCTTCTTGCCATGAGTTCAGGTTGGTTTTCGGAAGAGAAATGAACAGGTGCTGCTGTTTGTGGAGAAAACTGCGTTGTCTTGGCGGAGAGGAAAACCCTTAGAGGTGAATTAAGGGACTTGATGAGCTTCACAGACTAACACTCTTTCTGTCTTTTAAGAGGGGTTTATTTCTGGTGAGGCAGGGAAGTGGAGAGTCTTGGCCACATCCCATGATCTGTTTTAAACCAGAATATGTTACAGATAGGTAGATAATGTGTGACTCAGAAATATCTTGGTTTGTAGCAGCCTTCAGCTGTCTTCAGTAGATCACAGTGCTTTATTAGTTTTACTTTTTTTTTGGTCTACATTGAGAAGAATTATTTGGAAGTCATTGTTAACCCACCCATCAGTCCTCCCTTCGGAGAATCTTTGATAGAAGGGCCTGGTTCTCACTATGTTGCAGTTACGTTTATGTGGGCCCTTGCAGGTCTTGATAAAGTTTTGAATCTCCACAGCTGATATATCACCCGGTCTTTCTCTCTTTCTGTTTGAGTGTTTTGGTTGTAGTTTAATCTGGTATGATGACTTTGTGCATCAGTGACTGGTATTAGTCTTAAGGAGGGTATTTTGTACTCAGGTTTCACTCCCCCCACCCAGCTTTAAGGACTGCTTTCACAATCCTTCAGCATAATTTATGGAAATGCAGTTTGAAGAAGTGACTTGAACTGGATTGAATGTTTTCTTTAAATATTTAAAGTGATGCTAGCTGTTGTAGATCTCTCTTGGGGAGCAGAGAGCTGAAAGAAGACTACTATCTCAGGTTACTTTATAGGAATTAAGGAATGATGCTTAATTACAATTTCTAAACAGAAAACATAAACAAATATATCTGTAACCTGATAGCCTGTGTGCTGGGTTAGGAGGCAGGACATAGTGCTGCTTCTGAGCTCGGGAACCTCGAGACAGGCCGTTCTTCTTGGACCCCCTCATGCTGGCCCTGCACTGGGCCCAGGCTGTGGATGGCAGTCTCAGCCAGTGCTCGGGTCCCAGGGGTCTCCAGCCTAGACCGCTAGGTGGCATTGCTCAGAGCAGCTGTGAGCTAGGGAGCTCGGTGGCAGACCTGATGGAAGACCCACCGTCAGGGGCAGCTGGCAGGCGACAGTTAGCAGGATTCAGTGGGGGCCAGGCTAGGGTTGAAGAGAAGACGTTTTCCTGAGAGAGCAAAGCTGAGCACTTGAAGTATAAGAGGAGAATTTGGTTTCAGAACCTGGACAGTTCTGAAATCAGTATTCCGGGTAGAGATGGGATAGATCAGAGAGAGGGATGCTGAGCATGTTATGGTATGCCTTCGCAGGGAATTTGCCTCAATCCACCCTGATTAGGGGGGGATTAGGTTTTTAGGTGATTGTCATTGGCATCATCCGTGGACTGAGGGAAGGCAGCAGTGGCAGAGACACTGAAGAAATCCAAGATGAGTAGAGTTTTCAATACTGAACTAGTAAGAGTTTTGCAGTGAAGAATGAAAGTGAAGTGAGAGTTAGTCACTCAGTTGTGTCTGACTCTTTGTGACCCCATGGACTGTAGCCTGCCAGGCTCCTCTGTCCATGGGATTCTCTGGGCAAGAAGACTGGAGCGGGTTGCCATGCCCTTCTCCAGGGGATCTTCCTGAACCAGGGATCAAACCCGGGTCTCCTAGCATTGCAGGCAGATTTTTTTTTTTTTTTTTTAAAGATTTATTTATTTATTTTGGGTGGGGGTCGGGTTGGGGAGGGAGGGGAGCGGGCGGGCTACTTCTATTGGTCTTTCACTTCTCCATTTTCATCCATCTTTGTTCTTTTGGCTCCTGTGGGCCTCCCATCGCGGTGGCCTCTGTCGTCACAGAGCACTGGCTCTGGGCACATGCGCTCCAGAGCTCTGGCTCGGTAATTGGACACATCGGTCCAGCCGCTCCGCGGCACGTGGGATCTTCCCAGGCCAGGGATTGCACTGGCGCCCTTTGCACTGCAAGGCGGTGTCCTTACCCACTGGACCACCAGGGGAAGCCCAGCAGGCAGATTCTTTACCATCCGAGCCATCAGGGAAGCCCAGTAAAGAATAGTTAAGATCAGCTTAAAATGAATTAAACTTGGGAACATTTCTATGATCCCAAGAGAGGAATGTCTCCTAGCCACAAAGTAGTAGGTAACAGCTTTCTAGCGCTCCTTTGCCAGGCATGGTCTTAAGAGCCTTTAATTTGGGGACATGTAATTATTCTTTGCTTTTTTTCCCCTTCCTTGCTGGTCGTATGCCCCAAGCCCACTGGTGATTGGACAGGGTACATACAAGAATTTCTTGCTCTGTTATTTCAAATTCAGTCCTTGACTTTAAGGAGTTTTTAGCCACTAGATGGCAGATTCTTTTCAACAATTACTAACGAAAAAAAAAAAAAAAACAATTACTAGTGCTAAGACCCTTCTTAATAAACCATTTATAATTCCTCTTGGAGTCAATTTGTAGGGTCGTGTCTAGCTCTTCCCGTGCATCCGAATCCCGCCTGGCCGATGCCTGGGGACGCACAGTCCCCTTCTCCCTCCCTCTCCTCAAATGGAGCCGACCACCCCCTCACCCCACTGGCTCTGCCCAGGCCTCTGCTTATTTAATTCACTCCATGTGTTTTCTGGTTCCATCCCTTACAGCTTATTTTTCTTGTCTGACACCCACATTCCTGCTTTGAGTTTTAAACTCTTACAGTGTCAGAGCTGGAAAAGAGTTTCATCCATCACTTGGCTCAGCCCCTTCATTTCTCAGGTGCGAGAACTGAAGCCGGGAGAGGTTAAGCCAAGGACGGGGGCTCTGTGTCGGATTTACCTTCCGGCCCCAGCAGTTCTGGGTGCCGATGGCTGTTTCTTGAACAGAACAGACAAGGTCAGTCTGTGAAGGATCCAGACACACTCTCTGTGTCCGAGTGGCTTAATGTTGAGTGTTGGGAGGCCCAATTTAAATAACGGTTACAGTTTAGAAGGTAGACAGTGGTATGGGCTTGGGAAGCAAGCCTCATCAGCCCTTGGGTATTGTTGAGCACCCTTCCAGCTTTCTGCCTGCAGCCCCTGCTCGCCTTTGACAGGCAGAGAGTGCGCACCGCGTCCTGAGCACCCGCCCCGCACCATTCAGACCGGACCCCGCCTCCTGTGTGTCCAGTTCTCCTGGCTGAGCAGGCTCTTTATCTGATCCCTTTGTCCAGGAAATTGTTGAAAGGGTAAACCTCTGTCTGGCATTACCCTGTGAAGCCTTCCTTGACCTCTTCTTCCATGCAGTTAATTGGTCCTCCAGGCTGTTTCTGTCTGACTCAGGGGTCCTGCAGGAGTGGTCCGGGTTGGCTCTGCTCTCCCCTGGAGTGGACTGCTAGTTGTCCTTCTCCTGGATCGACATGTCCCCGGCTGTCTGAGAAAGGGTGCCCCGAGCCTCACCCCACGGTTGGTACTGATGATTTGGGAGAGCTGAGCATGACACTGCAAATTAATTCCGTGAATTAGAAGTGGTGTTTTAAGTGAGCTCTTGATTTGCTTCACACATTGCCTGATTGCTTAGCACATGCTTTGTGTTTCTAAATTTCATTGGAATGAAGGGAACTAATACTACAGTTACTTTGGTGCAGAGGTATTTGAACTTGATGCCTTGACCCATGATTTTCCTATTTTTCCACAGAATTTTGAGGTTAAAGATTATTGGGAAAGTTAATCTTACTCCTACTCGCGTGGTTTAATGAGAAGTACTTTTAACTCATACAGTCTCAGAGCTGGAAAAGAGTTTCATCCATCACTTGGCTCAGCCCTTCATTTCTCAGGTGCGAGAACTGAAGCCGGGAGAGGTTAAGCCAAGGACGGGGGCTCTGTGTCGGATTTACCTTCCGGCCCCAGCAGTTCTGGGTGCCGATGGCTGTTTCTTGAACAGAACAGACAAGGTCAGTCTGTGAAGGATCCAGACACACTCTCTGTGTCCGAGTGGCTTAATGTTGAGTGTTGGGAGGCCCAATTTAAATAACGGTTACAGTTTAGAAGGTAGACAGTGGTATGGGCTTGGGAAGCAAGCCTCATCAGCCCTTGGGTATTGTTGAGCACCCTTCCAGCTTTCTGCCTGCAGCCCCTGCTCGCCTTTGACAGGCAGAGAGTGCGCACCGCGTCCTGAGCACCCGCCCCGCACCATTCAGACCGGACCCCGCCTCCTGTGTGTCCAGTTCTCCTGGCTGAGCAGGCTCTTTATCTGATCCCTTTGTCCAGGAAATTGTTGAAAGGGTAAACCTCTGTCTGGCATTACCCTGTGAAGCCTTCCTTGACCTCTTCTTCCATGCAGTTAATTGGTCCTCCAGGCTGTTTCTGTCTGACTCAGGGGTCCTGCAGGAGTGGTCCGGGTTGGCTCTGCTCTCCCCTGGAGTGGACTGCTAGTTGTCCTTCTCCTGGATCGACATGTCCCCGGCTGTCTGAGAAAGGGTGCCCCGAGCCTCACCCCACGGTTGGTACTGATGATTTGGGAGAGCTGAGCATGACACTGCAAATTAATTCCGTGAATTAGAAGTGGTGTTTTAAGTGAGCTCTTGATTTGCTTCACACATTGCCTGATTGCTTAGCACATGCTTTGTGTTTCTAAATTTCATTGGAATGAAGGGAACTAATACTACAGTTACTTTGGTGCAGAGGTATTTGAACTTGATGCCTTGACCCATGATTTTCCTATTTTTCCACAGAATTTTGAGGTTAAAGATTATTGGGAAAGTTAATCTTACTCCTACTCGCGCGTGGTTTAATGAGAAGTACTTTTAACTCATACACGTTGTGTGCTTTAGTCTGCAGAATTTAATATGTACTCGAGAAATTCTGTATTGCTTTAAATCTTTATAGAATAATTTAAAACTAATTACTTGCTTCAAAATCTGACTTCTCAGGTAAGTACTTAAGACCACAATCCTCTGTCTTTAAGGTGGTCATGGTTGCCACTGCAGCTGAGAATCCTGGGCGGAGGAAACAAGAGATACTGCAATGAAGGATAACAGTAACGATACAAATTATTTTCTGAGTATTGTCTGAGGTCTTAATTTTGGCAAAAATCTAATGACCTTCTCAATCATAAATCTCAGAATGCTGAAGATGTTAACTATTAACGCATAAATGCCACAAAGCAAACGATAGATCACTTTCATTTCTCGGACTTGGCAGGACTCATGGGTTGATGCAACGTGTTAAAGCTGGTTTACTGAACTTTATTTTCTTCTGGACTTCAGTAACTAGAAGAAATTTATGTGCGTAATTTTGGATACTCTATCTTGATTTTTCTCTTTAAGTTAGAAACACAAGTACAAGGAATGATTGAATGGACACCTAAGTACCTGTTATCCAGAAATAACAAATACTAAGATTGTCTTTTTTACTTAAAGTGTGTGTGTGTTGTGTGTGTGTGTGTGTAGATATACCCAGACACGTAAGTAAGAGACAGTAGTGCACACAGGTTCCTACTTCCATGCTTATGTCTCATTTCCCTTTCTAAAGGCATGGATCGACATGTCCCCGGCTGTCTGAGAAAGGGTGCCCAGCCTCACCCCACGGTTGGTACTGATGATTTGGGAGAGCTGAGCATGACACTGCAAATTAATTCCGTGAATTAGAAGTGGTGTTTTAAGTGAGCTCTTGATTTGCTTCACACATTGCCTGATTGCTTAGCACATGCTTTGTGTTTCTAAATTTCATTGGAATGAAGGGAACTAATACTACAGTTACTTTGGTGCAGAGGTATTTGAACTTGATGCCTTGACCCATGATTTTCCTATTTTTCCACAGAATTTTGAGGTTAAAGATTATTGGGAAAGTTAATCTTACTCCTACTCGCGCGTGGTTTAATGAGAAGTACTTTTAACTCATACACGTTGTGTGCTTTAGTCTGCAGAATTTAATATGTACTCGAGAAATTCTGTATTGCTTTAAATCTTTATAGAATAATTTAAAACTAATTACTTGCTTCAAAATCTGACTTCTCAGGTAAGTACTTAAGACCACAATCCTCTGTCTTTAAGGTGGTCATGGTTGCCACTGCAGCTGAGAATCCTGGGCGGAGGAAACAAGAGATACTGCAATGAAGGATAACAGTAACGATACAAATTATTTTCTGAGTATTGTCTGAGGTCTTAATTTTGGCAAAAATCTAATGACCTTCTCAATCATAAATCTCAGAATGCTGAAGATGTTAACTATTAACGCATAAATGCCACAAAGCAAACGATAGATCACTTTCATTTCTCGGACTTGGCAGGACTCATGGGTTGATGCAACGTGTTAAAGCTGGTTTACTGAACTTTATTTTCTTCTGGACTTCAGTAACTAGAAGAAATTTATGTGCGTAATTTTGGATACTCTATCTTGATTTTTCTCTTTAAGTTAGAAACACAAGTACAAGGAATGATTGAATGGACACCTAAGTACCTGTTATCCAGAAATAACAAATACTAAGATTGTCTTTTTTACTTAAAGTGTGTGTGTGTCTGTGTGTGTGTGTGTGTAGATATACCCAGACACGTAAGTAAGAGACAGTAGTGCACACAGGTTCCTACTTCCATGCTTATGTCTCATTTCCCCTTTCTAAAGGCAGCCTGCTCTCATGGTTTTGGTGTGCACTATATATATGTGTGTGTGTATATTTATATATATATATATGCACACATGTAAACACACGTACACATACAGGTATACATTTTTAAAAATGTTTCTTTGGGTACATCAGGTGTTAGTTGTGGCCTGTGGGATCTTTCTTTGCAGCATGCTGACTCTCTAGTTGTGATGTGTGATGTGTGGCTCATTACTTATTAGGCGTGTGGGCTTAGTTGCTCTGTGGCATTTGAGATCTTAGTTCTCTGACCAAGAATTGAACCTGTGTCCTTTGCACTGCAAGGTGGATTCGTAACGACTGGACCATGAGGGATATCTCTAGTATGTATTTTTATATTTGTTCTTTTTATACTATTTATGTTTGCCTGAACAATTTACTAAATTTATGTGTATTCATCCCTTTTAAACATTTAAAATGCATTATAAATGGTTCTGCATGAGGTATTCTTTTACCAAGAGATAAATATACGTGTGTGAGGATTTCTCCAGAGTTGCCTTAGAACACAACTTGGAGAGTGTTGTGGGTGGGGTGTGTGTGTATGTGCATTTTTTAGGTAATGTCATACCATGCTCCACAGTGATCACTACAGTATTACCAGGCATTTCCTCGGAGTTACTGTGTCTCTGAACACGGTAGACCGTGTCTGGTGTAAATCTTTGCTGTTTTAATCTGAATTTTTGGCTTTTGTGTATTTGCAAACCCAAAGCAAACGATAGATCACTTTCATTTCTCGGACTTGGCAGGACTCATGGGTTGATGCAACGTGTTAAAGCTGGTTTACTGAACTTTATTTTCTTCTGGACTTCAGTAACTAGAAGAAATTTATGTGCGTAATTTTGGATACTCTATCTTGATTTTTCTCTTTAAGTTAGAAACACAAGTACAAGGAATGATTGAATGGACACCTAAGTACCTGTTATCCAGAAATAACAAATACTAAGATTGTCTTTTTTACTTAAAGTGTGTGTGTGTCTGTGTGTGTGTGTGTGTAGATATACCCAGACACGTAAGTAAGAGACAGTAGTGCACACAGGTTCCTACTTCCATGCTTATGTCTCATTTCCCCTTTCTAAAGGCAGCCTGCTCTCATGGTTTTGGTGTGCACTATATATATGTGTGTGTGTATATTTATATATATATATATGCACACATGTAAACACACGACACATACAGGTATACATTTTTAAAAATGTTTCTTTGGGTACATCAGGTGTTAGTTGTGGCCTGTGGGATCTTTCTTTGCAGCATGCTGACTCTCTAGTTGTGATGTGTGATGTGTGGCTCATTACTTATTAGGCGTGTGGGCTTAGTTGCTCTGTGGCATTTGAGATCTTAGTTCTCTGACCAAGAATTGAACCTGTGTCCTTTGCACTGCAAGGTGGATTCGTAACGACTGGACCATGAGGGATATCTCTAGTATGTATTTTTATATTTGTTCTTTTTATACTATTTATGTTTGCCTGAACAATTTACTAAATTTATGTGTATTCATCCCTTTTAAACATTTAAAATGCATTATAAATGGTTCTGCATGAGGTATTCTTTTACCAAGAGATAAATATACGTGTGTGAGGATTTCTCCAGAGTTGCCTTAGAACACAACTTGGAGAGTGTTGTGGGTGGGGTGTGTGTGTATGTGCATTTTTTAGGTAATGTCATACCATGCTCCACAGTGATCACTACAGTATTACCAGGCATTTCCTCGGAGTTACTGTGTCTCTGAACACGGTAGACCGTGTCTGGTGTAAATCTTTGCTGTTTTAATCTGAATTTTTGGCTTTTGTGTTTCTCTTTTTGTGACTTATTCTCTGTGCCTTTTTGTGGGGGTTGCTGGTTGTGGGAGATCTTTATGGAGTCTGTTTACTAAAACATACACTCTGTTAGTTTTATGTCTTATGAACAACTTTTCCTGTTGTGTGACTTGTCTCTGCCATTTGTGGAGGGAAATTTTAGATTTAAACATGGTCAGATTTGAGGGGAAGGTCTTAATGACGCTAAGGTAGGAAAGGCTTTAGCGGGTTAGGATGCACGATGCAGACGCCATCAAAGGAAAGATGACCAGTGTGAATGGATGTGGCTGTTTTTACTTTATTTTATTAAAATATTTTTTTGGCCACTTTTATTGGTCTTTCATTTATTTATTTTCATCCGTCTTTGTTCTTTGGCCTATGTGGGCCTCCCACTACAGTGGCCTCTCTCGTTGCAGAGCACTGGCTCTGAACGCACGCACTGTAGAGCGCTGGCTTGTAATTGGACTCACTGGTCCAGCCGCTCTGTGGCATGTGGGATCCTCCCATGCCAGGGATCGAACTGGCGCCCCTTGCAGTGCAAGGCAGACTCTTTACCGACTGGACCACCAGGGTAGCCCTTTTTACTTGATTTTAATTAAAATTTTTTTCTGGTCATGCTTCATGGCATGTGGGATCTTAGTTCTTCAAGAAGGGATCAAACCCAAACCCCTTGCAGTGGAAACATGGAGCCTTTTTTTTTTTTTAACTTTTAAAAAATTTTTACTGAGTTTTATTGTTCACAGACATGTACGTTCCCAGATCAGTTATATGCATATCCCTCCCCGCAGTCCCTCCACCTCCTGGCCGTGCACCCGCCCCTGCATGTACTGTCTTTTACCAAGAGATAAATATACGTGTGAGGATTTCTCCAGAGTTGCCTTAGAACACAACTTGGAGAGTGTTGTGGGTGGGGTGTGTGTGTATGTGCATTTTTTAGGTAATGTCATACCATGCTCCACAGTGATCACTACAGTATTACCAGGCATTTCCTCGGAGTTACTGTGTCTCTGAACACGGTAGACCGTGTCTGGTGTAAATCTTTGCTGTTTTAATCTGAATTTTTGGCTTTTGTGTTTCTCTTTTTGTGACTTATTCTCTGTGCCTTTTTGTGGGGGTTGCTGGTTGTGGGAGATCTTTATGGAGTCTGTTTACTAAAACATACACTCTGTTAGTTTTATGTCTTATGAACAACTTTTCCTGTTGTGTGACTTGTCTCTGCCATTTGTGGAGGGAAATTTTAGATTTAAACATGGTCAGATTTGAGGGGAATGTCTTAATGACGCTAAGGTAGGAAAGGCTTTAGCGGGTTAGGATGCACGATGCAGACGCCATCAAAGGAAAGATGACCAGTGTGAATGGATGTGGCTGTTTTTACTTTATTTTATTAAAATATTTTTTTGGCCACTTTTATTGGTCTTTCATTTATTTATTTTCATCCGTCTTTGTTCTTTGGCCTATGTGGGCCTCCCACTACAGTGGCCTCTCTCGTTGCAGAGCACTGGCTCTGAACGCACGCACTGTAGAGCGCTGGCTTGTAATTGGACTCACTGGTCCAGCCGCTCTGTGGCATGTGGGATCCTCCCATGCCAGGGATCGAACTGGCGCCCCTTGCAGTGCAAGGCAGACTCTTTACCGACTGGACCACCAGGGTAGCCCTTTTTACTTGATTTTAATTAAAATTTTTTTCTGGTCATGCTTCATGGCATGTGGGATCTTAGTTCTTCAAGAAGGGATCAAACCCAAACCCCTTGCAGTGGAAACATGGAGCCTTTTTTTTTTTTTAACTTTTAAAAAATTTTTACTGAGTTTTATTGTTCACAGACATGTACGTTCCCAGATCAGTTATATGCATATCCCTGGCCCCCTCCCCCCGCGCAGTCCCCCCCGTCCCACCCCTCCTGGCCGTCGCACCCGGCCCCTGCAGGATCGCCTATTCCCACAGCGCGATGGCAGTAGCTGTCTTTTTCACATATGATAGTACAGGTTTCCATGTTACTCCCTCTATGCCTCCCCCTCACTGTTCATACCCCATACTGTCCATATGTCTGTTCTCTATGTCTGTTTTTCCCATTGCTTCACTGCTTGTGTTATCATTACCCTCTTACTAGATTCCATGTATATGTGTTAGTATACCATACTTGTCTTTCTCTTTTTGACTTACTTCACTTTTTATGATAGGTTCTAGATCCATCCACTTCATTAGGGCTGATTCTTCTGCATTTCTTTTTACAGCTGAGAAGTACTCCATTGTATATTTATGTACCATAGTTTGTTTATCCATTCATTTGTTGGTGGACATCTATGTTGCTTCTGTGTTTTAGCTATTGTATGGAGAGCTGCAGTGAACATTGGGGTACAGGTGGAAAGCAAGGAGTCTTAATCATCAGACCACCAGGGAAGTCCCTAGTTGACTTTTTTTTTTTTTCCCTAGTTGACTCTTTTTTTAAAACTCTATTCTCCCACGTGAATTTTGTTGAATATATTGTTTAGTTCCATTACATACGTTCAGTTTCATTTAAAATTCTGTTTAGATTTTTTTAATTGAAATTTCAATTTATAGATTAAGAAGAATTGGCATCCTTAAAGTATTGAGAGTTTGTCAGAGAAGATGGTGAAAGTCTTTAGAGTGTTAGTTGCTTAGTCATGTCTGACTCTTTGTGATCCCATGGACTATAACTATGGAGCCCCTCTGCCCATGGGTCTTCCCAGGCAAGAATACTGGAGTCTGTTTCCTTCCCTGGGGAATCTTCTCAACCTAGGGATCAGACTCAGGTCTCCCTCATTGCTGGCAGATTCTTTACCATCTTAGTAGATTCTTTACCAACAAGGAAGCCTAAAGACCATGGTATCTGTCTCTTTATTCATAACTGTATCTTTTTGGAACATTTTGGAAGTGTCGTCCGGATGTTTGCCTTTGCCAGGTTCTCGCCTTAGTGTTGCCAGTGTTATCCGTTCGTGACTCCGCACCCCTGCCGCCTCCGCCCTCCCCTTCTCCCAGCCTCATCTCACGTCTTGCTGCTGAAACCTCCGGAGAGTGAGGGCCGGTGGACGTGGGGAAGAGAGGACGCCGTAATGTTTTCTCTCGTGTTCCCTCGGGAGAAAGTTGGAGCTTTAAATTCACTCACTCAGGAAACATTGTTTCATGTGGTGCCAGGCCTTGGACTTCTCTCATTTCCATTGACTATTTTCAGTTAAGTTACATGGTTTCACTTCACTTTGGCTAGTGTTGCCCAGCACGCCTGCTCTAACACAACCTGCCTTTTTCCCCAAAACCCTTAATCACTTGTAGCTGAGCCCTTGTCAACACTGAGTCCTGTAAAGCAATGGAGTGATGACCAAGTTCACATCTTGACTTGGGGTTGAGACCCCTTGGAACATAGAAGCAAACATAACCCTTCAGTAGATGGAGCCTGGGTTATCATCTCGAGATGTGGCTATTACCGTGTGCACCATTCTAGTCTAAGCTCACAGCTGTTCCATGTTTTCGTGTGCCCTTTTTGAGAGTTCCAATACTTTGACCACTTGATGTGAAGAGCTGACTCTATTCTCCCACGTGAATTTTGTTGAATATATTGTTTAGTTCCATTACATACGTTCAGTTTCATTTAAAATTCTGTTTAGATTTTTTTAATTGAAATTTCAATTTATAGATTAAGAAGAATTGGCATCCTTAAAGTATTGAGAGTTTGTCAGAGAAGATGGTGAAAGTCTTTAGAGTGTTAGTTGCTTAGTCATGTCTGACTCTTTGTGATCCCATGGACTATAACTATGGAGCCCCTCTGCCCATGGGTCTTCCCAGGCAAGAATACTGGAGTCTGTTTCCTTCCCTGGGGAATCTTCTCAACCTAGGGATCAGACTCAGGTCTCCCTCATTGCTGGCAGATTCTTTACCATCTTAGTAGATTCTTTACCAACAAGGAAGCCTAAAGACCATGGTATCTGTCTCTTTATTCATAACTGTATCTTTTTGGAACATTTTGGAAGTGTCGTCCGGATGTTTGCCTTTGCCAGGTTCTCGCCTTAGTGTTGCCAGTGTTATCCGTTCGTGACTCCGCACCCCTGCCGCCTCCGCCCTCCCCTTCTCCCAGCCTCATCTCACGTCTTGCTGCTGAAACCTCCGGAGAGTGAGGGCCGGTGGACGTGGGGAAGAGAGGACGCCGTAATGTTTTCTCTCGTGTTCCCTCGGGAGAAAGTTGGAGCTTTAAATTCACTCACTCAGGAAACATTGTTTCATGTGGTGCCAGGCCTTGGACTTCTCTCATTTCCATTGACTATTTTCAGTTAAGTTACATGGTTTCACTTCACTTTGGCTAGTGTTGCCCAGCACGCCTGCTCTAACACAACCTGCCTTTTTCCCCAAAACCCTTAATCACTTGTAGCTGAGCCCTTGTCAACACTGAGTCCTGTAAAGCAATGGAGTGATGACCAAGTTCACATCTTGACTTGGGGTTGAGACCCCTTGGAACATAGAAGCAAACATAACCCTTCAGTAGATGGAGCCTGGGTTATCATCTCGAGATGTGGCTATTACCGTTTGCACCATTTTATTCTAGGCTCTCAGCTGTTCCTTGTTTTCGTGTGCCCTTTTTTGGAGAGTTCCAATACTTTGACCACTTGATGTGAAGAGCTGACTCTGTGGAAAAGACTGTTCTGCTGGGAAAGATTGAGGGCAGGAGGAGAGGGGGGCGGCAGAGGATGGTTGGATGGTATCATTGACTCAGCGTGAGCAAACTCTGGGAGACGGTGAAGGACAGAGGGGCCTGGCGTGCTGCAGTCCATGGGGTCTCAGAGTTGGGCACGACGGAGCAGCTGATCGACAGTTGGAGAGCGAGCTTTCTGAATGCAGGGAGCGTGCCTTGTGATCCCCGTGTGATCCCTGTGTGAGCGCCCCGCACACAGTAGCTGCTGGTTACCCGCTTCGTGAGTGTGCTGATGAGGTCACCTCAGCCCTCTCCCTCTGCACACAAGCAGGGCTTTCACACACGCCTGCCGGGCGCGGTGAGCACACGCCGGGTCTCATCGCTGGAGCCTCAGCGTCCCAACGCTGCCTTCCCCTCCGGTGGGAACAGTGCGCGGTTAGTCCCTCATTCTGCCGCCTTTCCACTTACTCTTCAGTCTGGCGTGAATGGTGGAAAGGCTGTTGGGAAGCAGTTATTGAATCTTTTATTTTCAATCAACCTTATCTTGTTGTAGCCAATTTGATCTATGCATGGCCCTGTTTTATCAGAATTCATAGGGAGAACGTGTCTTCTGGTATTAAGACCAAGTGATACGAAGAAAACTGAAATTACAGTTAGCTGTCCTGTAGTCAGGCAACATGAAGTTTTAACATGTGTATTTTTAAATCTAAAAATTAGATATCGTATCGGTTCTCTCTGTGACATAGTAGTGCACACTAAATAATGATGCTTAAATCCTTGAAAAGAGTATTATGCGGGGGGGGTGTGTGTATACATATATATTGCACTCTGAGTAGAGAGAAATTATTTCATTATCAGGATCTGCTTCATCCTGGCCTTTGAGAGATTTGAATTCTCAATATAGTGTTTTATTTTTATTATTACAATAGGGCTCCTAATTTTTAAAGATATGTTTTGTGAGAGTCACATGGTTTCTCTTTGAAAAGTGCTGTGACCAGATTCAGAAATGTAAATATTCAGAATTGCCTGTTCCTTGTTTTCGTGTGCCCTTTTTTGGAGAGTTCCAATACTTTGACCACTTGATGTGAAGAGCTGACTCTGTGGAAAAGACTGTTCTGCTGGGAAAGATTGAGGGCAGGAGGAGAGGGGGGCGGCAGAGGATGGTTGGATGGTATCATTGACTCAGCGTGAGCAAACTCTGGGAGACGGTGAAGGACAGAGGGGCCTGGCGTGCTGCAGTCCATGGGGTCTCAGAGTTGGGCACGACGGAGCAGCTGATCGACAGTTGGAGAGCGAGCTTTCTGAATGCAGGGAGCGTGCCTTGTGATCCCCGTGTGATCCCTGTGTGAGCGCCCCGCACACAGTAGCTGCTGGTTACCCGCTTCGTGAGTGTGCTGATGAGGTCACCTCAGCCCTCTCCCTCTGCACACAAGCAGGGCTTTCACACACGCCTGCCGGCGCGGGTGAGCACACGCCGGGTCTCATCGCTGGAGCCTCAGCGTCCCAACGCTGCCTTCCCGTCCGGTGGGAACAGTGCGCGGTTAGTCCCTCATTCTGCCGCCTTTCCACTTACTCTTCAGTCTGGCGTGAATGGTGGAAAGGCTGTTGGGAAGCAGTTATTGAATCTTTTATTTTCAATCAACCTTATCTTGTTGTAGCCAATTTGATCTATGCATGGCCCTGTTTTATCAGAATTCATAGGGAGAACGTGTCTTCTGGTATTAAGACCAAGTGATACGAAGAAAACTGAAATTACAGTTAGCTGTCCTGTAGTCAGGCAACATGAAGTTTTAACATGTGTATTTTTAAATCTAAAAATTAGATATCGTATCGGTTCTCTCTGTGACATAGTAGTGCACACTAAATAATGATGCTTAAATCCTTGAAAAGAGTATTATGCGGGGGGGGTGTGTGTATACATATATATTGCACTCTGAGTAGAGAGAAATTATTTCATTATCAGGATCTGCTTCATCCTGGCCTTTGAGAGATTTGAATTCTCAATATAGTGTTTTATTTTTATTATTACAATAGGGCTCCTAATTTTTAAAGATATGTTTTGTGAGAGTCACATGGTTTCTCTTTGAAAAAGTGCTGTGACCAGATTCAGAAATGTAAATATTCAGAATTGCCTGTTTTGTTTCTGTTCATTCAGAGAAGTTTTTTCCTAACAAGTTGACTTAAAAAAAGGTAAAGGTTCCCTGTGGGAAAATCTGAAGCATGTTCGTAGAAGAGTAGGTGGCTCCCTCCGGCCTGCCGTCAAGCTGCCTGCTGACTTAGGGCCTTGCGGCACCTGTGACCTCAGCTGAGCCTCCACCCCGCTGTGCTTGGAGTATCATGAAGCGCATCCTCGACTGTATAGTGTTTTTTCTGAATGTTCCAGTGTGTATTTCTAAATAATAAGAACTTCTAAAAACATGAGCATGTGTGAAGACATGGAGAAGGCCATGGTTTCTGTCTTCTGTTACTCGATTGCCTTATTTCCGGGGACGACAAGTGTTTCCCTTAGACTACCTGGAGTTGTACTTGCAAATCTTCTTTTTCGGCAGGTGATGATTGTGTCTTCTACAGTTCCCTTCCAGATTTACGGAATGTGACTTGGCTTTAAAAGGCATGGCTGTTGGGTTCCATTATTAATTGGCTTAGTTTGTGTAGCGGCCTTTTACCTCGTACTGCTTGTTCGACTGTTTGCCCAGATGGTAACTGGCCTCTAATTGCAGGGAAGGATCACGGACAGAAAAGTCGAGTCATAACGTGGGGCTAAATGACTGAAGAGCCAGTCTTACTTCGGTGAAGCTGTTACTAGACAGTTGTGTCTCATCTCCAGCCTCCCCAGCTGTCATTTCTTCCGAGCCTCTGTCGCCGTGCCCTCAGGACCTCCGGGGAGCGAATACATACATGTAGCGAATACCTGCGTGCCTATGGAGGCGGCATAGCTGTTCCTTTATGAATTTACTTACTGGGGTCTAGTTGCTCTGTACCGTTGTGTTGGTTTCTGCTGAACGTGGAGTGAATCAGCTGTAAGTGTACGTTATCTCCTCCCTCTTGGACCTCCTCCACTCCGTCCCACCTGGGGTCACCCCAGAGCCCGAGCTGAGCTGAACCCCGTCAGGGCTCCTAATTTTTAAAGATATGTTTTGTGAGAGTCACATGGTTTCTCTTTGAAAAGTGCTGTGACCAGATTCAGAAATGTAAATATTCAGAATTGCCTGTTTTGTTTCTGTTCATTCAGAGAAGTTTTTTCCTAACAAGTTGACTTAAAAAAAGGTAAAGGTTCCCTGTGGGAAAATCTGAAGCATGTTCGTAGAAGAGTAGGTGGCTCCCTCCGGCCTGCCGTCAAGCTGCCTGCTGACTTAGGGCCTTGCGGCACCTGTGACCTCAGCTGAGCCTCCACCCCGCTGTGCTTGGAGTATCATGAAGCGCATCCTCGACTGTATAGTGTTTTTTCTGAATGTTCCAGTGTGTATTTCTAAATAATAAGAACTTCTAAAAACATGAGCATGTGTGAAGACATGGAGAAGGCCATGGTTTCTGTCTTCTGTTACTCGATTGCCTTATTTCCGGGGACGACAAGTGTTTCCCTTAGACTACCTGGAGTTGTACTTGCAAATCTTCTTTTTCGGCAGGTGATGATTGTGTCTTCTACAGTTCCCTTCCAGATTTACGGAATGTGACTTGGCTTTAAAAGGCATGGCTGTTGGGTTCCATTATTAATTGGCTTAGTTTGTGTAGCGGCCTTTTACCTCGTACTGCTTGTTCGACTGTTTGCCCAGATGGTAACTGGCCTCTAATTGCAGGGAAGGATCACGGACAGAAAAGTCGAGTCATAACGTGGGGCTAAATGACTGAAGAGCCAGTCTTACTTCGGTGAAGCTGTTACTAGACAGTTGTGTCTCATCTCCAGCCTCCCCAGCTGTCATTTCTTCCGAGCCTCTGTCGCCGTGCCCTCAGGACCTCCGGGGAGCGAATACATACATGTAGCGAATACCTGCGTGCCTATGGAGGCGGCATAGCTGTTCCTTTATGAATTTACTTACTGGGGTCTAGTTGCTCTGTACCGTTGTGTTGGTTTCTGCTGAACGTGGAGTGAATCAGCTGTAAGTGTACGTTATCTCCTCCCTCTTGGACCTCCTCCACTCCGTCCCGCCCACCTGGGGTCACCCCAGAGCCCCGAGCTGAGCTGAACCCCGTACGGCAGGTTCCTGCCGGCCCTCTGTTGTGCACATGGTGGTTGGTGTATTTATGTCAGTGACGTGTCTGTCTGTTACACTTTACTGGTGTTAATAGAGTTTCTTAGATACTCCATGACCAGCCTGAAGACATTTCTCTTCACATTTCTAAATTCTCATCTGGGTGTCAGATGCTTGAATGAGTCATTGAAGGTGAAATGCTAGTTGGAAAACCATCTGATTACCTTCTAGGATTAGTATATCATAATTTTATTCCAGTTTCCTTGTGAAGGTGACTCTGCTCTCTTTATTTCGACGTTGTCTTGTTCACATGTGTAATGTATCAGTTCTCTGTCTTTCTCTTTTAGACTTTTACTGGTTGGTGGATGTGAGACGGCCGAGGTGGGCGTATCACAGGCTGCGAGCTGTGGGCTCTCTGCTTGGAGAGTTCTTTCGGGATCACCGTATTATAAGCCCGTTACTCACGGTGGAGACAGGGTCACTGCGGTAAGTCTTGTGTGTGGTATTTCTCTCTCTTCATCTAGACTAGACCTTCTCTAAAGGCCTTGGATGAGCCCTTTGTTTCTTTCTCCATATATCTTACATCTGCTTAAATGAGAAAAATGATTAATACAAGGGTAATGTTAGGACTTACTTCAGTTTACCTGGTCACCCAGCTGAAAGTGGCAGAACAAGGGTACAGAATCCAGCAGGAAGGAGTTCCCTGTTCAAGTCCTGAACTGCCTTGGCTCTTCCCTTTTGTTCCACATTGCTCAGGAGTGTTGGTCCAGCTGTTTGTTTATTCATTCTGTTCTTGAGCTTCTGGTTTCTGTCGGGCACTCCTTTATGCTGTCGTGTGGCAGTATAGGCCAGGCTCTGCTTTGATAATAAAGCATCCACATAAACAAGCAGATGAAAAGTCCTGACACTGCTGTGACGTGTCTGTGGAAGCCTGTCCCTTATTCGTGGTGGAGCCTGCTCTTGCGATCACGACCCCCTGCGGCTTGTTCGCGGGACGCTGAAAGGGTCTGCGGGGCCTGGGGCTCTTGAGGGCCCGGCGTCTGGCCGGTGGGCTTCGCCAGGGGAGGAGAGGCCTGGAGGGGACATCTGGCTCTCGCACCAGAGCCAGCCTTCTGCTCACAGGCGGTTCCCTCGAGCTCGTCTCGTAGCTCCTCCTTCCTTCAGGGGGCCCGGGAAGCAGTTCTCTGTGTCCGGAAAGGTGAGAAAAACTCAATCCTACTGACTATTAATGGCTTTTATTCTCTTGGCCACTCTGCGACAGCATGAATATATATCTTTTTTTTTTATAAACTGTATGATCATAGTTAAGTACCCTGTGCTTAGCATGTTGTCTGATATGTGGGTGGCACTCATATTTTTCTAGTGAGAGGAGAAACCAAGAGATTAGAGTGAACCACGACTTAAATGGTGGTTATTCTTAAGTATTTGTTCCATTAATCCTGTCTCAAAATGAATGTATTTGTCCCATAGTTCAGTCTCAAAATAATCTCAGAACTGTCCTATAAAACAATGGGTAAACGTCTTGCTGTTGAAGAGGAGCCAGTGAAGTACTTTTGAAGAGAAATCTTTAGCGATCCTAGTAGGCTTCCGTTAATTTTTTTTCTTTAGTTTTTAGCATCTGCTAAAATACATGTTGGTGAATTTAGCCTAACAAAGTAGTAGTTTTTTTTTTTGTTTTTTTTTAAAGTTAGGTCAACTTACTTGTTCAATATGGAACCAGACCTTAAGGCAGTTGATGTTTTTTTTTTTTTAAAGATTTATTTATTTATTTATTTATCTTTGGGTGGGGGTCGGGTTGGGGAGGGAGGGGAGCAGGCGGGCCACTTCTATTGGTCTTTCGCTTCTCTCTGTTCATCCGTCTTTGTTCTTTGGCTCCTGTGGGCCTCCCATCGCGGTGGCGTCTGTCGTCGCAGAGCACCGGCTCTGGGCGCATGTGCTCCAGCGCTCCGGCTCGGTAATTGGACACATCAGTCCAGCCGCTCCGCGGCACGTGGGATCTTCCCAGGCCAGGGCTCAAACCGGCACTCCTTGCACTGCAAGGCGGTGTCCTTACCCACTGGACCACCAGGGGAAGCCCAAGCAGTTGATGTTTGTAGATCAGTTCTTACACTACTGTGCCTTGTGCGTTTTCTTTTATTCACGATCCTCCTCCTCACTCTGGCCCCCATTCACTCTCTCTGAAGGATCTAGTGGAGCGTCCTGTTCGAGTAGTATTAGCCACCTTTCTTAAATAAGGAGCCCAGGTCCCTGGGAGATCTTAACAACGTAACCTGGGGCAGGAGGGATGGATCCAGGTCTTGTAATTCCCCCTTAGCACTTGGCTCGCTCCCCATGTGAAATTACATCCGTCTCATTGTCACCTTAAATTTATGCTGTGATGATTATCTCATCATGTATTTAACAAAAAATGAGGTAGCAGTTGAATGTCTTATTTCACGTTTTTAATAATTCAGTTGCGTTCCTCCCTCTGATTTCACACGTGGCTTGTTTTATATGTGAGTTGTATCAGGGCAGATCCAGAAAAGAGCTTGAACAATTTTTTTTTTATTTTAAGACCACTTTTTTTTTTTTGGCCACTACTATTAGTCTTTCATTTATTTGTTTTCATTTATCTTTTGTTCTTTGGCCTGTGTGGGCCTCCCATCGCAGTGGCCTTGCTTGTTGCAGAGCACCAGCTCTGGGCTCATGCACTCCAGAGTTCCAGCTCAGTAGTTGGACGCATCGGTCCAGCCGCTCTGCAGCACGTGGAATCTTCCCAGGCCAGGGATCGAATCGGTGCCCCGTGCACTGCAAGGCGGTGTCCTTACCCACCAGACCACCAGGGAAGCCCAAGCTTTAACAATTTTATTGCTCAACTCCTAAGTGTGATGTCTGCAGATATATTTTTTTAAGGTTCTTTGTTGAATTTGTTACAATATTGCTTCTGTTTTATGATTTTGGTTTCTGGCTGTGAGGCATGTGGACCCTTAGTCCCCCGGCCAGGGATTGAACCCCCTGCATCAAAAGGTGAAGTCCCAACCACTGGGCCACCAGGGAACTGCCTGCACCTTATTTTATTGTTTACTTTGATTAGATGTGCCATGAGGCTTTCAGGATCTTAATTCCCCAACTAGGCACTGAATCCAGGCCAAGGCCATGAAAGCGCTGAGTTCTAATCACTGGACCACCAGAGGTGTCCCTGCAGCTTATTTTTAAATGGTCCAGTCAAAACATAATTTTTTAAAAAAGTACACATATGCACAAAGAATATGCAATTGTGGCTAAATTTTACTTGGTGAACGGTATGCTGCTATTTCATTGTGTAATCATTTCAACTTTCCAGTAACTGAAATCTGTCAGATACTAAACGTTGAGGGGGAAGAAAGGCGTAGGTGACTGAGGGGGCTGTTAGGTGAGAAAAGCTGGCAAACTGTGAAGGGCCGTCTCAGCATGGTGTCCTCGAGGCTATTGGTGATGCCGGTCTGGCACAGGGGCAGCATGGAGAACTGTCGCGTACAATGAGGCCTTTCTTCACTGGGGCGTCCTTGAATTCTCTGTGCTTTGCCTGGGCTCCTCACGGAAGCACTGGAGGCTGCTCTGCTGTGCAGGGCCCTCCCCTCTCTGGCCTGAGACTTCAGTATTGGAATCTCGTAGAAGAAAACGGCTTGTGCATGGACTGAATAAGTGGGGGGAAATATTGAATTGCAAATTGAATGCTCCACTGTACGATAGACTTCTTGAAATGCTACGAGTGTATTTTAATTACGTTAGCGCCTTTAAATGCGTCCTGCAGCTAAGCCCGCAATCATTCTTCGTCGCCTTCCCTTACCTCAAAGTAATTGGAAGCAATCGGATTAGTTCCTCTTGTCAGCTGGCAGATATTGTTCCCATCGAACCCCTTGTTGTTTGTTTAAGGCTGCTGTTGTGCTGGATGGCTATTGACCGAAAAATGCTGCTGACGCGTATATTCTCCTCTCTCTCACAAGGCTGCTAGGTTGTGAAAGAGGCTATACAACTGCAATATATGCTTTGACCAACGTTTCCAAATTAATGGTGGTGTCATCTGTGTGAGTTGTATTTGTTCATTTGTTCAACGTTGGCTCACTGCTGCAGGTAGCAGAACCTAAAGGTAGCAGCCCTCGAGGGGTTCGCTGCACTGGAGAATACCGGTGTGTCCGCTGCTAAAGGCTGGCAGCTGCAGCCGACTCCAGAGGAGTCCAGACGCGGGGGAGGGAAGTGAGGAGCCTGGGCCCAGGAGTCCGAAGGCTGGTGTTGGATCCCAGCTCAGCACTGAACCGCTGCTGTCTTACAGCTCTCATCAGGATCAAGTGAGCTGAGAAACAATAATGTGTTCTGCCATGCCAATGGCTTTTATCTATTTGTATTTTTAAGGTGGAAGCTTTGGAAAAATGTATAAGTCAGTTCTGTATCTTTCCTCTTGTTATCACAGATGAGCTGCGCTTGGACCAACCAGGGCCAGCTCTTCTGTGCACTAGATCTCACTCATACTCTTGCTTTCTGAAGGATATTTTTCCAACTCACGAACCTTGCTGCCAGTTAGGTTTATCAGCAAACAGTGTGCATTCATTTTTTTCTGCTGTAAAACCTTTTTACTTTTAGGGGACGTAGGCCTACTAAATCCTGCTACCAGCCCTTTTCTTTTCTTTACTTCAGTATATTCAAGAATTTTCTACTCTTGATCAGTTTCCTCTTTTTCTATTCTCTTGATGGAGGGCTTTACCGCCATCATTGTAGTGAAACTGTCTTATTGATGTTGTTCATACCTTCTAATGTTTTACCAGTTTTTCAGTTTTTTAATGCTTACTAATTGCTTATATAAAAATCAGTTTATTTTCTCCTTCCCCTCTCCTTTCTTCTTTTGTCTAGTTGTTTCGGTTTTGTCAAAACACATACAGTATTTATACATTAGTTTCAGCCTTCATCTTCACGTTTTTTTAGTTAGGAGGGTGTGTTTCTACATTTTGAAATGCCTGCTGTCTCTTTGGGGCTTTCCCAGTCACCTCTCAGCTGGATGAAATTATCCTTTGGAAGATGTTTTGAGATGGGCTCGTAGATGAAGAGTTCCTTAGGTTCTTGTGTTTGGAATTGTTTTCATAGCTTGGATATTTGAAGGCAAACTTCTCTGGATATAAAATCTTTGGCTTACCCATTCTTTCATTGAAATAAAAAAGTACTACTCTATTGTTTCTGTTTTGGGTGTGGAATTTGAAAAGTTGATGTGAGTCAGATTATCTAAGGAAGTGAGGGGCCTGGGAGAATACCGTGTGTCCGCTGCTAAGGGGAGCTGCAGCCGACTCCAGAGGAGTCCAGAGCGGGAGGGAAGTGAGGAGCCTGGGCCCAGGAGTCCGAAGGCTGGTGTTGGATCCCAGCTCAGCACTGAACCGCTGCTGTCTTACAGCTCTCATCAGGATCAAGTGAGCTGAGAAACAATAATGTGTTCTGCCATGCCAATGGCTTTTATCTATTTGTATTTTTAAGGTGGAAGCTTTGGAAAAATGTATAAGTCAGTTCTGTATCTTTCCTCTTGTTATCACAGATGAGCTGCGCTTGGACCAACCAGGGCCAGCTCTTCTGTGCACTAGATCTCACTCATACTCTTGCTTTCTGAAGGATATTTTTCCAACTCACGAACCTTGCTGCCAGTTAGGTTTATCAGCAAACAGTGTGCATTCATTTTTTTCTGCTGAAAAACCCTTTTTTACTTTTAGGGGACGTAGGCCTACTAAATCCTGCTACCAGCCCTTTTCTTTTCTTTACTTCAGTATATTCAAGAATTTTCTACTCTTGATCAGTTTCCTCTTTTTCTATTCTCTTGATGGAGGGCTTTACCGCCATCATTGTAGTGAAACTGTCTTATTGATGTTGTTCATACCTTCTAATGTTTTACCAGTTTTTCAGTTTTTTAATGCTTACTAATTGCTTATATAAAAATCAGTTTATTTTCTCCTTCCCCTCTCCTTTCTTCTTTTGTCTAGTTGTTTCGGTTTTGTCAAAACACATACAGTATTTATACATTAGTTTCAGCCTTCATCTTCACGTTTTTTTAGTTAGGAGGGTGTGTTTCTACATTTTGAAATGCCTGCTGTCTCTTTGGGGCTTTCCCAGTCACCTCTCAGCTGGATGAAATTATCCTTTGGAAGATGTTTTGAGATGGGCTCGTAGATGAAGAGTTCCTTAGGTTCTTGTGTTTGGAATTGTTTTTCATAGCTTGGATATTTGAAGGCAAACTTCTCTGGATATAAAATCTTTGGCTTACCCATTCTTTCATTGAAATAAAAAAGTACTACTCTATTGTTTCTGTTTTGGGTGTGGAATTTGAAAAGTTGATGTGAGTCAGATTATCTTCCCTTTGTGTATTATTTAGGCATTTTGTTGGGAGGCTTTGAAAATTTTCTTTATCTTTGGAATCTAATTGCCTTCTTGGACTACTTCTTGGAGTTGATTTTTCTGGGTTAATTTTTGCAGGTATGTGTTCATGTTTTCAGTGTATAGATGAGATCTGTTTTCATTCCTTGAAAGTTTCCTTGGACTGTAACTTTTGGCAGTGGTTTTAGATGGACCTTAGACCTCTTTGCTAGCTTGTCTGATGTGTCCTCTGGGACCCTGCAGTATTTTTTCATTTTGCTTTAGCTCACCGCTAAGCTTGGTGGTGGGCCTGGGTCCGGGTGGGAGGCGATGGTGGGGGTTGACCAGGACGGTGGAGATGACACACCGAGATTGGGTGGTTTTCCTTTTTTACTTAGAGTGGTTTTGAAGTTTGGGTTCTTTATCTTCATGTTAAACTGAGAGTGTGGTTCTCATGGAGATTTATTTTTCCCTTCTTGTATTTTCTTGCTTTGAGGGAAATGTGGAGGGAGGCCATCAGTAATGTCTTCAGCTACTCAGAAGTTCTGGCAGGAACATTTTTAACCTCAGCTCAAGCAGCATGCCTCCTTATTGGCCTTTTTCTTTTAAATTTAGGTGAACCTCATATACTACAAATTTGACCACTGACTAGTTTAAAGTGTGTGGTACACAGTCGATGCTGTCAGCCCTCACCGCTGAAGGCGTTTCATCCCCAAAGGGAGATCTCAAACCCCTTCTGTTTCCCCTCTTCCCCGCTCCGGCTGCAGTATTTATCTTAGTTTTTTTTAGTTAGGGAGGGTGTGTTTCTACATTTTGAAATGCCTGCTGTCTCTTTGGGGCTTTCCCAGTCACCTCTCAGCTGGATGAAATTATCCTTTGGAAGATGTTTTGAGATGGGCTCGTAGATGAAGAGTTCCTTAGGTTCTTGTGTTTGGAATTGTTTTCATAGCTTGGATATTTGAAGGCAAACTTCTCTGGATATAAAATCTTTGGCTTACCCATTCTTTCATTGAAATAAAAAAGTACTACTCTATTGTTTCTGTTTTGGGTGTGGAATTTGAAAAGTTGATGTGAGTCAGATTATCTTCCCTTTGTGTATTATTTAGGCATTTTGTTGGGAGGCTTTGAAAATTTTCTTTATCTTTGGAATCTAATTGCCTTCTTGGACTACTTCTTGGAGTTGATTTTTCTGGGTTAATTTTTGCAGGTATGTGTTCATGTTTTCAGTGTATAGATGAGATCTGTTTTCATTCCTTGAAAGTTTCCTTGGACTGTAACTTTTGGCAGTGGTTTTAGATGGACCTTAGACCTCTTTGCTAGCTTGTCTGATGTGTCCTCTGGGACCCTGCAGTATTTTTTCATTTTGCTTTAGCTCACCGCTAAGCTTGGTGGTGGGCCTGGGTCCGGGTGGGAGGCGATGGTGGGGGTTGACCAGGACGGTGGAGATGACACACCGAGATTGGGTGGTTTTCCTTTTTTACTTAGAGTGGTTTTGAAGTTTGGGTTCTTTATCTTCATGTTAAACTGAGAGTGTGGTTCTCATGGAGATTTATTTTTCCCTTCTTGTATTTTCTTGCTTTGAGGGGAAATGTGGAGGGAGGCCATCAGTAATGTCTTCAGCTACTCAGAAGTTCTGGCAGGAACATTTTTAACCTCAGCTCAAGCAGCATGCCTCCTTATTGGCCTTTTTCTTTTAAATTTAGGTGAACCTCATATACTACAAATTTGACCACTGACTAGTTTAAAGTGTGTGGTACACAGTCGATGCTGTCAGCCCTCACCGCTGAAGGCGTTTCATCCCCAAAGGGAGATCTCAAACCCCTTCTGTTTCCCCTCTTCCCCGCTCCGGCTGTCAGCCGTCTGTCTTCTGTTTTCTGTTTCCATGGGCTTACCTACTCTGAGCATTCCATACAAATGGAATCATACAATACGAGACTTTCTATCTGACTTCTTTCATTTAGCGACATATTTTTGAGGTCCATCCAAATTGTGGAATGCGTCAGTACTACATCCCTTTTTACGACTGAATGGTAATCTGTTATATGGACATACTGCATTGTATTTATCCATTCTTTAGTTAGTAGACATTTGAGTTGTTTGTACGATTTGACTGTTATGAATAGGATTACTGTGAACATGTGTGGTAAGTGTTGGAGCACTTGTTTTCAGTCCTTTGGGGCATGTGTTTTGGGTGGAATTGTTGGGTAGATGCTAATCCTGCTTAACTTTTTGAGCTGCCACACTGGGGTCCACAGTGACTGCGCCCTTTTATATGCCCACCAGCGATGGGCTGGTGCTTCAGATACTCTGCGGCTTCAACTGTACTTACTCACCATTTCTAAAATATTGTACATACTCTCCCTCTTCTGTAAGTATGTTTCTTAAATTTATAGATGAAATAGTCTTGTGTTATTACAAATACTTGTTTCTAAATTTTTTTCTGGTATTTTCAAGATATGAACAATTTCTGCATGAATAAAATTTCTGTTGGGAGCATTAATCTTTTCCATAGTGATTCTAGGATAAGGTGATAACCTGGGACAGTCTTATTTGAGAAGAGCCACTCATTAGATTCTAATTGGCGAGATTGTATTAGACTTATGTATATATTTAAAAAAATATTTGATTATGGCTATATTTTATAAGATTTGTCAGTCAGTGGATTTTTTTCACAAACAAAACCAAAATCTCACCAAGATTTCTGACACTTAAGATTTTCTTAGCCATTTCTTAAAATACTGGATATGCTATTGTTTAAATATGCAATGAAAGGACTCTCTACAATTAGGATGTGTTCTGTTATCTTTAATTGTGTGATGTCTGTCCATTTTGTAGGTACCAAAGGACTTTTAAGTCGCCAGGGCAAGAATCATACAGATATTTTGAGATCCCAAACCCTTCTGTTTCCCTCTTCCCGCTCCGGCTGTCATCCGTCTGTCTTCTGTGTTCGGTTGCCATGGGCTTACCTACTCTGAGCATTCCATACAAATGGAATCATACAAGACGAGACTTTCTATCTGACTTCTTTCATTTAGCGACATATTTTTGAGGTCCATCCAAATTGTGGAATGCGTCAGTACTACATCCCTTTTTACGACTGAATGGTAATCTGTTATATGGACATACTGCATTGTATTTATCCATTCTTTAGTTAGTAGACATTTGAGTTGTTTGTACGATTTGACTGTTATGAATAGGATTACTGTGAACATGTGTGGTAAGTGTTGGAGCACTTGTTTTCAGTCCTTTGGGGCATGTGTTTTGGGTGGAATTGTTGGGTAGATGCTAATCCTGCTTAACTTTTTGAGCTGCCACACTGGGGTCCACAGTGACTGCGCCCTTTTATATGCCCACCAGCGATGGGCTGGTGCTTCAGATACTCTGCGGCTTCAACTGTACTTACTCACCATTTCTAAAATATTGTACATACTCTCCCTCTTCTGTAAGTATGTTTCTTAAATTTATAGATGAAATAGTCTTGTGTTATTACAAATACTTGTTTCTAAATTTTTTTCTGGTATTTTTCAAGATATGAACAATTTCTGCATGAATAAAATTTCTGTTGGGAGCATTAATCTTTTCCATAGTGATTCTAGGATAAGGTGATAACCTGGGACAGTCTTATTTGAGAAGAGCCACTCATTAGATTCTAATTGGCGTAGATTGTATTAGACTTATGTATATATTTAAAAAAATATTTGATTATGGCTATATTTTATAAGATTTGTCAGTCAGTGGATTTTTTTCACAAACAAAACCAAAATCTCACCAAGATTTCTGACACTTAAGATTTTCTTAGCCATTTCTTAAAATACTGGATATGCTATTGTTTTAATATGCAATGAAAGGACTCTCTACAATTAGGATGTGTTCTGTTATCTTTAATTGTGTGATGTCTGTCCATTTTGTAGGTACCAAAGACACTGGACTTATTAAGGATGTTGAGTGGCAAGTTTTACAGTCGCCAGGGGCAAGAACAGGTAATGCAGATCAGCCTCATCTTGCAAAACATTTTCACCAGAGTCCATTTAAGGATGAAGTTGAATGAACCTTGAACATTATAGATTTTCACCGGAATTTGCTCTTAATTATACACTGTGTGGGTTGTATGCAGTAATAAGAATTTATGGAGCTGCTTGTTCAAGATTTGTATATTTCACTATGTGTATCATTCTCATCTCAGTAAGGAAAATTTAAAAGAGAATGAACCTAGTCTTCTTGGGTCTGGGGCTATAGCCCAAAGAGGTCTTCTGGAAGCATTATATACCTTTGCAGTTTCTTATTTTATCTTACTTGTGAATTTTGTATCCTTGTCCATAACATTTGCTTTTTACGTGTTGATTTTAAAACAAAAAGATTTCTTCTTTTGTATGCTTATTATACTTTTCCAGTTTGCCTTCTCTTTAGCCATTTCATGGCGTTTGTCTTTCTTTATCTTGCGGCTCAGATGGTAAAGAATCAGCCTGCAATGCAGGAGACATGGGTTTGATCCCTGGGTCGGAAAGATCCCCTGGAGAAGGAAATGGCCACCCACTCCGGTTTTCTTGCCTGAGAATTTCATGGACAGAGGAGCCGGTTGGGCTGTAGTCTGTGGGATTGGGAAGGGTTGCACACACTGAGAGACTGACACTTTAACACTTGCAGATGAAGGACCACATACAGGAGCAAAGGCCTCGGCCTCTCTTGTACGTTATTTTCTAATTTATAGTGTTGCCTCTGTCAGTATTTCTGTTGCTGTGTTAGTACGCTAGAGTGTTTGTTCTTGGGGTCAGACTTCTAAACTGCAGCAGGCAGCACTGTCTGTTGAACTCCTTGGAAGGCAGAGATTTGGGTTTGGGGAACCTGCCGTGAACAGAACAGAGTATAACACCGTGCCTGGCGTACCCCATGCCTCCCTGCCTGTGTACTGCTCAATACGTGTTGAGTGTCAGAAGAGTAGTGCTTAACAGAGTTACCTTTTATTGAGTGGAGTTTTTGTTTTTTTCTTTAAAGGAATGTAGTAGCTTAGAACATTGTGAATTTGTGCACTAGAATTCAGTCCTTCATTATGGTTGATACATTTGAAAGATATAATGAAATTGGAAATCACTCATTTTAAATTATTCTGTATTGATGATAAGCAGTTGAAGAAATTGAGGCAATTTAATCTCAGTACAAAAATATGATATTTAATAGTTAAAAAAAATCTCTCTTGAAATGGACAAAGTTTTATTGCGATGTTTGAGAGAAGACACAGTTCCTACTCCAAATATTGCTGCCAGGAGTAGAAGGCTTTAATTAGTATTTTTCATCATCTCATTGTAAGGAAAATTTAAAGAGAATGAACCTAGTCTTCTTGGGTCTGGGGCTATAGCCCAAAGAGGTCTTCTGGAAGCATTATATACCTTTGCAGTTTCTTATTTTATCTTACTTGTGAATTTTGTATCCTTGTCCATAACATTTGCTTTTTACGTGTTGATTTTAAAACAAAAAGATTTCTTCTTTTGTATGCTTATTATACTTTTCCAGTTTGCCTTCTCTTTAGCCATTTCATGGCGTTTGTCTTTCTTTATCTTGCGGCTCAGATGGTAAAGAATCAGCCTGCAATGCAGGAGACATGGGTTTGATCCCTGGGTCGGAAAGATCCCCTGGAGAAGGAAATGGCCACCCACTCCGGTTTTCTTGCCTGAGAATTTCATGGACAGAGGAGCCGGTTGGGCTGTAGTCTGTGGGATTGGGAAGGGTTGCACACACTGAGAGACTGACACTTTAACACTTGCAGATGAAGGACCACATACAGGAGCAAAGGCCTCGGCCTCTCTTGTACGTTATTTTCTAATTTATAGTGTTGCCTCTGTCAGTATTTCTGTTGCTGTGTTAGTACGCTAGAGTGTTTGTTCTTGGGGTCAGACTTCTAAACTGCAGCAGGCAGCACTGTCTGTTGAACTCCTTGGAAGGCAGAGATTTGGGTTTGGGGAACCTGCCGTGAACAGAACAGAGTATAACACCGTGCCTGGCGTACCCCATGCCTCCCTGCCTGTGTACTGCTCAATACGTGTTGAGTGTCAGAAGAGTAGTGCTTAACAGAGTTACCTTTTATTGAGTGGAGTTTTTTTTTTTCTTTAAAGGAATGTAGTAGCTTAGAACATTGTGAATTTGTGCACTAGAATTCAGTCCTTCATTATGGTTGATACATTTGAAAGATATAATGAAATTGGAAATCACTCATTTTAAATTATTCTGTATTGATGATAAGCAGTTGAAGAAATTGAGGCAATTTAATCTCAGTACAAAAATATGATATTTAATAGTTAAAAAAAATCTCTCTTGAAATGGACAAAGTTTTATTGCGATGTTTGAGAGAAGACACAGTTCCTACTCCAAATATTGCTGCCAGGAGTAGAAGGCTTTAATTAGTATTTTTAATTAACATAGAATCAAATGGACATTTGAGCTAGTGGTTTAATATAAATGAGTTGTAGAAGTTAAACTAGTGATCACATTATTAATTTCAGTATTCTTCTGTTTGTATCACATTGCTGCACAAAGACTCCATGAAGAGGAAAATATCTCTGTAAAGTTTTAGGAAGGGATTTGAGATAGAGAGGTAAATAGGATTGACAGTGAAGTTAATTAAAAGGGCCATAAATGAATTATTAATGTAAGAAGACAGTTTACTGTGCAAAAATGTCGTTGTAAATCCTCTTCCCGTGCTGTCTACCCGGTGACACTACCTTACCAAGTCAGAAGCTTGCCAGGTCGCCTTTGGTGAAGTCAAAACCTCATGGACTAAACTGAAGCAGGTGATAAGTGGTTGTCGCGGTTTCCTTTTTTCACCTTTTCTTCAGAGATCAATGACAAATGAGATGGGAAGATGATTAAATTGGTTTGGTGTAGGTGCATAAACATTGTGAAAAGATTTTTCCCCCATTGAGTTAATGACTGCATGCATCACCTCCCGTATTTCCTTTTTGTGTCTATGTTACAACATTTAAATCCTGCCCTCAACAATTTCAGTTACATAGTCCAGTATTATTACCTGCAATTACCAGTATTATACATTAGGTCTTTAAACCTCATTCATCTTATAACTGAAAATTTGTACCATTTCACCAAACCTGTCTCTGATTTTCCAGTTCCTTGTCACTGGGAGGTAATGTTCTACTCACTGTTGTTACGATTTTGACACTTTTTTAAAAAAGATTCTATGTCCGTGTGGTACTATGTGGTGTTTGTGTTTTTCGTATCTAGCCTTTTCACTTAGCAGAAGTTCCTCCAGGTGTTTGCTTTGGCCGCACATATACTAAAATTAGAATGGTACAGAGAAGATGAGCATGGCCCCTGTGCAAGCAGGACATGCAAATTCATGAAGCGTACCATATTTTTAAGCTCTGTTTAAAAAAGAAATGCCCTCCAGTTTCATTCCTGTTTTCACAAATGACAGAATTTCTTTAATGTTAAAGGGTGAATAATATTCCTCTGTGTGTCTTTGTGAATGTGTGTCTCTCTGTGTGTGTGTGTCTCACATTTTCATTAATCCATTGGTAGACACTTACGTTGTTTCCTTTCTTGGCAATTGCCAGTAATGCGGCAATAAACTTGGGAGTAGGTATCTTTTTTTGGCCACTTCTATTGGTCTTTCATTTATCTAGTTTCATCCATCTTTGTTCTTTGGCCTGTGTGGCCCTCCCATCCCAATGGCCTCTCTTGATGCAGAGCACTGGCTCTGGGCGCATGTGCTCCAGAGCTCTGGCTCGGTAGTTGGACACATTGGTCCAGCCGCTCCGCGGCATGTGGGATCTTCCCAGGCCAGGGATCAAACTGGTGGCCCTTGCACTGCAAGGCGGTGTCTTTACCCACTGGTCCACTAGAGAAGCCCCGTATCTTTTTGAGATAATGTTTTCATTTCCTTTGGATGTGTGCCCAGGAGTGGGATGGCTGGATCATGTGGTAGTTCTATTTTTAATTTCTTGTGGAACCTCCATCCTGTTTTTCATAGTGATTGTGCCAACTTGCATTATTATCAACAGTGTTCAAGGGTTCTCTTTTCTCCATGTTCTCACCAGAGTTTATCATGGCATCTATTTTGTGATAGCCATCCCAATAGTTGTGGGATGATATATCATTGTTTTTCACTTGCATTTCTTGATCAGTGATGTTGAACTTTTTCATGTACCTGTTGGCCATTTGTGTGTCTTTGGAAAAAATGTCTGTCTAATTTCTTTGCCCGTTTTAAAATTGGGTTGTTTTTTGCTATTGAGTTAGAGTTTCTCATATATTTTGTATCTTAATCCCTTCTTGGGTATGTGATTTGAAGACACTTTTTCCCATTACACAGGCTGCCTTTTCATTTTGTTGGTAGTTTTCTTTGTGGTCTAGAAGCTTTTTAGTTTGATATAGTTGCACTATTTTTTGCTTCTGTTGTCTTTGCCTTGATATCAAATCCAAAAATACCATTGCTAAGACTATAGTCAATAAGCTTACCCAACTCCATGTAAGGTTTTACACTTTCAGGTCTTTTGTTGAGATCTTGCATCCATATACAGTTAATTTTTGTGTATAAATTAGGGGTCTTCTTTTATTCTTTTGCATGTGGCCATCCAGTTTTTCCAGTATTATTTATTGAAGAGACTTTTCCCTATTGTGTATTCTTGGCTCCTTTGCTGTAAATTAATGGACCATCCATGCCTGAATTTACTTCTGATCTCTCTATTCTGTTCTGTTGACCTGGTATCTGTGTTTTACACCAGTACCATACTATTTTTTCTTTTTCTTTTTTAACAGAGTGTTGTTGCTTACTGCCACACATTGATGTGTGTACACCGTAATATTTTGATTACTGTAGCTTTGCAATATATTTTGAAACCTGGACGTATGATGCTTTTAGCTTTGTTCTTCCCCCAGATGGCTTTGACTACTTGAGTCTTCTGTGGTACCATACAAATTTTGTGATTTTTTTTTTTTTCTGTTATGTAAAAAGTGCCACTGAAATATTGTTAGAGATTGCATTGAATCTCTAAGTCTCTTTGGGTAGCATTTTTCAATAGTCATTCTTCACATCCTTGAATTGCTTTGCATTTGTTTATGTCTTTGTCAGTTCGTTTCATCAATGCTACAGTTTTTATTGTATCTCTCTGTTCCTTAAATTTTTCATAGTGATTGTGCCATTATTTTTCAACAGTGTTCAAGGGTTCTCTTTTCTCCATGTTCTCACCAGAGTTTATCATGGCATCTATTTTGTGATAGCCATCCCAATAGTTGTGGGATGATATATCATTGTTTTCACTTGCTTTTCTTGATCAGTGATGTTGAACTTTTTCATGTACCTGTTGGCCATTTGTGTGTCTTTGGAAAAAATGTCTGTCTAATTTCTTTGCCCGTTTTAAAATTGGGTTGTTTTTTGCTATTGAGTTAGAGTTTCTCATATATTTTGTATCTTAATCCCTTCTTGGGTATGTGATTTGAAGACACTTTTTCCCATTACACAGGCTGCCTTTTCATTTTGTTGGTAGTTTTCTTTGTGGTCTAGAAGCTTTTTAGTTTGATATAGTTGCACTATTTTTTGCTTCTGTTGTCTTTGCCTTGATATCAAATCCAAAAATACCATTGCTAAGACTATAGTCAATAAGCTTACCCAACTCCATGTAAGGTTTTACACTTTCAGGTCTTTTGTTGAGATCTTGCATCCATATACAGTTAATTTTTGTGTATAAATTAGGGGTCTTCTTTTATTCTTTTGCATGTGGCCATCCAGTTTTTCCAGTATTATTTATTGAAGAGACTTTTCCCTATTGTGTATTCTTGGCTCCTTTGCTGTAAATTAATGGACCATCCATGCCTGAATTTACTTCTGATCTCTCTATTCTGTTCTGTTGACCTGGTATCTGTGTTTTACACCAGTACCATACTATTTTTTCTTTTTCTTTTTTAACAGAGTGTTGTTGCTTACTGCCACACATTGATGTGTGTACACCGTAATATTTTGATTACTGTAGCTTTGCAATATATTTTGAAACCTGGACGTATGATGCTTTTAGCTTTGTTCTTCCCCCAGATGGCTTTGACTACTTGAGTCTTCTGTGGTACCATACAAATTTTGTGATTTTTTTTTTTTTCTGTTATGTAAAAAGTGCCACTGAAATATTGTTAGAGATTGCATTGAATCTCTAAGTCTCTTTGGGTAGCATTTTTCAATAGTCATTCTTCACATCCTTGAATTGCTTTGCATTTGTTTATGTCTTTGTCAGTTCGTTTCATCAATGCTACAGTTTTTATTGTATCTCTCTCTGTTCCTTAAATTTATTCCTAAGGATTTGACTTTTTGATGCTGTCGTAAATGGGATTGTTTTCTTAATTTCTCATTCTGAGAGTTTGCTGCTACTGTATAGAACAGAAACTATATGTTGATTTTGTAGCCTGTAATTTTACAAATTTTATTTATTCTAATGGCTCTGGGGTGGAGTCTTCAGGGTTTTCTATTCACAGTATCACATGATGTGCAAACAGAGCCAGTTTTTCGTCTTCCTTTCTGATTGATGTGTCTTTTAATTTTTTTTCTTGCCAAACTGCTCTGGGTAGGACGTTTTTGTGCCATGGTGCATTAAAGGGGCAGGAGTGGGCTTCCTTGTCTTGTTCCTCGTCTTGGAACTTTCCGCTTTTCTCCACCAGGCTGTGTATTCTTGACCAACATTCCAGTTGTGGAAATTATGATTCCCATGAAAATGGCATTCATAGTTGAGGAACGTGAAAGAAATTCAGATATATTTTAACCCAAGTGAAAATTACAGTTACAGCTAAATTTTATTACCTTAGCAACTCCTTAGTTCAGGTAGAGAAGCAAACAAGATTGATACTCACTTATGCTGAGAAATATTAACACAATAGGCGTGGTTATGGTTTGAATGTTTGAGGTTTACTTCTGTTGTGATGTACACAGTTGATTCCTCCTATTTCCAAAGCTCACTGTCATGAATTCTCTTCCTTGCTTACCAGACTCCGCTCACAGATTTTAGCGTGGGTTTTCTTTTATTTTGTTTGTTTGTTTGAGAGAAAAGTAGTGTATTAGCGTGGGGGAAGGGAGAGTCTCTGCCAGTACAGGGAGCCGGCTTGAGGGAGACAGTGGGAGACACGGAGAGCAGCGGGCCTCACAGCGGGCTGGCTGAAGGGGGAGTTGACCCTCAGCAGGGGTCTTGGATCCACTTTACAGCTAGGGTCCAAGGAGTGGCATAGAGGTCAAGATTGAGGGAGAGAAGAACAATAAGGATCTGGTTTATCTCTTCTTGCATTCCAAGACCCTCCTCCTTTGCCCTGTTCTTTGATCCGTGGGCACCACACTCCTCCCTGTCTATTTTTTTTTTTTAAACATTTATTTTTTATTTATTTATCTTTTGGGGGGTGGGGTAGGGAGAGAGGGGGACAGGTGGGCCACTTCTATTGGTCTTTCATTTCTCTATTTTCATCCGTCTTTGTTCTTTGGCTCCTGTGGGCCTCCCATCGAGGTGGCGTCTGTCATCGCAGCGCGCCGGCTCTGGGCGCATGGCGCCCCAGAGCTCCGGCTTGGTAATTGGACACATCAGTCCAGCCGCTCCGCGGCACGCGGGATCTTCCCAGGTCAGGGATCGAACTGGCGCCCCTTGCACTGCAAGGCGGTGTCCTTACCCACTGGACCACCAGGGGAAGCCCCTCCCTGTCTATTTTTAAGGCCAGTTCTTTGGCCACTTTGGATACCCTGCTCATGTCTGACTATCTTCCTGTTTCCCTTCTCAGACATTTGGGTACCCAGCCTCAAGGGGAAAGGGGCGATGACCGCTCTGGCTGCTTCAGGCTGTACGGAGGCGCTGTGGGCTCTGGGCTCCCAGTGCCCGCTCTCTGTTGGGGCGTGTTTAGGGAGGACGGTGGGCTCCAGGAATGATAAGGCAGCTGGTTCCAGCACTGCCTGGGTGTTGGCTGGGCGGTATTCTTATTGTACTGTCACTTGTAGATTTGCCATATCCTAGACGAAACAAACTTAAAGACATATAGCCCAAAGATGAATAGAATTAGAAAAGCTGCTGAGCGACTAGCCGGCCAGGAGAACCGGGACCAGACATGGGTCTGTGATGTTTCTCTATGTATGAGAAGATGCAAGAATTGGGGGCTCAGAAAAATCTTCACCTGAACACATGTGACTATCTGAAGGCCTGTTGTTCCAGTTTTTCCCAGAGCACAGAGTGCCTTCTTTCTGACCTCCAGCCTGAGCAGAGGGTAGTGAAGGTCGGCAGCTTGCAGTGTTCGGGGTTTGTTCTTTAAGGAGGCAGCTGGCACGTGCCAACCCCCAGCGGCAGGGGCCCTTCACAGCCACATGGTTGGCCATGCCTTGGGGTCATTTTATGACCACTGTGTCCCACGATGCTGGGAAGGCTCACTCCCAGGTCTAGCGGAGATTCCGTCGATAGGCCACTCAGTGTGGATTGCTCAGCCGGGCCTGGTGAGTAGCAAGTCTCTGGACCATCCCTGTCTTACTGGCCTTTTGGTCCAGGAAAATATTCCCTCTTGTTGCTTCTTCCCGTATCTAGAGTTTCATTATTGTAATCATTGATTTCATATGGAATTGTATATCAGTATTTTATCATAGGCTCAGCCACACGTTAGGTAACATAAAAGACAACAGTTTTCTTAAACAGGTGACATAAATTGACTAGCAGCTACTAGTAAGGTTACAAGTGAGCAATTTTTAATAATGTAATTAAACCTTTTAGCAAAATAACATTATTAAATTTATCTAAAAGCTCATATCTCGTTACATATGTTCTAGAAGCTTCTTCACTTGAGGTACTTCACTTGCTAACAAACTTAGATATAACAGTATTTAGCTTATATTAACCCTAGTCACAATGAAAAGACTATACTTAATGACTGTTAGACATGCCTACATTAATTAGGTCAACACATAAACATTAATTCCAAATATTTAACATGGGGTATTTCCCAGTTCACATGAACCTGAAATGCATTTAGGTTAATTTCTCTTGTATTCAGAAGTGTATGATTTGTTAGCATTTCCTCTTCTTTAGGCCAGTTAAATTAGAGCTCATTTACAATTTCAATATTATCAAAAATCAAAAACACACACTGAGATATACATAAATCGAGATGGACAGATAGACAGATGTTATAGCTTGGCATAGCCTGAGATTTAAATGTCTCTTTGATCTCCCCCACCCCCATTTTTCAGCCTGAAGTTCTAATTTGCCCAAGACTGAGGTTTCAGGTAAAATGGACTCTGTATTTCAAAGGCATGGCAAGGGTGACTTCAAGCTTTTCCACAGGTAGGCCTTTTAACAAGCTAGCTGCTTTTAATTGCATATGTAAAGTGAGTAAAGGCTTTTTCAGGGATTGAGAAGCTTGGTCCCTTCTCACTCTGAGAGACAGGAGTAGTTAGAATGGAAATTTTTAAAATTTTCAGGAGTGAGGAAAGCGTAATCCCTCCACACCTGAGAGATAGGAGTAGTTAGAAGGGGAATATAGGAGAAAGACCTGGACCAATAGGCAACATCATAATCTTTTCACCGTTCTTTTCTTGAGGTTATCTGAGTCAAACTTTTTCCTGTTTCTAAGGGTATAGCCAAGCAGTGAGTCTGATGGTAGCCGAGATGTACTAGAACCCATTCTTAGCCTGCATGCCACAGAATGGGGGTACTGAGAGACATCAGCTGGCTCAGTGACGTGCCTGTGTGACTAGGCGCTAGCATGGGTTTTCTAACCGTGGCTTAACATCTGGTGTCACAGTTCCTGACAGGATAATAAATTATATTCTGGGCCACAAATAACCCTGCATGCTGTAGATACTCAGAAAACTTTGTACAAATAAAGAGTTTATACTTCAGAAGGAAATCACTGTGTTTCTAAAGTAGTATAGGTGACTTATCTATCATTAGCTGGCTACAGTAGTTCCTGCTAATAACCATGTCTTCCTACTGTGCATGTTTTTGGAAGTTAAACAGATAACTTGGGACTTGAAAGAAATGAACATTGAACATGTGTGCATGTAATGCCTACGGTTTGCTTTAAAATCCTCCACAGGACAAAAGTCCCCTATGGCATTGTGGTGATTAGGGAATGACATGAGACAAGCTTGAAATGTTGGTGTTGGTTGAAGATGGATATTTAGCCAATGGGTATTTATTGCACTGCAGTTTCTACTTCTGTGGGTGTGAGGCAGATTTTCACAACAGAATGTTTATGGAAAGGAATGGTGTGGATTCCTTGTGAAGTATGGAAGTCGTGGCATCCAGTGAAACTAAGGGCATCAAGAAAAGCAAGTGGAAACGTTTCAGTGAATCTGCTGATGGCGTAAGCGTGCAGGGAGACTGGAAGGAGGAGCAGGAGGGATGAAAACAGAAAGATGTTATCCGGTCCAGGTCCTGCTGTTTACCCTGAATGATGATTTTGGGCAAGTGTCAGAACCCTTCAGGACTTCAAGCTTTTCCACAGGTAGGCCTTTTAACAAGCTAGCTGCTTTTAATTGCATATGTAAAGTGAGTAAAGGCTTTTTCAGGGATTGAGAAGCTTGGTCCCTTCTCACTCTGAGAGACAGGAGTAGTTAGAATGGAAATTTTTAAAATTTTCAGGAGTGAGGAAAGCGTAATCCCTCCACACCTGAGAGATAGGAGTAGTTAGAAGGGGAATATAGGAGAAAGACCTGGACCAAAAGGGAACCTCAGAATCTTTTCCCTGTTCTTTTCTTGAGGTTATCTGGGTCAAACTTTTTCCAGTTCCTGAGGATACAGCCAAGGGGTGAGTCTGATGGCAGCTGAGATGTACTAGAACCCATTCTTAGCCTGCGTGCCGTAGAATGGGGATACGAGAGGCACCGGCTGGCTCAGTGACGTGCCTGTGTGACTAGGCGCTAGCATGGGTTTTCTAACCGTGGCTTAACATCTGGTGTCACAGTTCCTGACAGGATAATAAATTATATTCTGGGCCACAAATAACCCTGCATGCTGTAGATACTCAGAAAACTTTGTACAAATAAAGAGTTTATACTTCAGAAGGAAATCACTGTGTTTCTAAAGTAGTATAGGTGACTTATCTATCATTAGCTGGCTACAGTAGTTCCTGCTAATAACCATGTCTTCCTACTGTGCATGTTTTTGGAAGTTAAACAGATAACTTGGGACTTGAAAGAAATGAACATTGAACATGTGTGCATGTAATGCCTACGGTTTGCTTTAAAATCCTCCACAGGACAAAAGTCCCCTATGGCATTGTGGTGATTAGGGAATGACATGAGACAAGCTTGAAATGTTGGTGTTGGTTGAAGATGGATATTTAGCCAATGGGTATTTATTGCACTGCAGTTTCTACTTCTGTGGGTGTGAGGCAGATTTTCACAACAGAATGTTTATGGAAAGGAATGGTGTGGATTCCTTGTGAAGTATGGAAGTCGTGGCATCCAGTGAAACTAAGGGCATCAAGAAAAGCAAGTGGAAACGTTTCAGTGAATCTGCTGATGGCGTAAGCGTGCAGGGAGACTGGAAGGAGGAGCAGGAGGGATGAAAACAGAAAGATGTTATCCGGTCCAGGTCCTGCTGTTTACCCTGAATGATGATTTTGGGCAAGTGTCAGAACCCTTCAGGACTCAAGTTTCTTCATGGGTCAGGTCTAAAGAATGGGTGGAGGCTTCTTTCAGTTAACATAGGTCAGTGCTTCAGAGCCCAGCGTGTGCTGAACTGTGGCGCTGATGGACTTAGAGCTGCAAAAGGAAGATTCCGCGTCCTTCATCTTCTGCTTGTTCCCCGTCTCCCATCATAGAGGAAGGGACGTGGTACATGTAAACTTTCTCTTGATGTGCTTTTGCTTTTACTGCTTCTCCTTCTCAAGCGTTTGTATTTTAAATCTCTTCATTGTGACATTCTGGAATAGACCTTCTTTTTGGGAGGAGGATGTCGTCATTGTTAGTTTTCGGTTCTACAGCATTTGGCCTTCATATTGGGGCCGTAGTGGAAATTGACGGGGTTTGGGCTAACTGGAAAGCTCCTGAGCTTGCCAAGAAGGCAGATGCTGCCTCTTCCATCTGATTGTGGCTTTTTGCCTCTGTGTGGCCAGATTTTCTAAATGTTCAGGAGAAGTATGGCTGTAGACTGCCATCTTCTGGTCTCTCGTGTGTGTGTGGGGGGGGGGAGGGGGAGACTACCTTAGACCACTGTGCTTAATGAAGGCTTGACTGGGAAGTAGGTCTTCATTTAATGTTTCTTCAGTTCTTGAGGTTCTGTCATAGTTGGTCGGCAGGTAACATCTCTGCTAGGTTAGTTTCTCTTTTGGTAACTGAGCAAACTGGGTGTCCTTGGGGGAAAGGGACAGAGATTATGTGGACAGGTAGAACTGGAAAGGCCAGTCTTCCTTGGTCTTAACCCCGGATTGGCCATGTAAAGTCAGTGTATTACAAAGCGTCTCTGTTTTGCGCCACCACTTAGATTCCTTAAAATGAATCACTGGCCAGCAAACCTGGAGAGTCTTACCCATCTAATGTGTTCCTTACATTGAGTGCATTTTCCTCTAGTTGATCTTTTATTCCCTTTGAACCCTTTCCCCTCCATCTCTTCCTCCCCTTCTCATTCACAGCATGAATCTGTAACTTGTCCATGGTGTAGAATATTGCAGGCATTGTGTTGATACGTTGTTGTTTGTTGTTTAGTCACGTCCGACTCTTTGCGACCCTGTGGACTGTAGCCCTCCAGTCTCTGTCCATGGGGTCCTCTAGGCAAGAATATGGGAGTAGGTTGCCTTTGTGTCCATAGAGACTCTTGTAAAAATTACAAAATTCAAGAAATGCATAATTTTTTTCAACATAAACCTATAAGATATGGAAAACTTATAGCAGTCTGCATGTGCTATAAAAGGAATAGTTTTATAATGCTCACTTATTTGGGTTTTAGACACATGTAAATTATATAGGAGATTTGAAAATGCCTTTGGGCAAAAGCCCTGTTTTTATATTGTGACATTCTGGAATAGACCTTCTTTTTGGGAGGAGGATGTCGTCATTGTTAGTTTTCGGTTCTACAGCATTTGGCCTTCATATTGGGGCCGTAGTGGAAATTGACGGGGTTTGGGCTAACTGGAAAGCTCCTGAGCTTGCCAAGAAGGCAGATGCTGCCTCTTCCATCTGATTGTGGCTTTTTGCCTCTGTGTGGCCAGATTTTCTAAATGTTCAGGAGAAGTATGGCTGTAGACTGCCATCTTCTGGTCTCTCGTGTGTGTGTGGGGGGGGGGAGGGGGAGACTACCTTAGACCACTGTGCTTAATGAAGGCTTGACTGGGAAGTAGGTCTTCATTTAATGTTTCTTCAGTTCTTGAGGTTCTGTCATAGTTGGTCGGCAGGTAACATCTCTGCTAGGTTAGTTTCTCTTTTGGTAACTGAGCAAACTGGGTGTCCTTGGGGGAAAGGGACAGAGATTATGTGGACAGGTAGAACTGGAAAGGCCAGTCTTCCTTGGTCTTAACCCCGGATTGGCCATGTAAAGTCAGTGTATTACAAAGCGTCTCTGTTTTGCGCCACCACTTAGATTCCTTAAAATGAATCACTGGCCAGCAAACCTGGAGAGTCTTACCCATCTAATGTGTTCCTTACATTGAGTGCATTTTCCTCTAGTTGATCTTTTATTCCCTTTGAACCCTTTCCCCTCCATCTCTTCCTCCCCTTCTCATTCACAGCATGAATCTGTAACTTGTCCATGGTGTAGAATATTGCAGGCATTGTGTTGATACGTTGTTGTTTGTTGTTTAGTCACGTCCGACTCTTTGCGACCCTGTGGACTGTAGCCCTCCAGTCTCTGTCCATGGGGTCCTCTAGGCAAGAATATGGGAGTAGGTTGCCTTTGTGTCCATAGAGACTCTTGTAAAAATTACAAAATTCAAGAAATGCATAATTTTTTTCAACATAAACCTATAAGATATGGAAAACTTATAGCAGTCTGCATGTGCTATAAAAGGAATAGTTTTATAATGCTCACTTATTTGGGTTTTAGACACATGTAAATTATATAGGAGATTTGAAAAATGCCTTTGGGCAAAAGCCCTGTTTTTATATTGTGGAGCACATTTATAATGTTATGAAGCCGTCTGAGTCCTGAGTTATGTGAGATCAGTTACAACATAGCACCGCTAAAAAATGTTATTAAAGTCAGGCTTCCCCTGGTGGTCCAGTGGGTAAGGACACCGCCTTGCAGTGCAAGGGGCACCGGTTCGATCCTTGGCCTGGGAAGATCCCACGTGCCGCGGAGCGGCTGGACCGATGTGTCCAATCACTGAGCTGGAGCTCTGGAGCGCATGCGCCCAGAGCTGGTGCTCTGCGACGACAGACGCCACCGTGGTGGGAGGCCCACAGGAGCTAAAGAACAAAGACGGATGAAAATGCAGAAATGAAAGACCAATGGAAGTGGCCCGCCTGCTCCCCTCCCTCCCCAACCCAACCCCCACCCAAAAATAAATAAATAAATAAATCTTTAAAAAAGAAAAATGTTATTAAAGTCTAGAAGTTACTTCTGTTTGGCTATACGTCCCTTGCGCTGACATTAATGTAATATGCTTTGTGTCTAGGATGGGATCTTCAAGATGAGCCTCTCTCCAGATGGGACCCTCCTTGCAGCCATTCACTTCTCCGGAAAACTGAGCATCTGGGCCATTCCATCTCTAAAGCAGCAAGGGGTGTGGCCTCAACATGAGCAGGTGGGTCTCGGGATTATGATCATTCCTAGAGTGATTCTTGCATGAGGGGGAGGACCGAAAATACAGGTTTCATTTTTTTTTTTTTGTATAGATTTTTTTTTAAACATTATTTATTTATTTATTTATTTATTTATCTTTTTGGGGGATGGGGAGGGAGGGGGACGGGCGGGCCACTTCTATTGGTCTTTCATTTCTCTATTTTCATCCATCTTTGTTCTTTGGCTCCTGTGGGCCTCCCATCGTGGTGGCCTCTGTCGTCGCAGAGCACCAGCTCTGGGCGCATGCACCCCAGAGCTCTGGCTCAGTAATTGGACACATCAGTCCAGCCGCTCCGCAGCACGTGGGATCTTCCCAGGCCAGGGATCGAACCGGCGCCCCTTGCACTGCAAGGGGGTGTCCTTACCCACTGGACCACCAGGGAAGCCCCACAGATTTCATTTTGATGGTATTTTACGTTTATTTAAAATGTGGCTCCCAGCTTTTATTTATTCTTAACATTCCAAAGCTGTCCTGTTCTTGCTGTTATCTTAGGGAGAGTCTTTTGAACAGAAATACTCCAAGAGTTTAGAAGGCAGTTCATCAGGAATAGCTAAATCCAGAGTTTTCTGTTGTATCTCAGAGGTTCCACCTCACCCCTGTAACTCTGTGCCCCCCAGACAGCCTGCAGAGAGACCGTGTGATGAGATACCCCTGCAAGCTAGTTGTGATCTTATTACAGTTTACATATTTGCGGGCTTCTGTATCTGTTTCTTTTGATTTGGTTGGTATAAATTACCTCCTTTTGAATGTCTGAGTTAACTGGAAGAAAAAGGATTTGGGACTTACAAAACTGAAAGCCGTGGACCCTAGCAACCTGCTACCACCAAGGATGTTGGGCAGGTAATGGAATTTTGCCGAGGGGTCCGTGGTTTAGTGGTGTCACTGGACCTGGCTATCGTCCCTTGCGCTGACATTAATGTAATATGCTTTGTGTCTAGGATGGGATCTTCAAGATGAGCCTCTCTCCAGATGGGACCCTCCTTGCAGCCATTCACTTCTCCGGAAAACTGAGCATCTGGGCCATTCCATCTCTAAAGCAGCAAGGGTGTGGCCTCAACATGAGCAGGTGGGTCTCGGGATTATGATCATTCCTAGAGTGATTCTTGCATGAGGGGGAGGACCGAAAATACAGGTTTCATTTTTTTTTTTTTGTATAGATTTTTTTTTAAACATTATTTATTTATTTATTTATTTATTTATCTTTTTGGGGGATGGGGAGGGAGGGGGACGGGCGGGCCACTTCTATTGGTCTTTCATTTCTCTATTTTCATCCATCTTTGTTCTTTGGCTCCTGTGGGCCTCCCATCGTGGTGGCCTCTGTCGTCGCAGAGCACCAGCTCTGGGCGCATGCACCCCAGAGCTCTGGCTCAGTAATTGGACACATCAGTCCAGCCGCTCCGCAGCACGTGGGATCTTCCCAGGCCAGGGATCGAACCGGCGCCCCTTGCACTGCAAGGGGGTGTCCTTACCCACTGGACCACCAGGGAAGCCCCACAGATTTCATTTTGATGGTATTTTACGTTTATTTAAAATGTGGCTCCCAGCTTTTATTTATTCTTAACATTCCAAAGCTGTCCTGTTCTTGCTGTTATCTTAGGGAGAGTCTTTTGAACAGAAATACTCCAAGAGTTTAGAAGGCAGTTCATCAGGAATAGCTAAATCCAGAGTTTTCTGTTGTATCTCAGAGGTTCCACCTCACCCCTGTAACTCTGTGCCCCCCAGACAGCCTGCAGAGAGACCGTGTGATGAGATACCCCTGCAAGCTAGTTGTGATCTTATTACAGTTTACATATTTGCGGGCTTCTGTATCTGTTTCTTTTGATTTGGTTGGTATAAATTACCTCCTTTTGAATGTCTGAGTTAACTGGAAGAAAAAGGATTTGGGACTTACAAAACTGAAAGCCGTGGAACCTAGCAACCTGCTACCACCAAGGATGTTGGGCAGGTAATGGAATTTTGCCGAGGGGTCCGTGGTTTAGTGGTGTCACTGGACCTGGTCCCACTTTTTTTTTTTTTTTTTTAAACCTTTTATTTTGCTTTTAACTTTCACAGAGTTTTGTTGTTTACAGATATGTATGTTCCCAGATTAGTCACATGTATATCCCCCCCTTACCACTCCTCCCAACCATCACACAGCACCCCTGAAGGATCCCCTTTTCTCACAGAGCAATGACTAGAGCTATTTTCTTCACTTATGATAGTACAGGCCTTCATGCTACTTCCTTTACGCCTCCACCTTCTGTTCCTTCCCCACAATGTCCATATGTCCACTGTCCATGTCTGTCTTTCTGTCGCTTCACGGCGTGTGCCATCATCACCATCCTACTAGATTCCATATATATGTGTTAATATACTGTATTTGTCCTTCTCTTTCTGACTGACTTCACTTTTGATGATACGTTCTAGATCCAGCCACCTCATTAGGGCTGATTCTTCTGCATTTCTCTTTACAGCTGTTTAGTATTCCATTGTATATATGTACTAGAGCTTCTGTATCCATTTGTTCGTCGATGGGCATCTAGGTTCCTTCCATGTTCTAGCTATTGTATAGAGAGCTGCAATGAACATTGGGGTGCAGGTGCTTCTTTCAGATTTGATTTCGTCAGGGTATAAGCCTAAGAGTGGGATTGCTGGGTCATACGGTGCTTCTATTTTTAGTTTTTTAAGAAATCTCCAGACTGTCTTCCATAGAGGCTGTATCAATTTACACTCCCACCAGCAATGCAGGAGTGCTCCCTTTTCTCCGCAGCCTCTCAGCATTTATTGTCTGTCGATTTGTGGATGATGGCCATTCTGAATACAGGTTTCTTTTCGTGAAGGCAGTTCATCAGGAATAGCTAAATCCAGAGTTTTCTGTTGTATCTCAGAGGTTCCACCTCACCCCTGTAACTCTGTGCCCCCCAGACAGCCTGCAGAGAGACCGTGTGATGAGATACCCCTGCAAGCTAGTTGTGATCTTATTACAGTTTACATATTTGCGGGCTTCTGTATCTGTTTCTTTTGATTTGGTTGGTATAAATTACCTCCTTTTGAATGTCTGAGTTAACTGGAAGAAAAAGGATTTGGGACTTACAAAACTGAAAGCCGTGGACCCTAGCAACCTGCTACCACCAAGGATGTTGGGCAGGTAATGGAATTTTGCCGAGGGGTCCGTGGTTTAGTGGTGTCACTGGACCTGGTCCCACTTTTTTTTTTTTTTTTTTAAACCTTTTATTTTGCTTTTAACTTTCACAGAGTTTTGTTGTTTACAGATATGTATGTTCCCAGATTAGTCACATGTATATCCCCCCCTTACCACTCCTCCCAACCATCACACAGCACCCCTGAAGGATCCCCTTTTCTCACAGAGCAATGACTAGAGCTATTTTCTTCACTTATGATAGTACAGGCCTTCATGCTACTTCCTTTACGCCTCCCACCTTCTGTTCCTTCCCCACAATGTCCATATGTCCACTGTCCATGTCTGTCTTTCTGTCGCTTCACGGCGTGTGCCATCATCACCATCCTACTAGATTCCATATATATGTGTTAATATACTGTATTTGTCCTTCTCTTTCTGACTGACTTCACTTTTGATGATACGTTCTAGATCCAGCCACCTCATTAGGGCTGATTCTTCTGCATTTCTCTTTACAGCTGTTTAGTATTCCATTGTATATATGTACTAGAGCTTCTGTATCCATTTGTTCGTCGATGGGCATCTAGGTTCCTTCCATGTTCTAGCTATTGTATAGAGAGCTGCAATGAACATTGGGGTGCAGGTGCTTCTTTCAGATTTGATTTCGTCAGGGTATAAGCCTAAGAGTGGGATTGCTGGGTCATACGGTGCTTCTATTTTTAGTTTTTTAAGAAATCTCCAGACTGTCTTCCATAGAGGCTGTATCAATTTACACTCCCACCAGCAATGCAGGAGTGCTCCCTTTTCTCCGCAGCCTCTCCAGCATTTATTGTCTGTCGATTTGTGAATGATGGCCATTCTGACGGGTGTGAGGTGATATCTATCTCATTGTAGTTTTGATTTGCATTTCTCTAGTTATTAGTGAAGTTGAGCATTGTTTCATGTGCTTTTGGGCCATCTGTATGTCGTCGTTGGAGAGGTGTCTGTTTCGGTCCTTTTCCCATTTTTTGATTGGGTTGTGCGTTTTTCCGGTGCAGAGTTGTCTGAGTTGCTTGTAGATTTGGGAGATTTAATTCTTTGTTGTTTGATTTGCCATGATTTTCTCCCATTCTGTGGGCTTGTCTGTTCAGCTTTTTTGTGATTTCTTTTGCTGTACAAAAGCTTTTAAGTTTCATTAGGTCCCACATGTTCATTTGTCTTTTTAGTTCCACTATTCTAGTAGGTGGGTCAGAGAAGATCTTGCTTTGATTTATGTCCTTGAGGGTTTTGCCTATATTCTCCTCTAAGAGTTTGATGGTTTCTGGCCTTACATTTAAGTCTCTAATCCATTTTGAGTTGATCTTTGTGCATGGTGTCAGGGTATGTTCCAACTTCCTTTTTTTGCATGTAGCTGTCCAATTTTCCCAGCACCATTTGTTGAAGAGGCTGTCTTTGTCCCATTTTATATGTTCGCCTCCTTTGTCAAAAATAAGGTACCCATATATGCGTGGGTTTATCTCTGGGTTCTCAGTCTTGTTCCATGGATTGATATTTCTGTTTTTGTGCCAGTACCATACTGTCTTGAGGACTGTTGCTTTGTAGTAGAGTCTGAAGTTGGGGAGGCTGATCCCTCCAGCTCCATTCTTCTTCCTGAGGATTGCTTTGGCTATTCGAGGTCTTTTGTGTTTCCATATGAACTGTGTTATTCGTTGGTCTAGTTCTGTGAAGAATGTTATTGGAAGTTTGATAGGGATCGCGTTGAATCTATAGATGACATTTGGTAGTATGGTCATTTTCACAATATTGATTCTTCTGACCCAGGAACATGGAATATTTCTCCATCTGTTTAAGTCGTCTTTAATGTCTTCATGAGTGTCTTGTAATTTTCTGTGTACAGTTCTTTTGTTTCTTTGGGTAGGTTTATTCCTAGATATTTGATTCTTTTGGTTGCGATGGTGAAGGGGATTGCCTCTTTGATTTCGTTTTCTGATTTTTCATTGTTTGTGTATAGGAATGCCAGTGATTTCTTTTTTTTATGATTGATTTTGGGCCATCTGTATGTCGTTGGAGAGGTGTCTGTTTCGGTCCTTTTCCCATTTTTTGATTGGGTTGTGCGTTTTTCCGGTGCAGAGTTGTCTGAGTTGCTTGTAGATTTGGGAGATTTAATTCTTTGTTGTTTGATTTGCCATGATTTTCTCCCATTCTGTGGGCTTGTCTGTTCAGCTTTTTTGTGATTTCTTTTGCTGTACAAAAGCTTTTAAGTTTCATTAGGTCCCACATGTTCATTTGTCTTTTTAGTTCCACTATTCTAGTAGGTGGGTCAGAGAAGATCTTGCTTTGATTTATGTCCTTGAGGGTTTTGCCTATATTCTCCTCTAAGAGTTTGATGGTTTCTGGCCTTACATTTAAGTCTCTAATCCATTTTGAGTTGATCTTTGTGCATGGTGTCAGGGTATGTTCCAACTTCCTTTTTTTGCATGTAGCTGTCCAATTTTCCCAGCACCATTTGTTGAAGAGGCTGTCTTTGTCCCATTTTATATGTTCGCCTCCTTTGTCAAAAATAAGGTACCCATATATGCGTGGGTTTATCTCTGGGTTCTCAGTCTTGTTCCATGGATTGATATTTCTGTTTTTGTGCCAGTACCATACTGTCTTGAGGACTGTTGCTTTGTAGTAGAGTCTGAAGTTGGGGAGGCTGATCCCTCCAGCTCCATTCTTCTTCCTGAGGATTGCTTTGGCTATTCGAGGTCTTTTGTGTTTCCATATGAACTGTGTTATTCGTTGGTCTAGTTCTGTGAAGAATGTTATTGGAAGTTTGATAGGGATCGCGTTGAATCTATAGATGACATTTGGTAGTATGGTCATTTTCACAATATTGATTCTTCTGACCCAGGAACATGGAATATTTCTCCATCTGTTTAAGTCGTCTTTAATGTCTTCATGAGTGTCTTGTAATTTTCTGTGTACAGTTCTTTTGTTTCTTTGGGTAGGTTTATTCCTAGATATTTGATTCTTTTGGTTGCGATGGTGAAGGGGATTGCCTCTTTGATTTCGTTTTCTGATTTTTCATTGTTTGTGTATAGGAATGCCAGTGATTTCTGTATATTGATTTTGTATCCTGAGACTTTGCTGAATTTGCTGATTAACTCTAGTAGTTTTGTAATAGTGTCTTTGGGATTTTCTATGTATAATATCATGTCATCTGCAAATAGAGTTTGACTTCTTCTTTTCCAATCTGGATTCCTTTGATGTCTTTCTCTTCTCTTATTGCTGTTGCTAGAACTTCCAGGACTATGTTGAGTAAGAGTGGTGAAAGTGGACACCCTTGTCTTGTTCCTGATCTTAGAGGAAATGCTTTGAGTTTTTCACCATTGAGGATAATGTTCGCTGTGGGCTTCTCATATATGGCTTTCACTATGTTGAGATAGGTTCCTTCTGTGCCCATTTTCTGAAGAGTTTTTATCATAAATGGATGTTATGCTTTGTCAAAGGCTTTTTCTGCATCTATTGAGATGATCATGTGATTTTTGTCTCTCAATTTGTTGATATGGTGTATCACATTGATTGATTTGCGGATATTGAAGAATCCTTGCATGCCTGGTATGAACCCAACTTGATCGTGATGAATGAGCTTTTTGATGTGTCGCTGAATTCTGTTTCCTAGGATTTTGTTGAGGATTTTAGTGTCTAGATTCATCAGTGAAATTGGCCTATAATTTTCTTTTTTTGTGTTGTCTTTGCCTGGCTTTGGTATCAGGGTGATGGCGGCCTCGTAGAATGTGTTTGGAAGTGTTTCTTCCTGTGCAATTGTTTGGAAGAGTTTTAGAAGGACAGGCATTAGCTCTTCTTTAAATGTTTGGTAGAATTCACTTGTGAAACTATCTGGCCCTGGGCTTTTATTTTTGGGTAGATTTTTGATCACAAGGTCGATTTCTGAGCTTGTGATTGGCTTGTTCATAGTTTCTATTTCTTCCTAGTTGAGTCTTGGGAGATTAATCTTCTCAAAGAAACAGATCTCCATTTTTCCAAGTTGTCTTGTAATTTTCTGTGTACAGTTCTTTTGTTTCTTTGGGTAGGTTTATTCCTAGATATTTGATTCTTTTGGTTGCGATGGTGAAGGGGATTGCCTCTTTGATTTCGTTTTCTGATTTTCATTGTTTGTGTATAGGAATGCCAGTGATTTCTGTATATTGATTTTGTATCCTGAGACTTTGCTGAATTTGCTGATTAACTCTAGTAGTTTTGTAATAGTGTCTTTGGGATTTTCTATGTATAATATCATGTCATCTGCAAATAGAGTTTGACTTCTTCTTTTCCAATCTGGATTCCTTTGATGTCTTTCTCTTCTCTTATTGCTGTTGCTAGAACTTCCAGGACTATGTTGAGTAAGAGTGGTGAAAGTGGACACCCTTGTCTTGTTCCTGATCTTAGAGGAAATGCTTTGAGTTTTTCACCATTGAGGATAATGTTCGCTGTGGGCTTCTCATATATGGCTTTCACTATGTTGAGATAGGTTCCTTCTGTGCCCATTTTCTGAAGAGTTTTTATCATAAATGGATGTTATGCTTTGTCAAAGGCTTTTTCTGCATCTATTGAGATGATCATGTGGTTTTGTCTCTCAATTTGTTGATATGGTGTATCACATTGATTGATTTGCGGATATTGAAGAATCCTTGCATGCCTGGTATGAACCCAACTTGATCGTGATGAATGAGCTTTTTGATGTGTCGCTGAATTCTGTTTCCTAGGATTTTGTTGAGGATTTTAGTGTCTAGATTCATCAGTGAAATTGGCCTATAATTTTCTTTTTTTGTGTTGTCTTTGCCTGGCTTTGGTATCAGGGTGATGGCGGCCTCGTAGAATGTGTTTGGAAGTGTTTCTTCCTGTGCAATTGTTTGGAAGAGTTTTAGAAGGACAGGCATTAGCTCTTCTTTAAATGTTTGGTAGAATTCACTTGTGAAACTATCTGGCCCTGGGCTTTTATTTTTGGGTAGATTTTTGATCACAAGGTCGATTTCTGAGCTTGTGATTGGCTTGTTCATAGTTTCTATTTCTTCCTAGTTGAGTCTTGGGAGATTAATCTTCTCAAAGAAACAGTCCATTTCTTCCAAGTTGTCCAGTTTGTTGCCATAGAGTTGTTCATAATAGTCTCTTGTAATCCTTTGGATTTCTTCATTATCTGTTGTAATCTCTCCTTTTTCATTTTTGATTTTGTTGATCTGGTTCTTCTCTCTTGATGAGTCTGGCCAGTGGTGTGTTGATTTTATTGACCTTTTCGAGGAACCAGCTTTTTGTTTTATTTATCTTTACTATTGTTTCTTTTTCATTTATTTCTGCTCTGATCTTTATGATTTCCCTTCTTCTGCTGGCTTTGGGGTGTTTTTGTTCTTTCTCCAGTTGTTTTAAGCGTAAGGTAAGGTCGTCTGTTTGAGATTTTCCTAGTTTCTTGAGGTGGGATTGAATTGCTATAAACTTCCCTCTTAGGACTGCTTTTGCAGTATCCCATAGGTTTTTCACTGTCATGTGTTCATTGTCGTTTCCTTCTAGGAATTTTATTATTTCTCCTTTGATTTCCTCAATGATCAGTTGGTTTTTTAGGTACGTGTTGTTTAATCTCCATGTGTTTGTGTTTTTAGCAGTTTTTTTCCTGTAGCTGATCTCTAGTCTCACTGCATTGTGGTCCGAGAAGATGGTTGATAGAATTTCAGTTTTCTTGAATTGACTGAGGTTTGATTTGTGGCCCAAGATGTGATCTATCCTGGAGAATGTTCCGTGAGCACTTGAGAAGAAAGTGTATTCTTCTGCTCTTGGATGGAAAGTCCTAAGGATATCAATGAGGTCCATTTCTTCTATTGTGGCATTTAAGGCTTGTGTTTCTTTATTAATTTTCTGTTTGGATGATCTGTGCATTGGTGTGAGAGGAGTGTTAAAGTCTCCTACTATGACTGTTTTAGTGTAGATGTCTTCTTCTATGTCTGAAAGTGTTTGTCTTATGTATTGGGGTGCTCCTGTGTTGGGTGCACAGATGTTTATGACTGTTATGTCTTCTTCTTGGATCGATCCCTTGATCATTATGTAGTGTCCTGCCTTGTCTCTTCGAATCTTCTTTATTTTGAGGTCTATTTTGTCTGATATGAGGATTGCTACTCCAGCTTTCTTTTGATTTCCATTTGCATGGAATATCTTTTTCCAGCCTCTCAGTTTCAGTCTATGAGTGTCTCTAGGTCTGAAGTGAGTTTCCTGGAAGCAGCGTATGTATGGGTCGTGTTTTTTAATCCATTCAGCCACTCTGTGTCTTTTGGTTGGGGCATTTAGTCCATTTACATTCAAAGTAATTATTGATACAAATGATCCTATTGTCATCTTCTTAGATGTTATGATGGGTTTGTTTCGTGGATCTTCTCCTTTTATACTTGTTGTCTATATAAGTCCCTTCAACACTTGTTGTAAGGTTGGTTTGGTGTTACTACATTCTCTTAATTTTTGCTTATCTGTAAGGCTTTTTTGATTTCTCCATCAATTTTGAATGAGATCCTTGCAGGGTAGAGGGTTCTTGGTTGCAGATTATTCTCTTTTAGCCGTCTAAATGTGTCCTGCCATTCCCTTCTGGCCTGCAGAGTTTCTGTTGAAAGATCAGCTGTTCAGCGTATGAGCTTTCCCTTTTATGTCACTAGTTGCTTTTCCCTTGCTGCTTTGAAAATTCTGTCCTTGTGTTTAATTTGTGTTAGCTTCATTAATATGCGTCTTGATGTGTTTCTTCACAGATTGATTCTGTATGGTACTCTTTGAGCTTCTTGGACTTGATTGACTATTTCTTTTCCCATTCGGAGAAGTTTTCAGCTATAATCTCTTCAAAAATTTTCTCATAGCCTTTCTTTTTTTCTTCTTCTTCTGGAACCCCTATAATTCGAATATTGATGCGTTTGATATTATCCCAGAGGTCTCTAAGGCTATCCTCTGCTCTTTTCATTCTTTGAGCTAGAGTCTGTTTTTCAGCAGTTACTTCCACCATTTTATCTTCCAGCTCACTTATCCGGTCTTCTGTCTCAAGATTCTCTTACGTATTGGGGTGCTCCTGTGTTGGGTGCACAGATGTTTATGACTGTTATGTCTTCTTCTTGGATCGATCCCTTGATCATTATGTAGTGTCCTGCTTTGTCTCTTCGAATCTTCTTTATTTTGAGGTCTATTTTGTCTGATATGAGGATTGCTACTCCAGCTTTCTTTTGATTTCCATTTGCATGGAATATCTTTTTCCAGCCTCTCAGTTTCAGTCTATGAGTGTCTCTAGGTCTGAAGTGAGTTTCCTGGAAGCAGCGTATGTATGGGTCGTGTTTTTTAATCCATTCAGCCACTCTGTGTCTTTTGGTTGGGGCATTTAGTCCATTTACATTCAAAGTAATTATTGATACAAATGATCCTATTGTCATCTTCTTAGATGTTATGATGGGTTTGTTTCGTGGATCTTCTCCTTTTATACTTGTTGTCTATATAAGTCCCTTCAACACTTGTTGTAAGGTTGGTTTGGTGTTACTACATTCTCTTAATTTTTGCTTATCTGTAAGGCTTTTTTGATTTCTCCATCAATTTTGAATGAGATCCTTGCAGGGTAGAGGGTTCTTGGTTGCAGATTATTCTCTTTTAGCCGTCTAAATGTGTCCTGCCATTCCCTTCTGGCCTGCAGAGTTTCTGTTGAAAGATCAGCTGTTCAGCGTATGAGCTTTCCCTTTTATGTCACTAGTTGCTTTTCCCTTGCTGCTTTGAAAATTCTGTCCTTGTGTTTAATTTGTGTTAGCTTCATTAATATGCGTCTTGATGTGTTTCTTCACAGATTGATTCTGTATGGTACTCTTTGAGCTTCTTGGACTTGATTGACTATTTCTTTTCCCATTCGGAGAAGTTTTCAGCTATAATCTCTTCAAAAATTTTCTCATAGCCTTTCTTTTTTTCTTCTTCTTCTGGAACCCCTATAATTCGAATATTGATGCGTTTGATATTATCCCAGAGGTCTCTAAGGCTATCCTCTGCTCTTTTCATTCTTTGAGCTAGAGTCTGTTTTTCAGCAGTTACTTCCACCATTTTATCTTCCAGCTCACTTATCCGGTCTTCTGTCTCAGATACTCTGCTCTTGATTCCTTCTACAGTGTTTTTCAGTTCAGCAATTGAGTTGTTTGTCTCTGTTACTTTTTTGGTAAGTTCTTGTATTTCTTTATTCAGTGTGTTAGTTGTGTCTTGCAATTTCTCTAACATTCTGTTTTTAGTGTGTTTGATCATCTTTATTATCATTCTTCTGAAATCACTTTCAGAAAGTTTGTCCACATTCTCTTCATTGATTTGATCTTGTGTGTTTGTGGATTGTTTCTTCGCTTGTGTGGTATTTCTCTGCCGTTTCATTGTTATTATTAATTTTTTAGCTGACTCTGTTTGTGATTTCCTTTTCCCAGACTTTGAGTTACGTCTGTTGGTGTTTGTTGTTTGGATGGGGCTTCTTATTCTGGGTGATGCTGGTGACTGGGTGATGTCAGGACTTGCATACAAGTGATTGCCTTTGTTGGCGTTCTCACTTGTATACTGCTCTTTAGTGTTAGGCGTTCTCTAGTATTGTAGAGTTTTGGAGTCAGTGCTCCCTCCCTAAAGCCCCGGGGCTTGTTGCCTGACCAGGGAATGAAGATTTCACGGCTGGTTTGTTATGGCATTAAATGATATTAAAACATATATATGCAAATGAGAAACAGAAGGTATACCTTTGACAAATGGCAATTAAAAAATTATGCAAATACTATCTACCGTATTGAATTATACACATAAACATATACAGCTGTAACATAACCCAAGCATTCCAACCAAAAATACAGTACAATATGTTAGCACGGCAAATAGAGAAAGCCAAGAATGATATCCACCAGTTAATAACCAAACTAAGTAGAGCACCAATTGGAGAATAATGCTAGAGCAGGGTCCCCGTTGGGGATAAGGCAATGAGGACAGAACAGACTAAGAAATATGGTGGGGAAAGGGAAAAAGAGAAAATAGAAGAGAAATATAGAATAATATTGCAAAGTTAAATATAGGGAGATAAAGATTTGTACATATTAGAGTTTAGTGCTATAGGAAAGGAGCTTCAGAGAAAGCAAAGAATTATAGAGGAAGTAGTAGTACAAATGAAAAATTTTTAAAAATTTAAAGAGCTAAGTATATAGAAAAATATAGAAAAACAAAGCAAAAATAATAAAAACAAACAAAACCCCCACAGAACCTTAAAAGGCCAATGGGGAACCAGAAGTTTATACCAAAATAAAATGTGTGGTTTAAAAGGAAAAAGAAAAAAAATTATGTAAACTTGAGTATATTCAGTCTTACTGATAAAATTAGTAGCTTCAATAGAATTCAGTGAAGGAAATGAACACACCCACTCTCACACACACACCCCCCCACCTTAAACAAAAAAAAAAAACACAACAAAAAAACCGGGTGTGTGTGCACTGAGTGGGTTTGGAAAAAAGAAAAAAAAAAATTGAAACAAAGTAATACAATACAAAAAATTAAATTTTAAAGTCCAGCAGTAACTCCAGCTTCAGACAAAACGTGAAAATTGTGTTTATGTTCTTCTGTCTCTTGCTGACTATTCAGGAATTATCAGTCTTTTTCTTGCCTCTGGCAGTGGTTGGATCTGGAGACCTCTTTGACTGCTTGTTTGTTTCGGCCTATTCCAGAATTAAAAGGCCCGCCCAGGCTGGCCCTGGGAGTTTCTTAATCCAAATCCCTTTTCTTGCTGGGTGGAGCTAAGTTCCCTCCCTGTAGCTTGACCAGCAGCCCTGCAGTTTGACCAGCCCCCAAACTACAGTAGGGAAAATGGCATCTGTCTCGCAGAGGATTTATTCCCACATGCTCTATGGGAAGCACTTCCGCAGTGACCCCGACCCTGCTGCAGGCCACCGTCGACCCCCGCCACCGCGGGAGACATCAGGTTACTCAGAGGTGAGTCTGGCTCAGTCTCATGTAGGATCGCTGTTCCCCTCTCCCGGATCACAGTGCGCACAGACTTTCCAGTCCTCTTCAACGACTCTGTGATCGGGTTAATGGTAACCTCCTCCAAAGGAAACTGAGTGCCGTCCTTCCGAGGCCTGCTCAAGGGCACTTCTAGCTCAAGGGGGCACCTGGACCCTCCAAAGCAGGTCTGGCTCAGTCCCTTATGGGTGTCACTGCTCCTTTCCCGGGCTTTGATCTGCAACAGGCTTTGCGCCTTTGGCCCGCCCAGCCTCTGGCGGGTATGAGGTTTGACTTTTAAAAGTGCGATTGTGCCCCTCCTACCGTCTTGATGCGGCTTCTCCTTTGTTCTTCAATGTGGGGTATCCTCTCTGTGATCAGATCCAACCTCCTTTCGTCGATGGTTTCCCAGGAACTCGTTGCAATTCAGGCGATTTTGCAGGAGAGAGGAGTGCACGTCCTTCTACGCTGCCATCTTAGCTCCACCCCCTGGTCCCACTTTTGATGCTTTTTCCACTGGTTCTCAGCCCACCCTCACTCCAGAGAACATCCCCTCAGACGCGGGGGACTGCCAGCCCTCCCTGACTGCTGCTGCTGAGCCCCTAGGAAGACTGTAGCTCACCAGGACCAGATCTGCCCTCTGAGACCCCTACCAGTGCAAGCCTCAGAATCAGTTCTTGTCCAAAGTTGAGAACAGGGAGGGCATTTAATCTTATCCATTCTAAGGTTATGACTGCAGTAGTGTACCGGTCCCTCCATTTATTGACCGTGTTTTCTCTCCTTGTTCCTTCCTTGTTTATACCTGCTTCCAGAATTAAAGGCCCGCCCAGGCTGGCCCTGGGAGTTTCTTAATCCAAATCCCTTTTCTTGCTGGGTGGAGCTAAGTTCCCTCCCTGTAGCTTGACCAGCAGCCCTGCAGTTTGACCAGCCCCCAAACTACAGTAGGGAAAATGGCATCTGTCTCGAGAGGATTTATTCCACATGCTCTATGGGAAGCACTTCCGCAGTGACCCCGACCCTGCTGCAGGCCACCGTCGACCCCCGCCACCGCGGGAGACATCAGGTTACTCAGAGGTGAGTCTGGCTCAGTCTCATGTAGGATCGCTGTTCCCCTCTCCCGGATCACAGTGCGCACAGACTTTCCAGTCCTCTTCAACGACTCTGTGATCGGGTTAATGGTAACCTCCTCCAAAGGAAACTGAGTGCCGTCCTTCCGAGGCCTGCTCAAGGGCACTTCTAGCTCAAGGGGGCACCTGGACCCTCCAAAGCAGGTCTGGCTCAGTCCCTTATGGGTGTCACTGCCCCTTTTCCCCGGGGCTTTGATCTGCAACAGGCTTTGCGCCTTTGGCCCGCCCAGCCTCTGGCGGGTATGAGGTTTGACTTTTAAAAGTGCGATTGTGCCCCTCCTACCGTCTTGATGCGGCTTCTCCTTTGTTCTTCAATGTGGGGTATCCTCTCTGTGATCAGATCCAACCTCCTTTCGTCGATGGTTTCCCAGGAACTCGTTGCAATTCAGGCGATTTTGCAGGAGAGAGGAGTGCACGCCTTCACGCTGCCATCTTAGCTCCACCCCCTGGTCCCACTTTTGATGCTTTTTCCACTGGTTCTCAGCCCACCCTCACTCCAGAGAACATCCCCTCAGACGCGGGGGACTGCCAGCCCTCCCTGACTGCTGCTGCTGAGCCCCTAGGAAGACTGTAGCTCACCAGGACCAGATCTGCCCTCTGAGACCCCTACCAGTGCAAGCCTCAGAATCAGTTCTTGTCCAAAGTTGAGAACAGGGAGGGCATTTAATCTTATCCATTCTAAGGTTATGACTGCAGTAGTGTACCGGTCCCTCCATTTATTGACCGTGTTCTCTGCTCTGGTCCTTACCTTGTTTATACCTGCTTCCTGAAGGCTCCTCTCCTCCCCACTGCTCTGTTTACTCCTTTCTATTTTACTTTTTGAAACTTCATTCCATCAACAATCAGACTGCTACGAGGCTTCAGCATTTTTATAGAGAATTCTGAAATAAGGTACAGGTATACAGTTGACTTGTAGCCTTTATAAAATTAATTATTATATTAAATAATAACCTGTATTCACTGAACACTTATTTTTATCTTGGGTTTTTCAGCAAATAAGCAGTAGAACTGAGATTTGATTTCATAGCTCTCTGGCTCTGATATCCATGCTTTTTCTGTGATCATGTGAGAATATTTATTTTTAAAAAGGTGGGGAAAACTATTAAGCTTTTTTTTTTTTTGGAGAGGGGTAGGTTGGGGAGGGAGGACGGCGGGCGGGCCACTTCTATTGGTCTTTCATTTCTCTATTTTCATCCATCTTTGTTCTTTGGCTCTTGTGGGCCTCCCATCGCGGTGGCCTCTGTTATCGCAGAGCACCGGCTCTTGGCGCATGCGCTCCAGAGCTCCGGCTCGGTAATTGGACACATCGGTCCAGCCACTCTGTGGCACGTGGGATCTTCCCAGGCCAGGGATCGTACTGGCGCCCCTTGCACTGCAAGGCGATGTCCTTACCCATTGGACCACCAGGGAAGCCCACTATTAAGCTTTTTATCAGGCTTTATTTATTTGATCTTTAAAAGAAAAGAGACACATTCTTCAGTGAATTTAATTCAGATCTCTTTAATTAAATCTGTTTTTAATTTAATTAAAACTGGTACACATTAAAATCTAGTGTACCAGTCAGCTATAGAGAAGAAATTAGCGGTTACCGGTAGAGAGAGGGAAGATGGGAGGAGCAAGTTGTGGTTAGGGGATTAAGAGGTACAAACTATTATGTATGAAATAAGCTACAAGGGTATATTGCACAACACGGGGAATATAGCCAGTATTTTATAATAACTACTAATGAAAGGTAACCCTTAAAAATTGTGAATCCCAGGGCTTCCCTGGTGGTCCAGTGGGTAGGGACACCGCCTTGCAGTGCAGGGGGCACCGGTTCGATCCCTGGCCTGGGAGGATCCCACGTGCTGCTAAACGGCTGCACCTGTGTGTCCCAACTACCGAGCTGGACTGGAGCACATGCACCCAGAGCCGGTGCTCTGCAACGAGAGGGGCCTCTGCAATGGGAGACCCACACAGGCCAAACAACGGAGACGGGTGAAAATAAATAAATGAAAGATCAATTAAAAAAAAAGAAAAGAGGCCAAGATTAAAAAAAAAAAATTAAAAAAAATTGTGAATCCCTATCTTGTATACATATAACATACAATACTGTGCATAAACCATACTTAAATAGGTCACTAGAGTAAATGTAATAAAACTTGAGTGTAACAGGGCTGTATAGAGCAGGTTGTCGCTTATAATATGATCATAAAGTAATAAAGCTCACATGTTTGGATCTGTGCTGAGTGCTGGCGTGGAAAGTGCAGGGTGTCACAGCCCCTTGCCCTTCGGGCACGCATTGTCTTGCAAGGCAGATTCTTAACAAATTAAGGAAATGATGTGTTCCTGTTAAGCTTCTCTTCGTGTGGGGAGGAGGACTCTTGGGAGTGGATAGTGTGTGTGTAGTAAGGCTTGGGAGCAGCAGTGGTTTTCATCTCTTTTGTTGACTGCACAAACAATTCCGTTAATCCAAAAATGCTTTTAACTCATTTTAGTAGGTGGCAGAATAGGGCTAAAAGAAGTTATCTTGGATTGGTTAAGTGTTAGAATCAGTGTTCCATTTTGACTCAGGTCCTCTGATTTCACAGGTCAAGCCTTCTTTCCCCTCAGAGACTCTTCTTGCAGCACTTACTTTTAGAAATTCTGACGTTTCAGTGGGCAGATCAGGTACTAGCTGACGTGTTGGTGGAAAACAGGGAGAGACAGCCCACGTGGTGTATGTGACTGGTGCCTGGAGTCGTGCAGTTGATTATGTAGAGATACTGGGAGTGTGGCAAGGTTAATAAGCGAGAGGTGTGTTACTACTTTCCTGGTGGTTCAGATGGTAAAGAATCTGCCTGCAATGAATGCAGGAGGCCTGGGTTCGATCCCTGCGTAGGGAAGATCCCTTGGAGAAGGGAGTGGCAACCTATTCCAGTGTTGTCTGGAGAATTCCATGCACAAAGGAGTCTGGTGGGCTACAGTCCGTGGGGTTGCAAAGAGTTGGACATGACTGAGCGACTAACACTTTCATTCTTTGACTTTTTCATATTATCACTTACCAAATGTATGGTATAATTTTGTGTGTTCATCCCAGGCTGAAAATCACTGAAAAACTCTTAAACAGCTGAGAAACACTTCAAACAGCTATTCTTTTCTCATTCATCCAGCAATAATCAAGTAACCTTGGGCCAGCCAGAGAGGGCAGCTTTGGATTTCTTTGTGGCTGCTCCGGGAAATGAATGGACTGCCAGAGTTTAAACTGGTGTATATAATGTATAGAGACTTCCCTGTCAGTCTAGTGGTTAAGCCTTCACCTCCAGGGCTTCCCTGGTGGTCCAGTGGGTAAAGAGGCAGCCTTGCAGTGCAAGGGGCACCGGTTCGATCCCTGGCCTGGGAAGATCCCACTTGTTGCAGAGTAGCTGGACCAGTGTGTCCAATTATAAACCAGAGCTCTGGAGCACATGTGCCCAGAGCTGGTGCTCTGCAACGAGAGAGGACATTGCAGTGGGAGACCAACATGGGCCAAAGAATAAAAAGATCGATGTACATAAACATAAATAAAAGGTTGGGAAGCTAAGAGCTCACATGCCTCACAATTAAAAAATCAGAGCTTTGAGGCAATATTGTAACAAAGTCACTGAAGACTTTAAAAATGGTCCATATCAAAAAATCTTTCAAAAATATAGTGTATGTATATTATGTATATGTATTAATTTTATACTTTTACCTTGAATATTGCCCAAGATAAACCTAATGTTTCTGTTGCCTTATATGGACTGAGATCTTTTACAAATTGAGAGTTCAGCTCATCTGGACCTTTCTTCAAGCAAAATACTACTTTATTAGTTTTCATTATTCTTTGCTTTGTTCGAATGAGTGTTTTCTCTGTAAAATCTAATGATTAAAGATAGTTTGGAAATGCCTATTCTGATTTACTTCTATCCAGTTTTTAGTTGATTAAATACTTTGGCTTTCATTGTCAATATGAAAATCCATCTGGCTAGAAATCTGTATTAAGTTTTGTTCGTGCTTGAAATATATAGTAAGATTGCCAAAGTGATTTTCATTTCAAACATTTCCCATATGTTATGTTTATATATTTACATCTCATTTTTGGCCTTAATTTTTCTCTGAAGAAGTTTTATTACTTGCTTATTTGTGCTTTCTTAGATGTCGTAGATTCAAGACTTAACATTTCTGTTTGATTTCCATTTTCTCTTTGATGCATGGTAGGTACTTGACTAATTTTGCTAAATGGATGCATCGGTGAAGGGTAAATAGGAAGATGACAGTTCGTGTGATTAATCTTGATCTAATCCACAGCTGTTTTCACAGCTTCACTAGTCAGTTCTTTGAGAAGAGGCATTGAATATACATTTCTTTCCTGAGATCTTACAAAGGGCTTGGCGCATTAAATACTAATAAACATTTGTGGACTGAATAAACATTTAAAGATTGCTTGTATGCTATTGGTGACAAGGTCTCTGTTATGTTTAGCTTCTAGCCTTTAAAAAAAGTCAAGCTCTTAAATCTGAGGAAAGAGATGTGAGCTGTATGCGTTAGCCACAATGCCCTTTCTGTGCACGATCTGGAACTGTGTCCTCCAGACTGTTCTCAGAAGAGTAGCAGCACGCCACACAGGGAGAGGTGGCGTGGAGCTGCATTCTCACAGCACGGCACCTTAGTGCTGGGAGCGCGTGCCGGGTCCTGTCCCTGCTGCCGTGGAGGTCCCGGGAGCGGGAGAGCCTGTCCTTGAGCAGCAGCCTCCGGATTCCGTATAGGCTGCTGTGAACCGCGGCTCTACTCACAAGAGGGCTTGGGGCTGAAGCGATGCTAAGTTGGGGCCCGTGGAACAGGACGAGGGGAGCAGTAGCTTAGAATGTGCCGAGGGCTGAGCCGTCGGGCTGCTGGCCCAGAAGATCACGCCTGCCTGAGGCAGAGTTAAGTTTGGAATTTTATTTGGGCTTCTTTCTTAAATATACTGCACAGATCATTTTTTTCAAACACCCATGCATTGTGAAGTTGGATGCTTAGTTCAGTTACATAGTCTAAATTGCCATATACTTCCAAGATAAAAACAGTTACATATATACCCCAGATAATTTAAAACAGATTCTTGGACACGGTACATTTGCATATGTGTTCACAGCAGCCACAAGCTGGAAACAAGCCAAGAGTCTATTAATGAACGAGCAAATTGTGGTATATACTTGTGATAGAATATTATGCAGCTGTATAAAACTGCCAATCCATGCGACATCTTGGATGAACCTTGAGAATATTATGATAAGCAAAAGAAGTCAGGCACAAAAGGTTGCATATTGTTTGAACCCATGTATACGAAGTATCCAGAATGGGTAAATCCACAGAGACAGAGGGTTTACTGGTGTTCACAGGGGATGGGAAAAAGGGAAGTAATTGCTTAATGACTAAGAGGTCTTATTTTGAAGTGATAAAAATGTTTTGGAACTAGATGGAGGTGGCAGAACATTGTGAGCATACTAAGTCCCACTGAATTATTCATTTTAAAATGGTTAATTTTATGTTTGTTTTAGCTTAATGAAAAAAGGATCCCATTAATCTTCTCTTACCCACAAACCCTCCAAACAAACAAAAATGTGTAGAATTAGAATATGATACCCTGTCATTCTGTACTTTGACCTGTTTTTTTCCCATCATGCCTTTTTTATTTCTTTATATATTTTCATCCATCTTTATTCTTTGGCCTGTGTGGGCCTCCCATCGCAGTGGCCTCTCTCTTGCAGAGCACTGGCTCTCGGCACATGTGCTCCAGAGCGCTGGCTCGTAATTGGACACACTGGTCCAACTGCTCCGCGGCACGTGGGATCTTCTTGGGCCAGGGATCAAACCGGTGCCCCTTGTACTGCAAGGCAAGCACTTAATCCACTGGACCATCAGGGACCTTTTTTTTTTTTTTCCCCCTCTTTTCCTGAATAAGGCTAGTATTTCCCATCCTGTGTCCTTTTGTGCACACCGTGTAGTCTGACTGGAATGTTGTCCTCCATCCGTTTTCTACATCCAAGTCTTATCCAGCTGGCAATATGTATAACATTGTCGGGCTTTCTTTGTTCCTCTTGAACTTCCTTCATCTTTCTCAGTGTGTGATTGGGTGCTCAGTCTTTGCGACCCCGTGGACAGTAGCCCCCCAGGCTCCATTGTCCATGGAGCTTTCCAGGCAAGAACACTGGAGCGGGTTGCCATTTGCTACTCCAGGGAATCTTCCCAGTCCAGGGATTGAACCCATGTCTCTTGCATTGGCAGGTGGACTCTTCACTCTTGCACCACCTGGGAAGCCCCGTCTTCCTGAAGCTCATACTGAAAATGATCTCTTTATCTTTTGAAGGACCCCTAGCCCTTTTATCTGGACCTCTTTTTTGAGTAGTTACCAAATTTTACCCTGGGTTATAGTTACTTACGCCCATTTCCTAGCTGTCTGTGTCCTTGAGTATGGGGCTTGTAATGTCTGACTGTTTTCTTCTCTCTGTAAGTGCATAGCATTCATTGACTACTTTAAACAGCAGAAGAATCAACACTTTTGAGAAGGTGTTAGGAATGTTTGCACTATGCTAACTAATTTTTCTGTAGCTTAGCCATTCTAGTTAGAGCTCAGTGATTCAAAAGCTTAATTAATTCAGTCTGTCATCCAGTGCTTAGCTGCTGTGACAGGTGGGCCCTGACAGACGGGGGAGTCCAGGGCCCACAGACAGAGTCCTGGAGGCCAAGGAGGAGGTCGATCTTCACCTTGGGTTTACGTTGGTTTCGCAAGAGGGAGACTCCTGTTATTTAAGCAGTATCTGTGGAACTCTGGTCTCCGAGTGTGGAGTCTGACTTGGTGAGACCCTAGCCCTGCCCGTTCGTGGTCCTCTTGCTCAGCATTCACTTGGATGACACACACACTTTGAATTCTGAATTTGCACAGTCCTTATGCCAATGAGATAAACTTCTTTTTTCACAAGAGTTTTTGTTGGATTTCTTTGTAATCTGTGCATCTTATATTTAGCCCAACCTGCATCATAATTGTTATTTGTGGGGCTTAACGTTTTGAGGTGTTCCTCTGTACTTTCCTTGCGTCCTAAGTGGGTGGCACACCTGGCCTCAGGTAAATAGATGCCGGCGTGCGTCTGGTGCCGTGGGGGAGGTGCAGTGGCTGACTCGGAGGCACAGAGATCTTCCAAGGTGCCTTACGTGATTTTGAGTTGATTATTTTCAGCAATACATACCTTATTCTCATTCTTTGAAACTTCATCTTTTTTTTTTTTTAATAATGAAATAAACCAGGACCATCTTTCTTTCCCTGGTATATAAATAGCCTTATATGGCATCGTTTTTCTGAGGAAGTTAAAGACTCATATCTTCTGTTTTCAAGGACGACTCGTAGCGACTTACCATAGTAGTGGAGAGCAGAAAGTACTCTCAGACTGTGGAAAGGCAGGTCAGTTTTAGTACTGTAATCTGTTAGCCACCGATAATTTGATAATAGAACATATGCTTATTCTGTTACATTAGATGAGAAAGCCCATTTTAGTATGGGTACAGTGTCTCTTTTTTCAGGCTTAAAATTTCAGAGAATCCCCGATGGATACTTTGTTGTTTTTTCCCCTGCACTGTTGTGATTCTGAAGTTGATGGAGTTAACAGTCGGCCTGGGAACTATCACAGTGGCTTAATCTCGCTTGTTCTGTGATGTTTGAGAGCTTGTGATGTGTCCTGAAGTTCACAAGGGTGGGCATGACATTGGGTTGCCATGAGATTAGACTATGAATGTATTGAATTTGAGGATTGCCTGGTGTTATATATTTTTTGATTTAGTAGGTTTCCAGTCCCAGAAAGGTAGAAATGGGGTGACCTGGAAGTGATGGAGTCCAGCCTCAGAACTGTGGGCACCGAGGCTTAGGTGGGGCCAGGCAGCCTGTGCATCCTGGCCAGTGTTTTACTCACAGCTGCATGGCTTTCTCCCCCCAGCATGCACATGGGCTCACATGTGTGTATATGCACCTGCGGAATTGTTAGTGTATTCTGCTGTCATTTCCATTTCTTGTGCTATTTTCTTCATTATAATGAGTGACAGTACTTGCACGTGTACGAACACATGTTCGTACATCTTAAGTGTGCAAACTGTCGCCTTTCAAGATCTTGGATAGATTTCAACTAGGTATAACGAAGATCAAAGGAAAGCATCGTTTCCATTTTTTTGTTAAAACAATCCAGAGTTCTTGATGATGTTTTCGTAATTTTCTTACCTTGCTGAACCGAGGATTTACGTGCCTGTGTTTCAAATTCAGCCAGGCTACGATGACCTTAATCCTGATTGGAGACTCTCTACTGAGAAGAGAAAAAAAATCAAAGGTGAGTGTTATGAAGTATGATGATTAAAAACTTGAGAGACTCTTGTTCTTTACTAAAGGTGCCTATGATTCAACATACGCAGAGGAGGGAGAACTTTTTCTTTCTACTACCCTGGATTCTTTGGCGTAGGCCCTGTAAAATTAGATTGACAAAAGACAGATTAATAAGAGAAAAATGAGTAGAAGTTTATTAGTGTTCTTTGAGTTGATCATTGGAGTAACTCTGAGGCTTCAGGAGAAGTTGGGTTTATATCACATCTAAACAAAGAAACAGTAAATTTCTAGAGAAGTGACAGAGAAAGGGAAAGAAGTTAAGAGTTTCTAGGAGTGGGAAATTAATCGAAGATAAGCACTAGTTACCTTGTTATGTAAACGTCTTTGGTGCTATCTCTGGGCTCATAAGCATCAAAAGTAGCCTCCAGTGATGAACTCTTGTCCTTCATGGTGGAGAGTGAAGAGACCAACTCTGTGTATTTGTGTCCTTTGGTGGTGGTGGTGTTCAGTCGCTGAGTCGTGTGTGACTCTGCACCCCCTTGGACTTTGGCCTGCCAAGCTTCTCCGTCCTTGGGATTTTCCAGGCAAGAATATTGGAGTGAATTGCCATTTCCTTCTCCAGGGGATCTTCCTGACCCAGGGACCAAACCCACATCTCCTGTATTGGCCGGCGGATTCTTTGCCGTTGAGGTAGCAGAGAAGCCAACACTTGTGTCCTACTTGTAGACAAATAGAGAGAGGGCCGAGAGCTTTTCTTGTATCTGTTTCTTCTCCCTTGCCTACAGCCCCAAATAATCTTTAGGCCAAAGTGGCATATTTCGGGGTGGCATATTCTGCCACCCTGCATGGAAAAGTCTCTTTTAAGTGCTGCTTCTTCACTTTGGAGGGAGCATCAAGATTTCATAGAATGGAGACAGGCGATGGATCCAGTTTTCTCCTGGTCAGTGTTACTATTTGGCGTTTTCCCAAGGCTGGGGTGGAGCTGCGGCAGGCAGCATGGCTCTCGTCCCTGGCCCGTGTGGACGCCGCCCACCGAGTTGAGTTGAGAGCTCGTAGTGAGCTCCTTTGTAAAGAGCGTAGAGGAGGCTGCAGAAGGGGATTTCTCAGAGAGGGAGCTCGGAGCAGCTGTCTCGGCCTGGGTGGAGAGTGTGGTAGGCGGCAGGTAAACTCGAGGCTGGAGGGGACTCTGTTTTCATACATTTCCATGTCTAAACAATTGGTTTTTTTTAGCAGTTAGCATGTATTACTTTATAGATAAATAACCCCCACCCCCAGTATTTACATTTGATTAAAAGCAATAGTGATTATTTAATTGGTCAATTAAAAACAAAAATTAAAAAATTAAGAGTTGCTGTGATTATTCGTTCCTTGTTTTTTTCTGGTAATACTCCCCAAGTTCAATACTTCTAAATTTTTAAGTGTTTTCTATAAAGTGAATCATAGTTACAGGATTCAAAATCCTGATTAAATTATGCTTCTAATTACGTTTAGATGGCTCAAAAGCACTGATTTGTTAATGTCATCAGTCATGTTCATGTATTCACGTTTGTCAAATAATCTGAAATGCTCATTAAGAAAAATATTTTTAAGGGAAAAAATAATTGGTCAAAGCAGAAGGTTGACAACATATTTAGATGATGTGCTCTTTTTCATTCCACTTTCATTAAGCTATACGACCAGGAACATTGATTTTCATGTTTCCGAGGGATTCCCTATTTATATAGGTTGCTTTAAGCTTAAAAAGTTCAGTTATTATGGTTACTTTTTTAAATTAAAATAATGGGTTATTCTCATGGAGTTTCCCGTTTTATTTTTTGCTTGGCTGTGCTACCTGACTTCTGGGATCTTACTTTCCTGACCAGAGATCGAACCCGGGCCAGGGCAGTGAAAGTACTGAGTCTTAACCTCTGGACCACCAGGGAATTACACTAACCTCCTATTTTACTCAAATGTTTATATATATATATTTTAAAATTTATGGTTTACTGTTTTATGTATTGCCTTTAAACCTCATGAGATCCTTGGAACAAGTAAAGTATAAAAAGGGCAATAAAATTATAATCATTGTGATGCTATTTGGCGTTTTCCCAAGGCTGGGGTGGAGCTGCGGCAGGCAGCATGGCTCGCCTGGCCCGTGTGGGCGCCGCCCACGAGTTGAGTTGAGAGCTCGTAGTGAGCTCCTTTGTAAAGAGCGTAGAGGAGGCTTCAGAAGGGGATTTCTCACAGAGTAGCTCGGAGCAGCTGTCTCGGCCTGGGTGGAGAGTGTGGTAGGCGGCAGGTAAACTCGAGGCTGGAGGGGACTCTGTTTTCATACATTTCCATGTCTAAACAATTGGTTTTTTTTAGCAGTTAGCATGTATTACTTTATAGATAAATAACCCCCACCCCCAGTATTTACATTTGATTAAAAGCAATAGTGATTATTTAATTGGTAAATTAAAAACAAAAATTAAAAAATTAAGAGTTGCTGTGATTATTCGTTCCTTGTTTTTTTCTGGTAATACTCCCCAAGTTCAATACTTCTAAATTTTTAAGTGTTTTCTATAAAGTGAATCATAGTTACAGGATTCAAAATCCTGATTAAATTATGCTTCTAATTACGTTTAGATGGCTCAAAAGCACTGATTTGTTAATGTCATCAGTCATGTTCATGTATTCACGTTTGTCAAATAATCTGAAATGCTCATTAAGAAAAATATTTTTAAGGGAAAAAATAATTGGTCAAAGCAGAAGGTTGACAACATATTTAGATGATGTGCTCTTTTTCATTCCACTTTCATTAAGCTATACGACCAGGAACATTGATTTTCATGTTTCCGAGGGATTCCCTATTTATATAGGTTGCTTTAAGCTTAAAAAGTTCAGTTATTATGGTTACTTTTTTAAATTAAAATAATGGGTTATTCTCATGGAGTTTCCCGTTTTATTTTTTGCTTGGCTGTGCTACCTGACTTCTGGGATCTTACTTTCCTGACCAGAGATCGAACCCGGGCCAGGGCAGTGAAAGTACTGAGTCTTAACCTCTGGACCACCAGGGAATTACACTAACCTCCTATTTTACTCAAATGTTTATATATATATATTTTAAAATTTATGGTTTACTGTTTTATGTATTGCCTTTAAACCTCATGAGATCCTTGGAACAAGTAAAGTATAAAAAGGGCAATAAAATTATAATCATTGTGATGCTATTTCTTTTTGAATGCCTCAGTTTGGTGAAGCACAATTCATTTTTACCTTTCCCCACCCCAGCCATTTCTTGACTGGTTTTGAAGGTGTTTTCCTCTTTCTGATTAGTTGGTAGTGTCAGGGAGAAAAAAATTCTTTTTCCTGCTACCCTACTAGACTCTGAGATCAGCTGAGACCCAGTAAATTGGACAAATGAGGGACCAATTAATAAGGAATAAAGCATACACACTTATTTAATATATTTTAGGCACATAGGAACCTGCACAAGGAAGCTCTGAGCTCAGGGTAGTAAACTGGGAGAGAGTTAGCAAGGCTGGTCTGTTTCAATCTTCCTTGGTTTCCCTCCGTCTTTGGCGAGGATGTGGGTTTCTTCCAAGTATAGAGAGGTGCCTCTCAACGTGAGAATCTTCCAGCCCACTCGAGAGGGTCCGAGTCCTTCCTGATTCTGTCATTTCTCAGTATATACCTACTTTTCATATGTTTATCATAGTGACACATCTTTGAGTATTTTTCATTTTTTGAGTGGAAAGACCTTAATATATTTACCTTACCTCTGCATCCCTAGAACTTTGGCAGATTGTTGGCATTCAGATGTTCATTAAATAAATTACTATTTTGTATCTTGTACTTGGGCTTCCCTAGTGGCTCAGTGGTGAAGAATCTGCCTGCAATGCTGGAGACGCAGGTTTGATCCCTGGGTTGGGAAGATCCCTAGGAGGAGGAAATGGTGACTCAACTCCAGTATTCTTGTCTGGAAAATCATGGACAAAGGAGCCTGGTAGGCTGCAGTCCATGGGGTTGCAGAGAGTGAGATAAAACTGAGTGACTAAACAACAATCTTATACTTGAGTGAAATCAGAGTGATGACTTAACATTTTATTCTTATTATTTGTCATACCTTGAGGACTCAAGTAGGCTTTTAAAATTGATGGTTGGACTGAGTTTGTATTTAACCCACACTGATGATGCATTTGTGTTGTTGACCTTTCCCCCCACTAGACAAGGGGTCCTTCTACCCACTGATAGATGTGAACTGGTGGGTGGACAGTGCAGTGATCTTGGCTCGCTGCTCTGGTGCTTTGACTGTTTCATCGGTGAAAACTTTGAAGAATTTGCTGGGGAAATCCTGTGAATGGTTTGAACCATCACCTCAAGTCACTGCTACCCATGATGGGGGATTTTTAAGTTTGGAGGTAATGATTTCATTTTTAAAGCAACCAGTGTGTTTAAGAGTAGAATTATACCAGAAATGTAAATATCTGATTTTTAATTTTGGTTATTCCATTATTTAGTCTTTAAAAACAAAAATGTGTTATTGGAATCGGAGCTTGAGTGTAGTATAAAAAAGATCTATTATTTAGTCAGTTTAAAAAATTGCACTTATATAAGAATGAAGAACATTTTCAGTCATTTTGGTCTCTATAAAGCATTTCTTTCTCATTAACATGATAGATTTTTCTCCTAGATAAGTTACTTTAAAAATATAAGTTAATATTACTACCTAAGAAATAGCTTTTACCTATTTCTGTGAAATATAACACCTTAAACTTCAGTTCTCTCGTTAAGCAAAACTTGTTTATCATGACAAAAAAATTTGAAATGAGGGTAGTATTTTAAAGTTATGTTTTGATCATTTAAATTTCTTATTTTAAGTCTCTCAAAGGTAATGCCATTCAGTAGTTTTCACTTCAGTGCAATTTGACAAATATTTTGTACTCTTAAGTTCGATACCGTGTCTAAAGATAGGTTCTTTAAAGAAAATCATGCCCTAAAATAGAAGCCAGCGTTTTTGGAGTGAAAGTTTTCTTCAGCCTTTGGCTCGGAACTGTGTGAAACTTTGGACATTGTTTAAAAACTGGGTTGCGGGGTAGCTGTCCTTGGTAGAACAAACAAATGCCTTCACGTTCATTTGCTAAGTAATTTGAAACAAATCATCTTTTCACAGCAGGTGCAAATATATCAAAAAGAAGGAAATAACATTCTCAACTCCTTTCTTTCTCTAAAATAATTACCAAGCATTTGTTGTACCAGACGATATTGATAGTCCCCTGTTAAAGCAGGCTTTCCTTGTAGAGATTTGGAGCCAGTGACTTACCTGCATATTTCTGAGACTGTTGATGGATATAGAGTTTGTTGTTGGATTCCTTTGAACTCCGTTCTTAATCACATGGACAGTGTAATCAATCAAACCAAAGAAGAATTAAAATGTTTTTTCCGTTTTTTCTAAAAACCTGCCTTTAGTTCCTCACTGTCTTTAATGTCTTCTTTTTCTATTCAGTGTGAGATTAAACTTGCCCCCAAACGGTCTCGTGTGGAGACGAGGGCGGGAGAAGATGAGGAAGGGGAAGAGGACTCGGATTCTGATCAGGAAATCTCTGCCAAGACGCGCTACTTTGGTTACATCAAACAGGGCCTGTACTTAGTGACCGAGATGGAGCGGTTCGCACCGCCGCGGAAACGCCCGCGCACCATCACTAAACACTACCGCCTGGTGAGCCTGCGGTCCACCACCCCCGAGGAGCTCTACCAGAGGAAGGTGAGGGCGTCCTGTTCCTACGCACCGTCGCGGCTTCCTCTCTGAGTCAACTGAGGAAAGAAATACTGTCTTAATAAAGGAAGAAATTCAAAAAGGGTTTGTCACATCACTGGTATGTTACAGACATCGTATGATAAAGCTTCTGAAAATGACGCTGGTCTTTGTGCCTGAGCAGTCGCACAAGAGCAGTGGGTGAGAGCTGAGCTCACGTAGACCATGGTCCCCTTGGTGGCTTCGCCCAGGTTTTTGCTGCACTTTGTGTGACCTGCAGCTCTCCCCGCCTCTGTGTGGAGGACAGCTGTCTGCCCAGACTGCAGCTGGGGAGGGAAGACCTGCAGCCTGGATTTCTGGTCGGGGTTTGCTTGGGAGGCAGGTTTGATGAACGCCAAGTGCTCCGCATGGGTGTGTGCAGCAGGGTCGTGGGAGGAGTCCCTGAGGAGGACTCAGGCTGTCGCTTGCTCATTCGCTGTTCTACCCTGTGAACACGGGCACTTGACCCCTGTTTCTCCGCTTTTTGGTAATGCTCTTAAACGCAGTACTTGGTCTCTCTGCCTCTCCTCATGTTTATGAGCTTCTAGTGCCTCCGTGCACACCAGGGTGGTTAGGAGGGCATGACCTCCACTGTCGTCTTTCATTCCATCATCAGAGTGCTGCCGTAGCAGCTTGGTAACGTCACGTCTCTATTCCATTTCCTTGTCCAAAGATCGAAAGTGAAGAGTATGAGGAAGCCTTGTCCCTGGCCCAGACCTATGGGCTGGACACTGACCTGGTGTACCAGAGGCAGTGGAGGAAGTCAGCGGTCAACCTTGCTTCGATTCAGAACTACTTGGTAAGTTTCAGTAGTGTGCTGGCCTGTGTTGGTATTGTTCTTCCTCTGCAGGGCCCCCCCCCCCCAGCTCCCTCTATTGATAAAGCTCAGTGGCCTGTCAGCCACAAATAGGAGGTGTGATTTGTCTCATAACTAGCTCTGAAAAATACTTCTGAAGCTCAGAGGCATTAAATTGATAACTGATACATCAAGCTTGCCAGTACCCTATTTTGCTTTAATTCTACCATTTGTCCCTACTACGGGCTGCCACAAAGTTACTACGTGTGTGCGTGCTAAGCTGCTTCAGTCTTGTCCAGCTCTCTGTGGTCCCACAGACTGTGTTCCACCGTCTGCTGTCCATGGGATTCTCCAGGCGAGGGCGCTGGAGTGGGTTGCCATGCCCTGCTCCAGGGGACCTGTCCTGCTCAAGCATCAAACCCAGACATCGTATGATAAAGCTTCTGAAAATGACGCTGGTCTTTGTGCCTGAGCAGTCGCACAAGAGCAGTGGGTGAGAGCTGAGCTCACGTAGACCATGGTCCCCTTGGTGGCTTCGCCCAGGTTTTTGCTGCACTTTGTGTGACCTGCAGCTCTCCCCGCCTCTGTGTGGAGGACAGCTGTCTGCCCAGACTGCAGCTGGGGAGGGAAGACCTGCAGCCTGGATTTCTGGTCGGGGTTTGCTTGGGAGGCAGGTTTGATGAACGCCAAGTGCTCCGCATGGGTGTGTGCAGCAGGGTCGTGGGAGGAGTCCCTGAGGAGGACTCAGGCTGTCGCTTGCTCATTCGCTGTTCTACCCTGTGAACACGGGCACTTGACCCCTGTTTCTCCGCTTTTTGGTAATGCTCTTAAACGCAGTACTTGGTCTCTCTGCCTCTCCTCATGTTTATGAGCTTCTAGTGCCTCCGTGCACACCAGGGTGGTTAGGAGGGCATGACCTCCACTGTCGTCTTTCATTCCATCATCAGAGTGCTGCCGTAGCAGCTTGGTAACGTCACGTCTCTATTCCATTTCCTTGTCCAAAGATCGAAAGTGAAGAGTATGAGGAAGCCTTGTCCCTGGCCCAGACCTATGGGCTGGACACTGACCTGGTGTACCAGAGGCAGTGGAGGAAGTCAGCGGTCAACCTTGCTTCGATTCAGAACTACTTGGTAAGTTTCAGTAGTGTGCTGGCCTGTGTTGGTATTGTTCTTCCTCTGCAGTGCCCCCCCCCCCCCAGCTCCCTCTATTGATAAAGCTCAGTGGCCTGTCAGCCACAAATAGGAGGTGTGATTTGTCTCATAACTAGCTCTGAAAAATACTTCTGAAGCTCAGAGGCATTAAATTGATAACTGATACATCAAGCTTGCCAGTACCCTATTTTGCTTTAATTCTACCATTTGTCCCTACTACGGGCTGCCACAAAGTTACTACGTGTGTGCGTGCTAAGCTGCTTCAGTCTTGTCCAGCTCTCTGTGGTCCCACAGACTGTGTTCCACCGTCTGCTGTCCATGGGATTCTCCAGGCGAGGGCGCTGGAGTGGGTTGCCATGCCCTGCTCCAGGGGACCTGTCCTGTTCAAGCATCAAACCCATTCTTCCGGCTCCTGCCCAGGGAGCTCTTTACCACCTGTGCCGCCTACTGTGTAGCTTCTTAGCTTGGATCCTTGGCCCTTTTGTAAGAAGTAGTTGGACTCATCCTGTTTTTAGGAGATTCTGACCTCTCCTTTAGAAAGGGAAGTATGTTTGCATTTAGAAATATTCCAAGAAATGTTGGGAAATTTTTGTGATAGTCGTTTTCCCTAAAAATTTATGGACAGGAGCAATGAAAAATAGAAACATCATCTGAAAAAGCTGTATGTAAGAAGTTGATGCTTTAACCAAACAGGAAGGTAAACTTAATACAGATACAAGAGAGCATAGAGGATAATGAAATCAAGGGAGAAGGCAAGTTGCTTGTGTTTTCTTTAGAATATCAGAACACCAAACCTATATTCTTTCTTCCTTCTTTTGTGATTCATGACAGTGAACTCATGAGTTCCTGTATATCCACTCAACGGCCTTTTCTGTAACATAATAGAAGGCAATTTTAGTCTCTGAAAGAGCTGGCAGATGTTAGGAGAGACACATCATGTATGCTTTTTATTGGGGGAAATACTTAATTCAGCCAAATAAATAGGAAGTGAAGAGTAAAAGCTCTGTGCCGGAGATGGTGACGGGGTGCAGGGAGGGGCCTTGCGTTTAGGGAGCCTGTAGTCCTACTGAGAACACAGGCTTCATGGCTGAACGGCTTTGGCCGTACAACAGACCGCAGACAAATGCTGTGGGACCCCAGGGAACCTGGTGGTCATCATGGCCTCTGGTTGTGGAAGTCTTCAGCTAGTGAAGATGCTTGTGACCGGGATTGGAGAGGATTCAAAGAAGAGTTAGAAGAGAGGGCCATAGAGAAGATGCTTGGGCCAGGGATCTGAAAGGATTCAAAGTGGAGTTAGAAGAGAGGGGCGTGTTCTTTTTTTTTTTTTTAAATTACTTAATTGTTTTTTATTTTGTTTTTTGCTTTTACAGAGTTTTGTTGTTTACAGATATGCATAATCCCAGATTATGTTATGTATATTATGTATATCCCTGACCCCTCCCTCCTGTGCCCCCTTCCCAGTCCCCTCCATCCCACCCCTCCAGGCCATTGCATAGCCCCCAAGAACGTGTTCTTAAAATGGGACCTGTGGTATGAGCAAACTAAAGGAAAATGAGCTAGACTCAGGAGGCCGTGACTGATCTGTCTTATTTTTTGCTATATTTTCATGTCTGTTTTCATGGCACACCAATGGCACTCAGTAAATATTTTGTGGATGAATGTATGGGCTCTATAGGTAAGCCAGTCTGCGGATGCGAGATCGCTGATAGTGAACATTGGGGCATGTGCTTAGAGAGATACAGTGATTTGGGTTCAAGTGGGAAACCTTGCCAAGGTGTTAGGTGTTGATGATGTGGACTAGCATGGGACCCAGATGCAGGGAGGGAGATGTGCATTCAGAGGCGTTTGAGGAGAGAACTGATACGAGGGAGTGGATAAAGGAATGTATAGGCTCTGAACCAGATTTTACCCTAGATTTGTAGCCACAAAGACTCTAGGAAGAGGGCATGTCAGGGATTTCGAGTGGAGTCAGAGGAAGCTGTTGGGAGGAGAGAAGGGCCCCTTGGTCTTCCCAGAGAACAGCAGGCCATGACTCTTGATGGCTGAATCATGTCCACGTGTCTGCCCTGTGTGCTTTGGTGTGCAGCTCATGGCCAGGCAAATCCAGAACCTCTGCTGTGCCTGTGGGGTTTTGTGTCTAGGTTAACCATGCTTGTCACAATAGGATACATTTTGCCTTATTTCTTCATCTTCTGCTCTTTCATACAGCCCAAATGCAAACTAAAAAATAGCTAGAAAATTTGAAAAGATCCCTCTATATTTCCAAAACAGAGTTCCAAGCTTTGTGTTTCAGTGTGTTTCTTTAGAAGAAAGAAGGCAGGTGCAATCATACTCCTTACGTCCAGTTCCAGTCCTGATCACCATTAGGAAAAGCTTTTTCACGTTGAGACGCTCCAGGGGCTGCTTGTGGCCGAGCTCTTAGGTGGCTCTGCTCCCTCAGGCATAGCTGTACTTCTGGAGGGCAGTTCTAGGTGCTGTCAGATGTCACGAATTCTTTAATGCCTCTGCTTTGTATTTTCTCTGTATCCAGAGTAAAATAAAGAAACGCTCCTGGGTTCTTCACGAGTGTTTGGAAAGAGTTCCTGAAAACGTGGAGGCTGCAAAAGAACTCCTTCAATATGGATTGAAAGGCACTGACCTGGAGGCTCTCTTAGCCATAGGGCAAGGCGCCGATGACGGCAGGTGGGTTACTCAGAGGTTTGTTTTCAAAGCAAAGGTGACTTGGTGAATGGCACTCAGTAAATATTTTGTGGATGAATGTATGGGCTCTATAGGTAAGCCAGTCTGCGGATGCGAGATCGCTGATAGTGAACATTGGGGCATGTGCTTAGAGAGATACAGTGATTTGGGTTCAAGTGGGAAACCTTGCCAAGGTGTTAGGTGTTGATGATGTGGACTAGCATGGGACCCAGATGCAGGGAGGGAGATGTGCATTCAGAGGCGTTTGAGGAGAGAACTGATACGAGGGAGTGGATAAAGGAATGTATAGGCTCTGAACCAGATTTTACCCTAGATTTGTAGCCACAAAGACTCTAGGAAGAGGGCATGTCAGGGATTTCGAGTGGAGTCAGAGGAAGCTGTTGGGAGGAGAGAAGGGCCCCTTGGTCTTCCCAGAGAACAGCAGGCCATGACTCTTGATGGCTGAATCATGTCCACGTGTCTGCCCTGTGTGCTTTGGTGTGCAGCTCATGGCCAGGCAAATCCAGAACCTCTGCTGTGCCTGTGGGGTTTTGTGTCTAGGTTAACCATGCTTGTCACAATAGGATACATTTTGCCTTATTTCTTCATCTTCTGCTCTTTCATACAGCCCAAATGCAAACTAAAAAATAGCTAGAAAATTTGAAAAGATCCCTCTATATTTCCAAAACAGAGTTCCAAGCTTTGTGTTTCAGTGTGTTTCTTTAGAAGAAAGAAGGCAGGTGCAATCATACTCCTTACGTCCAGTTCCAGTCCTGATCACCATTAGGAAAAGCTTTTTCACGTTGAGACGCTCCAGGGGCTGCTTGTGGCCGAGCTCTTAGGTGGCTCTGCTCCCTCAGGCATAGCTGTACTTCTGGAGGGCAGTTCTAGGTGCTGTCAGATGTCACGAATTCTTTAATGCCTCTGCTTTGTATTTTCTCTGTATCCAGAGTAAAATAAAGAAACGCTCCTGGGTTCTTCACGAGTGTTTGGAAAGAGTTCCTGAAAACGTGGAGGCTGCAAAAGAACTCCTTCAATATGGATTGAAAGGCACTGACCTGGAGGCTCTCTTAGCCATAGGGCAAGGCGCCGATGACGGCAGGTGGGTTACTCAGAGGTTTGTTTTCAAAGCAAAGGTGACTTGGTGAAAACTCTTTAAGCTGAGCCATTGGAAAGGGTAAACCTTTTCCTCATTTAGGTTATTCTGCAGTGAAGCAGTTGCCTTTGGTTAGTTCTTCCTTATCTGAGGTCACAGTTTCCTTTCTTCTGAGTGAAATACATTTACATACGATAGCGTGATGCTAAGAGAGGAGCAATTTCTACAAACACTTACGGAGTGCTGGCTGTGGCTAAGCTGTGGCTTGAAGGCGACACACACGTGGGTGTGCTTACTGGTCAAATGGACCACCACAGGCCAGCCCGAGCTCCATTCATTTTCTTTATCTGTGTCCTGGGATTATTCTTCAGGGCACTGCCTTGATTAAAGTATGTGTCTTGTGAAAGCACCTCAAACTTTTAAGCACCGTACAAATGCCAGTTAATAATGATAATAAAGTTATTTCACCAGGGCTCCTGCTCATCAAACATTTGGAATGTTTTATCCATGGGAGATAAATGTGATCGTGTATTTGATAAGGAAATGAGACCAGCATTCATCACCATTTTAAGACCTTGAGTAGAAGTGATTCACATTTATAAACCCTGGGCGTCTTCCTCAGGGCTGTTGCCCATGGCCTCACTGTAGCCCTCGGGGGCTGTTGCACATGGCCTCACTGTAACTGTCTATGTTTTCCTAAGCAGTTTTCATTTTCTTGGTATTCAGAGTTTGTGTGTGTGATGATTACTGATGACTTCTTTCCCAGCCTTTGGATAGAAGTGAGAGAACCACTTTGCTGATAACATATAGCCGAAGCTTTCTTTTAAACGGTTGGTTGTTTCTTTTTCTATAGAAACCAACTTAATAAAATCAAAGTAAGGGAAAGTACTTCTTTGCTGTATGAAATTAGAACAAAAAAACCCCAAAGCACTGCAGATTGAGGTTTTCTTGTTTTCTGACAGGTTTACACTACCTGGTGAGACGGACATCGACGGCGTCTCCTACGAAGTGCTTTCCCCACCTGAAGGGGAGGAGGAGGAGCAGGAGAAGCAGCTCGAGAAGAGACGCGAGCTGCTTAAATTAGTGGACTTTTCAAAGTAAATGATTTATTACTGTTCATTTGGTAATTGCTTTAAAATAACTAGTGATGTGAGCGTGTTCTTTACTAGTGGTAACTCCTGTACATTATTTCAGCAACTCAAATCAAACGCATTTCATAGTATTGTACCTTTGTGCTTTTGCGTCCTGTTCCATGAGTTTTGGGCTTAATGGAATATTGATCGTTTTTGTTCTACTTTAGATCTTAAAGAGATGTGCTTCCGGCTAAATATAAGTGTCCTAATACAGTTGTTCAAAACAGGTTGACGCTGGAGCAAAAGGAACTTTGCCGTTGTAGACTGAAACTGTTCACCTACTTAGATCGGCTCGCGACATACGAGGTAAGGAGTAGTTTTAATCAAACTAGTTACGATCCTTCAGTCTGTTATTACACATGCTGCGGCTGCCTTCATGTCCGATATTTCTTGGTTTTTAGAACCATATATGTGAGAAAAATTTATTTTGTACAGAAGCACATCTCTTGTATATCATTTTTGTAGGGATTGGTGCCAGAAGTTGCTTAGTCAGTCTAGGGAGTTAGAAGTATATGCACCATCTCAGAGCACCTGGGTTTCCTAGATTTACAGTCCTCTTCATTTCCTTTTATTTTACATTAAAAGTTCTGGTTATGGCAGATAGCTGTCTATAGTAGCAAACAGGGTTTTAATAATCCTAATATGAATATTATGACTTATTTTATTTTAATGACTTTTTTTTTTAACTTTCTTCCAGCCTTTGGATAGAAGTGAGAGAACCACTTTGCTGATAACATATAGCCGAAGCTTTCTTTTAAACGGTTGGTTGTTTCTTTTTCTATAGAAACCAACTTAATAAAATCAAAGTAAGGGAAAGTACTTCTTTGCTGTATGAAATTAGAACAAAAAAACCCCAAAGCACTGCAGATTGAGGTTTTCTTGTTTTCTGACAGGTTTACACTACCTGGTGAGACGGACATCGACGGCGTCTCCTACGAAGTGCTTTCCCCACCTGAAGGGGAGGAGGAGGAGCAGGAGAAGCAGCTCGAGAAGAGACGCGAGCTGCTTAAATTAGTGGACTTTTCAAAGTAAATGATTTATTACTGTTCATTTGGTAATTGCTTTAAAATAACTAGTGATGTGAGCGTGTTCTTTACTAGTGGTAACTCCTGTACATTATTTCAGCAACTCAAATCAAACGCATTTCATAGTATTGTACCTTTGTGCTTTTGCGTCCTGTTCCATGAGTTTTGGGCTTAATGGAATATTGATCGTTTTTGTTCTACTTTAGATCTTAAAGAGATGTGCTTCCGGCTAAATATAAGTGTCCTAATACAGTTGTTCAAAACAGGTTGACGCTGGAGCAAAAGGAACTTTGCCGTTGTAGACTGAAACTGTTCACCTACTTAGATCGGCTCGCGACATACGAGGTAAGGAGTAGTTTTAATCAAACTAGTTACGATCCTTCAGTCTGTTATTACACATGCTGCGGCTGCCTTCATGTCCGATATTTCTTGGTTTTTAGAACCATATATGTGAGAAAAATTTATTTTGTACAGAAGCACATCTCTTGTATATCATTTTTGTAGGGATTGGTGCCAGAAGTTGCTTAGTCAGTCTAGGGAGTTAGAAGTATATGCACCATCTCAGAGCACCTGGGTTTCCTAGATTTACAGTCCTCTTCATTTCCTTTTATTTTACATTAAAAGTTCTGGTTATGGCAGATAGCTGTCTATAGTAGCAAACAGGGTTTTAATAATCCTAATATGAATATTATGACTTATTTTATTTTAATGACTTATTAATAGTTTGAATTTAGTTGATTAAACTTTGAGCCTAATGATGGCCAAAATTAAACACTTGAACTTAGAGTAAACTTCAAAATTGTTTTTCAGGGTCACAGACACAGATGTCCCGCTACCTGGCATTTCAGTAGTCCCTGTACTGTAAGATTTGTTTAAGGTATTCATAAAGATGTGAGAAACACTTCATAAAATATACACAGTTTGGGTTGCTTCTCACGTGACCTGTATAGTTTAGGTTGCTCAGGATTTAATATGATTTTCTCACCTTTGAAAGGCTTCTCTGGTGGCTCAGATGGTAAAGATTCCACCTGCAAGGCAGGAGAGACCCAAGTTCAATCCCTGGGTCGGGAAATCCCCTGGAGAAGGGAATGGCTGCGCACTTTAGTATTCTTGCCTGGGAATTCTGTGGACAGAATATCGTCCACAGGATCACACAGAGTTGGACAGAACTTAGCAGTTGACACTTTCACTGATACTACCTCTGAGGTTTTACTTCATCTGCATGCAGGTTGCCTCCTCCATCTGTCTTAGCCTCCCTTTTGAGGACATATCTTGACTCTCTACTGGCACATGGCAGGGACTCAGTAAATGTCACATCTAATAATGCGATACATGGTCCCAGAATAATGGAGATATTTAGTACTACTGATGCCTGTAGGCAGAGAAGAGCATTTGATTTTCTGCCTGTTAATATAACAAATATTTTCAGACAAAATACTAGTGACCAAAGAGAACTATTTCTGTGGTTATTAGAAAGCATGAAAAGAAAAGGCATGGTAATTTTTTATCACTTCGTAAAAACAAGTTACAGAACACTTCTTACAGTTTTTGTAGTACAGCTAGTCTGACTATTGGATGGTCATATTATTTTAAAACATATCCTTTTACTATGTTTGAGCTATGTCATTTAGAGATAATATATAAAGGCATAATGTGAATGACTGATGTTGGTACAGATATAGTTTATTATTTTTTATACTTTAGTTTTACTGAGATCTTAAAAAGAAAAATCCATAAAATGTTCAGAGTTGCATTATCCAATTAATTTTCTTATTTTATTCTTTAGTTATTGCTATTTCCTATTTGACAGCAGTAAGTACATTTATTATTACAGGGTAATAGTGCCATTTAAAGTATTTGTTGAGCCCACAAAAAGAGAAGCTAAGCTTTTGAAGAGTAGGCGAAGCTGATGAATTTGGCCATTAAAACTTAGAAGTGAAGATACTTCATATATAATGGCTAACCAGCTAGATCATGGTAGAGACAGGCATTGCATTTTAATCACAGGGCGTGGCTTACTTTATTCTGTGGTAAATGAGATAAAAATGGATTCATTTAAATTTTACGCAAGTCTCTGTTTTACACCAGATATTATATTATGAGGTAGAGTGATGGGCGGGGTTGGTCCTTGTGGAGTCCTCGTTACGTGGGCAGTAAGTGATGCTAATGACGATATGAAGGATTGATGAGGGAGCATCATGGAGCACAACATTGAATTTTTCCTGGGAAAGGGCTGAGAATATTCCTGTGGAAGAAGTGATATTTCAACTAGTCCTTAAAAAGAAGGTGGACGTCAAGGGCTGTGAGACTGCTTATCCTGTGAGAGGCAGCGTGCTAGGTGTCTGAGGTTCGGCGTAAACAAAAGAGACGTGAGCCTGAGCTCATCCACTGCCGCGGGGAAAGCACTACGCTCGCTGCTGCCATGGCGCACTCCTGTCTGTCCTGTATGTCTCAGCCCCGGCGCCCCTCGGAGGCCTTCCTGTGTGTTTGCTGTTACCTGTTCCTGTTGCCTGTTTGTCTTCCCAACGAGATTTTTAGCTCCTTGGAGAGCAGGGAGGGCGTATGCGTGGTATCAGCGCCATCACAGGGCCCCTAGCACGTAATTGACACCTAAGAACTGTCTGATTAGAGAACGAAATGTTCCATCAGCACTTTACGTAGATCGGTCCAGTAGTGGTAGGGTTAATCGGGAGTTCTCACACAGATGTGGCAGGTGCCCATGTTACACAGCCAGGTGTGACTCTTGCTTACTTGTTCTTACCAGCTGGTGAAGTTTGGCTCTCCTGCTCTAATTGATTTCATAGCCCGTTTCATTTACTTCTAGAATTGTTTTTTTTTAAATAGCATTTATAAATATAGCCATTTTCCACATAAAGGCAGGAAAGCAGATGTAGTACTTGAGTTAACAGTTGATAGTTTAATTCAGGCCTTATTAATATAGGCAGAATTGTAATGGTTTTTTAATATTGTCACCCATATTTAAAAGCCTTTTCATTAAATCATGTGATTCATTAAGTTATGGTTTCCCCTCAGGAAATCCTTGGAGTGCCTCATGCATCTGAGCAGAGATACGATGCGGAATTCTTTAAGAAGTTCAGAAATCAGAATATTGTTCTCTCAGCCAGAACTTATGCTCGGGTAACTTCTTGTTTTAAATAAAACAAGTATGGTTATTGATACTTTCAAGGCTTTGAGCCATACAGTGAATGCTATTGCATGCATAATAGTTTTTTTTTTTTTTTTTTCTTTTTTTAAAATTTATTTATTTTTTGAGGGGGTGTTGGGTAGGGAGGGAGGGGGATGGGTGGGCCACTTCTGTTGGTCTTTCATTTCTCTATTTTCATCCGTCTTTGTTCTTTTGCTCTTGTGGGCCTCCCATCGCGGTGGCGTCTGTCGTTGCTGAGCACCGGCTCTGGGCGCATGCGCTCCAGAGCTCTGGCTCGGTAATTCGACACATGGGTCCAGCCGCTCCGCGGCACGTGGGATCTTCCCAGGCCAGTGATTGAACCGGCGCCTCTTGCACTGCAAGGCGGTGTCCTTACCCACTGGACCACCAGGGAAGCCCCATACTAGTTCTTCACGCATTAGATTGAGAATGTGATACACATTTGCAAAAACCAGGCCTATTTCAAAGGACTTCGTATCAAAACTGCATAAAAAGTTATTTTAAGGTGTTGATGTCATATAGAATCACTCCTTTATTTCTGGGTTCACGTTAGTAATGCGCCCTCCTTTCTGTGCAGGAGAGCAGTGTGCAGGCCCTGGAGATTCTGTTCACTTACCACGGCTCTGAGCTGCTTCCTCATCGGCTGCCGATTCTCTCCAACTTCCCGGAGACCACGTCTCCACATGAATACTCTGCTTTGCTGCCGGAAGCTTGGTATGTACTGTGTTCATTAAGTTTTGCCTTTTTCTTTCTTCTTCTTTTTTTTCACCTTTTTTCTAAATGAGAGTTTACAGTTCCACACTAAATATCTTTAAACAAAATTTTTAATGTAATTTACTTAAACTTTTTTCTGATTGTGAAATTATTTCTGACTTCTTTTAAAGTGATTCTGAAGCCAAAATGTATCCAGCATAACAAGATCACTTTAACTTAAGAAACTTGAACTTTGCTTTTGTTATTTGAAAGTCTTCTGTTCCTTAATTGAGTAGAGCCTTTCAAGTGCATTTTGAGCCAGTAGCAGGTACGATGAATTCTTTAAGAAGTTCAGAAATCAGAATATTGTTCTCTCAGCCAGAACTTATGCTCGGGTAACTTCTTGTTTTAAATAAAACAAGTATGGTTATTGATACTTTCAAGGCTTTGAGCCATACAGTGAATGCTATTGCATGCATAATAGTTTTTTTTTTTTTTTTTTTAAAATTTTTTTTTTTTTTTGGGGGGGTGTTGGGTAGGGAGGGAGGGGGATGGGTGGGCCACTTCTGTTGGTCTTTCATTTCTCTATTTTCATCCGTCTTTGTTCTTTTGCTCTTGTGGGCCTCCCATCGCGGTGGCGTCTGTCGTTGCTGAGCACCGGCTCTGGGCGCATGCGCTCCAGAGCTCTGGCTCGGTAATTCGACACATGGGTCCAGCCGCTCCGCGGCACGTGGGATCTTCCCAGGCCAGTGATTGAACCGGCGCCTCTTGCACTGCAAGGCGGTGTCCTTACCCACTGGACCACCAGGGAAGCCCCATAATAGTTTTTGAAGCATTAGATTGAGAATGTGATACAGATCTGAAAAAATCAGGCATATTTCAAAGGACTTCGTATCAAAACTGCATAAAAAGTTATTTTAAGGTGTTGATGTCATATAGAATCACTCCTTTATTTCTGGGTTCACGTTAGTAATGCGCCCTCCTTTCTGTGCAGGAGAGCAGTGTGCAGGCCCTGGAGATTCTGTTCACTTACCACGGCTCTGAGCTGCTTCCTCATCGGCTGCCGATTCTCTCCAACTTCCCGGAGACCACGTCTCCACATGAATACTCTGCTTTGCTGCCGGAAGCTTGGTATGTACTGTGTTCATTAAGTTTTGCCTTTTTCTTTCTTCTTCTTTTTTTTCACCTTTTTTCTAAATGAGAGTTTACAGTTCCACACTAAATATCTTTAAACAAAATTTTTAATGTAATTTACTTAAACTTTTTTCTGATTGTGAAATTATTTCTGACTTCTTTTAAAGTGATTCTGAAGCCAAAATGTATCCAGCATAACAAGATCACTTTAACTTAAGAAACTTGAACTTTGCTTTTTGTTATTTGGAAAGTCTTCTGTTCCTTAAAAAAGGAAATAAATAAAAAATGCATGGTTTTATTGCTTCAGTATGAACTGTTTTATGATTTTAGAACAGATTTTCTAGGATAACAGTGTCTGTTTGAATTAGTTGTATCTTTTAGAAGTTGAAGTGTAGTTCTGACAGTATTAGATACTAGGTCCAGGAAACCCAGGCAAGTTCTGGCGTTTGGATTAAGTGCAGCGAGGATTTGGACCTATGTTAGAGTTCGGTCATAAGCTCCAAAAATGGAAGCTAGAAACTCCTTATTATGTACTAAAGTTAGTATGAAAAATGTGATTCTTTATTATGATAAAAAATGAAAAATAAAAATATTGGGATGTAGTTTTCATTTTCAAACAATTTCTTTTACGTCTGAATGATAATGAGTGAACGCATTTTATGAATATGTGTTTATAACTATTTCATTTATTTTCTGCCTACTTGCAAACTCAATTTAATCTGAATGGAAGTGACTTTTTCTACTGTAAATTTTTCGTATAATGAAAAGGACCACTGTCTTGAATTTTTTTCTAAAGGTGGTTTCTTAGATTTGAATGCATTTTTTTTTTTTTTTGTCCATTGTCTTCTGATGATTGCTTAGATAAACATTAGATTCTAACCTCCAATTTCAGCATTGGTTTGTGGAATAGTTTCACAATGACAATGCTGTGTATTGTTCTTGAATACCCTATAGTTCCTGCCATAACTGATTTAAATTGCAATAAATACCTTAGGTGTATCATTGCAGCAGGGGGTAAATTAGATGTTATTTTGAATCTTTCTTGTGGGATGTGTTGCTTGGACAAACTTTGAAAATACTCATTTCTTGTGAGTCCTTCAGTTACATTCGTTCTAAAAATAATGAGAAAATAAAGACTTTTTCTTAATCTTTGTTTCTCAAGAAAGTCTTTCACTATGAGTATATTTCTGCTGTAGTTAGAATGAGAAAGAACAATAGGTTCTAATAGCAGAGTCTCTGTCTCCTTATATATAATCTTATGTGACTGCAAAGCAAAACCACAATTTGAAGTTATTTCTGATTTTTGATTCTTCAGCCAAAATGTATCCAGCATAACAAGATCACTTTAACTTAAGAAACTTGAACTTTGCTTTTTGTTATTTGGAAAGTCTTCTGTTCCTTAAAAAAGGAAATAAATAAAAAATGCATGGTTTTATTGCTTCAGTATGAACTGTTTTATGATTTTAGAACAGATTTTCTAGGATAACAGTGTCTGTTTGAATTAGTTGTATCTTTTAGAAGTTGAAGTGTAGTTCTGACAGTATTAGATACTAGGTCCAGGAAACCCAGGCAAGTTCTGGCGTTTGGATTAAGTGCAGCGAGGATTTGGACCTATGTTAGAGTTCGGTCATAAGCTCCAAAAATGGAAGCTAGAAACTCCTTATTATGTACTAAAGTTAGTATGAAAAATGTGATTCTTTATTATGATAAAAAATGAAAAATAAAAATATTGGGATGTAGTTTTCATTTTCAAACAATTTCTTTTACGTCTGAATGATAATGAGTGAACGCATTTTATGAATATGTGTTTATAACTATTTCATTTATTTTCTGCCTACTTGCAAACTCAATTTAATCTGAATGGAAGTGACTTTTTCTACTGTAAATTTTTCGTATAATGAAAAGGACCACTGTCTTGAATTTTTTTCTAAAGGTGGTTTCTTAGATTTGAATGCATTTTTTTTTTTTTTGTCCATTGTCTTCTGATGATTGCTTAGATAAACATTAGATTCTAACCTCCAATTTCAGCATTGGTTTGTGGAATAGTTTCACAATGACAATGCTGTGTATTGTTCTTGAATACCCTATAGTTCCTGCCATAACTGATTTAAATTGCAATAAATACCTTAGGTGTATCATTGCAGCAGGGGGTAAATTAGATGTTATTTTGAATCTTTCTTGTGGGATGTGTTGCTTGGACAAACTTTGAAAATACTCATTTCTTGTGAGTCCTTCAGTTACATTCGTTCTAAAAATAATGAGAAAATAAAGACTTTTTCTTAATCTTTGTTTCTCAAGAAAGTCTTTCACTATGAGTATATTTCTGCTGTAGTTAGAATGAGAAAGAACAATAGGTTCTAATAGCAGAGTCTCTGTCTCCTTATATATAATCTTATGTGACTGCAAAGCAAAACCACAATTATGTCTTAGGGAAGAGCCTCTTCTGTGAGGTTTCATTAATTAGTCCTTCACCTGTCTTCTCATAATGCTTTTTTCATTCTTTCAGTATAGCATTTTTTATGTTGCATTATAGTCGGTCATTTTCATTACTTCCTCTCTCCCGCTGGTCCCTTCTCTAGTAAACACCAGGCCTCACACTCACACACTGGGCAGAGGCCATGTCTTGCTGAGTTCTGGATTCCCGGGGTCTAGGTGCCTGTGTCGTGGGTTCTCTGAAGTTGTTGACTAACCGGATACATTAGGTCCGTCTTATGTCCATTTACAGAAAAGGTTAGAGGATGTCCTGAAAGGATTGTAACAGAATCTGTTTTCACCTGTTAATCCGGGAGGCACCCAGGTAATGTTTCACCAGGACTGCCGCTGCCTTCAAGACTCAGTTACCATTTTAGCCCATTGCTGAAGCTTGCACTCTTGAACCCTAGTCAAGAGTTTTCCACTAATGGATGTGTAGATCCATGCAATACAATCTTGGGATTCATTTCCCTCCTGAGGAAATAATAATCTTTGAGGACTTGGTACTCATTTTCAAATCAACTTGGAAGCATTGGGTCAGGTGGGCATAAAGCATCTGACTTTTGGCGTGTTGATGGAGGCCCTGGTGTGCCTGGCGCTGTGGGTAGGGTTTTCTGTGCGTGGAAACAGTTCCTCTTGAGTGGGAGTCATCACATGTTTTACCCACGAACAGAAGTTGCTGCTTACTGGATCATGCTTTCAAACTGAATCAGAGATGAGTTGAAAAGGCTCTCAATCCACAGCCTTTTTTGCTTTCTCTTTTTCTCCTCAGTTACCATGTTTGCCAGCTCCTGGAATAATCGTGCCACTTCCTCTTTTACTGTCTTGAACAGCTGTAGAGCTTTGTGTGTGCAAGTCTTGTTTTTCTGGGAGCATCCACATCGCTCCATGGCAGAGCCTGGCTTTCATCCTGCTTTAGTTGCCCTTCAGCACCCCTGACTTGTATTTTGCAAGTGATAATGCCTCTTTTAATTATCTGTTGAGTTGATGGGAGACAAGTCGTGAGCTCTACGTGCGTGGCTCCCAAACATGGAGTGGTGTGGCTCCCCACAGGCTCAGGAGGCTGTTGGGACAGTGGCCCGGTGCCCTGCTGTCCCTCCACTTGGCCACACAGGCTGTCTCCTGAACGCGCGAGGTCTGCTCCCGCCTCAGGGGTTTTTCAGGGTCAGTGTGACCCTGCTTGGGGTGTTCTCCTCCTGGGCCTTCATACGACTCAGTATGTCTCTTCCCTCAGTCTTGTGTACTCAGAGACCTCAGATGCCTTCCCCAGCCTCTCTTCCTTTGCCTCAGCCCTTCCCTCTCTCTGTCCTGTTCTGAGTTTTCATTTCTTCATAGCATGTACACCTGACATATATGGTTATTTGTTTGTCTTCTCCACTCGATCTCCTCACCCTTCGCTGTGCTAGTTACAATTTTACCCTCACTTTAAGTCCTTTCTTCCTGCCTGATTTTCTTCCAGGCATTGATCAATAACTTAGTCTTTTACTTATTCACTTGTTGATTGTCTGTCCTTCAAAAATGTCATCTCCAGGACCACAAGGGTGTTTGTGTGTTTTTCTTTTTCCCGTCCTTACCCCCTGAACTTAGAATCATGCATGGCACATTGTAGGCACTCAGTAAATCCTTGTTAAATGGACGGACACACAAATGAATGAAGTAATATGGAATGTGTAAGGGAAGGATTTTGTGTCTTGTTCACTCATGGAGATGCAGTGCTTAGAAGAGCTTTGGATCAAAGCAGTAACTCAGGAGGGTGTTTCGAATGGGTGCGTGTGCACGGAAGAGCAGGTGCGTTTTACATTTTAGAGTTCAAGCTGTTCAGTGTTGTGGAAAAGCAGAAGTAAGTTACGCCAAATAGTTGATCTGTAACCTAACCCTCTTTTGAGATCCCATTGTTTGCCTTGGCATTTACCTGTAGTTTGATTAGATAATTTTGATTGAACCAAATGTTTTGGTTATGACTGCTGTGGAAAGCTCCTTGGTTTGTGTTATTTTAGTGGCTTTTATTGTCACTCTCACACCATCATGCGTATTTGACTTTGAAATATGACCAAACTTTGAAATTCCATTTTCTGTCATAGATGATGCATCTTTCTGTTAGTTACCAGTTCTTAGTATGTCATTGCTGTAAACCATTTACATTTTATATGCTGCCCGACTGTTTTAACGTACGAAGGTGACATTCCTTATCATCTTTGTATGCTTTCACAATGTATGGTAATAAGGGTTTTTTTTTCGTGAAAGAAATGTATGTTTTGACTTTTGAGTATTTTTGATGCTTATAGCATATTTTAGATAGTTAATTTAGATTTTTCATGTATGCTTCTTGTTTTATTGTAAAAACCTTTCCAGATGATGAGAGCAGTCTAGTTTAAAAGGCTGTGTTTGAAACAGTTGTCCATTGAAATAGTATGGCAGAAAGATAAGAGCATTGATTCTAGCTAGAGCCAGGTTGCCTGAATGTGTCATCTTGGACTCATTTCTTAACTGCCCCTCAGTCTTCTTACCTGTAAAATGGGGAAGACTATAGCACTTTGCTCATAGCGTTGTGAGAATGTCTGAATTAACGTATACTGGAAACAGTGCTTGGCACCAAAGAATTGGTACTGAAGCCTTAAGAATTATTATTAATGCAGAATCCCATGCTAAGGCTTTGGCCTTATATATGCCATAAAGTAATTAAACTTCATATTGGAATATTTTTATACTTATAGAAAAGTTGCAAAGATAATACCCTTTGCTTTCTTCCTCTTCCTTCTTATATAATCATAGCACATTTTTCAGAACTGTGAGATTACTGCTGGAATAATCCTACATATGACATGACATGTGCATTCCTATAAGTCACTGCAATATGCAAAAACATGCTGTGAGAACCACAGGCTCATGGGGAGAATGGGGTCAGTGGAATAAAATTAGGAACATAATAAAAATTGTGCTGTAGTTTTACATGTATTAAATGATTAAGAAACCCGTAAATACCAGAATGCGGCACTGGACAAAGACCTGAAAAAGACAGCTTGTGGGAGTGGGTGTTGGAGCTGTTGCAGTTTGTGTGTGACGGGGAAGGGGCTTGCGTTATGAAAACATAGCAGCACAGATCATGCAATGGTAATAGTTACTAAACTAAACTACGTATTGACTTGAATTTCACCAGTTTTTCTCCTAATGTCCTTTTTCTGTTGCAGTGTCTGATCCAAGATACCACATGCACTTGAGACTTCATTTACGTCGAATACATAGAAATAAACTGTCATTCGGGACCTGTCACTCGCCAGGTTCTTTGACATACATACTGATTAGACAGTGAAAGCTCATACCAGTGTTTATATTCCTGGATTGCCTCCAGAATCAGCAAGGATAGATTGAGTTATATTTAGCATATATTCGGTTATTACAATCTTTAAAGTCTTTTATACTGTAAGTGGCAAACCTGTGTTGGTGGAAATAGTGTCCAGAAGACCTCATTTCTTTTCATCATCCTTGAAAAGCTGTTTCTATAGTAACTTGGCAATTGGTTTGCATGTGGATATCTAAGTTTAGTTAGACTGAAATTTTGACTGTGAAAAACATGCTATAATATGCAGATGGACTGTGCCTGTGTGAACTGTGAAAACGTGTTTGAGATGTTGCCATTTTCTTTTCAGCGTTTGAAATTACGTGCATTACTTTCTGACTTAGTAGTGACCATTCTCTACTTTTCAGTGCCACGGTAATTCACATGAGCTATCATTAAGGCTGAAAGTAAGAAGAGACTGAGTGAACAATTTTGTCCCCAGTTCTGTAGGTAGAATAGGGCGTCAGCCTCATCTTAGGTCTGTGCATACCTCGGCTCATATTTAGAACTGCTATTGTCCTACAAAATAAAGAGCCCGTAGCCCACCTTCATTTAGAACAGCCTCGTGTGCGTACCTGAACTCGTGTGTTTGTCCTGGCCTTTCATTCTCTTGCTAACCCTTAGTCATTCCTACTTTTCCAGGTCTTTGTCTCCTTGGTGGTCTCTAACTAGGTAATGCAATAGACAGTCCAAGGTTCCCCAGAAATTTTCTCATTTTCATTGGGAAATGACATTGGGTAAATAAGTTATGCATCCTTTTCTCCTCATTGATAAAACCAATAGCAGAAAACAAAGATTTTCAGTTGGGGCAAGGCTTGCGTTATGAAAACATAGCAGCACAGATCATGCAATGGTAATAGTTACTAAACTAAACTACGTATTGACTTGAATTTCACCAGTTTTCTCCTAATGTCCTTTTTCTGTTGCAGTGTCTGATCCAAGATACCACATGCACTTGAGACTTCATTTACGTCGAATACATAGAAATAAACTGTCATTCGGGACCTGTCACTCGCCAGGTTCTTTGACATACATACTGATTAGACAGTGAAAGCTCATACCAGTGTTTATATTCCTGGATTGCCTCCAGAATCAGCAAGGATAGATTGAGTTATATTTAGCATATATTCGGTTATTACAATCTTTAAAGTCTTTTATACTGTAAGTGGCAAACCTGTGTTGGTGGAAATAGTGTCCAGAAGACCTCATTTCTTTTCATCATCCTTGAAAAGCTGTTTCTATAGTAACTTGGCAATTGGTTTGCATGTGGATATCTAAGTTTAGTTAGACTGAAATTTTGACTGTGAAAAACATGCTATAATATGCAGATGGACTGTGCCTGTGTGAACTGTGAAAACGTGTTTGAGATGTTGCCATTTTCTTTTCAGCGTTTGAAATTACGTGCATTACTTTCTGACTTAGTAGTGACCATTCTCTACTTTTCAGTGCCACGGTAATTCACATGAGCTATCATTAAGGCTGAAAGTAAGAAGAGACTGAGTGAACAATTTTGTCCCCAGTTCTGTAGGTAGAATAGGGCGTCAGCCTCATCTTAGGTCTGTGCATACCTCGGCTCATATTTAGAACTGCTATTGTCCTACAAAATAAAGAGCCCGTAGCCCACCTTCATTTAGAACAGCCTCGTGTGCGTACCTGAACTCGTGTGTTTGTCCTGGCCTTTCATTCTCTTGCTAACCCTTAGTCATTCCTACTTTTCCAGGTCTTTGTCTCCTTGGTGGTCTCTAACTAGGTAATGCAATAGACAGTCCAAGGTTCCCCAGAAATTTTCTCATTTTCATTGGGAAATGACATTGGGTAAATAAGTTATGCATCCTTTTCTCCTCATTGATAAGTCTTTCTCACTCCTTGCAAACCAGAAGGCGTTTGGAGGACCAGTTTGAAGTATATTTTTGTTTCTAGAGGTTGCTAGTATCCTGTGGCAAGTTTTTTTTATTTTTTATTTTTTGTAATGAGCAGACTATTACATATCTCACCATCAAGTGCCATGAATATAGTGAAGAATGCAGCGGTGGTTAGTGACGGTTGTTACTAACCAGATGGATGAATGGTAGTTATGGGAAGACATTTGGAAAACACAGGAGGCTGATGTAACAAAGTCAGTAAAATTTACTAAGAAGCATTCTGTTTGAAACAGTGTGGAAAGGAAACCATTGTTGAATTTTCATACTGCCGGCAAGGTCATAAGCTAGTTGCAATTCTGTAGTGGTCTTCAGAGTGAATATATGCATATCTTTAGTGTATTTGTGAATCATACTTTTGGTGCGTATATTTTTGACTCTGTGTTAAGCATATGGGCCACTAGGTTCATTTGGCCTTCATAGACTTTTTATTTTATTAAAATTTTTTTAAATTGTAAAATACATATAAAATTACGTATTGATTTTAAGCTGCTGTGTCTTTAGGTTCGCCATCTTAGCCTTGTTTCAGCGTACAGCCGAGGAATGTGAACTCCCTTCGCGTCGTTTTACCCCCAACTCCCAGAGCCCTTTCTGTCTCTGTCATTAGATGACGACTCCCCATTTTTCTCCCAGCACAGCCCCTAACAACTACGCTTTTACTTTCTGTTTTATGAATTTGACTGTGAGTTAGAACAAACTCTGGGAGATGGTGAGGGACAGGAAAGCCTGGCATGCTGCAGTTCATGGGGTCGCAAAGAGGCACGGCTTAGCGACTGAGTAACAGCAAATGAAGTATCATCTAAACTATAGCCTGTATGATGAAATAATTATGGAGAGATTGGAGAATTGCCGTGACTTTTTTTTTTAGTGATCTTTTTTTTTTTTAAAGATTGATTTATTTATTTATTTTGGTGGGGGTGGGGAGGGAGGGGAGCAGGCGAACCACTTCCATTGGTCTTTCATTTATCTATTTTCATCCATCTTTGTTCTTTGGCCCGTGTGGGCCTCCCATCGTGGTGGCCTCTGTCGTCACAGAGCACCGGCTCTGGCGCATGCTCTCCAGAGCTCTGGCTCGGTAATTCGACACATGGGTCCAGCCGCTCCGCGGCACGTGGGATCTTCCCAGGCCAGGGATGGAACCAGCGCCCCTTGCACTGCAAGGCGGTGTCCTTACCTACTGGACCACCAGGGAAGCCCTGCCGTGACTTTTTGATGCTAGAGGGAAACATCAGCGTGCTTCTTTTCCCTTTAAAATTGAAAAATTGACTAGTTCCCTAACCAAAATTCAATTCCCATATGTACAGTTTATTTCTGAACTGCTATATGGGAAGAACAACAAATTACTTTATATTCTAGGCTTGAAGTAAGTATGTGGCTGTCAGTAAAGAGGCATGCAGGCAGTGTGCTACAGAACGCTGGCAGTTTCTGGATCCCAGAGGCATCCGGTGGTTGGATGAGAATGAAAGGCCCTGGAGCCCCTGTATTGGGAGCACAGGGTCCAGGGTTCACGGTGGAGAATTGGTTTGCATGTTTCCTGGCACCCTGGGCGTCTTAGATCTTGACTTGACTAGTTCTTGTCTGTCTTTGTTTAAAAGCAGCAAAAGAGATGCAGGGCAGTTTTATTGATTATGAAATTATAAACATATTTTTAAAAATTTTTATGGACCTTGTAAAGTATGTTGGTATTTGTTATATCTTTATTACTCTGAGAACTGCTAAAGAAAAGGAGGTGTAATGATTTATTAATTTATATTAATTTATTTTGTCTTCTATTTGACAAACAGTTCATGATTATGGAATATAAAAAAAATTAAAAGTGAATTTTCAGATTTATATACAAGTCTCATAGCATATCTGTGAGATAAGCAGAAAAGGGATCATTATCCTACTTTTCAGGGAAAGTTTTGAGAGGCATTGGGGGAGAAGTCAGCCCTGGGTATACATGGGAAGGACTGATGCTGAAGCTCCAGCACGTTGGCTGCCTGATGCGCAGAGCCGGCCGCTGGAAGCCCTGATGCTGGGAAAGATAGAAGGCAGAGGAGAAGAGGGTGGCAGAGATTTGTCCATTTTCATCCATCTTTGTTCTTCGGCCCGTGTGGTCCTCCCATCGCAGTGGCCTCTGTTGTCGCAGAGCACCGGCTCTGGGCGCATGCGCTCCAGAGCTCCGGCTTGGCAATTAGACACATGGGTCCAGCCGCTCCGCGGCACGTGGGATCTTCCCAGGCCAGGGATGGAACCAGCGCCCCTTGCACTGCAAGGCGGTGTCCTTACCCACTGGACCACCCGGGAAGCCCTGCCGTGACTTTTTGATGCTAGAGGGAAACATCAGCGTGCTTCTTTTCCCTTTAAAATTGAAAAATTGACTATTTCCCCTAACCAAAATTCAATTCCCATATGTACAGTTTATTTCTGAACTGCTATATGGGAAGAACAACAAATTACTTTATATTCTAGGCTTGAAGTAAGTATGTGGCTGTCAGTAAAGAGGCATGCAGGCAGTGTGCTACAGAACGCTGGCAGTTTCTGGATCCCAGAGGCATCCGGTGGTTGGATGAGAATGAAAGGCCCTGGAGCCCCTGTATTGGGAGCACAGGGTCCAGGGTTCACGGTGGAGAATTGGTTTGCATGTTTCCTGGCACCCTGGGCGTCTTAGATCTTGACTTGACTAGTTCTTGTCTGTCTTTGTTTAAAAGCAGCAAAAGAGATGCAGGGCAGTTTTATTGATTATGAAATTATAAACATATTTTTAAAAATTTTTATGGACCTTGTAAAGTATGTTGGTATTTGTTATATCTTTATTACTCTGAGAACTGCTAAAGAAAAGGAGGTGTAATGATTTATTAATTTATATTAATTTATTTTGTCTTCTATTTGACAAACAGTTCATGATTATGGAATATAAAAAAAATTAAAAGTGAATTTTCAGATTTATATACAAGTCTCATAGCATATCTGTGAGATAAGCAGAAAAGGGATCATTATCCTACTTTTCAGGGAAAGTTTTTGAGAGGCATTGGGGGAGAAGTCAGCCCTGGGTATACATGGGAAGGACTGATGCTGAAGCTCCAGTACGTTGGCTGCCTGATGCGCAGAGCCGGCCCGCTGGAAAAGCCCCTGATGCTGGGAAAGATAGAAGGCAGAGGAGAAGAGGGTGGCAGAGAACGAGGTGGTTAGGTAGCATCACCAACTCAATGGCATGAATCGAGCAGTCTTCAGGAGATAGTGAAGGGCAGGGGAAAGCTGGTGTCACAAAGAAATGGATATGGAGTAGTGGCTGAGTAGCAACAACAAAGGAAGAAATATCCTGAAATTATTTTGAAAAATAATTGTTAAATGCAGTCTTATTTTAGTGTGTATATAGCTGTTGCTAGGTGTTTTTAGTGTGGCTTAATACGGTTTAAATATTATGATTTCCCCCAGTTTTATTGTGATATAATTGGTGTACAGCACTGTATAATTTAAGGCATACAGCATGATGTAAAGTTTATGACTTTATTTGAAATTAAAAAATCTTTGGGTGCATTTTTTTTTAAACTCCTACACTCTCCTTACTAGATTCAGCATTACCTACAGGTACCAAATGATACTCTTCCCATGGAGGTGGGATCTTTCTTTCATTACTTATTTTCTTCCAGACTTTAAATACCTTGACTGATCATTTCAGAACATGGGACCTTTAAGTAGATTATAATATCTTCTGAATGGTAAAATTACCATTTGGGAAATAGTCCCTATAATTCTTTTTGATCAAACAATGTCTTTTCCTGTCAAGATTTCATTACTATGTAAATACTTGCCTGGAACAGCAGTGAATCTCTTTATCACATATATTTAATTAACATATAAATAATTCTGGGATGCACTTTTTCTCATTTCTGGTCCAGACCAGCCTGTTCACATTAGCCTGTCCACATATTGTATTCGTATGAAGTAAAAGTCTATTAAGAGTCACATTGATATCTTGTCAACAAAGGCCTATACATTATTTTAAGAAATATTTCGACCTGCATGTGTACCATTTTTAAATCCTAAATGTTTAGGTACGCTCTGTAGTAGCTATGGAAAGAAATCCATGGTCTGTGTAAATGTTGGGGTCCCACGCGTGGTGCTGACACATCTGTGCTGGGGAGAAGTGGCCGTCTGGTGCCCTGGAGGGAGCAAAAGGCTTGTCGTCAGAACATGGGTGTCTGTCCTGCTTCTGAACTTCCTGGCGGTGTTGCTTTGGGGAAGCCCCTTAGCTTCTTTGAGCTGTAGTCGTGTCAAGTGTGAAATGGGGACATTGTGGAGGCGGTGGCTTGGTGACCTCAGAGACCTCTGCCTCGCCCGATCCTGGCGTGTAAGCCGCATTCGGCGCTCAGCGGTGGTTGTGTTCATCGCAGACAGGACGGTAGCCGCAGCAGCAACAGGTTTTAGTACAGGTTGATGAGAAAAGTGTCATAAAACATAGTTGATTTTCACATGTGTCAAGTAGGCTTGCAAAGGACTGGTGAGTGGACAAAATGCCAAGGTGTAATAGGGAACAGTCCTTGTTGCTGACACCAGTGCTGGGAGTTCTCGTCTGGGACGGTGCCCTTACCTGGTATCAGGCACCCGAGATTCCAGGCTGTTAATCAAGAAGTTGAGCATTGTTTCAAACAGAGTTTTTCGTTTTACCTTTTATTGACCTACTGACGTGGGAGAATGAACATATCATACCTGGGCAATTTGAGTTGTTACTGTGGTTTGGGGGAAGGTTTTATTTTTTCACTTACTTATTCAGACTTCTCCATCCTTCAGTCTGTCTGTCATCCATCCAGCCATTAAGTATTTAGTGAGGTTTAAATGCAGGCCAGGTATTGAACAAAGGATATGAGACTCACTAAAGCTTTGAAGCAGCCTGTAGTTTAGTAAAGGAATAGGACACAAATGAATAATTGTGGGGCTGGAAACACTGCAGGGATGCACTTTTTCTCATTTCTGGTCCAGACCAGCCTGTTCACATTAGCCTGTCCACATATTGTATTCGTATGAAGTAAAAGTCTATTAAGAGTCACATTGATATCTTGTCAACAAAGGCCTATACATTATTTTAAGAAATATTTCGACCTGCATGTGTACCATTTTTAAATCCTAAATGTTTAGGTACGCTCTGTAGTAGCTATGGAAAGAAATCCATGGTCTGTGTAAATGTTGGGGTCCCACGCGTGGTGCTGACACATCTGTGCTGGGGAGAAGTGGCCGTCTGGTGCCCTGGAGGGAGCAAAAGGCTTGTCGTCAGAACATGGGTGTCTGTCCTGCTTCTGAACTTCCTGGCGGTGTTGCTTTGGGGAAGCCCCTTAGCTTCTTTGAGCTGTAGTCGTGTCAAGTGTGAAATGGGGACATTGTGGAGGCGGTGGCTTGGTGACCTCAGAGACCTCTGCCTCGCCCGATCCTGGCGTGTAAGCCGCATTCGGCGCTCAGCGGTGGTTGTGTTCATCGCAGACAGGACGGTAGCCGCAGCAGCAACAGGTTTTAGTACAGGTTGATGAGAAAAGTGTCATAAAACATAGTTGATTTTCACATGTGTCAAGTAGGCTTGCAAAGGACTGGTGAGTGGACAAAATGCCAAGGTGTAATAGGGAACAGTCCTTGTTGCTGACACCAGTGCTGGGAGTTCTCGTCTGGGACGGTGCCCTTACCTGGTATCAGGCACCCGAGATTCCAGGCTGTTAATCAAGAAGTTGAGCATTGTTTCAAACAGAGTTTTTCGTTTTACCTTTTATTGACCTACTGACGTAGGAGAATGAACATATCATACCTGGGCAATTTGAGTTGTTACTGTGGTTTGGGGGAAGGTTTTATTTTTTCACTTACTTATTCAGACTTCTCCATCCTTCAGTCTGTCTGTCATCCATCCAGCCATTAAGTATTTAGTGAGGTTTAAATGCAGGCCAGGTATTGAACAAAGGATATGAGACTCACTAAAGCTTTGAAGCAGCCTGTAGTTTAGTAAAGGAATAGGACACAAATGAATAATTGTGACTGGAAACACTGACAGCGGTAGCAGAAGTGCATGAAGGGTTCCGCGTGGGAAGGTCTGGGAAGCTGCGTGACCCGGAAACAGCAGAGGAGGTTTCAGTGTTTTCCTTTAATAAACAGAACGCTGCTTGACATAGTTAAAGAGAACATTATAAATATGCATGCCATGGATCAGGCTACTTTTATACCCATTTAGATGGGGTTAAAGGACTGTATATTTTTATTTTTACATCACTTATATCCACATTATTTTCCCTCCTTCATTATACAACTTGGTTTCTAAAATACACATTTTTTGGGGGAGGTTGGGATGGGGAGGGAGGAGGACAGGCAGACCACTTCTATTGGTCTTTCATTTCTGTTTTCATCCGTCTTTGTTCTTTGGCTCCTGTGGGCCTCCCATCGCGGTGGCGTCTGTCGTTGCAAAGCACCGGCTCTGGGCGCATGTGCTCCAGAGTTCCGGCTCGGTAATTGGACACATGGGTCCAGCCGCTCCGCGGCACGTGGGATCCTTCCAGGCCAGGGATCGAACCGGCACCCCTTGTACTGCAAGGCGGTGTCCTTACCCACTGGACCACCAGGGAAGCCCTAAAATACACATTTTTCTTTGAAGAGTTTTTCAAAAGTCAGAATGTTCTAATTTGATCCTTCCCAAATTCAGATTCTTATTATCCCTGTTTCATCAGTGAGGAAAGTGAAACATACGTTGACTGAGTAACTAGATCAAGATTACACGGCTCCGCAGGGTGGCATCACAGCTATAACACAAAAGGGAGGAAACTGGTTGGTATCAGGCACCCGAGATTCCAGGCTGTTAATCAAGAAGTTGAGTTTTTAACTTTTTTATTTTTGACCTACTGACGGGAGAATGAACATATCATACCTGGGCAATTTGAGTTGTTACTGTGGTTTGGGGGAAGGTTTTATTTTTTCACTTACTTATTCAGACTTCTCCATCCTTCAGTCTGTCTGTCATCCATCCAGCCATTAAGTATTTAGTGAGGTTTAAATGCAGGCCAGGTATTGAACAAAGGATATGAGACTCACTAAAGCTTTGAAGCAGCCTGTAGTTTAGTAAAGGAATAGGACACAAATGAATAATTGTGACTGGAAACACTGACAGCGGTAGCAGAAGTGCATGAAGGGTTCCGCGTGGGAAGGTCTGGGAAGCTGCGTGACCCGGAAACAGCAGAGGAGGTTTCAGTGTTTTCCTTTAATAAACAGAACGCTGCTTGACATAGTTAAAGAGAACATTATAAATATGCATGCCATGGATCAGGCTACTTTTATACCCATTTAGATGGGGTTAAAGGACTGTATATTTTTATTTTTACATCACTTATATCCACATTATTTTCCCTCCTTCATTATACAACTTGGTTTCTAAAATACACATTTTTTGGGGGAGGTTGGGATGGGGAGGGAGGAGGACAGGCAGACCACTTCTATTGGTCTTTCATTTCTGTTTTCATCCGTCTTTGTTCTTTGGCTCCTGTGGGCCTCCCATCGCGGTGGCGTCTGTCGTTGCAAAGCACCGGCTCTGGGCGCATGTGCTCCAGAGCTCCGGCTCGGTAATTGGACACATGGGTCCAGCTGCTCTGCTGCACGTGGGATCCTTCCAGGCCAGGGATCGAACCGGCGCCCCTTGCACTGCAAGACGGTGTCTTTACCCACTGGACCACCAGGGAAGCCCTAAAATACACATTTTTCTTTGAAGAGTTTTTCAAAAGTCAGAATGTTCTAATTTGATCCTTCCCAAATTCAGATTCTTATTATCCCTGTTTCATCAGTGAGGAAAGTGAAACATACGTTGACTGAGTAACTAGATCAAGATTACACGGCTCCGCAGGGTGGCATCACAGCTATAACACAGAGATAAGATGTCTTAAGAACATGCTCTAATTATTCTGGATTAGAAGTTGAGAAAACATGGCTCTGGTCTCGTCTTCACTTGTGGGATATAACAGCACAGTATTAGTAGATGAAGCATCTGGGTCCTAGAGATTAAGTAAGTGCTGGAGGAGAATTCAGGTAGGGTTTTGTTTTGTTTTTTACTATTGTTTCTCTTTGACACATTGCTGATACCTGAGAATACTGGTAAGTTTCAGGATATCCTATTATCTTGATCTGCATTTTCTAAGCCATTTACGGATGAACTGAATCCCATTGGTTTAGAAGAGAGCTCTGATGCCTTTAAATTGTACCCCCACCCTTACCCCCACCTTGGTGTTCTGAGCGACAACTAGCTTTTTGATTGGTTTCCTGTTGACTTCCTGATAAAGTTTGACTTGTTTCAGTGATGGTAATCACATGGAGTTATACGTGTAGGCCCCAGTTATTGTTAGTTTTTTGTCCTTTCTATTCTAGAACATTTTCTTCTATGCCGAATAATAGGAATAACTATAACTTTATGTCTTTAAACCGACGCTTGAAAGGTGGCAATTAGTAGTAATACACTGTCTGTTTCGCCTTTTGCTTCCAAGGAATAGAACACGAATGAAAGAACTTTTTGGAAGTTTATTCCTGATAAAATTTCTTTGAAATAAAACATTTATATTTAGTGTGAGAAATAATTGGTGAGAGAATAGTTGAATATAACAGAATTTGTGATAGTTGTGCCTTTCCTGCTGATAGGTAAGTATTACCTTCAGATGAAACCAGCTAAGTTTATTGTTTGGGATAAAACAATGAACAGGGCTCTTGTATAAACAATTCTGAAGTTAAGCAAAAGCAGCCATTATTTTTTAAAGAGGTCATTTAAGTTTACCATAGACTTCTTTTCTTTTTTTAAGTGAGGATGATGCATTTAAATTTACCATCTTCCCTGGCAAAGTGGAAACAGTAGAAGAAAAAGATGAAATAAACTGTAAATGTTGTTTTGAGTTTATAGAACTTGAGATTCAAAGTGTTAGTTCTGCAACTACCCAAACTTTCTACAGCTGTGTTTTTTTTTTTTAAACCTTTATTTTACTTTTAACTTTTACAGAGTTTTGTTGTTTACAGATATGTATGTTCTCAGATTAGTCATATGTATATCCCCCCCTTCCCTCCCCTCCCGACCATCACACAGCACCCTTGAAGGATCCCCTTTTCTCACAGAGCAATGACTAGAGCTATTTTCTTCACTTATGATAGTCCAGGCCTTCATGCTACTTCCTTTACACCTCTCACCCACTGTTCCTTCCCCACAATGTCCATATGTCCACTGTCCATGTCTGTCTTTCTGTTGCTTCACTGCATGTGCCATCATCACCATCCTACTAGATTCCATATATATGTGTTAATATACTGTATTTGTCCTTCTCTTTCTGACTGACTTTACTTTTTATGATACGTTCTAGATCCAGCCACCTCATTAGGGTTGATTCTTCTGCATTTCTCTTTACAGCTGTGTAGTACTTCATTGTATATATGTACCAGAGCTTTTGGATCCATTCGTTCGTCGATGGACATCTAGGTTGCTTCCATGTTCTAGCTATTGTATAGAGAGCTGCAATGAACATTGGGGTACAGGTGCTTCTTTCAGATTTGATTTCGTCAGGGTATAAGCCTAAGAGTGGGATTGCTGGGTCATACGGTGCTTCTATTTTAAGTTTTTTAAGAAATCTCCAGACTGTCTTCCATAGAGGCTGTATCAATTTACACTCCCACCAGCAATGCAGGAGTGTTCCCTTTTCTCCGCAGCCTCTCCAGCATTTATTGTCTGTTGATTTGTGGATGATGGCCATTCTGACGGGTGTGAGGTGATATCTATCTCATTGTAGTTTTGATTTGCATTTCTCTAATTATTAGTGAAGTTGAGCATCGTTTCATGTGTTTTTGGGCCATCTGTATGTCATCATTGGAGAGGTGTCTGTTTAGGTCCTTTTCCCATTTTGTGATTGGGTTGTTCGTTTTTCCAGTGCTGAGTTGTCTGAGTTGCTTGTAGATTTTGGAGATTAATTCTTTGTCTGTTGTTTCATTTGCTATGATTTTCTCCCACTCTGTGGGCTGTCTGTTCAGCTTTTTTGTAATTTCTTTAGCTGTACAAAAGCTTTTAAGTTTCATTAGGTCCCACATGTTCATTTGTCTTTTTAGTTCCACTATTCTAGTAGGTGGGTCAGAGAAGATCTTGCTTTGATTGATGTCCTTGAGTGTTTTGCCTATATTCTCCTCTAAGAGTTTGATGGTTTCTGGCCTTACATTTAAGTCTTTAATCCATTTTGAGTTGATCTTTGTGCATGGTGTCAGGGTATGTTCCAACTTCCTTTTTTTGCATGTAGCTGTCCAATTTTCCCAGCACCATTTGTTGAAGAGGCTGTCTTTGTCCCATTTTATATGTTCGCCTCCTTTGTCAAAAATAAGGTACCCATAGGTGCGTGGCTTTATCTCTGGGTTCTCGATCTTGTTCCATGGGTCGGTATTTCTGTTTTTGTGCCCATACCATACTGTCTTGATGACTGTTGCTTTGTAGTAGAGTCTGAAGTTGGGGAGGCTGATCCCTCCAGCTCCATTCTTCTTCCTGAGGATTGCTTTGGCTATTCGAGGTCTTTTGTGTTTCCATATGAACTGTGTTATTCGTTGGTCTAGTTCTGTGAAGAATGTTATTGGAAGTTTGATAGGGATCACGTTGAATCTATAGATGACATTTGGTAGTATGGTCATTTTCACAATATTGATTCTTCTGACCCAGGAACATGGAATATTTCTCCATCTATTTAAGTCTTCTTTAATGTCTCTCATGAGTGTCTTGTAATTTTCTGTGTACAGTTCTTTTGTTTCTTTGGGTAGGTTTATTCCTAGATATTTGATTCTTTTGGTTGCGATGGTGAAGGGGATTGCCTCTTTGATTTCGTTTTCTGATTTTTCATTGTTTGTGTATAGGAATGCCAGTGATTTCTGTATATTGATTTTGTATCCTGCGACTTTGCTGAATTTGCTGATTAACTCTAGTAGTTTTGTAATAGTGTCTTTGGGATTTTCTATGTATAATATCATGTCATCTGCAAATAGAGAGAGTTTGACTTCTTCTTTTCCAATCTGGATTCCTTTGATGTCTTTCTCTTCTCTTATTGCTGTTGCTAGAACTTCTAGGACTATGTTGAATAAGAGTGGTGAAAGTGGACACCCTTGTCTTGTTCCTGATCTTAGAGGAAATGCTTTGAGTTTTTCACCATTGAGGATAATGTTCGCTGTGGGCTTCTCATATATGGCTTTCACTATGTTGAGATAGGTTCCTTCTGTGCCCATTTTTTGAAGAGTTTTTATCATAAATGGATGTTGTGCTTTGTCAAAGGCTTTTTCTGCATCTATTGAGATGATCATGTGGTAGACTTCTTTTCTTTTTTTAAGTGAGGATGATGCATTTAAATTTACCGTCTTCCCTGGCAAAGTGGAAACAGTAGAAGAAAAAGATGAAATAAACTGTAAATGTTGTTTTGAGTTTATAGAACTTGAGATTCAAAGTGTTAGTTCTGCAACTACCCAAACTTTCTACAGCTGTGTTTTCTAGTTTATTTTTTTAACCACCTTTTCACTTAACCCACTTAGTGATCAGTTTGCAGGGCTAATATTTTTGTTGGAAACAGAATTAAGTCTGAGAGTTGTTTGAGTAGAGTCTGAAGTTGGGGAGGCTGATCCCTCCAGCTCCATTCTTCTTCCTGAGGATTGCTTTGGCTATTCGAGGTCTTTTGTGTTTCCATATGAACTGTGTTATTCGTTGGTCTAGTTCTGTGAAGAATGTTATTGGAAGTTTGATAGGGATCACGTTGAATCTATAGATGACATTTGGTAGTATGGTCATTTTCACAATATTGATTCTTCTGACCCAGGAACATGGAATATTTCTCCATCTATTTAAGTCTTCTTTAATGTCTCTCATGAGTGTCTTGTAATTTTCTGTGTACAGTTCTTTTGTTTCTTTGGGTAGGTTTATTCCTAGATATTTGATTCTTTTGGTTGCGATGGTGAAGGGGATTGCCTCTTTGATTTCGTTTTCTGATTTTTCATTGTTTGTGTATAGGAATGCCAGTGATTTCTGTATATTGATTTTGTATCCTGCGACTTTGCTGAATTTGCTGATTAACTCTAGTAGTTTTGTAATAGTGTCTTTGGGATTTTCTATGTATAATATCATGTCATCTGCAAATAGAGAGAGTTTGACTTCTTCTTTTCCAATCTGGATTCCTTTGATGTCTTTCTCTTCTCTTATTGCTGTTGCTAGAACTTCTAGGACTATGTTGAATAAGAGTGGTGAAAGTGGACACCCTTGTCTTGTTCCTGATCTTAGAGGAAATGCTATCAGTTTTTCACCATTGAGGATAATGTTCGCTGTGGGCTTCTCAAATATGATTTTCACTATGTTGAGATAGGTTCCTTCTGTGCCCATTTTTTGAAGAGTTTTTATCATAAATGTGTGTTGTCCTTTGTCAAAGGCTTTTTCTGCATCTATTGAGATGATCATGTGGTAGACTTCTTTTCTTTTTTTAAGTGAGGATGATGCATTTAAATTTACCGTCTTCCCTGGCAAAGTGGAAACAGTAGAAGAAAAAGATGAAATAAACTGTAAATGTTGTTTTGAGTTTATAGAACTTGAGATTCAAAGTGTTAGTTCTGCAACTACCCAAACTTTCTACAGCTGTGTTTTCTAGTTTATTTTTTTAACCACCTTTTCACTTAACCCACTTAGTGATCAGTTTGCAGGGCTAATATTTTTGTTGGAAACAGAATTAAGAAAAAGTTTTCATCTGAATTTTACTAAGCATTCTATCATTCTGTTGATCTTGTAAAAGAGTAAGTAGCTAAAATGTGGGCATATTAAAGATGCTAGTGATGGAACTGATCGATTATTTTGAAGTATAAAGAATGGTCAGGTTTAGGGAAATATGTATTTTGAAATCTTTTTTACCCTCTGTAAGTATAAGATGACCTGTTAAATTGTTTAGATTGCAGATGTGTACATCACCCGTACAGGTTTTACCCTTTCCTCAGGATAATAATCTGTATCAGGAAAGTATTATTCTCACTGTCAGATCTATGGATTCCATATAAATATACCTCCTTGATATATCTATAATCTCTTACTGCTGTATTCCAGATTTGAATTTTTGGGATACTTATGAGATCACTCTAAAAAAAAAATCTTTGTGCTGTGAGTTAATTCAATTGAGACATGATTTGACAGTCTGCTAAATGTCAGGCACTGTTTTAGGTTTGAGAATATGGCAATAGGCAAAAGAAAAAGTTGGCTTCTATGGAATTTATATTCTGGCTGAGGAAGAAATCCTGTCTCTTTCTTAAATGGTGTCATTGGATTCACAGTAAAGAACTTTTGGTGTTTTTATACTAAGCATCTTAAGCTTCTAAAGTTTGTCTGAAAATAATTTGCTCTGTAGAAGCATCCGGGAAGAAAATCAAAGCACAGAATGGTTTTCTGTTTTCATGTAAGTGTTGATGATCAGACCTACGATGAAGCCATATTTTTTGGGAGTTACTTTCCTGAGACTGGTGCTGAGATGGGTTTTATGTCTCAGTTTAAATATGTCCTTTAAATATGCGTGTAAAGGGTCCTTGTTGAGGTGTCCGAATTCACGTTTGAGAAGGTTCCTGTGAGGCTCTGCCTGCTGGGCACAGTCTGGCTGGTACCACTTTCTAACCTGGTGACCCTCTACTGGCCAGAGGGATAAACTTTGTATTCTTTTGGGTTGTGTTTAAATCCATACCTCTGTCATTTATTGACCCTCTACATGATGGACAAAGGATTAGGAACGTGTTTTCTAGTTTATTTTTTTAACCACCTTTTCACTTAACCCACTTAGTGATCAGTTTGCAGGGCTAATATTTTTGTTGGAAACAGAATTAAGAAAAAGTTTTCATCTGAATTTTACTAAGCATTCTATCATTCTGTTGATCTTGTAAAAGAGTAAGTAGCTAAAATGTGGGCATATTAAAGATGCTAGTGATGGAACTGATCGATTATTTTGAAGTATAAAGAATGGTCAGGTTTAGGGAAATATGTATTTTGAAATCTTTTTTACCCTCTGTAAGTATAAGATGACCTGTTAAATTGTTTAGATTGCAGATGTGTACATCACCCGTACAGGTTTTACCCTTTCCTCAGGATAATAATCTGTATCAGGAAAGTATTATTCTCACTGTCAGATCTATGGATTCCATATAAATATACCTCCTTGATATATCTATAATCTCTTACTGCTGTATTCCAGATTTGAATTTTTGGGATACTTATGAGATCACTCTAAAAAAAAAATCTTTGTGCTGTGAGTTAATTCAATTGAGACATGATTTGACAGTCTGCTAAATGTCAGGCACTGTTTTAGGTTTGAGAATATGGCAATAGGCAAAAGAAAAAGTTGGCTTCTATGGAATTTATATTCTGGCTGAGGAAGAAATCCTGTCTCTTTCTTAAATGGTGTCATTGGATTCACAGTAAAGAACTTTTGGTGTTTTTATACTAAGCATCTTAAGCTTCTAAAGTTTGTCTGAAAATAATTTGCTCTGTAGAAGCATCCGGGAAGAAAATCAAAGCACAGAATGGTTTTCTGTTTTCATGTAAGTGTTGATGATCAGACCTACGATGAAGCCATATTTTTTGGGAGTTACTTTCCTGAGACTGGTGCTGAGATGGGTTTTATGTCTCAGTTTAAATATGTCCTTTAAATATGCGTGTAAAGGGTCCTTGTTGAGGTGTCCGAATTCACGTTTGAGAAGGTTCCTGTGAGGCTCTGCCTGCTGGGCACAGTCTGGCTGGTACCACTTTCTAACCTGGTGACCCTCTACTGGCCAGAGGGATAAACTTTGTATTCTTTTGGGTTGTGTTTAAATCCATACCTCTGTCATTTATTGACTTCATGAGGAGAGGTAAGGTAACTTGGGCTTCAGTTTTCTCATGATAGCACAAGGAAGATAATACCACTGCACTCGGTAGGATTAAATTAGGTGTTATATAGTGAAAACAGTTTATCCTGCCTGGTCCATCATGAGAAATCAATAAATATTAAAGGTTATGCTATTGCTGATCATTCCTAATATATTATTGGTAGTATTCTTACCATTGCATCAGTGGTGATCAGCACCTTTAAAAACACCTAGAAACATGGAGTTGTGCTGTGCCCTGAAAATGCAGCAACAGTGCTTCATCAACCTAGTACTCGTCAGGCCCACTTCTTGGAGTGAGTTTCAGAGCAGAGCTTGTCGATATTGTGTGTTTTGATTAAAAAATAGGAATTTTTTCCTACCCATTTCAGTTTATTGAAGGTTGACAAAGTTTTACAGTTTTCTAATCTTTCAGTCAGTTCAGTCACTCAGTCGTGTCCAGCTCTTTGCAACTCCATGGACTGCAGCACACTGGTTTCCCTGTCCTTCACCATCTCCGGGCGCTTGCTCAAACTCATATCCATTGACTCAGTGATGCCATCCAACCATCTCATCCTCTGTTGTCCTCTTCTCCCTTTGCCTTCTATTTTTCTCAGCATTGGGGTCTTTTCCAGTGAATCATCTCTTTGCATCAGGTGGCCAAAATCAGTTCTTCCAATGAATATTCAGGGTTGATGTCCTTTTGGTTTGACTGATTTGATCTCCTTGCAGTCCAAGGAATGGGCAAGAGTCTTCTCCAACATCACAGTTATAGTTTTTAGGTACCAAATAAATGTTATCTTGCCGAGAAACCCACACCATTACTAATCATTTTAGTAATAATCCTTATATCAGTTATGTACTTCGTAGAGAAAATACAAATATCAACTTATTAGAAATTTTTATCAGTCTTTTGGAAAACATTTTGTGTAGCTTATGGAACCATGTCTACTTTAATTAGAAAAGGCAGTAATATTTTGCTGTATTAATTTTTTCCTTGTTCCTACAATTTATTCCTATGTCAGAAGAGTGAGCATCGTTATCATCATTGTATACAAATGTTATCTTTCCTACTTTTCAGTGGTCTGTGATAAAGTACTCAGTGGTCTGTGATGTGGAAGGAAATAAAATAGCTTTCTACTTGGTGACAAATGAAATAGTGTGATTGTGGTATCCTTTGTAATTAATTGTCATATGATTCTGAAATTTACAAGCATAAACTCACATACCTTCAAAAATGTAACTCTGGTCCATGGTTTACTAAAACATTGCATGCTAGGTAAAAATTGAATAAAATGCTGTTTTAAAAACATAGTATAATAAATTTCTTATTATGACAGTCTTACAGGGAACTTTGACTTTAGATAATTTACACCAATAATGATGACTTCAGAGGGGATGCTGTTGATAGATGAGTCAGCCCTGCGCTTTCCCAGGTCTTTGCAGCTTCTCTCTTCCTTATAACCTCCCCAGCAGGCTCCTGCTCTCTTTTACATGAAGACTGATCTCTTTACCTACATAATTTCCACATGCTTATGAAGTACTTTTTTTGTGCAAGACTTGTTCTACAACTTAGGAAGATAAGAAACTGCAGAATGTAACCTCATAATCTACAAAAGTGCAGTCTTTTCTCTGGGGCTGTGATACATTTTAGAACCATTTTATACTCAAAGTCAAATCAGCTGTTTGGTCTTTTTTATTTACCTGTTGTGTATGATATGTATCATGTACTACCTAAGATGCCATGAATAGGAATGCTGGAGGTTCAAGGTTAGAGAGTTACTTTTGCGTCATGTTCCTTGTGGCCCCAGTCATGGAGGTAATGTGTATTTTAAGTTGTCTGCTTTTTTTTTTTTTTAATTTTCAGTTATGATGGTGACTCCTTGATCATCATTCCTTGGCATGAACGTAAACACAGAGATAAAGACTGGTGTGAGGAGCTGGAGTGCAGGTGAGACGGAGCCGGTGGGAGGGCTCTGTCTGGCTTTGTGGGGCGGGTGGAGAGCGGGCCCTGTGCAAGTAGCATGCCGTGGACGGTCGTTTCGTTGATGGTGGCCCCTGCTTGAGAGTTTGAGAGATTTTTTTTTTTTTTTTTAACAGCTTGACTTTACTCAAGGTCTGTTAAATTTATTTAATGGAGCTTTCAAGTGAAATCTATGTTAGGGGTAAAAATATGATGGTGAATTTATATTGTAGAGTTGACTGGGGGGCCTAGAGAGAGGGCAGTGAGAAGACTGGATGGAATAGGAGAGTTTGAAAGAGCTCGTAGTTGACAGTCAGCTGAAGGAGGCACATCTTGCAAAGGCGACTGTGAAACAGAGTGGCCAGGAGGACGGGGCATGGAGGCTTGGACAGCAGGCCACGAGGTACGACACGCTAGAGTGGAAGGCAGGCTTGCTCCTGGGTGGAGGAGGCGTTCACGTTCACGGTGCTGGGATGGCAACAAGTTAAGGACTGAAGAAAAGTATCGAAGGAACTTAAGCTGCTTGTGGGAATTCTCCCCTGAAATGGCAGTGATGGGAAAACCGGGGTCAGATGTTAATGACAGTTGCCAGACGGGTTATGTGAAGGACTGAACGTCACTTTATGTGCCAGTTGTAGCCACGGTAGGTGGTCTTGAGGCATGTGGGCAAAACACCCAGATATTTGGGAGCTTTGGGTCTGGTCAGGTATTACAACTGCTCATAATTCCGATGGAAAGAATACCTTTAAATAAAGCTTAAGCACCTGCTCTGGGCTAATTTTATTTATATTATTTTGAATGTCTTGCATGGTATTATTCCCCATGTTTGGTATGAATAAACTGAATCTTGGACTAATTTTAACTAATTTATGCAAAGTTTCACAGCTTTCAGTGATGGAATTACACTTCAGTTCTGATTCCAAAGCCTGTTGCCTTATATTAGTAATAATTATACTGCTTGTCATTTACTGACTTACTTTAGATAAGTGAATATCCATAATGGAACATGACCTTTCCCCTTATTTCTATTCGAAATTTAGTTTTTTTTTTTTTTCTTTTTCTTTTTTTAGTCCTTTACCATTGAAGGCAGTTAGTCAGGATCATTTTCATAAAACCTCATAATTTCTGATCCCTATGATGTTTTCCCTGTGTACATTTTTCTGGTGTTTCTTTTTCACTCCAGATGGCAGGTAGTATAGAATAGATCCTAATTCTGCAAATGTCAGCACATTACTCTATTGCTGATACCTATTAAAGTTGTCTTACTGACATAAATAAGGCATATTTCCTCGTTTTTTTTATGAACTTGGGAAACGGGGCTTCTTCATGTATATTTGGCTCAGAATCATCTGGGCGTGTCTTTGCTACGCTAGGCCTGGCTGGCCCTCCCAAGTCATCATGATTTAGTCAGCCGCTGCAGGCACCCTGCCATGTACATGTAAAGCTACCCAGGGGGAGTCTGATTTATTTAATATGTGTATGGTAGATATGTGGCATAGTTTTTTTGATTTACTGTCTATTCTGATTATTTTTAAAATTGGAAAACTAATAGGAAGCTAAATTAAGCATCCCACACATTTCCCACTTGTCTTGTGTGCCCACGCATATTGGAAGACACACACCAACACACCCTGCCACCTGTGCTTGCACACATACCTCCCGCCAGGCTCAGTCGCTGCTCTCTCCGTATCCCTGTATCCGTCTCCCTCTCCTTCGCTCATCAGATTATTTCTCCCCCAGCATTTTCAGTTTAATTGTTCTTTCTGTGCTCTGCAGAACGGTGGTGGAGCCGAGTCTTCCAGATGAAAGTGAGTTCTTATATGCCGCGCAGCCTGAGTTGCTGAAGTACAGGACCGCCCGGCTGGCAGTGGGCACGGCTGTGGACTGGTACCAGAGCCGAGCGGAGGAGATAGAGCACTGCGCCCGGCAGGTGAGGCCGCTGTGCTGTCGGGCGCTTAGCCCTCAGGCTGCGTTCTGGCTGCTGGTAGCAGCGCCAGGGCTCAGGTGCAACAGTCTGCAAGGGAGCAGTGGATATTTCTTACTATTTTTACTCGTTGTTTCTTTGCCTCAGAAGCTTTTGTGTTGTTTTTTCTTTTTGATTCCTAAAGAGCAAATACATAGAAGAAAAGTTGTTCAAAATCTTCCTTTAGGGGCTTCCCTGGTGGTCCAGGGGGGGTAAAGGAGTCTGCCTAAGATCCTTTAATGAAGGCATTTCAGGATCATTTTCATAAAACCTCATAATTTCTGATCCCTATGATGTTTTCCCTGTGTACATTTTTCTGGTGTTTCTTTTTCACTCCAGATGGCAGGTAGTATAGAATAGATCCTAATTCTGCAAATGTCAGCACATTACTCTATTGCTGATACCTATTAAAGTTGTCTTACTGACATAAATAAGGCATATTTCCTCGTTTTTTTTATGAACTTGGGAAACGGGGCTTCTTCATGTATATTTGGCTCAGAATCATCTGGGCGTGTCTTTGCTACGCTAGGCCTGGCTGGCCCTCCCAAGTCATCATGATTTAGTCAGCCGCTGCAGGCACCCTGCCATGTACATGTAAAGCTACCCAGGGGGAGTCTGATTTATTTAATATGTGTATGGTAGATATGTGGCATAGTTTTTTTGATTTACTGTCTATTCTGATTATTTTTAAAATTGGAAAACTAATAGGAAGCTAAATTAAGCATCCCACACATTTCCCACTTGTCTTGTGTGCCCACGCATATTGGAAGACACACACCAACACACCCTGCCACCTGTGCTTGCACACATACCTCCCGCCAGGCTCAGTCGCTGCTCTCTCCGTATCCCTGTATCCGTCTCCCTCTCCTTCGCTCATCAGATTATTTCTCCCCCAGCATTTTCAGTTTAATTGTTCTTTCTGTGCTCTGCAGAACGGTGGTGGAGCCGAGTCTTCCAGATGAAAGTGAGTTCTTATATGCCGCGCAGCCTGAGTTGCTGAAGTACAGGACCGCCCGGCTGGCAGTGGGCACGGCTGTGGACTGGTACCAGAGCCGAGCGGAGGAGATAGAGCACTGCGCCCGGCAGGTGAGGCCGCTGTGCTGTCGGGCGCTTAGCCCTCAGGCTGCGTTCTGGCTGCTGGTAGCAGCGCCAGGGCTCAGGTGCAACAGTCTGCAAGGGAGCAGTGGATATTTCTTACTATTTTTACTCGTTGTTTCTTTGCCTCAGAAGCTTTTGTGTTGTTTTTTCTTTTTGATTCCTAAAGAGCAAATACATAGAAGAAAAGTTGTTCAAAATCTTCCTTTAGGGGCTTCTCTGGTGGTCCAGTGGGTAGAGTCTGCCTTGCAGAGCAAGGGCACCAGTTCGATCCCTGGCCTGGGAAGATGCCACCTGCCGCGGAGCGGCTGGACCGGTGTGTCCAGTTACGAGCCAGCACTCTGAGGGTGCATGCACCCAGAACCCGTGCTCTGCAACGGGAGAGGCTACTGTAATGGGAGGCCCACACAGGCCAAAAAGTAAAGATAGATGAAAAATAAATAAATTTAAAAAAATCAATAAGAAGAGGCCAAAAATTAAAAAGAAAAAAATCTTCCTTTAAAGTGTAAGCTGCAAAATGTGTACATACTATTACAGGTTTTCCATGTATGCTTGATAGGCTTAAATCCATTTTCATTTGAAAGATTTTTATCAACGTTGAAATGCTTCATTCCTCCCCTGTCATACTACATAAACATAGTTGATTGTTAAGTTTGCTTTTTTAGGAACTCCGCTGGAATCTCTGTTGTTAATGCTTTCTTGAAGTCCAAGGCTTGATTTTTCTCAGTTTCCATGTGCCTTTACTGAGATGCATACCAGCGTCATCAGAGAGGGGTGTGGAAGAGAGAGGTGAGGGTTGTACTGAAACTTAGGAGATCTGACCGCAAATCTCTTCCCCTAATAGACCTGGTGACCGGGATCCGCTTGCTGCCTACCTTTTTGGTACCTTGGTGTTTACAGGGGCTTAGTTCTTACCAGAGTCAGTGATAACAAAGAAGATTATCCAGGAGGGATAGTGAAAACTTTTGCTAATTGAGTTCTCTGCAAATGTAAGCAAAAGTTGTCTTCATCCTGGAGTTTAGAAGTTGGCAATTTGGAACAAAGAATGGCAGGATGCCTCTTAGAATCTCATTCAGGGTCTGATCAGTGGGTGTCTTTTTAATTTTACTTGCAGTCTTGGCTTTGGAATTCTTTTTTTTTTTTTTAATAATTATTTTTATTTTACTTTTTACTTTTACAGAGTTTTGTTTACAGATACGTGTAATCCCAGATTAGTCATATGTATATTCCAGCTTTGGAATTCTTGTCCTACCATCAGTTTTTCATTTGACAGGACCATTTCAGAAGGTCTGAATAGCAGCTGCCCTGTAGGAAGGAATAAACCCCTTTGTTTAAACTTTTAGTTAATGTCTGTGGCATGGCCTCATGTCTCCATTTGATAACCTTCTTGCATTTATGCTTAGTTTAATTCCTGTTTTTAATATTTATAGAACTGAAGACGGATTATTTGTTGGATCTGATGGGAATATTATAGATCAAACCTTTCTGAGAATGTCGAAGAATATTCATGATTGACTTTTTAGGTGTTTGAGGACGACTGAGGAGATTTGAAAATGTTTAGAATTCTGAGGTACCAGAGTGAAAAGAATCTCTGGAAGGGACCCGGTCTGACTTCCTATGTTATAGACAGACACACCAAAGTCCACAGGGGAGACACTGACCAGCTTGCTCAGGTGCACACAGTAGCAGAGCCAGATGAAATCCAGATCTCTGCACAATCTTTCTTATAGAATTCATATAAAAATGGACAGTTATACAGATCGTAGTGACTGAAAGCAAGATAAACTAACCTAAAAAAGTGTTTCTCAGTTCTCAGACCCACAGTATTTTTTTCTGTTGAAACTATTTTATAATACTTCCTTATTATCCTGATGTGAAAATCCAGGACATAACTCATTTACATAAACAGTTTCCAAAAAATTAATAGTGACTTACATGGAATATATGTATAATACATAAATGCTTGGTCATGAGTACATTAAATAAATGACTAAAGTCCGTGAGAAATCACTTCGTACAAAAGAGCTGACATTGCAGACAGATGGAGTTGTATTGTTGAATTAAACATCACACATTTCCTCTGGGATGAGAACAACTCATGATAAATATATATGTTTTTTTCAGGATAATTGGAAAGGTACGCAGGGGTTAGCATACAATGGCCGTGGACGGCCACCCTGCACCTTGTGGGGCATCAGGCATTCTGGCTTCTACCCATTTAATGTTAGTCCATCTATCCTAAGTCATGTCATTGTGTCGGACTCTTTGCAACCTTATGGACCTATGGTAGCCTGCTGTGGGAGTCTTTGCTCCTTTGCCAGAAACTAATTGTCCATGTATATGTGGGTTTATTTCTAGACTCTCAATTCTGTTTTACTGATCTGTGTGTCTTTTTCTCTCAGTACCAATTTTAGTGTTTAATGACTGAAATTTGTGTTACAAAATGTTTATTAAGTTTTTTAAAAAACTGCACTGATGAAAAGAGAAAAAGGCCTATACTGGAATGCAAAGTAAATTATTTTTTACACTTCTCTCTTTTTTCTTTCTTTCTTTTTTTTTTTTTTTTTTACCTCTAAGTCATTGTTTACTGTTCCTCCATCTTTACTCTTTGGCTTGTGTAGGCTTCCCATCGCAGTGGCCTCTCTCGTTGCAGAGCACCAGCTCTGGGAGCATGTGCTCCAGAGCTCTGGCTCATAACTGGACACGCCGGTCCAGCTGCTCCGTGGCACATGGGATCTTCCCAGGCCAGGGATCAAACTGGTGCCCCTTGCACTGCAAGGCGGACTCTTTACCCAGTGGACCACCAGGGAAGCCCGACTTACCTTCTTTCTTTATTAATAGCTAATTTTTTAGAGAAGGTTTTGGTTTATAGAAAAATTGGGTAGAAAGTAGAGTTCCCCTATACTCCCCTCACTGCCCCCCTATTCACCGTTACTGACATATTGCATTTGAGTGATGTATTTCTCACAGTTGATGAACCAAGATGTCTTTTAGTGGGCAGGTGGATAAATATACAATGGTACATCCACACAGTGGAGTATTACTCAGCTCTAAAGGAGAAATGAGCAATCAAGCCATGAAAAGCTGTAGAGGAACCTTAAATATGTATTACTGAGGTACAGAAGCTGGTCTGGAAAGGCTCCATACTGTTGGATTCCAGTTGTGTGACATTCTGGAAAAGACAGTAATGGGGAGCATTCAAAGTTCAGTGCTTGCCAGGGGCTGCTGGTAGAGAGATGAATAGATGGAACCTCAAGGGTTTTCAAGTGAGGATACTCTGTATAGTACCATCTAATGATGGATGCCTGTCGTTATACATTCATTCAAATCCATAGAAAGTAAGCACCAAGGGGGAGCCCTCATGTAAGCGGTGACCCCTGAGTGATAACAGTGTGTGAGTGTAGGCTCACTAATTGCAAGACAGGAACCCCACCCCCGTGAAAGCTGGTTTTGGGAGGGCGGGTCCATGTGGCCGCCTCTGTACTTCCGCCTCATTTTTGCTGTCAACCTGTAGCTGCTGTAAAAAAATGAAATCTGCTAAAAACAAAAATGATAGCACTTTTTGAAAAATAAAATTTTTAAGTCTAATTAAAATCCCTAGACCTCTTGAGTTCTGTTTTAGCAATTAAGAATAATTGTAAAGAAAGGAAAGTGATTTGGGGATGCTGTATTTAGTTGGCTGAATACTTTCTTTCATCTCTTTCAGTTATTTAGAAACACTCATAACTGAGATACTGTTCTTTAGCTTCATTTTATATATTAACGTTCCCTGTGGCTTGTGCTGTAATCAAAGTGGTATCTGACACAGTTTTATCTTTTTCATTTTTAGAGATTTAATTGATGTAGGACTGCTATTTCCTTTGTGCCTGTAATGGCTTTTGTAACACTTGTTTGTTGGTTTAGGAAAATAATATGTACATATAGTGGTGAAATTTATCTAGTGAGGGCTTGGGGTATGTGGTATAATTCTGTACATTGTAGCAGGACCTACGTTAAGGTGTCAATAATTTGATTTTTAAGTAGTTTTTACTTCAGTAAGTATTTTGGAAAACAACAAATTCAAAGTTGATATTAGAAACACAGATCTGGGTCACAGAATTGTCTCAGATTGCTGATGTGATGTGTGTTCAAGCTCTTATTACTTGCACAAAGTGGTGTTTTGTGCATCACCTTTCTTCATACTTGCTGAGGTTTTCTGGCATTACCGGTGCTTTTGCAGCGATATTGCGGGACCCTTCTCTTTTGCCTCAAGCCTTCTCTGCCTGTGGGCTTCCCCCTTGTTTCTGTTTTCACCGCTCTTCAACCGAACATACAGTTGTTCTTCTTTATTAAACCTCTTTACCTGTCGACTCCTAAATCTCAGAAGAGATTGGAGTAAGCTACCCACTCCAGTATTCTTGCCTGGCGGATTCCATGGCTTGTCCACGGATCACAAAGAGTTGGACACAACTAAGCGACTTTCACTCACTCTTTTAAGACTGCATGGAGTTTTTAATTTTCGTGCTGTGACTGTTCTCTTGCCCCCTTTCTGCCTTTTCTACTGTTGTTTTAATTGGAAGATAATTACTTTACAGTGCTGTGATGGTTTTGCTGTACATCAACATGATAATCGACCACAGGTAAACATGTGCGCCCCCGTCCCGGAAGCCTCCACATCATCCCTCTGGGTTTTCCCGTAGGTGCTGATATATTTTGTAAAGGAGACTGACGTTCTTGTACTAAATAAAGTATATTAGTGATAATGCATTTTTATATAAAAGGACTATAAAAATCAGATTCCGTACTGGAGGCTTTTACTTTGGAATGTCTAGGAAGGAATGACATGATCCTTGGAGACTTACGGCTGCCGTTCCCTTTCAGGTCGACTGTGCGTTGTCACTCATTCGACTCGGAATGGAGAGGAGTATTCCTGGCTTGCTGGCTCTCTGCGACAATTTGGTTACTCTCGAAGCACTGGTTTATGAAGCCGGATGTGATTTAACCCTCACCTTGAAAGAACTCCAGCAGATGAAAAACATTGAAAAACTCAGATTATTGATGGATAGTGTAGGTTTTATTTTAAAACTTTCTTTTTAAAGTGTTCCCTGTGTACTTTGATTAATGTGTATCTCAAAGCCAAAGGTGTAGTATCTTTCAAAATAGAGAACTGAGTCGAAAAAGGAAGGTTTCTTGACTTAAAAATGTAAATTTTATCAATAAATTACTAAAAGCCTCTGAAGCCTTTCTGGCTGGTTTTGGACTGCTTTGCCCTTCCTTCAGACGGCCTGTAAACGACTCCCCACCCCCGCTCGCTCGGAGCCTTTGAGTCCGCTGTCGCTCTGGCAGGTGCGTTTCCAAAGCCACCCTTGGCTGGGCTGAGGCTGTGGGGACCGTGATGCTGAGGAGAGGGGTGCGGGGGTCCTGCCTCTGTGGGCCCCGCCTGCTCCGGACACGGTGGTCCTCCTGCCTCCTCTCGGCCTCTTTATGAGGCGTGATCCAAAGTTGTCTGTTTTAGAAAGTGTTGGCCTTTCATTGTTTGACATGAGTCCCATTATCTTTGAGCTTTGTGACTTGTCTGTTATTACCAGGTATTAATATCTTACTTAACACGGGTTTGTGTTGGTGGAATATGTTTTCAGTGTTCGTGCTGTGACTGTTCTCTTGCCCCCTTTCTGCCTTTTCTACTGTTGTTTTAATTGGAAGATAATTACTTTACAGTGCTGTGATGGTTTTGCTGTACATCAACATGATAATCGACCACAGGTAAACATGTGCGCCCCCGTCCCGGAAGCCTCCACATCATCCCTCTGGGTTTTCCCGTAGGTGCTGATATATTTTGTAAAGGAGACTGACGTTCTTGTACTAAATAAAGTATATTAGTGATAATGCATTTTTATATAAAAGGACTATAAAAATCAGATTCCGTACTGGAGGCTTTTACTTTGGAATGTCTAGGAAGGAATGACATGATCCTTGGAGACTTACGGCTGCCGTTCCCTTTCAGGTCGACTGTGCGTTGTCACTCATTCGACTCGGAATGGAGAGGAGTATTCCTGGCTTGCTGGCTCTCTGCGACAATTTGGTTACTCTCGAAGCACTGGTTTATGAAGCCGGATGTGATTTAACCCTCACCTTGAAAGAACTCCAGCAGATGAAAAACATTGAAAAACTCAGATTATTGATGGATAGTGTAGGTTTTATTTTAAAACTTTCTTTTTAAAGTGTTCCCTGTGTACTTTGATTAATGTGTATCTCAAAGCCAAAGGTGTAGTATCTTTCAAAATAGAGAACTGAGTCGAAAAAGGAAGGTTTCTTGACTTAAAAATGTAAATTTTATCAATAAATTACTAAAAGCCTCTGAAGCCTTTCTGGCTGGTTTTGGACTGCTTTGCCCTTCCTTCAGACGGCCTGTAAACGACTCCCCACCCCTGCTCGCTCGGAGCCTTTGAGTCCGCTGTCGCTCTGGCAGGTGCGTTTCCAAAGCCACCCTTGGCTGGGCTGAGGCTGTGGGGACCGTGATGCTGAGGAGAGGGGTGCGGGGGTCCTGCCTCTGTGGGCCCCGCCTGCTCCGGACACGGTGGTCCTCCTGCCTCCTCTCGGCCTCTTTATGAGGCGTGATCCGAAAGTTGTCTGTTTTAGAAAGTGTTGGCCTTTCATTGTTTGACATGAGTCCCATTATCTTTGAGCTTTGTGACTTGTCTGTTATTACCAGGTATTAATATCTTACTTAACACGGGTTTGTGTTGGTGGAATATGTTTTCAGTGTTCTGAGGAGAAGTATGTGACCAGTGCCTACCAGTGGATGGTTCCCCTTTTTTCATCGTTGTGAGAAGCAGTCTCCTGGAGCGGCTAATGAACTACTAAAGGAATATTTAGTAACTTTAGCAAAAGGGGACTTAAAATTTCCCTTGAAGATATTTCAGCATTCCAAGCCTGATGTAAGTAGAAACTTGAACTTCTTCAAAATCTCTGTACATTTCCCTCTTAAGAATTAATTTTATTTACACAACTTTTAATACTAGGCTTTGCAAATAATTTCTCCTCACATGGAAGAAGTAGTTGTTATTTTATTCATGAAAAATTTTTTCTCAGTTGAGTCTAGAAATTTTTCAGAAGTTCATAAAATTGTGTTTATATTGATTGATATACTCCAAAGTTTAATAGACTTTCTACTACATTGTGGAAACTGGCAGTACCAAAAAGCCTAATATTAATAGTTAAAAAAGATAATGAATTCTAAGGATAGGCAGGCACTTTTTAAGTATTAACTCCTTTTATCCTATAACAGCCCTAGGAAGCAGATATGTTTATTGCATTAATATGATAGGAAAAGAAAATCATGATGTAGAGAAGTTAGGTAATTGCCCAAGGTCACAGTACGGAGTGGAACTTGCATTCAAACAGAGCTTTCTAATTTCCCAGCTTTGTTCTTAACCATTGTGCTTTCCTGTAATACCAATAGAAGAAGAAAAGATTTCTGCCCTTGAAAACCTTCAGAGTATTTGCTAAGTTCTTTAGGACCTCATAAGGAGATCTTATGATTATTCTCAATAACGGTTACATTTCCTTAAGACTGATACACCTGTCTGTTTGGCTGTGTATCTGTAGGGTTCAAATACTTGTTCAGATTCACTGGCAGTAAGTTGTTAAAGCATACTGACACGGTGGTCCTCCTGCCTCCTCTCGGCCTCTTTATGAGGCGTGATCCAAAGTTGTCTGTTTTAGAAAGTGTTGGCCTTTCATTGTTTGACATGAGTCCCATTATCTTTGAGCTTTGTGACTTGTCTGTTATTACCAGGTATTAATATCTTACTTAACACGGGTTTGTGTTGGTGGAATATGTTTTCAGTGTTCTGAGGAGAAGTATGTGACCAGTGCCTACCAGTGGATGGTTCCCTTTCTTCATCGTTGTGAGAAGCAGTCTCCTGGAGCGGCTAATGAACTACTAAAGGAATATTTAGTAACTTTAGCAAAAGGGGACTTAAAATTTCCCTTGAAGATATTTCAGCATTCCAAGCCTGATGTAAGTAGAAACTTGAACTTCTTCAAAATCTCTGTACATTTCCCTCTTAAGAATTAATTTTATTTACACAACTTTTAATACTAGGCTTTGCAAATAATTTCTCCTCACATGGAAGAAGTAGTTGTTATTTTATTCATGAAAAATTTTTTCTCAGTTGAGTCTAGAAATTTTTCAGAAGTTCATAAAATTGTGTTTATATTGATTGATATACTCCAAAGTTTAATAGACTTTCTACTACATTGTGGAAACTGGCAGTACCAAAAAGCCTAATATTAATAGTTAAAAAAGATAATGAATTCTAAGGATAGGCAGGCACTTTTTAAGTATTAACTCCTTTTATCCTATAACAGCCCTAGGAAGCAGATATGTTTATTGCATTAATATGATAGGAAAAGAAAATCATGATGTAGAGAAGTTAGGTAATTGCCCAAGGTCACAGTACGGAGTGGAACTTGCATTCAAACAGAGCTTTCTAATTTCCCAGCTTTGTTCTTAACCATTGTGCTTTCCTGTAATACCAATAGAAGAAGAAAAGATTTCTGCCCTTGAAAACCTTCAGAGTATTTGCTAAGTTCTTTAGGACCTCATAAGGAGATCTTATGATTATTCTCAATAACGGTTACATTTCCTTAAGACTGATACACCTGTCTGTTTGGCTGTGTATCTGTAGGGTTCAAATACTTGTTCAGATTCACTGGCAGTAAGTTGTTAAATGCAGCATACTGTTGCTGTATTAATAACCTCTTAATTTAGCCCCAAATCAAGTGGGCTGTTGATTTAAGGGGTGAATGGCTCTCTTTCCATTGGAGGGACTCAAGCAGAATGGCGTAGTCACTTGAGGCACTGACTTGGTAGTGAGAGTTAAAGCATTAGGTTGGGGTTCAACCAGAAGCCAATGAAGGCCTTCCCCAGTCCTCAGTTCTAACTGGATAGTCCTCTACTGTCTTTGTGAGCAGTCTGAAGTCTGCAAAGGTGCACGGTCATAGCCCACTAATGGGACAGAAAGGAAAGCATTGCCTACTTAACCTCACACATTTTTTGGTTTCTGAAAGGCTCATCTGTCAGGAATGTCTCTGTTTATTGACTACTTAAAATTTTCTGTCTTCTCATAAGCACCTTCCACTTAGTATTCTGATTTTAGGTTTGGGGTGGGTGACCGTGAGCTGAGGGTGAGTTGCTTATGACAGCAGAATGCTGTGTGAGAAGCAGGATGGATTGAATATGAATGTTTTATGAGGAAGGAAGAAGTAACTTTAAATTCTTCCCAGTAATCTTGTTTGTGATCCTCCTTCTTTACACAGTCCTGTAAATCCTTTGTATACAGTCAGCTTTTTGTTGTTTTTACGTGGCAGTTTAGCATGTGCCTTTTGAATAAAACATGTAGCCATTTGTTCTCGTTGAAATATGTCAGCATCAAAACAGAACAATGGTATTTGCTGGGTTCTTCCTTTACAATCTGCTATCTCTGTTTCTATTTGTGTTATCCTTCTGCAACATAAATTTGACCGTGTCACGAACTATGCATGGTCTCTGGTGGCCTACCGTCGTCGGCAGGGTAGCTGTTGGGCTGTGGAAGCAGTGTGGAGGGTTCTTTGGGGTCTACTTTTCGCCCACCTCCTCAGCTTCATTCGCCTCCATGAAGGCCCTGCTTCACTCTCACTGTTTTCTTAGAGGCTGTTTCCTTTGCCGGGGATATCAAGCCTCTTTCCTTCACTTAGGGCTTCCCTGGCGGCTCAGAATCCGCCTGCAGTGCCAGAGACCTAGGTTCAGTCCCTGGGCTGGGAAGGTCCCCCCGAGGAGGGCATGGCAGCCCACTCCAGTATTCCTGCCTGGAGAATCCCATGGACAGAGGAGCCTGGGGGGCTACAGTCCATGGGGTGGCGAAGAGTCGGACATGATTGAAGTGACTGACACTTTCACTTCTTTTACTTATAAATACCTGCTATCCAAGCCAAAGCCTACTCTCTTTTATCTAGTGATTCTATGGAAAGTCAGTATTGTATGCAAGTAACTCCCACTCTTGTTGTGCTGTGCCTACTCTTCTTGTGTGGGGATTGAGCGGTTTCAGGTTTTGAAAAGACTGCCGTATGGCCTGTTCTTCAGTACTCGTAGGGTGTGGTCCTTCGGGGTCCAGATCAGAACTACTCTGGATACTTACTTGGCCTTCTTGAACATCCCAGCCTGAACCCCAGCAGTGGGGACAGTTGGGAAAGACACATCACTTAGTTTTATTTTTTTGCCATAAGCACCTTCCACTTAGTATTCTGATTTTAGGTTTGGGGTGGGTGACCGTGAGCTGAGGGTGAGTTGCTTATGACAGCAGAATGCTGTGTGAGAAGCAGGATGGATTGAATATGAATGTTTTATGAGGAAGGAAGAAGTAACTTTAAATTCTTCCCAGTAATCTTGTTTGTGATCCTCCTTCTTTACACAGTCCTGTAAATCCTTTGTATACAGTCAGCTTTTTGTTGTTTTTACGTGGCAGTTTAGCATGTGCCTTTTGAATAAAACATGTAGCCATTTGTTCTCGTTGAAATATGTCAGCATCAAAACAGAACAATGGTATTTGCTGGGTTCTTCCTTTACAATCTGCTATCTCTGTTTCTATTTGTGTTATCCTTCTGCAACATAAATTTGACCGTGTCACGAACTATGCATGGTCTCTGGTGGCCTACCGTCGTCGGCAGGGTAGCTGTTGGGCTGTGGAAGCAGTGTGGAGGGTTCTTTGGGGTCTACTTTTCGCCCACCTCCTCAGCTTCATTCGCCTCCATGAAGGCCCTGCTTCACTCTCACTGTTTTCTTAGAGGCTGTTTCCTTTGCCGGGGATATCAAGCCTCTTTCCTTCACTTAGGGCTTCCCTGGCGGCTCAGAATCCGCCTGCAGTGCCAGAGACCTAGGTTCAGTCCCTGGGCTGGGAAGGTCCCCCCGAGGAGGGCATGGCAGCCCACTCCAGTATTCCTGGATGGAGAAGTCCATGGACAGAGGAACCTAGGGGCTACAGTCCATGGGGTGGCGAAGAGTCGGACATGATTGAAGTGACTGACACTTTCACTTCTTTTACTTATAAATACCTGCTATCCAAGCCAAAGCCTACTCTCTTTTATCTAGTGATTCTATGGAAAGTCAGTATTGTATGCAAGTAACTCCCACTCTTGTTGTGCTGTGCCTACTCTTCTTGTGTGGGGATTGAGCGGTTTCAGGTTTTGAAAAGACTGCCGTATGGCCTGTTCTTCAGTACTCGTAGGGTGTGGTCCTTCGGGGTCCAGATCAGAACTACTCTGGATACTTACTTGGCCCTTCTTGAACATCCCAGCCTGAACCCCAGCAGTGGGGACAGTTGGGAAAGTCTGCTTAACCCTGATCCGCCCTCAGCTGCAGTGTTCTGCTGGCCTGCCCTAGACTCAGTCTCCTTTAAACTGAAAAGCGCCTCTGGGGCTGTGCTGTTCAGTAGGGGAGCCACTAGTCCGTGTGGTTCAATCGCTTAACATGGAAAATTGAAAGCTCAGTTACTCAGTCCCACTGGTTTGTTACATGGATGGCATCATGCCATCCACCTAATTACAGACCATGCCACAGTGTCCATATTTATTTTGTGTTGTTGGCATGTATTCAGGGTATATTCCTGCAAGGGGATCCTGGACTCTAAGAGTAGGGTCGTGTTGGTATTACTGAATTTCCTTCCAGATAGGTTGTTCCAATTTATATTTCCACCAGCAGCGTGTGAATATGGCTCTTCCTCCACAACTTCGCAGACAGAATTTGTTGTCCTGTTTAAATAAGTTTTGCTGCCATGATGGGTGAAAAATGGCCTTTCAGTGTTGTTTTAGTTTGACTTCTCTGAATATTGAGTGAATTTGACCATTTTTTTCTTGTGCTTGACAGGCATTGCCATTTTTGCAAATTGTCCATTCCTACCTTTTCCTTATTCTTCACTTGGAGTTTTGTTTTATGTGCCCTGACTCTTATAAATCCATGTAAATACTAGTGTAATTAGTTCTTTTTCTGTGGTTTCTTTTTACCGTTTTGAGAGTTTTTTATGTTTCTTATTACGGGGGGGCATGGCAGCCCACTCCCAGTATTCCTGTTTGAGAATCCCATGGACAGAGGAGCCTGGGGGGCTACAGTCCATGGGGTGGCGAAGAGTCGGACATGATTGAAGTGACTGACACTTTCACTTCTTTTACTTATAAATACCTGCTATCCAAGCCAAAGCCTACTCTCTTTTATCTAGTGATTCTATGGAAAGTCAGTATTGTATGCAAGTAACTCCCACTCTTGTTGTGCTGTGCCTACTCTTCTTGTGTGGGGATTGAGCGGTTTCAGGTTTTGAAAAGACTGCCGTATGGCCTGTTCTTCAGTACTCGTAGGGTGTGGTCCTTCGGGGTCCAGATCAGAACTACTCTGGATACTTACTTGGCCCTTCTTGAACATCCCAGCCTGAACCCCAGCAGTGGGGACAGTTGGGAAAGTCTGCTTAACCCTGATCCGCCCTCAGCTGCAGTGTTCTGCTGGCCTGCCCTAGACTCAGTCTCCTTTAAACTGAAAAGCGCCTCTGGGGCTGTGCTGTTCAGTAGGGGAGCCACTAGCCGCGTGTGGTTCAATCGCTTAACATGGAAAATTGAAAGCTCAGTTACTCAGTCCCACTGGTTTGTTACATGGATGGCATCATGCCATCCACCTAATTACAGACCATGCCACAGTGTCCATATTTATTTTGTGTTGTTGGCATGTATTCAGGGTATATTCCTGCAAGGGGATCCTGGACTCTAAGAGTAGGGTCGTGTTGGTATTACTGAATTTCCTTCCAGATAGGTTGTTCCAATTTATATTTCCACCAGCAGCGTGTGAATATGGCTCTTCCTCCACAACTTCGCAGACAGAATTTGTTGTCCTGTTTAAATAAGTTTTGCTGCCATGATGGGTGAAAAATGGCCTTTCAGTGTTGTTTTAGTTTGACTTCTCTGAATATTGAGTGAATTTGACCATTTTTTTCTTGTGCTTGACAGGCATTGCCATTTTTGCAAATTGTCCATTCCTACCTTTTCCTTATTCTTCACTTGGAGTTTTGTTTTATGTGCCCTGACTCTTATAAATCCATGTAAATACTAGTGTAATTAGTTCTTTTTCTGTGGTTTCTAGTGTGAATATGTCACCCAGTTGGGTGAAATATTTTTGACTTTGTTTATGATATATTATTGTCATGCGATTTTTTTTTGTTTATAATTCCTTTTATGTAAAATAGAAACAATACCAGTTCTAACTTTACAGCATTGTCTTGAGGATTTGTGAGTTAATGCACGTAAGGTGCTTAGAAACATTACCTGGCACATAATAAAAAAAAAATGGGAAAACTTAGCTACTTCTGTTAATTTTTTTTGTTACTGGCACTTTTATTGTGCCCTCCTTGTCCATATTCCACCAGTTTGTCACTTTGCAACCTTAGGTGACAAACTCTTTGTCAAATGTTGATGTCCAATTAATGATCTATTAATACCGTGAAGAAGTATATGTATTTAAGTACTTTAGCCTAACTACTTTAGAAAACTTTCTTTCCCTAATAACCTCAGTGTTTTCTTCCTTCAGTCGTTTTTCTCTTTTCGTCCGCTGATGTGTTTTTTTTCCTGAGAATATGCCTTTGCTTGGCAACTTCTCTTTATCATCCTCCTATCTATTTTGAGTTTCTACTAAAATGTTGAAAAGCAGTAGATCTTTATTATGGAAATCATCTTAAACTCATTTTGTTGCTGTAAAGGGCTCTAACAAAATACTTTCAAGCTTCCATTTTGGTGGTAATCATATAAGCATTCTCCATGTATTAATTTATTTAATTCTCACAACAGTGCATTAGGATGATGTTTATATCTGTTTTATAGATGAGAAAGGGCTTCCCTGGTGGCTCAAGACAGTAAAGAATCTGCCTGCAATACAAAACAAGGCACACATCTGTGTTTTCTGTATCCCAGAAAATACTCTAAGAATGACCCTTAGTGGTTTGTAGTGGAAAGGTGACCCTAAATAGGGCCACTTTGTTGTCCTGTTTAAATAAGTTTTGCTGCCATGATGGGTGAAAATGGCCTTGGAGTTTGACTTCTCTGAATATTGAGTGAATTTGACCATTTTTTCTTGTGCTTGACAGGCATTGCCATTTTGCAAATTGTCCATTCCTACCTTTTCCTTATTCTTCACTTGGAGTTTTGTTTTATGTGCCCTGACTCTTATAAATCCATGTAAATACTAGTGTAATTAGTTCTTTTTCTGTGGTTTCTAGTGTGAATATGTCACCCAGTTGGGTGAAATATTTTTGACTTTGTTTATGATATATTATTGTCATGCGATTTTTTTTTGTTTATAATTCCTTTTATGTAAAATAGAAACAATACCAGTTCTAACTTTACAGCATTGTCTTGAGGATTTGTGAGTTAATGCACGTAAGGTGCTTAGAAACATTACCTGGCACATAATAAAAAAAAAATGGGAAAACTTAGCTACTTCTGTTAATTTTTTTTGTTACTGGCACTTTTATTGTGCCCTCCTTGTCCATATTCCACCAGTTTGTCACTTTGCAACCTTAGGTGACAAACTCTTTGTCAAATGTTGATGTCCAATTAATGATCTATTAATACCGTGAAGAAGTATATGTATTTAAGTACTTTAGCCTAACTACTTTAGAAAACTTTCTTTCCCTAATAACCTCAGTGTTTTCTTCCTTCAGTCGTTTTTCTCTTTTCGTCCGCTGATGTGTTTTTTCCTGAGAATATGCCTTTGCTTGGCAACTTCTCTTTATCATCCTCCTATCTATTTTGAGTTTCTACTAAAATGTTGAAAAGCAGTAGATCTTTATTATGGAAATCATCTTAAACTCATTTTGTTGCTGTAAAGGGCTCTAACAAAATACTTTCAAGCTTCCATTTTGGTGGTAATCATATAAGCATTCTCCATGTATTAATTTATTTAATTCTCACAACAGTGCATTAGGATGATGTTTATATCTGTTTTATAGATGAGAAAGGGCTTCCCTGGTGGCTCAAGACAGTAAAGAATCTGCCTGCAATACAAAACAAGGCACACATCTGTGTTTTCTGTATCCCAGAAAAATACTCTAAGAATGACCCTTAGTGGTTTGCAGTGGAAAGGTGACCCTAAATAGGGCCACTTTCTGCATCAGAAATACTGAATATATTCTGGGATATGAATATTGCCACATTACACTGCAACTTCTCTTCAGTAAAATGTCAATTCTGTTGAGTTTAATGACTAATACATAATGCATACTGAAAAATAGCAGGTTTGAACATCTCTGAATATTAGTTAAGGAAGTTTATGCATTTTTGTGATTGAAACATAAAATTTGGCTTTAGGGTTGGAAATGTTGTTTTTAATGAATTGCCTTTTTAATTCACTATGTTTCTTCTATCTACTTTATCTTGAATGGGTCATAAATTGAAGAATCTGTTTTTAGCAGATGCAGAGCTTATGGGTACAAATTATATTTTCTTGCTGATTCTGTAATTAAAATGCAATTTCATTCAGGATTATTAAAGACCCCAAAAGTCTGTAAGCTAAAGAGAGACCAAGATTTGTTTCTGCAGCTGATTAATTGCAATATTTAATATTGTATTGACATTGGTATTGGGATATGGCAAACGGAATGTAAATCTGTTGACATTTAACACAGCATGCTTTATTTCTCTAGTTGCAGCAAAAAATCATTCCTGATCAGGACCAACTGATGGCAGTAGCGCTGGAATGCATCTATAGCTGTGAACGAAACGACCAGCTTGCTCTTTGCTACGACATACTGGAATGTCTGCCACAAAGAGGCTATGGGTAAGAGTCCACAGCGTGCCCTTCCTGTGATTGTATCTTTTCACTCTTAACAGTTAAAATGAAAATGTTGTTTCTCTGAATGTTCATTATAGAGAATTTGGGGAATATAAAAAAAGAAAACGAAATCATATGCAAGTTTGTTTTCTCAAGATAAACACTTTTCTTTTTCTTTTTTAAAAACATTTTATTTATTTATTTTTGGGGGGGTGGGGTGGGGAGAGAGGGGAGCGGGCGGGCCGCTTCTGTTGGTCTTTCATTTGTCTATTTTTCATCCATCTTTGATAAACACTTTTCTAACAATGTAAGAGAAGTCACTATAACTTTGTCAACCTTGATAATTACCCTTTAAAAAACAAATAAGAATATCACTACTACCACAACAAAAAGTACTTTCTTAAGTGGACAATGATGCCTCTTTGTTTTAAATTGTGTTTCTAATTAGGCTTTGTTCATATTTATGGGCTAGCTGTATTCCGCCTATGAATTGTTTGTTCTTGGCCCTTGCCCAGAGTAAAACTTTTAAATAATAATGTGTGTATCTACATACCTCATTTTCTTTCCATTTTATTGAAATACAGTTAGCATATAGCACAGTGTAAGTTTAAGGTTTAAGCATATTGACTTAACGTATGCTGTGAAATGATTACCATATTAAAAAAAAAAAAGCTGTGCTTCCCTGGTAGCTCAGTGGTAAAGACTTATTAACCTGCCAATTCAGGAGACACGGGTTTGATCTCTGATCCAGGAAGACCCCACATGCTGCAGAGCAACTAAGGCCCTGAGCCACAACTGTGGAGCCTGTGCTCTAGAGCCTCGGAGCTGCAACTATGGAGCCCACGGGCCGCAACTACTGAAGCCCATGAGCCCTGGAGCCAGAGATCCACACCAAGAGAATCACTGCAACAGGAAGCCTGCTCACCTCAACTAGAGAGAAGCTCCCACTCCCTGCAACTAGGCAAGAGCCTGTGGCAGCAGTGAAAACCCAGAATAGCTGAAAAATAAATAAATTTTTAAAATTTAATTTTATTTATTTCTTTGTCATGAGAACTTTTAGGATTTATATCTCAGTAACTTTCAAATACAACATAGATCAGTGTTACTGATAGTCATCATGCTGTATGTTACATCCCCAGTACTTATTTATCTTATAGTTGGGAGTTTTTACCTGTTGATTAACTTTATTCAATTACCTACCTCCCACTTCTGGTAACCACAAATCTGGCCTCTTTTTCTCTTGGTTTGGTTGTGTGTGTGTGTGCGTGTGTGTGTGTGTTAAGATTCCACCTATAAGAAGGATCATTCAGTATTTGGTTTTCTCTGTCTGACATATTTCACTTTGCATAAAGCCCTCAAGGACCATCCATGTTGGCATAAATGGCAGAATTTCTTTTTTGTGCTGAGTAGCATTCCAGTGTGTGTGTGTATCACTTTTTCTTTATCCATTCATACTTTGATGGGCACTTAGGCTGTTTCTGTGTCTTGGGAATTGTGAATAATGCTGCAGTGAACATGGGGTTCAGGTATCTCTTTGATATAGTGATTATGTTTTCTTCAGGTACATATTCAGAAGTGGAATTACTAGATCATATGATAGTGCTATTTTTAATATTTTGAGGAATAAATATACAGTTTTTAACTGGGCTTAGGTTTAGTAGAAATTTACATTCTTTTGGATCATTTAGTTATATGCAAATCAGATTTATATTTTGTTTAGAAGTCATGCAACAGTCATTCCTTTAATCACATTTTTAAAGCGTAGAATATACTATAAATTTTATATCTGGAGAAGTTAATAAAAGCACATGGAAAAGCACTGAATGAAAACTCAGTGGGCCAGTTTCTATGCCTTTGTGACTACAGCTAAGTCACTTCTGTGGTGATTGGTTTCCTCATTTGCAAAGAAGTCCTCCTTATGCTCTGTTTCTTTTTCTCCTCTTTTTTTTTTTTGACCATTTCTATTGGTCTTTCATTTATTTCCATCTTTGTTCTTTGGCTCCTGTGGGCCTCCCATCGCAGTAGCCTCTGTTGTCACAGAGCACCGGCTCTGGGCGCATGCGCTCCAGAGCTCTGGCTCGGTATTTGGACACATCGGTCCAGCCGCTCTGCGGCACCTGGAATCTTCCCAGGCCAGGGATTTAACTGGCGCGCCTTGCACTGTAAGGCAGTGTCCTCACCCACTGGACCACGAGGGAAGCCCTCTCTTCTTTCTTTTTAAAATATTTTATTTATATTTATTTGGCTGCATTGGGTCTCAGTTGTAGCATGTGGACTCTAGTTCCCTGACCAGGGATCGAACCTGGACCCCTTGCATTGGGAGCACAGAGTCTTAGCCACTGGACCACCAGGGAATTCCCCCTCTCCTTTTTCTTTTTTGCTTTTTTTTTATTTTTGGAAACACAAAAAATAGCGTGATACTCCTTTGTTGTTCTGTTTTTCTTAATGATTATATTTCATTACTGTAATTTTCTAAATAATTTGTAGCTATAAATTAGCCTCGTGTTGAAACATAGTCCTTCGGAATGTTTACTCGGCTTCCTTTTGCTCATCCTGCCACCATTGCCAGTTTGTGTTCTCTCAGTGACTAGCTGTTTATTTTCAGTGATTAAATGGTTGTTATTTACCAAATGGTTACCCATAAATTTCTTTGCTCTTTATTAGATTCTTGTGTTTCTTACCTAGGCAGCACATTCCATCTGGATGAAAAAGACTTTAGTCATTATGTTTGTGAATATCATTCCCAAAGGAAGAGCACTGTATGGTGAAAAATCATGGCAAATGCTTATTGTAAAGCTACAGAATGATAATTAAAAAAAAAAAAAATACTGTTTCTGAATGAGTGTGTTAATTGGATTCAACTCTAACAAATGATCTTTTGTTTTTGAAGAATTTTTAAAGTGGAACATACTCTCATTTATGACTCCATTCCAAGGCCAAACACTTGGTTTAAAAGGATGGTATAATCTTTGTAAATTGCATGAAATAATTGCCACATAGATTTAGACCAGGACAAATTGATAGTTTTAAAAATAGTAATTGCTTTTCTGTTCTTTTTGTGCTCAAGGTAGGTCATTTTTGATTTTCCAAGTCCAGATGAAGATTTTTATTTGGTTTTCTTATTACATCCTAAGGCCTTGCTGGCATCCAGCCGGATCGTTGGTTGAAGGCCCCTGAGTGTGTTGGGTGGCATTGGTCTCGGCTGAGAGCTGCCCCTCCGAGGCTGGGACGCACAGTGCGGGGGCGGCCGAGGGCTCGAACAGCACTTGCGTAGCTTTTCTGTCGTGTCCCCCTCATGGTGTGGGTGCTGTGCTTACCAGACCTGTCCTGCCAGCTGTGCTCTTCGCAGTGTATGATCTTTTTCATGGTAGTGTTTCTCCTAGTGCCCGGTTAGCTTTTTTCCTGAGGGAGGGTTTGCTTGCTGTCTCTGCTCCCTGGTAGGAATGATGACTATGTACTTCTTCGTTTTAAAATACGGCCACGGAGGCAGCGTGCATGATGACCTGGAAGAAGTCCCCCAAGTATAACAGAATCCTGATGAACAAGTCCAGTGAGAGTCACGGGGTGGAGACAGGACCAGGACAAAGCCAGCGTGCAGGGCCATGGCTCCTCGTCTGTTTTACTGGTTAAAATAACAGAAATAAATGATAGCTTCATCTTTTATCATTTCTTTAAAGAAAGACTGCTGTTGATTTATAATTCTTTTTTGCTTTTATCAGAACTGAAGCAAGAGTCCTTAGGAAAATAGTTGCCCGTATCTCACTAATCTGTAATAGAGAATATTGTTCTAGTCCAGTGTTTTTTAATCCTCATCTGAGTCATGAAAAATGCTGAACGAATGTAGACAATGAAACGGACATGTTACCTGGACGATGTGATATCACTTTTATGTATTCTGTACAAGGCAAAAAAAATTCTTTTATTTTTAATGAGTTTGGTATTTTAGGTGAAAAGCTAAGACTAACACCTAATTTTAATTCTTTTCTCTTAATCCTTCAGTCAGAAGACAGAGGTAACCACAGAGCTTCATGACATGGTAGACCAGCTGGAACACATTCTCAGGTGAGAACGCTGGCAGTCTGGTTCTGTGCTGATGAAGGACATCTGTCCAGGAAATGTTATGGTACCTCTGCCCAGGGCTCATATCTAGTTTGACCTTGTATTTGTTTGACTCATTTAGGAGTGAATTTTCTTAACAGTGAACCTAATACGAGCTTATCTCAGCAGAATGCTTCAGTAATGGGAACATGGGTCCTAGCTGGATGGGTGTTGGTTGGGGGGGGGCATTGGTCTCGGCTGAGAGCTGCCCCTCCGAGGCTGGGACGCACAGTGCGGGGGCGGCCGAGGGCTCGAACAGCACTTGCGTAGCTTTTCTGTCGTGTCCCCCTCATGGTGTGGGTGCTGTGCTTACCAGACCTGTCCTGCCAGCTGTGCTCTTCGCAGTGTATGATCTTTTTCATGGTAGTGTTTCTCCTAGTGCCCGGTTAGCTTTTTTCCTGAGGGAGGGTTTGCTTGCTGTCTCTGCTCCCTGGTAGGAATGATGACTATGTACTTCTTCGTTTTAAAATACGGCCACGGAGGCAGCGTGCATGATGACCTGGAAGAAGTCCCCCAAGTATAACAGAATCCTGATGAACAAGTCCAGTGAGAGTCACGGGGTGGAGACAGGACCAGGACAAAGCCAGCGTGCAGGGCCATGGCTCCTCGTCTGTTTTACTGGTTAAAATAACAGAAATAAATGATAGCTTCATCTTTTATCATTTCTTTAAAGAAAGACTGCTGTTGATTTATAATTCTTTTTTGCTTTTATCAGAACTGAAGCAAGAGTCCTTAGGAAAATAGTTGCCCGTATCTCACTAATCTGTAATAGAGAATATTGTTCTAGTCCAGTGTTTTTTAATCCTCATCTGAGTCATGAAAATGCTAAAGCGAATGTAGACAATGAAACGGACATGTTACCTGGACGATGTGATATCACTTTTATGTATTCTGTACAAGGCAAAAAAAATTCTTTTATTTTTAATGAGTTTGGTATTTTAGGTGAAAAGCTAAGACTAACACCTAATTTTAATTCTTTTCTCTTAATCCTTCAGTCAGAAGACAGAGGTAACCACAGAGCTTCATGACATGGTAGACCAGCTGGAACACATTCTCAGGTGAGAACGCTGGCAGTCTGGTTCTGTGCTGATGAAGGACATCTGTCCAGGAAATGTTATGGTACCTCTGCCCAGGGCTCATATCTAGTTTGACCTTGTATTTGTTTGACTCATTTAGGAGTGAATTTTCTTAACAGTGAACCTAATACGAGCTTATCTCAGCAGAATGCTTCAGTAATGGGAACATGGGTCCTGAGGACGAGTAGAGCTGTGTTCACATCTAGGGCTTGTCATTCACGAGCTGTGTCATCCTTGAGCCTCTTGTTTTCATAGCTATAATATCATGAGATGTGAAATTAATATTAGATGAAGCATTATAGTACCTCACAGTTTGTAGGTAAGTAAGAGATAGTAGTTCCTTCAGCAATTACTACCATTACCAGCAAATAGCGTTTATTTTACCCCTTAGTTTCCTTTTCGGGGGGTATACTGCCTTTGATGGAGTATCTGGATTATTGTAGTAACTCTAGTAGTATTCTTTACTGTGAAAATGAAACATTGGACTCTTTTGGAGACTGAAAAATTTCAATTTGCTATTCAGGCATGTAATATTGTTTACCAGTGTTCACTTTGTATGTATATATAATGTGTTCATATGTAAGTTTTAAATATGTACATTAAAAATTAAATGTCAGCAGTAATAGACTTTGTTCTTCCAGTATACAATTGTAGAAATACAGGTAATAGCGTCATTTGATAATGATAATATGTAAAGTATTGCTTAGACTTTGGAATCGACTAATAAGATGTCTCTCTCCTCCCCTCAGCCTCCCTGAAAAATTGAGCATAGTTTGAACAAAACTTAATTGGTAAAGTCAATATAGATTCAGTCCTTACAAATCTACATGGTTTCCTTTATTTCCCTAATGAAATGGGAAGGTGCTGTCCCAAAGAGATACAGTATAATAAACAGTGTATTTCACAAAAAATTATTACCGTATTGGTAATGTCATTTATTTTACCACATATTCCTAGGTGTAACCATGGGTTGTCTTGATAGTCAAATTATGCTCTCAGGGGGCTCCCCTTGTAGCTCAGCTGGTGAAGAATCAGCCTGCAGTGCAGGAGACCCTGCTTCGATTCCTGGGTTGGAAGGACCCCCTGGAGAAGGGATAGGCGGCCCACTCCAGGGTTCTTGGGCTTCCCTGGTGGCTCAGCCGGTAGAGAATCCGCCTGCAATATGGGAGACCTGGGTTCGATCCCTGGGTTGGGAACATCCCCTGGAGAAGGGAAAGGCTACCCACACCAGTATTCCTGCCTGGGGAATTCCGTGGGTCGTCCATGGGTCACAAAGAGTGAGACACAACTGAACGACTTCACTTCTACTTTGTCCTCAGATAGACAGTAGCACCCTGTATGTTTCTGGAGGGTATCCAGGTCTTTTGCTGTTCATCTTAATTTACTAACCTTTTAAAAGGAGAACTTTTTTATTCTTGTTCCAGTCCTACCTCATAGCCATCAGTGGTTGACAAATGTTTAGTATATGTAATATCAGGTGATATGACCCACAGAACTTTATGAAGAATTACTGAGTTTTATCTGACCTCTGTTTAAGCCCAGTAGTGGTGAATTCATAACGTGAGATTTGGTGAGAATGTCAAGGTGAATATACAATGTTGATTTTATAAGATACCTCAAGAAGATCCATATGAGAATGGGAACCTTATTTGTTCATAGAATGGATTCCTGATGAAGATTGAGCCTTACGATATTTCTGTGGTCTTCCAGCACTAACATCCTTTGCTTATTGCTTTTTCGGCAGCCTTGCCTATAACAAAATACTCACTAGGGTTGTTAAGAGTTAAAGCTGGGCATTGCAATAACGGATTTGGCTTATTTTGCTGACTTGATGCTTTTAGAGTACAGCAAAATTGTGGAGAAAAAAAGGTTTTTGCTCCTGCTTTGGGACGAATTAGCGGCGGGTTCCGCACTGAGGTTGTGACCCTCCCGGAGCCTCCCGCTCCCGCCCGTGGTCCTCTGCCGGCCACAGGCACTGCCCGAGGCCCTGTCGGGTGTAAAGTGATCGTAACAGGTGATGCATTTGTTCCTGGACAAAGAAGTGTCATTGTCATGAGTCATCGGGGAAGAATGGATTGGATGCTCTTATGGAATTGTCTGATGAGACATACCTAGCTCCGATTAGAGAAAATTTGTCTCAAATTCAGTCCCGGAAGTGTTGCTGGATTTGGTTGGGCCATGCAGGCTGCTGCCTGTATCTTCATTCATAGGAAATGGAAGGATGATGAGAGCCATTTTGACGACATGATTGATTATTTTTGTGACATCCACGAACCACTTCAACTCTTCATATTCCCCAGAGGGACTGACCTCATGCAAAGCAGCAGAGCTCGAAGTAATGCATATGAATGCATCTTACATCCAAGAGCCACAGGCTTTACTTTTGTAGTAGACCGTCTGAGAGAAGCTAAGAACCTAGATGCCATCCACGACCTCCCAGTGGCATATACCCTCCCAACAGTCTCCAGACCGAGAAGCACCCCCTCCTCGGGGACGTTCCCGAGGAGACTCACTTGCACATCCACCGGTACCCTGTGGACACCCTCCCCGCATCCAAGGAAGACCTCCAGCTCTGGTGCCACAGGCGCTGGGAAGAGAAAGAAGGGGAAGAAGAACTTCCACTTCACAGGGCCGACCGTCGTTCCAGCCTGCAGGTCTGAGCTCTGGGTCCTGGCGGTCAAGTTGCTACTCTCCACACTGTAGCAGACCCTGTTCAGCTCCACTGTGTCCCTGATCGTCTACCTGTACGGTCTTGTCTGGTGGTATTTTATAACCGTCATTGTCATCTTCGTGCTACAGGAGAGAGTATCTGGTGGGCTGGAGATCCTTGAGCTCGCAGGTTACCCTTTTTTTTTTTTGTATGGACAGCCCCATTTAAATGCAGAGAAATAACATTGTAAGGTTCACGGTGAAAAAACCTAGTGGATATTTTGGAAAAGTTCTAATAAGCCTTTGTAAATGGAGATGCATTTTTGCATAACTAGTCAACCATTTCTTAGGACCCTCGTTATTTGTTAAAGGTATTTTGCAGGACAGTAAGGCTACACACACGATGTTTTGTTTTTAAATCTCTGAATGTAACTTCCACACTGTGGAGTAGACAGTGATAGTGGCGAAATTCACACAGGCCGGAGTATCAGTCAACAATCTTCAGGCTGTTGGCAGACAAGGTACACCCAGACCTTACAGGCCCAGTCCTGCTTCCTGACAGACTCCCTAGACAGAAGGCAGAGCTGAGGCTCCCACGCACCGGCCCAGATCAAGTGCTGGCCCCTGACCGTGGACACAGGGCCCGTCCTCCCAGCTCCCTCTCCGTGCTGTCCCCACACTCCTTTCTCTGCCAACCAAGCACTTGCATCCTTCCTTAAGACCAGAAGACAGAAACCCCTTTTCCTTAAGCTGAACAAACATTTTGATAGGAAGCCCTTCGTTACTCATGAAACCTTGGCATTTAGCCTTGCACTGACCTAGACATCAGAAAACCACCAGTGCCCTTCTCTCACACGGAAAATAAGACCTGGACGAGTCTCAGGGAGCAGCCACAGGCTTTCCACTCAGAAACCTTAGTTTAAAATTTTTAAAGCGTGGAATTTAGACAGTTCCATTCTCTTCTGCTTACCTTTGCATATTTAGTGCTTGTTTCTTTGCTGCTTGTTGGCAGGTGTAACTTTTCTGCATTAACAAGAGTATGCATCAGAGTTACTTACCTTTTTAAGAACGTTCTAGTGTTGCCAGCAGAAACTTGCTTTTGAAGTTGCATCCTGGTTGATACATTTCTTTAAGACCTGCCAAAAAAGAAGGGTTGTTGTATTTTCTACATGGGCATAGGTGTCTAGCTTCTACCACTAAATTAGTAACAACACTTGCAGACGGGCCTAACTGGTTTAACCTAAATTATTCAATCCTTGCAGCCCTTGACAAATTTTATTAAAACCAAAATGGTCACACAATAATGAAGCCTTTCTTCGTGGTAGGGATCTCTCTCTTTTCTGGTCCCAGTCTTCCTCTTTCATTAGTAAAATTTAAGTCCACTTTTGACCAGTTGTTCACCTAAATATTCCTTTCATTTGGAGTCACTGGAAAATCCAGCAATCCAACTGCACCAGTCTCCTTCTGAGGCAGAAAAGAGATGTGTGGTCATTGTTTTAAATCTCTGAATGTAACTTCCACACTGTGGAGTAGACAGTGATAGTGGCGAAATTCACACAGGCCGGAGTATCAGTCAACAATCTTCAGGCTGTTGGCAGACAAGGTACACCCAGACCTTACAGGCCCAGTCCTGCTTCCTGACAGACTCCCTAGACAGAAGGCAGAGCTGAGGCTCCCACGCACCGGCCCAGATCAAGTGCTGGCCCCTGACCGTGGACACAGGGCCCGTCCTCCCAGCTCCCTCTCCGTGCTGTCCCCACACTCCTTTCTCTGCCAACCAAGCACTTGCATCCTTCCTTAAGACCAGAAGACAGAAACCCCTTTTCCTTAAGCTGAACAAACATTTTGATAGGAAGCCCTTCGTTACTCATGAAACCTTGGCATTTAGCCTTGCACTGACCTAGACATCAGAAAACCACCAGTGCCCTTCTCTCACACGGAAAATAAGACCTGGACGAGTCTCAGGGAGCAGCCACAGGCTTTCCACTCAGAAACCTTAGTTTAAAATTTTTAAAGCGTGGAATTTAGACAGTTCCATTCTCTTCTGCTTACCTTTGCATATTTAGTGCTTGTTTCTTTGCTGCTTGTTGGCAGGTGTAACTTTTCTGCATTAACAAGAGTATGCATCAGAGTTACTTACCTTTTTAAGAACGTTCTAGTGTTGCCAGCAGAAACTTGCTTTTGAAGTTGCATCCTGGTTGATACATTTCTTTAAGACCTGCCAAAAAAGAAGGGTTGTTGTATTTTCTACATGGGCATAGGTGTCTAGCTTCTACCACTAAATTAGTAACAACACTTGCAGACGGGCCTAACTGGTTTAACCTAAATTATTCAATCCTTGCAGCCCTTGACAAATTTTATTAAAACCAAAATGGTCACACAATAATGAAGCCTTTCTTCGTGGTAGGGATCTCTCTCTTTTCTGGTCCCAGTCTTCCTCTTTCATTAGTAAAATTTAAGTCCACTTTTGACCAGTTGTTCACCTAAATATTCCTTTCATTTGGAGTCACTGGAAAATCCAGCAATCCAACTGCACCAGTCTCCTTCTGAGGCAGAAAAGAGATGTGTGGTCATTGCTTCCACTCCACTGGAGCCTTGCAACTACTTTTTACGTTTTATTTATTTATTTTTGTCCTAATGGTAATACTGGTCAGAGGGCAGAAAATGAGGCAATTAAAAGTCTTATGCTGTAAAGCAAACCTGCCTGCTTCGTCCTGTCGTCACCCAGCCTCAGATGCTCCCTATAGCTTGGTGTACTCTTGGTGTGAGTACCTGCTCCTTAATTGCATCTTATTTATGCTGGACGGTGATTTCTGTCCAGTGAACAATGGACAGAGGCATCGCCAGGAAAGGGGCGCAGGCCGTGAGCCAGACTTACCAGGCCGACTCTTCCAGAAAGTCCCGGTCACGGCCGTGCTCTGTGGGCACACCGCCTTCACTGCGAGGGTTCTTAACTAGCGCCTCTGTTGAAGGCCCGGCCTACTTAACTCCTCGCCCAAGGCTGCCTTCGGTCATTCTGGAAGCTTCTAGTTAGTTACTCCCCACATCTGCTCCAGACCCTGCTCTTGAGTGATTTTTAAGGTGATTATTTGTTTCTACCCTTTTTTCTCCCCCTTAATAAAAGAAGTTTCTGATTTAGGTCTTACTCAGACTTCTGGTTGTATTTGGAAACAAGAAATAGTTTTATCAGGATTGCCTTTGCCCTGGGTGAGAGAGAGAGGCGAGGCTTTCCTCCGCCACAGGTGTCTGCAAGGGGGGCCCTTCGCTCTTCTCCAGCTTCTCGCGGCTCCCGGCTTTAATGGCGGGTCTTCTTTAACCCTCTGAAACCTGTAAAGGGGGAACACTTCCTTTTTCAAACACATTTTCTTTTGTTATTTTAAAAAAAGTGTTTAAGATAAAACACAAGCTCTTTTTTAGTGCCCAGGATTTATAAGCCCAGAAATTGAGACGTTGTAGTTGCTCCAAGAATTAGAAAGGAGAATTTCAAAAAGAAAGAAGTTCCCTTTTTGTTTTTGTTTTGGGGTTGGGGGATCTCTCTCTTCTGGTCCCAGTCTTCCTCTTTCATTAGTAAAATTTAAGTCCACTTTTGACCAGTTGTTCACCTAAATATTCCTTTCATTTGGAGTCACTGGAAAATCCAGCAATCCAACTGCACCAGTCTCCTTCTGAGGCAGAAAAGAGATGTGTGGTCATTGCTTCCACTCCACTGGAGCCTTGCAACTACTTTTTACGTTTTATTTATTTATTTTTGTCCTAATGGTAATACTGGTCAGAGGGCAGAAAATGAGGCAATTAAAAGTCTTATGCTGTAAAGCAAACCTGCCTGCTTCGTCCTGTCGTCCACCCAGCCTCAGATGCTCCCTATAGCTTGGTGTACTCTTGGTGTGAGTACCTGCTCCTTAATTGCATCTTATTTATGCTGGACGGTGATTTCTGTCCAGTGAACAATGGACAGAGGCATCGCCAGGAAAGGGGCGCAGGCCGTGAGCCAGACTTACCAGGCCGACTCTTCCAGAAAGTCCCGGTCACGGCCGTGCTCTGTGGGCACACCGCCTTCACTGCGAGGGTTCTTAACTAGCGCCTCTGTTGAAGGCCCGGCCTACTTAACTCCTCGCCCAAGGCTGCCTTCGGTCATTCTGGAAGCTTCTAGTTAGTTACTCCCCACATCTGCTCCAGACCCTGCTCTTGAGTGATTTTTAAGGTGATTATTTGTTTCTACCCTTTTTTCTCCCCCTTAATAAAAGAAGTTTCTGATTTAGGTCTTACTCAGACTTCTGGTTGTATTTGGAAACAAGAAATAGTTTTATCAGGATTGCCTTTGCCCTGGGTGAGAGAGAGAGGCGAGGCTTTCCTCCGCCACAGGTGTCTGCAAGGGGGGCCCTTCGCTCTTCTCCAGCTTCTCGCGGCTCCCGGCTTTAATGGCGGGTCTTCTTTAACCCTCTGAAACCTGTAAAGGGGGAACACTTCCTTTTTCAAACACATTTTCTTTTGTTATTTTAAAAAAAGTGTTTAAGATAAAACACAAGCTCTTTTTTAGTGCCCAGGATTTATAAGCCCAGAAATTGAGACGTTGTAGTTGCTCCAAGAATTAGAAAGGAGAATTTCAAAAAGAAAGAAGTTCCCTTTTTTGTTTTTTGTTTTGTTGGGGTTGGGGGGGGGGGGGCAATAAGGCTTCTTTTAAAATTGTAATTATTTGTGTTTTCTACACAACTTTCTCTTCTTTGAAGAAATACGTGGTCTATGATTTAGACTCTGAAACTGCTAACAAAGTGTCAAGCAGAGGCTTTTGCAGCGTCAGTTCTGCTTGGCCTCAGGAATCCCTCCCCACCTCCCGCTCTCACTCTGGACTCCTCAGCCCCGTGTGCGCCTGCCCCTGGGCCCGCACCTCCATCTTACAGCCCTTTCAATCCATCCAGGGTAAATTCTGGAGTTTGAATTGCTTAGATTGCAGCTTAGGTTGCTTTGTGTCCACTAGTTACATCTTCCCTCTTTGGAAATGTTTTAAATAAAGCGAGTGTGGTTTATAAGGGATGTGAAGAATTTCACTTAAAACAGGAACCTGTAAGGAAGGGTGCTAATCAGCTGCAGTTTCTCCCACCAGTCCTCTCTGATGAAGCAAACCAAAGTAATGGTAAAATTCAGTAGGAGAACATGGTGAAAGACTGAACAGAAAATAGAATGTCAGAGCCCATATTTGAAGCTCGTAGTCACCCCCTTGTTTGTTACGCTGCTGAAACACAGCTTCCACCCGAGTCCCTTTGAAGTGAGTTGCGTCCATGGCTCTGAGTCCAACATCGTCCGTCCGTGGCCGAGACTCTGGAAGGGGAGACGTGACTTCGAGCTCTGGCCCGAAGTCATGCTGCCCTTGTGCCCTTTTATAGCAGAGACTAATGGAGGGAGCCTGTTGGTATTAAATTGTTTACATTTCTTTATATAAATAATGTGCTTTCAGTGCCTTAGTTATGGGTCCCTTTGTTTTTCTTGTTCCAAAAATCCTACAGGGTGTCTCTTAGGTAACAGACTCTTTGCTGTTCACTGGGAGACATACGGTGTTTGGGGGTTTTTTTATAGCCAATTTTAAAAGTTTATTATTTATTTTCTTCCAGCTTTATTCTTTGGCCTGTGTGGGCCTCCTGTGACAGTGGCCTCTCTCCTTGCAGAGCACCGGCTCTGGGCGCATGTGCTCCAGAGCGCTGGCTTGTAATTGGACACACTGGCCCAGCCGCTCCATGGCACGTGGGATCTTCCCGGGCCAGGGATCGAACTGGTGTCCCTTGCACTACACGGCAGATGCTTTACCCACTAGACCACCAGGGAAGCCCCGCGTACGGCTTATCAAGCACTGGTCATTGTGGTCAGTCCTACTTTGTGTTGACGTCTGGGGAGAAGAGCTTGAAGCAGAGGGTAGCGGTGGCCTCAGGGCTGTGGTTTGTAGAAAACAAAGATGCTCTTATCACATGATGAGCTTCACAGTAGAGACACGGCTCTAAAGTTGTCTTTTGCCCAGCTTATATTCGAATTTCACAAGAGAAATCTTGGTTTTGGTAATTCAGTTTTAAAAAGGTATGTACAGACACTAGGTTTTAAAAATAACTCACAGAATGGCCTTAGTTTTCAATGCCCACTGGTATGTTTGTGAGTTGTAATCTCGCGTGTATATCCCAGAATAAAGTGGAATAAATTCAATAAAAAAAAAAAAAAAATTTTGAGATAGTGATAAGCCAAGCTTTAAAAAAAAATGTTATCTTATCCTAAGAATATTATAATAAAAGTCAGTAGGGGAAGTAAGATTTGATATATAGTTATTAGCTTTTCTTTGGTTGAGAATTAATGTAATGTGTAAAAATGAGTAATTTTTTATGCTACTTTTTTTTTTTTTTTAAGTACTTGAACCTAAGTGCTAATTGTGTGTTTACAATTCTTCAACCTCTTTTGTTTGGGAGCAAAACTTATGTAAAAATTCTTTTTCACTTACAGTGTGTCAGAGATTTTGGAGAAACATGGACTTGAAAAACCAATTTCCTACGTTAAGAATACTCAGTCTAGCTCCGAAGAGGCACGCAAGCTGATGGTTAGATTGACAAGACACACTGGTCGAAAGTGAGTAATAAGCACATTTACTTGATATTTGTATGTGTACTATAGAATTGTCTTACGTGTGTTTTAAACAGCGACAGATTTCATTGACTCTGTCACAGGTCAAGTTTTACCATCTTGAGTACAGTACGACTTCCTCCCTGGCAAATACACACCTTTGCTCCAAAGCTGTAATGAGTACATCGTGTTTGTGTTCAGGTGTCTGTGCAGACCTCTTATTGGAGTGCCTCCCAGTTCTCCCCTTAGTTCTTATTTTATTGCAGATATTCTGAAAAGATACTGGAAATAATGTCTTATAATTTATTTTAATTAAAATCTGTACTTAACGACTAGCCATGTGTGAGAAAACATTACTACCATCTGTCCCAGTGCTGCTGGTTTCAGAAGAACAGCTGGGCCATGAGAGTTTGAATTCAGCTAGACAGTGCCCAGGTCTAATTCTGTGGAGCTTGTGCAAGACGGACACTCGATTTTTGAACATTTTGCTACTTTTTTTCCATATTCGAATTTCACAAGAGAAATCTTGGTTTTGGTAATTCAGTTTTAAAAAGGTATGTACAGACACTAGGTTTTAAAAATAACTCACAGAATGGCCTTAGTTTTCAATGCCCACTGGTATGTTTGTGAGTTGTAATCTCGCGTGTATATCCCAGAATAAAGTGGAATAAATTCAATAAAAAAAAAAAAAAAATTTTGAGATAGTGATAAGCCAAGCTTTAAAAAAAAATGTTATCTTATCCTAAGAATATTATAATAAAAGTCAGTAGGGGAAGTAAGATTTGATATATAGTTATTAGCTTTTCTTTGGTTGAGAATTAATGTAATGTGTAAAAATGAGTAATTTTTTATGCTACTTTTTTTTTTTTTTTAAGTACTTGAACCTAAGTGCTAATTGTGTGTTTACAATTCTTCAACCTCTTTTGTTTGGGAGCAAAACTTATGTAAAAATTCTTTTTCACTTACAGTGTGTCAGAGATTTTGGAGAAACATGGACTTGAAAAACCAATTTCCTACGTTAAGAATACTCAGTCTAGCTCCGAAGAGGCACGCAAGCTGATGGTTAGATTGACAAGACACACTGGTCGAAAGTGAGTAATAAGCACATTTACTTGATATTTGTATGTGTACTATAGAATTGTCTTACGTGTGTTTTAAACAGCGACAGATTTCATTGACTCTGTCACAGGTCAAGTTTTACCATCTTGAGTACAGTACGACTTCCTCCCTGGCAAATACACACCTTTGCTCCAAAGCTGTAATGAGTACATCGTGTTTGTGTTCAGGTGTCTGTGCAGACCTCTTATTGGAGTGCCTCCCAGTTCTCCCCTTAGTTCTTATTTTATTGCAGATATTCTGAAAAGATACTGGAAATAATGTCTTATAATTTATTTTAATTAAAATCTGTACTTAACGACTAGCCATGTGTGAGAAAACATTACTACCATCTGTCCCAGTGCTGCTGGTTTCCAGAAGAACAGCTGGGCCATGAGAGTTTGAATTCAGCTAGACAGTGCCCAGGTCTAATTCTGTGGAGCTTGTGCAAGACGGACACTCGATTTTTCGAACATTTTGCTACTTGTTTTGCCTGCAAGCCAAATTTGAAAGAGCCCTTTAATTTTTCTGAGGTCCACCGAGAGAGTTCACTTACCAAAGTCTAACTAAGGAAAGCACTTTAGGGATTATCCGTGAAGACTTGCAAATATGTCAGCTTGTTTTTTGAAAAAAAGAGAAAAGGATGTTCTTTTAAGCTTTATTGCGTATAGGATAGAAATAATTGTTCTTTTTGTGTAACAAATATAAAATGCTAGAAGCAAATGAAACTTATAGTTATTAAATATTTTAGGAGGAAAAAATTCCTAAAGACTAGAATTTTTGCAAGAATGATCCCAAGTGCATAATTTTTCCACAGCAATACTACTAAACACAGTCTGTTTTGTTTAATACATAGGAAAGAAAACGGTTGCTTGGAAAAAGAATCATCCAGCTGGTATTTGACAAACACAAAACAAAACCTACCCTTTCAAACAGTGAGATTCATGGTTATGATGATTCCAAACTCATAGGCATTCAGCAGAGATGAACTTTGAAGAGAGGTAGAGGAAATAACAGCACCTGCTCCCTCCTGCCAGGCAGTGTTTGTGATCGTGTATGTGATGACAGAAAATCGAACCAATGTGTTTGTAACTTTCACATTCATTCATTTATTCACATTTGTTGAACACTCTTTGCACCAGAAAAATCAGTGTCTTTTCATACATTCTAGTTTAAGTTAATCCTCATAATATACAAAAGAGATCTGAAGTTCAAAGAAATTCCTAAATTTATTCAACTCCATACAAGCAGTTGAGGTTGTTTTAATCTTTTTCCTAAAACCTGGTTTCACTGTCTGTGTTTATCCACACTTGAACGTACATCGTGTTTGTGTTCAGGTGTCTGTGCAGACCTCAGATTGCTCCCCTTAGTTCTTATTTTATTGCAGATATTCTGAAAAGATACTGGAAATAATGTCTTATAATTTATTTTAATTAAAATCTGTACTTAACGACTAGCCATGTGTGAGAAAACATTACTACCATCTGTCCCAGTGCTGCTGGTTTCAGAAGAACAGCTGGGCCATGAGAGTTTGAATTCAGCTAGACAGTGCCCAGGTCTAATTCTGTGGAGCTTGTGCAAGACGGACACTCGATTTTTCGAACATTTTGCTACTTGTTTTGCCTGCAAGCCAAATTTGAAAGAGCCCTTTAATTTTTCTGAGGTCCACCGAGAGAGTTCACTTACCAAAGTCTAACTAAGGAAAGCACTTTAGGGATTATCCGTGAAGACTTGCAAATATGTCAGCTTGTTTTTTGAAAAAAAGAGAAAAGGATGTTCTTTTAAGCTTTATTAGTATAGGATAGAAATAATTGTTCTTTTGTGTAACAAATATAAAATGCTAGAAGCAAATGAAACTTATAGTTATTAAATATTTTAGGAGGAAAAATTCCTAAAGACTAGAATTTTTGCAAGAATGATCCCAAGTGCATAATTTTTCCACAGCAATACTACTAAACACAGTCTGTTTTGTTTAATACATAGGAAAGAAAACGGTTGCTTGGAAAAAGAATCATCCAGCTGGTATTTGACAAACACAAAACAAAACCTACCCTTTCAAACAGTGAGATTCATGGTTATGATGATTCCAAACTCATAGGCATTCAGCAGAGATGAACTTTGAAGAGAGGTAGAGGAAATAACAGCACCTGCTCCCTCCTGCCAGGCAGTGTTTGTGATCGTGTATGTGATGACAGAAAATCGAACCAATGTGTTTGTAACTTTCACATTCATTCATTTATTCACATTTGTTGAACACTCTTTTGCACCAGAAAAATCAGTGTCTTTTTCATACATTCTAGTTTAAGTTAATCCTCATAATATACAAAAAAGAGATCTGAAGTTCAAAGAAATTCCTAAATTTATTCAACTCCATACAAGCAGTTGAGGTTGTTTTTAATCTTTTTTTCCTAAAACCTGGTTTCACTGTCTGTGTTTTATCCACATTAATCTTATCCATTCCTTATCATTGTCTGAGATGGGCTCTAAGTCAGAAAATTCAGGAATATCAAGTACTCAGTCATGCAGCTGGTATGTGACGCCCTGTGACACTGTTAACAAAATCGCTTCCCCGAAGCAGGAGCATCTGAACCACTAAGGCTCCGACTCTGTGACTCTGGGTCCTAACAGGACAGGTATTTGATCAGCTGCATCGTGTAGGTCTCAATACACTGTGCCCGATTGGTAAATGGCTTCTGACCTGAGGAAACCTGTCAGTGAGCTCGAGAGCCTGACGGGGACTTGATGCTTTGGGCTTTCTCCCATGTGTGGTCACTGGTTTGTATTTGAGGGGACCCTGAAGACCTGTGGCTGTGGAATTGTTACCAAAGACGCTGACTTCTGTGGGGAATGGATGGTCTTCCCGAGCCGGATAGGAAGTGCAGCTGTCTCGCAGGGGCGTGTCTCGTCCCACCTGGGCTGGCACCGGGCAGAGGGAGCCCCGCCGTGCTCTGGCCCGTGGACCTGCTGAGCGGAGCCGGCCGTCCGCGCGTCCTGCCTCCAGGTGTGGCCCTGGGCCTTCCGGGCCTGCCTGTGGGGAAATTAACATGCCCTGCTGGTAATTGCAAAGGGATGAAGCTGGACTCGGAAGCACATTCTCCCGTCTCCAAGTGCTTTTTCTGCTCTATCACAGCTGCTTTATCTTAGACCGTGTGCTTCATTTCACCCTCCAAAGCCACAGTGGGTCTACCCCTGCCGCAGTCGGTGAACGCTGTTGCAGTTGTGTGACCAGGCGGCCCGTGGCAGAGGACGCCCGGGCAGCATCTCTGATGATGGCCCACCTTTTCCCTTGATACTTAATCAAAAGTGTTTTCCCTGGAAATTCAAATGAGGTATATTTCTGTTGATCATCTGGGAGGGGTATGGCGTTTAAAATGGTCATACCAGGTTTTTTTTGTTGTCGTTGTTACTTTTGGCCAGTTGAAGTGAGCAATTGCATGAGTTCTTTTCTCTTTGTCTCCTCTTTAGGCAGCCTCCTGTCGGCGAGTCTCACTGGCGGATGCTGCTACAGGACATGCTAACGATGCAGCAGAATGTCTACACCTGTCTAGATTCTGACGTTTGCTATGAGGTAACTCTACAGATGTAAATATTTGCTTTTAATTTTTAAAATTTCAGTGGTTACATTTTGTTGATTGGACACAAAGATGAGAACCGTAAGCTTCACGCCACGTAATAGGATTGAATTACTGAATAACAACTGGTAATTGAGTGGTGCTTTAGAGTTTGAACACGTTCATGTTTAAGTTTCTCTTTGTTCATGGCCACACCATTTATCTAGTGGGTTTTTAAATTCTTAGCTGGAACTCTCCAAATTGTACTTGGCTCCTCTCTCTTCCATAGTTTTGGTGATCACTAAAAATTACATCCTGTACCTGAGGAAAGTCTCTCGAATCTGTCCTGTCGTCATCTCTGCTAAATTGTAATAATCCTCCTGAACTTGTTGCCCTCCTTCCATGTCCCCTCCTGACTTACACTGGTTGGGAGTATTCTTCTAAAACAGACCTTTTCATGACACTCCCCTTCTTAAACTGAGCTTATTATTTCATATCTGCAGTCAGAAAGTATCCGTATATCTCAGCTTGCCATAGAAAGTCACAGTGGCTTCTGGCCGCGCTGGGCTTTCTCGTGTCTGCCGCTGTCCACTGTGGCCTCTGGGCGACCTGTCCTGAGCCCCTCCGCTCACTGTGCTGTTCCCTGCTGCTGTGACCCTGTGCACATCATTCCCTTTGCCGACCTGCAGGATGGTCCTCTTTTTAAAATAATTTGAAAATTGATGGTAACTTTTTAAGGTTCAGCTCACTCCTATGCCCTCTTGATGAACGTGTCTCAGTCACAGCCTTTCTTTGAAGTGCCATGACCTGTTTCTTCCTCTTGGTCATTAGCTCCTCGGTGGGCCTTCTCAGATCATGCTCACCTCGGCGCCCCCACCCCCACCTGTGCGTAGTCTAGTGTCTGAAACATAATGGGTACTTAAGGATGGTTAGTTGTCTAGGCGTGTAATCCAGGAAGGATTAATCCTTATTTTGGAAGGTATATGTATTAGCACCAAATTACTCATGCTTTGCCTGGAAAAATGATCCAGATAACTCATTTCTAATGAGATACAGTTTAAAGGAGGGTTCCCATTTGAATTCTCCTATCAAATAAGCCTGATAAAAATTGTATAGGTTATTTCTTGGGTTGCTGTGCTCTGACATCACAAACCATAACCTGTTGACAAAATGAGAATTATAAAATAGGTCTCCATTTTGTGAAATTGGCTGTATTTTAATTCAAGGTGGTTTTAACAGAAGAGCACTGTTGGGAAATGGTACTGTTGAGAAATGGATGGTTTTACATTTGAACTTCAGATTTTTATGTGCTCGATGAATGTAAAGTTTATGTTGATGATTATTGTCTCAGAACATGCGTGGTAACTTCCCCTCAAGTCTAAAGCAGCACTTGAAATTCAGTTTTCGGAGAAAATAAAATCTGTGTGCACAAGGGTTCCAAAATCTTACCGTCTTTAATGTGCTTGAAGTAGTGTCTTTAAGTGCGAGTAGCATTATTTCCTGGTATTTTCTGATTCTGATGAAACAAATTGGCATTAAATATATTTCATTTGAACTTGTTTTTTTGTAATCTTTCATAACAACTTGACATACTAAGTCATTTTTTTCTGTTTTAACATGTTTGTATTAGGCTTTGATATTTTAAGGACTTCGTGCTGTGTCTTTCTCCTTTGAGAAAACATTTTAAAGCAAATTATAACTGTCCTAAAGTGATTCTAGAGGATAACCCAGATTTGACATGTTCAAATATTTTAGTGCTGTTTAAAGTATGGTGCATTCTCTTACTGGCTTGTTGCCCCATATTAGGTTTTGCTGTCCTTGGAAAGTAATTTCGAGTCTCATTGACTCAGTTTTGATGAGGTGCACGTTTATGTACAGCCTATAGAGCAGAAGTATGTATTGTTCATTTCAGGAAAACCTTTAAAATATTAGGACTGAATGCTCACCTCGGCGCCCCCACCCCCACCTGTGCGTAGTCTAGTGTCTGAAACATAATGGGTACTTAAGGATGGTTAGTTGTCTAGGCGTGTAATCCAGGAAGGATTAATCCTTATTTTGGAAGGTATATGTATTAGCACCAAATTACTCATGCTTTGCCTGGAAAATGATCCAGATAACTCATTTCTAATGAGATACAGTTTAAAGGAGGGTTCCCATTTGAATTCTCCTATCAAATAAGCCTGATAAAAATTGTATAGGTTATTTCTTGGGTTGCTGTGCTCTGACATCACAAACCATAACCTGTTGACAAAATGAGAATTATAAAATAGGTCTCCATTTTGTGAAATTGGCTGTATTTTAATTCAAGGTGGTTTTAACAGAAGAGCACTGTTGGGAAATGGTACTGTTGAGAAATGGATGGTTTTACATTTGAACTTCAGATTTTTATGTGCTCGATGAATGTAAAGTTTATGTTGATGATTATTGTCTCAGAACATGCGTGGTAACTTCCCCTCAAGTCTAAAGCAGCACTTGAAATTCAGTTTTCGGAGAAAATAAAATCTGTGTGCACAAGGGTTCCAAAATCTTACCGTCTTTAATGTGCTTGAAGTAGTGTCTTTAAGTGCGAGTAGCATTATTTCCTGGTATTTTCTGATTCTGATGAAACAAATTGGCATTAAATATATTTCATTTGAACTTGTTTTTTTGTAATCTTTCATAACAACTTGACATACTAAGTCATTTTTTTCTGTTTTAACATGTTTGTATTAGGCTTTGATATTTTAAGGACTTCGTGCTGTGTCTTTCTCCTTTGAGAAAACATTTTAAAGCAAATTATAACTGTCCTAAAGTGATTCTAGAGGATAACCCAGATTTGACATGTTCAAATATTTTAGTGCTGTTTAAAGTATGGTGCATTCTCTTACTGGCTTGTTGCCCCATATTAGGTTTTGCTGTCCTTGGAAAGTAATTTCGAGTCTCATTGACTCAGTTTTGATGAGGTGCACGTTTTATGTACAGCCTATAGAGCAGAAGTATGTATTGTTCATTTCAGGAAAACCTTTAAAATATTAGGACTGAATTGTATTTTTTGGTATTGGGCATTGACTCCCTGTTGCTTACCTGAATAAACTAAAGGAATAGAGAAATTGTTACACCTAAGTCATTTTGGTCACTTGGAGTGAGTCATTTTCACATGTTGTATAGGTGATTAGGGTTACTCCCTGATAATTTTCAGAAACCTGAAAACAAGTGAAAATAAGGGGATCCTCTGAAAATCGAGTAGCCTTCCTTATTATAAGGAAACTCTTGCTTTTCATGAAATTTTCTTTTCCATTCTTGCCTGTTTCTGTCATTTTCCCACAGTGGTACGATAGGCAAGAGCATCCTTGGAAAGTTCTTGTGCTAATTATACGTTGACATTATTAGTGTGGGTTTAAATGGATCTCTTTAATAAGACTTTTGGAATAAGTAAATAACCTCAATTATGGGAGTAAATTTTATGTTAATTGATGCTATTAGTTGCCTCATAAAATACTGTGACATTTGCACAGCTACGTTCCATCAGTAGCTTTTGTTTTATTTAAATAGTTTTTAATTTGCAGATTTGAAAAGCATGTCATGTGTTCTGTGATCATTCTAGTGATGAGAGGTGTAGGCAGAATATCTGTAGCTTAGTAGAATACTTGTAGTTTAGTTTGTGAGACCGAAGATCTCCTGGAGAAGAAAATGGCAGCCCACTCCAGTATTCCTGCCTGGAAAGTCCCGTGGACAGAGGAGCCTGGCGGGCTGCAGCCGGTGGGGTCACAGAGAGTCAGACACGACTGAGCAGCTGAGCTTGCAAGCACGCTTGTGAGACTGACTGCAGATGCTTTAAGCAGCCATTGATTATGTGTATCATATTCAAAGATTTTCTTTTTAAAAATTAAAATGTTATAAATAGTGTAGGACAATATGCCTAATGGACCCGATTTTAATGAGCGTAAACTTTAGATATTTTACTCAAGTATTCATTGTAATGCATTAAAATATGCTGACCATTAGTTCAATTAAATTATCTCTTCTTCCTAAAAGAGGGATTTCTTTTATTGAGGTGAAATTCACGTAACATAAATCTAACCAATTAAAAGTATATTTCATTGTCATGTCATACATTCATGATATTGTACAGCCTCTCCCTATAGGATGGGTGTATTTTTTAAATCTATTACACTTGGGTATCAGAGCTTCCATTGTGTTGAGAACGGAGTCCTCCTTCTCTAAGCACTAATCCTGGTTTCTTCTTTTTCCCAGATATTTACAGAAAGCCTTCTGTGTTCCAGTCGCCTTGAAAACATCCACTTGGCTGGGCAGATGATGCACTGCAGTGCTTGTTCAATAAATCCACCAGCTAGTGTAGCCCATAAAGGGAAATCCCAGTACAGGGTCAGTTATGAAAAAAGTATTGACTTGGTTCTAGCCGCCAGCAGAGAGTACTTCAATTCTTCCACCAGCCTCACGGACACCTGCATGGGTCTGGCCAGGTAGGGGAGCCCTGTGTTCTCCAGAGGGGGAGTGGGGGCGGAGGGCACAGACTGCACTGTGGTTGTATTGTCTGCTTTACAGAACACGTTATCACGAGGACAGACTGACTCTGCTGTTTGGAGCATAGTCACTTAGTGCTTGAATATAGGAAGAAAACTTCACTGCATCACGAGTATTCATTAATTTATGAGCTTGGTTCTCCAGCTTTCCCACATTCATTCTAGCTGATGATCTGTAAGGTTAATCTTTTCTTCTGTTGAGGAAATTCATAGGTTATCCTGCAAATTCAGGTTCTGGAAAATTTTAGCACTCCCCCACGCCCCCACCCAGTGAAGTCTTATCACAGAGTCATGTTTTCTCAAACCATGTTATTGAACTTGATAAAGTAGCTTAAAATAGTCGATTTTTTTCTTCTCTCCCAAGGGATGGTATTTCTATTTCAGATGATGAAAATATCAAATAGAACAGCCTTCGAAGCTGGGAGTTGTGTTTGACCTACATCTTCTTGACAGACACTCCTGGAGATCATTTTAAGAGCTATACTCTCAGTATTTTCCTTTCATCCATCCCCTTTTCTCCTACAAGGACATGCTTTAATTTAAAGAAGATGTATGTACGTCACACAACATTTCTGCTGTTTGGGGCACAGTTACTTAGTGGCACCAGACTGGTTGTGACCTGTGAGCTCAGGTGGATTTAACTGTTCAGTTTTATTAAAAGAGAAAATAGCCCATCCATTCCTGTTGATTAAATTTACCAGTTTTTTTTTTTTTTTTTTTCCAAAATGAAGAAGCAGTACAGCCCCAGGATAAGATAACCAAAAATAAAGGAAGCTCGCTATGGACAATATCTTTCTCTTAATTATAATTCCCCTAGCTTTATCCCTCACTGTATTTTTAATCAGTTTCCTGTGCATCCTTCCAGAATATCTTATTAAATATTGCATTCTTCTTTCTTAAATCACAAATGCTCACCACTTGTCCATACCTTTCTGTGTCTTGTTTTATTCACTCAGTATCTATATTGAGAGTTTTTCCACTACAGTACGTGAAGATTTGTTTCATTCTTTTTTGATGCTTGTGGAATATTCCATTGTTTGGCTCTTATACAGTTTATTTAATTAGCTCCTGGCTCAGTGTATTTTATTTTAAAAAGACTGTGATAGTGAACAGCTCTAATAATATCTGGGCATGTGAGAGCATCTGTAGTATAAATTCCGGGGACTGGGATTCCTGGGTTCAAAGGTAAGTGCAGTTAGAATTTTGGTAGATAGCATAAATAGGTTATATACTGTTGAACTTTTTGTTTATATTCATTAATTTATGAGCTTGGTTCTCCAGCTTTCCCACATTCATTCTAGCTGATGATCTGTAAGGTTAATCTTTTCTTCTGTTGAGGAAATTCATAGGTTATCCTGCAAATTCAGGTTCTGGAAAATTTTAGCACTCCCCCACGCCCCCCCCCCCCCACCCAGTGAAGTCTTATCACAGAGTCATGTTTTCTCAAACCATGTTATTGAACTTGATAAAGTAGCTTAAAATAGTCGATTTTTTTCTTCTCTCCCAAGGGATGGTATTTCTATTTCAGATGATGAAAATATCAAATAGAACAGCCTTCGAAGCTGGGAGTTGTGTTTGACCTACATCTTCTTGACAGACACTCCTGGAGATCATTTTAAGAGCTATACTCTCAGTATTTTCCTTTCATCCATCCCCTTTTCTCCTACAAGGACATGCTTTAATTTAAAGAAGATGTATGTACGTCACACAACATTTCTGCTGTTTGGGGCACAGTTACTTAGTGGCACCAGACTGGTTGTGACCTGTGAGCTCAGGTGGATTTAACTGTTCAGTTTTATTAAAAGAGAAAATAGCCCATCCATTCCTGTTGATTAAATTTACCAGTTTTTTTTTTTTTTTTTTTCCAAAATGAAGAAGCAGTACAGCCCCAGGATAAGATAACCAAAAATAAAGGAAGCTCGCTATGGACAATATCTTTCTCTTAATTATAATTCCCCTAGCTTTATCCCTCACTGTATTTTTAATCAGTTTCCTGTGCATCCTTCCAGAATATCTTATTAAATATTGCATTCTTCTTTCTTAAATCACAAATGCTCACCACTTGTCCATACCTTTCTGTGTCTTGTTTTATTCACTCAGTATCTATATTGAGAGTTTTTCCACTACAGTACGTGAAGATTTGTTTCATTCTTTTTTGATGCTTGTGGAATATTCCATTGTTTGGCTCTTATACAGTTTATTTAATTAGCTCCTGGCTCAGTGTATTTTATTTTAAAAAGACTGTGATAGTGAACAGCTCTAATAATATCTGGGCATGTGAGAGCATCTGTAGTATAAATTCCGGGGACTGGGATTCCTGGGTTCAAAGGTAAGTGCAGTTAGAATTTTGGTAGATAGCATAAATAGGTTATATACTGTTGAACTAGTAATAGATATATATTAGTGCGTATCTGATTTAAATCCCCAACTTTTGCAAGAGCAAGGTAGGCCTGTATCTGTTCCTTGGTCATGTAGGTAGACCCTGGCCGAGATATCTTCCTGTGATCTCCAGTATCTCAGCCTCATCAGGTTTTCGTGGCCTGAGCTCTGCCTCTCCTTCTAGTCTCATGTGATGGTCCAGGATCTCGGCCTCATCAGGTCTTCATGGCCTGAGCTCTGCACATGCCCCACTGGTCCTCTACCAGCATCTTTCAGAAAGTAGGTTTGTTGTTAACTAAAATATTAAGTACACTTCATCTGAAGTTCAAAAAATTTACTTAAAATCCTCGATAGGTATTACACATTCTTAGATTATCCAGTCACTTTCATGTATATTTATCTCGGTACTGCGTCACCAACTGTTTCTGATCAGAAACGTCTCTTGTGCAGTTTCTTAGGTTATTCTTTTTTCCTTTGAGAGACGATATTGTGATTGAAATCAAGACATTTCTGCTTTCCTTAGAAGAATAACTGAATTCTGTTTGTTTTTTAATCCTTTTTCTGTGAGCGTTGTTTTTGGAGTGTTATATGAGCCCAGAGCGAACACATCTTGCTTTATACTGTGACACCTCACCTGCAGTCAGTGTTACCTGCGCAAGTGGCTCACTTCTGAGCTCCAGTTTTGGCTGCCTTGAAAAGCAAGTGGTGATGTTTCTCTGTCTCACAGGCTAGCTGTGAGGATTAAGTAAGAGATCAGAAAGCCTCTAGCAGAATATCTGGAAGGAAGTTGGTGTTTGATCAATGTGTTGGATCTCTATGTTATTGATCATAGGAAGGCAGCTTAGCTGAACACACGTTACGTTTCCACTTTAAAAATGATTTTCTCCTAGGTGCTGTTTACAGCTGATAACAGATAGGCCTGCTGCCATTCAAGAAGAGCTCGATCTCATCCAGGCCCTAGGCTACCTTGAAGAATTTGGGGTAAAGATCCTGCCTTTGCAAGGTGAGCTTTCTACCTAGTGTGCTACTTTTATTAGCTTATTTTGTATAAATTAACTAGTGTTCCTCTTTAGGTTTCTGACTAGAGAATACTTCTGGTCATTTAATCTGCCCTCTGTCCCATTTTTTAGTGACATTAGTACAGCAGTGAGGCTGTTGGATAAAAGCAAAAAGGGAAATTGGGGAATACGGATGAGAGTTTCATGTTGATCAGTTTTGGATTGCAGTTTATTTATTTTAATTGCATAGATTTAGAAGTAGCTATAAATGATAGCAGCTTATTTCTTATGCTTACTGCAGAATATTCTTTGAGTTGCTTTTTTTTTTTTAACAGAGGTAAAGAGTAGAAGTTATTATTTAGAGTAAAGTTACTAGAGTATGTTAACATTGCTCAAATTTTTCTACCTAAAGGTGGAAATCAGGTTACAAGCCTTCTGTGACAGTCACCTGTCCTTGCAGGACAGTGGGTGTCTCCCAGTGTCCTGAACCTCACCTGATAGGCAGGAGGTAGATTTTCTGTTGTTTTGAATCCCAGAATTCATTGCTGTAAATGAAATGAGTGTGCTTGGTGATGACTCGTGTGCTTGGCTGGTTTCTATGTAGTGTCTAATCTTTATCCTTCAAAAATTTTTTATTTTTATTTATTTTTATTGAAGTATAATTGGTTTGTAGTGCTTTAGTTTCATGTATACAGCAAAGTGCTCTTATCTTTATTCTTAACTCTGGAAATGTTCAGAATTGGAAGCAGGGGAGGTTTAGCTAAGTTTCTTTTATCGCTCTGATTTTCAATAAATTTTCACCAGAATTGTGTTTGTGTGTGTGTGTGTGTGTCTCTCTCTTTTTTAAACGTCTAGTATCATTGGCCAGTGATAGCCCATTACAGGTTCCTTGGTGTGTTTGTCTTCTGTGTTGATTTGAGTTGGGGGGATCCTAGGGAGTGTGAGCCGATAGACTCACATTGTGTGGACTTCCGCTGTGGTTTTACCAAAAATGGAAGTTCTACTTGTTGGACAAATTTCTAAGATTTTTGAAAGGTAGTATTACTGTTATCTTGATTATTGCTTGGAAATAATAAGTACATGATTGTGAATGTCCTGCAGCATCTTTTCATGTTACTCGATCTCATCCAGGCCCTAGGCTACCTTGAAGAATTTGGGGTAAAGATCCTGCCTTTGCAAGGTGAGCTTTCTACCTAGTGTGCTACTTTTATTAGCTTATTTTGTATAAATTAACTAGTGTTCCTCTTTAGGTTTCTGACTAGAGAATACTTCTGGTCATTTAATCTGCCCTCTGTCCCATTTTTTAGTGACATTAGTACAGCAGTGAGGCTGTTGGATAAAAGCAAAAAGGGAAATTGGGGAATACGGATGAGAGTTTCATGTTGATCAGTTTTGGATTGCAGTTTATTTATTTTAATTGCATAGATTTAGAAGTAGCTATAAATGATAGCAGCTTATTTCTTATGCTTACTGCAGAATATTCTTTGAGTTGCTTTTTGATTTTACAGAGGTAAAGAGTAGAAGTTATTATTTAGAGTAAAGTTACTAGAGTATGTTAACATTGCTCAAATTTTTCTACCTAAAGGTGGAAATCAGGTTACAAGCCTTCTGTGACAGTCACCTGTCCTTGCAGGACAGTGGGTGTCTCCCAGTGTCCTGAACCTCACCTGATAGGCAGGAGGTAGATTTTCTGTTGTTTTGAATCCCAGAATTCATTGCTGTAAATGAAATGAGTGTGCTTGGTGATGACTCGTGTGCTTGGCTGGTTTCTATGTAGTGTCTAATCTTTATCCTTCAAAAATTTTTTATTTTTATTTATTTTTATTGAAGTATAATTGGTTTGTAGTGCTTTAGTTTCATGTATACAGCAAAGTGCTCTTATCTTTATTCTTAACTCTGGAAATGTTCAGAATTGGAAGCAGGGGAGGTTTAGCTAAGTTTCTTTTATCGCTCTGATTTTCAATAAATTTTCACCAGAATTGTGTTTGTGTGTGTGTGTGTGTGTCTCTCTCTTTTTTAAACGTCTAGTATCATTGGCCAGTGATAGCCCATTACAGGTTCCTTGGTGTGTTTGTCTTCTGTGTTGATTTGAGTTGGGGGGATCCTAGGGAGTGTGAGCCGATAGACTCACATTGTGTGGACTTCCGCTGTGGTTTTACCAAAAATGGAAGTTCTACTTGTTGGACAAATTTCTAAGATTTTTGAAAGGTAGTATTACTGTTATCTTGATTATTGCTTGGAAATAATAAGTACATGATTGTGAATGTCCTGCAGCATCTTCAATAGGTATATTCAAGGTAATTGTTAAATCAGTAGAAAATTCTGTTCATTTGCCCTATTCATGTAATTTTTGAGCTCAAATCTTCTTAAAATTGTGAGGATTAATCAGAGTTACTGAGAGCACTTTGTTTATTCTCAAATGTCTTAAATCATTAACCACCTCCCCCAGAACACTTATATTTTTAATTGAAGATTTCAGTCACAAGAGAATCCAGAGTACTGTGAAACTTTTGTCCTTCTTGTATCTCTTGTCAGGTCAGGTCATTATAGCTTTGACGTTGTGTGTGTGTTTATTTCTTTTAGCTAGTTTTTTAATCTAAGAAGATAGACAGAATACAGGAAAAATGATTTCCCAATTGCTGCTGAAGTTTGAACATTACCTTGAAACATTACCTTGAACTCTGATTTTTCTATGGTGCTTCATTACCGTATTTGCACAGACAGGATTTGACGCTGATGGATTTGAGTATCTGCAACCAAACCGGCCATCTTGCTAGAGGCTGACACGTTTCCTGACTGAGGAGAATCTTAAGAAAGACTTTGCTTTTCTGTCTTGACAGCTTTTCAGCTTGATGGATTGATTTGGAATTTCCTATAAGAATGACTCCTGGATGTGGAGATGGAATATTCCTTTTGTGTACTGTTTATTTATGTCACAGATACAGTTTAGGTTTAAGCTGTTTCTGTATTCATCAGGAGTGCTGGATGGAACAGAGTAACTTGATGTGTGAAGATTTATGGCCGAGCTATGTTTGATTGTAGTCAGTGTACAGAAGTTCATTTTGTCCCTTGGCTTTGTTCTGAAGCCCTTCTTTGCCTGCACTTTAGGAGTTGACGTTTCTCAGCAGGTGAAGGCTGGCAGTGCTAGATAAGCTATAAATGCACGAGGACATAGGAAACAGGATCAGAAACAGTGTATAAAAATAACTCCTTGTGACATAAGAGTCATCTGTGGTGTGTTTGTGTACATGTGCGTGCTTTTCCCTGGGTCTTGGTTGTTGATGTTGTATTAGTTATTCTTTTCAAGTGAATCAGTTTAGGATATTCCAGTTGTCCCTGTTTTCTTTCTAGAGTAGAATGAGTCAGGTTTCCAGACGTGACAGCATGGTGTTAAACCCAGCCTGGAGCCCATTTTTCCTGTGTATTGCTGAGTAACTGGACACTTGTCGTAACCTTTCTTTATGTTTAACTTTTATTGTTTATAAAATGAACGTCGAAATAAGCTCGTTGATAAATAACATTTAAGTAAAAGTTGATAAATTGGACCAGTGAGCACTTCAAGGACGCCTGCCCTCCAAGCTGGGGTGATGTGATGGAAGTAGAAAATGGGTATTTGGAATTTGGAGTGGCTTTTTGGGATGCTGAGGTAAGGTGGGCAGACTGGTGTACCGGGAAATATATGACGTTTTCAAATACCATAGTCTTTAAACTTTTCCCTACGTCCTAACTTGAAAACATAGCACTTTTCTTCAGTCTCAGAATGTTGGTTCACTCACTGTGTTTCAGAAGTTGGGTAATAAAGAAAAGGTGCTTATTGGACATTATTTATTCAGAATCAACAATAACTTTCTCTTAATTGTCTTTTACTTAATTCTTATGATCTTGGGAGCTAACACAGTTTTCACTTTGTTCATTTGCCTTCAGTTCGGGAGGTCGTGGTGCCGTTTGTTGTGCCGCTGGTCACACGGCGCCGTGTGTCTCTCTTTGCAGTGCGGTTGTGCCCCGACCGGATCAGCCTCATCAAGGAGTGTGTGTGCCAGTCTCCGGCGTGCTACAGGCAGTCCGCCAAGCTGCTGGGCCTTGCTGAGCTGCTGAGGGTGGCAGGTCAGTCGGGTGCCGAACTGTGGAGTCTGTGTTACTCTACACCGTCCTGGGAACGTGCACTTATAGATGAGGGAGGAGCTGCTTTGGGGTCGTTTGATTGTAGTCAGTTCATTTTGCCCTGGCAAGCCCTTCTTGGCCTGCACTTTAGGAGTTGACGTTTCTCAGCAGGTGAAGGCTGGCAGTGCTAGATAAGCTATAAATGCACGAGGACATAGGAAACAGGATCAGAAACAGTGTATAAAAATAACTCCTTGTGACATAAGAGTCATCTGTGGTGTGTTTGTGTACATGTGCGTGCTTTTCCCTGGGTCTTGGTTGTTGATGTTGTATTAGTTATTCTTTTCAAGTGAATCAGTTTAGGATATTCCAGTTGTCCCTGTTTTCTTTCTAGAGTAGAATGAGTCAGGTTTCCAGACGTGACAGCATGGTGTTAAACCCAGCCTGGAGCCCATTTTTCCTGTGTATTGCTGAGTAACTGGACACTTGTCGTAACCTTTCTTTATGTTTAACTTTTATTGTTTATAAAATGAACGTCGAAATAAGCTCGTTGATAAATAACATTTAAGTAAAAGTTGATAAATTGGACCAGTGAGCACTTCAAGGACGCCTGCCCTCCAAGCTGGGGTGATGTGATGGAAGTAGAAAATGGGTATTTGGAATTTGGAGTGGTGTTTTGGGATGCTGAGGTAAGGTGGGCAGACTGGTGTACCGGGAAATATATGACGTTTTCAAATACCATAGTCTTTAAACTTTTCCCTACGTCCTAACTTGAAAACATAGCACTTTTCTTCAGTCTCAGAATGTTGGTTCACTCACTGTGTTTCAGAAGTTGGGTAATAAAGAAAAGGTGCTTATTGGACATTATTTATTCAGAATCAACAATAACTTTCTCTTAATTGTCTTTTACTTAATTCTTATGATCTTGGGAGCTAACACAGTTTTCACTTTGTTCATTTGCCTTCAGTTCGGGAGGTCGTGGTGCCGTTTGTTGTGCCGCTGGTCACACGGCGCCGTGTGTCTCTCTTTGCAGTGCGGTTGTGCCCCGACCGGATCAGCCTCATCAAGGAGTGTGTGTGCCAGTCTCCGGCGTGCTACAGGCAGTCCGCCAAGCTGCTGGGCCTTGCTGAGCTGCTGAGGGTGGCAGGTCAGTCTGGGTGCCGAACTGTGGAGTCTGTGTTACTCTCTACACCGTCCTGGGAACGTGCACTTATAGATGAGGGAGGAGCTGCTTTGGGGCCAGGTTTCGTCTTGTCTAGAAAGACGGGCATGTTATAAAGATGTGTACCTGTATTGAGCTGCTTGGACCTTCTGTCTTTTAAATGAGGGCAGACATATTTGAGGTGCCATGATGTGGTTGCCAGGTCAGAACGAGAAATGAGGGTTACCATTTATGACCAGACAGCTTGAAAGTTGGATAAGCCTGACCAGCCAGTTCACCTTCAGTGTCCAAATTTGGTGTAATATGACTGAACCTGAATAGTTCCTTAGAAAAATTGTATCTTATTTCATTTTCTGTTTAATGGTGATGATCTATTTTTCCTGTTTTTCAAGGGATATTGAAGATCAGAGAAGTTAAGTATGTTGCTTATCAGGGTTAAGTAACGAACCATGGCTTTCAATGAAGGGCTTTCTCATTCTGCGCTTCCTGTGTCATTGTTCTGCTTACCCATCTTTGAACACTTTTCTTTCGTATTTTTGACATGTATCCCACCTGATAGACATCTTCCTGTGGGCCCTCATCTTCTTTTTTCTTTTTTTTTTTTGGGGTTTGGTTGTTTTACAGTGTTGTATTAGTTTCAGGTGTACAGCGAAGTTATTGTTATATGCCTTTTAAAGAGTTTTGTTGTTTACTGCTATACGTAATCCCAAAACAGTCATATGTATATCCCCAAGCCCTCCCACCCCAGCCCCCCTCCCTTTTCCCCCTGTCCTACCCCCCAGATTGATACATAGCCCCCATGGAAGATCCCTTAGTCTTACAGCTTAATCACAATGGTGGGCCCTCATCTTCTTAAACAGATTTTGTATGTGCAGCTTAAAATGTTCAAATAGGGGCTTCCCTGGTGGTCCAGTGGGTAAGGACACTGCCTTGCAGTGAAAGGGGTGCCGGTTCAATCCCTGACCTGGGAAGATCCCACGTGCCGCTGAGAGGCTGGACCAGTGTGTCCAACGACCAAGCCAGCGCTCTGGAGCACATGTGCCCAGAGCCAACTGCTCTGCAGCAAGAGAGGCCACTGTGATGGGAGGCCCACATAGGCCAAAGAGCAAAGATGGAAGTAAATAAAAGACCAGTAGAAGTGGCCAGAAAAAAAAATGTTCAAATGGATCCAGCATAGTTTTGTGACATTTACCTTCCCATTTCAACTAAAAGAATGAACCGGAAGCTCCTGCCAACTCGAAACACCAGCTGTCAGCAATGGACTTACCTGTCGATTGGCCAAGTGGTCTTTCTTGGGGACCCCATCCCTCTCCCAGCCCATGTGGCCACAGAGGACCTGCCAGTCAAGATGCTTCGCCACAGTGGTTGGCCACAGTATTCTGTCCACCCGCCAGTACAGGGATGACCATGTGATTCAAGAAAAACCAATCAAAATCTTTCCTGACATTTGGTCTATAAACAGAAAGTCAGAGGCTCTTTCTTCTTGCCTAAAGTCATAAGGATACAGCCTTGGGGGTGCTGGCAGTCATTTGTCTGATCAGTTTTCTGAAAATGAATCCATTTGAGAGAAAGAAAACCCCCTAATAATATTCTGCATGGCTCTAGATTTAATCCTGCCTAAAGATATTTCTAACCCCAGAAATTTTTTCCTTCAATTGAGATTAAACTCCATTTGTAACTTAAAAAAAAGTAAAGAAGATTTTTGTTTATACTTTGAGCTTATATATTTATAATATGTATGCATGCTAAGTTGCTTCAGTTGTGTCTGACTCTTTACGACCCTACACGTGTGTGTGTGTGTATACATATTTATTTATTTCATGGACACGTTTATGTTTTGAAATCTAAATATATAGAACTCTTTTTCTTAAGGCCTGTAGTTTTAGTTAATTTGATTGTCAGTTGTCATTTTCTAGCATATCCAAAAGCCCAACGTTAGGCTTTTTACCTATGGCCTTGGAGATGCACTCAGGAATCCACTGGGAGCCAGGCGTCCATTGGGAGGTACCTAGGATGGCTGCAAAGAAATTGGGTGAGGGGTCAGAAGACTGGTCCAGTCCTGACTCTGCCATTCATTTGCTGTGAAGCTTCAGTTTCTGCACCTGAAAGACAGGAATGACATGCCCTTGCTTCAGGTCTGGGCTGTGAGGCCCACCTGAGTTAATGGATACAAAAACTTGGTAAACTGGAAAGCACTCTGATCATCAGGGAAGAATTTCATAAGGAAGCAGTCAGGGATGCTGTCTACCTTTTCTGTATACCTGCTACCTAGGTTAATTTCCATTTTCGTCCCTGTGAAATTGACATAGAAATAGGATATCGGTGATCCTGGCAAGTCTGCACTTTGAATGATACGAACATTACTCCTCTGTCCTGCTGACTGCCTTCATGTGGAACACATGGTGTTGAAAGCACTGTTCTTCACTGCAGCAGTTTTAGTCCTCGTATTTGGAACTATCCCAACTTGACCACCCGTTTCACAAACTTGCATGTGGAATCTGTATTATAACTTCAGTGTCTTGTCATTAAAAGATAAGGCTAGTATCCATATTTCATTCAACAGGGTGCTTTTATTGTGAGCCCCCTAAGTGCATGCAGTAGCTAGTATGTGACTGCTGTGAGTCAGCTCCCTTCTGGGCCGTGCGCAGCAGCCCCTCCTTAGCCGCGGTTTACAGATGTGCGAACAGAGGCTGCAGAGAGGTCAAGTGGCCACCTCGTCAGGTCCTCTGTGTACAGAGTTCTGTCGCACACCTGCTGCCCTCTGGGAGTTCAGTGTCTCAGAGGGCTGTGGGAGCAGGGGGCTGTGCTGCCTCATGGGGCCTGGTGCTTCAGGCTTCAGTTCACGGCTTCTGTAAACAGTTGTTTGAGAGCTTGAAGAAAGCAATTCCAGTCCTTAGCTAGGGGCGGAGTGGTATTCAGAAAGGAATCACAGGCAGGTGACATGTAGCTGAAACCTATAAATGTTATGGTGATTTATTGCTGCTTTTCCAACCACCCCAAACCTAGCAGCTTCAAATAACAACAGTCATGTCTTCTTATCTTTCCCTGTTCTGGAGGCTGGCGGGCAGTTCAGGGTCTTTTATGAAATTGCAGTCAGATAGAGCGGCTAGGGATGGGCTTATCTCAGAGGCTGCTTTGTTCACATGTCTGGCATCTGAGCTGAGAAGATTGAAAACGCTAGGGGATAAAGTAGTTGACGCGTTCTCTTCTCTCTGTGGTTTCTCCTTACTGTCTTTCCTTCTCTTGTTGAGAGACTGCCCAGATACATAGTGGCTGAAGGCTCCGAGAGCCAGTATCCGAAGAGAAACCAGCAAAAGCTTCATGTCATTTTTCTGTAATTGACCTTTGAAATCTGGGCATCTTCATTGTCACTGTGTCTTATTCATGGGAGCGGTCACACGGGCCCTCCCAGGTTCAAGGGAAATGTTTATAGGCTCCACCTGAAGGCAGCTGAGTGTGGTTGAGCCTCACATGGCTTACGTGCAAAAGGCCTTCATTACCCAGACTGGCGGTCAGAAGCCTCAGCCCCTTGCCCTGTGAGGCTCTTCATGGGCCTTCTGGGTGTCCTCTCAACGAGACAGCGCCTGGCCTTCTCCTGGAGCAGCTGATCCAGAGAGCAGGACGGAGTCAGCATTGCTTTTTTATGACCTCCCCTTGGAAGCTTACAGCTTACTCTGTTTGTTAGAAGTAAATCACTAGGGAAACATTAGCTCCCTTCTGGGCCGCGCAGCAGCCCTCCTTAGCCGCGGTTTACAGATGTGCGAACAGAGGCTGCAGAGAGGTCAAGTGGCCACCTCGTCAGGTCCTCTGTGTACAGAGTTCTGTCGCACACCTGCTGCCCTCTGGGAGTTCAGTGTCTCAGAGGGCTGTGGGAGCAGGGGGCTGTGCTGCCTCATGGGGCCTGGTGCTTCAGGCTTCAGTTCACGGCTTCTGTAAACAGTTGTTTGAGAGCTTGAAGAAAGCAATTCCAGTCCTTAGCTAGGGGCGGAGTGGTATTCAGAAAGGAATCACAGGCAGGTGACATGTAGCTGAAACCTATAAATGTTATGGTGATTTATTGCTGCTTTTCCAACCACCCCAAACCTAGCAGCTTCAAATAACAACAGTCATGTCTTCTTATCTTTCCCTGTTCTGGAGGCTGGCGGGCAGTTCAGGGTCTTTTATGAAATTGCAGTCAGATAGAGCGGCTAGGGATGGGCTTATCTCAGAGGCTGCTTTGTTCACATGTCTGGCATCTGAGCTGAGAAGATTGAAAACGCTAGGGGATAAAGTAGTTGACGCGTTCTCTTCTCTCTGTGGTTTCTCCTTACTGTCTTTCCTTCTCTTGTTGAGAGACTGCCCAGATACATAGTGGCTGAAGGCTCCAGAGCCAGTATCCGAAGAGAAACCAGCAAAAGCTTCATGTCATTTTTCTGTAATTGACCTTTGAAATCTGGGCATCTTCATTGTCACTGTGTCTTATTCATGGGAGCGGTCACACGGGCCCTCCCAGGTTCAAGGGAAATGTTTATAGGCTCCACCTGAAGGCAGCTGAGTGTGGTTGAGCCTCACATGGCTTACGTGCAAAAGGCCTTCATTACCCAGACTGGCGGTCAGAAGCCTCAGCCCCTTGCCCTGTGAGGCTCTTCATGGGCCTTCTGGGTGTCCTCTCAACGAGACAGCGCCTGGCCTTCTCCTGGAGCAGCTGATCCAGAGAGCAGGACGGAGTCAGCATTGCTTTTTTATGACCTCCCCTTGGAAGCTTACAGCTTACTCTGTTTGTTAGAAGTAAATCACTAGGCAGCCCCCACTCAAGCGGTGAAACATTACGCTCCATCTTTAGAAGGGAGTATCACAGAATTTGTGGACATAGTTTACATTCTGTTTCACATGCTCAAGGTTTTATTGTGCTCTCATTAGTATTTTCTCCAGACTAAACATCTAGACTGTTTTCTTTAATAGATTTTATGTCTATAGACTATACTGCCGTCTGTTCTCCCTATGAAATTTATTTTGTCTGTAGGATTTTTCTAGAATCATTTTTTCCAGGCCTGTTTTTAACCACGTGCTCAGATCACCTGAGATCCAAATTAACTTTCTCACAGTGAAACTATAAAATTTAAATCCATTTTACTTTGTATTTAAGGTTTATCCATTTTATTTGGCATTTATTAATTATAATTAGAACATTCAAAGGGTAAAATATTAAAATAAATAGAAAAATATTTAAATTCTCTGCTGGGAGGAAAGTTTTCTTCTACCCACTTGTATTGGAATGGCTGGTCTGGGGCTGGTATATATATGTTATTGGAGAAGCGCAGATTTACAGTGTTGTGTTAGTTCTTGTAAAAATATGGTGTTGTATTTGTTTTGGTTGTGTTTGTATATAGTAAAGTGGTTCCATTTAAATGTACGTTATTCATTTTTTATTCTTATATAGGTTATCACAGTGAGTTCCCATTGCAATATAATAGGTCCTTTAATATCTTATATAGTTGTGTGTGCATGTGTTCGTATCAGGCTTCTGATTGTCCCTCCCTACCAAGTTTGTTTTCGTTACTGTAAATCCATTTTTGCTTTGTAATAAGTACATTTGTTTCTTTTTTTAAAAAATTTAGACTTCACATATAGGTGCTTTCATGCCTTTGTCTGTCTGACTCACTTCACTCAATATGACCATCTCTATGTTCATCCGTGTTGCCGCGGATGGTATTATTTCATTCTTTTTAATGGCTGAGTAGTACTCCATCATATAAATGTGCCATGTCTTCTTGATCCATTCCTCTGTGGATGGACATTTAGGTTGCTTCTATGTCTTGGCTATTGTAAATAGTGCTGCAGTGAACATGGGAGGCATATGTATCTTTTTGGATTATGATTTTCTCTGGATATGTGCCCAGCAATGGGATTGCTGGCTTATATGGTAGTTCTGTTTTTAGTTTTTTAAGAAGTCTCCGTACTGTTCTCCATGGTGGTTGTACCAATTTATATTTGGTCTGGGGCTGATATTAATCATTGACTTGGAAACTGTGAAATGATTTCATGATTAGTAAATAGACTGGAATGTGTTAGTGGCCCATGACCTTTTATCCCACAGTCTTCTGAAAATCTCTGTACTCTCTAATTTCCATTTGAGAATTAATTAGAAAGATAGAGTTAAGGAGCTCCTCTATCAATTGATACTGCTCCAAACGCTAGGTTATTTGTGTGTGTTTACAGGTGAAGACTCGGAAGAAAGGCGTGGACAGGTTCTCATCCTTCTAGCAGAGCAGGCACTCCGTTTCCATGACTACAAAGCTGCCAATGTGCATTGCCAGGAGCTGATGGCCACAGGTGAAGTAGATGCCACTTAACACTTTGCTCATGCTCTCTTTACATGATGAAAAATGGAATAGGCCTCTTTTGGAATCTCTTGGTCTAATTGGTAAGCCATTGTGTACATAAGCTTTGAGAGATGTTTTGTGAGCACTGATAAGTAGGTATTCCATGTGCTTGTATATTAATTTAAATATCTTAATGGGCTCAAGGATTATATTTTATCTGAGATTTGGTTGTTTTCCACTCCATATTAAAAATAGGCTCATAATTTTAATAGCAGTTTTGCATAAAATATTTTAATGCCTTTTAATGTATTTGTCTATAAAAGAAAACTTTAGAAATCTGAGCTATGTATAATTTGTGTATAATTTGTGTATAATTAAATTGTCAATATTTTTATCCTTAAATTTTTAAAAAAGATAACAAAATGCTTTTCAGTTTTGAGCAGCTGGGAGGTAGTTTGCCACTGGTATTGAAACGATGATAGCACCAGTCTGTGGAGGATGAGCAGGTTTTGTTGCGGATGCTCTGTCTGTTAAAGAACACATTCCCCAGAGGAGTAGCAAGGAATGTTATCTTCTCACAGATTCTGTGCTAAATGGTCTGCCTTTTGTAGCTATGCCCAGATATATGAAAACTCAAGTATATGTATCTGTTCACCCATTGCCTGTGCGTTCCTGTGAGTAGCTAAAAATGCAGCGCCTCACTTCATGGTTTCTCCTGGAGTTGAGCACTTGTGACTTGTATCGTTTCTGTATGTATACTCTTTATGGAAACAATTACTCTGATACCTATTACAAATGGTAAGGAAGAGAGTATTCAGGACTTTGTAATGGGGGAGAGATCAAGCTTGACTCCAAATACAGAAAAGACAGCTGGGCATTTATCACTAAGGAGCAGGTTGAGAGAGTCCACAGTGGTTGAAAATTACAGTGATAAAGACATCAAGGGTAGGGGCATTTGCACTGAACGGACTAACTGGTGGCAGGCCAGGATGATCAGATACCACAGGTGAAAGAGTTTTCTAAACTGACTCAGCAGGATTCTTGGCTGAATCTGGGTTGTAAAGATTCAGCAGAGACTGGACCAAGATACAGGCCTTGTTTAATGTTGACTCAGAGAAGCCTGACTGGAGTTTGGTCAGAGAAAGAGTCTGGCAATACACCTGTGAAAATGTTGAAAATGGGCAAAAAGGTCAATGCGCTATAACCTCAACGGGGATCAAATTTAAACTTGATGAAAATGGAATGGGCCTCTTTTGGAATCTTGTGGTCTAATTGGTAAGCCATTGTGTACATAAGCTTTGAGAGATGTTTTGTGAGCACTGATAAGTAGGTATTCCATGTGCTTGTATATTAATTTAAATATCTTAATGGGCTCAAGGATTATATTTTATCTGAGATTTGGTTGTTTTCCACTCCATATTAAAAATAGGCTCATAATTTTAATAGCAGTTTTGCATAAAATATTTTAATGCCTTTTAATGTATTTGTCTATAAAAGAAAACTTTAGAAATCTGAGCTATGTATAATTTGTGTATAATTTGTGTATAATTAAATTGTCAATATTTTTATCCTTAAATTTTTAAAAAAGATAACAAAATGCTTTTCAGTTTTGAGCAGCTGGGAGGTAGTTTGCCACTGGTATTGAAACGATGATAGCACCAGTCTGTGGAGGATGAGCAGGTTTTGTTGCGGATGCTCTGTCTGTTAAAGAACACATTCCCCAGAGGAGTAGCAAGGAATGTTATCTTCTCACAGATTCTGTGCTAAATGGTCTGCCTTTTGTAGCTATGCCCAGATATATGAAAACTCAAGTATATGTATCTGTTCACCCATTGCCTGTGCGTTCCTGTGAGTAGCTAAAAATGCAGCGCCTCACTTCATGGTTTCTCCTGGAGTTGAGCACTTGTGACTTGTATCGTTTCTGTATGTATACTCTTTATGGAAACAATTACTCTGATACCTATTACAAATGGTAAGGAAGAGAGTATTCAGGACTTTGTAATGGGGGAGAGATCAAGCTTGACTCCAAATACAGAAAAGACAGCTGGGCATTTATCACTAAGGAGCAGGTTGAGAGAGTCCACAGTGGTTGAAAATTACAGTGATAAAGACATCAAGGGTAGGGGCATTTGCACTGAACGGACTAACTGGTGGCAGGCCAGGATGATCAGATACCACAGGTGAAAGAGTCTCTCTAAACTGACTCAGCAGGATTCTTGGCTGAATCTGGGTTGTAAAGATTCAGCAGAGACTGGACCAAGATACAGGCCTTGTTTAATGTTGACTCAGAGAAGCCTGACTGGAGTTTGGTCAGAGAAAGAGTCTGGCAATACACCTGTGAAAATGTTGAAAATGGGAAAAAAGGTCAATGCGCTATAACCTCAACATTGGAAAACTGGTTTCATGAAAGAAGTATCAAATCTTAACCGAGTGGTTGTGCACCATTACATTCAGTATGGTTAGGGTATTCTGGAAATTTACTTCATTTAATACATTTACTTAGCTCTGTATTCATTTTATTCCTATAAGGGTAGTACTTAGATTCATTTTGACTTTGTATGTTTAGAAAAATTATCCCGGGCCAAGGCCTTTGTACTTGGAAACAAGACCTACTTTCTAACTGGAACTCTTTCAAATAAGAATGAAAGTGCCTTTTAAAAATTCAGAGTATAAACTTGCATAGGAAAAAGCCCTCTGCTGACTGTTCCTGACACTGTCCCTGGACCTCTGTCTGTCTTCATCTGGGAGGTGAATGGTTCTCTGTAGCTGTCTGTGATCATTTCTCTTTCTCTAGCACTCTGCAGTGTATAAAGAGCTTTTAAACACAGCTTGGTTTTGGATAAAACTTGTTTACTTCTTCTGACAACCCAAGGAAGGAGGAATTGCTCTTGTTGTTGTTGTGTTGTATGATGATTAGGGAAGTGTGATGCTTATGGCTTTCTCAGTCTCTCACAGTGCTGGGGCCCTACCCTGAAGTCTTTCTGACTTCAGATACCCGGTGGTTTTTCCTCTACGTCAAAGCTCAGTAGATTATCTGTAGTCATTCCAAGTTTAATTATTTGTAATCATTGTCATCTAAAATTTGACATAGTTCATCAGAAAAACTTGTCAGGAGAAGTGCTGAACTTTCTGGATAATATACTCACCTAATCTTTCTTTTCTATTTCTTTGTGTATTTCTGCTTATATAATAATATGTATCGCTCATGACTACTTTATTTTGATAAAATGAGACCTAAGCAGAAAGCCATTACATTTTTCCAGTTAGACTGAACATTTTTTTTCTTTTAGTGAAAATCAGTTTGATTTTTTCTTGCCTGTTTTTCAGGTTACTCTAAAAGCTGGAATGTCTGTAGGCCAGGATGATCAGATACCACAGGTAAAGGTCTCAAAGCAGGATTCTTGGCTGAATCTGGGTTGTAAAGATTCAGCAGAGACTGGACCAAGATACAGGCCTTGTTTAATGTTGACTCAGAGAAGCCTGACTGGAGTTTGGTCAGAGAAAGAGTCTGGCAATACACCTGTGAAAATGTTGAAAATGGGAAAAAAGGTCAATGCGCTATAACCTCAACATTGGAAAACTGGTTTCATGAAAGAAGTATCAAATCTTAACCGAGTGGTTGTGCACCATTACATTCAGTATGGTTAGGGTATTCTGGAAATTTACTTCATTTAATACATTTACTTAGCTCTGTATTCATTTTATTCCTATAAGGGTAGTACTTAGATTCATTTTGACTTTGTATGTTTAGAAAAATTATCCCGGGCCAAGGCCTTTGTACTTGGAAACAAGACCTACTTTCTAACTGGAACTCTTTCAAATAAGAATGAAAGTGCCTTTTAAAAATTCAGAGTATAAACTTGCATAGGAAAAAGCCCTCTGCTGACTGTTCCTGACACTGTCCCTGGACCTCTGTCTGTCTTCATCTGGGAGGTGAATGGTTCTCTGTAGCTGTCTGTGATCATTTCTCTTTCTCTAGCACTCTGCAGTGTATAAAGAGCTTTTAAACACAGCTTGGTTTTGGATAAAACTTGTTTACTTCTTCTGACAACCCAAGGAAGGAGGAATTGCTCTTGTTGTTGTTGTGTTGTATGATGATTAGGGAAGTGTGATGCTTATGGCTTTCTCAGTCTCTCACAGTGCTGGGGCCCTACCCTGAAGTCTTTCTGACTTCAGATACCCGGTGGTTTTTCCTCTACGTCAAAGCTCAGTAGATTATCTGTAGTCATTCCAAGTTTAATTATTTGTAATCATTGTCATCTAAAATTTGACATAGTTCATCAGAAAAACTTGTCAGGAGAAGTGCTGAACTTTCTGGATAATATACTCACCTAATCTTTCTTTTCTATTTCTTTGTGTATTTCTGCTTATATAATAATATGTATCGCTCATGACTACTTTATTTTGATAAAATGAGACCTAAGCAGAAAGCCATTACATTTTTCCAGTTAGACTGAACATTTTTTTTCTTTTAGTGAAAATCAGTTTGATTTTTTCTTGCCTGTTTTTCAGGTTACTCTAAAAGCTGGAATGTCTGTAGCCAGTTGGGACAGTCAGAAGATTATCGGGACCTGGCCACTCGGCAAGAGCTCATGGCCTTTGCACTGACACACTGCCCTCCAGGCAGCATTGAACTTCTTTTGGCTGCTAGCAGCTCTCTTCAGACAGAAGTAAGTGCTTCTGATAGAGTAAGTCCTGAACTGTGTGAAGTACGTTTTGTTGGGTCTTTGGTTTGTGGGTTTGTGCTTACTTTTTCAATAATATGAAAATTTCAATCTATGGAAAAAATAGTTTGTCACTTACACGATAAGGGATTTGAAGATATTAGGGTATAAGAATTAGTGTTGTTAGCTTTATCTGTAAGAAATAAGAACGTAGTATTAGGAAATAACTTGTTGAATATAATGAAGAAAGTTAATGTCAAAAAAAAAAAATATATATATATATAAAATTGGTCCTGCACAATGAACTTGAAACCATGTGAGTTAAAACCAACGTTTGCACCATCCCCGTAGAAGCCCTTTGGACATGACAGGATGTGGGCTTTGGTTGAAGAGAAGCTAAGTTTCCTGACATTCACAGGCTAGCTCTGCGTCAGGGAGGATGGTACGCTGGTTGTGAAACACTGTGATGTATGTGAAGAATTGTGGAATTCACATTTCATCTCATGGTCATTCATTGCGTGTGTATCAGGTTTTCCCTGGTTAGTTCTGCTCCGGAAGCAGTGGTGGCCTCCTTGGACAGGTGTTCATGAAGTAAGCGTGTCACCACAGAGTCGTCGTTAGGAAATAGTGGGATTCGCCCCCATTTTACATTTCAACTCTATGTTGTAAAATGAGGCAAATGTAAAAACGATCTTGCTATAATATATGGTGTTCTTTCTTCAGATTCTTTATCTGGAATAATAAAACTCACCTAATCTTTCTTTTCTATTTCTTTGTGTATTTCTGCTTATATAATAATATGTATCGCTCATGACTACTTTATTTTGATAAAATGAGACCTAAGCAGAAAGCCATTACATTTTTCCAGTTAGACTGAACATTTTTTTTCTTTTAGTGAAAATCAGTTTGATTTTTCTTGCCTGTTTTTCAGGTTACTCTAAAAGCTGGAATGTCTGTAGCCAGTTGGGACAGTCAGAAGATTATCGGGACCTGGCCACTCGGCAAGAGCTCATGGCCTTTGCACTGACACACTGCCCTCCAGGCAGCATTGAACTTCTTTTGGCTGCTAGCAGCTCTCTTCAGACAGAAGTAAGTGCTTCTGATAGAGTAAGTCCTGAACTGTGTGAAGTACGTTTTGTTGGGTCTTTGGTTTGTGGGTTTGTGCTTACTTTTTCAATAATATGAAAATTTCAATCTATGGAAAAAATAGTTTGTCACTTACACGATAAGGGATTTGAAGATATTAGGGTATAAGAATTAGTGTTGTTAGCTTTATCTGTAAGAAATAAGAACGTAGTATTAGGAAATAACTTGTTGAATATAATGAAGAAAGTTAATGTCAAAAAAAAAAAATATATATATATATAAAATTGGTCCTGCACAATGAACTTGAAACCATGTGAGTTAAAACCAACGTTTGCACCATCCCCGTAGAAGCCCTTTGGACATGACAGGATGTGGGCTTTGGTTGAAGAGAAGCTAAGTTTCCTGACATTCACAGGCTAGCTCTGCGTCAGGGAGGATGGTACGCTGGTTGTGAAACACTGTGATGTATGTGAAGAATTGTGGAATTCACATTTCATCTCATGGTCATTCATTGCGTGTGTATCAGGTTTTCCCTGGTTAGTTCTGCTCCGGAAGCAGTGGTGGCCTCCTTGGACAGGTGTTCATGAAGTAAGCGTGTCACCACAGAGTCGTCGTTAGGAAATAGTGGGATTCGCCCCCATTTTACATTTCAACTCTATGTTGTAAAATGAGGCAAATGTAAAAACGATCTTGCTATAATATATGGTGTTCTTTCTTCAGATTCTTTATCAAAGAGTGAATTTCGAAATCCATCCGGAAGGAGGGCAGCGTGTCGGGAGTGTGGCCCCCGTGATGAGCGGACCTCTGCTGGAGGTGAGGCCGGGAGAAAGGGCAGGAGCGGAGAGGGGCTTGTGGGTGGAATGAAGCAGTTGCCTCGCCATGTGTGTGAACCCTGTTGTTCTTTTAAACTTGTGTGTTTGTGTGTGTGTGTGCATGGGCGAATATGGCTTCATACAGAAAAATACTTATAACAAAGATGTCCATCTCGATAAAGTATCAGAAAGAAAACCTGACTTTGCAGCTGAGCAGCAGCGGCCGCTGTCTGGGCTGTCCTCTGGTCCTGTGCTCTGGCCTTCCGCCTGCCCCCTCGGTCCCGTCTAACCTGTCTTGTCTTTATCAGGTTTCCTCTGAGTCCTCGCCTTCCCCTCTTCCACATCCCCAGGCCTCACACGGCATTGTGTCAGCACGTGTGTGGCAGGTTTGGTGTGCACAGTGACTGGAAGCGTGTCGCTTACCTTTGCACTCTCTCCAGAGTGCTTGTTGCAGGCTGAAAGTCTCGTAGATGTTTAACACAGTGGCGCTGGAAACTCCCCCTGCAGAAAGACTAGTGTGTGGTGAAAATGAATTAGAAAGTGAAAATAGAAGGATTTCCAGTTTAACTCGTGTGTGTGCTCTGGTGACCACTGAGGTCCTGCTGTGTCCTGGCTGCTGTGAGGGGCAGTATAGGTTCTCTGTTCCGTGCAGAATCGCACTGTCTTTCTGCTGAGTTCAGTTCCATGAGCTTATTCTGAATCCCGTCCTTCTAAAATCCGTGAAAAGCCTTGGGCGACTTTGGGGTTTTCTATTTTCTGCATCTCCAATGAATGAGAACGTGTCAGCTGGGCCCCGGGGTGGCCTCTTTGGAGCAGGGCGCTCTGCGTCGCCACGCGTGGGCACCTGCTCCATTAAAGCCTCAGCGCCTGCGGAGAGCACCAGCCAGCCTTCACAGGACCCTCTTAGCCAGGAAGAGGAGTTCTTCCAAAATGGTTCTTTTTTTTTTTTTTTCTTTTTAGCGCCTTAAAAGCTTTCCTGTCTTCCTTTTTCATCTTTCAACACGCTGTAATATTAATAGATCTAGATCTCATGAAGTGCTCATCCAAACCCTCAATGAACACATTATGGCTTTGATGCATGAAGCACATTTCTGAATATTATAGCTACTATTATTAGATTACAATACAGTGCACAGCTATAAGATGCCGTGTGTTACACATTAACAGTAAATGTAGCCACATTAAATTACAACTCATAAGTGAGAGTTGACTGTATATGTAATCTGCTTAATGCCCAAGACTTCCATTACTTGGTTGTAAAAATAAGGGTTTTTACTTCCATATCTAGGCAAAGTGAAGATGTAATTGCTATGCAGTTCCATTTGCGTTAGTAGAGCCTACAAGTTCGAAGATACTGGCGGCTGTTCTCGAGAACAAGATATTTGCTTTTAAATAAAATGCATAATTTGTGAATAACTACCAACATTTCCAGTGTCTTATTAATGTTGGTTATTATGTTTTTTAGCTGTAACAGTATTCCACCACTTAGAGCATAGTAACATTTTGTTTAGCTGATGTTATATCATCACTTAGCCAATCGTGTTTTCCCCAGATAAATCTAATTAGAGCTAGAAATGGATTATATACAAGGTTCCCATTAAAAAATCATTTTCACTGTGGGAAATCTTGTTATGAGCATTTTAAGTGGCTACAGATTTATATGACTGGACTAATTAATGTTTAGAAATGGGGCATGGGCTTAGCGTGGAGCTATTTTGAATGTATAAAAAGATTATTTAGAAATGTTGAAATAAATGTAAGCATATGACAGTTGTATTTCAGTGCCATGGACAACTCTTTTCTTTTCCCCTTCACCAGTTGATGGACATTTGGGTTGTTTGCGTTTTTTAGCTATTATGAATCATGCTGCTGTGAACGTGTATATGCGAGTTTTTGTGTGAAAATATGTTTTGATATCTTGTGTAGGTATCTGGGGGGAGCTGAAACTGAAGCATTGTATGGTGTGTATGTGTTAAATATTGGAAGAAATGGCCAAATTGTTTTTCAGAGTGACTGCCTCAGGGATTATTAAGATCCCAGCTTCTTCACATCCTTGCTGACACTTATCCTTGACTGACTTTTTGTGAAAGCCATTTTTCTGGGTGTGTGTGGTATCTTCTTATTATTTTGGTATGTGTTTCCAGATAATTAATGACAATGAGCATCTTTTCTTACTGGCCATGTGCTTATTGGCCATTTCTATACCTTCTTTGGTAAGATGGATATAAATATTTTCTCTATTTTTAAACTGTGTTACTTGTCAACTTTTAAAGTCGTAAGAGTTTTTGTTGTTGTTTTAAGCTTGTGGATACAGGTTGTTGTTGGATGTATGATTTGAAAGTATTTTTCTGTCACTGAGTGATTTGACTTCTTAACATTCTTAATAGTGACTTTTGAAGTGCAGAACCTTTTAATGTTGCCAAAGTCCAGTTTATTCACATTTTCTTCTGTTTCTGGTACTTTTGACGTATAGCTAAGAAATCTGTGTTTAGCTCAAGATTTTTTTAGGAAAAAATAGTCTTATTAATGTTGGTTATTATGTTTTTTAGCTGTAACAGTATTCCACCACTTAGAGCATAGTAACATTTTGTTTAGCTGATGTTATATCATCACTTAGCCAATCGTGTTTTCCCCAGATAAATCTAATTAGAGCTAGAAATGGATTATATACAAGGTTCCCATTAAAAAATCATTTTCACTGTGGGAAATCTTGTTATGAGCATTTTAAGTGGCTACAGATTTATATGACTGGACTAATTAATGTTTAGAAATGGGGCATGGGCTTAGCGTGGAGCTATTTTGAATGTATAAAAAGATTATTTAGAAATGTTGAAATAAATGTAAGCATATGACAGTTGTATTTCAGTGCCATGGACAACTCTTTTCTTTTCCCCTTCACCAGTTGATGGACATTTGGGTTGTTTGCGTTTTTTAGCTATTATGAATCATGCTGCTGTGAACGTGTATATGCGAGTTTTTGTGTGAAAATATGTTTTGATATCTTGTGTAGGTATCTGGGGGGAGCTGAAACTGAAGCATTGTATGGTGTGTATGTGTTAAATATTGGAAGAAATGGCCAAATTGTTTTTCAGAGTGACTGCCTCAGGGATTATTAAGATCCCAGCTTCTTCACATCCTTGCTGACACTTATCCTTGACTGACTTTTTGTGAAAGCCATTTTTCTGGGTGTGTGTGGTATCTTCTTATTATTTTGGTATGTGTTTCCAGATAATTAATGACAATGAGCATCTTTTCTTACTGGCCATGTGCTTATTGGCCATTTCTATACCTTCTTTGGTAAGATGGATATAAATATTTTCTCTATTTTTAAACTGTGTTACTTGTCAACTTTTAAAGTCGTAAGAGTTTTTGTTGTTGTTTTTAAGCTTGTGGATACAGGTTGTTGTTGGATGTATGATTTGAAAGTATTTTTCTGTCACTGAGTGATTTGACTTCTTAACATTCTTAATAGTGACTTTTGAAGTGCAGAACCTTTTAATGTTGCCAAAGTCCAGTTTATTCACATTTTCTTCTGTTTCTGGTACTTTTGACGTATAGCTAAGAAATCTGTGTTTAGCTCAAGCCTGGAAAGATTTACTACTGTGCTTTTTCCAAACAGTTTTATAGTTTTAGCTTTTATAGTTACTGATAAGTAGTAATGAGCCACATTTTGTATGAAGTGAGTATAGGCTTGAGGAAAACACACATACAGAAAGATCAATTTAGAATTTTATCTCCTGTTATATACAGAAATGAACTCTATAGGATCATGTTTGTTTTTTCTTTTATGTGATCTTGTTCTTTCTTAAAGGATTTTAAATCTTAACATTACACGAAAGCACAAGTTAATATTTTAAAGTTTAAAATGATTTCATCTGAAATAGATATTTATCACAATTATTGCCTTAGTGTGGAGAAGGAAATGGCAATCCACTCCAGTCTTCTTGCCTGGAGAATCCCATGTTCAGAGGAGCCTGGTGGGCTACAGTCCATGGTGTCGCAAAGAGTCAGACACAGCTGAGCAACTGAGCACATTGCCTTAGTAATCTTCTTTTTTTTCCCAGATGTTTTGGAATTTTGGTTCTCAGGCTCACGTTATGTGTCATGACCCTTGTCAGTGCATTCAGACTGTTTATGCCATGGTGTGGTAGAGATTACTAGACGCATGTGCCGTGATTTGTTATCTTTTCCTTTGCTTTTGGATTGTGCTCAGTCTTCCTGTATGTTTTTTTTTTTTTTTGCATATTCATGCTAGTATTGCCCTGGGATAAAATGAAAATATGGGCTCCTGAGATTGACAGTTTCCTGTCTCTTGTGGTCTCTCTTCCATGACTTTGTGTAAGTTCTGATGAAAACAATGGGTGTGGAAAAAGAAAATAAAAATATACTTTCTATACCTCTATTTTTCGTAAGTATAATTGTCTTAATCTGGCTCCAAGAATGCTGGAAGATTCAAGAAGGGTTCAGTCCCTAAAGCTCCTGAAACAGTGTGTCAAATTTGGTATATTTGTGTGTGCGTCTGTTTGTAATTTAGTGTGTTCATCTGTGTACACATGCCTTCAGTTTTACAACTTTCCATAGACATGTGTAGGAGGCTGGAACTTCCAAAGATAAGAACATCTAAACTGTAGCCTGGCCTGTTAATTAGCAGATGAACTGAAGCAGAGTCAGACATTAGAGTGATTAGTCCTCCATGAGTTTGTTTTTTTCCTACTGCTGCTTCTGACAATTCCAGAAGCAGCATCACCATTAATAAGAGTGCGTTCTTAATATTTTGAGGTCGGATGAAATTTGCTCTAAGTGTTAAATGTGGGGCTTTCCTGATGGCTCAAGTGGTAAAGAATCCACCTGCAGTGCAGGAGACAAGAGTTCAATCCTTGGGTTGGGAAGATCCCCAGGAGGAGGAAATGGCCACCCACTCTGGTGTTCTTGCCTGGAAAATCCCAGGGACAGAGGAGCCTGGCCGGCTACAGTCCATGGGCTTGCAGAGAGTCGGACATAACTTAGCACGCATGTGTGAGATAACGTGATGACATGTTAGGTGAAGGGAGGTTTTTCTGATTATTTATAGATACATTGGAAGAGAAGGGGTGGCGGTTGAGCTCAGTTTGCGCTCTGCCTGTGATCCTCACCTCTATTATGGGCCCTACCAACTTAGTTTGAACTTAGCACATCAGTTTCTTAGGAATTAGCCCTCAAGATTCCCAGACATCAGAGGCACAGGGAGGCCTGGTGTGTGTTGTAGTCCAGGGGGTCGCAAAGCGTCGGAGATGACTTGGCAGTTGACTGAAAAACAGTACCAGACACTAGAGAAAGCAACTCTTGCATAGATTACTACAGTAATTGATCAACAAGAATTGCTTCTGTAAGCCAAGCTTGACATGTGGAACTGGCCTTGGTCTTATGAACCTGCTTGATAATGCTGTCTCTTGTAGGACTTGAAAAATATTACTAAGGACTTCCCTGATGGTCCAGTAGTTAAAAGAATACACCTTCCAGTGCAGAGGACACGGTTTCAGTTCCTGGTCAGGGAACTAAGATCCCACATGGCTCGGGGCAACTAAACCCACCTGCCTCAACAATGGAAAGAAAAGATCCTGCATGCTGCAACTGAGACTAATAAATGAATAAATATTAAAAAAGATATTACTAGTGCCTAGGAAGTTAACCTTTGAGCTGGGTAGCACTTGATGTTACTGAGATTTCATGTTACAGATGAAGAAGCATCTAAACTGTAGCCTGGCCTGTTAATTAGCAGATGAACTGAAGCAGAGTCAGACATTAGAGTGATTAGTCCTCCATGAGTTTGTTTTTTTCCTACTGCTGCTTCTGACAATTCCAGAAGCAGCATCACCATTAATAAGAGTGCGTTCTTAATATTTTGAGGTCGGATGAAATTTGCTCTAAGTGTTAAATGTGGGGCTTTCCTGATGGCTCAAGTGGTAAAGAATCCACCTGCAGTGCAGGAGACAAGAGTTCAATCCTTGGGTTGGGAAGATCCCCAGGAGGAGGAAATGGCCACCCACTCTGGTGTTCTTGCCTGGAAAATCCCAGGGACAGAGGAGCCTGGCCGGCTACAGTCCATGGGCTTGCAGAGAGTCGGACATAACTTAGCACGCACATGTGTGAGATAACGTGATGACATGTTAGGTGAAGGGAGGTTTTTCTGATTATTTATAGATACATTGGAAGAGAAGGGGTGGCGGTTGAGCTCAGTTTGCGCTCTGCCTGTGATCCTCACCTCTATTATGGGCCCTACCAACTTAGTTTGAACTTAGCACATCAGTTTCTTAGGAATTAGCCCTCAAGATTCCCAGACATCAGAGGCACAGGGAGGCCTGGTGTGTGTTGTAGTCCAGGGGGTCGCAAAGCGTCGGAGATGACTTGGCAGTTGACTGAAAAACAGTACCAGACACTAGAGAAAGCAACTCTTGCATAGATTACTACAGTAATTGATCAACAAGAATTGCTTCTGTAAGCCAAGCTTGACATGTGGAACTGGCCTTGGTCTTATGAACCTGCTTGATAATGCTGTCTCTTGTAGGACTTGAAAAATATTACTAAGGACTTCCCTGATGGTCCAGTAGTTAAAAGAATACACCTTCCAGTGCAGAGGACACGGTTTCAGTTCCTGGTCAGGGAACTAAGATCCCACATGGCTCGGGGCAACTAAACCCACCTGCCTCAACAATGGAAAGAAAAGATCCTGCATGCTGCAACTGAGACTAATAAATGAATAAATATTAAAAAAGATATTACTAGTGCCTAGGAAGTTAACCTTTGAGCTGGGTAGCACTTGATGTTACTGAGATTTCATGTTACATTTTATGCTGGGAGTTGTTGGCTTGGTTTGGGAGATGAATCTATTTCTGGTGTTATACACTCTCAGTTAATGAGCAGTATGAAAGTATGAATATAAAAACTGCCAGTAGTAATCATTTTGGGAGTAAATTTTGCCTAACCTCTTTTTCTTTCCCTATTACATGAAGTTAAAAGAAAACTGTTTTCTTCATTAATGACTCTGGTTATGCTATAATCTCGGGAGACTGCCCCCAAATTAAATGCTCCTTCTCTGGTCTAAATGAGCCTTTTATTTTGCTTTCTCTTTTGTAATTCTTATAAGGGAGGACTCTCTTACAGGAAATCACTTTATCACGTACATTTCTGTGCATTGGAATTTCATTTACTTTCTTCAGTGTCAGATGTTTAAAGTTTTTATATTGATTAACCAATTCATATGAACAGAGTAAAGTTTAGGTTTATTTTTATAAAATGGAATAATGGTTTTTGTAACCTATATTTTTTGATATTTTTCCAGTGAATTTGATTTTCCTCTGAAAGAAGTTATTTCAAACTTAAGTACCGTGTTTATTTCCATGTTGGTATTTTTGGTTCTATACTTGGATTAGTTGATATCATTCAAATCATTGTCTACCCTCTGAAGTAGTTTCTCAAGATGAACAAGAATTGAAAATGTGACATAAACATTTAGCTACTGTAGGGATAATGTATTAGGTTTAGAAAATGTTTCTTCAAACATTCAAATAGTACAGGAATATTAGACTTGTTATTCATATCTATGGATACAAACTGTACTTAAGAGATTTTCGTATACCCTGAGCATTTAGTAGTGAATAGACATAGTCTCTGCCCTTGAAAAGCTGCTGTCTGGTTGAGAAGACAGATGGAAAAATCCTAATTATGGTAAGTGCATTTAAAGTACGCATATACGTGACGAGTGCGAAGAAGACTAGTCCTCTGCCTTGACTGGATTTTACTGACAGCTGAAATGCCACATTTCAAGGAAGATGTAGAAGAATTTCTTTATGACCTTGGAGCAGGAAAAGACTTCATGCAAAAAAATACTAATTATAAAATTAAAAAGCCGATCATTTCAGTCGCTCAGTCATGTCTGACTCTTTGTGATAAATTGAACTAATTTAGAAGTTTAAGAACTTTTTGTAATCAAGACGTAATTAAGATAATAAGACATACTTTGCAGAATAATAGAAAGTGTTCTTAATTCATATGTCAAATAAGAGCTATGTGTCTAGAATATACAAAAAAAAAAAACCCTGCAAGTGAATAAGAAAGACAGCCAATAGAATGGACAGAAGACTTGAACAGGCAGTGGAAATCCATCCACATCTTTTTTTTGATGGTTGGATTCAGAATCTTTAAATTTCTCAACGATCTGACTTAACCTTAGTCCCTTTTCATCTTTAAGAGAAGCAGAAATAAAAATATTTAAAATTAATTCATATGTGTATTTCAGATTCAAATGTTCCTTGTGGAAACCTCATCTATTCCCAATATCACTGCCTTCATTCAGTTCCCAGTTATTTTATTTTATTTTTTAAATTTAAGATTTTTATTTATTTATTTTTTTAATAAGTGGTTCTTTTTTTTTTTTTTAATTTTGGCCTCTTTTATTATTTATTTATTTATTTTCATCCATCTTAATTCTTTGGCCTGTGTGGGCCTCGCATTGCAATGGCCTCTCTCACTGGAGAGCACCAGCTCTGGGCACATGCGCTCCAGAGCGCTGGCTCATAGTTGAACGTACCAGTCCAGTTGCTCTGCGGCATGTGGGATCTTCCCATGCCAGGTATCGAACCAGTGCCCTTGCGATTAAGGTTTGAGAAGACAGATGGTAAAAATTCTTCAAACATTCAAATAGTACAGGAATATTAGACTTGTTATTCATATCTATGGATACAAACTGTACTTAAGAGATTTTCGTATACCCTGAGCATTTAGTAGTGAATAGACATAGTCTCTGCCCTTGAAAAGCTGCTGTCTGGTTGAGAAGACAGATGGAAAAATCCTAATTATGGTAAGTGCATTTAAAGTACGCATATACGTGACGAGTGCGAAGAAGACTAGTCCTCTGCCTTGACTGGATTTTACTGACAGCTGAAATGCCACATTTCAAGGAAGATGTAGAAGAATTTCTTTATGACCTTGGAGCAGGAAAAGACTTCATGCAAAAAAATACTAATTATAAAATTAAAAAGCCGATCATTTCAGTCGCTCAGTCATGTCTGACTCTTTGTGATAAATTGAACTAATTTAGAAGTTTAAGAACTTTTTGTAATCAAGACGTAATTAAGATAATAAGACATACTTTGCAGAATAATAGAAAGTGTTCTTAATTCATATGTCAAATAAGAGCTATGTGTCTAGAATATACAAAAAAAAAAAACCCTGCAAGTGAATAAGAAAGACAGCCAATAGAATGGACAGAAGACTTGAACAGGCAGTGGAAATCCATCCACATCTTTTTTTAGATGGTTGGATTCAGAATCTTTAAATTTCTCAACGTATCTGACTTAACCTTAGTCCCTTTTCATCTTTAAGAGAAGCAGAAATAAAAATATTTAAAATTAATTCATATGTGTATTTCAGATTCAAATGTTCCTTGTGGAAACCTCATCTATTCCCAATATCACTGCCTTCATTCAGTTCCCAGTTATTTTATTTTATTTTTTAAATTTAAGATTTTTATTTATTTATTTTTTTAATAAGTGGTTCTTTTTTTTTTTTTTTTAATTTTGGCCTCTTTTATTGGTCCTTCATTTATTTATTTTCATCCATCTTAATTCTTTGGCCTGTGTGGGCCTCGCATTGCAGTGGCCTCTCTCATTGCAGAGCACCAGCTCTGGGCACATGCGCTCCAGAGCACTGGTTCATAGTTGAACGTACCAGTCCAGTTGCTCTGCGGCATGTGGGATCTTCCCATGCCAGGTATCGAACCAGTGCCCCTTGCACTGCAAGGCGGACTCTTTACCCACTGGACCACCAGGGAAGCCCTAATTTTTTTTTTTTTTTGGCCACGCTACATTGCTTGCAGGATCTTCGTTCCCTCATTGATCTTGCATGGCCTCAGCCTGCAACAGCTTGGAGCAGGGCTTGGCATCCAGCTTGGGCTAGATCATGGCAGTGAAAGCATCAGGTTCTATCAGTAAGACCAGTGATCAATGACAAAGGTCCTGGCCCTTCGACTTTGCAGAGAAGAATTTCCACAGAGGGCTTCCCTGGTGGTCCAGTGGGTAAGGACACTGCCTTGCAGTGCAAAGGGCGCTGGTTCGCTCCCTGGCCTGGGAAGATCCCACATGCTGCGAAGTGACTGGAGCGATGTGTCCAACTCCCTAGCTGGAGCTCTGGAGTGCCTGCGCCTCTGTGACGAGAGAGGCCACTGTGATGGGAGGCCCACACAGGCCAAATAACAAAGATAAATGAATGAAAGATCAATAGAAGTAGCCAAAAAAAAAAAAAAGAATTTCCACAGAAATGGAAAGTAGTGAAGCAAGGAAAGTATTTACTAGGAGCAGAAAGTATAGAGTACATGTGGTTAGACACATGGGCAGACTCAGAGAAAGTCCCTAAGTTGCTGAGTTGTGTCCTATGGCAGTTTGAATTACTTTTATGGGGCGTTTCTTCCAGGATTCTCTTGGCCAGTCATTCTGATTTGGATTCACATGTCATATCTGGACTATCTCAGGACTCCCCATGTGTGTGCATGCATTTTCTTTTTAGGGCTATCACTGCCTTCATTCAGTTCCCAGTTATTTTATTTTATTTTTTAAATTTAAGATTTTTATTTATTTATTTTTTTAATAAGTGGTTCTTTTTTTTTTTTTTAATTTTGGCCTCTTTTATTGGTCCTTCATTTATTTATTTTCATCCATCTTAATTCTTTGGCCTGTGTGGGCCTCGCATTGCAGTGGCCTCTCTCATTGCAGAGCACCAGCTCTGGGCACATGCGCTCCAGAGCACTGGTTCATAGTTGAACGTACCAGTCCAGTTGCTCTGCGGCATGTGGGATCTTCCCATGCCAGGTATCGAACCAGTGCCCCTTGCACTGCAAGGCGGACTCTTTACCCACTGGACCACCAGGGAAGCCCTAATTTTTTTTTTTTTTTGGCCACGCTACATTGCTTGCAGGATCTTCGTTCCCTCATTGATCTTGCATGGCCTCAGCCTGCAACAGCTTGGAGCAGGGCTTGGCATCCAGCTTGGGCTAGATCATGGCAGTGAAAGCATCAGGTTCTATCAGTAAGACCAGTGATCAATGACAAAGGTCCTGGCCCTTCGACTTTGCAGAGAAGAATTTCCACAGAGGGCTTCCCTGGTGGTCCAGTGGGTAAGGACACTGCCTTGCAGTGCAAAGGGCGCTGGTTCGCTCCCTGGCCTGGGAAGATCCCACATGCTGCGAAGTGACTGGAGCGATGTGTCCAACTCCCTAGCTGGAGCTCTGGAGTGCCTGCGCCCTCTCTGTGACGAGAGAGGCCACTGTGATGGGAGGCCCACACAGGCCAAATAACAAAGATAAATGAATGAAAGATCAATAGAAGTAGCCAAAAAAAAAAAAAAGAATTTCCACAGAAATGGAAAGTAGTGAAGCAAGGAAAGTATTTACTAGGAGCAGAAAGTATAGAGTACATGTGGTTAGACACATGGGCAGACTCAGAGAAAGTCCCTAAGTTGCTGAGTTGTGTCCTATGGCAGTTTGAATTACTTTTATGGGGCGTTTCTTCCAGGATTCTCTTGGCCAGTCATTCTGATTTGCTTGATTCACATGTCATATCTGGACTATCTCAGGACTCCCCATGTGTGTGCATGCATCTTTTAGCCAAAATGGATTTTGCTGCAGGGGCCTATGGGTAGAACATCCCGACGTGACTTCTGTTTGGCCTTCTAGGAGCTTTCTGGGCATGTGTGTTTGAGGAGGTCTCCTGACTTCAGAAAGGAGGACTATGTGTTCTGTGTGGTGCTCCCCTCCCCCCTCCCCCCTCTCCCCGTCCCTGCTGTTCTTATTCTTGTCTGAAAGTTTTGGTCAAACTGAATCTCCAGTTGCCTTACCCTGAGGAGCCCATCTGCCTCCTGCCTCACAACCAGGGATCAAGTCCAGGCCCTTGGCAGTGAAAGCACAGAGTCCTAACCAGCAGACCACCAGGGAATTCCCCGCGTTCCTGATTATTGTAAAGTTGGACTAACGTACCAACTCCTGACTGGATTCCTGCCCTTGAATAAGATTCCTGAGGCACAGATCTGATGGCGTTGCTCCCTTTGTTTGAAGCCTCTCAGGGGTGTTGCCTTGTCCTGGGGATGACGGCGTGCTTTAGAGGTCAGTAGGTCTCTTGCTGGTCTTGTCTCTGGCTTGCCTTTCATCTTCAGATGGCCCGTCCTGCGACTTTGGGTGTGCTTTTCTACACCTTCACTGAAACAACTTAAATTTTCTCCAGTTTACCATGTTATTTTATGTCTCTTGTTTATGTAAGTCTACCTGAAATCATGGGGGCTTCCCTGGTGGCTGAGCGGTAAGGAATCCACCTGCCAATGCAGGAGACATGGGTCTGATCCCTGAGTTAGGAAGACCCCCCTGGAGAAGGAAATGGCAAGTCACTCTAGTACTCTTGCTTGGGAAACCCCATGGACAGAGAGGCCACTGTGATGGGAGGCCCACACAGGCCAAATAACAAAGATAAATGAATGAAAGATCAATAGAAGTAGCACAAATGGGTAGTGAAGGAAAGTATTTACTAGGAGCAGAAAGTATAGAGTACATGTGGTTAGACACATGGGCAGACTCAGAGAAAGTCCCTAAGTTGCTGAGTTGTGTCCTATGGCAGTTTGAATTACTTTTATGGGGCGTTTCTTCCAGGATTCTCTTGGCCAGTCATTCTGATTTGCTTGATTCACATGTCATATCTGGACTATCTCAGGACTCCCCATGTGTGTGCATGCATCTTTTAGCCAAAATGGATTTTGCTGCAGGGGCCTATGGGTAGAACATCCCGACGTGACTTCTGTTTGGCCTTCTAGGAGCTTTCTGGGCATGTGTGTTTGAGGAGGTCTCCTGACTTCAGAAAGGAGGACTATGTGTTCTGTGTGGTGCTCCCTCCCCTCCCCTCTCCCGTCCCTGCTGTTCTTATTCTTGTCTGAAAGTTTTGGTCAAACTGAATCTCCAGTTGCCTTACCCTGAGGAGCCCATCTGCCTCCTGCCTCACAACCAGGGATCAAGTCCAGGCCCTTGGCAGTGAAAGCACAGAGTCCTAACCAGCAGACCACCAGGGAATTCCCCGCGTTCCTGATTATTGTAAAGTTGGACTAACGTACCAACTCCTGACTGGATTCCTGCCCTTGAATAAGATTCCTGAGGCACAGATCTGATGGCGTTGCTCCCTTTGTTTGAAGCCTCTCAGGGGTGTTGCCTTGTCCTGGGGATGACGGCGTGCTTTAGAGGTCAGTAGGTCTCTTGCTGGTCTTGTCTCTGGCTTGCCTTTCATCTTCAGATGGCCCGTCCTGCGACTTTGGGTGTGCTTTTCTACACCTTCACTGAAACAACTTAAATTTTCTCCAGTTTACCATGTTATTTTATGTCTCTTGTTTATGTAAGTCTACCTGAAATCATGGGGGCTTCCCTGGTGGCTGAGCGGTAAGGAATCCACCTGCCAATGCAGGAGACATGGGTCTGATCCCTGAGTTAGGAAGACCCCCCTGGAGAAGGAAATGGCAAGTCACTCTAGTACTCTTGCTTGGGAAACCCCATGGACAGAGAGGCCTGGTGGGCTACTGTCCATTGGGTTGCAAAGAGTGGAACACATCTTCATGACTGGATAGCAACAACCTGAAATCATCACTATTTTTCCTTTAGAAGCCTGAATTCTTTCCTGCCGAAATACTGCTTTCTCTGGGAAGCTTTCACTGATGGTGCCTCTGGGCAGAGGACATAGGGATTGGTCTGCATCTCTGCCTCCCTGTCCAGTTTTTGAGCTCAGAGGCTCCCCAGGGCAGAGGCTTGTCCTTCTTGTTTCTAATCGCATTACTGACTAGTAGAGTATAGTATGACATCACATCGGAGTCACTCAGTGAGTAGTTGCCGAGTAGATGAATGAATGCTTACTGGCTTCTGTTTTTTTCCAGGTGTAACTTTCTAAGTACTTAAATCTAACATTAATTGAGATACTTATATATTATACATGTGTTTACATATACACACATATTTATATCTCTGTATATATATATACACATGCGCATATAGAAAAAGTGGGAGAGAGAGAGAATGTCTCATTACTGCAAATTCCTTCTGAGAATTATTTCTGGTAAAAACCTATTTCTGGCAGTGCTATTCAGAGAGCGTGTGTGTGTGTGTGTGTGTGTGTGTGTGTGTGTGTGTGTGTGTGTGTTTATATGGTATATGTAGTACTAGTCCTACTCAGTGCAGAGTTACTGAGGGCAAAAGCTTAGAAGCAGAATGAAGCAGAATGTACATGAACAAAGCTTTCAGTAGCCCAGATGAAGTTGGAGGGTTCAGATTGCAAGACCAGACCTTAATTTTTTCTTTCCTTTAACTGGAATGCTATGGAAGAATAAATAGAAGTAACAGATACTAAACCAAAGGCTTGGTTTTAGTAGAACGAATTTATCCCTCTTTGATTAAAAGCAGCTGTGGTTGCTGTCCTTTCTGCTTAAGCACGTGTTAATGTTATTGGCATTTTTCTCCCCATGAAATCTCCTGGGTTAGTACATGGAGAGTTAGAAATTGTAGTTGATTGCTTCAAGATGGCAGGAGGTTCCGCATGATAAACCTTTTAAATGCTATTAATCATCCACTTGTTTAGATGAAAAACAAAATGCCTTTTCAACATTTAAAGGTGGATCATCAGCATCTTGTACCTTTGTCTGGGTAGCTTTGTACAAATGAATCATTTGTGTCTTAATTAATCTAAATCGTAAATACTTTAAAATGTCTTGTCAAAGAAACAAACAAACATGAGGATCTCATTGGAGGATATTAGATTAGTAAGAAAATTAAGAGCCCATTGTTTGCCTTATAAATATTTCTAAAAAAAATCATTTAATGTGCTAAGGTAAATTTTTCCTTTACCAAATTTTCTCTTGCAAATGATTCAGGGTGGTACAGTATGCTAATAGTGCTTTGTGTCACATTTTTTTTCTTATTGGTAAAGATGGTTTTTTTAATATATTTTCTCTTCATGTCTGAGAATTCTGAGTAGTCACCTTATCACTCTTTGCTCTATTCTCCTGTTTTGACTCTTGCATTTTATTTTCTCTTTTTCTTCTTTAAACATAGGATGAAGGAAGTGTCCCGGGCCACAGTTCAGCTGACCTGTTCCACTGGACCACCGCCACCACCATGAAAGTCCTCTCCAACACCACGACCACCACCAAGGCAGTGCTGCAGGCCGTCAGCGACGGGCAGTGGTGGAAGAAGTCCTTGGCTTACCTTCGACCCCTTCAAGTAGGCAGTGCATCCCAATTCTTAAATCCTTGGTGTGGTTTATATCCATTCATTAGCATACGCTGGAGTTGTTTTCACTATTGCTTTAACTTTTATCTTCTTTAGATTATTAAAATAATCTTTCAGTAGCCCAGATGAAGTTGGAGGGTTCAGATTGCAAGACCAGACCTTAATTTTTTCTTTCCTTTAACTGGAATGCTATGGAAGAATAAATAGAAGTAACAGATACTAAACCAAAGGCTTGGTTTTAGTAGAACGAATTTATCCCTCTTTGATTAAAAGCAGCTGTGGTTGCTGTCCTTTCTGCTTAAGCACGTGTTAATGTTATTGGCATTTTTCTCCCCATGAAATCTCCTGGGTTAGTACATGGAGAGTTAGAAATTGTAGTTGATTGCTTCAAGATGGCAGGAGGTTCCGCATGATAAACCTTTTAAATGCTATTAATCATCCACTTGTTTAGATGAAAAACAAAATGCCTTTTCAACATTTAAAGGTGGATCATCAGCATCTTGTACCTTTGTCTGGGTAGCTTTGTACAAATGAATCATTTGTGTCTTAATTAATCTAAATCGTAAATACTTTAAAATGTCTTGTCAAAGAAACAAACAAACATGAGGATCTCATTGGAGGATATTAGATTAGTAAGAAAATTAAGAGCCCATTGTTTGCCTTATAAATATTTCTAAAAAGAATCATTTAATGTGCTAAGGTAAATTTTTCCTTTACCAAATTTTCTCTTGCAAATGATTCAGGGTGGTACAGTATGCTAATAGTGCTTTGTGTCACATTTTTTTTCTTATTGGTAAAGATGGATTTTTAAATCTATTTTCTCTTCATGTCTGAGAATTCTGAGTAGTCACCTTATCACTCTTTGCTCTATTCTCCTGTTTTGACTCTTGCATTTTATTTTCTCTTTTTCTTCTTTAAACATAGGATGAAGGAAGTGTCCCGGGCCACAGTTCAGCTGACCTGTTCCACTGGACCACCGCCACCACCATGAAAGTCCTCTCCAACACCACGACCACCACCAAGGCAGTGCTGCAGGCCGTCAGCGACGGGCAGTGGTGGAAGAAGTCCTTGGCTTACCTTCGACCCCTTCAAGTAGGCAGTGCATCCCAATTCTTAAATCCTTGGTGTGGTTTATATCCATTCATTAGCATACGCTGGAGTTGTTTTCACTATTGCTTTAACTTTTATCTTCTTTAGATTATTAAAATAATCTCTTAAGAAATCTAGGCCTACCATCGGATAGGGAGCGAGTAATTGATTTTATAGACCGTAATAGACTACCATACAGTACTTGCAGAAGACACCGATCTAGGTTGAAGTGAGGTGTGGTTTATATGTCAGAATTGGAGTTTACTGGGATGAAGAGGAAAATGATGTTTATTAAGACTTTCTGTCTTTTCTGTTTCTAATGGGTGATAATGGAAGAGAACTGCTAGGAGCCAGCCTGGGGGCTGTCTTAGTTCTCTCAGGTTGCTGTTACAAAAACAGCTTAGACTGCTGTAAACTGGTAAGTTTAAGATTAAGGCGCTGGCAGATTTAGTGTTTGATGCAGGGCTGCTTCCTGGTTCCTAAAATGCCTTCTGTTTGCTGTGTCCTCACGTGGTAGAAGGGGTGGGGGACTTTTCTGGAATCTCTCTTATAAGGGCACTCATCTTACTTCAGAGCACTCTGCCGTCGTGACTTAATCATCTCCCAAAGGCCCACCTCTTGACACTGTTACACAGGGCTTAGGATTTCAACCTGTGAACTGGGGGTTGGGGAAGACACAAACCTTCAGTCTTCAGTAGGGCCTCTAGGTAGAGAGAACGTTTTAACCGATTTTTTCATGTTTCTGCAAGTAGCGGTCAGGACAAACAGCAGAGCGTTGAGTCTGCTTTCCGTGACATCGTAGCCCAGCATGTCCCTGCCGTCTTCCCTTGATCCTCACACTGCCGCCCATCCTTTAGCCACAGTGGAAGACTAAGGAGAAAAGGGAACATGTGTCTTTTTATAAATGAACAGCGAACATTTGAGCATCTTATTCATTCATTCTGCAAATCCTTACCAGGCATTTTCCATGCATTAGAGGTTGTGCTCGTCACTGGAAACAGTAGAGAAACCCATCCGTGCAGTTCCCCTCCCTCGTGTCACCTGTGACTCAGCAGAGGCGACAAAGAAACCAACAAATTAAGTATTTGTGTAATAATGAAATGGCAGCTTTTGAGTACTATGCAGAGGACTTAAAGTAAGGGAATAGTGAGTGATACCAGGGAAATGAAGTCCTGATTGCAACAGGGAAGTCAGTTTCTCAAAAGAGGAATCCCTCTGAGCGGAAAGCTGCGTGAGCCAAGTAGACAAGCCGATGTCTTTGTAGGAGAGCAAGGAGGCTGAGGGAACGGGGAGCAGTGTGTTGCGCGGGGAGACGGTGGGAGACGAGGTCAGAGAGAGGGTGAAGAGGCCCACCGTGTGAAGCCTTCCGTGGATGGTGAAAAGGACTGCAGGTCTTGATCTCAGCCACATGGAGGGCTGTGTGAGAATTCAGCCAGTGCAGTGGTGTGATCCAGGTTACTTTTCATAAGTTTATTTAACTGCTGTGTACACAAGCTGCAGTATTGAGTCTGGAGTGGAGCAGAAAGATGAACCTCTCCTCCAGGACTCCAGGTGAGAGAGGTTGGTGGCTTAGAGTAGGATACCCAGGAGGAATATGAGAAGTGTTTGGTGTGAGGTGTATTTTGTGGACCTGCTGATGATCTGGACACGGGATATGCAGGCAGGAGAACGGAGGGTGATAGCCCAGAAGAAACCACTTCCGGATGTGCCATGGGCTTGACCTCAGGTGGAGTCAGTGCGTCTCTCATCGCTGCAGGTGCCACGTGGGCTGTGATCAGGGTCACTTTTCTGTCTCACCTGTTGGGGCTTTTTGAGAGACTGTGTCTTACATGAAGTGTGCCTATTACATAGTTTCTAGGACGTGTCAGTTGTGCCTTTTAAAAGCATTTGAAGCAGCAGCTTGATTGTTTCCTAGACTGTGCTTGGCCTAAAGTAAGTGCTCGATAAACTTGGGGTGACTGTCATCTTCTACTTGGCTCTTGCAGTAAGGGGCTTTACAGTCTGAGGAGAGCAAAACAGAAAGATAATTAACCAAAGTAGAGATCCTAAAATATTGCTAATGAGGAATACTGAAGACTAAGTCTACAAAGGCGTTCGTGTGGTTGTGGTGCGGAGGAGATGGGGCTGTTGACAGGAGCCCCTTCTTGCCCCTTGTAACAGAAGGAAAGTACAGAGGCCGGTAGGATGCACAAAGTAGTTGGCGTGGAGAGTTAGCCTTTAATGCTAATTAACATTTAGTAAACACAAGTGTATTCTGTGTAGTTTAGATTTGATACCGTTGACTGCATGATTCAGAGCAACTAAAGGGGTTTGGAGCAAGGGTGCAGCATGTACCAAATGATGCTTGGGGAAGGTTACCTGGCCGTTGTGCAGAAAGCTGGCCACGTGTGCCGCACTGATTGTTTCAGTGTTTCTAATTCAGTGATGTCAAAGTGACCAGAAGAATTGAAAGCCACTTGAGGGTGGGGTGGAGCGCTGCTCTTAGAATGTACTCATGATTCTTCGTTCTCCACTGGGTCAGGGTGTCAGCCTGACACTCTCTCTTTGGATCACACAATGCATGTTGATTTGTTTCTCCTGAAATCTGTTTGTTCTTTCTTCCTTCCTTTCTTCTTCCACCTCCCCTCCCAACTCTTTCCTTTTACCCACTGATTTTCACTGTGTTCTCTTTAGGGTCAAGAATGTGGGGGTGTTTATCGAGTTGGCACCAGAGCCAACGAAGGCCTAGAAAAACAAGGCTGTCATCCTTTTTATGAGTCTGTCATCTCCAGTCCCTTTGTCATAGAGGTAAGGACAGCACACATAAGCACAGAGATGTCCCTGTCGTGGTCTTGTGAACACTTTGCTGCAAACAAAAGCTACAGTTTTTTGAAGATGTCCTTCTTTTGCTTTATTCTTACTCATGTTTTGCATTGATTTTACGTGATTTGTTACAACATGTTATGAGACTAAAATCTATTTACAGTTTTACATGGAATAATATGCTTCAGTGAGAAGCTATAATTCAGGTTATGTGAAGATAAAAATCCTATCATTATCTTTTCTAAGAATGCCCTCATAGAGAAAAGGCCACCCTACCAAATGATGTAACCGCTTCTTCTGTCCTAGTCTGAAGTGACTTATGATGCCTATCAGCATGTCCCGGTGGAAAGCTTTGCAGAAGTATTGCTGAGAACTGGGAAACTGGCAGAAACTAAAACTGAAGGGGAAGAAGTATTTCCAACAACAGAAGGTATGAAAGAAGGTTCTAGTTCCCGACGGTCTGTAACGTGTCCCGGGAGAGTATCGGATGTGGCTGTGTGGGTGAGCGGGGTGAGGACAAACCGTAACATTGCCAGTGGTTTTGCACATCTTAACTTGACACCATCATTCACACACCTGTCTTCTCATTGATTTAAATCATTTGTTGAGTACCTGCTGTTTTCTGGATAGTCTTAATATTGAGGATTTAAAAGGATAAATAAGATATAATTCCTAGGGAGGTTGCTAATCATGTAAAGCAGTTGTTATGGTGAATGATAATAGAATAACGTGCTCAATAGATATTACTTTCTTTCCTGATTTTATGGATTAATTAAGAGCTCTTAAGCACTTGTTTCATGGAATATAGATGTGTATTTCATCTTAAGAATTTTCTGCATGGTGGTGTATCTTTCCATGTGATATTTTTAAAAATGAAATGTATGCAGGTAGACCAAAGACCGCTTTGTGCTTCCTTCCTCTTTGGCCTCCTTACTTCTTTTCAAGGTTCCTAGGTAATTGCCTTGACTAATTTTTTGTTGTTGTTGTTGTTTTTGCCCTCTCTCTGCTCTGCCAGCCAGGATTGAAAGGCTGCTGGGGCTGCAGCTAGTCTGTCTATATTCCACACATCTGGAAAAAGGAAAATGGGTGGGAAAAACAGTTTTCTTGGCAGTCCTGTCGTGGTCTTGTGAACACTTTGCTGCAAACAAAAGCTACAGTTTTTTGAAGATGTCCTTCTTTTGCTTTATTCTTACTCATGTTTTGCATTGATTTTACGTGATTTGTTACAACATGTTATGAGACTAAAATCTATTTACAGTTTTACATGGAATAATATGCTTCAGTGAGAAGCTATAATTCAGGTTATGTGAAGATAAAAATCCTATCATTATCTTTTCTAAGAATGCCCTCATAGAGAAAAGGCCACCCTACCAAATGATGTAACCGCTTCTTCTGTCCTAGTCTGAAGTGACTTATGATGCCTATCAGCATGTCCCGGTGGAAAGCTTTGCAGAAGTATTGCTGAGAACTGGGAAACTGGCAGAAACTAAAACTGAAGGGGAAGAAGTATTTCCAACAACAGAAGGTATGAAAGAAGGTTCTAGTTCCCGACGGTCTGTAACGTGTCCCGGGAGAGTATCGGATGTGGCTGTGTGGGTGAGCGAGAGTGAGGACAAACCGTAACATTGCCAGTGGTTTTGCACATCTTAACTTGACACCATCATTCACACACCTGTCTTCTCATTGATTTAAATCATTTGTTGAGTACCTGCTGTTTTCTGGATAGTCTTAATATTGAGGATTTAAAAGGATAAATAAGATATAATTCCTAGGGAGGTTGCTAATCATGTAAAGCAGTTGTTATGGTGAATGATAATAGAATAACGTGCTCAATAGATATTACTTTCTTTCCTGATTTTATGGATTAATTAAGAGCTCTTAAGCACTTGTTTCATGGAATATAGATGTGTATTTCATCTTAAGAATTTTCTGCATGGTGGTGTATCTTTCCATGTGATATTTTTAAAAATGAAATGTATGCAGGTAGACCAAAGACCGCTTTGTGCTTCCTTCCTCTTTGGCCTCCTTACTTCTTTTCAAGGTTCCTAGGTAATTGCCTTGACTAATTTTTTGTTGTTGTTGTTGTTTTTGCCCTCTCTCTGCTCTGCCAGCCAGGATTGAAAGGCTGCTGGGGCTGCAGCTAGTCTGTCTATATTCCACACATCTGGAAAAAGGAAAATGGGTGGGAAAAACAGTTTTCTTGGCAGTCCTGTCCAGGACATTCACTTACATGTAACTTTGAGTTGCCAGTGAGCCTGGGCAGCACTGTGTCTTAGCAGGGCACATTGCTGTAGGGAGTAAAATTCTAGAAGATGTGTAGGAGGACATAGAACTGTCATGTGCTTAGAAACTGGATGCTATAACCTATTTGTAGATCATCCTTTCTTTCAATCATTATTTATATGCACTTGGGGAGATAGGAAGCAAATACTCTGCAGAGCCATGGATATAGGAGGCTTTTACAAAAGTATCATTTCTCTTCAGTTCTGAAATGTATATGATCATCTGTAGTTTCTCTGCCTCTTTGTTGTTGTTCAGAAACTGAGTTGTGTCCGACTGTGCAACCCCACGAACTGCAGCACACCAGACTTTCTTGTCCTTCACTGTCTACCAGAGTTTGCTCAAACTCATGTCCCTTGAGTCAGTGATGCCATCCAACCATCTCATCCTCTGTCTCCCCTTTCTCCTGCCTTCAGTCTTTCCCAGCATTAGGGTCTTTTCCAGCAAGTTAAACCTTTGCATCAGATGGCCAGAGTATTGGAGCTTCAGCTTCAGCCTCAGTCCTTTCAGTAAACATTCAGGATCGATTTCCTTTAGGATTAGCTGGTTTGATCTCCGATCTGTCTCACAAAAAAATAGAACCACATGCTAAAGGTTTGGAAGATGGCTATGTCCTTGGAGAGACCCTCTTCACACTGATTTTCCAGTGTATTAAGACGGTGGCTGTTTTCCAGAGCTGTTTGTCTAGGAAAACGGAGAGTACTTGAGCACAAGGTCCAGGTGGGGCACAGAATTCTGGGTCATTCGGCTTCCTCTTTCATAGGGTTCTTAAAATACCTGAACATCTTTGCTGTAGTGGATTACTAAACAGTCTCAAAACCTGAAGCACATTGATTTTGTGGAGGAGCTTTGTGGATTGGGAGGGAGCACAATGATGAGTTGGGGGATACCCTCCTCTTCCTTCTCTCACCATATGCACGTCACTCATTGAAGCAGTGGTCCTTGAGCTGCCTGCGTGCCAGTTACTGTTCTTGTACTTGGAACGCAAAGTTCTGTTATAACTGAGGTGTGTGATAACTTTTGACTGCTTTCATTGAATTCTCTCCCCACCTCCCCCACATCCCCTGCCTCTGGCAACCACAAATCTAATCTCTTTTTTTTTGTGAGTTTGTTTATTTTTGAAGTGTAATTGGCCTACAAAACTGTTACTTCCTGGTATACAGCGTAGTTATTTGACATTTCTATATGTTATAAAACGATTACCACATTTGGTTTCTCTGGCTGATCCTCATATATTTGAGACAGAAATCTTTGGCTGTTCTATGGTATCAAGTATTTGTCAGAAACTCAACAGATTTGATGAATGATGCAGGTTAAATGACCCAAATTAGAAATTGTAGAAATGTGACTCCTGACTTTGGTTCAGAAGTAGGTCATGAAACAAATTAAACTTCCCAATACAATCTGACTGTTCGGGAAATTTTTTAAAAAAGTTGATGAAAAGGTTTTTTATGGAGACTAGCTGAAGAAAATTGATCATTATTTATTTAGCTAAATGAATGATTTAATGGTTAATGATTTCTAAATCAATAATATGGGTAGTTTTCCTCTGTGAATTTAGTCCTGGAATTAAATTTATCAGAGTGCTTTCCAGAGGCTGTTATTTTGCTGAGAATTAGTGCTTGGAGGCTTAGGCATAGATTTCATCTGATTTTGGCTTTATAGTTTGTTTAGAAAATGCGGTGTATTCAAGGTTAGAAAATAAGCTTTGCAAATTAAATTAATACACAGTGCTATATGTAGGGCAGGTCTTTTTTTTCCTAATATATATGTATTCACCTTGTATGGTAATGTAAAGTCTCTCGACCCATCTGCAGCCAGCAAGACGTCTGGTGGACCCTATCCCACTGAAAGCCTGTGGGTGTGGTCTGCCTTGAGCACAAGGTCCAGGTGGGGCACAGAATTCTGGGTCATTCGGCTTCCTCTTTCATAGGGTTCTTAAAATACCTGAACATCTTTGCTGTAGTGGATTACTAAACAGTCTCAAAACCTGAAGCACATTGATTTTGTGGAGGAGCTTTGTGGATTGGGAGGGAGCACAATGATGAGTTGGGGGATACCCTCCTCTTCCTTCTCTCACCATATGCACGTCACTCATTGAAGCAGTGGTCCTTGAGCTGCCTGCGTGCCAGTTACTGTTCTTGTACTTGGAACGCAAAGTTCTGTTATAACTGAGGTGTGTGATAACTTTTGACTGCTTTCATTGAATTCTCTCCCCACCTCCCCCACATCCCCTGCCTCTGGCAACCACAAATCTAATCTCTTTTTTTTTGTGAGTTTGTTTATTTTTGAAGTGTAATTGGCCTACAAAACTGTTACTTCCTGGTATACAGCGTAGTTATTTGACATTTCTATATGTTATAAAACGATTACCACATTTGGTTTCTCTGGCTGATCCTCATATATTTGAGACAGAAATCTTTGGCTGTTCTATGGTATCAAGTATTTGTCAGAAACTCAACAGATTTGATGAATGATGCAGGTTAAATGACCCAAATTAGAAATTGTAGAAATGTGACTCCTGACTTTGGTTCAGAAGTAGGTCATGAAACAAATTAAACTTCCCAATACAATCTGACTGTTCGGAATTTTTTAATAAAGTTGATGAAAAGGTTTTTTATGGAGACTAGCTGAAGAAAATTGATCATTATTTATTTAGCTAAATGAATGATTTAATGGTTAATGATTTCTAAATCAATAATATGGGTAGTTTTCCTCTGTGAATTTAGTCCTGGAATTAAATTTATCAGAGTGCTTTCCAGAGGCTGTTATTTTGCTGAGAATTAGTGCTTGGAGGCTTAGGCATAGATTTCATCTGATTTTGGCTTTATAGTTTGTTTAGAAAATGCGGTGTATTCAAGGTTAGAAAATAAGCTTTGCAAATTAAATTAATACACAGTGCTATATGTAGGGCAGGTCTTTTTTTTCCTAATATATATGTATTCACCTTGTATGGTAATGTAAAGTCTCTGCGACCCATCTGCAGCCAGCAAGACGTCTGGTGGACCCTATCCCACTGAAAGCCTGTGGGTGTGGTCTGCCTAAGATCCTCGTGGATGATTTGGTCAGAGGCAGCTTCAGATGGCTGACAGATTCAGAGTCTGAGGAGCTTCCTGTATGTTGTCCACTTTATAAGAATAATAGAGCCTCACTGAGGGCGACTGAGAAGGTTTGGGGTAAAGTACGGGCAGTTGTGGGGTCTCTCTCTCTTCTTCTCCCCTCTACCCCTGATTTGTTTCCTTCTTAGTCAGGGGGTTCTGGGCTAGCTCTTGGGTTGTAGGGATTAATGAGCTGTGACCTGGCTCATTGGCTGTGACTCTTGACAGTTGTGTTCAGGAGTAGGGAAGAGATAGGGCTTTCAGCCTGGGAGTGTAGGAGATGGCGGTGAACCTGGCAGCCGTGACAGTGGCCTTTCCTTTCTTGGGGCAGCAGGGAGGTCACAGGCTTTGTGTGGCTGGAAACTCAGCTGCATGAGTACTGGAGAAGAAGCACGTGTCTGCTTGTCCACCAGGGACCCCATTTGGGAAAGAAAGAACGGGTGAGAAGCTTTGAGGGCTTGGCACTGTTTTCAGAAGGATGTTTTCTCCTTTTGTTCCTAAATATTTTATTAAGGAAATTTTAAAATGCATAGAAAAGTCAAAATTCTACAGTACACCTCCTCCGTACTTGCCCCTAGATTTCAGCAATTAGTATTTTACTACCCTTGCACTAGTCTTTCCACCAAAGCCAGCTGCTTTGCTGACACAATTCAGAGGTGTAGGCATCATTGCACTTTACCTCTGGACACGGGACCACACAAATCTTTAACTCGAATCAGTATTTCTTCCTTTTCTATTTAACAACAATTTTATTATTTATTTTTTCATCTACAAGCAGTGAAATACAAAAATCCTAAGTGTAGACATAAGATTCTGTGAGTTTTGACAAGTGCGGCCCTTGTATAACCCTGACTCCTCTCAAGAAACAGAGCATGACCGTCACCCTGGAAGGCTGATGCCTGTTTCCTGAAAACACCCATCCCGCATTCCCAGTTGGTTAACAAATGTTAAGATTTCCCCCCTGTTATAGATGTGTTTTCACTGTTATAGAATTCATTCAGTGGAATCATGCAGGACGGATGTGTGTGTGTGTGTGCGTGCATGTGTGCTCAGTCGTGTCTGACTCTGTGCATTCCAGTGCACTATAGCCCACCAGACTTCTCTTCCATGGAATTCTCTACCTAAGAGTACTGGAATGGGTTGTCATTCCCTTCTCCAGTGGATCTTCCCCACCCAGGAATTGAACCTAGGTCTCATGCATTGGAAGCAAATTCTTTACCATCTGAGCCATCAGAGAAGCCCACAGGATGTATTCTTTTATGTAAAACTTGAGATTAATCTGCATATATAATAGGTTTTTTCGTCTCTTTTTCCTTTTTTGAGGAGGAAGTCGTTTTTGTTTTTTAATGGCTGAAAAGTATTCTATTATATGAATATACCACAGTTTACCCATTCTCCTGGTAAAGAACATGGGAGCTTCTTCCAGTTGAAGATCACTATGAAAAAGCTGCGGTTCAGCCATTCAAGTGGCTGAGATGTGCCAGCTAGACGGCAGTCCTGGTAGGGATGCTGCCATGAAAACTTGGCTTCAAGAGAGAATTTGAAAAAACACATGGCAATTTGGCGATAGCTATAAAAAATTATAGTTGTGGATATTGTTTAACCTAGTAATTCTGCTTTTAGGTTTTTTTTCTGTGAATTCACACACATGAAAATTATGGCATATGTTCATTTCCCATAATAGCATAAAACTGTCAATCGCCTGAAACATGCTGATGGAAAGAGATACTTATTTTGTACTCTTGTTTCCTGTCTGTGTTAGTCAGCTTGGGCTCCCATGACAGAATACCATAGACCAGGTGGTTTAAACAGCAGAAATTCAGTCTCACCATTTGGAGGCTAGAAATCAGATGCCAGCATGGTTGGGTTCTGGTGAGCAGTGTCTTCCTGACGAGCACATAGCTGCCTTCTCACTGCGTCATTACTTCAGGGCAGAGAGGGAGAGGGAGAGAGGTGGAAGGTATGAGGGGAGCAGAGTATGTGGGTTTTCTTGGGAAAGAACAGGTGAGGTCTGAGAGGCATGCTTGAGTGAGCTTGAGATGAAGAGTTTGAGTAACTTCGCTGGACTCTGGGCTATGGATGCTCTTTGGCTATCTAGCACCTCACCCTGGGGTGATCATAGAGGTAATATTGCCTCTGCAGTGTAAAAGCTGGAGAGAGGGCTGGGTCAGAGAACTGGCTCTGAGTTGGTTGGTTTGTGCACCAGAGGTATGCCCACAGGGAAGTGGTTTGCTCTACATGGCACCTGGCTAACCCTGGGAGGGCCTGTCTCCAGGATTGGCAAGGCCCTCCTTTCTCAAATGTAAGTGCATTCCAAAATGCAGGGAAGTTCTGAAATGATAAATACTCTTGTATATTTGAAATAAAACCTATGTGTTTATCATTTACTTGGAGAAATATTTGTATTTTCAAGTGATGGTTTTTCGTCTCTTTCCTTTTTGAGGAGGAAGTCGTTTGTTTTTAATGCTAAAAGCAAAGCCGTTCCATTCTCCTGGTAAAGAACATGGGAGCTTCTTCCAGTTGAAGATCACTATGAAAAAGCTGCGGTTCAGCCATTCAAGTGGCTGAGATGTGCCAGCTAGACGGCAGTCCTGGTAGGGATGCTGCCATGAAAACTTGGCTTCAAGAGAGAATTTGAAAAACACATGGCAATTTGGCGATAGCTATAAAAAATTATAGTTGTGGATATTGTTTAACCTAGTAATTCTGCTTTTAGGTTTTTTTTCTGTGAATTCACACACATGAAAATTATGGCATATGTTCATTTCCCATAATAGCATAAAACTGTCAATCGCCTGAAACATGCTGATGGAAAGAGATACTTATTTTGTACTCTTGTTTCCTGTCTGTGTTAGTCAGCTTGGGCTCCCATGACAGAATACCATAGACCAGGTGGTTTAAACAGCAGAAATTCAGTCTCACCATTTGGAGGCTAGAAATCAGATGCCAGCATGGTTGGGTTCTGGTGAGCAGTGTCTTCCTGACGAGCACATAGCTGCCTTCTCACTGCGTCATTACTTCAGGGCAGAGAGGGAGAGGGAGAGAGGTGGAAGGTATGAGGGGAGCAGAGTATGTGGGTTTTCTTGGGAAAGAACAGGTGAGGTCTGAGAGGCATGCTTGAGTGAGCTTGAGATGAAGAGTTTGAGTAACTTCGCTGGACTCTGGGCTATGGATGCTCTTTGGCTATCTAGCACCTCACCCTGGGGTGATCATAGAGGTAATATTGCCTCTGCAGTGTAAAAGCTGGAGAGAGGGGCTGGGTCAGAGAACTGGCTCTGAGTTGGTTGGTTTGTGCACCAGAGGTATGCCCACAGGGAAGTGGTTTGCTCTACATGGCACCTGGCTAACCCTGGGAGGGCCTGTCTCCAGGATTGGCAAGGCCCTCCTTTCTCAAATGTAAGTGCATTCCAAAATGCAGGGAAGTTCTGAAATGATAAATACTCTTGTATATTTGAAATAAAACCTATGTGTTTATCATTTACTTGGAGAAATATTTGTATTTTCAAGTGATTATTTTCATTACTTGCAAAAGTAACAGCAATGATTCTTTGGACTCCTCAGAAGGTAATTTTTTGTCCTTACTTTTAGCTCATGAAAATTAACTATTTCTTTTCTGTTTTGCCTGCAAAAAGTGGTTCCATCTTACATAGTTTTGTGTGATCAGTCTTTCAGTGGTGCTGAATAGACTTTCATAAAGGATCTTAAGAAGTTCTCTGAAGATAATTACTGTTGAAATCATGAAGGACTATAATCATGACACTTAGGAAGTATGAGTTCCTCATGGATCCTTGAATAAAGTAATTTTTTTTTTTTTCTGCCTCCAGTTCTCTTACAACTAGCAAGTGATGCTTTACCAAATGATATGACTTTGGCTCTTGCTTATCTCCTGGCCTTACCACAGGTAAGTTTGCTCTTACCAAGAAGAAAGGACTTAAAAATGAATCAGCTGAAAGTCTCTACTGGGGATTTTCACCAGTGAATTGTTTTTTGCGTGTTTCACTTCCTTCTGGATGTTCCTCTGCATGATGGAAGGGCTCTGGTCTGTATATGGAGAGGAAATCCTACAGTGTCAGCTGAAATGTTGCTTTTAAAGTCCACTTTCACATGCAGAGGATCAGCCTTTATAATGTGTCTGAATTTTAATGTAGTCCTGTTAAGATGAGCTTGAATCGATATGATAGAAGCTTTGAACCAAAATTCTACAGTAAGGGGCTTCCCTGGTGGTCCAGTGGGTAAGGACACTGCCTTGCAGTGCGAGGGGCGCCAGTTCGATCCCTGGCCTGGGAAGATCCCACGTGCCACGGAGCAGCTGGATGGATGTGTCCAACTACTGAGCTGGAACTCTGGAGCGCCTGCGCCCAGAGCCAGTGCTCTGCTACGAGAGAGGCCACTGCGATGGGAGGCCCACACAGGCCAAAGAACAAAGATGGATGGAAATAAATAAATGAAAGATTAGTAGAAGTAGCCAAAAAAAAAAAAAAAAAATTCTACAGTAAGGACTTGAAATGTAATGGTTTGTGATGGTTGTGCTAATCTCCTCAGCTGAGCTCTTTCTCTCATCCTCCCTTTTAGGTGTTAGACGCTAACAGGTGCTTTGAAAAGCAGTCCCACTCTGCTCTCTCTCTCCAGCTGGCAGCCTATTACTATAGCCTGCAGATCTACAGCCGGTTGGCTCCGTGTTTCAGGGACAAATGCCATCCTCTTTACAGGGTGAGTCCTCACTTTCCACTTTGTTAACAAGCAAGGGTAGAGCTTTTCTAAAGGATTCAAACTTGTTTACGTCTTTGGAGGAATTGATGCGCGTTTCCAGGCGTTAATAATAAGAAGAGTTTTTCGTAGGTAAGGTGAACACTGAGTCATGCCCTAAATTTGTCATGTGTTTTATTTTACCGTGTTGGTGGAGAGGCTGGAGCAGTGGGAGAGGAGGCATGGAGGCCTGGCTTTGTGATCACCCTCTCAAGGGGAAGCTGGCTCTGCGTTAGGGTGGGAGGCACTAGCCTTCTCGGAACAGCACCGCAGTTCTGTTTATTTTTAAGCCGGGGAGATAGGAGAGTAGTAATCATGCAGATGGCACGCTGAGACACACTGTGCCTACTGGCCACCGCGCTTCTGACACCTTTTTATTCAACTTGGTGGTTAATTTCTGAGTGAGAGCGTGTAAGCATGGCCTCAGGTTACGTGTGCCTGCCTTAGTGTTTCAGACGCTGCTTAGAAAATGGGAGCCCTTTTGATTTACTTGTATGCTCCATCTCTACTCATCAGCACTCAGAAACAATCTCCTCTCTTTTATATTGGACATTTGAAGAGAATTACCACTTTAAAAATAGATAAGCAGATAGATGAGACTGTCAGATCCACTCTGTTCAGTTTCTGTTGAGGCAGGATTCTTCCTCCCCTGACCCAGAGAGGATTGCAGAGGAATGAGTTCACATTGTATCCAACTTCAAGCTACCCCGGGCATCCAAAACATATCTAAAAGCTTATAAATAGATGAAAACATCCTGTTCATGGCAAAATCTATGGCTTTCACTCATCAATTTTTATTTAAAAAGAGGGAGAGCGTGAGGGAACCATCTTGGAAATGGTACATCTTCGCCCAGGCCTCTGTCAGAGCAGCCGTTCCAAAATGGAGGTCTGGGCCTCCTCCCTCCAGCCTCCAGCCTCCAGCCCTTCCTTGGTTTCCTATTGCCCTCACAAGGTGGTCTGTCCTCGGTCTCCGCACCTTTATCTTCCTTTGCTCCAGCCATACCAAGCTGCCTGCGTTTCTCACACAGCCCACGTGCTCTCTGTGCTTGTCTTCAGCATGTTGTGATCCTTTGCCTCTAATTTTTCCCGGGCCTGTCTGCGTAGCATGGGGGCCAGCTGTTACCTCACTCAGGCGTGGTCCTGCCGCCTGGCATCGCCCTGTTGTGCTCCCAGGCTGGGCTGGATGCTCCTTTGTGTGTGTCTGCACTGCCCTTTACTTACCTCATGACATTTAGATCATGTTACTTTGAATTTATCTACTTTCGTCTGAGTAGATAATGAGCTATCGGAGGCCCATGTCTGTGTTGTCTTCCTTGGTTTCCTCATTGCAGGACCCAGAGTGTCAAGGGGAATAAACAGATGTTCCCTGGGTAAAATACTGAAAATTAATGAGTGATTCTTCAGTATCTAGGAAATAGTCGAATTATGTATGTGTTTCCCAAATATTCATCAGCTGACTACTTGTTCTTGGTAGTGTTCTAGATCTTGGGAAGACAGTAATGGACACAGTATATAAAAGCCCTTGCCCTTTTGAGATTTACATTCTTTTTCAGGCACAATTAACAAAAAAAAGTAAATAAAATATATCCTTTGATGGTGATGAGAGCTTTGAAAAGGCAAAGAAGAAAGTTAAGAAGCAGAGCACAGTCTAAACAGGCTCAGGAGAGGCCTCCGTTGAGAAGGGTGACCTTTGAATAAAGAAAAGGACAGGCAGAACTCCAGGCAGCTGGCTGGAGAGAGTGTTCTAGATGGAGGGATGGAACCGGTGATAAAGGAACTGGTGTGGCCCTGTGCCACTCTGTGTACTGTGGTGGGGGTTTTTTCTCTTTTTTTCTCACAAAGAATTTAAGAAAGTATTCAAATGTTCCTTTATAAAGTTCAGCGCATAGAAATGTTGCCTGACTCCAGAGGAAAAGGATAGAAATAGTCTGTGACCAGACTTCACTGTGACCTGGTCGGCTCTCCTCTGACTGGGAAGACTAACCCTCGGAATGCCTCCGCTGTCTTAGCACCTTTCCTGTTTATTCTGCTGTGTGATCCGCTGAGCACCCTCACTTTGTAGAAGTGACACCGGCTGTGTGGAAGGGTGAAATTCGGTTACTCAGGGTTGCTCTGGTAGAAAGGAACATCGGCCACCACAGCTCCTGACGCCCACCTTCACCTGCCTGTCCCGTGGACGTGCGGCCGGTCTGGCTTTGTTTCAGAAGCAAGGCGTCACCGTGTGCTGGACCCCAGCGGTCTCGGGCTCACGGTTTCTGACGGCTCACGCCCGGCATGATGCTTCCATGTGCTCTGCAGTGGCTGTCGGCTGAACTCTCCATTCGCGTGGGTGACAGGGAAGCCCCTCTGGGGGCCGGCAGCCCTTCCTCACCCGCCAGCCGTGGTCCTGACAGTGGCTCGTTTGAGGTTCACGCTCCAGCTGTTGAGGATGTGCCTGTCTCTGCACTTCACATCCCTTCCCGTGCCGCTGAGCCATGCAGATGCCAGTTCTCCTGCCTGGAGCCCCTCCTGCCTCTTCCCGCCAGCAGCTCAGAAGTCCTGTTTGATGCTTTCTCTGCTGCCTGAAATGACTTTTGTTTAATGTTTATCTTACCTTTCTAGTTATTATACATGCGTCTTATAAATGCATCTTTTGTTTTTTTTTTTTTAAGTTAAAGTGCAGTTGATTTCTGTCTCCCAGCTCTCCTCTGGTCACCCCCGGGAGTGGATCTTTTAGGCTGTGGTACCTGCACCTCAGGCTTCTCTCCACACTGTGATCTTGTTGAGGGCAGGAGTCCCCGTCTCATCTGAATCCCCAGGACTTCACCCTCTGTAGTTGACGCAGCGCCTGTTTATCCACATGTGACTGATTTGAGGAGTCATGTCAGCTGCGACGCTTCGTTCAGCCGTCAGTTTTACAGTTTGGAGTCCTGGCTCATCATGGATAGGCCTATTAGCTGGATGTTCTAAGTATGTTTGCGTTGTCCATTGACCGCCTAACGGCTCATTATTTGAGTCTTTTCAGCATCTCCCCTTGCACAAAATAGCACAGCTGAGCTTGGAATTAGACATGACAAACTCCTGATGAATCATCTTGGAAACTAAGATCCAAGGGGTTTCAATTTGTTGCCTGCACACAATACTAACACTCCATGAAGCTTGGTTTCCACAGGGTTGTCAGTTCGACTTGCTTCTGTTTTCACAGTCTTTTCACGTTCTCTGTCTCCGCCCCCTGTAGTTCTGAGCTGTAGGAATGATAACGTAAGTAGATAACTAGGTTTGACTAAAAGGGCTGATATCATTTGTGGTGTCTTTTCTGCCAAGAAGCCTGTGCGTCTTGGCGTGAAGTGCATCCCGTGTTAGCCACAGGGGCTTCCAGCACTGAACCTGGGTGATGGAAGCAGCCCAGCGGGCCTTTTTTCTTTTTTGTACTTATTGATCTATAGATTGACGGATAGATTGAAGGATTGATTTAGCTAACTGTGCCAGGTTTTAGTTGCAGCATGTGAAATCTAGTTCCTTGACTAGGGATAGAACCCAGGCCCCCTGCACTGGAAGCATGGGGTCTTAGCCACTGGACCACCAGGGAAGTCCTTCGTGTTTCTTTTTAGAGATCTGTAGTGATGACTAGCAAATTGTCACTTGCAGAGAATTTTCTCTTCTGGTGTTTGTCCTAATTAACTTTTTATGTTGAAAAAATAATAATGCACACATCACAAAAGAATCTCAGATGATGAAAACAGAATAAAACAAAAAGTCACTGCCCTTTTTGTATCCTTCCAGAATAGTTTTTGTTTTTTCTGTTCAGTCGTTCAGCTCAGTCGCTCCTGGACTCTTTGTGACCCCATGGACTGCAGCCCACCAGGCTCCCCTCTCCTGCACTCTCTCCCGGAGCTTGCTTTAACTCATGTCCATTTGAGTCGTTGATACCATCCCGCCGTCCCGTCCTCTTCTCCTCCTGCCTACAGTCTTCCCCAGCATCAGGGTCTTTTCCAGTGAGTCCGCTTTTCATATCAGGTGGCCCAAGTATTGGAACTTTAGCTTCCAGAAGTAGTTTATGGATATACATATTTATATAATAACTTTTTATACAAATGTGAGTAAAATATACACATCACATTTTTCCGTACCTTGATTTTTTTCATATCTTACTACCTTTGTAACTATTGCAGCTGCATCTTTTTTTGTTTTGTTTTTTACAAATTGAGGTATAGTTATATTTACAATGTGTTAGTTTCTGGTGTACAGCAAAGTGATTCAGTTACACTTACAAACATACACATTATATATATTCTTTTCCACTATAAGTTATTACAAGATATTGACTACAATTTCCTGTGCTATACAGTAAGACCTGGTTTTTCAGCTGTTTTATAGAGTCCTATGTATCTACTAATCCCTAACTCCTAATTTATCCCTTTCCCTGTTTATGCATATTAAAGTGTGATTTCTCTAACTTTTTTTTTAGATTTCAGAAGATAAAATCAGTTAAAAATGGAAATGTGTCTTTTAGTTTTGTATGCTAGAGATGCAAACCCAGCAGGGGATGAAATTCAAAACTTTATGGTAGACTATTTCTAAAATGTGTTTTTTTAAGCTCCTAATTGAAAATACTAAGTAGAAAATTATCTCCAGCAAATAACAACCCTAGAGGGGAAATGTACCACCTGTTTAAAACTTTCTAAACAATATTGCCAAGAAATGGAGACTATTAAGCCTGAATCGATTTATTACTTCTACTAGTTAGTAGTAGATGAACACATTCAGTGTTCTGGTGTCATAAATACTTAGGTACATTTTGTTTTTACAGGGACTTGGCCATATTTTTTCCACACCTTAAAAAAACTGCATTGCCAAATTTGAGGGAAAATTAAAATAATTTAAGTCTACACTTCTTCAATTTTTGATGTTATGTTTTCTGTTTTTGCAGCATCATTTTGATATTGAACATGGGAGATTTCAAAGCTACCCATAAAGTCCTTCAAAAGTTCCTTAGAGGCTAAAGCTTTTGTGCTCCTGAATCATGTCATTGAACTTAGGTGGGAAAAAGAGGGAGAGAGGTTTGAATAGACTCTGCTCAAAAATTAGTGACTACGTGTGTGGCTGGATAGAGGACGTTCAGAGAACTCTGCCAGCCGTGTAAGGAGCAAGGCCTGGGGGAGCGGAGAGACTGGGAGCTTTGAGTCACTTCCTCCCTGGCTGACTCCAGCTCAGAACACTTGGGATGCAGATTGGCATCTATAGAACAGCACCAACGGTCCTGTGCCCATCACTGGGTTGGTGTGAAGGTCAGGTGAAACTCATGTGAGAGGATTTAGAAGCTTCAATGCTGTGCACTTGTGAGGTGGATGCACGAATGTGTGAAGTGAATGCACGAATGTAGGAAGTGAAGTGTTGGGCTGAGTGTAGAGGATACTTGCGGAATATTTTGAGAAAAATTGTGCTGAGCTCAGGGGACAAATTGTTACTGGAATTTAAAACAAGCACCGGAAATAATCATGACAGGTAAAGTTTCTGAAGGAAAGGATAGCAAGTAGTGGTGATAATGATAAAATAATTTGCATGGGAAACTAGAACTTAAAACATGTCCATCTGTCGACTCTTTGTTTACTCTGCATGAAGGCTCTTTCAAGGAGAAAGTATTTGTTGGCCAAAAGATTTGTTCAAGTTTTCCCCCCAAATTGCATCTCTACTGAGGATCTGGAATTAAGCTTGTATTATGGACTTAAAAGCTCCTATTGCTATTTACGATGTCTCGCTTTCACTCCACACCTGACTTGTTTAAGAAACTAATGTGCTGTGGGAAAGACAAGTCCACGAGGCACACACGGTTTCTCTGCTCGCCGGAAGCTGCACTTTAATACTGAGAAGAGAAGGCAGCGTACACTATGTAGTGCAGGTACAATGAAAGTGTAACGGGCGTATCAGTGGTGTGCACGTGTAGTCACTCAGGCGTGTCCTACTCTCTGCGACCCCGTGGGCTGCAGCCCGCCAGGCTCCTCCGTCCCTGGAGTTCTCCAGGCTGGAGGGCTGGAGTGGGTTGCCAGTTTCTTCTCCAGGGGCTCTTCCCCACCCTGGGATCCAACCCATATCTCTTGAGTCTCCTGCATTGTCAGGCAGATCTCTACCATCTGGGAATACCTTTGAGTAAATTCTGTAATTCCTTTCATTTTTGGACCCTGCTTCAGACTATGTCTTAGTTGGTGTATTATATATATGTATATATAATATATATATACTGTATCATGCACACATGCATATGTATGCACATATAGTTTCTTAGGCTTTATACAACCATATTGTGGGGACCTTCCGCAGAAAGGGAAGGCAGCGGGATTGCCCCCGGCTGAACCGGGAGATCTCGGAGAAAGGCAAATCTTGACTGCCCGCCCCGCAGCCCCCTGGCTCAGGCAAGGGACAATCAGACGCGACAGGGGTTCCATCGAAGTAGTTCTGCTTTATTGAAGAAGATCCACAGCTTTTCTAGGCAAGTGAAGGGGGTTTTGCACGGGACTTCCTATAGATTACACCAATCAAGCTAAAGGCCAAGCAATCATTCACGAGCACGGAAGCCACGGGAACCAATCAGAAATTTTGACCATCAATTAACAATTTAGATCACGCCCTGTCTCTTCCTGTAGGTGCCATCTTAGCTGCAAACATGTGCTTAAGCTTCTTTAAACAATGCACTTAAGCTTCCCTTCATTTCCATGTCCCTTCCTGTAGGTGCCGTCTTAGCTCCAAGCTGCAAACATGTGCTTAAGCTTCTTTATGCTTAAAACGGCCCTCTTTCAATTCAGAGCCCCACACCATATAAGCTGTAGTATATGGCCATTTTATAGATAATACAATTAAGTCTGTAGTTGTTAAGTAACTTGCAAAAGGTCATCCAGCTAGTGACTTCTGTATATCCATGTTGTTTAACAGTCTGCTATGTCATTTTCTTCAGTGGAGAAAGAGAAAAGGCTTTTTTTGGCAGGGGGCACATGTGAAAATGAAGGCTATATATGAAGATTTGAAACTGTAAGATAAAGAAAAGCCAGTCGGTGTTAGTTAATGTTAGTATTAGCAATTATGCGCATTATTGAATATAATTTTACAACTGAACTCTCTAACCTGGTTTGGGAATGCGTTTCATTAATGGTATTAGAAGAATAGAAATGAGATCAGATATGTAGTCTCCTCTCCCAGTACAGGTACCACATCCTTGAGATGCCAGAAAACGGTGAAAAAACGATAAGGCGCAGTAATGTGAGAAACCTTTGGGAGCGTGAAGGCGCTGGCTTCCGCGAGCAGGGCGTGGGAGCTAGCAGCCTGGCGGAGCAGGGCACGGAGTCCTGCTCAGAGACGGGCTGCCTGGCTGTAGCTCCGCCTTCACAGTCCATGGGCCATTTGAAGCTGAGGACTTTGGTCTGCAGCCACAGGGGCTGAGTATATATGGAAAAAAAGCCTTCTACGCTGTTGTGATCAGCATGACTTTGCTAGTTGAGTGCAGAGCAGGTGTAGATGGGCCACTGGCTCCCTGGCAACATCCTTTTCCCAGACAGCTTCAGAGGGGGCTGTTCCCCTGTGGGGCCATTCAGGGAGGGGACCTCAAGAGCTTCAGTCTGTAAGCAGAAGGGAGTTGGGTTAAATCACAGATGTAGAGGCCCTAAGCACTGGGGCATGGGGTCTGCTTTTCCTAAACACATTGCTGGACAGACCAGCCACATTCCGCTTATTCCCAAATCACTTCTAATTGCAGTTAGATCCGCTTTATTCACCTCATGTTCCTATCAGGGCTTAGCTGTCTAGGCTTAGCACATACTCACCTTTAGCACATACCCACTCAGCTTTAATTTTGTTTATTTTTGGCTATGCTGGGTCTTTGTTGCTGCGTGAGCTTTTCTCTCACTGTGTCAAGGGAGGGCTACGCTATGGTTGCCGTGTGTGGGTTTTTCATTGTATGGGCTTCTCACTGTGGTGACTTTTATTTTTGAGGAGCACAGGCTCCGTGGTGCATGGTCTTCAAGAGTTGTGGCCCACGGGTTTAGTAGTTCCAGCTCCCAGGCTCTAGAGCACAGGCTCAAAAGTCGTGGCCTGTGGGCTTAGTTGCTCCAAAGCATGTGGGGTCTTCCCAGACCAGGGATTGAACCTGTGCCTCTTGAATTGGCAGGTGGATTCTTTACCCCTGAGCCACCAGGATGGAAACCCCTGTCTCCCTGTTTCTTGATGGCCGTTTTAATACTTAGACCTGAGTAGTTAGACTAGAAGTGAACTCCTCCATGAAGACCTCCTTGACACATCCCTGAAGCTACCCCTCTGTTCCCATAGCACCTTGAGCTTAGCTGTGTTTCATCATTCATTTCACTTGATTGTCTCCCGTTAGTAGACTGCATTCCTGGAGGAAAGGGTCCCACCTTCTTAGGACATCACCTGGCACATAATAGGTACACAAAATATATTTGAACGACAGATGATCTTATAGCTACCGTGGAACATTAGTTTTCAAAGCTAGGTCTTTTAACTTGAGACCCCTATCTGTGGTTTTTGAGAGTACGACTCAGTGTATACGTAGAGGTAGGGAAAGTTTGACCTTAAAATCTACCTGTTGGAATCCAGTAAGATTTCTTTCATTGGTTTTGATCAGAAGTCCCAGACTGTTCCTTAATAGGATCAAGAGAGAGAGAGAGTCAGGCTAGGTTTGGTAATACAGCCCCGACGTTGATAAATCTCCTGTGTAGCTCCGAATAATGGCTTAAACTTGAGAAATGCTGATGGCTTGCTATAATTAGATGTGTTTCGGAGCACCAAAGCTAGATTCTGGAGTTTTTTCCCCCTAATTTTCTTATATTAAAATATGTACTATGTCTTTCCAGAAATTGGGAGGGATTGAATTAATGTTTTTCACATATTAGGTAACTCCAGAGTCATGGCTGAACTGCTGTGGCTTCATTGACACCCAGGCCAACTTTAATATAAATAAATGGGGCCGGTTAACCACTGATTTTCCTTTCCTGCCAGCTGTTCATTTCTGGGTTTTGTTCTACTTGAGTAATTGTATTGTAACAGAAGCTGCTAGAATTACAAGACAGTATCCCAGTGAGCCCCACACTGAACAAAGTAAAAATTGGTTGCATTCTTTCTTATGAAACTAGAAAAATAAATGGTGATTTTAGAAGCAAGGATGAATTTTTTTCCCTTCACTTATCCCTGGGGAAAATACTCTTCTACTTAACTGTTTAGGAATATTTAATACACTTACTGAACTATGGCTTTCTTAGTGAGAATACTTAGATAGTCTAAAGAATATTTATCCAGGGGCAATGATAACAAAAATTACTTCCAGGGTGAATTGTTATAAATGATCGGATAATTAGGGAAGAGATCTGGAATAGGCTTAGCTATCTAATGGTGGTTGGAAAAGCAAGCATATGTATTTTCTAAGTGGATGGAGGTTTTTATTTTTTTTTTATTCTTTATTTTAAAGGTTTTACAGAGTTTTGTTGTTCACAGACATGTATGTTCCCAGATCAGTCATATGCATATCCATGGTCCCTACCCGCCCAGATCCCCCCATCCCACCCCTCCAGACCTTCGCCCCAAGCCATTGTAAGCACTCCTATTCCCTTAGCACTATGACACTAGCTATCTTTTCCACACATAACACTATAGGTTTCCTTGCTACTTCCTCCATGCTTCCCCCTCCCTATTTCTTCGCCATGATGTCCCCATGTCTATGCTTTGTCTGTTTTTCCATGAGTTCCCTGCGTGTGATATCAAGACCATCCTACTAGATTCCATATATGTGTGTCAGTATACTGTATTTGTCCTTCTCTTTTTGACTTACTTCACTTTTTATGATAGGTTCTAGAGCCAGCCACTTCATTAGGACTGAGTCTTCTGCATTTCTTTTAACAGCTGAGTAGTATTCCATTGTATATATGTACCAGAGCTTCTGGATCCATTCATTCGTCGATGGACATCTAGGTTGCTTCCATGTTTTGGCTATTGTATAGAGAGCTGCAATGAACATTGGGGTGCAGGTGCTTCTTTCAGTTTTGATTTCATCAGGATATAGGCCTAATAGTGGGATTGCTGGGTCATAGGGTGCTTCTATTTTTAGTTTTTTAAGAAATCGGATGGAGGTTTTTAAGGTGGAGTAACAGAACAGGCATTCAGAAATCAGTCCTAGAGTCGGTTCTGTGTCCCATCTTTGTGTTCTGCACAGCTGACCACCTCTGCAGCGGACTCCTCAGAGTGCTTATAAGCCCTGACTAAATGCTGGCCATGTGAAGGGCCAAACAGCCGCCCAGGAGACATGATCTTCTTCCTGCTGTTGCTTTTTTTTTTTTTTTTAATCACTCTTTTTTGTTACAGGTTGATCCCAAAGAACTGATCAAGATGGTCTCCCAGCACATGACACTGTATGGACCTGAGGCCTGGCCCGAGGACCTTGCTGCGCTGACTAAGCAGTTACACTACTACAATGAGCGTCTGCTGGACTTCACCCAGGCTCAGGTCCTCCAGGGCCTGCGGAAGGGCGTGGACGTACAGCGCTTCACAGCCGACGACCAGTACAAAAGGGAAACCATCCTCGGCCTGGCAGAGTAAGCGATACCTGTGTCTCATAAAGGGATGGAGGTAAAGCATGCAAGGACAGGGTGAGGTGTCCGGACCATGAGCCACAGTCCCTTGAAGGTTTCTGTTCATGGCTGCTGGAAACTAGGCTTTCCCCGGCGTCTTCCGGTCCTGTGAGGAATGTGCGTGTCTTCACAAATGGATCAATAGTTTTGGCGGTATCATTGTCAGGATAGCTGCCTTCCAAAAGATCGTAGATGTAGACCCTATTTCAAGCTTGCAGATTTAAAATAGTAAGGATGGCAGTGGCCCGGGTTTTGATAGGTGGTGGGGTCACAGCTGTGCTTTCCGTCTTCGGATGCTGCATGCCCAGCCTCCCGTCGTCAGTACCACGTGCCCTCCCCACACTGCCTACTGAATCCTCTGGGAGACATTAGTGTACAACTCAATCCAGGCTTCCAGCCCTTGAAGCAAGGTTAAGTTATGCCTACATTTAGCGGTTATTCATCTCTCCTGATAAATACCTTAAAATAGCAAGACCACCTTGATGATGGCAGTGGTATTTGCTATTTTTCATCTTTATTGCTAAATCTTAAAGTAGCAAAATAGCCTTGGCACTTGGTAATAGTTTTGTGTTAGCATGGGCTTTTTTCCTACAAGAAGACACCCATATTCTTCTTAGAGTGAGGCAGGGGACAGGCAGATCAGAGAAAGACAGTAGTGACAACCCATAGCAGAATTCAGTTAAGGAGAGAAACGTGGGATTTTGTTTTTTCTCTCTTCCCCTCTGTTCTCCTGGAGAGTCGTCATTTGTCAGTCATTTGATGTCCAGTTTGAAAGTGACCAAAGAAGTCACTTGATCCATTGGAAGAGGGATGTGAGAAGCACAGACCTTTCAAGCATAGTTCCAGGTCACACAGCCAGGAGTTGAACCTGGGCTTCCTGTGGCCAAGGCCAGTGGACGTTTCTTTGGGCATTTGGTGATCCTGTGTGCAGTTGCTTACGGTTTCTTAGAAGAGTGGTTATTATGCAGAATAAAAAGTTGACAAGGTAAGGCATGCCTTGCATCATCATTACATTTTACTAGGGCTTTGTCTTATCTGTTTTTTTTTTTAAGTATCCAGCTAGCACATGCTATTTGGAGCATGTCCTAGAGGACAAATATATGCTTTTGATAAATATATAACAGAATTTTCTCCACCATCTGCAGCTTAGAAAAATATACAGCAGTCTTTAGATGGTGTGTTTAAAATGCCTCACAGTGTCTGTGGATTTTCTGAGTTAGCACTTCTGATTTGGGAAATGCCATTTTAGCCACTCACGTGAAAGAATCCTTGGAGAACCGGGTTCCTTCTGTTTTGCAGCTTCACCTTCAAATGTGGCCATTCTTTATTTTCTTACTAATTGTATGTCCATTTCAATTGCTGTTGTTTTCTGTTGGTACATTATAGTTGTCCTTTGTTGTCTGTATATCTTAGCTATTACTTTCTCAGTGGTTTGGGTAACGTTGAAGAAAATGGAATGTAGTTGGTTTCTTTCCACTTTGATCAGATAATAAAGATGCAAATACTTAGTACGTACCTGGTGTCACACACTGTGCCTGACTCTCATAAAAGGAAGAGTGAACTGCTGTTGGTCCCTGTTCTACACGAACTCTCGTTCTATCATGCAGATGTTGGTACTCAATAAATACTTTAAGAAATAATTTTTAATGACAGTTACCTAATAATCCAGACATTGACAGACTTAATTGGGTCCTTGTCCTCTTTTTTTGTAGTCTGTGAGTGTAGAATGGTTTTTTACATTTTTAAAGGTTTGTGGAAAAGTAAAAATAAAAAAAAAGTAGAACAAAGAATATGCTACCAAGACTGTATGAGGTAAAGCCTAAGAGATTTAGTATGTGGCTCTGGGCAGAAAACATTTGCCAACTCCTGGCTGATCAAATGTGCAAACATCCGGGTTTCCTTAGCGAGGCTAAGTGCAGTCTTAGTTGTACTTGATGGTAACAGGTATTTCATTTCCTTTCTGTGGTTTTTGTCCACCATCCTTCCAACCAAGAATTCCATCCTTATATTTCCTCTACTTCTAGAAAATTGGGATCGTGCAATAATCTCTCCAAAATGGCCTTTGTATGGGTGCTCTGAAGTGGAACTCTTCACGTACCTAGAGAATCTCAGATCTAATAATATGATTCCCTGGTTTAAACTTTCCACTGATTCTCCATGGCCTGCAGGGAAAGGTGCAGGTCCTTCAGCAGACCTGAGTATCCGTCACATCATGGTGACGACACCCCCTCTATCAAAAGCCCATCTGTCTCTTCTCCCTCTTTACTGCCTTGTTCTTGTCTGTATCCTCCCAGGATTTTCTAGTCTTTTCTTTTAACACGCACCCATTCTGTTGGATTCCTGGTTCACTTCTCACATACTTCATTAGGCTGTTTGTTTTTATGTCTTAAAGCAGCTGGCATAACAGCTGGCCAGGCGTAGACAGTGAGAATTGATTGAGTGACCTAACTGTGCTTTCCCAGCTGTCCACCTGGGGCCGGGGTCCGTTTCCTTTGCAGTCCGTTTTCACTGTAGGCTTCGGTAGCTAGACCGGAACTTTTTGATCTGAGTAGGCTTTGGACTGGCTCATTCGTTGTTGCAGGAAGGCTGTTCTGTGCATTGTACACTGGTCAGCAACCTCCCCGACCTCTGCCACTAGACGCCAACCACTCTGTCCTTTTCCTCACCCACTGTGACCATCAAAAATGTCTCCAGACATTGTCACGTGCCCCCCGGAGGGGGCACAGAATCATCTGCGGTTGACGATGCCTCGGTCCGTTGCAGTGGGCCACAGTGGAGAAGGAACTTTCTAATTCCTTGGATGTACTTTGCCTGAATTAAGGTGACATGTCTTATGAAGGCCTGGGCTGGCTGCACCTCGCCTCGGCTGGGGAGCGGTTCTGATGAATGCTGTTTCTGCTAACTAAGGTCACGTGTTTCTCGTCCCCCCTGCACATGCGTGAAGGACCCTGGAGGGAAGCGTGTACAGCATCGCGCTCTCTCTGGCCCAGCGCCACCGCGTCTCCCGCTGGGAGGTTTCCATGACCCATTTGGAGTTCCTGTTCGTCGACAGTGGGTAAGCACACAACTCATGTGTAAGTGCGTCCCTGTCTTTCCTTTCAGTCTATTTTAAAGGAATCTTGAAGTTTTAATGTTCAGTTTCGCTCTTCCTTTTGAGCTGTCGTAGACCAGTCTCTTTGTACAGTCTCTCTTCATACATCTCTGACACACCAATGTGCTAACAGTAGTCTTAGCTTTTGTTTTCAATAATAATAGCCCTGAATTTCAAACTTTAGTATTTATTGATCTATTCAAAGATATGTATTGAGAGTCTCTTGTGTTCTAGGAACAGTGTTACGTCCTAGGGTTCCAGTCGTGAGAAAAAGCAGACCTTTTGGTTGTCTTGGAATTTGTAGTTTAGGGTGGAAGACAGATTATAATGAATAATAACGTAAGCAAATGTGAAATTAAAACTGTGACAGGCACCGAAAAATTCACTTCTCACATACTTCATTAGGCTGTTTGTTTTATGTCTTAAAGCAGCTGGCATAACAGCTGGCCAGCGGACAGTGAGAATTGATTGAGTGACCTAACTGTGCTTTCCCAGCTGTCCACCTGGGGCCGGGGTCCGTTTCCTTTGCAGTCCGTTTTCACTGTAGGCTTCGGTAGCTAGACCGGAACTTTTTGATCTGAGTAGGCTTTGGACTGGCTCATTCGTTGTTGCAGGAAGGCTGTTCTGTGCATTGTACACTGGTCAGCAACCTCCCCGACCTCTGCCACTAGACGCCAACCACTCTGTCCTTTTCCTCACCCACTGTGACCATCAAAAATGTCTCCAGACATTGTCACGTGCCCCCCGGAGGGGGCACAGAATCATCTGCGGTTGACGATGCCTCGGTCCGTTGCAGTGGGCCACAGTGGAGAAGGAACTTTCTAATTCCTTGGATGTACTTTGCCTGAATTAAGGTGACATGTCTTATGAAGGCCTGGGCTGGCTGCACCTCGCCTCGGCTGGGGAGCGGTTCTGATGAATGCTGTTTCTGCTAACTAAGGTCACGTGTTTCTCGTCTCTCCCTGCACATGCGTGAAGGACCCTGGAGGGAAGCGTGTACAGCATCGCGCTCTCTCTGGCCCAGCGCCACCGCGTCTCCCGCTGGGAGGTTTCCATGACCCATTTGGAGTTCCTGTTCGTCGACAGTGGGTAAGCACACAACTCATGTGTAAGTGCGTCCCTGTCTTTCCTTTCAGTCTATTTTAAAGGAATCTTGAAGTTTTAATGTTCAGTTTCGCTCTTCCTTTTGAGCTGTCGTAGACCAGTCTCTTTGTACAGTCTCTCTTCATACATCTCTGACACACCAATGTGCTAACAGTAGTCTTAGCTTTTGTTTTCAATAATAATAGCCCTGAATTTCAAACTTTAGTATTTATTGATCTATTCAAAGATATGTATTGAGAGTCTCTTGTGTTCTAGGAACAGTGTTACGTCCTAGGGTTCCAGTCGTGAGAAAAAGCAGACCTTTTGGTTGTCTTGGAATTTGTAGTTTAGGGTGGAAGACAGATTATAATGAATAATAACGTAAGCAAATGTGAAATTAAAACTGTGACAGGCACCGTATGAGAGCCCAACCAGGGGATTTGGCATAGTGAGGGGAAAACTTTCCTGAAGAACTAACCCAGGAGTTGAGACCTAACTACTGACTCAAAATTAAGTATTGAATACACTACAAGAAGATGAGAAGCATTTTCTAGGGAGGCAAGATAGTCTCACGTAAAAGCCCTTTGCCAGCATGGATCATGATGCCTGCGGGCCTAACAGGTGGTGGTGTAATGGGGCCCTGAGAACCAGCGGAGCAGGACGTGAGATGGGTCTGCCGAGAACCTGGAAGCCAGACCTTGAAACAAGACCATGTGGGCCCTATCCAGGACTGTGGGCTCTTTCCTAAGAGGGATAGGAAGGTACCTAAGGATACCTTAGGGCGGTATCCTTAGAGAGGGAGGTAACATGACCAGATTTGAGTTTTGATAAGATCGATTTGGCTACCATGTTGAGAAAAGATTTTAGGGAGGCCAGTGCAGACATATGTGGACTGTTTAGGGAACTAGACCACCAGGACAGATGACCATAGACTGGAGTAGGGTCTCGGAAGTATAGGAGTGATGAGAATGGGTTTCAGAAATATCTACAAAGTGAAATCATTTCAGTTCAGTCGCTCAGTCATATCCGACTCTTTGCAACCCCATAGACTGCAGCATGTCAGGCTTCCCTGTCCTTCACCATCTCCCAGAGCTTGCTCAAGCTCATGTCCATTGAGTTGGTGATGCCATCCAACCATCTTGTCCTCGTCGTCCCCTTCTGCCTTCTCGTTTTCCCAGCGCCAGGGTCTCTTCCAGTGAGTCCTCTCTTCATACATCTCTGACACACCAATGTGCTAACAGTAGTCTTAGCTTTTGTTTTCAATAATAATAGCCCTGAATTTCAAACTTTAGTATTTATTGATCTATTCAAAGATATGTATTGAGAGTCTCTTGTGTTCTAGGAACAGTGTTACGTCCTAGGGTTCCAGTCGTGAGAAAAAGCAGACCTTTTGGTTGTCTTGGAATTTGTAGTTTAGGGTGGAAGACAGATTATAATGAATAATAACGTAAGCAAATGTGAAATTAAAACTGTGACAGGCACCGTATGAGAGCCCAACCAGGGGATTTGGCATAGTGAGGGGAAAACTTTCCTGAAGAACTAACCCAGGAGTTGAGACCTAACTACTGACTCAAAATTAAGTATTGAATACACTACAAGAAGATGAGAAGCATTTTCTAGGGAGGCAAGATAGTCTCACGTAAAAGCCCTTTGCCAGCATGGATCATGATGCCTGCGGGCCTAACAGGTGGTGGTGTAATGGGGCCCTGAGAACCAGCGGAGCAGGACGTGAGATGGGTCTGCCGAGAACCTGGAAGCCAGACCTTGAAACAAGACCATGTGGGCCCTATCCAGGACTGTGGGCTCTTTCCTAAGAGGGATAGGAAGGTACCTAAGGATACCTTAGGGCGGTATCCTTAGAGAGGGAGGTAACATGACCAGATTTGAGTTTTGATAAGATCGATTTGGCTACCATGTTGAGAAAAGATTTTAGGGAGGCCAGTGCAGACATATGTGGACTGTTTAGGGAACTAGACCACCAGGACAGATGACCATAGACTGGAGTAGGGTCTCGGAAGTATAGGAGTGATGAGAATGGGTTTCAGAAATATCTACAAAGTGAAATCATTTCAGTTCAGTCGCTCAGTCATATCCGACTCTTTGCAACCCCATAGACTGCAGCATGTCAGGCTTCCCTGTCCTTCACCATCTCCCAGAGCTTGCTCAAGCTCATGTCCATTGAGTTGGTGATGCCATCCAACCATCTTGTCCTCTGTCGTCCCCTTCTGCCTTCTCGTTTTCCCAGCGCCAGGGTCTCTTCCAGTGAGTCCTCTCTTTGCATCAGGTAGCCAAAGTGTTGGAACTTGAGTATCAGTCCTTCCAGTGAGTATTCAATCTTTAGGATTGACTGGTTTGATCTCCTTGCAGTGCAAGAGACTCAAGGGTCTTCTGCAACACCACGGTTCAGAGGGATCAGTTCTTCAGTGCTGAAATAGATGGCACCAAGTCAGTCAGTTAACAGGGTAGGCTAGCTCTGCAGGTGAGTGAAAGGAGAAGGGTCAAACATTTTCCTCCAGGACTTGCTATGTGGTCTGTCCATTGGACGATGACATCATTTGAGACAGAAAATACTAGTTTGGGACACTGGGTATTTTAGGGGAGGGTGAGGAAAAGGCAAGGAATGGAAGCATTGTACGTGTGGAAATTCCTGAGAGGAAGGATCAAGTGGATGTTGCGTCTTACAGATTTGGGATTCACAAGGGAAGGTGGAGCTGGAGGTCCTAATTTGGGAATCGTAGGCACAGGTGATAAATGAGGCATGTTGCTGGTGTGTTTTGGGAGTGAATGTAGAATGAGAAAGGAGAAAGACTTACTACACATCTTGAGGACCTTTCACAGTTAGTGGTTGAGGGAAAGCTGCCAGCAGAAGGGATAAAGCCAGGAAACAAGAGGGAGGAATCTTGTTCCAGGGAATTTATGGGACAAAGACTTTAAAGAAGAGGATAGTAGGGCTTCCCTGGTGGTCCAGTGGGTAAAGAGTCTGCCTTGCACTGCAAGGGGCGCCAGTTCGATTCCTGGCATGGGAAGATCCCACATACCGTGGAGTGGCTGGACTGGTGTGTCCAGTTACGAGCCAGCACTCTGGAGTGCATGTGCCCAGAGCTGGTTCTGCCACAGGAGAGGCCACTGCGATGGGAGGCCCACACAGGTCAAAGAACAAAGTTGGATGGAAATAAATAAATGAAAGACCAATAAAAGTGGCCAGAAATTTAAAAAAGAAAAAAAAAAGAGGGTAGTATTGAATGGTCAAGACCTGTTATAATTTATCATCTTTAATTTTGTTAATATCTTTGGGATTCTACCATCCACGTCTTAAATATTTATGAAACCAGGGCTTCCCTTGTGGCTTAGTGGATAAGAACCCATCTGCCAATGAGGGAGACCCAGGTTCGATCCCTGATCCAGGAAGATCCTACGTACCACAGAGCAGCTAAACCCACACATCAACAAAGACCCAGCACAGCCAAAAATAAATAAATAAAAGTTTTAAAAAAAAAATATTTATGAAACTGTTACATGGGTGATGGTGTTGTCATAAATATTTCAGCAACTTCACCATTTTGGAGACATAGAAATATGTTCAAATAAATACTTCTTATGATACGTCTATTGACTTAAGAAATTTTGGCGTTTTATTTGGTATTTCTCTCCTTTCATTGACTGTTACATAAAAGGCTGTCATATCTGTACAAACAGGATGCCCCGTTGGTCTCTGAATGTATTATAAATTACCAAGCAGTCTCGTAATGTGCCCGACTCTTCTGGCGTGTCATTACAGCTGATAGCAGAGTGATTATGCAGATGCACAGCAATTACAAAAGCAGAAAGTCGTTACCTCCCAGTGTCACTGCTTGTGAGCAACACAACACCTCGTGTTGATTTAGCCACTTGGTGTTGGCTGCTCCCTGTTCTTTACTTAAAAGAGTGTTGTTTGCCGTACTATTCAACTCAGCTTAGTCACACGGGTATTGAAGATCAGCCCAGTCTAATACAGTAGAAATTGCCCAAGGTTTACTTGTGGAGTCAATGCCAATGAGAAGTTAATAAATCAGAGTTACAACAAGAAGACATTCTTTTTTAAATTTTTTACTTATTTGCTTGCACTGGGTCTGAGTTGTGGCATGTTGCTTGCTGTGGGCCAGTTATTTGAGGGAAGATACATACGGGAGTGGCTGGACGGGTTTATTGAGCCACTGGTCACCAGAGCTGGTTCTGCCACAGGAGAGGCCACTGCGATGGGAGGCCCACACAGGTCAAAGAACAAAGTTGGATGGAAATAAATAAATGAAAGACCAATAAAAGTGGCCAGAAATTTAAAAAAGAAAAAAAAAAGAGGGTAGTATTGAATGGTCAAGACCTGTTATAATTTATCATCTTTAATTTTGTTAATATCTTTGGGATTCTACCATCCACGTCTTAAATATTTATGAAACCAGGGCTTCCCTTGTGGCTTAGTGGATAAGAACCCATCTGCCAATGAGGGAGACCCAGGTTCGATCCCTGATCCAGGAAGATCCTACGTACCACAGAGCAGCTAAACCCACACATCAACAAAGACCCAGCACAGCCAAAAATAAATAAATAAAAGTTTTAAAAAAAAAATATTTATGAAACTGTTACATGGGTGATGGTGTTGTCATAAATATTTCAGCAACTTCACCATTTTGGAGACATAGAAATATGTTCAAATAAATACTTCTTATGATACGTCTATTGACTTAAGAAATTTTGGCGTTTTATTTGGTATTTCTCTCCTTTCATTGACTGTTACATAAAAGGCTGTCATATCTGTACAAACAGGATGCCCCGTTGGTCTCTGAATGTATTATAAATTACCAAGCAGTCTCGTAATGTGCCCGACTCTTCTGGCGTGTCATTACAGCTGATAGCAGAGTGATTATGCAGATGCACAGCAATTACAAAAGCAGAAAGTCGTTACCTCCCAGTGTCACTGCTTGTGAGCAACACAACACCTCGTGTTGATTTAGCCACTTGGTGTTGGCTGCTCCCTGTTCTTTACTTAAAAGAGTGTTGTTTGCCGTACTATTCAACTCAGCTTAGTCACACGGGTATTGAAGATCAGCCCAGTCTAATACAGTAGAAATTGCCCAAGGTTTACTTGTGGAGTCAATGCCAATGAGAAGTTAATAAATCAGAGTTACAACAAGAAGACATTCTTTTTTAAATTTTTTACTTATTTGCTTGCACTGGGTCTGAGTTGTGGCATGTGTGCCCTTAGCTGTGGCCTGTGGGATCTAGTTCTCAGACCAGGGATCAAACCCGAGCCCCCTGCACTGTGAGCGCGGAGTCTTAACCACTAGACCACTAGGCAGGTCCCAAAGGGCATTATTTATGGTAGGGTTTTGTGTTACTATTCCCTTAAAAAAATGATCCCCCCAAGTTGATTTTTTTATAGTTGTGCAGTCTCCTTCCTCTTGGTTGAATCTGGAGGTGTTTCCTCATCTCGGCCAGTGTAGGGAGACTCAGACGCGGAGGCTGGGTGAGGCGGCCGTGCGAGCTGGAGCAGGCGCTTCAGATCGAGAGGCCTCGTGCACCTCCGCGTCGTCTCCCCAGCGGTGGGTCCCTGTGCAGAATGCCGTTCTCGCAGCTCAGTCTCCTGTTCACTTATACATAAAGGACTTCATGGTGAACTGTCTGACAACAGAACCTGACACATGAACAGTCCTCAGTGAATGATAATTACTAGGGTTTCACTCCTGTAAGAGATAATTGTCGTAAACACCGAAACTTGAGTGCCATGGGACGCCCTTGGTGGCTGGAGTGCATGGAGCCCGGTGAGCACAGGAGGATTCCACCGAGGCCAGGAGGAGCTCTGACTGTAGCCTTGAGGACACCCTCCATCGCTTCCTCTTATTTAAACCACAGAGCTGAAGGCCACACTTTGATTTCACTCTGATGCGCGCTTTTCTGTCGCTCAGGGATTGATTACCCGAGTGGCCCTGCGTGGGTGGTGGAGGGCGCGACTCCTCTCCGTCCCAGCGGGTCTCTTTCGAACCTAGGAAGGGACGCCGTGCTGTGCGGGTTTTCGCAGTCAGTTGCGTGTTGTCTGGAAGGACTGTGGGGTCTCAAGTGGGAGGATGGGCCACAGCGTGCTAGAGCTGTGAGGAGCACATTGAACTGGAGTCCGCTTGCCGTCTCCCGCGTCGAAACAGAACCTGAGGGTTTCAGTCACTCGCAGACTGGTGTCCAGGCTGCCACATTTCTAAAGAATTCTCAGTTCTGACCTTCTCCTCCTAGCCTTAGCTGAGGAGTTACTATGAGAAGAGTTAGTGTCTGGAAAGGGGACTTAAGACAGCTTAGTTTTTTGAAAATATATGAAAACATTGAAAACTAAGAAATAAAAATTCAGGTTTAGGAAGAATGCATAGTAGAGTAAGAAGCTTGCATGTAGAACTGCAGGTCATAGGTCTTATCATGTTTTAAAGCTTAGCAGTCAGAGTTGTCCTTCTGGACGAGAGGAGGTCTGTTCACGGGGCCTTCCTTCCACATCCCTGCTCCGTCCGTAGAAACCATCCCACAGAGGAGCTCACCCGTGCTCGCGTGACCAGAAGCAGGCTCTGCGGCACTCACGATGGAGCCTCTCATCAGCGGGGTAGGTGACCTCGCAGAGTGGAAGTTCTTTTTTTTTGATTTGGATTAATTGCTGGAGGAGGCCTTTGTTTTCCACCACGTGTCCCCCACTTCATCACCTGCAGCTGTGAGGCAGCGCTGCGGTCCAGTCTCCCCGGCAGGCTCACCCGGGCGCGTGCGGGGGGGGGGGGGGCGGACACCTGGCACTGTTTCCCTCAGGCGGCGGAGCGGTGGCTTAGAGGGTAGACACGTCTGCTTCCACGGCAGCCGGTGGAACAGGCTGTTCCCTCACGGCCATGGTCCTTCCTGTGGGTTTATGTGTCTCCACACTCGCAGAGTTCGTCTTTGGGGGTCCACTGGCCCACCCCTCTGCTCTCTCCAGCCTCTCCCCGAAGCCCTCTGCTCCCACCTTCTTCCAGCCCTCTTCCGTGTGCCCCTTGCAGTCAGCTCACGGAATTGTGTGTCACTCAGTCTCAGACTGAGTAGTCAAATGCATTTCAAGAAATTTGTTTCCCTATACAAATATAAGCCCTTTCCATTCATGCTGTTCTTGGATCGCATTTTGGGGGGATTGACAACTGTAAGCCATTACAGAACCCCTTAATCATGAGATTAGAACGAAGAATTTATTCCTTGTGCCTTTAGTACAACTAATGCTGGTTTGTTCCTATAGTTAATTTCTGAAAGTTAATGAGCTGCTTTACAGCTAAAACTTAGAAAAAGCACTTAAGACAGTTTTTAAGGGCAGCCATTGATTTGATTAGTGGAAAGTCCTCACAGTATTTCTTCCTGCTCCTCTTGAACATGGGTTCTTTGGAATTGTTTTCTCAGTAGAGATTTCATTTCTTGTTCCAAAGGGTAGATAATGGCTTCTTTCGATGGGAACTATTAAAATGGGTTATTGATTACCGGCATCATAAAAGATCTTAGTACCTTGTAATTTACTGAAGAGGGAGGTTTTTGTATCTATCATGCGTCAGTGAAGATATTCCAGTATCTCTCTTGACAAGATAATTAGGGAAGATTGTGCATCGAGCACACTGAATTGTAGGCAGGGAAGAATAGGTGGGTGGGCAGGGGCGGAAGGAGTGTTGACTGAGAGAGACTGTATTCAGAATTAAGCAGATGAACTGGAGCTGTTATGATTTAGTCATTGGCCATTTTGTGGATGGATCTGTCTTAGATATTCTGTTTATCTGGGGATAGGAATGAGATCTGACAGGAGAACTCTTTTAGATTATTGCTGCTGGGAGAAAGAACTAGTATCAGTGTTACAGAAAGAATCCTGTTTTTGAAATGGTTATTCACACAGGTGCTTGAGCTCCATTGATTGATGGCTTCTTTGTGGCAAGGTGAGCAGACCCGCCCATGCGGAGTCCTGACAGGTCTGGAGACTTGGTCTCAGGAAGTCACTTAACCTTTCTGGTCGCAGTTTCTCGTCTGTATGTTGATAATTATCCAGATTCAACTTGCCTGGCACGGTAATCAGTGTAACAAGTAAAAGGGTGGTTGTTTTTACCTCTTCCATCGAGCATGTTGTTCTGTTTGCAAGTCTTTGTCAGTATGAATCCTCTTAAGGGGGCGACACAGCTTCTTATTACTGCTTCACTACATTGTTTTTAGACTTCACTTTGCAGGTTATGAAAGAGCACCAGAAATTCTGTGACTTTCATGTTCCACTTTGATATACAGTACAGTCATGCCTTGGAGATACTGCAGGTTTGGTTACAGATCACCGCCATGAAGCCAATATCACAATAAAGCTAGCACAGAAGATTTTTGGTTTGCCAGTACATATAAAAGTTGAAATTGCAATGAAAGTGTAGTCACTCAGTCGTGCCTGACTCTTTGTGAGCCATGGACAAGCCATGGAATTACCCAGGCAATGATATTGGAGTTGGTAGCCTTTCCCTTCTCCAGGGGATCTTCCCAACCCGGGGATCAAACCCAAGTCTCCCGTGTTGCAGGCAGATTCTTTACTATCTGAGCCACTAGGGAAGCCCAAGAATACTGAAGTGGGCAGCCTATCCCTTCTCCAGGAGAACTTCCCAACCTAGGAATCACACCAGGATCTCCTGCATTGCACGCAGATTCCTTACCAGCTGGAATTGTGCATCGAGCACACTGAATTGTAGGCAGGGAAGAATAGGTGGGTGGGCAGGGGGAAGGAGTGTTGACTGAGAGAGACTGTATTCAGAATTAAGCAGATGAACTGGAGCTGTTATGATTTAGTCATTGGCCATTTTGTGGATGGATCTGTCTTAGATATTCTGTTTATCTGGGGATAGGAATGAGATCTGACAGGAGAACTCTTTTAGATTATTGCTGCTGGGAGAAAGAACTAGTATCAGTGTTACAGAAAGAATCCTGTTTTTGAAATGGTTATTCACACAGGTGCTTGAGCTCCATTGATTGATGGCTTCTTTGTGGCAAGGTGAGCAGACCCGCCCATGCGGAGTCCTGACAGGTCTGGAGACTTGGTCTCAGGGAAGTCACTTAACCTTTCTGGTCGCAGTTTCTCGTCTGTATGTTGATAATTATCCAGATTCAACTTGCCTGGCACGGTAATCAGTGTAACAAGTAAAAGGGTGGTTGTTTTTACCTCTTCCATCGAGCATGTTGTTCTGTTTGCAAGTCTTTGTCAGTATGAATCCTCTTAAGGGGGCGACACAGCTTCTTATTACTGCTTCACTACATTGTTTTTAGACTTCACTTTGCAGGTTATGAAAGAGCACCAGAAATTCTGTGACTTTCATGTTCCACTTTGATATACAGTACAGTCATGCCTTGGAGATACTGCAGGTTTGGTTACAGATCACCGCCATGAAGCCAATATCACAATAAAGCTAGCACAGAAGATTTTTGGTTTGCCAGTACATATAAAAGTTGAAATTGCAATGAAAGTGTAGTCACTCAGTCGTGCCTGACTCTTTGTGAGCCATGGACAAGCCATGGAATTACCCAGGCAATGATATTGGAGTTGGTAGCCTTTCCCTTCTCCAGGGGATCTTCCCAACCCGGGGATCAAACCCAAGTCTCCCGTGTTGCAGGCAGATTCTTTACTATCTGAGCCACTAGGGAAGCCCAAGAATACTGAAGTGGGCAGCCTATCCCTTCTCCAGGAGAACTTCCCAACCTAGGAATCACACCAGGATCTCCTGCATTGCACGCAGATTCCTTACCAGCTGAGCTACATTTACACTATGCTGCTGTCTATTAAGTGTGCAAAAATGATGTCTATAAAAATATGCAGACCCTCATTAAAAGATACTTTATTGCTAAAAATTCAAAACAATTACAATAAGAACATCAAAGATCACTGATTACAGATCACTATGACAAATATAATAATAATGAAAAAGTTTGAAATATGACAAGAATTACCAAAATGTGACACAGAGATGTGGAGTTAGCAAACGCTGTTGGGAAAATGACACCTTATGCTGCCACCAAGCTTCCATTTGTTTAAGAAAAAAAAAAAAGTCTGTGAAGTGCAATAAAGCAACACACAAATAAAACAAGGTCAGGTTGTATGATTCAGGGATGGCCTCGCACACGTTGAAGAGTGGTCGGATCTAGAGGAGTTTCAGACTGGCCATCCACTCACACTCTTCCCTGTACAGGCCTTGTGCTTTCTTGTCTTGATGCTTTTGTTCATATTATTTCTGCTTCACTCCTTTGTACACTACCAAGTTCAAGTACTTCTTTCAAGAAGCCTTCTGTTGACATTGATGTACCTCCTCTGATGTTCCAGCCTTAGTGGTCTCACCTCCCCCCCCCTTTTTAATTGGAGGATAATTGCTTTATAGTGTTGTGTTGGTTTCTGCCCTACGGCAGTGCGAATTGGCCATAAGTACCCATCTGTCACCTCCAGCCACCCCTCTAGGTTGTCACAGAGCAATGGGTTGAGACCCTTGTGCTACCCAGCAACTTCCTGTGGGGTGTACATGTAGGTTTCAGTGCTCCTCTCCCAGTTCATCCCACCCGCTCCTGCCTTTGCTGTGTCTGCAGGTCTGTTCTCTCTGTCTGTAAGTGGTCCTCCTCCTAACTAGAGTGTAACTGCATGCCCTTTGCCAGCCCGCATCATTACTGTGCATCGCTGTGTGCGTATTTATAACGCAGCTGGATTTCCACACTGCTGGGTGAGAGCCCTGTGCTGTACATCTTGATGCCCTCCCTCGGCTGTGCACAGGGCTTGTCCGTTGAGGACGTCTAGGTTTCGTTCGTCTTCCTGTCTATTTGGCGTTTGTAGGACACATGTCTAGTGTTTGTACCACACACTGGGGCTTTGTGCTGAGAAACTAAAGCTAAAGAAGATGTGGCATCATGTTTGCCATCAAGTGGCCCATAGTCTGTGTGGGAGACAGGCAGACTAGGAAATAGTGAAAGCATGTTATGAATAGAAGGAAACTGGGAGGCATTTTATAGTCCAGGGACATTTTTATAGAGAGGGATATTTTTGTGAATGTTTGAATTGTGTCTTAATGGGACAATAGGATTTCTCTTGAAGTGGAAGTTTAAAAAAAATTTTGATTTGCTCGGTTTTTTGACTTTTAGATTGCTGTCATTGTCTCAAGTATTATCACACCCTGTGTATTAACTTTATTTACACAAAACAAAAATGTCTTGGGACTTTCTCAAAGAGAATTCCAATGAATAGGATGTCATATTTCAGAGGAGTTGCTTTTACACCATGTGAAATCCAACTTTGATCCTGCCCCAGGTCTCACTTCCTGCTCAAGTCTCACTTCCTGCTATCAGGTCCTTCCATTGCTGCTGCTATGAACCCTGGAGGCTGGGAGTTTCTGTTAAGAGCCCAGAGCTGCCTGATAGGCCTCTTTCAGTTGGAAAGCCTGAAGCTCTTCCTGTGTGGGGAGTTAGGATTAAACTGGGCAGGAGGCACCGTGTTTTGTCCAGAGAGAAGTATGATACCAAAATTAAGCCCTCTCCATTGCCTGTTTAACACAAACTAATTACATAAATAAAATTCCTTAAAATTTTTTTCAACAGTTTAACATTAAATGACTTTCAATAGATTACATTATAAAAAGATCTAAGTCAAGGGCTTCCCTGGTGGTCCAGTGGGTAAGGAGTCCATCTTGCAGTGCAAGGGGCACCGGTTTGATTCCTGGTCTGGGAAGATCCCATGTGCCATGGAGCGGCTGGACCTGTGTGTCCAGTGACGAGCCAGCCCTCTGGAGCATATGCGCCCAGAGCCAGTGCTCTGCAACAAGAGAGGCCACTGCGATGGGAGGCCCACATGGGCCAAAGAATAAAGACAGGTGAAAATAAATAAATGAAAGACCAATAAAAGAGGCCAAAAAAAAAAAACCTATGTCAATATAAAAACATTAAGATATATCCTTTGTTTGGGTGGTTTCATTACTAGAGACAATTCAAATGCAAGTATCTCTTTTTACGTCTATTCTGTTTGAACACAATGTCAAGGTTATGTCTGCTGAATATTCGTTCCTGCCTCTTGGATGTAAAATTTATGCGTAACCGTTGGGGGTGGCGTGTTTCTTCATTTCTGTATTTCGTAAATGCCTGAAATAGTAAGTTTGTTTACATTTCTGTAATGAAGCTCAGGTTTTCCATTTTTCTTGTGACATGAATAAGTAATGCCTAGTGGAAGGTGACAGATCTGGGTTCATTTCCTAGCTACCTGGGCAGCTCTCTGCTGCAACTTTATTTACACAAAACAAAAATGTCTTGGGACTTTCTCAAAGAGAATTCCAATGAATAGGATGTCATATTTCAGAGGAGTTGCTTTTACACCATGTGAAATCCAACTTTGATCCTGCCCCAGGTCTCACTTCCTGCTCAAGTCTCACTTCCTGCTATCAGGTCCTTCCATTGCTGCTGCTATGAACCCTGGAGGCTGGGAGTTTCTGTTAAGAGCCCAGAGCTGCCTGATAGGCCTCTTTCAGTTGGAAAGCCTGAAGCTCTTCCTGTGTGGGGAGTTAGGATTAAACTGGGCAGGAGGCACCGTGTTTTGTCCAGAGAGAAGTATGATACCAAAATTAAGCCCTCTCCATTGCCTGTTTAACACAAACTAATTACATAAATAAAATTCCTTAAAATTTTTTTCAACAGTTTAACATTAAATGACTTTCAATAGATTACATTATAAAAAGATCTAAGTCAAGGGCTTCCCTGGTGGTCCAGTGGGTAAGGAGTCCATCTTGCAGTGCAAGGGGCACCGGTTTGATTCCTGGTCTGGGAAGATCCCATGTGCCATGGAGCGGCTGGACCTGTGTGTCCAGTGACGAGCCAGCCCTCTGGAGCATATGCGCCCAGAGCCAGTGCTCTGCAACAAGAGAGGCCACTGCGATGGGAGGCCCACATGGGCCAAAGAATAAAGACAGGTGAAAATAAATAAATGAAAGACCAATAAAAGAGGCCAAAAAAAAAAAACCTATGTCAATATAAAAACATTAAGATATATCCTTTGTTTGGGTGGTTTCATTACTAGAGACAATTCAAATGCAAGTATCTCTTTTTACGTCTATTCTGTTTGAACACAATGTCAAGGTTATGTCTGCTGAATATTCGTTCCTGCCTCTTGGATGTAAAATTTATGCGTAACCGTTGGGGGTGGCGTGTTTCTTCATTTCTGTATTTCGTAAATGCCTGAAATAGTAAGTTTGTTTACATTTCTGTAATGAAGCTCAGGTTTTCCATTTTTCTTGTGACATGAATAAGTAATGCCTAGTGGAAGGTGACAGATCTGGGTTCATTTCCTAGCTACCTGGGCAGCTCTCTGCTGCAGTCGTGAAATAGTGCCACTTTCCAGGGTTACCGTTGACCCTCATGAGATAATGTGAAAATCCTGTAGTCCCAATTGAAATGGAAAGAACCTGGTTCACTGTGTTTAATTAGGCAGCGAGAAGGAATTTCTAAGAAGTATCCTTTCTTCCTAGGTCTCCAAAAAAGAAAGGTGCTTTTTAAGTAGTGGAGCCAAATCTTAACCAATCTGAACATAATTTGTCTCTGATTCAGTTTGTCCACAGTAGAGATTGAAAACCGCGCCCAGTCCCTTCATCTCTTCAAGACACTGAAGACGGATCCTGAAGCCTTTCACAAGCACATGGTCAAGTATATTTACCCCACGATCAGCGGCTTTGATCACGAAAGGCTGCTGTACTATTTCACCCTCCTGGAGAGCTGTGGCTCTGCGGATTTGGGGAAGTACACCATTAAACCAGAAACCCACATTCGGCTGCTGAAAAAATTTAAGGTAGTGGCATCAGGTAAGACAGTCATTTTCCTGGTTGAGCTCATTCTTTACGTTCATTCTCGCGCTTCATTTTCCACGCACGGTCATGTCCCTGCACTGCGGCCGGCTTAGCTGGAAACCACAGGGGTCTGATGCTAATTGACGTCAGTGGTCATCTCTCCAGCTCCTTCACTTACTGTTGAGACACTTAAATACTGAGAAAGTGAACGTGACTTACAGAAGGCCTGGTACTAAAATAAATAAATGAAAGACCAATAAAAGAGGCCAAAAAAAAAAAACCTATGTCAATATAAAAACATTAAGATATATCCTTTGTTTGGGTGGTTTCATTACTAGAGACAATTCAAATGCAAGTATCTCTTTACGTCTATTCTGTTTGAACACAATGTCAAGGTTATGTCTGCTGAATATTCGTTCCTGCCTCTTGGATGTAAAATTTATGCGTAACCGTTGGGGGTGGCGTGTTTCTTCATTTCTGTATTTCGTAAATGCCTGAAATAGTAAGTTTGTTTACATTTCTGTAATGAAGCTCAGGTTTTCCATTTTTCTTGTGACATGAATAAGTAATGCCTAGTGGAAGGTGACAGATCTGGGTTCATTTCCTAGCTACCTGGGCAGCTCTCTGCTGCAGTCGTGAAATAGTGCCACTTTCCAGGGTTACCGTTGACCCTCATGAGATAATGTGAAAATCCTGTAGTCCCAATTGAAATGGAAAGAACCTGGTTCACTGTGTTTAATTAGGCAGCGAGAAGGAATTTCTAAGAAGTATCCTTTCTTCCTAGGTCTCCAAAAAAGAAAGGTGCTTTTTAAGTAGTGGAGCCAAATCTTAACCAATCTGAACATAATTTGTCTCTGATTCAGTTTGTCCACAGTAGAGATTGAAAACCGCGCCCAGTCCCTTCATCTCTTCAAGACACTGAAGACGGATCCTGAAGCCTTTCACAAGCACATGGTCAAGTATATTTACCCCACGATCAGCGGCTTTGATCACGAAAGGCTGCTGTACTATTTCACCCTCCTGGAGAGCTGTGGCTCTGCGGATTTGGGGAAGTACACCATTAAACCAGAAACCCACATTCGGCTGCTGAAAAAATTTAAGGTAGTGGCATCAGGTAAGACAGTCATTTTCCTGGTTGAGCTCATTCTTTACGTTCATTCTCGCGCTTCATTTTCCACGCACGGTCATGTCCCTGCACTGCGGCCGGCTTAGCTGGAAACCACAGGGGTCTGATGCTAATTGACGTCAGTGGTCATCTCTCCAGCTCCTTCACTTACTGTTGAGACACTTAAATACTGGAGAAAGTGAAGTCACATGGTGACTTACAGAAGGCCTGGTACTAAAATCCGAAGTTTCTAAATAGTCCAGAGGTTTTTTCCCCTGCTTCCGTTGGTTATATATTATCTGTATTAATAGCAAAGCTGGGATGCTTTAAAATCGGCAGTTTGGCAGAATTTTACTTCCATAGAGCCTATATGTTTAAAGCATGTATGAAGCCTTTAAAATAAGAGCTTTCAAATCTTGAATGAACCGTAGGCACCTGTAGAATGGTGTCTGTTTGTCTTTCTGCTCATAACTGAGAGGTCAATCAGAAGATACACAACAAAGAAGGGGAAAGAAAAAGGAAAAAAAAATTAACTCATTAAAACCTCTCAAATCTGTATGATGCTTTGTAATTTACAGGGTACTTTCATTTGCTATCCATAGCAATTGTGAGAATTTACTTCATTTTATCAGTTGTTTACCGAGTCACTGAATTCGACCCTGGACTAGACACAGAGGCAAAGTTGGGAGGTTCATTGCCTGCCTTCAGGCAGCCAATGAGACGTCAGATGAGTGACAGATGAACAGGCTGCTGAGAGCACTGACAGGAGAGGACGGGGTGCCCCGGGGCCCTGAGGAGGCCTGGAGGCACGGGGGCTCGCAGACGCCCAGAGGCCCGTTCAGGGCTGCAGAGTTGTCTCCGCTGAAGGCAGGGACCGGAGCTCAGGTCTCCTGGTGTAGCTCAGCGACAAACGAAGCTCTCTGTTGTAACTGAAGGCTTTCATGCAGCCTTGCAGAGTGGCCCTGTGTGGGCTTGGAAGCTCCTGGGTGTTTCTGTGGGAATGAACGACTCTCTTTGCCTTTCTTTCCTAATAGGCCTTAATTACAAGAAGCTGACTGATGAAACCATGAATCCTCTTGAGGCGCTGGAGCCCGTCCTTACAAGTCAGAATGTCTTATCCATTTCCAAACTTGTTCCTGAGATCCCCGGAAAGGATGGCCGCATGCTTTCCCCAAGCTCTCTTTACACCGTCTGGTTGCCGACGTTGTTCTGGACTGGAGACCCTCACCTCGGGCAGCAGGCCCCGGTGTCCCCCACAGGGTGGCGGCACGCCTTTGAGCTCTGCGTGAAGTACTTCAGTCGCCTCCTCCCTGGCGACCTCGTCACCGTGGTGGACGCGGTGACCTTTTCTCCGAAAGCCGTGACCCAGGTAACCAAAAGAGAGGGGTGGCCGCAGGTCAGCTGGCCACTTTAGAAGAAATGACAATTGCTCTTCCCTCCTGTCAGTTTGTTTTTATTCCCTTGCTTGAAATGAGGACTGCTTCATGGTTGGTGGTTTGCTTTTCGCGTAGCTTGACGTATTTTCGTCGAGAGATCGTTGTCCTCTGTCATGGTTGTACAGGTAGTTTAGATCAGGCTTGACCATTCTAATTTGCACATCTTTTCTGTTCCTGTTATAGTGCTTATATGTCATTTTGTGAAGGGGAAAGAAAAAGGAAAAAAAAATTAACTCATTAAAACCTCTCAAATCTGTATGATGCTTTGTAATTTACAGGGTACTTTCATTTGCTATCCATAGCAATTGTGAGAATTTACTTCATTTTATCAGTTGTTTACCGAGTCACTGAATTCGACCCTGGACTAGACACAGAGGCAAAGTTGGGAGGTTCATTGCCTGCCTTCAGGCAGCCAATGAGACGTCAGATGAGTGACAGATGAACAGGCTGCTGAGAGCACTGACAGGAGAGGACGGGGTGCCCCGGGGCCCTGAGGAGGCCTGGAGGCACGGGGGCTCGCAGACGCCCAGAGGCCCGTTCAGGGCTGCAGAGTTGTCTCCGCTGAAGGCAGGGACCGGAGCTCAGGTCTCCTGGTGTAGCTCAGCGACAAACGAAGCTCTCTGTTGTAACTGAAGGCTTTCATGCAGCCTTGCAGAGTGGCCCTGTGTGGGCTTGGAAGCTCCTGGGTGTTTCTGTGGGAATGAACGACTCTCTTTGCCTTTCTTTCCTAATAGGCCTTAATTACAAGAAGCTGACTGATGAAACCATGAATCCTCTTGAGGCGCTGGAGCCCGTCCTTACAAGTCAGAATGTCTTATCCATTTCCAAACTTGTTCCTGAGATCCCCGGAAAGGATGGCCGCATGCTTTCCCCAAGCTCTCTTTACACCGTCTGGTTGCCGACGTTGTTCTGGACTGGAGACCCTCACCTCGGGCAGCAGGCCCCGGTGTCCCCCACAGGGTGGCGGCACGCCTTTGAGCTCTGCGTGAAGTACTTCAGTCGCCTCCTCCCTGGCGACCTCGTCACCGTGGTGGACGCGGTGACCTTTTCTCCGAAAGCCGTGACCCAGGTAACCAAAAGAGAGGGGTGGCCGCAGGTCAGCTGGCCACTTTAGAAGAAATGACAATTGCTCTTCCCTCCTGTCAGTTTGTTTTTATTCCCTTGCTTGAAATGAGGACTGCTTCATGGTTGGTGGTTTGCTTTTCGCGTAGCTTGACGTATTTTCGTCGAGAGATCGTTGTCCTCTGTCATGGTTGTACAGGTAGTTTAGATCAGGCTTGACCATTCTAATTTGCACATCTTTTCTGTTCCTGTTATAGTGCTTATATGTCATTTTGTAGGAAATAGTCCTTCCTCTTCTTTTCAGCAGACAATTGGAAAGAACCTCCACAGGCAAGAATACTGGAGTAATTCTCCAGTATTCTTCAGGTAATTCTCCAGGCAAGAGTACTGGAGTCGATTGGAGAAGGGAGTGGCCACCAACTCCTGTATTCGTGGAGAATTCTACGGACAGAGGAGCGCGGTGGGCTGCAGTCCTTGGAGTTGCAAGAGTCAGACCAGCACTCCATCCTCTCCTTTTCAGTCTCAGCTGCTAAGTGGTATTGTCTTTGAACTTCCTTTCATTTTCTCTTCCTTGTCTTTGCTGGTACCTTCTTTTTCCGCCAAGTTGACCAGTCTTCCCAGGACTCTATCCCATGTATTTTTACTGTATTCCGTAATTATCCTGAAAACTGAGTGTAGAGTCTAAGAATCCAAGTCATTCATTTGGAGGTTGGCCCGGGTGGAGGGTCAAACATCTACAGGAAATGCTAATTTTAAGTACCTTATTAGATTAATAGTTGTGAGTAAGCACAGACTTCATTTCCTTTTTGTAACTCAATTCAGGTAATAACTTGGCTTGAAATTTTATAACCGCTGCTGTAAAAAGGAGATAATCATTTTTGTTGGTTTTAAGAAAAAAACACGGATGGTTATGAAAGGATGTAGCACATCTATAGAGTCATACGGCTTTGCACTTTGGACCTGCCACTTCTCAGCTTCATGATTTAGCCTCAGGAATCTCTGTGAGACTTCTTCCCCCTTAAGGCAGAAGCTGTAACTGAGGAACCTGTGAAATACATAATAGCATTACTCTGATTTGAATGGGTGAGGAAACTGAGGCTCAACAAGGTGCATTTGGTGATAGAGGAGTTACGATGTGAACTCAGGGAGGCCTGTTCCAGGGTCTTTGCTCTTAAGCTCTGAGCTGTACTCTATAAGAAGCTGTAGAACAGACAGCTAGAGACAAGGGGCCTGGAGCCTCTGTAGGAACTATGGGAGGAAAGCGGCCAGAGAGCCCCTGGCATTTCCAGTCCACGCGGAGCAGCCTCTCATGGAGTGGATGTTTCCAGAGCAGGACTGAGCCTAAATGAGGAAGGCCTGGCAGGAACCTCTCAATGTCTGAGAAGAGAAAGTCCAGCAAACAGTGCGTGAATCTCCATAGGTGAGTCGCGGCTGGAGCCCAATTAAGTCGTAGGAATGCCCAAAGAGCATATTGGAGGAAGAGGGCTGAGCCAAGAGGGGCATTGAAATCTAAGGAAACGGCCCCTGGAAATGGACCTGTGAAGTGCAGGGGCTCTAGAAGCAAACAGACCATCCAGGAAGATGGAGTGCCCAGGCGGAAGGAGGTTCGATGTTATTTTGTCTAAGGGCAGAGGCCGTGCCTAGCACAGCCAGCCAAGGTTGCATAACTGTGAGCACAGGCATGCGGGGCCTGGGGGTGAAGCATGGATGGCCCAGGCTTTCCAACAGCAGTTATTTGCTCATGGTTAAACAAACCCAGGAGTTGAATGCAGAGTCAGCTCAGGTGGTTATTTATTCTTTAAGTCAGGTGATTTTTAGTTATAGCACATTCTCATCACCTTAGTTTCTTAATCATGTATCTGTATGGTGCCCTCCCAACACAGACAAATGTATGACATAGTGATCTGTGGGCACATGTGCATTTTTCTGAGGAAGAAATACATAGCTGACTCAGCAGGGATTGACTCAGTTAATTGTGATGGTGCTTTCTGTTAGCCCAGACGGTATAATTCTCAGCAAGATATTTTGCTGTAAACCATGTCAAGAGGTGGTTTTCAACTAAGGCAAGCTATAGAAAAGTGAGACAGATATATGAATCTGCTATCTTTAGCTGTATGTTTTTTCTCATTTTATTAATTGGCAGGCTTTAAATTTTCCTTTCAGCGAAGGAAAGGATAAAATTGAGATACAGTGCATCTTTGAAATCACACAATGTGATCCTAGAGAGAGAGGGTGTAAAATTCATGTTGAAACACCACCCTCACTCATCAGAGGACACATTTGGAAAAGGAAATGCGGCTGGATGTGGCCAAGTTTGCAAAACACCAGATGTTGCCACAGCTTGTATGTGATGTAAAAGATGTAAACTATGTGTAGGTTCCCCATACATAGTGCATAGTTTCCAAACGTGCACCCACATTTAATTCAGAGCCAGATTTTTGAAAAGAACTGATGAACCTCCTGCTAAAGACCTAATGAGAAGAGTGAGCCATTGTTCAGATACTGGAATTCATAGAGAAATCTCCCTACGCCTCAATTTCATACCCATTTGGTAAGTAAGCCAGTGAAGGTGTGTTACCTTCATGATAATAGTCGCTGGCGCTAGCAGAATTTGTAGACATCCTGGGCAAAATATTCACAAAACAGCATTATGTCATGGAGGCTGAGATTGAATTTGCATGACATCCGATGAATACGCAAGTTTGAAGTGCATTGGCTCCAAGACGCCATCACTGCATTCCGGTTGAGTCAGGTCAGGGCTGCTCTCCTATTGTTTTTCCAAATCAGTGATTAGAAACGTTTGTGTAGAAGAGTCAGAACAAGTTGGTGGGTTAGAAATCCAGGAAAATGGTCGGTGAAGCCGGAATGCAGGTCGGAACACTCTTCACTTGGTTCGGACGTGAGGCGTTTGGGTACGAGGGTACCTGGCGTAGCCCAGCCTGTGTGTACTGTGCTCAGTGTGGCTGGTAGAGCTGCACCCACAGCTAAGGACGTGGAGGATCGGCTTCCTGCTTAGGAAACGCTCCTCAGAATCTCCCCCAAATCCTTAAAAGCCTGGTAATCACAGAATTAGAAGAGGCCTTCTTGTGTCCTGCCCAGTGTTTTTCAACCTGGATTAGGTAGGCCTTTACCATCCTCTCCGACCCCACATGCAGGCTTCCCTGGGGGCTCAGTGGTAGAGGGTCTGTCTGCTGATGCAGGAGACCCAGGTTTCATCTCTGGGTTGGGAAGATCCCCTGGAGAAGGGAATGGCTACCTGCGCCAGTATTCTTGCCAGGAAATGTCCATGGACAGAGAAGCTCGGCAGGCTACAGTCCACAGGGTCAGAGAGTCAGACACGCCTGAGCTACTAACACTTTCACTTTATTTTCCTTTCCCCACCCCGCGTGCACCTGCGTTTCAGCTCCCACATTCCTAATGGGCTGCCCCTTGCTCGGCAAGGCAGACTCTTGACCCACTGGACCACCAGGGAAGCCCAGGGGGTCTCTTCTTCATAAGACTGTTCAGATTCTTGAACTGTGAGCTACTGCTTCCTCCCTTAATTTATTGACTACTTGCTGGAAAAATCTGGAAACACAGATGTATATTAAAAACCATAATATGATCGAAAAATAACACTTACTTCATAAGTTGAAGTCACAAGTGAAAGGCTGCGTTGTAGCTATAACTTCAGGGTCTTCTGGCGCCGGTGCCATCGGCTGGCTGAGAGGGGAGTGCGCTTGTTGCTGTGATGAGCAGTTGGTGTCTGAGGTCGATGTGAAAATGTGTGGCTGATGCATCCTTCCTGATGGCGTAGTGTGACGTGTGCCTTTCTGGTGCATAAACCATACACATACTATGTGGATTCACTACGTGCTGAGGCACTTTGTATACATAGCTGGGTACTGTGTTAGTTGCCATGGGTGACACCATGGCATAGAGGACGCACTTGTAAGAAACTTAAGGGTGTTTTTTCTTTAAAGTGAAATTATAGTAATTGAGAATTACTTTTCCCATGAAATTAGAAATTCTTCGAGGGCAAGGATGGTGCCTTTTATCTCCAAAGCACCAAGTGTCTGGCATAGTCTAAAAGTAGATACTCCTTCAAGTGGGTATTCAAATAGTTATCGTAGATGGGTGGTTCTTACATCTTTTGACCTTTGGATGCCTTATTATTGTAAAAAATTGTTGAGGACCCTAAAGAACTTTGTTTATATAATATCTATTGATATTTATCAAATTAGAAATTAAAAATCAAGACATTTAAAAAATGTGTTTAATTTAAGACGACAAATAATAGACCCATTTATAGGTTGACAGTAATAGCACCTCTTCACGCAAAATAGAAATGCAAGATCCCTGGAGAAGGGAATGGCTCGCCAGTATTCTTGCCTGGGAAATCCCATGGACAGAGGAGCCTGGCGGGCTACAGTCCACAGGGTCAGAGAGTCAGACACGCCTGAGCTACTAACACTTTCACTTTATTTTCCTTTCCCCACCCGGCGTGCACCTGCGTTTCAGCTCCCACATTCCTAATGGGCTGCCCCTTGCTCGGCAAGGCAGACTCTTGACCCACTGGACCACCAGGGAAGCCCAGGGGGTCTCTTCTTCATAAGACTGTTCAGATTCTTGAACTGTGAGCTACTGCTTCCTCCCTTAATTTATTGACTACTTGCTGAAAAAATCTGGAAACACAGATGTATATTAAAAACCATAATATGATCGAAAAATAACACTTACTTCATAAGTTGAAGTCACAAGTGAAAGGCTGCGTTGTAGCTATAACTTCAGGGTCTTCTGGCGCCGGTGCCATCGGCTGGCTGAGAGGGGAGTGCGCTTGTTGCTGTGATGAGCAGTTGGTGTCTGAGGTCGATGTGAAAATGTGTGGCTGATGCATCCTTCCTGATGGCGTAGTGTGACGTGTGCCTTTCTGGTGCATAAACCATACACATACTATGTGGATTCACTACGTGCTGAGGCACTTTGTATACATAGCTGGGTACTGTGTTAGTTGCCATGGGTGACACCATGGCATAGAGGACGCACTTGTAAGAAACTTAAGGGTGTTTTTTCTTTAAAGTGAAATTATAGTAATTGAGAATTACTTTTCCCATGAAATTAGAAATTCTTCGAGGGCAAGGATGGTGCCTTTTATCTCCAAAGCACCAAGTGTCTGGCATAGTCTAAAAGTAGATACTCCTTCAAGTGGGTATTCAAATAGTTATCGTAGATGGGTGGTTCTTACATCTTTTGACCTTTGGATGCCTTATTATTGTAAAAAATTGTTGAGGACCCTAAAGAACTTTGTTTATATAATATCTATTGATATTTATCAAATTAGAAATTAAAAATCAAGACATTTAAAAAATGTGTTTAATTTAAGACGACCAATAATAGACCCATTTATAGGTTGACAGTAATAGCACCTCTTCACGCAAAATAGAAATGCAGTATTTCACAAAGAAGAAAGGTGACATCATGTTACAGTTTTATGTCTGGCTTAATATTAATGGAACACAGCTAGGTTCTCATAGAGGTTTCTCTATTCAGTTTGTGGTTGGGTTGAAGAAAAGAAGATACAAGATTAGAAAAGGGAGGTGTGCTTTAATAGCCTGTGGTGTAACTGAGTGTTCTTGCCCCACTGAAACTCAACAAATGATTGATTCTTACAGGCTGGTCGCAGTGTAAAATCAGAAACCCTATCCTTGATCTTTCTGTGTTCTATTGTATTAAAACTCTTGTTCTAGATTGCACTTTGAATGGCTTTTTTACTCATGAACGATTTGGAATATAATGCATTAAGCATTTGGAAAATTGGCTCACCGAGTTACGCTAACCATCCAAATGTTGATACAGAAGCTTATGCATTATCAACAGAATCGCGTGGAGTATTCTGAACATTCATCTCATTCACTGAGTCCTTAAGTATTGGGAAACTGTCAAGCTCACAGCAGTGGGTGCAGGTTTTCCAAAATTCTGATTTTTGCTTGAAAGCTCAAATTGTGTCATTGGCCACAAGTACTGTGAGTTATTTCCCTTGAAGTGACAGGCTCACTTTGTTCACGTTGGAGAAAATGTTTGCCAAATAGTCAAGTGTGAATAGCCATAATTTGTCTATTAGTTGTTCTTTCAAGCACAAACGGTAATATGTGCCAGAGCAGCTCCTTCAGCTCCTCATGACTCAAAGAGTCACTCAGATGCTTTTCCCTTTTTACGTTTATGGTACACAGGGAGGCGTTTTACGTGCGCTCTCAGATCTTCGGAGATAGGCGCTCAGCGGTTGTGATCTGATAAATCAGTTTTACTCCTTCATCGAGAACTTTCCCAAGTGAAAATGCCCGTGGAGGACACAGTGGCGCGTAGGACAGCTAGGTGCCGCTGCCTTCGCTGTGCCAAGTCCCCTGGGTTTATCCACCATTGCTTCATGACCATCTTGTGTCAGCACAGTGAAGAAAGGTGAAGTGTGTTTTGGTGTCCTTACCAGAATAATCCTGACTTTGTGGACCTCTGGAAAGCCGTGGACTCTTGCGATTGGTAGCGCACACTTGGAAAACCGCTCTTTTTTATCTTGTATGGAGTTCTGTGATTTAGTGTTGCACATCAGCCCGAGTCTGCCGTAGGTGTACATCCCCCTCCGGAACCTCCGTCCCGCCTCCCTCCCCATCCCGCCCCTCCAGGTCGCCACAGAGCCCCTGTTAGAGATCCCCGAGTCCCACAGCGTATTCCCCTTCCTCCCCTCCATGTCCACAGGTCTGTTCTCTGTGGCTGTTCCTCCATTGCTACTCTACACACACACTTACCAGCATACACATTTCCCATCTTTCTAGACTCCATGTACATGTGTCCGTATACAATACTTGTCTTCCTCTTTCTGACTTACTTTACTCTGTATAATAGGTTCTAGATTCCTTCAGAGAAGCACTCTTATAAGATTCTTTTCAAAACCACAGCACACATGAAAGAGCACTTCAGCTTCTAAATATTTATAATACAACTATTAATGAAGATATGTCTGAAAAGTGCATGAAGGATTGCCTTATTCAGCTTCTCAAAATAGTTGCATTCCTAGCCAGCTTTTCAAATGTAGACGTGTCAGAAAGAATTTGCAAATGTGAGTGGAACATGTGCATGGTAATACCATGATATCACTCTGAATTTTTGAACTTGCAATTTATCTTTTCCTTCTGCAAATTCTAGCTCGTAGAAGTTTTTAAGCTAACAGATGTATTGTATTTTTAAATATTAATCAAGCTGAGCAGAGTGTTCTCTGGGCGAGGCGTACATTGACCTCTTCCTCAGCTTCATTCCCAGGCCAGGATGTTGCCAGGATGTTGCTTCAGAGAAGAGGTGATTTTTTTTTTTCCGGGGCCTCGACGCTGTAGAGTTTGAGGGTATTGATTCATCACGGCTCCACTCCTTCTTTGCTCACACTCCCTTTATAGAATTCAGGAAAATGAAAATAAATAGCAACAATAAGTAAGTGCTCTTGGAAGAGCTGGGACTGGGGAGTGGGGCCTGGATCTGCAGTTCAGTATCATCTCTTTCACGGACCTTCACACTTGTCTGAAAGGTGACTAGTTAGAGCGACTGCAGAAGGTCAGCCTGGCAGGAAGCCCAGGCAGGGCAGGCACGGGCGGGCAGACTGGCGCTGGACAGTGGAACGCTGAGGAGAGGACAGTGGAGTGTTCTGCATCTGGAATACATTCAGCTTAGTCATGAAACCTCTTGCCCGTGAGGGGAGAAAGGCGTCCAGGGTCTGTCGGGGTCCGGTCCTCGTGTCCCCACTTCCTGAGGCCGCGCCCGCCAGTGCGTCTCACCCACACCCTCGGGGTCAGCAGGGGCTGCGCAGCCTCTGCTCTAGAAAGCGCCGGCTCAGGTCCCAGGAGACCCGCGTCCGCCTTCCTGGGGGCAAGGCCAGAAGCTCGTGCGCTCTTCTGTTTCTCGTCTCTGATTTTGCCCAACTGAACTGATGATTAAAACTCATCAAGAGTTTTAGGTTAAGCAGTGAGAGTCAATGAGAGTAGAGATATGCCAGGTATTACAGGTCAGCAACTTTAAAGTGGCCCCAATTTAAATTCCCGTTATTCACTTCCCAGGGAGACATTGACATCCTTAAAATCAAATCCTCTTGCCCTTTTAGTTAAAGTTCAGTTTCATCAAAATCCAAAATGTGTTAAGTTCAACAGAAGTAAAGTTCAAAGATGATTTCCTGGTGTCTGCTCTGTCTTGGCCAGAGAGGTCTGAGTTAGGTGTCCTGGTGATGCCAGGTGCCTTCAGAATGCGCCTTCTTTCACTTGAGGAGTAGCTGCCGCAGCACATCTGAAGTCAAGTTAATTCTACCCCCAACTTTTCCCTGCATCTCATTTTAACAACTCTAAAAGAAAAAGAGAGAAAACAGTATGAGCGTCGGCTCTGTCGCCATGTTATTTAGAAAACTCAAGCCAGTCAGCAGCCCTGAACCCACCAAGCCAGACAGCGTTCGCGAGTCTCGTTCCAGGTTCAATCCGGATGCGCTCCTCGAAGACTGGGGAGCATGGGCGAGGCCTGGCGGTGTGGGGGTGAGGGCGCGTCCCTGGAGGAACCCCGCCGGGTTTAGCTTTGTGTATGTGTCAGGTTAAACTGTTTGTCCAGAGACTGGTTAGCTCCCATCAAGAGGTTAACTGTGATGTGTATTCCCCATGGAGAAAAGAAAAGCTGTCCAGATTGTCTCTCTTGAGGCGTGTTTATGTTACGTGCTCCCGTCTGCAGTCGCTCTGCCTTCCTGATTGCCATTTTCCCACTAAAGCTCTGTGTTCCTCTGGGTTGTGTTCCAGTGACTGCTGTCGCTGGTTTATTTTTTTGTTATTTGAAATCCCACTTGTCTCAGCGACCTGTTCCCCAGGGGGCTTTGCCACTCAGGCCTCTTTGTTTCTGTTGAAAACCACCCTCAGCAGATCTCTCAACTGAGATCAGCATAGATGTTTTTGAAACCTGTCCCCCTAAGGACCTGGAGAAGATTGCTGCCTCTGCTTTGTGCTTGTGTCTGAATTTTACGCTTGTGCTTCCTCCTTGGAATAGAAGTATTTCCATCATATCTTTGGGGCTTGGTGGGGAAAGAGCAGTCAGTAGCGTCCTGTCTTCCAAAGCTACGGTCAGTGAAGAGACAGACGGGTCAGCTGGCTGGAGATAAGTTATGTAATGTTGGGAGGGTTGGAATGGCGACCACGGTTGGTTTTTCCACAGTCAGCCTTCGTCACGCCTGCTCTCTGCCCGGACCCTCAGACAGCCCTGCCAAGCACGAGGGTGCGTCATCAGGAGGACTCCCTCCTGTCTTGATTCCCACGCTCGGGACCCCAAAGGGTGGCCTCTGTGAACTTACTGGTTAACATAGACCAGCCACACGTCAAGTGTTCCATAGTCACATGACCGTATTAGACATATAATGCTTCTCTTGAACCACAGTGTGCACCTGTCCCACAGATGTTAGCCGCTGGAAGGACTGGAGCAGAAGAAAAGTGCACTCTCCTCCCGGGCAGGCCTCAGAGAGAAGGGGAAGGGACTGGCCACTGTCATCAGCTGTCCCTCCTCCCCGTGGAGTGCTAGGTGACTGGAGGAGCAGTGCTTCCCTTCTCAGGCCCCATCGGGGAGCCAGCCTGCTGCCCTGTGGACCCGGGTGCTAACTGCAGAGGAGGCGAAAGTGGTTCCTGCCACACTTACTCCACGAAGGTCACGCTCACAGTAAATTATGAGCGCTCAGGAGCGCTCTGTCATCTGCGGGGATGACTGCACGTGCCGCCCGGTAGCAGTGGTGACAGCGCCCATCTGTTGTTGTCTTATTACATGCCAGGCGCCGGCTCTCCACTTAGCCTTCCCCCCCGGCGTCATCCCAGCGGCCCCGCCAAGTAGGTGTTACATCTCAGTTTGAAGAGAGCAAGCTGAAGGTTGGAGGTTAAGTAATTTCTTCAAGGTCAAAAGCAGGTTAGTAGCCAAGTCAAAATTCCGCTCCTGGTCTCAGCACGTACTGTTAGAGGCCTTCAGCACGCGGCAGTCCTTCTTCCTCAGACAGGCGCCCCCTGTTTTCTGAAGCAACTTGTTCGTTTATTGGGTACACTGATGTTACTCTCTTGGATGGAGTCCACATTGGCCCCTTTAATCTCTTCTCCTCTTTGTAACAAGAGATAAAACGGCTTCCCTCCTTGCTCTTTGGAAAATGGAATAAAAAATACCATATATCCCCCAAGACTCTCATCCCCTGTTTCTTCTGTATTCCTTAGATAACCTGGGTTTCATGTTTCAGTTATAGTCACCTTCTCCTTGACACAATTTATGTGTGTTCTTCCTTAAAAAAGGAAAAAACAAATCACCTCCATGTATGACTTTCCTAGTGCTGTTGTAACTGATTCGCACACACCCCAGTGGCTTAAATAATACCCATTGATTGTCTTAAACTTCTGTAGATGACAGGTCAGACGGGGAACTCTCTGGGCTGACATCCAGGTTTAGGGAGGGCTCTATTGGTTTCCGGAGGCTCCAGGGGAGAATCCAGCGCAAGAGGCTGCTTTTCTTCTTTGGCTCAGGGCCCCTTCCCTCCGTCTTTCCAGCCGACTCTGCGTCTCTCTGACTCTCTGTCTTCGCGTACTTCTCTCTTGCCAAAGCCGGGAAAGGGTCTCACTTTGAAGGAGTCACGTGACGAGACGGGTGCCTGCATGTCTAGTCAGCAGAGGCTGTTTGCTGTGTGTGGACGCCTGTTCACAGACCCCAAGGATCAGGTTGTATACAGCTTCAGGGACCATGACCCCTGCTTTTATGTGTAATAAAGTTTTAGACACTTATAAGACTTTATAATAAGGTTTGATAAAAAGACTGATGTTTAAACCAAAATGAAAAATTGGTAAAAGTATTGAAAACTAACTCAAAACTGATGTAGTGCCATAATATATGCATCCTTTTTTATATATAAATAGATAGATCTTAGTTTATTTAAGATGAAACATACTTACTTTAAAGACAAATAAGCTGCATGCATGTCTTTCTAATTGCTGGCATATGTGTGTATATCGCTGCATTTATCTTTGTGTATCATTGGAGTATACATTACAACAGTGAACGAAGAGCTTCATAGTTTTCTAAATGGAAAGGATTCTTGTCAAATGCATGGTTGTCTCAGAAGATACTGTTTCTGAAAGTCCGATTCTGAATGGAAAGTGACACTGTTGTCCATTTTGTAAAACTGTTTTCCTTAGAGCAATTTTAGGTTCACAAGAAAATTGAGAGGAAGGTACAGAGGTCTCCCAGCTGTTCCTGACCCTACAGATGTGTAAACTCCTCCATTTTCAAGATTCCTCAGTAGCAGGTACATTTTTTTTATAACAATCAATAAACCTACACTGGGCATAAAAATCATCTCCCAATGCCCACAGTTTACCGTAGGGTTCACTTTTCGTGTTGTACTTTTTGTAGGGGTGGATAGATGCATAATGACATGTATTATCCATCCAGCATCAGAGTATCAGAGTGCCTGCGTTGCCCTGAAAGTCCTCTGTGCTCTGCCTAGTCACGCCACCCCCAACCCATGGCCACCATTGATCTTTTTGCCGTGTGCATATGTTTGTCCCTTTGAGAATGTCTCATAGGTTATATGTTTATATAGATCATAGTTACACATAGTCATACGCTACATAACCTTCTCAAATTGCCTTCTTTCACTTAGTAATACACATTTGAGGTTCTCCATGTCGTTTCATGACTTGATAATTCATTTCTTTTTCATGCTAAATAATATTCCATTGGGTGGATATGCCAGTTTATTTATCCACACACCTACTCTAGGACATCGTGGTCACTTCTGAGTTTGGGCAATCATGAATAAAGCTGCTATAAACATTAATGTGTAGGTTTTTATGTGGATGGAAGTTTTCAGCCCCTTGGGTCAATACCAAGGAGTACAATTATATGGTAAGAGTGTGTTTAGCTTTGTAAGAAGCTTCCAAATTCTTCCAAAACGACTCTACCTTTTACGTTCCCACCAGCAGTGAGAGTTCTTGTTGCTCCACATCCGGCCACCGTTTGATGGGGTCAGGGTTCTGGATTTTGGCCTCCCTGGTCTGTGTGTCGTGGTATCTCACACTGCTCTAATTTACATTTCCCTGGGGAGATAGGATATCGAGCATCATCTTACATGTTTGTTTGCCATCTGTATATATTCTTCGGTGAGATGTGTTTTAAAGTCTTTGGCCCATTGTTTTTAACTGGGTCATTTTCTTTTTGTTGTTTTAAATGTTCTTTGTATATTTTATATAACAGTACTTCATCAGATGTATCTTTTGCAAATATGTTCTTCCAGTCTGTAGCTTGTCTCTCACTTTCTTGACATTGTGTTTTGCAGAGTGAAAGTTTTAATTTCAGTGAAGTCTAGCTAGCAGTTTTTTTATGGATTGTGTCTTTGATGTTATCCTAAAAGCTCATAGCCCTACTGAAGGTCATCTAGATTTTCTCCTAGGTAATCTTAGGAATTTTTAATTCCACATTTAAGCAGATGGTCTCTTTTGAGTTAATTTTTTATAAAAGACGCAAGCCTGTGTTTAGATTGATTTCTTGTCATGTGGATGTCCATTTGTTCCAACACTCCTTGTTTGTTTGTTTGTTTTTGTTGTTTGTTTGTTTGTTGTTTTTTTTTTTTTTAATTCTTTATTTTAAAGGTATTCCTTGTTGAAAAGACAGTCTTTGCTTCATTGTATTGCCTTTGCTCCTTTGTCTAAGATCAGTTAACTGTACTAATGAGGGCGGGGCACATATTCATATGCTGTCCTTCCCTCCCCCCCTAAATTTTATGGTGTTGTTGCTATTTTATAATCATACTAATATGAGGCTCCTCTGTCCATGAGATTCTCCATGCAAGAATACTGGAGTGGGTAGGTAGCCATTCCCTCTCTAGGGGATTATCCCAACCCAGGGATCAAACCCTCAGCTCCTGCATTCCAAGCAGATTCTTTACCACCTGAGGCTCCATGGAAGCTCAAACTTGACTACAAAGCATTGAATTTACTCCATTTTAGAGGATGACTAAATATTAAGTCATAATTTTTTCCTAATCTCATAATAAGTAATTTCCTCATTTTTCTTTGGTTTTCATATAGTTAACATTTGACTCATTTGATTCCAAGCCGAGTGAGTTTTATTCATACCAAATACATTCAGGACCTGATTATGTAAGCATGTTTTCAGTGCCATTGTTCTAGGTGTTGTAAATAGATGTTAAAAAAAAAAAACACTGTAAAGCTCCTTGCCCTTGAGAAACTCACAGTTGACTGAGACAAATGTATGCATGTCTATCAAATGAATTTATACTTTAAAAAATATCATTGCTGTGTATACAAAGGAAAAGATAATCAGTAACCGTTTATTGAATGCCTTCTATATTCCAGGCATGTATTTGTTACTAATGCTATCTAGTATGATTATTTCACAGCTTTTAAATGTGCAATGTATATTATTCTCATCTGACCTTCAGCTAGCTTGTGTGTGTTACTACAGTTGTAAACATTGTCCTTTCATTCTTGTTCTTAAATGGCTTCACATTTAAGGAACCGTTTTCTTCTGTTTTCCAAGGTGAGAATTTTGTTTGATAAGCATATCGTATCTTGACAAAAATACAGAAAGCCGGGAGCTTAGGGGAGATAAGCAAAGAAAAGTGAATCTAAAAAGGAATGGTCTTTCCCATGTGATTGTCAAAGGCACAGAATAAAGGGAGCAGGTAGAACACTCGAAGAATAGAAAACATGTTTTTGGAACGTGACGTGCTGTAACATTATTTACTCATAAATGAATAAGGCATAGATAATCCTATGAAAGATGACCTGCTACAAGACGGAGGACAGGACAGACTCTCCTGTTAAAGGTTTTACATGGTCTTCATGTTTCCAAAGTTAATTATTTGCCCCCTACTTGCCCTTTTTTCATTTATTAAAAGTGAAAAATCCACACATTTCTGGAGAAGTCAGGCACAGGGTCTCTTGGAGTAGGCCTCATTGGCTGGTTTGTTCATTCGTTGATGAGATGTTTACTGAGTCAGTGAATAGGCTGGGAAAGATAGTCTCTGTGATGGCCCTTAATGATCTTGACCTTCCAGCATTTGCCACTCTGTGTCGTCCCCTCCCTTTGAGTGTGGGCAGGACTCAGTTTACTTCTTACAGACAGAATATGCACAGAAGTGATAGGATGCCATTTACAAGTTTAAGTTATAAACAGACTGTGGCTTCTTTCTCGGTGCTGTCTCTCCTCCTTGAGCCACTCTTGGGGAAACCTGCATGCCCTCTGGTGAAGAGCCTCCTCCTTGGTGGCAGGAGACCACGGAAGCCCAGCACCTGTGAGCACGCATGGGTGTGTGTCTCCTGCCGCCCAGCCCAAGTGATCCGATGCAATTGCAGTCCTGACCGACCAGTGGTTCAGCTGAACCTCGTGAGGGCTCCTCATCCAGAGGCAGCTGGCTGAGCCACAGTGGATTCATGGCTCATAGGAACTGTGAAATAATCAGTGTTTCAAGCTTCTCAGTTGGGGTCATTTGTTACCCAAGAAAGGAAAATCGCCACCAGGGCCTACTGTGTATCCGAAACGGTTCTCAGTACGAACTACATAGCTGAGGGCAGATGCGGAAGAGGGGTGCTGTCAGGAGGAGCACCTGCTTTTAGCAGGCCCCATGGGCTGCTTCCTCAAGGAGGGACTGTGGGCATGGGTCCACTGTGAGAACTCTGACCTGTAGAAGAGGCCCGAGAGTTGGTCCTTAGATGTCTGTCTGTCAACATCACCCTGTCACAAGAAGGGGGACTGGTGTTTCCTTCTGAAAGTCTGTCACAGGCATCCAGGCTGCACCTAACTATGCAGGCAGATGAACCATTTTCCTCTCCACCTCCAGCCTTCAAACAAGATGCCATGAGAAGAGGAAGGCTGTATTCGTTGTCATGTTCCTTTGTGAATTGTCTGCCAGCTTTAAGAGATAAGAAAATTAAGGCTCAAGGAAGTTAAGTAACTGCTCCAGTGTCTCACGAGCTAGCTGCGGACTCAAGTCCAGATTCCGCAGGAGGCCAGCCTCCCAGGTCTCGCTTCCCGCGGCCTCCCCTGCCTGAGAAATGTAGCTGCAAAAGCCCATCTGCGGTGCTCACGATTCTTGGCTTGACTGGAAAGCTGAAAACTCATTCTGTGTTTGTGCTTGGAAAATTATTTCAAATTGGCTAAGGTAATAATTTAGTAAGATTGAAAATTGGCCGAAAGACCACGTTCGCCGTCCAGCCGTAAATGATGATGGCTCTGCTGCTGAGGATACGTGTGGTGGGCGCGCAGCTGCTCTGTAGCCCTTACAGGCCTCTCCATGAGGAAAGAGCAGGAAGGAATATGTACGCCTTCCTGGGAGATTTGTGGGCTCCTAAATTCACAGGGGTTGGATGTCTTGGGGAAGACAGGAATAAATCAACAGTCTTAGAATAACATGCAGCAAATACCAAAGTGTGTTTTAACATTAAAAAAAAAAAAAAAAGAGGGCAAAAAAGTCTGGAAGTCACCTCCCTGCTGAAATGTTCTGTCTGGCCTGCTTCAGGGTTCTGAGTTGTTTGTGTTCAAGCAGAACTCTTCAGTGATGGCGGCCCCCTCTCCTCTCCATTCCTTGTTCATCCTCTGAGCCCTCCTCTCCTTTATTAAGTGGCTTTTAAACTTATAAGCAGATCTATCTTCTAATTGCCCCTTTATGAATACTTTCTCCTGCCTGTGCAGTAAAGGGATTTATAATGAAAAGTCCTGCCCTCTCCTCTCAGCTGGTGCTAAAGCTGTTGAAGTAATGGTCCCCAAAGGAAGATTGCTACCTAATTGCAGCCTTCTCAGGAAGCTGGTGGTTTTTTGCCTACTTGACCGTCACAGATGGGGATGGTCAACAAATACAGTAGTGAAGGCTTCAGAGTTGAAGTGATCGATGACTTGTAGTAGCTTCCCTGGTGGCTCAGCTGGTAAAGAATCCGCTGGCAATGCCGGAGACCTGGGTTCGATCCTTGGGTTGGGAAGATCCCCTGAAGAAGGGGTAGGCTCACCCACTCCAGTACTCTTGCCTGGAAAATTCCATGGCTCGTCCCTGGGTTGCAAAGAGCGACATGACTGAGTCAGTTGACTTTCACTTGACTTCGTGTGGTAGCAGTGGGGTAGAAATGGTTAACAGATGGTTGATGGGACCAGCCAGGAAAGGCCGCACAGTAGACGAGGTGTTTGAGCCTAGTCTTAATAAATGCGGGTGTTTGTCCTGCAGGAGAAGATGAGAAGAGGAGGGACATTCGAGGCAGAGGTGGCAGTTTAGTACAGGCATGCAGTCATCTGTTGCCTCGGTTAACTACAAGACATGTGGAGGAATGGAAGCGTCCTGATAGAGAAGGGAGGGTCTGGTAGTGAACGAATGCTCACCTGGCTGGAGGTTTTAGACCATCCTCAGATGGACCAGTTAAACGTAAATGTTGAGATGGGCAGTGACATGGTCAGATTCTCCCTTTAGAACGGTCACCATGGTGGTGATGGGAGAAAGGAACAGGAGGCACCAGGCTGGACGCCGGGAAGCTCCAGGGGGAAGGTCAGTGCCATGTCCTGTGGGGGAGGTGAGCATGGACAGGCAGGCACTGACACCAGACTCATGCGACTTGTAATGATTCCCTTAGTGCAGGCGTGTGTGCAGTGTCTGCATTTGGGATGATCCCCGTGCTGCAGGCCTGTGTGTGGTATCTCTGCTTTCATAAGGCATTTCTGTCAGCATCCTTCAAAGGTGCTGTTCAAGCCTTTGGTCACTGGATCACCTAGCAAAGTTCCTTAATCGTAGTATAACCAGCTTTGTGGCCAGTGGACATCATCTGATGAGGAGTTTTTCATCCCACCCATATGTGTCGATGAGTATAAGGAATTGATGCCTCTTACCAAGTGATAAAATGTCCTTGAAGAGACCAGAAAATATGGAAAATCCCCTCCATTAATGTTGTGACCTCTCATCCTATTGAATTAAATCCTGATGACTCTTGGACTCTGTAAAGTTTTTTTGCTGGCAGCGTGAGGAAGGGTAGAAAGACAGGTTTCTCGTTAGACCTTCCTGAGTTCCCATCGAGCTTGACCTTGGGGAAATGATTCTGAGTTTCTCCTCTATATAACGGGGAACGGTAATTACTAATATACAAATAGAGATTAATTTTAGAATGTTTTTAGAGACAAGGGAAAATACAATTAAATTAGCTTAACTGAGCAGAAAATTTACTGGCTCCTGCAACTCAAAGGCTCGGGGGTGAGCCTGCCTTCGGGGTCGCTGATTCAACAGTGAGTGGTCCTCGCGGAGGCTGTTTCTCCTTTCTTTGCTGTCTCTGAGGTCGGCTTCATCCTCAGGCTCTCTGCTTCGGTGCACTGACTGGCAGAAACGGGCCACATCGATTCCTCATCCACACCCACCAGCGAGGGTGAGAGAGCTCCACGTGAGCACCAGACAGAAAACCTGGGCTTCTCCTGATGAGGTCGCACCAAACAGATTTCCGTGTCTCTTGTTATGTTAAGTATTGATGCTTTCACCTCCATGACCTGAACTAGCCACTGTGGGAGAAGGTGTGAGATCACGATGAATGGTCTAAGTCCATCGGGACTGATAGCCCCGAGCAGTCCAGATTGCTCAGTGCACGGTCAGCTCCCAGTAGACAGGGTATAGAGCGGGTGTAAGGGAGTCACACACAGGTCTGGGGACACACACCTTGAACAACTGTCGTGAGGATTTAAATGAAACTGCAAGGGTAAAGATCTTGTGTCAGTCGGTGCTCAGTACTGCTCAGTTGCCCTTCTGCTTGTCGTTGTCCCTTTTTCTGTTTCCCTAGCACCCGGAAGGTCAGAAAATGACATTTGAATTCCTTTCAACCCAATTTCAAACATCTAGCAGCAGTTCCGGTTGGTTTTGAATGATCTGAAATAGTTGTAAGTATTGAGATAAGAGCTGGATTTTATACTTGATCTTGATATAAATTCAGTGGATCTACTTAAGATGCTCATAATAACAGCAGTTTGTGTTGTGTATCCCAGACATGCATACGATAGGAAAAGATTTTTAAGTGGAGAATATGAATGGATGCTTTCATAGCCACAGTGGACAGGAGCCCTCATTACTGATTTGCAGGAGCATTTTTCGTTTCTCACGTTCTTCATAGCCCTCTCTGTTAAGATAAAGACGGCCTTCAAGCTGTTGAAAAACTTTGGGATGTATTAGCTTATGTCACTGCTGAAAGTGATCAGTGAAAAAGATAGGGCCATTTACACTTTGCTGAAGAAAAAGAATATTACTATGATAATTTCATAAGGCAAAGGCAAACATAAAGAGGGCTTTGTGTCCTGCCTCATTTTTATTATAGAAAAAATTGATAGTTCAAGCAGAAGAGTAGAATTGTGCTGTTGATTTTGTTAACTATATAATTCAGTGTGGCAAAACCTGCGTTCTTATTCCTGAGTTTGAAAAGCTCATTAGCTGTATTGAAGCAAAAATTTCCAGGCTTGTCAATTTCATTTTCTGTTGGATAATGTTTAAAATACTGCTTCCTAATATTTTATGTTTACAATTTAAAACGGTGCTTAAAATGTTAGACTAAGCACTTGAGTGAAAAAACGAGTAAGACACAAGTCCTGCTCTGAATCTAGGAAGGAAAAGTGGACATAGAAGTAAAACATATATATAATATGCAATTGGTAAAACATATAGGGATTTCTTTTTTATTGAAGTCAATTAAATCTAACAGATAGGCCGATACCTCATTGGTACCTTCAACCTCTGCTGGTCCCTACTAGTCGACCTGTGGTCCCTGGACCCTGCCTGGACACACACGGTGCGTTCTGTTTGCCCCCAGGGCTCTTCCTTCCCCCTGGAACTTTGATTTTTGCAGCCGTGGCGTGGGTGTGAGGTGGGAGGAGGAAGGGCATCTGGCTTTTCTTGGCAGTGGGATGGAGGAGGTGCTGTGAGGGGGATTAAACTCCTGGGATCTTCCGATCTTTTTCAGAAATGCTGTTCTCTCTCAGCTGCTGCTCTGCAGCCCTGTGCCTCCCCCACGAGGCTGCCCCGGGTGGTGGGAGCGTGTTGTAGCCCTCAGGTGTTCCGGAACACAACAGAAGGCTGAGAGCCATAGTCACGGAACACTCTCCTTTATGAAAGCCTTTTTAAAGTCCCCATCTTGCGGCTGACACACACCTCTGCCCCTCCCTCCACGGGAATTCTCCCCTCTCAGGCCTGGTTTACTACTGCCTCCCTTGGAAAGACTTTTTGCTTTTCTAAGACCCTTTTTCTTGCACCTGCATAGCTAGTGCAGACTTCTGTCACGTCTTTTTTTATTTTTTTTATTTTTATTTTCTTCTTCTTATTATTTTTTTCTTTTTTATTTTTTTTAAAATGATTTCTGTCACATCTTATAAGTACTTACTTTTGCGTTTGGGTTTCCCATTAGGATGTATGTTCCTCTAAGGTAGAGATTATGTTTTAATTTCCTTTTGTATCTCCTGTGTCAAGACTCAGTCCAGCACGTGGTAGGTGTTGGGATGTTTGTGCTTAAAGAGGAGGAGATGAAAGAAAAGTAGGATGAAATTTTAAATAGAACCCAAAAAGAAAGTCTGTCTCTCCATCCCGTATTAGTCATTTTTTCCAAATCTCTCAAATAAACTGTGATGAAAACAAACGTATGGGTGAAATAGTTTTGCCCCTGACTTTTCCATTATTTTATCTGGTTGCTACTAGCAGTGTGAACCGTAGGTGGACCCTGGTTTTCTCCCTCAACTCTGTAGGTAGCCTCTGGCTTTTCTTGTCCCCTGCCATTTCATAAATACCCGCCTTATCCTCAGAGTCAGCTGTGTTCACCTTTTAAAGAAAAGATCGTATCTGCTTGGTGAGAATTGCCAGCCTCAAGGCCCTGCCCCCGAGGGAAGCGGTCCTGGTGGGTGTGAATGCACCTTCCCTTCTCGGCTGCCCGGCAGAACGCGATGAAGAGCCGCGCCCTGGCCCGGCCCACGGGACCCTGGGACCCTCGTGCTGGCCGCTGCTGCTCCCTTCCGCAGGCTCGGGGGGGCCTTCGCTTGGATGCCACACCCGGCCCACGCCGCACCCATTGACCCCCACGTCCCCACTCGCCCCTTTAACCCCTTGAGGTTCTTCTCCTGTCTTGGTGCCCGCACGTTCCTGAGGACTGTCTTTAGAGACAGCTTCCCTCCCTGCCCGTCTGGCCAGAGGGGCCGCCGCAGCGGGCCAGGGGCACCTCCCGCGCGCGCGTGAGCATCCTGCCTCCTTGCAGTGCCGTCTATCTCTGTCCTTCCAGCTGGAGCTGCGGGGCCCCGGGACAGGGACCTGACCTGATGGTGTCTGTCGCCCGTGCCCAGGCAGACGTGCGGCGCCTTCGCTGGGTGGGCGTCAGTGAGCCAGTGAAGACTCACAACTGCTCACGGCCCTCGTGGCTCTTCCCTGCACGACCTCTGACCAGCCACTGACCGGCCACGTCCTGACAGCACACCTCTGGTCCTGAGGCTTTTGTTTCGAGTTCTTGAAAACGTCCTTTTGCAGTGTTAGTTCCTTGAGGCCATCTTACAGGAACAAGACACGGCAGTCCCTGAGAAATAGGAGCCTTTGGGCACAAGCTGGACCACAGATTCCAGAGACAGGAGACACGTTGAGAACACGTTAGTTCATTGCGCTTTGAATGGTTCTTCCCCCCAACCCTGTATCTCGAGCAGAGTTATTGAGTAATTTAGCAGCTGTTTTCAGTTTGTCTACAATGCGCTGGACATTGTATTAAGCGCTAGGGTTCAGAGGTTTTTTTAAAAAGCACATTTTCTGTCCTGAAGGATCACATCGTTTAGTGAGGGGAAATGTACAAGTAACCAGACAGTTTTACCCCCGTGTGAGGGTTCCGTGCTGCGAGGAAGCTTTGAAGGAGCACGTCGGGGGGAGAGGGGTTAGGGACGGCGTCTCAGAGGAGTGAACCCTGCGCTGACTGGGGACGGACAGGCAAAAGCACGGGTGAGAAAGGATGACAGTTTTTTCTCAGATACCTGTAGTTTTGTAAAAATGCTCCTATGGTGTGTTTCTAAATGAGAACTGAGTACAGTGTTCCCACGCGGTTATCTTCAGAATGCAGCTTTTGGCCGTCAGTGCTTGCAGATGCCAGATTCGCGCAGGTCAGATTCCATACCTCGCCCGGCACTCAGTACTACTGAACAATTTATTTCAGCTCATCTTTCCAACTATACATTTTTAATCTTCTAGATCGGGGCAGTCCGTCAGCTGTAACCCGCAGGTCAGATTCAGCCCACTGCCTGCTTTTGTATGTCCCTTAGCTAAGCGAGTTTTTTTGGTCCATAAAGGACTGTAAGAACCAGCCAGCCAGCCAGCCAACCAAGAGTACGTACTAGGGGCCATATGTGGCCCCTAAAGCCAGACGTTTTCTCTCTGGCCTCTCCACCCTGCTCTTAGTGACTATATGTACATCATAAGCTTTCCCACTTCCACAGCTCTGCTTCTGTTGTTCTTTCCTTTGAAATGCTGTCGTCCATCCATTCCTTTAAACATCCGGTCGACTTCTTCTGTATGAGCCCCCAGTCTCAGCTCTGGGAAGATGTCAGCGACAGACCATAAGCACATAGAAGCTCAGCATGCCCATTGTGAAGAAAAAGCAAAGGAGGGTAAGGAGGGAGCGGCCCCATGAGGATGGAGGGTGCGCCAGCTCTTCCTCAGTGCTCAGGGCGGCCTCTTGGATCCGGGGCCCTTTTGTCCCAAGGGAAGCACAGGAAGGGATGCGAGGATGCTTGGGAGAACATTCCAGGCAGAGGGACCGACACGCAGGAAGGCGGTGCGGGGCCTGCGGGGAGCTCGGTGTCCTAGGAGCGGGCTGAGAGTGGGAGCCCGTTGGATAGAGGGCTGTGCTGGGTGAGGTGGAGGACAGGCCAGCTTTGAAGCTTTGATTGTATTCCTGCACGTCGTCAGAGCCTCTGATGGGCACATGGGACCGAGTGACTCTATGCGGTGGGCAGTGGCGGCAGCACCGGCTTGGTCACCACAGATCCGAGTGCCGACTTGTCCTCCCCTCCGCTCAGGATGAACCCAGACGTGTCACCTGACCTTCCTGGAGCTCTGTCTTCCCATCCATGTAATGGAGGCACGAGGAAGTCTGCTGAACTAGACACAAGTGCTAGCATCTTGTCTCAGCCACAGTTCATTTAGAAGAAGAGACAGTCATGTAACTGGTGCTTGCTGGTCACGGGTGGCTTCTGATTTTGTTCTGTGTCACAGGTGCTGGGAGGTAGGGATCCGGTAAGGAGCTGGGGCTTCTGAACGTATTTTGAAGCTGCATTTGCCAACAGACAGTTACAATGCAGGGAAAATAGTACTTTCCTAAAGGTACCTTTCACCTGTATCTCTGTGAGGTTAAGAAAATGCCAGCTGTCTATTATACAAACGTTATTTTCACGTGGAGTGGCTTGGCGCTGGTGGAAAGTGCAGGGCGCGGGAGGTTTGCCTTCTGGTGGGGTCATCAGTGCCAGGCGTGGATGCCTGGGCCACTTTTCAGAATAACCAGAGGCGGGCTGTGACTGACTTTAAGAAGTAATAGAGAAGATGAGATTGAGTCCTAGGACTTTGCCCATTGTTGTTTTTGTTTTTAAATCAACATGAAGTCCTCCTAAGGCTCTAGTAAAAACGTGCTTGAGTAGTTGACGAAAGGCTGAAGTCTGTGTCCTGAGTGGCAGGGGAATATGGTGCCACCACCAAAACAGGTTGAGTTTAGACTTACTGTGCTCTTGAGGCCAAGTGAGCTTACTGTTTTAAATATTAGAAAAAATGTAACCATTGCTTACCTAGCGTATATCAGAATTCAGTAAGCAATTGGTGAGTAAATGAGCAAATGTAATGTTATTACAGAAAATTTGGAAAGTCAAGAGTAGAATTGCTCATAATCTCAGCACTTTAACAGTGGTCACTAATATTGTGTGTGTGTGTGTGTGATTATCTTCAGCCATATGCACAGGTATAGTTCAGGTTTCAGTGTGAGCATGAGACAGTTTTATAATTTCTGATTCCTAAAATTGAATATTTTATGATAATCATTTCCAGATGCCTATACTGCTATTATAACTCTAATTTTAATGGCTGTATAATACTCTGTCTAGTGATTTGTCATAAGCTAGTTGCCATTTCTCTCAGATTGTTTTAGAGTTTTATTTTTCTATTTTTCCAGTTAAAATCTTCACGTCTATGCTGTTTTTTTCTTTTGAATTGTTTCCTTATAATGAATTATCAGAGCTGGTAATAGGAATGGCTGCTACTTTTTTCACTGTAACCAGTCATCTACTTGAATATTAGTTTCATCTGACACCACTTGCTTTGGGAATTAGCATTTTTTTTAAAAAAGCTGTATTTACTCATTTAATAGTGCAAGTGGTACCTCCCTGCTTTTGTTCCCTTCATGGAAGAAAAACTAGTATAGCAAAGGTCCTATTCACTAATGTTTATGTATTAAAATTTCACTTTTTCCCTCTCTGACACACTAACACCTTCCTAAACATGCCATGTGTAATATATAGTATTATTCTTACCTTTCTTCAGTTGCTTTCTCTCATTTGTTTTCTTTTTCTTCTTTTTTTGGTTGGTAAAGCTGTCTGTGGAAGCACGTAAAGAAATGACTGAAAAGGCTATTAAGACAGTCAAGCACTTTATCGAGAAGCCAAGAAAAAGAAATTCAGAGGAAGATGTTGAGGAAGCTGGGGGTTCTAAGGTGACCTATGCAGATGCCTTGAATCATCTGGAGAAATCCCTGGCCCACCTGGAAACCCTCAGCCATGGCTTCATCATCTCTCTGAAGAATAGTGAGCAGGTAATGAAATGCAGGCTTCTATATGTTCACTTAGTTAGATAATATCAGTGATTTCTTTCATTTATCTTTGAAAGCTCTAGCCATAGTTTTGATAGGGTTTTCAATCTTGCAGATTTTTTTCAATAACCATTTTTTAAATTGAAGTATATAGTTAGTTTACAGCGTTATGCTTCAGGTGTACAGCAAAGTGATTCATGTCAGACTGTGGTTCTCAAACTCTGTTTCTAGTTGGGAGATGTTTTGCTTTTCAGTTGAATAATGAGAAAAAGTTTCCCCTAACTATCAGAAAAATTCAGAAATAATTATCCATGCCTGCTTCAGAAGTTTTGTTTTCCTTTTTTATAAATGTATGTTCTCGTCCTGTTTTTCTGTTGCATTTAGCTTCTTCTTGACATAACTTTTTTACCTAATAAATGTGCTCCTAGTTTATTTCTAGTTGAGACTCTTCTTGTGTCATTGTGTTTCAAAAAAGCCCCCTCCTGGGAGGCAGGAGCCCCGCCATGGTGAGACTGGGGCACCACGGGGCTGGGACTGCACGAGAGAGAGCCCTCTGCAGCCTCCGGAGTTTTACTTCTCTATGTCACACTCGAGGGTGCTTTAATATTCTTTCTAATACCTGAAAAGTTGACAAGTCAGTAAATAAATGGTTTTCACCTGGGTGAAAGCAGTGTCTGTGTATGTAAAAAATACTCTATTTGCTCTTTAATCCTGTGGTGAATGAATCTGCAAGTGGCCACTGACCACCTCTTTATTTTTATCACCTTATGTGTTTAATGAATTGTATTCTTGGCTTGTAAAACAAAAAAAAATATTCCTGACTGGAAAAATTAGTATCTGGAGAGGAATCCAGATACTGAACAAATGGGAGACTTCAAAATATGTATGAGACACGTAAATGCAAGCCCCTCATCCGAGAGATAATGGGAAGAATCCAGAAGCCTGATAGCAGCTTTATTTCATTATCCTAATTTTTAGTGCCTATTAGCCTATCTAATAAATAATATTAAACAATGGTATGAGCAATATAGAAGCATTCACAGGCAGCAAATCAGCTTTACCAATCTTGAGTTTATCCTGCTGCCTTTTACTGTTCTGTAATCAATAATTACAAGAACTAGGGTAAAAGTTGAATCAAGTAAAAGTGATTTATTTATACTTACTCACATAGAGCTTTTAAGTCCATATTTATTTTTCTAATTAAACTATATTCAGATTTGGAGAACTGTCATTACTCTTCTTGGAACACGTGTTGTCTTTCCGCAGCTCGAGTGGTGGACAAGGCCCTGAGGGGGTTAGTAACAAAAACAGACACGTGTTTCAACAAGGTTGTGACTTAATTGTACCCAACAGCTACTTGGGCTTCCCAGGTGACTCAGTGGCAAGGAATCCTCCTGCCAGTGCGGGAGACCTGGGTTCGGTCTCTGGGTCGGGAAGATCCCCTGGAGGAGGAAATGGCAACCCACTCTAATACTTTTGCTTGGAAAATTCCACAGACAGAGGTGCCTGATGGGCTACAGCCCATGGGGTCACAGAGAGTCGAACACAGTGGAGCAGCTGAGCATACCTGCACTAGCTACTTGCGAATGTTCAGCTAGACCACGTATGGCCCTTCATAGGAGCCTCTTCTGGTTCCTAAATTGACGCTGTATGCGTTTGTTGAGGCACCTCTTAGAGCAAATGCTGAAAATAACCTTCAGCCTCATAAATGTTCCTTTCAAGTGCAGGCTTGATTTTAACCTCTTAGTGAAAGAACATCTTAGATACTCAGGAAGGTCAGTCAACTTCAACCACAGGCCATTGGAACCGCAGGTTCCTCTTATTTCAGTATGGGTACTAAGTGATTGCCTTGCCTCGCTCATAGGCACTTTTTTTTTTAAATGGAGAGTTTCACGATGAGGAGAATAGTCAACTGAAAGCTGATGTGCTCAACTCCCAGCTTCCACAGTTACAGAACGTGACCAGGCACACTTCCTAGGTTCAGCATTTATCCGAGAGATAATGGGAAGAATCCAGAAGCCTGATAGCAGCTTTATTTCATTATCCTAATTTTTAGTGCCTATTAGCCTATCTAATAAATAATATTAAACAATGGTATGAGCAATATAGAAGCATTCACAGGCAGCAAATCAGCTTTACCAATCTTGAGTTTATCCTGCTGCCTTTTACTGTTCTGTAATCAATAATTACAAGAACTAGGGTAAAAGTTGAATCAAGTAAAAGTGATTTATTTATACTTACTCACATAGAGCTTTTAAGTCCATATTTATTTTTCTAATTAAACTATATTCAGATTTGGAGAACTGTCATTACTCTTCTTGGAACACGTGTTGTCTTTCCGCAGCTCGAGTGGTGGACAAGGCCCTGAGGGGGTTAGTAACAAAAACAGACACGTGTTTCAGCAAGGTTGTGACTTGATTGTACCCAACAGCTACTTGGGCTTCCCAGGTGACTCAGTGGCAAGGAATCCTCCTGCCAGTGCGGAGACCTGGGTTCGGTCTCTGGGTCGGGAAGATCCCTGGAGGAGGAAATGGCAACCCACTCTAATACTTTTGCTTGGAAAATTCCACAGACAGAGGTGCCTGATGGGCTACAGCCCATGGGGTCACAGAGAGTCGAACACAGTGGAGCAGCTGAGCATACCTGCACTAGCTACTTGCGAATGTTCAGCTAGACCACGTATGGCCCTTCATAGGAGCCTCTTCTGGTTCCTAAATTGACGCTGTATGCGTTTGTTGAGGCACCTCTTAGAGCAAATGCTGAAAATAACCTTCAGCCTCATAAATGTTCCTTTCAAGTGCAGGCTTGATTTTAACCTCTTAGTGAAAGAACATCTTAGATACTCAGGAAGGTCAGTCAACTTCAACCACAGGCCATTGGAACCGCAGGTTCCTCTTATTTCAGTATGGGTACTAAGTGATTGCCTTGCCTCGCTCATAGGCACTTTTTTTTTTAAATGGAGAGTTTCACGATGAGGAGAATAGTCAACTGAAAGCTGATGTGCTCAACTCCCAGCTTCCACAGTTACAGAACGTGACCAGGCACACTTCCTACCTGGCCTTGCTCCTCTGAGTCATTTTAAAGAAAAGCCCAATCATATTTTCATTTTATCCACAAATGCTTCCATATCTGTATATAAAAGGTACATTTAAACATAACCACCACCAACATTACCAATAAAAAAGTTAATAGTAATTCTTTAATATCATCAAATATCCAGTTAAGGTTTAAAAGACAAAGGAGTCATATTCCAGAATCACTTGTGAAAGTTAGAAAATGTTAGTGACAGTAAATGACCACATCTGTTGTACTGGACCGTGGTAGCTTGTGTGCTATTTCTGAAATTACTTGGTGTCACATTAATTTTTACAGTATTATCAAATAGGGACTGGCAGTGTGGAGTGGGAGAGTGGTGGGGAAAGTGGAAGTTTGGATTCTAATCCCAAGCTCCGTTAATGGCCGGCTGTGTGACTTCGGACAAGTTACTTAACACTTTTGGTTTTCAGTTTCCTTTCTGATAAAGTGGAGCTAATTAAAACTCTTGCGAGAGAATTATAAACATTAAATCTGATAACTTGCACAATACCTGGGTTTGCATAATTGATACTTAATAGATGATAACTGTTATGTATTTATGGGACGATAATAATCATAGAGAAATTTACCCTTATTGAACGTTACTTTGTGCCTGACATTGTGCTAAAGGACTGATATTTAGAATATTGAATGTCTAACTTTCTTTGTTCACAGGACCTGCTTGTCCTCTTTCTCATTTGATAGATAGTGGCAACTTGGGATCACAGTGCTTACTGATTAATCCGTAGTAAGGGCAAGGATACACTCACGCCTGGGTGGCCCTGGGAGCCAAGTTTTTAACAACCCTTTCTGTGTTCCTCCGTGTAGTGTGTGTGGTTGTCATGTATTTCATACTTACACATTGAATTCCCGATGTTTCCATATGAACGTGCTGAATTTCATCATTTTAGGAAACACTGCAGAAATACAGTTACCTCTATGATCTGTCTCGGTCAGAAAAAGAGAAAGTTCACGATCAAGCCGTGGCCATGTGTTTAGATGGTCAGCCTCTAAGAATGGTTCAGCAGCTGCTGGAGGTGGCGGTGGGCCCTCTGGATATCTCGCCCAAGGAAGTAGTGCAGAGTGCAATCATGAAAATCGTCTCTGCGTTGAGGTAAGCTATAAAGTAGTCATCAGTGAAAACCTGAGGCTGATTTTACCAGCTGAGGGCTTGTTTCAGAGTTCTTATGAAGATAAAATGTCATCATATATGTAGGAGCATTATATAAACTGTGAAGTACTTTATAAAAATAAGATGATGATTAGACTTCTCAGTCTTATGTCTTCTTAATGTCTTGAGAGAATCGAGAACCATGAAGATGCTCCATCGTTGGTCCCAAGTCAGCTGGCTGACTTTTGATAGACTCTCTCCTTCACTCAGGTGGTTTTTGAAATGAGGGAAAGGCCAGCATGGCCGTGAAGCAGGTTGCTATGTGTCAGACTGTCGTGTGACTTCAGCGTGGATTTTCAGAGCTTGTCTTTTCAGCAGCACGAAACCAATTCCCAGAAGTTTCTTTTGAAGTACTCAAGGCAAGGTTAATCACATACTGAAGAAGTTAGACATCTGTTAAGTATCCTAGGACATTATTTACCTGCAATTAATGGCATAAAGCTGACAATTGAGAAATTCTAGCTTCCTGTCGATAGGCTAGTATCTTTGCAGGAAGGCATCCAGGGGATTAGGAAAGAGGGGAAAGTTAAGCTAAGAAAATAATGAGGCATCAAGTGGCTTCTGTGAATAATGCAATTAGCCTAAAAGATTTAGTTGGATTTAATTTATTCTTTTTTTAAGCATTCTTTGTGATTCTGCATTGCTCTTGAGGAACTTTTTGATTAAATACGTGTCAATTTTCAGCAGCTGCACTGAAATCAAATGTGCCTTTATCAGTTTAATTACCCAGCCTCATCCAGTTTTCACCTTAATGCTCTGAGGTATCTGGAAATTTTCTACACAGGAAGAGAAATAAGAGTGTAACATTTTTTGGAAATCACTAATACAAAATGAATAAACCTTTATTATATTATGAACTTATGTTTTGGTGGTGGTGATGGTTATAAAAGCCACTTTCTACTTTCAAGAGATGACAGCTGATTGTTTGTCATGTTTTGCACCTTTTTGATTTCAGGTATCTTTTATTATTTCTTAAATCACAGTTTAGATGAAACTCACCAAAGCAAAAGTTTGAAAAATCAATGCTTTGAATAGAATATGGTTTCATTTTTAAAATTGTAATTTTTCATATAATTAAAATATGATATGATATTTTTACATTTATAGAATCCTGACATAAATTATACTCCTATCTTCTTCCCTGTGCCCAGCCCTACTACTTAAGATTTGGTTCTGATCTAATAAATGTTACACTCAGTGCACAGAAGACATTCAGTAAAAATGAATGAAATCTTTCAGTAGTGGGAGAAAGGGAACTTGAGTTCACCTGCCTTTGTCAGAGGACAATAAATTGCTACTGACTACGTCTAGAAGATTTACCTTTTAAACGATCAGTGAAATTTAGGAGGCATAATGACAAAGGTATGAACATATTGAATCCAATAGTTGGTTTAAATCATATAACTTAAATTACTGAGAAAACTCATCTAAAGCTTCTCTTCCCTCTGTTGCATTTTCCAAATTCAGTAGCATTCCAGGCATGCACATTTGTAGTAGGGACACCGGAACAGGGCCTGTCTCATGGGCTATTGGATTCCTAAATGGCAGGATGTGCGTGAAGCACTTGGCATTGGCTGGTGCCCAGTAAGTGCCATGTAAATATTAGTCTTGTGGAAAACAGGCCAACTGGAGAATTTAGTTTATATATATTTAATGCTTAAGATAGCTCATATTTCTAATGCCCATTGAGTATTTCCTTGAATTTTTAAAAATGTTTTTTACTTCATTTTTTTTTCTTTGAATGCTTGAATCATCGAATGAGTCGATTTTCTTACTGTCTTTTTCCTTTTTATTTTTAAATTTTGTTTGTTTGAGTACTCTTTCTCTCAAACAAGCCTGTATGAGACTGTGAGCTCCTTCAGGGCAGAGAAGGGTTCCTCTCCACGTCCTCAGGAACACAACACGGCCCCCCAGAACCTGAATAAACCTTTATTATATTATGAACTTATGTTTTGGTGGTGGTGATGGTTATAAAAGCCACTTTCTACTTTCAAGAGATGACAGCTGATTGTTTGTCATGTTTTGCACCTTTTTGATTTCAGGTATCTTTTATTATTTCTTAAATCACAGTTTAGATGAAACTCACCAAAGCAAAAGTTTGAAAAATCAATGCTTTGAATAGAATATGGTTTCATTTTTAAAATTGTAATTTTTCATATAATTAAAATATGATATGATATTTTTACATTTATAGAATCCTGACATAAATTATACTCCTATCTTCTTCCCTGTGCCCAGCCCTACTACTTAAGATTTGGTTCTGATCTAATAAATGTTACACTCAGTGCACAGAAGACATTCAGTAAAATGAATGAAATCTTTCAGTAGTGGGAGAAAGGGAACTTGAGTTCACCTGCCTTTGTCAGAGGACAATAAATTGCTACTGACTACGTCTAGAAGATTTACCTTTTAAACGATCAGTGAAATTTAGGAGGCATAATGACAAAGGTATGAACATATTGAATCCAATAGTTGGTTTAAATCATATAACTTAAATTACTGAGAAAACTCATCTAAAGCTTCTCTTCCCTCTGTTGCATTTTCCAAATTCAGTAGCATTCCAGGCATGCACATTTGTAGTAGGGACACCGGAACAGGGCCTGTCTCATGGGCTATTGGATTCCTAAATGGCAGGATGTGCGTGAAGCACTTGGCATTGGCTGGTGCCCAGTAAGTGCCATGTAAATATTAGTCTTGTGGAAAACAGGCCAACTGGAGAATTTAGTTTATATATATTTAATGCTTAAGATAGCTCATATTTCTAATGCCCATTGAGTATTTCCTTGAATTTTTAAAAATGTTTTTTACTTCATTTTTTTTTCTTTGAATGCTTGAATCATCGAATGAGTCGATTTTCTTACTGTCTTTTTCCTTTTTATTTTTAAATTTTGTTTGTTTGAGTACTCTTTCTCTCAAACAAGCCTGTATGAGACTGTGAGCTCCTTCAGGGCAGAGAAGGGTTCCTCTCCACGTCCTCAGGACACACACGGCACAGAACCTGGTACCTTGTGAGCTTCACATACCACACACGGCCGTGAGCGAGTGGTATCTGCTCTGCTGGGATCCAGCCAGGTTCATCTGGGTGGAGATGCCCTGCTTGTTTCTGAGGACTGAGCCATCCCGTTCTGAATCTCTTCCTCTCTTCGCAGTGGGGGCAGTGTTGACCTCGGGGGACCGGCAGACCCGCTGCACGTCCTGGAAGGGGTTGTTGCCGCGGTGCGTGCCAGTGTGGACGAAGGGTAAGGCTGGCGCAGTTTGCGGGGCTCACCCAGTGGCGTTCCTTTGAGTCTTAGGGTTACTTTCAGTATCCATGGTTATGAAGCTTCCACCACTAAGCATGGTGGTCTCTACTCCCCTCCTTCCGAGGGCGGCTGAGGAGGGGCCACTGCTCTGAGCATCTTGGGAGAGGAGGGGTCCGCATCTCCAAGAGGTTTACAGTGCTGACGAAGTATGGGGATTCCTAGAGTGTTTATATTTTTAAACGCGTTGTGTACGTAAGATCTCTTGTCTGAGGACTCAAGAGTATACAGAGCTTTGTAAATGTGGGAGGTGTGTGTCTCCAATCCAATTTTAGAATTTTTCATCCAGGTGGTGCATGCGTGCGAAGTCACTTCAGTCGTATCCAACGCTTTGTGACCCCACGGACTATAGCCCGCTAGGCTGCTATGTCCATGGGATTCTCCAGGCAAGAATACTGGAGTGGGTTGCCATGCCCTCCTTCAGGGGATCTTCCTGACTCAGGGGTCAAACCCATGTCTCTTATGTTTCCTACGTTGGCAGTTGGGTTCTTTACCACTGGTGCCACCTGAGAAGCCCTGTTCAGGTGGTAGAGGCAGGAATGGCAGCAGCAGAATGAGCTGGAGCTTGGGAAGGCCTTGCCTGTGTCTAATACCCATGGCAACCCTACAAGGCTTCACCCTAATTGCGTATTGCCTTCCGGTTATTGTTCAGGCACAGATACATTTTTACATGATTTCAATCAAAACGTGTGAACACTTCTATATTCTGTTTTAGTTACTGTTGGAACTCTTTCCATTTATCTTTGTGGATTTAGTGGTTATGAGTTTTGACACGTGCATATGTTGTTGCCATTTGTAAATGAGGAGAGAGAGGCTGGGAGAGAGGGATTGACTTGCCCAAAGTCAGAGGCCTGGGAAACAGAGCAAGGACTCTGGTCCTGCATCATAACTGAGCGAAAGACATAGGATAAACCATGTGGGTGGGCTGGAAGACGTGGCAAGCAGGGCCCTCCACCCGCTCTGCCTTTTGCTTTGCAGTTTTGTTAAACTCCTTTGCTTGTGATTCTTTAAATGGTAAGAAAGCCACAGCTGCGGCTCACGTGGGCCTCTTAGTCTAAAAACACCTGTCCCTGTTTTGCATGTTTACCGTGTGTTATGCTCCGTTCTCAGTCATAGTTCTGGGTAAGGAGTTACCTCCCATCCAGGGGAACTCAGAGTCTTGTAGCAGAGAGCAGCTTGCTTGGGGCCCTAGAGTGTTTATATTTTTAAGCGTTGTGTCGTAAGATCTCTTGTCTGAGGACTCAAGAGTATACAGAGCTTTGTAAATGTGGGAGGTGTGTGTCTCCAATCCAATTTTAGAATTTTTCATCCAGGTGGTGCATGCGTGCGAAGTCACTTCAGTCGTATCCAACGCTTTGTGACCCCACGGACTATAGCCCGCTAGGCTGCTATGTCCATGGGATTCTCCAGGCAAGAATACTGGAGTGGGTTGCCATGCCCTCCTTCAGGGGATCTTCCTGACTCAGGGGTCAAACCCATGTCTCTTATGTTTCCTACGTTGGCAGTTGGGTTCTTTACCACTGGTGCCACCTGAGAAGCCCTGTTCAGGTGGTAGAGGCAGGAATGGCAGCAGCAGAATGAGCTGGAGCTTGGGAAGGCCTTGCCTGTGTCTAATACCCATGGCAACCCTACAAGGCTTCACCCTAATTGCGTATTGCCTTCCGGTTATTGTTCAGGCACAGATACATTTTTACATGATTTCAATCAAAACGTGTGAACACTTCTATATTCTGTTTTAGTTACTGTTGGAACTCTTTCCATTTATCTTTGTGGATTTAGTGGTTATGAGTTTTGACACGTGCATATGTTGTTGCCATTTGTAAATGAGGAGAGAGAGGCTGGGAGAGAGGGATTGACTTGCCCAAAGTCAGAGGCCTGGGAAACAGAGCAAGGACTCTGGTCCTGCATCATAACTGAGCGAAAGACATAGGATAAACCATGTGGGTGGGCTGGAAGACGTGGCAAGCAGGGCCCTCCACCCGCTCTGCCTTTTGCTTTGCAGTTTTGTTAAACTCCTTTGCTTGTGATTCTTTAAATGGTAAGAAAGCCACAGCTGCGGCTCACGTGGGCCTCTTAGTCTAAAAACACCTGTCCCTGTTTTGCATGTTTACCGTGTGTTATGCTCCGTTCTCAGTCATAGTTCTGGGTAAGGAGTTACCTCCCATCCAGGGGAACTCAGAGTCTTGTAGCAGAGAGCAGCTTGCTTGGGGCCCTAGTTACTATACAGTAGAGTTGTCAGAGCTATGCAGTAGATGAGGTGGAGCATGTGACTTATTCTGCTCTGGAGAAAACCAGGCAGAATCCACGAGGGGCACCCGTGGACCTGGTCCATGACACTTGAGTCAGGGAGAAGGAGCCAGATGACAGTCGTCCAGGCTGAGGACACCACATGAACCAGGCAGGTGGGGCGGATAGCAGGGTGCGCAGAGATGCCGTGTGGGAAACCCGCGGCCAGTGTCTGGGCGCTCCATCATTCTCCTCACAGCCTGTAAGTCAGCTCTCAGTTCGCCGCTCCCCCGTGAGCTGGTGTGTTAGGTACCCGGACCTGGAACCTGGCCTCCCATGATGGCAGGGATCTTACTAGGCACTGCCTGAAGCCCCTTCCAGCCGTCCCTCAGGCTGGTGCCAGTGGGGACATCTGAAAAAGATGAGAAGGCAATGTTTTTCTTAGTGAATTTCCAGCCAGATGTACAGAAGAATCCAGTGTGGATGTGTAGAATACAGACAATATATATATATATATATATATATATCTTTTTTTTAAAACCTCAGTTTCCAAAGAGGAAGACATTGGGAAATGGAAATAAAGATCTTACTTTGCATCCCAGAGACACAAAATAACAAAGGCTCCTTAACAACAGATTTTGGTGAACTTTTTTTTTTTTTTTTCCCCACTTAAAAAAGAAAAAGAAGAGAGACAAACTTATAAGGTTGATGCCGGGTAAGTGCTTTGTGAATTGTGGACGGTTAAACTGGGCGCCCTGGGCTTCAGTCCCCTCCGCGACAGCGTGCCCGCTGGGTCACAGCGGACGGCCACTCTCTTTTCAAGGTTATTCCCGAGCTGGTTTTCGGAGTGAGGTGGGGATTCAAACTCTTTTCCAGTAATGCTCTGGGATTAGCAGATACAAACTGTTCTATATAAGATAGGTACACAGCAGGGCTCTATGGAGCACAGGAGTATGCATTCAGTATCCTATAAAAACCACAACGGAAAAGAATCTGAAAATGAACATATACGCATGTGTCTATTTATCCATGCATATATACATGTGCGTATATCGTTTGGGCTTCCCTAGTGGCTCAGCAGTAAAGAATCTGCCTGCAGTGCAGGAGACTTGGGTTCAATCCCTGGGTGAGGAAGATCACCAAGGAAGAAAATGGCTACACATTCCAGTATTCTGACCAGTAAACAAGCTCACTTGAAACTCAAAATTAAAAAATCTTAAGATCATGACATCTTGTCCCATCACTTCATGGGAAACAGAAGGGGGAAAAGTGGAAGCAGTGACCGATTTTATTTTCTTGGACTTTGTAGTCACTATGGACAGTGACTGCAGCCATGAAATTTTAAAAAGATCCTTGCTTCTCGGAAAGATAGCTGTGACAAACATAGCATATTAAAAAGTAGAGACATCACTTTGTCCACAAAGGTCCATATAGTCAAAGCTGTGGGTTTTCCAGTAGTCAGGTACAGATGTGAGAATTGCACCATCAAAAAGGCTGAGCACCAAGGAACGGGTGCTTTTGAGTTGCGGTGCTGGAGAAGACTCCTGAGGGTCCCTTGGGCTGCAAGGACCAGAAAGAGCCAATGGTAAACGTAATCAGCCCTGAATAGTCACTGGAAGGACCGATGCTGAAGCTGAAGCTCCAACGCTTTGGACACCTGATGCGAACAGATGACTCGTTGGAAAAGACCCTGATGCTGGGAAAAATAGAAGGTAGAAAGAGAAGGGGACAAAAAAGGACAAGATGGTTGGATGGCATCACTGAGTCAATGGACATGAATTTGAGCAAGCTCTGGGAGATGAAGGACAGGAAAGCCTGGCGTGCTGCAGTCCATGAGGTCACAAAGAATTGGACACAACTGAGCGACTGAACTGATTTATGTCTCCTGCATTGGCAAGTGCGTTCTTCACCACTGAGCCATCTGGGAAGACTGAACCAGTATGTTCGTGATTCTCAAAAGGGATGTACAGAGATAAACCCACTCAGAAAACAGATAATTAGTGAGGAATTCATCTGTGCACCATTCAAAAAGGAAGAAATAGTTCCTTAAAAACTATTGAGTGTCTTATTAGTCTTTGTTTGCTTAAATTGCTACTTAATCGCAGTACCAGCTTTAGATGTCTTAAAACTTCATGTATATTGAGCAGTGTCAGATCATTCAGACTTCATTGAGCTCCTTGGTGTTACCGCAGGACTTCACATGATTTTTAAAGGACACCAAAGACCAGAAAAATAAATAAAGCAAAAGAAAGAAAGCCTACTAGAACCAGTTGAAACGGATTTATTCTCACTTAACTCTTCCTGCTCCGAAAGACAAAATGAATCATCAAATGATCGCCCAGCGCCCCCAGCGTGTCAGCTCTCTGTTCTGTAATAGGAGCCGTGCTCACCCACCAGGAGGGTGGACCCAGTCTGTCCGTCCAGTGGTTCTTGGGGCCACCTAAGGCCACATTGATGACCTCACAGCTGCCATTTCTGCTTCATTACAGTGAGAGGTGCCCATGCTTCTGTGATGAATGATCCTTGAGAAGATACTCTGATTGGCCTACATTTGAGAGCAGCCCCACAGATGCTGTTAGTATTAATTTATCAAAAGCTAAGATTTGAGATTGGAGTTGTGTGCACACCAAAATTATTGCCTTTGTAGGAGTTTTTCTTCTAATACACCTTAATTATGATAATATATATATTTTTTAATTCACCTTCTTTGTACTACTGCGAGGCCATTAGTACATGATGCATTTGTTTCTTTTTGGTTTCCTCTTACTCTGTCTGCCTGGAGCTGCAGTTGTTTCATGGGGGCCGATCCATAGAGGCCACTGTCCTGGGAATGGTCCACTCTGCCCAGCTCTGTGTGTAGTGAGGAAAGTGTGCACAGTGTGTGGATCAGTCCCATAACAGAGCTGAGGCACCTCCCTGGAATATGCGTGTGTATCTCTCTGACTCGGCCCCACCACACCCACCTGCCTGCCCGTCCTTCTCTCTTCATCTAGCCTCGATCAGCTCCCTAACTCGTTTCCTACTGAGACCAGGCAGGTAATGAAAATGAGCAAGGTGGACGGGGCTTCAGGGAAGGTGGGAAGTGGCGGAGGCTGAGGGGAACTTGAGAGCTCAGGAAGTCTTATGTAAGGCGGGCAGCCGCCAGTGAGCCCTTAGCTTTTAGCATTTAAAGAGCAGGAAGGTTGTCAAAAGAGTAGATCCTAAGAGATCACGTCACAAAGAAAAAGACTTTTTTCCCCTTGTCTTTGTATCTATATGAAATGATCATTAAACTCACTATGGTGGTGTTCACACTGTATGTAAATCAAACCCCATTATTCTGTACTCCTTTTACTTAGTGGTGTGTGTCAGTTACATCTCAAGAAAATTAGAGAAAAGAAGGCCTTCATTGCATAAATAGGGTTTACATTTTGAAACACTAGTATATACCATGTAAAGCAGTACAAAAATTTAGCTGCTTGTTTATGACTTTGGTATAGAAGATTGGACAAAGTGAAGTTCTGTTCCCTTTAGGCATTCCAATTCTATGATATCTATGGCTACACAAAGGTTTATATTTGTCTTGTTTGAATGCAGTCTTTCCTTCCCTCCTTCTTAAATAAAAACGGTAATTTTATTTTGTGTAGTACATCATGACCGATAAAGTGCTTTTCATATTTACTGTCTCTTTTAATGTACCACAGCCATTTAAGTTCAAGGTTGGGTTATCTGCATGTGTTTATGCCACACAAAATACACAGACTCTTTTACAAAGGATCATCTTATTAATATTCTTCAAATCTGTCTTTTCTTTTTGGTTCAATAATTGCTTTTGTTTAGTTGGCATTTCTCTTCCACTCCTTTGTAGCTTTGTGAATATCCTCTCATGCTACCTTACACAATAGAAATCACATTCGCAAATTAATCATTCAGTGAACCTGTTTTTGTTGCCATTGTTGCTGCTGCTGTTCTTTTCTGTTAATAGAAAGTCTTGTATATTTCCGTAGACTCCGTATCTTTTGGCCCAAAACAGATTGCATAAATGTGTGTGTGTTACCTTTAGTAGTTAATTTTAAAAATAGAGTGTACAAAATTACCTCATGTAGTATAACCTTTCCCCTACCCCAAAAACCCTTATTATGGGGAAAGAGGTAGTAGCGGATGTCTGTGTATTTGGAGTGAAACTATGAGAGATTTTTTTCTATTAGCTATTTTATACCTTTTTAAAATCATTTGTATAACTTTTTATAACAAGGTAAAACTGTTTTGAAATTGTGCTCTCTTTTTATTCCTAAGCTCATTAAACCCTCTCGCCTTCATAAAGTACTATAAAAATGGAAGCATTTTCCTTCCCATTCTGTTTCTTTTTTACATTATAAAAGTCATAAGTGGTTATTTTCTCCACACTTGCTTACCTTGAAAAATTTCAAACCCACAGAAAAGTTGCTAAGATTGAAATATAATGACTAAGACTGAAATATAAGAATCAAATGTAATGAAATATATTCTTTCCCCTTGATTCACCAGTGGTTAACATTTTATCACAATTCTTACATTCTATTTTTCTCTCTCTGCCTCTGTATATATGTGTGTGTGTATTTGCAACATTATAAGTGTGACTATGAATTTTCAACACTCAAATTGAAATTAAAATGTAGCCTATTTTGCAGCTAAAAATTTAGGAGATAGTGTCTAGTGGATATCCCGGGCAGTTTTTCCTACAGAGCAGGCCTTCAGCTCTGCATAGGCTTATTGAGCACACATATTCACAGTATATGGACTTAGGCTAAAAATTAGGAGTCATTTAAGTTCAAGGTTGGGTTATCTGCATTGTTTATGCCACACAAAATACACAGACTCTTTTACAAAGGATCATCTTATTAATATTCTTCAAATCTGTCTTTTCTTTTTGGTTCAATAATTGCTTTTGTTTAGTTGGCATTTCTCTTCCACTCCTTTGTAGCTTTGTGAATATCCTCTCATGCTACCTTACACAATAGAAATCACATTCGCAAATTAATCATTCAGTGAACCTGTTTTTGTTGCCATTGTTGCTGCTGCTGTTCTTTTCTGTTAATAGAAAGTCTTGTATATTTCCGTAGACTCCGTATCTTTTGGCCCAAAACAGATTGCATAAATGTGTGTGTGTTACCTTTAGTAGTTAATTTTAAAAATAGAGTGTACAAAATTACCTCATGTAGTATAACCTTTCCCCTACCCCAAAAACCCTTATTATGGGGAAAGAGGTAGTAGCGGATGTCTGTGTATTTGGAGTGAAACTATGAGAGATTTTTCTCTATTAGCTATTTTATACCTTTTTAAAATCATTTGTATAACTTTTTATAACAAGGTAAAACTGTTTTGAAATTGTGCTCTCTTTTTATTCCTAAGCTCATTAAACCCTCTCGCCTTCATAAAGTACTATAAAAATGGAAGCATTTTCCTTCCCATTCTGTTTCTTTTTTACATTATAAAAGTCATAAGTGGTTATTTTCTCCACACTTGCTTACCTTGAAAAATTTCAAACCCACAGAAAAGTTGCTAAGATTGAAATATAATGACTAAGACTGAAATATAAGAATCAAATGTAATGAAATATATTCTTTCCCCTTGATTCACCAGTGGTTAACATTTTATCACAATTCTTACATTCTATTTTTCTCTCTCTGCCTCTGTATATATGTGTGTGTGTATTTGCAACATTATAAGTGTGACTATGAATTTTCAACACTCAAATTGAAATTAAAATGTAGCCTATTTTGCAGCTAAAAATTTAGGAGATAGTGTCTAGTGGATATCCCGGGCAGTTTTTCCTACAGAGCAGGCCTTCAGCTCTGCATAGGCTTATTGAGCACACATATTCACAGTATATGGACTTACCCTGTGGCACAGTGGTAAAGAATGCACCGGCAGTGCAGGAGATGCAAGAGACGTGGGTCCAGCCCCTGGATCAGGAAGATCCCCTGGAGTAGGAAGCCAAAAGTTAGAGCAGTCTTCTCCCAAATGTCCGGTGTTACCAACTGAACAGTAAATTCATAGGTGAAAGGCATCTAACTCAGTCTAATGACTTGGAAAAGGCTGTGATGATAATCTCTGTATCACATATTGCCGCAGGGTTCTGGATTTGCCTCCAGTTGGTTCAGTGGCCTTCCATATCGTTGACAAGGCAGTAAGGTAGTCCAGGTTCAAACGCTGACTCTGCTGTTTACTATGTTGAGGCTTCCCTGGCGGCTCAGCAGTGAAAGAATCCACCTGCCCGTGCAGGAGCCACGGGTTCAGGAAAATTCCCGGAGGAGGGCATGGCACCCCACTCCAGTGTTCTTGCCTGAGAAATCCCACGGACAGAGGAGTCTCATGGGTTACAGTCCAGCGACTAAACAACAACAATATGCTGTGTGACCATGAACAAGTTATGAAACCTCTCAGTGGTGGTTTCTTCGTCTGCGAGCTGGCGCTGGTAACAGAATACATGAAAAAACATAGTGCTGATGATGAGATGTAATTCGTGACACACAGTAAGCTTTCATATTATTAACAGTTCTCATTCACCATGTACAGGTCTTACCTGGTCCTTACGCCTCCAGCTTCTCCCCACTGTAGCTCGTCCTCCCTGTCCCCACACGTGGCTTTGGGTGACAGGGTCAACATACTGGCTTCTTACTCATGTGAAATTGGCTCGGATTCAAAGCTGAAAGTATATTTTAGTCTCCTTTTCTCCTGCGTTAAATTTAATCTGACCACTGCCGGCCTCGCCAGCAGGGCCTGAGCCTGCCCCAGCCCGCCTGTCCCTCTAAGCACATGGTTATAGCACGTCACTGCTGAGAGACCCGCCAGCATTCCCTTCCACAGCAAATCAGACCCGAGTCCTCAGTGATCCTCGCTGCCACTCATTGAAGTTCTTAGCTGTGTGCCAGATGATATATGTTGTGCTTTATTATTTCATCTTATGTATTAACTCTCAACCACACCATGAGTAAAAGGTAATTACCAATCTGCAACTTACAAGTAAGAAACTGAGGCTCAGCGCCATTGAGTGGTTTTTTTGATCAGCGTAGTGTTGCTCGGAAGTGGTCGTTCTGGGATGAGTCCGGGCTGACGCCTGCAAAGCCTGTGCTTTCAGAGCCTGAGGCGGCTCCGCCTTCTCAGCCTGTGTGCGCGCCCTGGTTAGCCAGCGCAGGAGGCCTGTGCTCCCCGTGCCCTCTGCTCTGACTTACTCCCAGACACCTGTGCCGCTCTCACTCCCTGAACGTGCTGTGTCCTCTGAAGTCTTTGGCTTTTCTTTTTTTTTCCTTGCTGTTCTCTTGATCTGGATTATGTTTCCCCCCTTTTCCACTCATATGCTTCCACGTGTCCTTCAGGATCCCTTTCCGAGGGCCCGTCCTCCGCGAAGCCTTCCTCGATTCGACCCCTCTTCCTTCCAAAAAAGTTGTTCAGATTTATATAGTGTTAGTAATTTGTAGACTAGTCTTTTGTGACATCTTTCTACTTCATTGTATAATTCGTTCTTTGAAGGACCAGATCATATCATTTTTTTTATCCCTGAGCATCCAGTACAAACTAGCACTTTGATGATGCTGATAATAAAATGGTGATGCTTATTATTCATTAAGTCCTTCCTTTATGTCACATACAATGCTGGCTGCTTTGTATGCATTATCTTGATTTCACAGAGTCCAAGAGATGTACTTGAGGGATCTTTGTCTACTTTATTACGAAATGGGAAGGAGAATATTCACCATGTTTTCTTGAGAGTTGTGAGGAAAGGATGGAGCCAGGGTTCCCAGGGCCATCAGATTCCAGAGTGACACTGTTTCCACCACACGGTACCATCTGCTTTGCACACAGCACACACCTGGGAAGTGTTGACGGCTTTCGGCTTTTGTACACCTCCTTTGCCATTTCTGGTACATAGAAGGGCACTCAAACGCAAAACTAATGCATGTCTTTGTACATGTAGGAAATGCTTAAACCAGTCATCCGTGGCCTTTTGTAATGTAGTTTATTCCTAAATACAAATAGCGAACTTTGTTTTCTAGTGTAAATTACCATAAAATTGTATTGGCAAGTTTATTATAGAATGTACACAGAGAGAAATACTCGGTGGTATTATAGAATTTTATTTTTCTCAAAAGTTTAAAAAAAATTTCCTCTGATCTTATCAGTTCATGGAATTTGGAACTGGTGTAGGTGTTTTATTACTGGAAGCCTCATACAGATCAGGTTATAAAGAAAAAAAATCTGTGTAATTCAGCGCTTTAGCATGGATTTCTAGGTCCTTGTAGAAATGAGACTTCTCTATGAGCAGCCTCGTAAACAGTCATTGATAGTAATTCGAGACTGTTGTCAACTAAGTTGTTTTCCTGAGGTGATCCATTTGGGGATTATAAGCAAAGGAATTCTGATGACTGGACGGAGAGTTGTACAAATGTTCCCTTTTTTGAATCTTTTAGACTTCCTAGCTCTTTAAGGACCACACATTTACATTTTAGCTTTAGAGTGGTATAAAATTTGATTTTCTAACACCTTATTGAAACACAGAAAAATAGTAGAAAGAACATGGACTAGGGCTAGGGGTCAGATTGCATCGATGTTTGTGGGCATATACTATGACTTCCATGAAGCCTACTTCCTCATCTGTAAAACTGGAATTTGCATGAATTTACATGACTAGTTAACAGTCTGTTACATATGTGAAAGTTTCTAGAAGAGTCAATCTTAAAAGTTATCAACTCAAGAAAAAAGTGGTATCAGATGATGGATGCTAACTGAGCTTCTTGTGGTTTTTTTTTTTTTTGAATTTTTAAAAATTAATTAATTAATTAATTTTTTTACATGTATGTTCCCAGATCATTCATATGCATATCCATGGACCCTCCCCCGACCCAGTTCCCCTCCTCCCATCCCTCCAGACCATCGCTCCAAGTGGTTGTAGGTGCTCCTATTCCCCTAGCACAATGACAATAGCTATCTTTTCCACACATGACAGTATAGGCTTCCATGTTACTCCCTCCATGCCTCCCTCCCACTGTTCAGTCTCCACAATGTCTTTATGTCTATTCTCTGTTTTTTCATGAGTTCACTGCGTGTGTTATGACCATCTTACTAGATCCCATATATATGAGTTAGTATACTGTACTTGTCTTTCTCTTTTTGACTTACTTCACTTTTTATGATAGGTTCTAGAGCCAGCCACCTCATTAGGACTGAGTCTTCTGCATTTCTTTTAACAGCTGAGTAGTATTCCATTGTATATATGTACCAGAGCTTCTGGAGCTTCTTGTGGTTTTCATTTTACAACATGTACTTACGTCAAATCATGATGCAGTATACCTTAAGCTAATACAATGTTTTATATATATGTCAATTATATCTCAATAAAACTGGAAAAAATTTTAAATAAAATGGTATTTATAATATTTGAATTGTTATTTTCAACTAGTAATAAATTACTGGATGATACTGGGCACTGCTAGTGCATTAGTAGAAATAGGTCATACTTATTTTTCTTTTCCTTTGTAGTCAAGGTTTTTAAGTAGTTGGTGAGATAAACCATCCTTGAAAGTTGTATTACAAGAGTTATTTTGTTTGCCAGGACTAAAATCATGATATTTCAATCAAAAGATTTTTTTTCTAAATGCCGTAAGTGTTTACCCAGGACTCTAGCTAGCAGCCTTCTTTGTGCGCTGTTATCAGTAGAAACAGTGGCTACTGCGAAGCGGTGCTCTAAGGAAGACAGTTTGATTTGAGAATCCTTAATTTTCCCCATTGAACGAGTTGTCAGTTCACTTCAACAAAAAGAAAGCCTTTTAAGCCTTGGGAACGGATCCGTACAGGGCATGCATCTTCATAGGATTTTGAAATAAGCCATGCTTCTTAATAAACTTTGCTTAAGAAATGAAGCAGCTCAGAACATACTTTTCTCTTTGCTTTCTGTAGCTCGTTTTAATATAAAGTGTAGTCTCTCAGTCATCTATGGCTCTTTGGGACTCCGTAGACTGGTGCCCACCAGGCTCCTCTGTCCATGGAATTCTCCAGGCAAGAGTACTGGAGTGGATAGCCATTTCTTTCTTCAGGGGATCTTCCCGAATCAGGGATCAAACCCCCGTCCCTGGCATTGCAGTCAGATTCTTTATAATCTGAGCCACCAGGAAAGCCCATTTTAATATAATACTATGTAAAAATCACATACATTTTATATTATTTCTAAATACCTAACGTTGTTTGCTTTAAGCCATTTAAAACCCACCTTTTTCCTCTTAGTAGGAAAAAATATAGTGTCTGGGTCCCTCATCACGTCTGACTCCCGGCATGAGAAATGGCCGAGGCGTTTTCTAATCTAGTCCTTGGTTTTGCAGAGAAGAGGTGGTGTCCTCCGAGGAGCTGCTGGAGTGGCTCCGGCCTTTCTGCGCCGACGACGCCTGGCCGGTGCGGCCCCGCATCCGCGCGCTGCAGATTCTGGGCCAGTCGTTCCGCCTGACCGAGGAGGACAGCAGGCTGCTTGTGTTCTTCCGGACAGAGGCCATCCTCAGAGCTGCCTGGCCCCAGAGACAGGTGAGGGGGCCTCTGACGGGCCTGCCCCGAGTCCTCCAAACCGCCTGCACGTGAACGGGCAGCCCGGCCGCGCAGACTTCCCAGCGTGCTCGTCAGCACCGCCACGGGCAGTTAGACCCTTGCCGCAGAGCTTGCCTTTATGTTTCCATCCGTCTGAATATGCAGAGTGGATGGTGCCTCGGTCACCTGACGTGTGTGTATAATTTGTCTCTTCATAGAACACGGGCAGGATTTTTCTCAGTATCTGTTAATTAGGACAGCTCACCTTTCCCCTCAGGAAGTGCAGTGTGCAGTTTAGCTCATTCATTTTCTCATGCTCTGCCCGGGCATTCAGATGCCCTCTCTTCTGTACATAGACAGACAGAATGTCGCAGACACGTGAGATCTTGGTTTCTTCATTTTATCCTTCAAGGCTCGCTCAGTCCATCGTCTGTCTGCACCCCTTCCTGACTATTTCAAATTCAAGTGAACCCTGAATTCCACACGTTTGATCTGTTACAGTTACTGCTGCTGTTACTACTACTCCTGAAAATGTCATCTCCCCTCTGCCCGAAAACTCAGAGCCCTGGAGGATATGCTCACCTCTTTTCAAAGTCCTCTAAGTATGCGCTGCGCACATTCAGAGCTTAAATGCTTGTTGAGTAAATGGAAATGCTAATTCCTAAATCAGAGAATATTGTGGCTCTTGAATTTTGGCTTAGATTCTAAATTGATGCATCCTGAAGACGTAGAATCTGAGAGTCAGCACTTAATCAAGTGCTTTAGCTTGCAGACTAGAGGCCAATAAAAGTTAGAAAATAGACTTACTTTCTAATCTGCAAAAGAGCTTCCTGGAAGTCTGACTCCAACCCAGTTTACCTTCTCTTTTTAAATATTTCCTTTATAATTTCTGTCTGTATTCTTGTTACTTCATTTAAAGAGCAATGAACTTTTTTTAAAAAAAGAACCAAATATTAAAAATATCTCGACTAATCTCAGAACATGTTCCTAATGACCTCATATATTTTTATTTTCCTCTGAGAGAGAAATAGGTAAATACTATTACTCTTGCAAGTTAGAGAATTTGAGATTCAGAAAAGAAGGATTTGTCAGAGTCTCTAATCTTGCCAGATTGTTGAAACAGATTGCCTTAAAGCCACTAATACCTGAATAATAATCTCTGAAGCACCACGACCTTATCAATTTATTTAGTCTTCACATTTTGCTTTGAATTGTGTTGAGCACCTCTGGGGCTTTCTCAGGAGCAGCCTGTGAGCACAGGTGTGCTGGGCCGTGGCGTGCTCCAGGCCCCTGGCGGAGTGCACCTCAGCGCCGTGCTTGTTTTCAGCAGACCGGAAGGTTCCCGTAGCCCCCCTGAGGGAAGCAACCCTCTAGGTCACGTGACTTTTTTGCCAAGTAGAACCTGAGCTTCCATCTCATCCTGAAACAAACACTCTTACTTTTATGAACTTTTCTGACAGACCCTCCAGATTCCAAGCTCTTAGGCTCTTTCCGTTTTATCTTCCTTGATGGCTGGAGCCTGACGGGACGTTGAAGCTGGTTTCTCTGCAGCCTGCACAGGGCACCAGAAATACGATGAACTGACGTGGAAACCTGGGAAATACCCACCTCATCTGTCGTGTTGAAACGTTAGAACACGCACTCTTTATTTGGCTGTAAACACTTCAGCAATAACCCAAGTGTAGCCGCTGTTTTCCTGCTTTCCTTGATGGTCCAGCTCTGTTCACGGGACCTTTCCTGCCTCGTGTCTATGCCTTCCCTCCCCTGTTGTTTAGGATTTTAGAGAAGATTAAACAGCAAGCCTTGGCTGCTCGGTGTGTGAAACGGAGCCTTGGGCCAGAGGAGATGGAGGCTGGCTTGCTCACCTCTGTCGTTTCTTTGACACGCGTTAAATTGCCGTCTTCGTCTCCAGGTCCCAGGCACCCAGGAGACCCCCACCTGTGGATCGCTCCGGCTCTCATTTGCTTAAGTTTCCCCTGTCTGCTTCTCCACTCTCAAAGGTAACATTCCAGAGAGAGATGGATTCTTACAGAGCAAAGATAAGAATGGATAATGACATTGCAACATTCAGTTACCAGAAAATGCGGGACTGCCGCTTTCCCTGTGGCTGGCCGCCCTCTTAAGCAGGCTTGGCATCCATCAGAGGGGGACTTAATATTTTAATTCTCCTCAAGGTGGCCAGAGTAGCGGCCCCACCCATCAACGTGTTGCCAGGAAACCAGGCGGCTCCTGAAGAATTCAGCGCTCAGTCCGTGTAGCCTGCTACCTCACTGGCTCTCAGAGAGAGGGCAGTTTCTACTTTTCTAATGATCAGTTAACGAAACTAAAGATTTGGAACCCCTCAATTTTCAGCAGTGGGAGAGGCCTTCCTCCCCACCCCAGAAATGTGCCCCCGCATGGAGGGCAGAGGGGAGGCAGAGGCAGGAGAGGGAGGAACCTATGAAGGGAAGACTGTACCGCATTAAGTCTCTTGGTACAATTTATCTGAGCTTTTCAGGAGTTGTAATTTTCTAGTTAACTGGTGCATGAAAAATATGGGTCAAAATACGGATGTTTTCTTTGAAAATTCCATATCCCATCACCATTTTTTTTTTCTGGTTTTAGGTTAAAAAAAAAAAAATTGCCTATAAAAGAATATTGTAAAATGTCAGTCTGAATTTGTGGTTGTAAATGATCAACAGAAAAATGAGTTTAAGATAACTTCCAACCTCATTACAAATTCACATATACCTAGAAGGACATACTAGTTCTGGTCAGAGGCCAGCTTGGCGTCATTTGCCAAAACATCAACAAAATACTCACTTCTTTGTCAGAGTTCAAAAATAAGAAGGAAGAAGTTACATGTGCAAAGGTATATTTAGTTCTTAGGGAAGATTTACAGTTACCTTAAATGTCTTCAAAGTTAAGACTCATTGTCATAAATAATTTTCTTAATCAAATGTGGGATAATATTTGATGTTAAAAATAGGTGTCCACACCAGTGTATCTCTAAGAGCCATGAAATCATGGAAATTCCTAGAAGACAGGTTTGAAAGCTCCCCTGTTGAGGAGACCCGTTTTATAGAGAAGGATGTGCATGTCCAGAAAGAGAAGAGTTACGTCCTCAGATTTTAGCACAAATGTCACCATTTCCAAAATGGCTGCATGCAGTCACAGCCTATTTTATGAGATTTTTTTTCTCTCCCAGTTGCTTACCACTGTCTGCTAACTTCCCCCTGCCTGTCTGTCTTGTTTATTATATGATGTCTTTCTTCTTCCATTAGAATGCAGATTTCAGGAGAACGGAAAACCTACAGATACTCAGTAAATATTTGTTGAATAAATGAATATTAAATCTTAAAAGCTGTGCCCAAGGTCACCTTTAAAGCGGCGCGGCCAGGCCTCCTGACATTCCGTCCGATGTTCTTGCCTTGGATGATGATTAGACCATGCTGCTACCCCCTTAGATGCAAATACAATGATCTGTTTGGAATAATGGGGATGTTTCCTTACAGGCTTCCTGGTGCTTTTAGGTTGATCCTGTTTTGTATTCATTTGCCGTATTTTGCTGACAGGGACTTCTGAGCAGCTAGGTGCTTCTCACGTAGAAGCAAACAAGTCTAAGCACGTTTGTCGGGACGGGAATGAGAAGCTGATGTGTCTTTTGACTTAAAATGACTGAAGTTGAGCGAGCCTCTGTATTACTGGGTTCTGCAAATGTCTACAGACCTTGAGACGGTCCCTCCTTGTGAATAATGGCTTCTTCCCCTGAAGAGTTTACCCTCTTGTCCTTGGTGTCACTGAGGGAAGAAGATGTGAAGTGTCCTAAAGTGCACCTCACTCATCGTCTTGCTTTCTGGTCAGAGGCCAGCTTGGCGTCATTTGCCAAAACATCAACAAAATACTCACTTCTTTGTCAGAGTTCAAAAATAAGAAGGAAGAAGTTACATGTGCAAAGGTATATTTAGTTCTTAGGGAAGATTTACAGTTACCTTAAATGTCTTCAAAGTTAAGACTCATTGTCATAAATAATTTTCTTAATCAAATGTGGGATAATATTTGATGTTAAAAATAGGTGTCCACACCAGTGTATCTCTAAGAGCCATGAAATCATGGAAATTCCTAGAAGACAGGTTTGAAAGCTCCCCTGTTGAGGAGACCCGTTTTATAGAGAAGGATGTGCATGTCCAGAAAGAGAAGAGTTACGTCCTCAGATTTTAGCACAAATGTCACCATTTCCAAAATGGCTGCATGCAGTCACAGCCTATTTTATGAGATTTTTTTTCTCTCCCAGTTGCTTACCACTGTCTGCTAACTTCCCCCTGCCTGTCTGTCTTGTTTATTATATGATGTCTTTCTTCTTCCATTAGAATGCAGATTTCAGGAGAACGGAAAACCTACAGATACTCAGTAAATATTTGTTGAATAAATGAATATTAAATCTTAAAAGCTGTGCCCAAGGTCACCTTTAAAGCGGCGCGGCCAGGCCTCCTGACATTCCGTCCGATGTTCTTGCCTTGGATGATGATTAGACCATGCTGCTACCCCCTTAGATGCAAATACAATGATCTGTTTGGAATAATGGGGATGTTTCCTTACAGGCTTCCCTGGTGCTTTTAGGTTGATCCTGTTTTGTATTCATTTGCCGTATTTTGCTGACAGGGACTTCTGAGCAGCTAGGTGCTTCTCACGTAGAAGCAAACAAGTCTAAGCACGTTTGTCGGGACGGGAATGAGAAGCTGATGTGTCTTTTGACTTAAAATGACTGAAGTTGAGCGAGCCTCTGTATTACTGGGTTCTGCAAATGTCTACAGACCTTGAGACGGTCCCTCCTTGTGAATAATGGCTTCTTCCCCTGAAGAGTTTACCCTCTTGTCCTTGGTGTCACTGAGGGAAGAAGAGGGGACTGTGGAATGTGTCCTAAAGTGCACCTCACTCATCTCGTCTTTAAAACAGCCTTGCACAGGAGTGACCGTCGGCTCTGGCTTAGACGCGATCACGTGACCTAGAAGAGGCACTCTAGGACCGACCCCGCTTGTGAGCAGTAGCGCTCTGCGATCAGAGCTCTGTGTTCCTTTACAGCCATGTGTACCACGCTTCTTCCTGTGTCCCAGGGGAGCACGGTGAGCAGGAACACCTGGGTAGCATAGCAGGCTGTGTGGTCCTTCTCTCTTCCCACCGTCGCTTTATGTGGATAGAATGGGATTAGGCGTGAGAAATCAGGAGTTTGATTCAGAGAACAGAAAGCTTTGCTTTACCGCTTTACGTTTTGCACTCTCTCAGCACACAGCATTGTGTGTGTTAACTGCTGCTCACATAAAACATTCTGAAAAATGCGGTGACTGCTAACTGTTGTTTGAACCAAACACCATGTGAAATACTCATCGAAGATTCTCCAAACGTTAACTATGCACCATTCCCTGTGCTGTGCTCGAGACAGAGGCAGGGCAGGAGGTATGAAAGCGTTTAGGCTCTGCACTGAGTGGACCTGCAGTCCAGGCCCCGCTTCACCCCTCACTCGCTCTGGTCTTGGAACGGTTCCTGACCCTCTCGCCGCCTCAGGGTTTGAGTATATGAGACCTTTACAGGGAACGTGAGAGGCCTTTCATTGGACTTGGGTGTTTCTTCTTTTTCACTTATGATATTTTGAAGTTTTGACATTCTTGGCCTTCTAACTGTACTGAATATACTGGTTTTATGTAGTTATATTCTTGGTTTTGTTTTGGAGGACATATGGGCATTCTACATAAAGAGTATATAGGAGCTCCCATAACCATTGGCCACCATTTTCTTCCATGCATAACTCTCTGGGTTGTCTCTAGCTGTGATAAATGGATTCAGAGTAAAAGCTCTGAATGTTCTAACAGGAATCTGTTTTTACGTAAGGTGAGAAGATGCTTCATGTACTGTCAGTTGTCATGTGTTTAGGGCGATCTGTGAATTGACCATTAGGCTTTGTATGTGCATTTTAGCACTCGAACCTCATAGTAACCCTTTGCTGGAGGTGATATTATAATTCCATTCAATACACGAGCAAATAGGCACAGAGTCATTAAGAAGTCCTCACAGTATCTCTGCTAAAACAGCAGAATGATGTGTAGCACTCAGCTGCCAGTGCTGTGGCCACCATACCAGCCCAGTGTAAACTCAGTGCTTTTTTTTTTTAATTTATTTTTATTTCCTTTACAGAGTTTTGTTGTTTACTGCGTACAGTCATAGGTGTGCACTTGACCCCTCCCACCCCTCCCCATCCCACTCCTCCAAGGTGTTGTGTCGCCCCTGGGTAAGTTCCTTCGCCCTTACAGCACGTTCACACTGGCTGTCTCTTTTACACATGGTAATGTAAGTTTCCCTGTTACTCTTTCCATACTCCCTCCCCCCTTAACTTAGTGTTATATACCAATACAGGTGTGTGTATTATGTTATATATTATATTAAATGTATTATGTATTATTGTCAGAGTATCCCGGTAGGTTAGGTACTATTACCTTATTTTTATCCATGGAAACACGACGGCTCAGTGGGACATTTTTACATGGTCACAGAGCTGTTAAGTGGTAGGGCCAGTATTGCATTGAGTCTGAGTGATATACTACAGTGAAATCCGTTCCAGCTCCATGAATTATTCTATTACTACTTTATCAACTTTAACTAAAAAGCCAAGTCTGGCCTTAAAAAATTAGCTTGTATAGCAGTTTTTTAAAGTGAGCATGTATTTATGAAGGCTCATATGGAGTGATTGATTATTTGTCCGAGAGAAAAACATTTATAAGGCAAAATCATTCTTTTATTATTTTAAAACAAGTTTCCCTCTCATATGTCTCACTTGAAAGATGTCATTAAATATTATATTTAGCCACATGAAATGTGTAATGTATTGAAGTTGCAACAGCACTTATGGCTCTCTGGGTTGTCTCTAGCTGTGATAAATGGATTCAGAGTAAAAGCTCTGAATGTTCTAACAGGAATCTGTTATTACGTAAGGTGAGAAGATGCTTCATGTACTGTCAGTTGTCATGTGTTTAGGGCGATCTGTGAATTGACCATTAGGCTTTGTATGTGCATTTTAGCACTCGAACCTCATAGTAACCCTTTGCTGGAGGTGATATTATAATTCCATTCAATACACGAGCAAATAGGCACAGAGTCATTAAGAAGTCCTCACAGTATCTCTGCTAAAACAGCAGAATGATGTGTAGCACTCAGCTGCCAGTGCTGTGGCCACCATACCAGCCCAGTGTAAACTCAGTGCTTTTTTTTTTTAATTTATTTTTATTTCCTTTACAGAGTTTTGTTGTTTACTGCGTACAGTCATAGGTGTGCACTTGACCCCTCCCACCCCTCCCCATCCCACTCCTCCAAGGTGTTGTGTAGCCCCTGGGTAAGTTCCCTTCGTCTTACAGCACGTTCACACTGGCTGTCTCTTTTACACATGGTAATGTAAGTTTCCCTGTTACTCTTTCCATACTCCCTCCCCCCTTAACTTAGTGTTATATACCAATACAGGTGTGTGTATTATGTTATATATTATATTAAATGTATTATGTATTATTGTCAGAGTATCCCGGTAGGTTAGGTACTATTACCTTATTTTTATCCATGGAAACACGACGGCTCAGTGGGACATTTTTACATGGTCACAGAGCTGTTAAGTGGTAGGGCCAGTATTGCATTGAGTCTGAGTGATATACTACAGTGAAATCCGTTCCAGCTCCATGAATTATTCTATTACTACTTTATCAACTTTAACTAAAAAGCCAAGTCTGGCCTTAAAAAATTAGCTTGTATAGCAGTTTTTTAAAGTGAGCATGTATTTATGAAGGCTCATATGGAGTGATTGATTATTTGTCCGAGAGAAAAACATTTATAAGGCAAAATCATTCTTTTTATTATTTTAAAACAAGTTTCCCCTCTCATATGTCTCACTTGAAAGATGTCATTAAATATTATATTTAGCCACATGAAATGTGTAATGTATTGAAGTTGCAACAGCACTTATGGCGAGGGGTTATGGGATGCTTTATTGTGTCATTTCTATCTTTAGAGATACAATAACATAAGTAGGCTGGAGAACGAGGCTCCTAAGTGCGGTTGCCAGCTTCTTCTGTCTGTCTGTGCGCTTCTGTGCCCCACATACACCTCCAAACATCTGGAAAACCCTTGGGAACTCAGTTCCTTCCTGGGGTTCCCTCCCCATCCTGAGGATGTGTTTGCTACACGCTAGGAGGGAGGGACTTTTTTTTTTAGTTTTGGCCTTTTTTATTGTTTTTTTATTTATTTATTTTCATCCATCTTTATTCTTTGGCCTGTGTGGGCCCCCCATCACAGTGGGCCCTCTCATTGCAGAGCACTGGCTCTGGGCACGTGCGCTCCAGAGCGCTGGCTCGTAATTGGACACACCGGTCCCACTCCACAGCACATGGGGTCTTCCTGGGCCAGGGATCAGTCCGGCGCCCCTTGCACTGTGAGGTGGATTTGCTACCCACTGGACCACCAGGGAAGCCCCTAGGAGGGACTTTTCATGGCAGATGAGAACCCTGTATTCCTGAGCAGTTCACAAAAAGGTACTCGTTTTCCTGCTGCTGCTTCGTCACTCAGCCATGTCCAACTCTGCGCGACCCCATGTGACTGTAGCCCACCAGGCTCCTCTGTCAGTGGATTCTCCAGGCAAGAGTACTGGAGTGGGTGGCCATTGCTTTCTCCAGAGGATCTTCCAGACCTAGGAATTGAACCTGGGTCTCCCACAGTGCAGGTGGATTCTTCACCACTGAGCCACCAGGAAAGCCCCTGCATATGTAGTTGTGACCCCATGCACTGTAGCCTGCCAGGCCTTTCCATTCATGGGATTTTCCAGGTGAGAATACTGGAGTGAGTTGCCATTTCCTTACCTTAGGAAAGAGACAGAGGCTAAATGCAGGTGCTCATCAGCAGAGGCAAAGGTAAGAAATAATTTGGTATCTCACTTCTTTATTCGTGATTAGGACACCCTTCCTGTGGTGGATACGCTTCCCTCCATGTGGGCTCGGAAGGTTGTTTGAACCCTTTATGGCAAATCATTCTTTTTATTATTTTAAAACAAGTTTCCCTCTCATATGTCTCACTTGAAAGATGTCATTAAATATTATATTTAGCCACATGAAATGTGTAATGTATTGAAGTTGCAACAGCACTTATGGCGAGGGTTATGGGATGCTTTATTGTGTCATTTCTATCTTTAGAGATACAATAACATAAGTAGGCTGGAGAACGAGGCTCCTAAGTGCGGTTGCCAGCTTCTTCTGTCTGTCTGTGCGCTTCTGTGCCCCACATACACCTCCAAACATCTGGAAAACCCTTGGGAACTCAGTTCCTTCCTGGGGTTCCCTCCCCATCCTGAGGATGTGTTTGCTACACGCTAGGAGGGAGGGACTTTTTTTTTTAGTTTTGGCCTTTTTTATTGTTTTTTTATTTATTTATTTTCATCCATCTTTATTCTTTGGCCTGTGTGGGCCCCCCATCACAGTGGGCCCTCTCATTGCAGAGCACTGGCTCTGGGCACGTGCGCTCCAGAGCGCTGGCTCGTAATTGGACACACCGGTCCCACTCCACAGCACATGGGGTCTTCCTGGGCCAGGGATCAGTCCGGCGCCCCTTGCACTGTGAGGTGGATTTGCTACCCACTGGACCACCAGGGAAGCCCCTAGGAGGGACTTTTCATGGCAGATGAGAACCCTGTATTCCTGAGCAGTTCACAAAAAGGTACTCGTTTTCCTGCTGCTGCTTCGTCACTCAGCCATGTCCAACTCTGCGCGACCCCATGTGACTGTAGCCCACCAGGCTCCTCTGTCAGTGGATTCTCCAGGCAAGAGTACTGGAGTGGGTGGCCATTGCTTTCTCCAGAGGATCTTCCAGACCTAGGAATTGAACCTGGGTCTCCCACAGTGCAGGTGGATTCTTCACCACTGAGCCACCAGGAAAGCCCCTGCATATGTAGTTGTGACCCCATGCACTGTAGCCTGCCAGGCCTTTCCATTCATGGGATTTTCCAGGTGAGAATACTGGAGTGAGTTGCCATTTCCTTACCTTAGGAAAGAGACAGAGGCTAAATGCAGGTGCTCATCAGCAGAGGCAAAGGTAAGAAATAATTTGGTATCTCACTTCTTTATTCGTGATTAGGACACCCTTCCTGTGGTGGATACGCTTCCCTCCATGTGGGCTCGGAAGGTTGTTTGAACCCTCAGGCTGTCTCAGCAACACACTTTGTCTTTATTACAAACAGTGCACGATATAGTAGTTATGAATTCTCAGTAGCTGCATCTGTTCTATAGTTCTCTGCCATAGGAATAAGAAAACTGCTAGAAGATAGCTATTGTACTTTCATTATTTCACCTTGAGTCCTATTTCTACAATTTTATGCTTTCTATGTAATAAAACATAAATACTGAGAAACAGACAATCATGATTAATGTTTATAGTCTCTTATCTAATAATAATAATCAGTTACTGTAATTGATGGTGATAATACTGTTTATTGAGTACTTACCAGGTAGCAGACACTGGTCTAAAAACTGCTCAGATCTGGGGGGTCGTCTGACAGCTGATGACTAAACCCACCAGCTTGCTCGACGGCCTGTGACTGTTTGGTCTTCTAAATATTTGACTTCTCTTCCCCAGAGACGCACGTTAGATCCAGTGGAGACAACAGGTCGTGTTGAGCACCGAAATCTTAGAAAAGGAGTAGCTGTTAATTCCAAACTCCTCATCTGGGAGCAGCCTCTGCACACTACTGTATATAAAATAGGTAGCCTACAAGGACCTGCTGTAGGGCACAGAGATCTCTACTCAGTATTCTGTAATCACTTGTGTGGGAAAAGAATCGGAAAAAGAATAGATAGATACACATACATGAGTTTACACTTGAAACTAACATAGCAGTATAACAACTGTACTTCAGTATTAAAAAAATAGAATAAACTTAACAAGATAGTAGTGTGCTAGAGTCATTCCTGTCACCTTTTCGTATTTCTGGATATCTGTTGAAGTAGGGATTTTTTTGTACAAACACGGCTCAGTCTGGCTTTACCGTGTTCCCGAGCGGAGTCGCGCGGGGCCATCGCTGTCGTCATACGAGCCTTTTAGAACCAGTCTGGCAGCTCATAAACTTGCGTGGACGTAAGGTGAGAAATACAACTGCTGTCAGCAGTACTCCTCTACATGTCCTGGTTTTTTTCTGTCCATAAAGTCCTTTCATAGGCATTAGAACCTATTTCATATTCACAAATACCTGAAGATTAAGCTGCTCTCCTTGCCTGTAGGAGGGTGCAGATTTCAGGAAAGGTGTCTCCGTTTAAGATACTCATGCTCCCTTTCAAGAAGCCACAGAGAGGGCTTCCCTGGTGGTCCAGTGGGCAAGGACACTGCCTTGCAGTGCAAGGGGCACCAGTTCGATTCCTGGCCTGGGAAGATCCCACGTGCTGCGGAGCAGCTGGACTGACGTGTCCAACGGAGCTCTGGGGTGCATGCGCCCAGAGCCGGTGCTCTGCAGCGACTGAGGCCACTGCGATGGGAGGCCCACACAGGCCAAAGAACAAAGATGGATGAAAATAAATAAATGAAAGACCAATAGAAGTGGCCAAAAAAAAAAAAAGAACTGTAAAAAAAAAAAAAAAGAATCCACAGAGACATTTAAGGTTAAAGCTGTTCTCCTTTGAGAATAAGTGGCTTAGTCCCCCTTTTCAAGGACAAACACTCTATGTCTGATAAGGAAGCTGCAGCTACTTGACAAATGACTACCGCAAGGGCTCAAGTCATGCAGTTCAGTGAAGAGAGAAACATCACTTTCAGAGACAGAAGGGAAAGAGGTTTTCCTATGTTTGAGTCACACTTGAATATTGTGCTTTAAGATCCTCTGATGTTTAGTTAGTGGCATCGGCATGGAGTTGTCACCAGCTCTGTGGTGCCTGTAAAACTGTAGGTGTTTTCACTCCCTGCTTACGGGGGAAGGGGACAGAGGTGCTAGAAGAAGTATATGTCACTTTTGTTTTCACTGGAGAAGAAAGGACAGAATGAAAGTTAGTGTAGGAAAAACCTAGCAGTTTTCTCAGTTTTAGTTTTACTGATCTATGCAAGGCATGCTTAAGAGACATTTCAGATACATTAACTATTCCACAAATAAATGGGATTTTAAAAAGAGAAAACGTTAGCCAAGATTCCAGTAATCCTAAAATAGGCATGTTTCTTTGTGTTCTTCTCTCCTGCCTAATCTGTAGGTGTAATTCTTGTTGGAAGAAATCGCACATATTCAGCTTTCTGCTTTTTTATATCTAGCGTGTTATGTAGATGATAATATGAATACCGCTTCCATCTATTGTGTGCCTGCAGTATGTGAGTCTCTTGCTGGCTTATTCATATCCTTTTGTTTAGTATTCACAACCATGGCAGACATACGGATCTCCATCTTACAGAAGAGGAAATTAAGCCTCAGAAAGGTCTGGGAATGTCTCCAAAATAAACATTTTTATATGTTATTTGGCTTTACCCAGCACTATTTTAAAAGCTGGTCATTTAATTGAATTGCCCTTTATTATTTATTTTGGAGTCTGCTTATGTGGTATGTTATGAAGTCTGTTATGAAGTTCTTATGAAGTATATTGGAGCATTTGCTAATCACCTACAGGTTTTCATCTGTTAAAATAGGCTCTATAGTCATATTGCAGCTGTTTGGGCACTGAAGTTCATTCTCTGCACTTTTATGAAATATATTTAGATACTGGGAATATATATTTTAATACAGACTACAGTTCTTCCCAGAAAAGAGAGAATCTGATTCCTTCATAGGTCCACATTGATGCTCATCCAGGTGCCTTGTTTTTAGGGAATTTTAATTCCCGTGATCTTAATGTAAATTACATGCTTTTACAATGTCTGCAGGCCTCTGAGATGTGTTTAACTTTTGTTGTCTCAGAGCAATACTTCCCTTCCTGATTTCTAAAGAGAATTTCTAAAGTAGTCTTTAAGCTCTTGTTTCTCTCTTTTTGGAATTCTGATGAGAAATGACCTTCCCTGGCATGTCTTCCACTTCTTGGTCAGGACTCAGGAAACACTGGGTCTGAGTGGCTTCCTCCTATCGGTGTGGTTCCTCCAGCCCTGGGCTCCCAAACTAGCTTGCTTTCTTTGTATCACCTGTATGAGTTTTCCTTTGGTGCCTCTATTGTTTAGGGTTGTGCTTAGCAGAGAAGATGAGGGAAAAATGGGTCAGAACCATTTTGTCCAGGCTGGAAGTTTCTTGCACATATTTCTTTATAAAAAAATTTATTTTGCATTTTAGTTACCAGAATTTATCTTAAAGCCTTAATAGGAATGTTTCTTTGTGTTCTTCTCTCCTGCCTAATCTGTAGGTGTAATTCTTGTTGGAAGAAATCGCACATATTCAGCTTTCTGCTTTTTTATATCTAGCGTGTTATGTAGATGATAATATGAATACCGCTTCCATCTATTGTGTGCCTGCAGTATGTGAGTCTCTTGCTGGCTTATTCATATCCTTTTGTTTAGTATTCACAACCATGGCAGACATACGGATCTCCATCTTACAGAAGAGGAAATTAAGCCTCAGAAAGGTCTGGGAATGTCTCCAAAATAAACATTTTTATATGTTATTTGGCTTTACCCAGCACTATTTTAAAAGCTGGTCATTTAATTGAATTGCCCTTTATTATTTATTTTGGAGTCTGCTTATGTGGTATGTTATGAAGTCTGTTATGAAGTTCTTATGAAGTATATTGGAGCATTTGCTAATCACCTACAGGTTTTCATCTGTTAAAATAGGCTCTATAGTCATATTGCAGCTGTTTGGGCACTGAAGTTCATTCTCTGCACTTTTATGAAATATATTTAGATACTGGGAATATATATTTTAATACAGACTACAGTTCTTCCCAGAAAAGAGAGAATCTGATTCCTTCATAGGTCCACATTGATGCTCATCCAGGTGCATCGTTTTTAGGGAATTTTACTTTCCGTGATCTTAATGTAAATTACATGCTTTTACAATGTCTGCAGGCCTCTGAGATGTGTTTAACTTTTGTTGTCTCAGAGCAATACTTCCCTTCCTGATTTCTAAAGAGAATTTCTAAAGTAGTCTTTAAGCTCTTGTTTCTCTCTTTTTGGAATTCTGATGAGAAATGACCTTCCCTGGCATGTCTTCCACTTCTTGGTCAGGACTCAGGAAACACTGGGTCTGAGTGGCTTCCTCCTATCGGTGTGGTTCCTCCAGCCCTGGGCTCCCAAACTAGCTTGCTTTCTTTGTATCACCTGTATGAGTTTTCCTTTGGTGCCTCTATTGTTTAGGGTTGTGCTTAGCAGAGAAGATGAGGGAAAAATGGGTCAGAACCATTTTGTCCAGGCTGGAAGTTTCTTGCACATATTTCTTTATAAAAAAATTTATTTTGCATTTTAGTTACCAGAATTTATCTTAAAGCCTTATAGGACATTATGAACAAGACAAGTGTATATTACTTTGGTAAGTTTTGATACATTTATATAGTCTAATATGTGGGCGCAAGTCCTAGATTAACATAGATATCAAAGTATGATGGGCTTCATGAGTCACAAGCTGGAATCAAGATTGCCAGGAGAAATATCACCAGCCTCAGATATGCAGATGATACCATTCTAAAGATGTAAAGAGGAATTAAAGAGCCTCTTGATGAAGATGAGAGAGGAAAACAGCTGGCTTAAAACTCAACATTCAGAAAACTACGATTACAGAATCTGGTCCCATCACTTCATGGCAAATAGAAGGGGGAAAAGTGAAAACAGTGACAGATTTTATTTTCTTGGGCTCTAAAATCACTGCTGACGGTGACTGATCCATGAAATTAAAAGACACTTGCTCCTTGGATTGAAAGCTATGACGAACCTAGTCATTATTAGTGATTCCTACTTGGTGGGATCTTTTTCTTTTTCTTTTTTTTTTTACAAAAGAAAAGGCTTGTGTCTATCTCTAACTTAAAAAGTTATGGTAAGTGGGGCTTCCCTGGTGGCCCAGTGGGTAAGGACACCGCCTTGCAGTGCAAGGGGCGCCGGTTTGATCCCTGGTCTGGGAAGATTCCACGTGCTGCGGAGCGGCTGGACCAATGTGTCCAATTACCGAGCTGGAGCTCTGGAGTGCATGCGCCCAGAGCCGGTGCTCTGCGACAACAGAGGCCACTGCGATGGGAGGCTCACACGGGCCAAAGAACAAAGATGGATGAAACTAGACAAATGCAAGACCAGTGGAAGTGGCCCACCCCCCCCCTTTCCACCCCCGCCAAAATAAATACATTAATGTTTAAAAAAGAAAAAAAAGATGGATGAAAATAGATAAATGAAAAACCAATAGAAGTGGCTGGTCCACCCCTCTCCCTCCCCAACCCGCCCCCCACCAAAAAAAAGAAAAAAAAAGTTATGGTAAGTCAATGAATATTTGATATTATTCTGTATTCTCGTATTCCATAAATAATCTTCAGTCACTCATTGATTTGTGTATCTGTTCATTATTGTACTCATTCACTCAATCAGTACTGTGCATTTACTCTGTATTAGGCATGATTTGAAGTACTGGGGATAAACCAGTGGACAAATAAGTTTGTGTTTCTCAATCAAATATGCCATATGTCGCATACTCGTAAGTGCTAAGAAGGAAGGTAGGGGGAGGGAGGAGGATAATGGTAGGGAGCTTCTGGGGTGGGCGCATACATATGTACATAGATACATACATACATACGGTGTGTTCCCTGCCAAGGTGACATTTGAGAGATTTGAAGGAAATGAAGGGATGAGCCGTGCAGGTATCTGAAAAAAAGGATGTGTCAGGCAGAAGCAGCAGATCAAAGTTCCCGAGGTAGAGCAGGCCTGATGAACACACAGAGCACTCTTGAGGCCCGAGCCTGGAGAGGACTTGGAGGTGGTGAGGTCAGGTAATGACAGACGCATGCCTTGAGTGTGAGAGGGCTGCTGCTGCTTTTTTTTTTTTTTTTTTTTAACATTTCTTTATAAACAGACAAGAAAATATTGCCAAACTCCCAATTAGACCAGTAACTGAAATAATTCAAAGCTTCCCTAGCTTGCCAAGCCCTCTAGTTTCAGAACATGCTGATCTGAGTGTGGTTATATATTGGCTTTGCCGCTTGCAAGCCACGTTCCCAGGACACAAGCCTGCTTCATCTGTAAATCGAGGTTGAGGATACCTGTGCTATTCTCCGCACATGACTGTTGTAAGGATCACTGACGGCCTGCATTACAACAAAATGATTTCAACAACTAGAGAAAGTTTTTCGTGTCTAGGTTATTATTCCGTGGAAAATGACATGAGGCTTTAAGGTGTTGGAGGATCGGACCGGTCACTGTGTCAAGACTCCGCATAGTAATTACCAGTCATTTCATGGTACATGCCCACTTTTGTGAAAATGCAGAATTCATGGTATACCATTTTCAGGTGGCCGCTTGGGATTAGAGTCGGGCTGACCATTAAATCAAATGTTTTGGAAACATACTTCAGTACAGACAATTTAGCAGGTATATAGGTAACTATCCATTCTCATCATCCTTGCAAGGTATCACCATCTTGAGTCTTACATTCCCAACTATAGAGTATTCGTGTTGAGAGAAGCTGGGAAACACGAGAACCAGCTTTTGGCTTACTTTTATATTTAAAACTGCTTTCTGACTTACAAAAGCAGGCATTTTATTCACAGAGGTATTGAAGATACGATTTACTTTATGACTACCTCAATGTAAGAGAAGTATCAGGCTCTCCAGTGAGAGGAAAGGTTAGTATTTTTAGGTGATAGACCTCTTTAGAAATGGAGATGTGAATAAAAGATATTTTATCAACAGTTTGACTTACAGCCAGAAATATTCCATGTCATATGTACTTTGTGTCACTCATGTGCAGCTCTTTGCAGTTCCACAGACTCTGGCCCACCAGGCTCCTCTGGACGTGGAATCCTCCAGGCAAGAATACTGGAGGGGTTGCCATTTCCTCCTCCAGGGGATCTTCCCCAGCCAGGAATCGAACCCTGATCGCCTGCACCCCCTGCATTGGGAGGTGGAGTCTTTACAACTGGCCACCTGGGAAACCCCAAGTGCACCTTAGTAAAATCTTTAATTCTAAATTCAAGAAATTTTCTAGACAACGTAAAGACTTAGCAATAGTTGTGCTAAAGTGAAAATCAACCATGACAGGATAATTTAAATGAAAAATACTGGCTGACATTGAGTATGATGAACTATTACGATCTCACAGGAAAATGAACTGTAGTTTAACAGAACAAACACTGAATGCTAATAAGCCTGTCCTATGAAAATCTACTTGTTTGAATTTATTTTGGTAAAGAATGTTATGAACCTCCCTGTGACCTCATTCTAAACAATTTTTAAAATAAATATTTGAAATTGGGTATCAGACGGTAAAGAATCTGCCTTCAGTGCGGGAGACCCAAGCTCTCTCCCCAGGTTGCGACGATCCTCTGGAGAAGGAAACGGTCAGGCGCTCCAGTATTCTTGCCTGGAGAATCACATGGACGGGGGAGCCTGGTGGGCTGCAGTCCATAGGCTTGCACAGAGTTGGACATGACTGAGCGGCTAACGCTTTGTCTTTTTTTTCTTTTTAAAGGTGGACGCTGTGGTTGCATCTTCCCTTGACAGGTTGTAAAAATTTCCGAAAGAGCATTCAATCGAAATAGTCCAATTTGGGCTTTTCTGGAAGGCAGTCCAGGAGCCTCTGCCGTGCGTTTGAGGCGTGTGTAGTATTCATTGTTCCCACGCGTGCCCCCTGCAGGTGGACGTGCCTGACGTGGAGGACGAAGAGAAGCGTTACTCGCTCTTCGCGGAACTCCTGGAGGCCAGTCACCAGGAGGCGGAGTTCCAGCACCTGGCTCTGCTCCTGCAGGCGTGGCCACCTATGCGGCGGGAGTCCACGTGAGTGTTAGCCTACGGGGAGCCTTGGTTTTTACTGTTTGACTAATTATAATTGGTAGAAGGCGACTTTACAACATATGTTGGTTCCTGCCGTATGACAGCTTGAATCAGTCATAATTATATGCACATGTTCCCTCCCTGCCCTCCCCCGTCCGACCTCCCTGGGTCATCCCAGAGCGGCAGGCTGCGCTCCGGTGTGGTTCCGTGACTTCCCACTAACAGTTTCACATACGATGCATGGATCTGATGTATCTGCCAGTGCTGCTTCTCAGCTCATCCCTTCCCCGTCGTGTCCACAGGTTCGGATGCCATTAGGTGCATCAGTACCATTTTTCTAGATTCCATATCTGTGCGTTCATATACGACACTTACGTTTCTCTAACTTACTTCACTCTGTGTAAGGGTCTCTAGATGCAGCCCGTGGCCTCACATTTGTTCAAGGTGGACGTCTTTCGTCTCGACTCTAGGTTTAAAAACTCAGTCCTTGAAGAAGAACCCATGAAATAAATAGATAATCAGCATTCACCTTGAGATGAAATCAGAATTTTTTTTTTGAAATATCACAGTTTCTTTCCATCTCTCCTTACCCCTAATGCCGGGCCAGCCGGCAGTCAAACAGATCCTGAAGAGAGTGGCAGATAGGCTAAGAAAAGAAAGAAGGACAGAAAAGATGGGGTTGAGAGGGAGAATCACATGGACGGGGGAGCCTGGTGGGCTGCAGTCCATAGGCTTGCACAGAGTTGGACATGACTGAGCGGCTAACGCTTTGTCTTTTTTTTCTTTTTAAAGGTGGACGCTGTGGTTGCATCTTCCCTTGACAGGTTGTAAAAATTTCCGAAAGAGCATTCAATCGAAATAGTCCAATTTGGGCTTTTCTGGAAGGCAGTCCAGGAGCCTCTGCCGTGCGTTTGAGGCGTGTGTAGTATTCATTGTTCCCACGCGTGCCCCCTGCAGGTGGACGTGCCTGACGTGGAGGACGAAGAGAAGCGTTACTCGCTCTTCGCGGAACTCCTGGAGGCCAGTCACCAGGAGGCGGAGTTCCAGCACCTGGCTCTGCTCCTGCAGGCGTGGCCACCTATGCGGCGGGAGTCCACGTGAGTGTTAGCCTACGGGAGCCTTGGTTTTACTGTTTGACTAATTATAATTGGTAGAAGGCGACTTTACAACATATGTTGGTTCCTGCCGTATGACAGCTTGAATCAGTCATAATTATATGCACATGTTCCCTCCCTGCCCTCCCCCGTCCGACCTCCCTGGGTCATCCCAGAGCGGCAGGCTGCGCTCCGGTGTGGTTCCGTGACTTCCCACTAACAGTTTCACATACGATGCATGGATCTGATGTATCTGCCAGTGCTGCTTCTCAGCTCATCCCTTCCCCGTCGTGTCCACAGGTTCGGATGCCATTAGGTGCATCAGTACCATTTTTCTAGATTCCATATCTGTGCGTTCATATACGACACTTACGTTTCTCTAACTTACTTCACTCTGTGTAAGGGTCTCTAGATGCAGCCCGTGGCCTCACATTTGTTCAAGGTGGACGTCTTTCGTCTCGACTCTAGGTTTAAAAACTCAGTCCTTGAAGAAGAACCCATGAAATAAATAGATAATCAGCATTCACCTTGAGATGAAATCAGAATTTTTTTTTTGAAATATCACAGTTTCTTTCCATCTCTCCTTACCCCTAATGCCGGGCCAGCCGGCAGTCAAACAGATCCTGAAGAGAGTGGCAGATAGGCTAAGAAAAGAAAGAAGGACAGAAAAGATGGGGTTGAGAGGGACAGCAAGAAGGCAGACAACTCTATAGGTTGCTGACAAGTTGCTGACAAGTTTATTGAATTCGCTCATACCTTTTATACTTCACACAACAAGCAATTGTGTACACGTGCTTTAGGCCAGGTGTCGATCATAAACTAGGTGTTACCTCCTGGTGTGTTATTAACATTTTCAAAGCTCTTTAGATTACAATGGTTCTGGGTCATAATGCCCCTCAAGCCCTTTTCATCTGTAAAGAGGCTCCAGGTGTTCTTTATGATAGCTCAGGAGCGTCTTCACAACACCTGGGGTGGCGGGACAGAGAGCTATGCTGTTATCAGCCCCTGTTGCCAGGGCAGCTCCCAGAGCTATGTTTCCTTAAAAGAAACCCCTTGAAACAGGGCAGCTCCCTGCACCCTAAACCCCAATATTTCATTTAGAAATGGAGACAATGCTCGATGATAATATCTGGTCTAGGATATCAACAAAATAATCTGGCACCGGTATTTTTACCAGAAAATGTTTTGACCTTGTTTTAACACGGCTCACGATGCTAACCAGAGTATCCATGCACCGTAAATTGCTAATTCCCGTTTATGGACAGCACACAGTGTGATGTGCAGTGGACATATGTTCTCACTTCACATGGCAACGCTGCACAGGCAGGCAATGTTACCTGATTTTACAACGAGGAATTGGCAGCTCAGAAGTCTAATGACATCAGGCGTCGCCCGGCCCCGGGGTGCAGGAGGCGGAGTTCTAACAGCTACGGGAGCCCTCAGCCTGCACCGTCTCCTGCAGCTCCTGCCCGGCACGCGGCCGCCGCTCCGAGCCGCACGGGGTGGTCAGACCGCTCTGGTGCTGCCGGCCAGGGACTCCTGGGAAGAAATGCCAGGTTCCCCTGAGCACATGTGCTGTGTGCTATGAACCGCTGCTGCTCAGTGACGAAAAGCAGGAGGCCCCGCGCCCCTGTTCCAGATGCCTGGGCGTGGGCCACGTCTCCTTCCTGCCACGTCCAGGGGCGCTTTGCGGACCCACACCAGCGCACATCCTCGCGCCTCGGACGTTACAGGACGCCGCTTCCCCCAAAATAAATGATGCCGTGAGCAGTGCGGGACCGCAGAGGAGCACCTGCGCGTGCCTCTCCCCCTCGGATGAGACCGTTAGGAACTTCGGAAACACACTACGGGAGTGGGTGTTGTGGTTTGGGTTTCTTAACCAAGTGTTGTCAGAAGGGCCAGCGGCGTCTCTCGGATCTCGGTCTTCCGCGGCCGCCATGGCAGGCTGACACGTAGCTTTTGAGTAGGTTCTTGCCTCCGCTCTTTGAAAACGCTGCAGTACAAGTTCTCACACCATAAACACTTTGGTTTCACCTGTGACAGCCCCTTGAAACAGCATTTCCGGTCTTCCCCCAGTTATTTTGGCAGAGCTATCTCAGGACCGCAGGGTGCTTGTTAAAATCAGAGTCGCCTGCTCGCCTCGCTGAGTCCAGCTCTCAGCACCCGGGCCTGCGCGTCAGATTCTCAGCAGCATCTAGGAGACGATAATGGGAAATAGACGTGGGCCCCACTAGTTAGACTGTAAGGAAGGCTTCACTTTTTCAGAACATCATGAGGGTTGGATGACAAGTCTCTTCATACATTCAAAATGCATCTCTTAGCCTGGAGAGGATTTTTCTAAATGTGTCGCTTTGTGTGGGTCAGTCAGCTGTCCTTCTGGAGTGTCGTACCTTTGGGACACTGACCTCTCGCATCGCTCATGCACAAGAAACAAACTTGGGTTCTCTTCAAACACTGGCTGCGTTTAAAACACTTCATGAATGCATTTGGAAACAAAAGTATGTTCCTTCTGAAAGTAGTCCTGTGTGAAATTTGTGAATGGCTAGCCTGTGTTTTACAAACCTCACTTAGGAGATCAGTAGCACGAGGACCAAGCGTCAGCGGTGCACTTAGGCCAGTACCAGCCGTGTCTCCTCTGCCTCTTGAAGAGAGAGCCAGGCGACGAGTCAGATCACGTCCATTTCTGCTGCTTTCCTGGCTCGTCATACAAGAGTGTGTGTGATGGGATGTGGAAACACGTGCCCGGAACTCCTTTTGAGCGCGTTCTTCCCCCAGTCCATCCACTGCATGACTCCAAGCTGTCGCACTTGCAGAACAGCCACAGAAGGGGAGTGGAGCAGGCGGGAAGGACCGGGTGGCGGTGGCTGAATGTCGCGTCACCACAGTGAAGGTCACAGCTGAAGACTCCTCTTCAGCCACATCACTGCGGATTTCCTGGCCCCAAGTTTGGAGTTTTAGTTTCAGTCCCTCGTAGGCCCTTATACGTAAGGAAAGCATGATAGACGTGCATTCGGGAGACCCATCGTTCCCCTCCAGTGCGTCACAGCTGGCTGGCGGCAAGTCCATTTTGGCGCTTGAGGTCAGAGCCACTGGATGCGCTGTGCTAAGGGACCAGCATTTCTACTACAGGGAGGCGGCCTGTTAGGGAAGACCCCTGGGGAGCTGGGTCCAGACTTGAAAGAGGACAGCAGGAGGCGAGTCCTGGGTGAAGGAGACTCCTCCGTCAACCAGACACCGGCAGGGCTTTGTTTGTACCTTGAGATGAGCAGCATCCACGGTCCTCCCAGGTGGTGAGCTTGAGCTGAGACACAAAGGCTTCGCCAGAGGCTTGTTTCGTGGCGTCCCCTTGTTGCTCTTGATATTTTTCTCAGGCACAAGGAATGACATTCTTTCAAGGAAAGGACCATCCCCGAGTGCTCAGTGTCTCGAAGCTACAGCAGTCCTTAATGAGACAACCGACTCTTGATAAATAGTAAGATGAGTGTAAAATATTGTAAGTAAAATAAGTACCCTGGAATGAACGTACTCTTCAGTTGTCTCTTGAAATATAAATCATGGTGTTATGAAGTCAGCGCTATGGCAGCCAGAGAAGGGAAACGAAAGACAAAGCTCTGTGGTTTTTCATCTCAGAGATAAGAAAAGTGAGGAAGTGAGACGTGCCTGCTGTCAAGAGCGACACGTCACAGTGACGAGCGTCGTTCATTCAGTGACGCAAGCCTGCAAGGAAGACATTAAATTGCTTTTTCACAGTGAAAAGAACCGAAACTCAGAAAGGCTGGGCGGCCTCCCCAGAACCATGCAGCTAGCCGAGAGTGTTTAAGTGACCTCTGTGACATCCAAGTAGCCAGAGAACCGGAACGTCAGCCCGAATGGCTGGACTTCGAACCACCTGTGCCGGTCGGCATCCACCCACTGCCCGCCAGGGGCTGGGCGCATGTGTACACCACGGCCAGCTCTTTCCCCTCTGTGCGATGGGATCTTTTCTCCAGAATACGTAGTAAAAAACACATCATCCTGATTTTGATTGCAATTGGCCAAAAGCATTGTACTTGAATAGTGGGATTTATTGTCTGTTTTAAGAGTTCTTACCACAGTCGTCCTACGTTTCATTGTTGCCAATGCCTTGCGTTTTTCTCCCTTCAAACTAGTGTAACCAATAATCCGTGGGTGAGGCTGGCCACCGTGATGCTCACCACATGTGCGACTGAGAACAGGGAAGGACTGGGGAACGACATCTTGAAAATCTGCCGCGCCCTGTATCACACGGAGCAGATGCTCCCTGCCGAGGTGAGTGGGTGCTGCAAGCGGCTTTGCTGGATCTCACCCCTCTCCTTTCCCAGCTCTTTATTCAAAGCAATACCAGCGACTGTACGTGGGGAACGTTTCGCTTAAGTGTATCAGTGGGTAAAGTCTATCATTTGTCACAGATCCAATGAAGAAAAGCAGTGCTCAGAGGATGCTTTGTGGTCTGTTTCTCTTTGTTGGAGCTCTGAAGTGACTTGCCTTTCACAATTCCCACAGCAGAACCCAGTTTTCTGGGTTTTTTGGATGCCCTTTTATGTCTGACTCCTGTTTCTGTTCCAAGAGGTCACAGTGGCTCAAGGGTCCTGTCTCGCCGACCCAAGCCACTTAATGCAGTTGCTTCTCCGCTGGGTCGCCAGCCGCTCTGGTTTCCATATCCTTTTTGATATCATTGCAGTGACCTTGTAGAACCATGATATTCAGTGTCTGTAAATACTCAGCATGGTGAAAACTCAGCCCCCTCTATGCTGACCTGGGTTCTCTATTTCGTCCCATAATATAACTCTCCCAGAGATACTTGTGCAGTGTGTGTGTGTATGTATACATATATATAAAAATTTGTAAGTTCTAGAATGAGCAGATAGCAGCCACAGCCCCTAAAATGTACCATTTAAGCAATTTCCATCTTAAATTTTAGCCTCTGGATAATGGCACTGTGTTGATTAATGGTTTTTGAGCTTCTACCACATAGGAGATAAACTTGAAGACAAAATTATAGATACGGTTCTTTGAATCTTCATTGTAATCATGCAAGGAAAATATTCTCATTATGAATGCATACTTAATGAATTGCGATGGGATCTTTTCTCCAGAATACGTAGTAAAAAACACATCATCCTGATTTTGATTGCAATTGGCCAAAAGCATTGTACTTGAATAGTGGGATTTATTGTCTGTTTTAAGAGTTCTTACCACAGTCGCCCGTTTCATTGTTGCCAATGCCTTGCGTTTTTCTCCCTTCAAACTAGTGTAACCAATAATCCGTGGGTGAGGCTGGCCACCGTGATGCTCACCACATGTGCGACTGAGAACAGGGAAGGACTGGGGAACGACATCTTGAAAATCTGCCGCGCCCTGTATCACACGGAGCAGATGCTCCCTGCCGAGGTGAGTGGGTGCTGCAAGCGGCTTTGCTGGATCTCACCCCTCTCCTTTCCCAGCTCTTTATTCAAAGCAATACCAGCGACTGTACGTGGGGAACGTTTCGCTTAAGTGTATCAGTGGGTAAAGTCTATCATTTGTCACAGATCCAATGAAGAAAAGCAGTGCTCAGAGGATGCTTTGTGGTCTGTTTCTCTTTGTTGGAGCTCTGAAGTGACTTGCCTTTCACAATTCCCACAGCAGAACCCAGTTTTCTGGGTTTTTTGGATGCCCTTTTATGTCTGACTCCTGTTTCTGTTCCAAGAGGTCACAGTGGCTCAAGGGTCCTGTCTCGCCGACCCAAGCCACTTAATGCAGTTGCTTCTCCGCTGGGTCGCCAGCCGCTCTGGTTTCCATATCCTTTTTGATATCATTGCAGTGACCTTGTAGAACCATGATATTCAGTGTCTGTAAATACTCAGCATGGTGAAAACTCAGCCCCCTCTATGCTGACCTGGGTTCTCTATTTCGTCCCATAATATAACTCTCCCAGAGATACTTGTGCAGTGTGTGTGTGTATGTATACATATATATAAAAATTTGTAAGTTCTAGAATGAGCAGATAGCAGCCACAGCCCCTAAAATGTACCATTTAAGCAATTTCCATCTTAAATTTTAGCCTCTGGATAATGGCACTGTGTTGATTAATGGTTTTTGAGCTTCTACCACATAGGAGATAAACTTGAAGACAAAATTATAGATACGGTTCTTTGAATCTTCATTGTAATCATGCAAGGAAAATATTCTCATTATGAATGCATACTTAATGAATTGTTTTCTGAATGAAGGACTGGCTAAGTGTTTTTTGATTGAATTTAAAATATTGTGTCCATTGAAAGATGTCTTCAACCACCACAATGACAAAATTGTTCCATAAAATATTTAAAGTACCAACACCCCAAATCATTCCTCTTGAATCCAGTAGCTGTGGCTCCTTTGTATCTGCTACTTCTTACTGGTGATCAGCTCTGCTGTGTCGTGGGCACCTGGAGGGTGGGAACTGCGGCTGTGCGTCTCTGTGACCCCCTCAGCCAGGGCGGCTTCAGCAGACTGTGGAGACGGGGGCCTCCGCACAGCTCGTTGCCCCCTCCAGGGTGAGTCAGTCACGTGGGTTTCATCTTAGTCTTTCATCTTCAGCTTAGATCAAGCATTGTTGGATCCAGACCAAACCCAGACGTGCCCTGCTGTCAGTTCTATTGAATCTAGGCTAGGAAAACGTTATTTAGGATCTCTGGACATGCATTTTCTTATCCCTGAAACGAGGGGTTAGTCCCTGTGACCTTAGAGGGACTCTTACTGTGTCTGTCCTCCGGTTGTGGGAGGAGTGCTGTCCGAGGCTGTCTCTTCGCCGCTTCATCCGCAGCTCGTGGCTCACTACTCTCAGGGGCCCTCCTCCTCTCGGGGCGAGGAGGGAGGTGCTGGAGAGAGCCCCGAGTCGAAGCAGGGCATTATCCCTTCTCTGTTCCAGTTTGATGAGATGAAAGGTCATAGTCAACAGTGGTGTTTCCTCATTTTTCTGTTGCTACCCTCTGTCTTTTAACGGGGTACGTGCGTAGATTTTGTTTTTCTGAGAATGCCATGATTGAAGGAGCTTTGCAAATGTTGTGTCCTATTTTTATTAACCACTAAATGTGCGCAAATGTGAATTAGAATTGTTACAAAGAAAGGAACAGGATGACGATAACATGGATAAAATATCTGAAGTTTAGTTTACCACGTTTGGAAACCATCTAGTCTGATTTCAGACTTCATAAGAGTCAGTATCACTGTGTCAGTAAAACTGTCTGTGACACTTTTTTAGTCCCACACCTTTGGTGGCCCTAATACATGGTGTGTGAAATGCCTTTGCCTAATTACCTCCGACAGGGCTTCAAGGGACTTGATTTTTTCTTTATCCTGGTTTCCTGTCCCCCTCCCCCCCACCAAGTTCCCATATGTAGAGATTTTTTTTTCTATTCATGATTCTTTGTGACCCGCCTGGTTTTCCTCATGGTACTTGCTTGTTTATGGCCATGGTGGTTGTGCTGATGGAAAAACATGACCCGAAAAAGTCGCTCTTTCTCGCAGGTCACGTGTCCCAGTCTTCAGCGTTACCCGTGGTCCCTCCCGGCGCGTGTCCATGGCCATGCGGGAAACGTGCGCTGGGCCGGGGCTCTGCAGAGCAGGAAATTGGCACCTGCGCATAAAACAAGCTCTTGGCGTTCAGACTGAAAACGCCAGGCCGCGGCTATTTGTGGCGGCCCCCGAGGTTCCGTGGGGAGGCAGGGCAGGACGTAGCAGCGCCAGGGCCCCGGTGTGACCGCGGGCGGCCCCTGCCCGGCCCTGCGTGAGCCCAGCCGACCGCTCCGCTACGTCTCAGGCCCTTCTGATGCCGTCCAGAGCTTGACTCCGGGAATCAGCGGCCCCCGTCCTGGCGCACCTGTGCTCCACGGCTTGCCGCGGGCCCTGGCACACCTTCAGGTGTTGGATGCCCCCGGGCCAGCGGGAGGGTGGGTGAGGACGGAAGGACGGCGGGTGGACCCGTCTGGCTTCCCTGACAGCCGTCAGCCACAAGGCCCAGGCACCCCCCACGCCCCAGTCCTTGGCGGGGACCTGCGCGCAGAGCCCTGGCCGCGCTCGGCCGCCGCCCGGCTGCTCCTGTGCGTTCAGGGCCTCTCCCTGGCCCGTGTCCCGACGGCCAGGCACACTGAGCCATGGAAGGTGTCGCATGGGGTGTTGTGTGTTTCCGTTTGCTACTGCCACCTTTCCTACAGCTCCCCAAACCCCTCTGCACACATCCTGATAAACTTCTTAAAACACGGGGTGAAATGCCTGGTGGATACAGTATAGTGCTTAATGGAAGAGTCAGTAAGTAGACAGTGGCTGTGAGCTGAGATTGAAAACACTGAGTGGCTCTCATGAAATGAATCCTTCCATTCACGGGCGTCCTTGTCTGGCCGTGGGGTCCTAGCCCTCATGCCTGCTAAAAGGATTATTGTCATAAACGTTTTCATCACAGCTAAGAGCAGCCCGGTGATATGCTTATTCCAAATATCATAATTTCCTGAGAAATAACATGTTTACCAATTACTGATAACTTATTGAATAAGAAAATATGTGTGTTAAGGGAAGGGAATACACAAATAATTTGAGGCTTCCTTGGTGGCTCAGTGCTAAAGAATTCGCCTGCAAAGCAGACTTGTAGGAGACGCGGGTTTGGTCCCTGGGTTGGGAAGACCCCCTGGAGAAGGGCATGGCAACCCACTCCAGTGTTCTTGCCTGGAGAATTCCACAGACAGAGGCACCTGGTGGGCTACAGTCAGTGGGGCTGCAAAGAGTCAGACTGAGCGACTTCACACTTGTTTCAAGTGCCAATCAAGTTTGGAATACAGAGAAGGAAAAATCTTCCTGTGAATGACTGCAGTAAGACCAAAGGACCAATAGTGTAGGAAAGCTCTGACAGAGTAGACTCAGGACGTAGGCGTTCCAAACCTGGGCCGTCAGAGGTGCCGTCGTAGGAGACAGGGCTGTCCTGTGCCTTTGTCACCTGAGGCCTGACAGTGAGTTGGGAGTTAATCAGCAAGTGAGAGCGAGCAGAGGCTGCATCCAGTGTGAACACCCAGGGGTCTGTGAGCACCCAGCGCTCCCTGCTGGTCACCACAGGCCACACGTGAGCATTAAAATTACGCTTAAATTGAGTAAAATCGAATGAAATTTAAAACGCGTTTTCCCAGTTGTACTGGCTACATCTCAGACGCTCATGCGCCCCACGTGCCCCCCACCCACCCTGTGGGCCAGCGCGGACGCAGGGCGTCCCAGGGTGGGAGAAAGCCCTCCTGGGCACCGCTCTCCGAGGCCTGGGGTGGGGAGGGGAGCGTGGTGCAGGGAGACAGGCAAGGAAACCGGTCAGCGCATGGCCGCTGGCCCTGATGGCCGCGCCCCAGAATTTGTATTTCATCTTCCCAAATGGTTTCTGCAGGCTTTGGCATCCCAGATTAAACACCCACATTTCTCTTTGGCCCAGAGGCTGAGTGAGGCCTTGCCTCTGAGTGCTGCATGTGCTTTAGGCACACAGAGCGCTTTTCTGAATTAGAGCCCGTGTCTGAAGAACACATTGTGCAGAACTGTTACCCGCCCGTGTGGCTCATCTCCTCACAGGCTCGTGTGGCACAGCCTTCCAGTCTGATTTCCAGCAGCGGCCCGCTGGGTGCAGGCTAAAAAAAGACAATGAATGGAATTCCAAAGAGACCTTTATCCCAGGCTTTAAATAGGAGGCTTCTTTATGTCAGCCTTACTTTAGTCACTCTTTATAATAACCTGAAAGAATTATGAAAAATCCCATGAATTTGAGTTTTTCTTCTCTGATATGCTACAGTTAGGGTAACACAGGAGAAAGATCAGTCCCGCGTAGGGCCAAGACTCCATGTTCTTTCAGAACAAACCTCGCTGTATATAATGAGGCTGCACTCATTGTCTGGTCTTTGGTCCGTATGTTCTGTTCTTTACATTACAGATAAACTCAGGACACCGAGGGAATGTGCAACTCAGCAGGAAGGAATAGCTTGCAAATTTATTTCCTATGCTTTATACTTTTGTTGTGAAGGGTTATTATTTTTATCTTATAGAAAAGCCTACTCTCTGAATGACAGGTTCAGCCCATATACATAAGGGCTGTAAATAAAATTAAAATACAGCTGTGGCAGTCTGAATGCATTTTCATTTTTCTGGATCCCAGATAGTTTTCATGAAGATGGAGCACCTTCAGTATATCAAGCATTCAGTTCAATCTGACAGGAACTCTCAGCTCAGTCACTCAGTCTTGTCTGACTCCTTGTGGTGGCCCCAGGGACCGTAGCCCGCCAGGCTCCTCTGTCCACGGGATTTCCCAGGCAAGAACACTGGAGTGGTGGCCACTTCCTGCTCTAGGGATCTTCCCAATACAGGGATTGAACCTCTTGTGTCTCCTGCATTGGTAGGCGGATTCTTTGCCACTCAAGCCACCTGTGAAGCCTTGACACTAACTATAAACAGGTTTTAAAATATTTAAATTGCTGATCTCCTTTGTTACACTGAATGATAACTAGATCTTTTTGAAAAGATTAATAATTGATATTGCTGTTATGCATCTAGCAAATGCTGAACATTGGCCGTCATTATTCACGAATATTTATTCTCACGCACAAAACACTGCACAGTAGATACCGTTGCCTCCATTTTACTTGCAGGAAACTAGGGCTCTGAGAGTTTAGGAAAATAAGCTCCAGCCTGTATCCATCCCATGGCATCCTGTGCCGCTATCGACAGAGCCGTCTCATAGAGGAATCTCTGATACTTGGAGAGATTTTATAAATTAAGATGGTGGAGCGAGTGAAGTAGGTACCAGACACTAAATCAGGGCGCCCCACGTGTGCGTTTTGCACACTCACCGATGTGCACACACACTTGCAGGGGAAGGTGAGGAAAGACGCCTCCAGCAGCGCGCCGGGGCCCCGCTGCGCTTCCTTTCCTTCTCGCTCACCCAGGCGTGCTTGTGGTTCCAGGGCGTGAAGGAGGTGTGCTCACGGCTGCTCCACCAGGCGCTGCTGCTCCCGGCCCTGAAGCTTCTCCTCGAGAGCCCGGATGAGCGTCTGCACGCCGAGGCGCTGGACCACGTCACCGCCGTCGCCAAGGTACGCCCCGCGGAGCGCACTCCTCCTCACGCGGCAGAGAACCAGTCCGTGTTGCCGTTCCGATCGGTAACAACCATGATTTACTCAGGACTGTCCTGGTTACACTCTCATCACCGTGGCTGTTTGTCTCAGCAGTAGGTATTTGTTTACAAACATTTTCTAAACTGCTCCCATGAACCGCACTCAGTGTTTAGGCATCAAGAATGCAGTTCTGGATCATGAAGCATTTTCAGTAGAAAAGCAGCGTATTGGTCTCTTTAAGAAAATGCCAGGGGCTTCCATGGTGGTCCAGTGAGTAAAGAGTCTGCTTGCAGTGCAAGGGCACCGGTTCAATCCCGGCCCGGGAAAATCTCACGTGCCGCGGAGCAGCTGGACCGGTGTGTCCAATTAGGAGCCAGCGCTCTGGAGCGCATGTGCCCAGAGCCGGTGCTCTGCAGTGAGAGGCCACTGCGATGGAGCCTTGACACTAACTATAAACAGGTTTTAAAATATTTAAATTGCTGATCTCCTTTGTTACACTGAATGATAACTAGATCTTTTTGAAAAGATTAATAATTGATATTGCTGTTATGCATCTAGCAAATGCTGAACATTGGCCGTCATTATTCACGAATATTTATTCTCACGCACAAAACACTGCACAGTAGATACCGTTGCCTCCATTTTACTTGCAGGAAACTAGGGCTCTGAGAGTTTAGGAAAATAAGCTCCAGCCTGTATCCATCCCATGGCATCCTGTGCCGCTATCGACAGAGCCGTCTCATAGAGGAATCTCTGATACTTGGAGAGATTTTATAAATTAAGATGGTGGAGCGAGTGAAGTAGGTACCAGACACTAAATCAGGGCGCCCCACGTGTGCGTTTTGCACACTCACCGATGTGCACACACACTTGCAGGGGAAGGTGAGGAAAGACGCCTCCAGCAGCGCGCCGGGGCCCCGCTGCGCTTCCTTTCCTTCTCGCTCACCCAGGCGTGCTTGTGGTTCCAGGGCGTGAAGGAGGTGTGCTCACGGCTGCTCCACCAGGCGCTGCTGCTCCCGGCCCTGAAGCTTCTCCTCGAGAGCCCGGATGAGCGTCTGCACGCCGAGGCGCTGGACCACGTCACCGCCGTCGCCAAGGTACGCCCCGCGGAGCGCACTCCTCCTCACGCGGCAGAGAACCAGTCCGTGTTGCCGTTCCGATCGGTAACAACCATGATTTACTCAGGACTGTCCTGGTTACACTCTCATCACCGTGGCTGTTTGTCTCAGCAGTAGGTATTTGTTTACAAACATTTTCTAAACTGCTCCCATGAACCGCACTCAGTGTTTAGGCATCAAGAATGCAGTTCTGGATCATGAAGCATTTTCAGTAGAAAAGCAGCGTATTGGTCTCTTTAAGAAAATGCCAGGGGCTTCCATGGTGGTCCAGTGAGTAAAGAGTCTGCTTGCAGTGCAAGGGCACCGGTTCAATCCCGGCCCGGGAAAATCTCACGTGCCGCGGAGCAGCTGGACCGGTGTGTCCAATTAGGAGCCAGCGCTCTGGAGCGCATGTGCCCAGAGCCGGTGCTCTGCAGTGAGAGAGGCCACTGCGATGGGAGGCCCACACAGGCCAAAGAATAAAGATGGATGAAAATAAATAAATAAAAAGCCAATAAAAGAGGCCAACATTTACCAAAAAGAAAAGAAAATGCCAGAGTAGCCTGGCACCAGCAAACTGGCCTTGCCATTTGGAATCTGGAGCGAGGCGCTCGTAACATCCACCGGGTTTTCTGTGCCTGCTTGCGTCTAGTTTTATACTAAAGAAAGGTGAGAAGGAGTCTTGTTAGCGGCACCACTGGACATCTCAGGTTCGCGTTTCCTCTGGCAGCAGACGCGGCCTCTGAAACCCATCCTGGTTGGTAGGAAAGGGGGCCCGCGTCGAGGCTGGGGCGTGCTCCCTCCAGGCTGACCGCCTTGTTGTGGTGACTAAGGAAGAGACTTGATCTTCTCTTTGTAATTTTATGCTCTAGGGTTAGATAGCTCAGAGTTGTATTCTAACGAGTTTGCATCGTGCGGTCCTTCTGTAGGTCACTCACTCTTTCATTTGAAGCGCGTATGTGGGTGCTTTACAGCAATATGAGAGGGCGTCTTCCAGGAGCGGGCAGGAGTGTTCCAGAGCAGAGGCGCAGTGAAGAGACCGATGAAGAGGCGTCTTGCGTGCACAGTTCTGATAGCAACCAAGGATGCAGAAAGCAGGACATAATTGCATTTGGAAATAGTCATAATGAACAAGATGAGAAACATCTCATGCCTTTATTCATATTTTCTAAATAATGCAAAGCTTCTGTGCAGATTTTATAAAAAAAAAAATGCCTTTCATTATCACTGATAATAGAGCATAATAGGGGCCTTTCTAGAAACGAGACGGAAGTATGACATTGAAGGGGCTTGTCTAGCGGTAGCCTCTCTGTGCTAAAATAAAAGTTGTGTTATATTGGGATTTACAAGAAAATAAGAATGACGGTGAGATTTTCTTTTTCTCAGCTGATTTTTGTTTCACTTTTTCCCCAGCATGCCTCTTTTGTTTTTATATTTATTTTCATCCATTTTTTTTTATTCTTTGGCATGTGTGGGCCTCCTGTTGCAGTGGCCTCCCTCCCACAGAGCACCCGCTCTGGGCGCACACACTCCAGAGCGCTGGCTCGCAGTTGGACACACCGGTCCAGCCGCTCTGCAGCATGTGGGATCTTGCCAGGCCAGGGATCAAACTGATGCCCTTTGCACTGCAAGGCGGGCGCTCTACCCACTGGACCACCAAGAAAGACCCTTAGCTGATGTTTTAATTACAAATCCAAGACATTAGGAAGAAGGGAGAGCTAGAAAAAAATCAGCCACGTGCTTTCATACCTTTGTGGGCTGTATTCATTTCTCTGTTCAGGTATTCCCAGTAAAACTTGCTGTGGGCCCCTTTGAGAATAATATAGTAATGTATTAAGCATAGCCATTCCCTAATCATCCTGTGTAGGGCATTCCTGATGCCCTTTTGAATTCCATAGGTGAGCAGATCAGTTTTCATTATAAAGATTCTTTATCTAAAATTCATCAGTCAGAACTGTGACTAGAAGGGAGACATCCTAACTGTGAACCAGCCTGGCTGATGGCCTCCCGCCTCACCCTGCCCCCCACATGCTATCAAAATAAGAAACGACTGGAGGATGTTGCCAACACCCAAGTCAGTTATAAGTGACACTGGTTGGCCTCTGTAACACTTCGATCTGCACGTTTGATGCACAGCCTTGTGCTAGAGCTCTAGGTCTTGAATCATTCAGACTGCGGGTGGTTTGGGGTTGTGATGAGAGCACCTGAAACCCCTGTGGCCCCGAGGTGCAGAAATCAAAGCCGGAGCTGTGGACTGCTGAGGCGAGCCACCTGCCTCCCGCTGCGGATGTTGTTCAGTCTGTAAGTCCTGTCCAACTCTTTGCGACCCTGTGGACTGCAGCACGCCAGGCTTCCCTGTCCTTTACTATCTCCCGGAGCTTGCTCAAACTCATGTCCATTGAGTCGGTAATGCCATCCAACCATCTTGTCCTCTGTCACCCTCTTCTCCTGCCCTCAGTCTTTCCCAGCATCAGGGTACTTTCCAGTGAGTCAGCTCTTTGCATCAGGTGGTCACAGTATTGGAGCTTCAGCTTCAGCATCCCCTCAGTCCTTTCTATTTATTTTCATCCATTTTTTTTTATTCTTTGGCATGTGTGGGCCTCCTGTTGCAGTGGCCTCCCTCCCACAGAGCACCCGCTCTGGGCGCACACACTCCAGAGCGCTGGCTCGCAGTTGGACACACCGGTCCAGCCGCTCTGCAGCATGTGGGATCTTGCCAGGCCAGGGATCAAACTGATGCCCTTTGCACTGCAAGGCGGGCGCTCTACCCACTGGACCACCAAGAAAGACCCTTAGCTGATGTTTTAATTACAAATCCAAGACATTAGGAAGAAGGGAGAGCTAGAAAAAAATCAGCCACGTGCTTTCATACCTTTGTGGGCTGTATTCATTTCTCTGTTCAGGTATTCCCAGTAAAACTTGCTGTGGGCCCCTTTGAGAATAATATAGTAATGTATTAAGCATAGCCATTCCCTAATCATCCTGTGTAGGGCATTCCTGATGCCCTTTTGAATTCCATAGGTGAGCAGATCAGTTTTCATTATAAAGATTCTTTATCTAAAATTCATCAGTCAGAACTGTGACTAGAAGGGAGACATCCTAACTGTGAACCAGCCTGGCTGATGGCCTCCCGCCTCACCCTGCCCCCCACATGCTATCAAAATAAGAAACGACTGGAGGATGTTGCCAACACCCAAGTCAGTTATAAGTGACACTGGTTGGCCTCTGTAACACTTCGATCTGCACGTTTGATGCACAGCCTTGTGCTAGAGCTCTAGGTCTTGAATCATTCAGACTGCGGGTGGTTTGGGGTTGTGATGAGAGCACCTGAAACCCCTGTGGCCCCGAGGTGCAGAAATCAAAGCCGGAGCTGTGGACTGCTGAGGCGAGCCACCTGCCTCCCGCTGCGGATGTTGTTCAGTCTGTAAGTCCTGTCCAACTCTTTGCGACCCTGTGGACTGCAGCACGCCAGGCTTCCCTGTCCTTTACTATCTCCCGGAGCTTGCTCAAACTCATGTCCATTGAGTCGGTAATGCCATCCAACCATCTTGTCCTCTGTCACCCTCTTCTCCTGCCCTCAGTCTTTCCCAGCATCAGGGTACTTTCCAGTGAGTCAGCTCTTTGCATCAGGTGGTCACAGTATTGGAGCTTCAGCTTCAGCATCAGTCCTTTCAATGAACATTGAGGGTCATAGCCTTTAGGATGGACTGGTTTGATCTCCTTGCAGCCCAAGGGACTCTCGAGAGTCTTCTCCAGCCCCACAACTCAAAGGCCTCAGTTCTTCGGTGCTCAGTCCATCTTTATTGTCCATCTCGCACATCCGTACGGGACTCCTGGAGAAATCATACCTTAGTCAGCAAAGTGACGTCTCTGCTTTCGAATACACTGTCTGGAATTGTCATAGCTTTTCTTCCAAGGAGCAAGTGTCTTTTAATTTCATGGCTGCAGTCACTATCCTCAGTGATTTTGGAGCCCAAGAAAATGAAATCCGACACTGATTCCACGTTTTCCCCGTTGACTTCCTCCCACTGAGAGCCTTACTTCCAGGAGGGCGGTCATGACGCTGACTTGTAGCTTCTCTGCACTGAGATGAGCGCTCTTGCTAGGCCGGCCCATCTGTGACCTCCAGGTATGTTCACAGAAGCATTTGCATCTGCCAGGGACCTAAGCTGTTGGTGAGATTTTAAACTTTTTTTTTTTTTTTTTACTTTTTTGAGATAATTTTAAGCTCACATGCACATTGTAGGCAATAACACAGCAGGAATTTTTTATACCCTTCACACAGTTTCTGCAAGTGTTAGCGTCTTACATGACTCTAGTGTAACGATAGCCAGGATATTAACAGTGATACAGTGTCTCTGGACCTCATGCAGATGTCACAGTTTTACACGCCCTCGTGTGTGTGTCCTCGTGTGAAGTTATGTATGGTATTGTCACATGGAGATTGATGTGACCACAGTCAGGGGCCAGAGCAGTTGGTGACAAGGATCGCCGGCCACCCTCTGTAGCCACAGCCGTCCCGTCCTCTCCAGTCCACCCCGCCACCAGTGGTGGCGGCTCATCGCGTCTCCATCTCTGTAATTTTGTTGTTTCAAGAATGTGATATACATGAAAAGAAATTACTGTGATTGATCGCTGCTCTCCCAGCACCATTAGAAAGTCAGGTTATACTTTTCTAAGGAAAGCGTTTCATTGGGCCTTTTTGCAGGGCTCCTGTCAAGCTATTGTAAATCATCCTTGGTTTTGTAGTGAAAGATATGAATCGTTGGCTTTCTTCTTTTGTGTTTATTTTGCTATTCACTCTGCCCATTAGTGGGGAACGCTGAGTTCCTCAGTAACTTGTTTCTCCCTTATTGGTTGTTGATAATAGTTCCTGTTGACATTAAAAGAAAAAAAAAAAAAAAAAGGCATCAGAGAAACTCCTCTGGTGGGCAGTCATTCCCGCACAGTGCATGGATCCAGGCAGAAAACTGCCTCCACTTCCTTGCTGGTAGTGTGTATCAGGGGCTTCCCTGGTGGCTCAGGCAGTAAAGCAGCTGCCTGCAGTGCAGGAGACTCAGGTTCGATTCCTGGGGTGGGAAGATTCCCTAGAGAAGGGAATGGCAACCCGCTCCAGTATTCTTGCGTGAATAATTCCATGAACTGAGGAGCCTCGTGGGCTACAGTCCATGGGGTTGCAAAAGAGTTGGACACGACTGATCAGCTAACACTTTCTCAGCGTGTATTATTCCTCTATTTGTTATAAAACTCTGACAGCATTATAGGGCTTTACATTTCAAAGGATAATGCTTAAGTGCTGATGCCGGACATTGTGCTGGCTTCTCCTTCAAAAGCTGCGCTCCCTTCTTCTCTAAGCTTTTCTGAAATTGCAAACTTCTGGTGTTGGGCATGTCCTTCTCACAAATGGTGAACGGGCTCTTCCCTGGGCCAGAAATAGAAAGGCCTTCTTCAGGACTACATCGTTGATGAATAATTACAACCCTGGTGTGGTCCATGCTCCCATATCACCATCTCCATCACCTACAGTGAGATTTAGAGCTCTCATTCAAACCTTTCTTCGAAGGAGATGCCTTGCTGATGCTCCTGAATCTCATCTCCAGGACATTTTCTACCAGGTGGAAGTCTCTTGACTCATTTCATCCAAGTAAGCAGATGTGTGTTTGTAATAGCTTCATAGGTGACCACATTTCCCGATGCATACTTCCAGGTGTGCGGTGGTTCGCTCTTCACTCCTGTGTAGTACTGCTCGGTGCCCCTGCCCGCTCCCCACATCCCCGAGCCAGCCCGGACCACGGACCTATTAAAAGAATCATTCATGAAAGTGTGTAAGACCTTTGGCACCTAATTAAGTGTTTCTTCCTGATGCTAGTAATAACTGTTTTCCAGGACCCGCTGCGCCGTGTGTTATAATAGGCATGTCCTCACTTTGTCTTTTTAATAATCCTCTGGGAAGATACCATTCTGGTTTCACAGATGAAAGCACTGGGACTCAAGAGGTCACACAGCTAGTCAGCAGCTGGAGCTGAAACTAAAGCCCGGGATCCACCGTTCGGCATCTGAACTCCATCCCCCTGCTGCTTTTGACATAACCGGGCGGACTCTTTCATACTGGGAAAGGGTGATCTCTGCAGAGGGATGGCCTCGCTGAGAGCATCTTGAACCCTATAACCTCAGCACTGAAAAGAGCAGGGCGGGGGCTGGTCTGATGGCTTACCCGTTAAAAGGGCCTCCTCTTTCAAGTCCACGGCGTCACTGGGTCCTGGCAGAGCCTGGCTAGGAGGGGAGCCGACCCGTCCTGGGTGCCCTGGGCCGGGCTCAACACCCGGTAAGAGAGCCTCTCCAGAATGAAGGATCCTTTGTCTTGAACGTGTGCCCCTCAGCCCTGCCCGGTGGAGTTGCTTCCACATCACAGCCCTTCGTGCTTCTAATGGACGTGATTCTTGCCCGTCTACTTTTGCCATAAAGGCACCGGAACCTACCACCATCACTCTCAGTGAGCAGTGTCTCAGCTGGAAGGAGAGCTCTCAAGGTTCCCAGGAAACCTGCAAGGATCAGCGTATTTGCAGTCGGCCCTTGGACAGCGCAGGGTCAACCCGCGTGTTCGTTAGGCTTGGCCCTCCATCTCCGGGGTCCTCCACGTCCACAGATTCCAGCGTCCAGGGACTGGGCAGTGCTGCTGTATTTCCTACTGGAAAAAAAAACCAAAAAACCGCACGCAAGTGGCACAGCACAGGTCAAACGCACATTGTTTAAGGGCTAACGGTGTATAAAACCATGAGGCTTGCTTTCTTTGTTCCCCCTTTAACTCAACCTGGATTTCCAACGGGGCCCTCCCTGGGGAGCATCTGTGCCCCCTTATCACTCCTGGGTATTTCCTTCTCTGCTGAAGTCAGAGGTAGACACAGCCCTCCTGGCCCCAGCAGAGACCTTGGGCTGGGCTCCAGCCAACCCTGTGTGGTGTCTGCAGAGCCCCTCTTTGGGTTTGGCCCCAACGTTCATGGTTTTCTTCTAAGCATATCCAAACCACGTTAGGCTGAAGCGATCCAGTTGTGATCCAGTCATGCAAAGAAGAAATCAAGCGAGTGTTTCTTGTTTATCTTACAGATGCCCCTTAATGGTAAACCGACCTCCCCTACAGTCATTCTTCTTTTGCCTCCTCTAGTCAAAGAGGCAAAGGCTCTTTCACAGAATTTCAGGCGTATCTCCCTGTTCCTCAATGTCTTATTAACTTGAACAGACCTAACCACGTTACTTTCACCTGTCACCCTCCATCCGCGGCTAGTGGTTAGGCTTCTTCAGGTGGGAAGCTCTGCCACCACAGAACTCCCAGGATTCTCAGTGGCTTGCCTCAGGTGACAGACAGCTCACTCCCTGTGGGGTACCCTGTTGAATTTCTAGACAGCTCTGACGAGTGGCTGACAGACACAGTGTGCACAGACGTATAAAGTTCTCGTGGTGCACAGCCTGATACTGTGCATGGGAGTGAGGAATGGGGAGGACATTTGTAAAGATGAAATACCATCCCTTGGTGTATAGGAATCGTCCCATGGGGAGACCAACATATGAAATAATAACACAAGAAATTAAGGAAGATAAAAAGGGGGCAGGTGCAAAGCATGGAACTGGCCAAACTCAGGGCGCCAGAATGGGTCATTGAAGTGACCAAGCTTGAATCTTCGAAGGTTGTCTCCCATTGTCAGAGCCTAAACCAGACGATTGTCTGGATTTTGGCTTCAAAAGAGGGACATGACTAAGCCCACACCAGGAGTCAGGCTGAGGGCGTGCCGAGAAATGAAGTCTGAATGGCATGCAAGTCAATACAGAAAACAAAAAGTTGCCCTCAGGGATTTTTCTTATTCTCGGTATACATTGGTGTGGCCCTTTGATTTTTCCGCACTTGCAGTTGGTGTATTTACTGACTTTTACTAGTAATAGTATATGTAGCTATGAGACAAATATTCTTCCCTAAAGTAAACAGTGAAATAATATTAAATAATCTTCTTTAAAGTAATTGAAATGAGGTCTTGCATGCATTAGGCTCCTGGGATTTCAGCTTCCCTCATTGCTGTAATTACTCTTAGCTTTGTATAGATCCATAAAATCAAAGATTTAATTCAGAGAAGGTTCATTACCTATTGTTGAAACAGGAATTAAGCAGATAACATTTTAATGGCTTGGAAGACAGTAGTGCTTTGTGCTTTAATAGATTTTTTTTTTCCCCAAGATCTGCAGAGTTTCATTTATTCTCAAAAATTAATCACCAACCAAAAAAAAAAAAATCACTGATAGAGAAGGCAGGTCTTTTACTCATTTTCTGATATATGGAAGCCCTTCTCCTTCCGTGCTTTTTTTCCCCTGATTTGTGTGACAGTAACAACTCAGCCATTTTCTGAACTTGAACTCCACACCAAGCATTGCGCTGGGCACTTAAACACCTGGAGTATCTCCTCCCCTGTCTGTATTTCATGTGTGGAACCTTGGGGCCCTGAGAGATTGTCCTCAACAAGGTCACATCTGTTTAGCTAAAAAGCCAGAATTGGAAGTTAGTTTCTTACCCAGAAGCCTCTCTGCCTTCTTTTCACAAGACAACTCCTTCTCACTCTAATTCAAAGCTATTTGATCAGAGGAATTAAATCAGTTAATCGTCCTGGGCTTCTTTCACATGTATCTCAAACATCCAACTGACTCCGAAGTTGACAAAACATATTTTCTTCCCCAAACCCTCAAAGCATCAGTGAAGCCAATTTCAGGGATGTGTGATGCTCCTCAGACCATATACCAAAGTGATTCCTGATCAATTAAAAAGTTAGATATTTTCAAAGTCAGGAATGAATATATATGTGTGTGTGTGTGTGTGTATATATATATATATATATATATATATACAGGAAATTTTATATATATATATATATATATATATATACACACATACAGGAAATTATATATATATATATAGAAAAAATATATATACAGGAAATTATATATGTGTGTGTGTATACACACACACACACACGCAGACATACACACATCAGATCATTCCAGGAAGTATGGCGTCTAAGCTGTAAACTAGTAGGAAAGGAGACATAAAGGAACAGATCCTTTCCTGATAATATATGAATGTAAAATTCCTACAAGACAACAAATAACCAAGTAGAATTGCAAACAACAGATTAGTGTGTCTGTTATAGCTGAAATCAAGGTTACTAAGTTTTAAAAGAATTCTTCACCTGTGGGCAATGATGTTGTAACTCCAGGATTTGACCCTTCCCTCAGGAAAAAAATAAAAATGACAGGAAACACGTGGAAAAATTTAGTCTTGCAAATAACTTCAAATGAAAGTGACTTCGAGATACCAGTACGTATCTCCTAAATCAGCAGAGTAATTTTCTTTTCAAAATAACAGCATCCAAGCTGGGGGTCTGCAGGGAGGCCGTCCCCTCCCCGCGGACGGCACCCTTGTGCGCTGGACAGTCCACGTCCCCGCGCCGCCGCATGCCTCTCGCACCCGCGGCCACGAGGAGTTTTGGGTGCTTTGCCCCTGCGACAGTCTGCTTGGGCTGCTGTGACAGAGCACCACAGACTGGGCAACTTCAACATGAGAGATGTATTTGCTCACCATTCCAGAGGCCTGGAGTCCACGGTCTAAGGAGTCAGCGGGATTGGTTTCTTCTGAGGCCTCTCTCCTCGGCTCGTAGGATGGCTGCCTTCTCCCCGTGTCTTCACGTGCTTGCCTCTGGGTCTCTGTGTGTGTCGTCTTCTCTTTTTTTAAAGACGAGAAGCCTCATCAGATTGGATTAGGCTCCGTTCCCGTGCCCCAGATGGTTCGTCAAACCTTATTTACCTCTTTAAAGGCCGTGTCTCAAAAGGCAACCAGCTTCTGATGTCTGGGGCATTAGGACTCCACATACAAGTTTGAGGGGCTGCAGACGTGGTTGGATGGCATCGCTGACCCCATGGACATGAGTGTGAGTCAACTCCAGAACACAGCGAGGGAGAGGGGAGCCTGAGTTCACGGGGTCACAGAGCCCAGCGTGACTTAGCAGCCGAACCACAAGCTCATCCCATAAAACCCCAGCGATGCCTCTCCTAACAGTTTACTCTAAGGAGAAAATTCAGATAGAGGATATATGCAAAAGCCATCCATTTGTAGTGTTTCACAGGACCACGCAGCTCAGAACAGCTATGTACGGTAGGAAATGTCAAATGACTTGTTGAGTAGACTGCGTTGTAGCCATTAACTTTTTAAGAGTGAGAACTGTGTTTAAAATTCTCAACATACAAGAAAAGTAGGATACAGATATCACACAACTGTCTGTGGAAATACACCCACATGTGGATAATCAGCAAAGAGGAGGAAAGGTGGATAAAGTCATTTTCTGGTGATCCTGATATAGAGGACTTCTTTCTGTTCTAAGGCCATTTCCAGTTTTTTCTTATTTCAAAAAGAAAAGTAAGAATGAGCAGGTCTAACTGGTAAGACAGTACCAGGCTTCCATGGTAGGTACCGCCAGGTTTTTAGTGCCTTAGGTTAGAATTTTCATCAAGAACAGGAAAAGCACAGACAAGCTGAGGCCTGACAAGTGAGTGTAGCCGCTCTGAGACGTGGCGTTGAGGCCAGGGACGCTGCTGTACTGAAAGGAGGAGCCAGGCTGGCCTCGGTGCCCCCAGGCAGGCAGCTTGGGGTGTAGAGAAGAGCCATCTTGACTGCCCGGGACCTTGGGCAGTCCTTTTCTTCTCTGACCCTCAGGTTCCTCTTCTTTAAAATGCCGGTGTTGGAATGGGTCCTTCGAAAGGCCATCTCTCTTCATTCTCTCATTCGCTGTCTTTTCCCACCTGTGTACAGAACGTACACCTATGCATAGAACCATTACAGAGTGTACTTTGGATGTGCATACATCTTACAAAGAGCCAGAGTCGGAAAGTCAAAGAAAGCAAGTGGAGTCAGCCTCTTCATCTCCCCAGCCTTTGATGGTGAGAAGCTAGACCAGAATGTCCCCCTCTCCTTCCTCTGACCACTGCCCTGGCTGGATGGCATCGCTGACCCCATGGACATGAGTGTGAGTCAACTCCAGAACACAGCGAGGAGAGGGGAGCCTGAGTTCACGGGGTCACAGAGCCCAGCGTGACTTAGCAGCCGAACCACAAGCTCATCCCATAAAACCCCAGCGATGCCTCTCCTAACAGTTTACTCTAAGGAGAAAATTCAGATAGAGGATATATGCAAAAGCCATCCATTTGTAGTGTTTCACAGGACCACGCAGCTCAGAACAGCTATGTACGGTAGGAAATGTCAAATGACTTGTTGAGTAGACTGCGTTGTAGCCATTAACTTTTTAAGAGTGAGAACTGTGTTTAAAATTCTCAACATACAAGAAAAGTAGGATACAGATATCACACAACTGTCTGTGGAAATACACCCACATGTGGATAATCAGCAAAGAGGAGGAAAGGTGGATAAAGTCATTTTCTGGTGATCCTGATATAGAGGACTTCTTTCTGTTCTAAGGCCATTTCCAGTTTTTTCTTATTTCAAAAAGAAAAGTAAGAATGAGCAGGTCTAACTGGTAAGACAGTACCAGGCTTCCATGGTAGGTACCGCCAGGTTTTTAGTGCCTTAGGTTAGAATTTTCATCAAGAACAGGAAAAGCACAGACAAGCTGAGGCCTGACAAGTGAGTGTAGCCGCTCTGAGACGTGGCGTTGAGGCCAGGGACGCTGCTGTACTGAAAGGAGGAGCCAGGCTGGCCTCGGTGCCCCCAGGCAGGCAGCTTGGGGTGTAGAGAAGAGCCATCTTGACTGCCCGGGACCTTGGGCAGTCCTTTTCTTCTCTGACCCTCAGGTTCCTCTTCTTTAAAATGCCGGTGTTGGAATGGGTCCTTCGAAAGGCCATCTCTCTCTTCATTCTCTCATTCGCTGTCTTTTCCCACCTGTGTACAGAACGTACACCTATGCATAGAACCATTACAGAGTGTACTTTGGATGTGCATACATCTTACAAAGAGCCAGAGTCGGAAAGTCAAAGAAAGCAAGTGGAGTCAGCCTCTTCATCTCCCCAGCCTTTGATGGTGAGAAGCTAGACCAGAATGTCCCCCTCTCCTTCCTCTGACCACTGCCCTGGCTCAGAGGAGCTCGGGGTCCCTGATTCTGCCTCTTTAGGGAAGCTCCCAGCCCGCCAGAGCCAAGGGCGAAACAGCCGAGTTCATGGCCGCGACTTCAGCCGTGGGCTTCCTCATCCAGGCTGGTAGAGAACTTTTGGAGGGTGGACACCCACCCTGCCCCTGCCCCGGCTCAGGGGCAGCTATCCCAAAAGCACCTGCAGTGGGAAGCCAGTTTTCAGGATATCATCACGCTGGATGGACGTCCACAGCAGAGGGCTCAGAGGATCAGCAGCTGCCGGTGTCGACAGAACCCCTGTCTCTTCCATGAACTGAAAAAATCCATCATTCTCTTTCCAAGAGCTTTCTGGGCTCCGAAGGGAGGGCTCCTGAGTCAACAGGAGGAATAATAAAGGGGTCTTGGCCTTGGAGACTCACTCAGAGCAGCAAAGAAAGTGTGTCGCGTTGCAGTGTTTGGACTCTGAAGCCTTTTATCCGCATGTTTTATCAAACGTTTGCCTTTAGCATCCTGGCACATACTCTGTTCCCTCCTGGCGGGTTAGGAGGAAGGATTCTTTGTCTTTAAAGGTGAACCAAAATAACGGCATGCACACTCCCTCAGCTGCCACTCGCATGTGTGTGTGCAGGCGTGTGCTTGCACGGGCAGTGTGGAGGCAGCGGAGCGCAGCGAAAGGATGCGCGCTTTGGGACGGCTCAGCCATTCCCACACCCCCTCCGCACGTCCTGTGAGCTCCCGCCACGAGGCCCACGCGGCTCTGGGCCCACGGGCCGCAGGATGCATGGACCAGACAGCATCCCTGCTCTGGAAGAGATGGGGGGCACACAGTTCATGTGTGAGCTCTTCAGAGACGAGGGCTCCTGGCCCCGCTCACCACGAAGACGCCCTGCGGCACGTGACGCCTGGCCGACCTCACCGAGCCCGTGGGTGCATCTGTCAGGCGAGCTCCGAGCTGGCCTAAGGCTTAAAAAAGGAGGAAGCAAATTACATCTTACAAAGAGCCAGAGTCGGAAAGTCAAAGAAAGCAAGTGGAGTCAGCCTCTTCATCTCCCCAGCCTTTGATGGTGAGAAGCTAGACCAGAATGTCCCCCTCTCCTTCCTCTGACCACTGCCCTGGCTCAGAGGAGCTCGGGGTCCCTGATTCTGCCTCTTTAGGGAAGCTCCCAGCCCGCCAGAGCCAAGGGCGAAACAGCCGAGTTCATGGCCGCGACTTCAGCCGTGGGCTTCCTCATCCAGGCTGGTAGAGAACTTTTGGAGGGTGGACACCCACCCTGCCCCTGCCCCGGCTCAGGGGCAGCTATCCCAAAAGCACCTGCAGTGGGAAGCCAGTTTTCAGGATATCATCACGCTGGATGGACGTCCACAGCAGAGGGCTCAGAGGATCAGCAGCTGCCGGTGTCGACAGAACCCCTGTCTCTTCCATGAACTGAAAAAATCCATCATTCTCTTTCCAAGAGCTTTCTGGGCTCCGAAGGGAGGGCTCCTGAGTCAACAGGAGGAATAATAAAGGGGTCTTGGCCTTGGAGACTCACTCAGAGCAGCAAAGAAAGTGTGTCGCGTTGCAGTGTTTGGACTCTGAAGCCTTTTATCCGCATGTTTTATCAAACGTTTGCCTTTAGCATCCTGGCACATACTCTGTTCCCTCCTGGCGGGTTAGGAGGAAGGATTCTTTGTCTTTAAAGGTGAACCAAAATAACGGCATGCACACTCCCTCAGCTGCCACTCGCATGTGTGTGTGCAGGCGTGTGCTTGCACGGGCAGTGTGGAGGCAGCGGAGCGCAGCGAAAGGATGCGCGCTTTGGGACGGCTCAGCCATTCCCACACCCCCTCCGCACGTCCTGTGAGCTCCCGCCACGAGGCCCACGCGGCTCTGGGCCCACGGGCCGCAGGATGCATGGACCAGACAGCATCCCTGCTCTGGAAGAGATGGGGGGCACACAGTTCATGTGTGAGCTCTTCAGAGACGAGGGCTCCTGGCCCCGCTCACCACGAAGACGCCCTGCGGCACGTGACGCCTGGCCGACCTCACCGAGCCCGTGGGTGCATCTGTCAGGCGAGCTCCGAGCTGGCCTAAGGCTTAGAGAGGAAGCAGGAGGCACAGCTCTGGGCTTATGGGATTTCCTGCTTATGGAGCAACAGAGGAGGCAGAGAAAACATGCAGCGCCGGTCAGCGGGACGGGGGAGGGGCGGAACCGCTTGTGCCCCTTTCAGCAGGAAAGCCAGTCTCCTCCACCTGCTTTGCTGCCACCTCTGGGAACAAAGAGGCGGACTCGTGTGCCCCCTCGGTGTCTTCCCAGGTGAGCCAGCAGGAAGTGCGGATGGAATGCGAGGCTGAATAAAGGATGCCCAGAGTTCCCCAGGCTCTTAGTTCCAAGTCCAGAGCCTTGTTCCCTTGTGTACGTGTGCACTTTACAAAAAGGAGCCAGGGTGCAGTGGTGGAGGGCCACTCCGTTCAGGAAATGTTGATGGCACTGGGTGCTGAAACGGAAGGAGGGTAAGCCCCCGGCCCTCCCGACGCTGCCCGGGCGGCCGGGGAGACGGCCGGACCCGTCCCTGTAATCCAGCCCGAAGAGGCTGAAGAGGCGCGTGGACGGCGTCTTGGAGCCCAGGGAAAGCGGGATCGGCTTGGCAACAAGATGGAGGGGCGACGCCCCCCAGAAGATGGCACCGGATCTGCCGTTCGTAGGGTTTTGAAGGCTCACTGGGGGGCAAGAAGGCGGGCGCCCTCTGGGAGTGGACGGTGACTCTTATTCTCAGAACTTCTGTTCTAATGCGTGCCGCCCGCAGACACCCGTGGCCTTCTCATCTTCAACCGCCTTCCCTCCTGGTCTCGGACCAGGCAGCGCGAGCACGCTGTGTGCAGTTATGTAATAGAGTTGGCCTCAGCATGAGAAAATTGGCTTTGAAATGCCACATGATTTCTGCAGTTCCTACAACTAAAACTATTAAAAGTGCACAGTGACATGAGGAAGCTGTCTTTAAAGCTGGTGTTTATTTTTTTTTATTTTTTTTAAATTTTGTGTTGGAGTATCGCCAATTAACACTGTTACGATAGTTTCTGGTGGACAGCAAAGGGCCTCCGCCACACAGATACGTGTGTCCACGCTCCCCTGGACCCCCCTCGTCTCCAGGCTGCCGCGTACCACTGAGCAGCGCTCCCTGGGGGAAGTTTTTTTTTTTTTTAATATAAATGAGAAGCTCTGAATTTTGATCTTTGATTCATGTTGGCTTGATCTCTTATGAAAATATGAATAATACACAACAGAAAAATAAAAGCTAAGTGTCAAAGCCATGGAAAACCATACATAGACCAAGAAGACTAGGGAAAAAAAAATACAGAGACTATGCAATCAACCAAAAGAGCCCAGAAAACTTGTTTTTTAAAAAGGTGAGTTTGGTGCTGAGCCTCTGAAAGGCTTCAGCAAGAACAGCTTTGAAAGGCCCCCTGTCGGTTACCCTGTTTATACCAGTGGAGCTGGTGGATGTACCTTCTCAATGGAGCAGACAGAAAAGCCTTTCCTGTTCTAGAATATCTGTTTTCACAGGGATCTTCATAAAGGAGAGGGTCGAGGTTAAAGAATATGAACCGTGGCGAGGCACAAATGAAAGAGTAAATGTGCTTATTAAAAAGCTCAAGCTTTGAAGTCCAGACTGACCTAAATTGAAATTCTCGCTCCACAGTTTACTGACCACGACGTTAAGCAAAATTCTTACCCATCAATGTCCTCATCTGTCAAGTGCTGCCTTCACAGGGTTGGCGGGGGGACTCGAGGCAGAGAGGCATGTCTGGCGTGGGGCTCCGTTTCTGACACACAGTGTGGTAACCATCACAGGGATTCCAGGGGTACCTGGCCGTGCCTTCTGTGGAAGTGAAATCAGAACTGTCATCTGTGTGTGATCCCAGAGAGGCTGTGGCTTGGGCTGCCTTTCGGAGGAGGCACTGCTCACCCGGGCAGAGAGCTCTCGGCTGGCAGAGCAGTTGGGCAGCGTGTTGCAAGCGTGTCTGCCGGGGAGGGGTCGGCCACGCCACTCTCACCTCCTCCTGTCTCTTTTCTTGAAGGTGAACGACGCAAACTGTGATCAGGAACTTCTTTCCCTGCTGCTGGACGCCAAGCTGTTGGTGAAGTGTGTCTCCACTCCCTTCTACCCGCGTCTCGTCGAGCACCTCCTGGCCAGCCCCCAGCCAGGGCGCTGGGACCCCGAGGAGCTGGCCCGACACCTGCGGGGGGCCGGTCATGAGGCCGAAGCCGGCTCGCTCCTCCTGGCTGCACGGGGCACCCATCGGGCCCTGAGGACCTTCAGCACGGCCCTGGGCGCAGTGCAGCACTGGATCTGAGCGCGCCCGCCCTCGGCCAGCCCGTCGCCTGGCTCCGGTCCCTGGGGAGAGCCTCCTGAGCCCAGGGCTGTCCCCGGGGGCCACCTGTGTACCTGTCGATTGTTCTCAGTGGTTCCAGAGAATTGCAAATAAAGCTATATATAAATGATGAGCAAGCTGCCTTTTTTTTTTTCTTATAGTGACTGGTTACCCTACTTTCTTACTAGGAGAGACTTGACTCTTCTTCTTCTTCTTCTTTTTTTTGAACCATCTCTTCTGTAGAGGACAGTTGATGCAGCGCCGAAGGCTGCAGGCTGGGCAGCTGGCTGTGGTGCCGGAGGAGCGGCTGGAGTGGCCGCTGGTTGGAGCACGTCCGGGCTGGAGGGAGGACGGACCTGGATTCGTGTCTCAGGTCAGTTACTGGACTTGGGGCAGAGTCCTCCCCCTCGGAGCCTTCGTCTGTCCTGTGTCCCACGAGGGCTGTGGTGTCTGCTCACGAGGTCGTGGAGTGTCGTGTGAGGTTCTGCCACGTACTTAGCAGGAGCCCGGCAAGCCTTAACGTCTTCTCCCCTCTCCGTCGTGTAAATGAGCTGTGATTTGAAGACCCCAGGCAGGTGATCAGTACCAGCAGCTGAGGGCTGCCCATGGATGGGGGCCCTCCAAACCTATCCACGTCACCGTAGAAGCTGACAGGTTTGCAGGTCCGCACAGCCTCCGTGACGGGTAGGTGGGCTGACGGCGCTCGTGTCCACCTCCCGCCAGGGTCAGCGGTCGGGGAGTCTCCAACACAGCCGGGCATAGCGGGAGCACGGAGAGCAGGACCCTTGGGAAAACCAGCACGGAGAAGGGGTTCCCGGCACAGGACGGTAAGGACCCTGATGCATAACTCACTGGTACTGGCTTCCGTGGCAGAAGGGACTTGAGGGTGAAGGTTTCCACTCTGTGCTCGAAGGAGAAGGTTCTGGCTGGAAGTCCTGTGATGAGCTCTTGTGAAAGCTACCCCAGACTCGAACCACAGCAGCAGTTGGTGGGGAGCAAACTCCATGGCCAAAGGCCCATCAGAGGGCCCATCTGCTGTGCCCTGGTCTTCCCCTCGACCCCAAGGAGCTATTCGGAGGCAGGGAGAGCAGCCGGCCGTGGAGGAATGGCCTGTATAAACATAGGAGTGTTTAGTCTAGATAAATAATGTCTAGGACACTCCTTTATGATAATGAATGTGCTGTAATTTAAGTATGTGGAGAGGCTCCCTCTGGTTGGTTTCCACGTTGCCCGGTCAGAGCCAGCGGGCTGCGTGTCGTGAGACCGCCTGTGCATCATTAGCCCGTGCGTGTCGGGGCAGGCTCGACGCCACCTGTCCTCCCCACGCTTTCCCCAGGGCCACATGCCCACCTGGCTGGGCCCACCGCCTCTGTAAGAGCAACTTCACTTTGTCTTCTTCACACGCTGTCGCCGTGGTCCCCGCTGTTGCCTGCACACCCTCTTCATCACCGTCCTCACCACCCCCACCTTCGTTTCTCTCCTCTGGGTGTAACTGGAGTCCTCTGAAGGGAGAAAGGTTTTGTCACCTTGGGAGATGTATTGGCTCCATGGCTCACTCCGCCAACTTCTGACCAGTGGTCTATTTCCAGGATTGAGTTTCTGGCCCGAACCTTCAGCGTCACCCAAAATTTGGAATGGCTTGCAAAGTCTGAAATCTTCTTAGGAAAAGACTTAGCCGATTAGATTACGTGGCATCTATCCAGACTGACCGTGAGGTCACAAAGGTCTTCTGGAACCGTGATGGCACCCGCCGTACAGATGGCGTCAGTCAAGCCGCTGCTAGGAAGCACGGCTCCTCGAACCTTAACGGCTGACTCTCGTCATGTCAGGTAATTGAAAACAAAGCGAGCTGTATTCTGAGTGCACACGCAGTCGCTTCAGACATGTCTCTTTGCAACCCCACGGATTGTAGCCTGCCAGGCTCCTCTGTCCCTGGGATTCCCCGAGCAAGAATCGTGGAGTGGGCAGCCACTTCCTTCTCCAGAGGATCTTCCTGACAGGGATGTAACCCTGTCTCTTATGTCTTCTGCGCTGACAGGCAGGTTCTTTATCCCTGAGCCCCCTGGAAAGCCCCTGTAACGTATGAATAGTCCCTTTTAGTGGAATTCGTCCAGAGGTGTTCTTCTAATTGCAGAATTGGAGGCCTTAGACAGTATAGCATTCTGGGTAAATTAAGAAGCTGACGTGCAGACTCCCCTGTTTCTCCCAGAAGACCCCAGGGCTTTCGTGCAAGCCTTCCCTGGTGGTCCAGGCTTCCCAGAAGGTGCGAGAGATTTGACCACGATGAGCGTTCTCTACTGTGGACAGGCAGCCTGGCCTCGCCCAGCTCACCTGCAGCAGGGACACACGACAGGCCCAATCAGGGCTGCCCATTAGAGTCACCTGAGGAGAGTTTAAACCAGACGCTGAGTCCCCCCAACCCTGACCAGTTAGCACAGCTTAGGCAGAGGCCCACACGGTGTGCAGCCACAGCCTGTCGAGGGGGCAGGGTGTTAAGTCTCTGGCGCCTCATCTCTCGGCCGTGGTCTCCGGCCCTTTCTCCGGGCCGGTCCTGCTCTCTGGAAGGTCCGGCGGGGTGAGACGAGGCTGGAGCTCTCGGGTTGGGACGGTCGCGGCCGCTTTCCTTCCTCCCCCACCCCTGGAGGGGAGCGGGAGCGATTGGAGAGAGAAGTAAAGAGGCCCGTCCCTCCTATTACCTGCAGCTCTTGGCCTGAGTGAAGAGCTGGCGCTGAGGCGGCTCCCTGTGTCTGTCCAGTTTCCGCCTTGAAAACGGTCTTATCTTTTTGGGAAGAAAACTCATGACGATCAGTGGAGCAGGAGGGCGCTCAAACGCGGGGTTTCCCATTGGTCTGGAGAGACGGCCAGTTCAGCAGGCACCCGCACACGGCCGCGCTCGCCTCTCCTTGAGCGCCTGCAGCTGGGGATTCCGTGTCTCTATGGACTCCAAACGCACACACGGAAGAGACTTCGAAAATGGGACAATAGGAGCACAGCGTATGGGTCGCTGCCAGCTTCAGAGGAAGCAGAGGCCTCTTGTCAGAGGATCCAGACTTGGGGTTCTCTCTCCACCGCTGGAGGGAGCCGTGAGCAGTGGGGCTTGGTTTCCTGTTGCTCTCATGGATCCAGAGACCTGACTCAGAGGCCCAGCTGCAAAACTGAAGAGCAACCACTCGCAGCTGAGAGCCGGAAGGATGCAAGTCGGCGTGAAATAGTTCTGACCGGAGGCTGGAGGTCGCTCTTGGAGAGGAAGCTCATCTCCCCAGTGGCCAGGGGGTATTCCAGATGGTGCCTCAGGCACAAGAAGTGGACTTCCGAGACCAAAGCCCTGGACGGAGGTCAGGGGGTGGGAGACGCTGAAGGAGGTGGGATTCACCGGCCCTGGAAGGGGCTCTCGGGGCGGCGGGATCCTGACGCTTACCTAGCCGAGCACGGGAGGGCGATCTCACCTTCCTACAGGGGCCACTCCGTCTGGCTCTAAACAGTGGCTCAAAGTCACGTACTTGGGAGAGCGGAACCTTGTGGCCTCTGCGGCTCAGCCCTCTATCCACATCCGAAGCAGTCTGGGTGTTTTAATTGTGGTGAGAACATACACTGTAAAATCTACCGTCTTAGAGTACAGCAGGTCAGTAGTGTTAGGTATATTCACATTGTGCAACCATTTTCCTCCACCTTTTTCATCGCACAGAACTGAAATTCTACCCCCATTAGACTTAGCTCCCCACGCCCCTCTCCCCAGCCCCTGGCCATTCTGCTTTCTGTCGCTATGGCTTGACTTTTTAGGAACCTCCTGAGTGGACTCATACACCGTTGGCTTATTTTGCCCAGTGTGTATTGTCAGACTTCATTAAGAATGTCCCTTCTTTATAAAGACTGAATAACACATGGGGCTTCCCCGGTGGCTCAGTGGTGAAGAATCCACCTGCTGAGGAGGAGGAGTAGGTTTGAGCCCTGGGTCTGGAAGATCCCCTGGAGAAGAAAACGGCAGCCCACTCCAGTGTTCTTGCCTGGGAAATCCCATGGACAGAGGAGCCTGGTGGGCTACAGTCGAGTGGGTCACCGAGTTGGACATTGACTTAGCAACTAAAACAACAAACAACATATATATATATATACACACACATATACATATGATGGGCAAGTGTGTTTTTGTTTTTTTGAACAGCTGTCAGCATTGTCATATTTTGTTCGCCATCTTTGTTTAGTCAAAAGCTAGGACTGTTTATGACCAGCTCTGTAGGGGAGGCTCTGGATGGCAGACGCTCCAGCAAAGCCAGGATTAAACAGAGAGACTGAGCTGGTGCACTTTCTGGGCTCAGCCCGGGAGTTCCCACCGTGAGTGGGATCTGGCGGTCTGACTTACAGCGCGGCAGCTGCCCTAGTTCAGGCATCCTTGGCGGACGGATGGACTGTGCCCTTCCCTAGTTTGAGTCCTGGGGCCTGCTTTGTAGTCCCTGGTTTATTAGAATAAAGCTGCTGGGGCAGGGCAGGACTTAGGCACTCCTGACCAGCTTGCCCAAATTCCATCTTCCCTGGACATATCATTCCTCTCTTTCTGACAACAGCTCTTACATTAGCTCCCAACTGGCGGCTGGGGAAACTGAGGCACCAAGCAGTTAAGACACCAGCTTGTGAGCGGTGGGGCTCCCCGGGGCCGTGGTGTCGCTGGTGCCCCCTGTAGGTGAACGTGGCCTTCTGCGTGTATCGGGTGTGCACAGGCGGCCTCCCCACCCTCCCTCAAGCCCTGAGCCTGATGCCTCTTCCCGGGGTGAAGACGTCCAGGCCCCAGAAGATCCTGGAGAGAAGGGCACCGTGGCGGCTGCTGTGCCCGCCTTAGACGGCCTGCGAGGTGGGGGGCTCGTGGGGGCTGTTGACCGAGGACGGCTCAGAGCGAGGGCAGGGGCTGAAACCACCTCAGAAAGGACCGGGTCTGAGGGCCTCGGGAGCCCGGGGTCTGGGGACTCCGATGCTACATAAATGCCTCCCTCCTTTCTTCCCAGTGGGCACGGGGCCTCCCGGTGGCTCAGTGGTGAAGAATCCACCTGCTGAGGAGGAGGAGTAGGTTTGAGCCCTGGGTCTGGAAGATCCCCTGAGAAGAAAACGGCAGCCCACTCCAGTGTTCTTGCCTGGGAAATCCCATGGACAGAGGAGCCTGGTGGGCTACAGTCGAGTGGGTCACCGAGTTGGACATTGACTTAGCAACTAAAACAACAAACAACATATATATATATATACACACACATATACATATGATGGGCAAGTGTGTTTTTGTTTTTTTGAACAGCTGTCAGCATTGTCATATTTTGTTCGCCATCTTTGTTTAGTCAAAAGCTAGGACTGTTTATGACCAGCTCTGTAGGGGAGGCTCTGGATGGCAGACGCTCCAGCAAAGCCAGGATTAAACAGAGAGACTGAGCTGGTGCACTTTCTGGGCTCAGCCCGGGAGTTCCCACCGTGAGTGGGATCTGGCGGTCTGACTTACAGCGCGGCAGCTGCCCTAGTTCAGGCATCCTTGGCGGACGGATGGACTGTGCCCTTCCCTAGTTTGAGTCCTGGGGCCTGCTTTGTAGTCCCTGGTTTATTAGAATAAAGCTGCTGGGGCAGGGCAGGACTTAGGCACTCCTGACCAGCTTGCCCAAATTCCATCTTCCCTGGACATATCATTCCTCTCTTTCTGACAACAGCTCTTACATTAGCTCCCAACTGGCGGCTGGGGAAACTGAGGCACCAAGCAGTTAAGACACCAGCTTGTGAGCGGTGGGGCTCCCCGGGGCCGTGGTGTCGCTGGTGCCCCCTGTAGGTGAACGTGGCCTTCTGCGTGTATCGGGTGTGCACAGGCGGCCTCCCCACCCTCCCTCAAGCCCTGAGCCTGATGCCTCTTCCCGGGGTGAAGACGTCCAGGCCCCAGAAGATCCTGGAGAGAAGGGCACCGTGGCGGCTGCTGTGCCCGCCTTAGACGGCCTGCGAGGTGGGGGGCTCGTGGGGGCTGTTGACCGAGGACGGCTCAGAGCGAGGGCAGGGGCTGAAACCACCTCAGAAAGGACCGGGTCTGAGGGCCTCGGGAGCCCGGGGTCTGGGGACTCCGATGCTACATAAATGCCTCCCTCCTTTCTTCCCAGTGGGCACGGGGCCTCTGCCTGCTGGCTTCCCTCCAGGCCCCTAGAGATGGGCCTTCCCCACGCGGCAGGGCTCGCCAGCGCACGTCTGGGCCACCCGAGAAGAACAGGAGCCTCCCTGCCCCTCCCGCCCGCAGGTGGAGGACGACGGGCGTGGGAGCGGGCTCGGGGGTCTGGCAGCCGCCCGCGTCACGTCTCCTCCAATCGGCGACGGGGAGCAGACCACTGAAGCTTCAAGAAGGGGGCGGGAAGGTCTCCAGTTGGGGTGCTTGCTGCGGGCAGCCTGGCGCAGGGGGAAGGCAGCCCCAGCCCTGCCGTCTTCTCGCCGGGTCACTCCGCAGGGCCCTTTGAGCGTAGGCAGCTGGCCTTAGGTGGCTTCTCTCACCTCTCTCTCGCTCACTTTTAGGCTTTTGCTGGAAGGAAAAGCAGCCCCACCCCCTTGGCCTTGCCTCCTTTCAGGAACACCTGCAGGAGTTGCCATGGCGACGGGAGCCGCAGCCCTGCTCGGCTCTTCTCTCTTAACTGCGTTGCTGTGAGCTGTAGGGGCCGGGGAGTTTGCCCGGAAAGGGTAATTGCTGTAGAACTTCAGGACTCCTGGTCCCTGAGGCAACGGGAGCTGGTCCGTCCGTCCCGGGGGACGGCAGCTCCTGGGATCGGCGCCGTCGCTCAGGCCCTCGGCTCGCAGGATGACCTTACAGGGCAGGGGCAGCGAGGTCCTGAGAGCCTCCCGGTGTCCCCCAGGCTCTGTTCCTGCCACCCGGGCGTGCGGAGTGGCGGGCCTGTGCTCCAGGAGTGGGATCCTTCCTTCCTTTCTCACAGCTCACACGCACACCCCAGCCTTGGGTTCTCAAAAGAGCCATGCGAGGCAGACTGTTATCCTCGTTTTGCGGGTGAGGAAGCAGGTGAAGGCAGTTAAGCCCTTGCCCAGGGTCACCCAGCCCTTGAGCCGCAGAGGCGGGAATAGGACCAGGTGTTTTCCATCCAGAGCCGATCCTCTTCCTCCCCTGCTCCTCTGCGCGCCCCTCCCCGCCCCCGTGACTGCCCTCGAGCTTATCTGTCTGACGCTTGTAGACTCGATGCTGCTTTCTAGGCAATATTTAGTATTTTGCTTCTCGTGGAAAGGACACCGGTGTTTCCTGGTGCCTGATTAGTATCATCAGACCCGTGGGAGAGGAATTCTGGGTAGTGGTGAGGTGGTCCAGGAAGCAGAGGCAGGTGTGGGGTCCTGTCATAAGGCTGCTTAGAACAGGCGCTAGGGGCTGCAGAGGGCGGGAGCGGGGGAGCACCCGGATCTGCATGGAGGTGCTGGACCAGAGGGTTGAGAAGGAGGCTTCTCTTAAGGCTATAGCTTTACACTCTGTGTGGTAGGTAGTCTTTCAGGTAGTAGATTAAGCAAAGCCACCTGCTGGGTCCTGGACCGTGCTGACTTGGACTTGGCTTCGAGCTTGCGTTGTCACTTGGTCCTGGCTTGGTGACGGTAAGACCACAGGAAGACGGAGATGACCGTGGGGTGACTGTGCCCTCGGACAGCCACCCTCAAGGAGGCCAGATGCCGTAGAAAGCTGTTTCCTGGGATGGACACACATGGGAGCCAAGCTCGTAACCTGGAGGTCTGCTGACCCCCAGCGTTGCAGGGCTGAGCTTCAGGGGGTCTAAGAAGCCCCAGAAGTTGGGTGCAAAATTGTGCGTGGGTGCTGTGTGTCCATGTGGGCCAGAAGAGGGGAGGACGCCATGGCTTCCTCTGGGTTCTCGGAAATCCAGAAGGGTTACGAGACACTGAGTAAGAAGCTTTTTGGAGGGATGACATAGTGGATTCAGGACAGGAAGCGTTAGATGCTCTGTTCTGCAGAGCATGTGCACGGCACGGAGCCTGAGTGGAGAAGGACGGCCACGGCCACAGTGGACGTGAGCTCACAGGCCAGGCTAGCTTTACACGTAGACAAGCACCCCTCGTGCCTGCCCGCTGCCCTGTCGAAGAGGCCCGTGCCTGCACTCGCTGTAGGAAGAGGCTTGGGAAGCGGGGTGTCTGGACGCCCACAGCTACTTTCCCGGTTCCAGTGCGAGCAGTGAGATCTTTCCCAGCATCGCTGCCCTCCCCAGGAGCACGGCCTTCTCTTTACCACCTCTGGCTCAGCTCAAGGAAAGAGAAAGAACTCAGAAGGTAACGTATTTGGGGCCGGAAATGGTAGCTTTTGATGCTTGTCAAGCGTCTAGTGAGATTTAGAATAAAACCCACCACTGTGAAAGAGAGTGTGATATAAAAGGAGCTTTTATTACCCTGGGTTCTGCCTTGTTCGAGGCACTTACCTTTCCATTGTGACACATAAACCTTCTGTGTGCCTTGGCACCAAGAGGCGCCCGACGATGAGCTGCTGTCGATTTCTTCCTGCAGACCATCTGGGCAACCAGGCCGGGATCCGTAGGAACACTTTTGCAGTAGAAAGGGAACAGAGAAGCGGGCTGAAACTTTTTCAGGCGTCATTTTTATGCATGTGTGGCAATTACCTCCACAGGAAGAAGGAAGATTTATGGCATCTAAGAATGCAGAGCCTTGCAAATATTGGGCCCATAAACTGTAGCGTCCAGAACACAGCCCGGCACGACACCATCCGCTCCCGGATTCAGACAAGGGAGGCCGGCCTCCCCTGGAAGCCATGGGGAAAGGGCACCAGGTCCCTGGGGAGGTCAGAGTGGAGAGGAAGGGGCGCTCAGTGCCACGGTGGTGGCCTTGGGAACTTCCCACCAAGGAGGACTCGATGGGAGCCAGCCTCTCGCACTTCAGCCCTCCTTCCCAAAACCTTTCCTGTCAGGTCTTCTGCCAAATGAATCCTGAAACTGTCTTGAAAGAAAATAGAAGCTCTAGTCAGAAACAGGGGAAAGAAACGACTATGCGCCATTCAAACGTTGGGGGCCTTGACATACATGTTTTCCTCTAGAACTTAAATTCCTTCTGGGAGGCAGAGAGCTTCATCCTTATTTATAGAGGGGAATGGAGCATCAGCGAGACTGAGTGTTTCCCCAAGGGCGTTCAGGTAGGTAAGTGGCCTCACCCAGTCACTAATGCTGTCCTGCGATGTCATGTACCCAGATGCTCGAAATGTGCTCTGCAAACTTGTCGTCCCTTAGGACGCCCGAACTGGTCTCAGGAGTCACCCGATTCAGCCGCCCTTTTAGGGAGGGGATCCCTTAGAGTGTACAAAGGAGTGTCCGCTGACGCGTTTCCCGGGCTCCGTCCGCCGGGTCTGCTGCCCTCCCGGGGTCCGCAGCTGCCGTGCGGAAAGTGCTGGAAGGGGGCCGGCAGGAATAACACAGGGTCAGCTCAGGCCTCGGTTCTGGGGGCTCTTAGGTCCAGGGGATCCTGTGTCAGGACAGAGCTGGGCCGGGCTCCTTCCCAGGGAGATGGAAGCTTTGCTGGGTAGAGTGGCTGCTCAAGAAATCCTCCCGGGTGGAACCCACAAGCAAGTGGAGCGTCCCGCAAATGAGAATGAAATGCAGTCTTCCTGCAGACCATCTGGGCAACCAGGCCGGGATCCGTGGGAACACTTTTGCAGTAGAAAGGGAACAGAGAAGCGGGCTGAAACTTTTCAGGCGTCATTTTATGCATGTGTGGCAATTACCTCCACAGGAAGAAGGAAGATTTATGGCATCTAAGAATGCAGAGCCTTGCAAATATTGGGCCCATAAACTGTAGCGTCCAGAACACAGCCCGGCACGACACCATCCGCTCCCGGATTCAGACAAGGGAGGCCGGCCTCCCCTGGAAGCCATGGGGAAAGGGCACCAGGTCCCTGGGGAGGTCAGAGTGGAGAGGAAGGGGCGCTCAGTGCCACGGTGGTGGCCTTGGGAACTTCCCACCAAGGAGGACTCGATGGGAGCCAGCCTCTCGCACTTCAGCCCTCCTTCCCAAAACCTTTCCTGTCAGGTCTTCTGCCAAATGAATCCTGAAACTGTCTTGAAAGAAAATAGAAGCTCTAGTCAGAAACAGGGGAAAGAAACGACTATGCGCCATTCAAACGTTGGGGGCCTTGACATACATGTTTTCCTCTAGAACTTAAATTCCTTCTGGGAGGCAGAGAGCTTCATCCTTATTTATAGAGGGGAATGGAGCATCAGCGAGACTGAGTGTTTCCCCAAGGGCGTTCAGGTAGGTAAGTGGCCTCACCCAGTCACTAATGCTGTCCTGCGATGTCATGTACCCAGATGCTCGAAATGTGCTCTGCAAACTTGTCGTCCCTTAGGACGCCCGAACTGGTCTCAGGAGTCACCCGATTCAGCCGCCCTTTTAGGGAGGGGATCCCTTAGAGTGTACAAAGGAGTGTCCGCTGACGCGTTTCCCGGGCTCCGTCCGCCGGGTCTGCTGCCCTCCCGGGGTCCGCAGCTGCCGTGCGGAAAGTGCTGGAAGGGGGCCGGCAGGAATAACACAGGGTCAGCTCAGGCCTCGGTTCTGGGGGCTCTTAGGTCCAGGGGATCCTGTGTCAGGACAGAGCTGGGCCCGGGGCTCCTTCCCAGGGGAGATGGAAGCTTTGCTGGGTAGAGTGGCTGCTCAAGAAATCCTCCCGGGTGGAACCCACAAGCAAGTGGAGCGTCCCGCAAATGAGAATGAAATGCAGTCTTGCCCTCTGGGCCCCAGAAACGAGCTTTTCCAGCTGAACTTAACTGCAGGCCTCTGCAGCGGGCTGCCGGAAGCCGGCTGAGAAGCCGCCCCCAAGCACAGTGTCCCTGCAGCCCCTGTGAGGGGCAGAGGGCAGCGCCCTGCCCGGCTGCAGTGTCCTTCCCGCCACAGAGGCCCCGGGAACAGCCCGCGACCTTGCTCCAGGTCCAGCCGGGAGCCGGGGCGACAATGTCATGAAGCTCATTTCCATCTGTTAGTTTCTTTAATTAGGTGGGGAATTCCATTACAGTCTGTGGACCTAGAATACCCAATCCATCATTTTTCAAACGTGGAGTAAACCAAAATAAAAAGATGCTAACTCGCAAGCTGATGCACCCACCCAGCCTTGTAGCTTTAAAATAATCATTGCCACTGAAGGAGGAGTTTGATAATCCGGGCCCTGCCTGCCTGAGCCGGCATGCCATGCTTCACGGCACTTTATTTCTATCCAGGCTTCAGACAGCCAGCCTCACATCCGGCACGAAGCACTACCAGCCTCAGGAGTCCTTCATTCCTAAGCTCCTAAAATCTTAATGATAACACACTTTAGTACAGCATTTTTTCGTTTATAAAATGCTGTTATGGACATCATCTCATTTATGACTTGCAACCTCTCTGTAACTCATGACCTCTCTATAAAGGATTATCCTTGGCAAGTAAATCCTTGAGTGTGGGTCTTCTCACTCTAGAACCCAGCACTATGTTTGCCTCTAGAGCAGTGCTGGCAGATGTTATTGTGAATGTTAGTTGATTACCTCTCACTATGTGGAGCTCACTCTCAGAGAATCTCATTGCGCTGTTGAACAACTCTGTTGGAAAGTGGAGGCAAAATCTGCCGCCATACAAAGCTATTGAAGGGACTTGTAGGAGCAATGCAGAGCTTGTCTGCTCCCCCATAAACAGCCTAACAGCTCCAACTGTGAACAGCCATCTCAGATCACAGCACTCAGCTCTTCCTTCCCATCTTGCCGTAAAAAAAAAAAAAAAAAAAAAGATTTTAGCAAGTGTTTTGCTCAGATAAGCCAAACCCTGTGCCTAGCACATTTCTAAGCACTGAGTACACGCACACACCATCTGGATGATCCCCGTTGATAGATTCCTGCCAGCAATTGACATTGAGCTAACGGGGCTGCAGTTCCTGAATTTTTGGCTGCCCTCACTTTTGGAAATTAGCTCCTTCCTTTCTTACCTTGAGTGGCTCTGAGAGCCCGGGTAGTTTCCCTCAGCGTCTTGGGGTGTCACCTGTGTGAGCCTGGAACCCCCGTGAACCAGCTGGAGCTCGCGGATTCTGCCCTGCCCGGCCGTGGGTCGTGGCCTCATCTTCTCTCCATCTGTCTTTGCTTCTCTAGAGGCGGCTCTCCTCAGTAGCTGCAGTCTGGAGATCTAGACCTTGAACCCAGGCCTCTCTGAGTCCTATGCAAATCATCTTTTCAAACAGCAAGCTTCAGATGCACCCACCCAGCCTTGTAGCTTTAAAATAATCATTGCCACTGAAGGAGGAGTTTGATAATCCGGGCCCTGCCTGCCTGAGCCGGCATGCCATGCTTCACGGCACTTTATTTCTATCCAGGCTTCAGACAGCCAGCCTCACATCCGGCACGAAGCACTACCAGCCTCAGGAGTCCTTCATTCCTAAGCTCCTAAAATCTTAATGATAACACACTTTAGTACAGCATTTTTTCGTTTATAAAATGCTGTTATGGACATCATCTCATTTATGACTTGCAACCTCTCTGTAACTCATGACCTCTCTATAAAGGATTATCCTTGGCAAGTAAATCCTTGAGTGTGGGTCTTCTCACTCTAGAACCCAGCACTATGTTTGCCTCTAGAGCAGTGCTGGCAGATGTTATTGTGAATGTTAGTTGATTACCTCTCACTATGTGGAGCTCACTCTCAGAGAATCTCATTGCGCTGTTGAACAACTCTGTTGGAAAGTGGAGGCAAAATCTGCCGCCATACAAAGCTATTGAAGGGACTTGTAGGAGCAATGCAGAGCTTGTCTGCTCCCCCATAAACAGCCTAACAGCTCCAACTGTGAACAGCCATCTCAGATCACAGCACTCAGCTCTTCCTTCCCATCTTGCCGTAAAAAAAAAAAAAAAAAAAAAGATTTTAGCAAGTGTTTTGCTCAGATAAGCCAAACCCTGTGCCTAGCACATTTCTAAGCACTGAGTACACGCACACACCATCTGGATGATCCCCGTTGATAGATTCCTGCCAGCAATTGACATTGAGCTAACGGGGCTGCAGTTCCTGAATTTTTGGCTGCCCTCACTTTTGGAAATTAGCTCCTTCCTTTCTTACCTTGAGTGGCTCTGAGAGCCCGGGTAGTTTCCCTCAGCGTCTTGGGGTGTCACCTGTGTGAGCCTGGAACCCCCGTGAACCAGCTGGAGCTCGCGGATTCTGCCCTGCCCGGCCGTGGGTCGTGGCCTCATCTTCTCTCCATCTGTCTTTGCTTCTCTAGAGGCGGCTCTCCTCGGAGTAGCTGCAGTCTGGAGATCTAGACCTTGAACCCAGGCCTCTCTGAGTCCTATTGCTGCTGTTGTTCTGGCCCTCTGCCACCTGCATGCCCTCTGAGCTCCAACTCCCAGCTAGCTACCTGTCCCTGGCTGAGGGAAACTCCATCTTCATTTCAAAGCCAACTGATGATGAGTCTTGCTTGGGGCACCAGCTGTGACCTTGAGAGGCTTTGCTCTAAGAAAGTCTGTGCCTCCGGCCCCCCTCCAGCAAAGCCTTAATGTAAAGGCCTGCAAATTCAGGGTTAAAGTTTATAACTCTAGCCATTAGCCTTAAAGGAACAGAGGCCTCTGCAGCTTGGAAAATCAGGAAGGCAGGAGCAGGTGAGGTCTGGGGCAAACTGATTGTATCTTGCTGACCAGGATTCATTTAGGCTAATGGCCACCTAGCTGTAAACCCATATATCATCTGTGTTAAAAAAACAAAACAAAACAAAACAAACTGGATTAATGGACAGAAAAGATTTGCGTCTAAGATGGTTTTCTCTCTCAACATGGGAGAATATGCCATGGAATCTCCCTTGGTCATTGGGTCTGATTTCTGAGAACTTCGGTAAAGGAATGAATCTCTAAGTTGGGAATTTAGATGAAGCAATCTCAAATCTCTAGGATACAGGTTCTGTTTTTTCTAAGTTCGGCTTTTGTTTCTCTTTGTCACCACTCAGGATTTCATACTTCTTTTGATCCAGTCAACGCTGGAGTTTGGGCTGAGCCAAGACCACTGCCCTTGTGGAGCCACCGGGGCCGGGCTTGGCGTTCAAGCAGGCCACTGTTCGGAGAGGAATTCCTTCTATTTCTGCCACCAGACCCAGGGCCCCGAGCTAAGCCTGCCTCGTTGTCAAGGCTCAGGTCTGGCCCCCTCAGCCAGGAAGCCGCCAGCCCACCGGAGCCACCCCACCTGAGCACGCCCCCGGTCCTGTGCCCACCCGGTGCTACCCTCGGCCTGGGGCGGCTTCCCCTCGCCACCTCGACGTGTTCCCCAGAGCTGAGGCCGTGTCCCCCTCCTGGGAGCTTGCCTGCACTCCTTCCGCCCCGCCCGCCAGCAGCCTGGGTGCAGGACCCTGCGCCTCGCCTTCCTCCAGCCGGTTCTCGTCGCAGGGACCCAGGCGATCACACCGTCTGTCCCCAGGGCCGGAGCCCCTCGGCAGCAGAGCCTGGCTCTCGCCAGGCACCCAGCACACGGCATAGCGTGGGAACGGTCTCAGGCCCGCGGTCAGCGGCTTTCTGGCCGGCCCCCTGCCAGCCTCCCCCCGCAGCTGGGTGACCGGGGGAGGCGTCTCAGCCGCCCTCCGCTCCCCGAGCTGGGAACCCAGAGGAGCCTTTCCCAATGTTTGGAGTCTGCAAAGCCTTAATGTAAAGGCCTGCAAATTCAGGGTTAAAGTTTATAACTCTAGCCATTAGCCTTAAAGGAACAGAGGCCTCTGCAGCTTGGAAAATCAGGAAGGCAGGAGCAGGTGAGGTCTGGGGCAAACTGATTGTATCTTGCTGACCAGGATTCATTTAGGCTAATGGCCACCTAGCTGTAAACCCATATATCATCTGTGTTAAAAAAACAAAACAAAACAAAACAAACTGGATTAATGGACAGAAAAGATTTGCGTCTAAGATGGTTTTCTCTCTCAACATGGGAGAATATGCCATGGAATCTCCCTTGGTCATTGGGTCTGATTTCTGAGAACTTCGGTAAAGGAATGAATCTCTAAGTTGGGAATTTAGATGAAGCAATCTCAAATCTCTAGGATACAGGTTCTGTTTTTTCTAAGTTCGGCTTTTGTTTCTCTTTGTCACCACTCAGGATTTCATACTTCTTTTGATCCAGTCAACGCTGGAGTTTGGGCTGAGCCAAGACCACTGCCCTTGTGGAGCCACCGGGGCCGGGCTTGGCGTTCAAGCAGGCCACTGTTCGGAGAGGAATTCCTTCTATTTCTGCCACCAGACCCAGGGCCCCGAGCTAAGCCTGCCTCGTTGTCAAGGCTCAGGTCTGGCCCCCTCAGCCAGGAAGCCGCCAGCCCACCGGAGCCACCCCACCTGAGCACGCCCCCGGTCCTGTGCCCACCCGGTGCTACCCTCGGCCTGGGGCGGCTTCCCCTCGCCACCTCGACGTGTTCCCCAGAGCTGAGGCCGTGTCCCCCTCCTGGGAGCTTGCCTGCACTCCTTCCGCCCCGCCCGCCAGCAGCCTGGGTGCAGGACCCTGCGCCTCGCCTTCCTCCAGCCGGTTCTCGTCGCAGGGACCCAGGCGATCACACCGTCTGTCCCCAGGGCCGGAGCCCCTCGGCAGCAGAGCCTGGCTCTCGCCAGGCACCCAGCACACGGCATAGCGTGGGAACGGTCTCAGGCCCGCGGTCAGCGGCTTTCTGGCCGGCCCCCTGCCAGCCTCCCCCCGCAGCTGGGTGACCGGGGGAGGCGTCTCAGCCGCCCTCCCGCCCTCGGCCCAGAGCTGGGAACCCAGAGGAGCTCCGTTCTCCGACGAATGTTTGGAGTCTGCAAACGTGTGCCTTCAACTCTGCCTTTTTTCCATCTGTTTTAAAATTGGTATTTAGCCTCATGAGCCCCAGGTAAAACCTGTCAGGTTTCTCCTGTTCTCAGCCTGTTGTCTTACGGTTAAACTCCACAGGAGACCTGGGAAATGAATTGTTTGTTCCTCATTCACTCATGAAGTAACGCGACAGTTACGTCTCTCGAGGCCCCCAGCAGCCTTGGCGTAGTTGGGGGCTGTGGGAATCAGAGGTGGTGAGCAAAGGGGAGCTCAGAGCTTCCTCTGCTGAACAGGACACGGGCAAATGTTTCAAATATGTTTGGTCCGAGGATCTTACCAGTCCCAGGGTTGGAAGGGGCCTTTGTGGTCCAGCCTGCTCTCTCCACGTAGGTTTCATAGCACACAGCATGGTCCCCAGCGGGGACATCTATGCAGGAGCTGGGCTGCAAAGCCTTCATTCTGAGCAATGCCCCCCTTTTCTGGAATGAACACTTGCCTTCCAGGGAGGTCTGCCCGCCTGCCGGCTCTGCCCTCCAGGGGACATGGAGCCGATGGTTTCCTTGTGCTCGGAGGCCTGGTCATCAGGTGCTCAGACACGTTTCCCCGGGAGCCTTCTCAGTTTTGATGTGTTAAACAAGGATCATCTGAGAGCCTCAGCAGTTCAGGTGCTGGAGGGAGGGACAGACGGACGTGTCTTGGCCTGGAGGAGCTGCAGGTGCACGGGGGACGTCAGCTCGTCAGGGGAGGGGTGTGGAGCTCCCAGCCCTGCTGCCCCCAAGCACTGTGGGGCACCCTCACCCTCTGATCCTGGGGGTGCCAGCACCACAGGGCGCTGCCTGCAGGGCCTGGCCCATGGCGATGGGCAGCCCTGTCCATGTGTTCTGCCACGGGGTTCTGTGCCTGTGAAATGCACCCCGGCACCCACTTCCAGGGCTTTTGCTGCCTCCTGGGCTCTGGTTGGCTGGGTGGGGGCCAGGGGCATTCTCTTAAGAGGTTCATTGTCCTGAGAGGGACTTTCTATCCCATAACCACGTCTCAGGCCCTCAGAGGGGCAGCTCCCAGGCTGCATCCACCATCCATTCCTAGCTGGAATGTACTTATCTTTTTAAGTGACTCATATAAGGAGGCTGCCTTCTGCCGTGCGTCATCACAAAGGTTTCTTACAGAAGACAGGCATCGCATTTTATTTTAAGTTCGACCTAGAGCGGCCTCTATTGTGATATTTGATTAGATCTTACATTTAGCTAACACTTTAACTGCTTCCTATCTTTTAGGCGGGGTTTTAAATATCCCTTTAACCCTCACCACAAGTCTATGAAACAGATGTCATTATTAGCCCATTTCACTGATGAGAAAACTGAGGCACGGGGCATTTAAGTAACATGTCTGCCTCAGGTCAGCCGGCTAGAGAGCAGTGAAGCTGAGACCCAGACCAGGCAGTCTGTTTCCTGAGTCTGAGAATGATTACTTTCTGTTGATTCAAAACAACAGGTATGTTTGCCTGTTTTTGACCATTCTGGCACCTAAAAGCATCTAATTCATCATAGATACTCCATCCGCATGTGTTGAATGAGGAAATGGATGACTGAATAGATGAGCGAGCGGTGTCTCCAACTTGGGGACTTTCACAGGAAGTGCTGGGCTTCCATTTGGATCACTGGTTCTTGAACTTCAGATGTGTCAGAATTCCCTGGAGGGCCTGGTAAGTGCCTCCCTCCAGGACCTCAGCCCAGCAGGTCAGCCCTGAGACTTGCATTTCTAGCAGTTGCCAGGTCTCGCTGATGCCACAGGTGGCGGGGGGCCCCGTTTGGAGCAGCACCGTCTTAAGAGTAAACCCCATCACACGTTGGCGGCAGGAATGGTGGCTGGCAGGAGCCGGGGCTTTAGGAAGAAGGCAGCACGCGTCACCCTGTGTCCCCCTGGTCCCCACCATCAGGGCTGAGGCTCACTCCAGATGCAGACTCTCCCATCTCTGCAGCTTGAGGCTGGCCCAAACGCGCCTCTTTCCCGCAGGCTCGGCTGGTCGAGTCTTTTCAGCACCACGTCTCAACCGAAATGGGCGGCCCCAGGGCATTCTCTTAAGAGGTTCATTGTCCTGAGAGGGACTTTCTATCCCATAACCACGTCTCAGGCCCTCAGAGGGGCAGCTCCCAGGCTGCATCCACCATCCATTCCTAGCTGGAATGTACTTATCTTTTTAAGTGACTCATATAAGGAGGCTGCCTTCTGCCGTGCGTCATCACAAAGGTTTCTTACAGAAGACAGGCATCGCATTTTATTTTAAGTTCGACCTAGAGCGGCCTCTATTGTGATATTTGATTAGATCTTACATTTAGCTAACACTTTAACTGCTTCCTATCTTTTAGGCGGGGTTTTAAATATCCCTTTAACCCTCACCACAAGTCTATGAAACAGATGTCATTATTAGCCCATTTCACTGATGAGAAAACTGAGGCACGGGGCATTTAAGTAACATGTCTGCCTCAGGTCAGCCGGCTAGAGAGCAGTGAAGCTGAGACCCAGACCAGGCAGTCTGTTTCCTGAGTCTGAGAATGATTACTTTCTGTTGATTCAAAACAACAGGTATGTTTGCCTGTTTTTGACCATTCTGGCACCTAAAAGCATCTAATTCATCATAGATACTCCATCCGCATGTGTTGAATGAGGAAATGGATGACTGAATAGATGAGCGAGCGGTGTCTCCAACTTGGGGACTTTCACAGGAAGTGCTGGGCTTCCATTTGGATCACTGGTTCTTGAACTTCAGATGTGTCAGAATTCCCTGGAGGGCCTGGTAAGTGCCTCCCTCCAGGACCTCAGCCCAGCAGGTCAGCCCTGAGACTTGCATTTCTAGCAGTTGCCAGGTCTCGCTGATGCCACAGGTGGCGGGGGGCCCCGTTTGGAGCAGCACCGTCTTAAGAGTAAACCCCATCACACGTTGGCGGCAGGAATGGTGGCTGGCAGGAGCCGGGGCTTTAGGAAGAAGGCAGCACGCGGTCACCCTGTGTCCCCCTGGTCCCCACCATCAGGGCTGAGGCTCACTCCAGATGCAGACTCTCCCATCTCTGCAGCTTGAGGCTGGCCCAAACGCGCCTCTTTCCCGCAGGCTCGGCTGGTCGAGTCTTTTCAGCACCACGTCTCAACCGAAACACCAGACGCAGAGTGGAGCTGGATTTAGAGCAGAAGCCTCCACGTACGCATCACCTGCTGCACTACACGCTAGGCCTGGTCCCACAGACGCACTCATACACACATATATTTGTGCATTTTTGCTGACGGCAGATTTTTGTGGTGGTGGTGGTGGTGGTGGTGGTGGTTGAGTTACTAAGTCACGTCCGCCTCTTGTGAGCTGCCGTGGGCTGCAGCCCGCCAGGCTCCTTTGTCCATGGACTTTCCCAGGCAGGAATACTGGAGTGGGCTGCCATTTTCTCCCCCAGGGGCGCCTCCTGACTCAAGGGTCTAGCCAGTGACTCCGAGACTGGCAGACAGAGTCTCTTACCAGTGAGCCACCTGGCAAGCCCAAGGAATCATAGGCAGCCGAGAAAACCCTTGGGTTCTTCAAAATTGCATAGTAAAAACTGTATCTTATAGGAAAATAAGCTTAAAGGCTGACTACTCAAAATTTACAATGGCTGAAAAGCTGAAGAAACCATAAAAATTAGTAATCACAGCACCAGCAGAGTACCTTGCTATAGAGTCACCGGGAGATACACCCAGGAGTGGAGGTAGCTCGTTCTGTGCTGCCTTAAACTCAGGACATGTACATCCTCCATTGAGATTAGGTTCCGGAAACCATTTTTCTAATCCAAATCAAAAATCTACTCAAGGTGTAACCTTTTTCGTTAAGCCATTGTTTTCATACAGGGAATTAGCTCCACTCACAGCTTCAACAGAGAGCCTAACCTCTTGAAAGCTTCGAGGTCTAGTAGCTTCTAAGCCAGCCACTTTGCAGTAAAGAAAGCCGCTTCTGCAAACTCTTGGCTGCTATCGGCAGGCCTGCCTGGATGGCTGCGCCTGGAACAAGGTTGCTTAGTGAGCCCATCACCGTTGGCGGCAGGAATGGTGGCTGGCAGGAGCCGGGGCTTTAGGAAGAAGGCAGCGGTCACCCTGTGTCCCCCTGGTCCCCACCATCAGGGCTGAGGCTCACTCCAGATGCAGACTCTCCCATCTCTGCAGCTTGAGGCTGGCCCAAACGCGCCTCTTTCCCGCAGGCTCGGCTGGTCGAGTCTTTTCAGCACCACGTCTCAACCGAAACACCAGACGCAGAGTGGAGCTGGATTTAGAGCAGAAGCCTCCACGTACGCATCACCTGCTGCACTACACGCTAGGCCTGGTCCCACAGACGCACTCATACACACATATATTTGTGCATTTTTGCTGACGGCAGATTTTTGTGGTGGTGGTGGTGGTGGTGGTGGTGGTTGAGTTACTAAGTCACGTCCGCCTCTTGTGAGCTGCCGTGGGCTGCAGCCCGCCAGGCTCCTTTGTCCATGGACTTTCCCAGGCAGGAATACTGGAGTGGGCTGCCATTTTCTCCCCCAGGGGCGCCTCCTGACTCAAGGGTCTAGCCAGTGACTCCGAGACTGGCAGACAGAGTCTCTTACCAGTGAGCCACCTGGCAAGCCCAAGGAATCATAGGCAGCCGAGAAAACCCTTGGGTTCTTCAAAATTGCATAGTAAAAACTGTATCTTATAGGAAAATAAGCTTAAAGGCTGACTACTCAAAATTTACAATGGCTGAAAAGCTGAAGAAACCATAAAAATTAGTAATCACAGCACCAGCAGAGTACCTTGCTATAGAGTCACCGGGAGATACACCCAGGAGTGGAGGTAGCTCGTTCTGTGCTGCCTTAAACTCAGGACATGTACATCCTCCATTGAGATTAGGTTCCGGAAACCATTTTTCTAATCCAAATCAAAAATCTACTCAAGGTGTAACCTTTTTCGTTAAGCCATTGTTTTCATACAGGGAATTAGCTCCACTCACAGCTTCAACAGAGAGCCTAACCTCTTGGAAAGCTTCGCAGGTCTAGTAGCTTCTAAGCCAGCCACTTTGCAGTAAAGAAAGCCGCTTCTGCAAACTCTTGGCTGCTATCGGCAGGCCTGCCTGGATGGCTGCGGCCTGGAACTGTGAGGAAGTTTGCTGTCGTTGCTTCGATATTGTGACGCCCAAAAACCAAATCTCACAAGGCGACGGGACCCCCTGTGTTGTAACAGACGGGACTGGCTCCTGGCAAAATCTGATTGGAACCCAGAGCTGGCCGACTGCAAAGTCTACCCTTTCTCCTGTATTCCGCTGCCTGGATTAGATGATGAAGAGGTAAAAGCAAGGCCAGCACTTGTGCTGCCGTGGCCGCAGGGGCGCCTCGGCCTCGAATGGACTCCCGAGGGCTGGCTTGTGTCCTGCCCGGCCGCTCCCCTGCATGGGCCTCGCCCAGCCTGGGGCTCAGTCCAGGTTTAATGAATGGAACCCTGTTGGGGTCAGTAGTACTAAAACAAGTCAGTCGTGGAAGAGATTCCTGAAGTAGCAAACGCCTGTTTCGTAGGTTGGGAGGTTGTGGGGGGGTTTTAGGAGAGAGACGTTTTTGACCCTGTGTCTGTGGCAGGCTTGCCTGGGTGGGGCTGGTCTGGAAATGACCTTGGTATTCGTGGCCCAGGATGGTTTGCTAAGACGGCCGACACCCGGGCAGTGAGGAGTTGAGGCAGAGGGTGCTTCCAGGGCTGCGGCCATGCTGCAGGAGTCACGGACCACGTGTCATCTTGTGACATTCCACGTGCGTGTGTGTAGGAGGAAGACTCTGTGGGCCCTGGGGCCAGGTCATGGAAGAAACGACGGTCTGACCGAGGGTGTCTGGAGGGAGGTCCCTACCATGGCCACGCCTCAGAGCCCAGAGGGAGCAGCGGTGGCCCGTGGAGCCCCAAGGGCAGGATGCTGCCCCTGCCTGTTTGAGGTAGCTCGTTCTGTGCTGCCTTAAACTCAGGACATGTACATCCTCCATTGAGATTAGGTTCCGGAAACCATTTTTCTAATCCAAATCAAAAATCTACTCAAGGTGTAACCTTTTTCGTTAAGCCATTGTTTTCATACAGGGAATTAGCTCCACTCACAGCTTCAACAGAGAGCCTAACCTCTTGAAAGCTTCGAGGTCTAGTAGCTTCTAAGCCAGCCACTTTGCAGTAAAGAAAGCCGCTTCTGCAAACTCTTGGCTGCTATCGGCAGGCCTGCCTGGATGGCTGCGGCCTGGAACTGTGAGGAAGTTTGCTGTCGTTGCTTCGATATTGTGACGCCCAAAAACCAAATCTCACAAGGCGACGGGACCCCCTGTGTTGTAACAGACGGGACTGGCTCCTGGCAAAATCTGATTGGAACCCAGAGCTGGCCGACTGCAAAGTCTACCCTTTCTCCTGTATTCCGCTGCCTGGATTAGATGATGAAGAGGTAAAAGCAAGGCCAGCACTTGTGCTGCCGTGGCCGCAGGGGCGCCTCGGCCTCGAATGGACTCCCGAGGGCTGGCTTGTGTCCTGCCCGGCCGCGCCCCTGCATGGGCCTCGCCCAGCCTGGGGCTCAGTCCAGGTTTAATGAATGGAACCCTGTTGGGGTCAGTAGTACTAAAACAAGTCAGTCGTGGAAGAGATTCCTGAAGTAGCAAACGCCTGTTTCGTAGGTTGGGAGGTTGTGGGGGGGTTTTAGGAGAGAGACGTTTTTGACCCTGTGTCTGTGGCAGGCTTGCCTGGGTGGGGCTGGTCTGGAAATGACCTTGGTATTCGTGGCCCAGGATGGTTTGCTAAGACGGCCGACACCCGGGCAGTGAGGAGTTGAGGCAGAGGGTGCTTCCAGGGCTGCGGCCATGCTGCAGGAGTCACGGACCACGTGTCATCTTGTGACATTCCACGTGCGTGTGTGTAGGAGGAAGACTCTGTGGGCCCTGGGGCCAGGTCATGGAAGAAACGACGGTCTGACCGAGGGTGTCTGGAGGGAGGTCCCTACCATGGCCACGCCTCAGAGCCCAGAGGGAGCAGCGGTGGCCCGTGGAGCCCCAAGGGCAGGATGCTGCCCCTGCCTGAGGCAGCGGGAGTGTTCGCGCGATGACCAGGGCACCCAGTCCTGCCCTGACTCTGAAGCTGTTAGGGGCTTTCACTCCATTAATCAAGGTCGTGTTCTCTCGGCCTTGAGATGGAAGCAGTCAGTGATCTGGGCTGGGAGTGGGACCTAATGCAGCCTCCCAGCCCCCAGATTTGCAAATATGCCACGTGCCCCCAGGCTCCCTGGGCCTCAGAGCTCCTGCTGGTAACATGAGGGGAATACGTTACTTCACAGGGTCTTTGGAGCCTTAGATAAGAGAAGAAATTCCAGAAGGGTGTTGGGCACATGGTCCAATCTTGTGGGAGCACAAAGATGCTGATCATAGCGGTGGGCTCTTGGAAGCTCCTCACCTGTTTGGGTGACAAGAGACACACTGAGAGCAGAATACCAATCCTGCACCCATTTCACTGAGCGGAGGAACTGGTATTGTCCGGGGATCAGCTTGTCTCTTTCCTAGAACTCCAGCTCAGAAACTGCTTGGGTTTTGGTGGGCTGGCAGGACAGATTGAAGCCTGGGTACCTTCCTCTAAACCTCTAGACGTGACATCTATTAGAAACACGGAGAAATGATTCTTCTGAAGTCTCAGTCTTTTCTTTCTCTGTGTGCCAGGCGTAGGTTCAAAGAGTTAAAAAAACCACGATGCTCTTTGGGTATCTGGAGGGTGGCTCTTTATTTCTGCCCGCGGAGCTCCCCCCACGCTCCCCTTCCTCATCCTCTTCAGACTCTGGTGGATAGAGTTGGAGAGGAAAAGCTCCGGGAGCTTTCGAGCCGGCAGCCTGGCATGAGCCCCCAGAGAACGGGAGGTGTTTAGAGTTTAGAGCCAGGCCAGGCAGGATGGGTGACAGCAAGGACGCCCACCCGCGGAGCTGGCAGGTGTCTTCGGCGGGGAAGGTGACCAGAGGCGTGTCTCTCACAGGCTTGCCCGTCAGCTCTGTCGTGGCGAGCATCTTTAGCTCCTGGACAAACAGCCCCCACTGGGGCAGTACAGCTAAGCATTCTTGCGTCATCAGCGGGAGCCTTACTTGGTTAACGAAGACGCCTTTCTGGCTGAGAAAAGCACATGCCTGTCCCAGGACGTGAGGCTCCCTTTGTTGCCCACGCGCCTGTGCCGCGGGCCACGCAGGAAAAGCTGGACCAACAACAAGGCCACGCCCCTCTGCTGGATCCTGTTCTCTCCTCTCTGCTCTGGGTCTCTGTTTCTCCCCAATTTTCAGTGCATCTGCAGGTGTCTAACGGCTGGGTTGTCCAGGGTGGTCACCCCCAGCCTGAGCCTCCCGGCAGTTTCTGAGCATGATCATTGCTGACGTGGCTGGGCGCTGGCGCAGGGCTGGAGGTGCCTACCTGCTGTGTATCCACGCATTGGAGGCGACTCTGGATGCATTCTCTGACAAGAATTTAGGGATTGGAAATGTCACAGCCTCACACTGTTTTTTAAAAATGCTCATGAATTCAGAGTCAATGGGAATTTGAATTTCAAGAGCTCATTATTTCTCTTTCCAGGAAGAGGAGGAAAAAACCTATACAGATGTGATAACATCTGGGTTTCCATGGTGCCCGACTCATCACGAGGACTCTTCTCCGCACCCATTCCCTTTTCCTATTGGGGAGGTGCATTACCTGATAACGGGAGCATTAGTGTTGAGGTCTTGCTTCTCCAGTTGACCTACGTGTACAGTTTGTCCCGGTTATTTAAAAAAGTAAATAAGTGAAAGCTTTGAGGATAATTGACTCTGTTAACACTATATGTAAAATATATTGGTTCTTTATGCAAATGAGGCCAAACCATCATGAAACCAACTTGCAAGCACCTTCCCCCACCGCACTTGGAGGCATTGATTGAAATTATTTGAAACAGAATGACAGCATCCCAAGCCTCTAGAGTAGAGAGCTTGCAGCAGATCAAGGGATAGAAGCCTCCACCCCACTCTGATTGAGCAGAAATAACAGCGAGATTCCCCCCCTTTCTTGGCGGGAAGGTGACCAGAGGCGTGTCTCTCACAGGCTTGCCCGTCAGCTCTGTCGTGGCGAGCATCTTTAGCTCCTGGACAAACAGCCCCCACTGGGGCAGTACAGCTAAGCATTCTTGCGTCATCAGCGGGAGCCTTACTTGGTTAACGAAGACGCCTTTCTGGCTGAGAAAAGCACATGCCTGTCCCAGGACGTGAGGCTCCCTTTGTTGCCCACGCGCCTGTGCCGCGGGCCACGCAGGAAAAGCTGGACCAACAACAAGGCCACGCCCCTCTGCTGGATCCTGTTCTCTCCTCTCTGCTCTGGGTCTCTGTTTCTCCCCAATTTTCAGTGCATCTGCAGGTGTCTAACGGCTGGGTTGTCCAGGGTGGTCACCCCCAGCCTGAGCCTCCCGGCAGTTTCTGAGCATGATCATTGCTGACGTGGCTGGGCGCTGGCGCAGGGCTGGAGGTGCCTACCTGCTGTGTATCCACGCATTGGAGGCGACTCTGGATGCATTCTCTGACAAGAATTTAGGGATTGGAAATGTCACAGCCTCACACTGTTTTTAAATATGCTCATGACTTCAGAGTCAATGGGAATTTGAATTTCAAGAGCTCATTATTTCTCTTTCCAGGAAGAGGAGGAAAAAACCTATACAGATGTGATAACATCTGGGTTTCCATGGTGCCCGACTCATCACGAGGACTCTTCTCCGGCACCCATTCCCTTTTCCTATTGGGGGGAGGTGCGCATTACCTGATAACGGGAGCATTAGTGTTGAGGTCTTGCTTCTCCAGTTGACCTACGTGTACAGTTTGTCCCGGTTATTTAAAAAAGTAAATAAGTGAAAGCTTTGAGGATAATTGACTCTGTTAACACTATATGTAAAATATATTGGTTCTTTATGCAAATGAGGCCAAACCATCATGAAACCAACTTGCAAGCACCTTCCCCCACCGCACTTGGAGGCATTGATTGAAATTATTTGAAACAGAATGACAGCATCCCAAGCCTCTAGAGTAGAGAGCTTGCAGCAGATCAAGGGATAGAAGCCCTCCACCCCACTCTGATTGAGCAGAAATAACAGCGAGATTGGACGCCTGGGCTTCAGTCCTGGTTCTACCACGGACGGTAAATCCTGGATGAGACTTGGACTCTCCCTGAGCCTCTCTCTTCTCATCTGCAAAATGGGAGCAGGGGTGGCTTCCTCAAGGGCAGACTCAGTAGTTGTGGTCGCAGACTTAGTTGCCCCGAAGCAGGTAGGATCTTCCCCTGCCCTCTGGGATCAAAGTTGCATCTCCTGTGTTGCAAGACAGATGCTTAACCACTCAACCAATAGGGAAGCCCCACGGATGACTGTCTTATAATCATGCTTAAACAGTGACTGAACATGGGGTCAAGCTCCGAGCTTCCTAGAAGTCACAGCAGAAGGACCAAGACTGTGAAATTTAAGGTTTTTAGGGCTTTTCTCCTGCTCCATTCCTCATTGTTTTTCCAAGCACTGCAGGTAGCTGTCTACCCCTGGGCTACCTGGTGGTTTTAAAAAGCGTCTTTTAAAGAAGATAATGGCCTGCATTCTTGACATTTCAGCGGGAAACTCGACTGGAGAGGCCCGGCTGAGGTCAGTGGCAGGCTGCGGCTGGAGCCTCCTGCGAGGGGCAGGGCGTCCCTCCTTTCCTCGCCGCTCACTCTGGCCTTTTCCCCGAAGTCCACGTGAGGGCACTTGAGCAGAGCTGGCACCCACCTGCTGCCCTCCACGAACGAACAAAACCTCAGCGGAGAAATGAAGATGTGAGAAGTCAGTCTGACATCTCAAAGGCAAATGGGAGGAAACAAACGCTGCCTTCTCTTTGTCTTTTTCCTTCAAGGAAAAGGCGAATTCTCTGAGTGACTTCTTTGTCTCACTCTGAGCTATGTAAAGTAGCTTAATTATCCCTCTCTTCTTTCTTCTAAATGCTCTTTATTATTTGACTGAGTCCTTTTCAGTGACCGCACAAAAGGGATACATTCTGAGTCTGGAGAAATTAGCCATGAAAGGAGCATCTCTTAACTATGGTCTATTGTCTTTCCTGGCTTTTGGTCTCTGGAGTTCATGTTGTTTTGAGGACGCTGAGGGTCTGCAGGCCCAGTCCTGAGGCTCCTTGCAGGTGTGCAGCCTGGGAGTCTGCTAGGAGGTCCTTCTCACTCTGCTATTACCCCAGGCTCTCTCCAGGAAGGGGTGAGGGTACTTGGAAAGCGCAGAGCCCCAGGGCCCGGATCAGAGTGAAATCACCTGTTCTAATCACAACTCCTGACATAGACAAATCCCCGTTTTGCCTAAAACCTTCACAGACGCCCTTCCCAATGTCCTAACTCGACCTTCCCCACCTTCCATCACCTGGACCTCATTACCTCTCCAGAACCATCCTTGGCCTCCTCCCTGAAGCCTCACTGAACCTCCTTCAGATTCTAGAAAGCTCTGGGCTCTTTTTCCCCAAAGGGAGGAGCAGCACTGGTTGTTTCCTCAGCCTGAACTCTTTTTTTCCTTCTCTCACCCTCCACCTGACTGACTGCCACCCCCCTCCCGTCCCCGCGGGTGACCTCCTCTAGTCCCCAGGTTGAGTCAAGCCTCCAGCCTGTGCTCTGCCCAGGGCCCTGCTGTGCCCACACTTGTCAGACAGTGCTGGGCTGCTGGGTTCGCGTGTGTCGGGGGCCATACTGGTGGTGGTTTCAGACCTACGCTAGGTCCTAAGACTTCTTCTAGCATCTCGGGGAACAGCTATGAGCACATTTCTCCTCTTTCCATGGCCAAAGGTGATGCTTCTGTTCCTGAAGAGAAGTCCCTCGAGGCCTGTTAGTTACTTGAAGCCCCGCCTCCCTTTCCTTCTGGAAGAACTAAAGGAGCCCTGGATGTAGGTATTTTCTTTGGAGAAGGTTTTCTGCTTGGAATTGTAAATTGCAGGAGCTGTACATTGCAGGGTGTTACTGAGCCAGAGCTGTGTCCTAAGAAGCTCATGCATTTGTCTCACATTTCTTTGTTCTGCCCGATGTGGGACAGACTTTGGTGCAAGCGCTGTGTAACTGGGGAAGGTGCAGTTTCTAATTCACAGTTCAGTTCAGTTCAGTCGCTGAGTCACGTCCAGCTCTTTGTGACCCCCACGGACTGCAGCACACCAGGCTTCCCTGTCCTTCACCATCTCCCGGAGCTTCCTGAAACTCATATCCGTTGACTCAGTGATGCCATCCAACCCTCTCATCCTCTATCATCTCCTTCTCTTTCTGCCTTCTATTTTTCCCAGCATCAGGCTCTTTTCTAACGCACAGAATTTTCTAATTCACAGTAGGTATTAGCAAATAATCAGGACCACAGTCTTGAGCGCCATCGAAAGACAAGCAGGTGCATCTCAGCCCATAAGCAACTTTATGGATCATGGATGTCCTCAGCGTGTGTTATTTAATCGTGTGACATGCAAGGTGGGTCTGCCATGATCCAGGGGTGGCAGGCTGCAGGCCTGATCCAGCCCACCACCTCTTTCATAAACAAAGCTCTCAGCGCACGGCCGCACTGCTAACTCACCGTCTGTGGCGGCTACAAACGGACGCATGCGCTGTTGCAGCAGAGGCCGGATGGTCCACAAAGTCAGAAGCACTGACCTTGTAGCCCTTCCCAAAGTCCGTTGGCCACTTCGTTCAGTCAGCTCAGTCTGTCTGTCTGTGTTCTGACGTGATGGTCTTGTTGGGGCTCATGTCTCTGGGTGGCTGGGGGTCCCTCCTGGAGGACAGGCGCCCCCACCGGCAGCCACGCTCACAGAGGGTGCGCTGGCCCGACCGGAGGCTGAGCAGGGCAGCCGCAGGGCCAGGGGAGGAGCGGTCTTCCTCACGGGGACTCAAGGCACTGCTTTCAGCCTGCCTGCTTCCCACCTCAGGCTCTGCTGTGGGTCCCAGAGGGCTGGAGTTGTTGATATTTCACCCTGAGCATGGCTGATTACGTTCTGGTGCTTTCTCTCTTGAGCCCACAGTCTGTGTGTGGGCTCTCTACAGGATCAGTGCTTGTCTACAGCTTGTAGCTTAGTCTCTCAGTGGAGCCCAGCTTTTGAGACCCCATGGACCATAGCCCGCCTGGCTCCTCTGTCCGTGGGATTCTCCAGGCAAGGCTCCTGGAGTGGGTTGCCGCTTCCTTCTCCAGGGGATCTTCCTGCCCCGGGGATCGAACTGCTTTGGCAGGCAGTTTCTTTACCACTGAGTCACCTGGGAAGCCCTGTAGCGATTGGCGGGGAGGCTGGAGAGGTGAGTAGGAGGGGGGGTAAAGTCTGGAAGAAGAGTTTTGCCTCACTTGGAGGGACAGCTGCAATCAGAGACTACATTACTCAGGATCACAATGCTTTGCTACTTTCTGGATAACTACAGACTTCCTGTTGCTGAAATTCAGGCTCTGTACATTGGCGCAGGATTACATCTCAGAGATAGAGTTTGGGGTGAAGTAATAGACCTAGATGTATTATTTTGCCATGTAAATCTGGGGCACAGCAGGTTAATGCCCTCAAAACTGGGTGTCCCGCCGTGGGGTGGGGATGGGGGTTGTGAAGAGGTAGCATCCAAAGAGAGGGCGTGGTCAGCTCGTGGCCATTCTTCTGCCTGGTTGGTGGGGAGGGAATTGAGAGTCAGGATCACAACTTTCTGATTCCCACCCGTCTGGGGTCCAGGTCCTCATGGAGTTAATATCTCCTACACGCGCGGGTCTCAGTGTCTGCACGACAGCTCACAGGACAGGGCTCAGAGCCTTCCCTCCAGCCCTTGAGGAGGAACTGAAGGTCCTAGGCTTTGCTTTGTGGCTAAACTATGTATTATTTCATCTTGCTTGACTGTTTTCCTTTCTTTCTGCATTTTCTCACTTCTCTGATTAAATTTACTCTTGAAGTTTTGCTACAGACAGAAGGCAGGCGGAGGTCACGGGTGGGGGTCTCTTCTGAGAGGGCCTCCTAGGGTCCTGCTGCTTACCGTCTCTGTTCTATCACCACGCTGACCCCAGCCGGGAATGCTCATGCCTCATCAGACCCGCCTCCTAGTCTGCCACCCTGCTTCTTGCCCCTCGTATACCCGTAAGGAAAGGCAGGAAGGGCCACCGCACCTGGCTCCCCGGGGACCCCTAGGACGGCTGCTCTCTCACTGCTGAAGGACCAGGTGCCATCAAGGAGCCACCTCAACTCCATGACGGAGTCAGAAAAGCACTCCACCAGGGGCTCTGTGGCGGCCTGGAGGGGTGGGATGGGAGGAAAATTGGGGGGAGGTCTGGCAGGGGCGGCGGGGGTGGTGGCGTACCTATGGCAGATTCAGGTTGATGTGTAACAGTAAACAACAAAACTCTAAAAAATAAAATAATAATAATTATTAATAATAAAGCAGCTGGCTCGCCTGCCTGGAGCAGTCAGGTTCAAGGAGGAGCAACAATTATTTTTAATGTCAGGCTCTGCCTCCCAAGGAATAGATAAGCAAAGCACAGACAAAACAGAAATCACCCTTAGGACTTCCCTAGTGGCTCAGACGGTAGAGAATCCACCTGCAATGCAGGAGACCAGGGTTCGATCCGTGGGTTGGGAAGATCCCTGGAGAAGGAATGGCAACCCACTCCAGTATTCATGCCTGGAACATTCCATGGACAGAAGAGCCTGGTGGGCTCCAGTTCATGGGATTGAAAACAGCTGGGCACAACTGAGCGACGTCCACTTTTAGTGAAATCCGCCTCCCAGCCGCTTTCTGAGGCTGCCCAAAACCCAGGAATTGAGAGTCAGGATCACATTTGGGGATCCTCATGGAGTTAATATCTCCTACACGCGCGGGTCTCAGTGTCTGCACGACAGCTCACAGGACAGGGCTCAGAGCCTTCCCTCCAGCCCTTGAGGAGGAACTGAAGGTCCTAGGCTTTGCTTTGTGGCTAAACTATGTATTATTTCATCTTGCTTGACTGTTTTCCTTTCTTTCTGCATTTTCTCACTTCTCTGATTAAATTTACTCTTGAAGTTTTGCTACAGACAGAAGGCAGGCGGAGGTCACGGGTGGGGGTCTCTTCTGAGAGGGCCTCCTAGGGTCCTGCTGCTTACCGTCTCTGTTCTATCACCACGCTGACCCCAGCCGGGAATGCTCATGCCTCATCAGACCCGCCTCCTAGTCTGCCACCCTGCTTCTTGCCCCTCGTATACCCGTAAGGAAAGGCAGGAAGGGCCACCGCACCTGGCTCCCCGGGGACCCCTAGGACGGCTGCTCTCTCACTGCTGAAGGACCAGGTGCCATCAAGGAGCCACCTCAACTCCATGACGGAGTCAGAAAAGCACTCCACCAGGGGCTCTGTGGCGGCCTGGAGGGGTGGGATGGGGGGAAAAATTGGGGGGGGGGTCGGGCAGGGGCGGCGGGGGTGGTGGCGTACCTATGGCAGATTCAGGTTGATGTGTAACAGTAAACAACAAAACTCTAAAAAATAAAATAATAATAATTATTAATAATAAAGCAGCTGGCTCGCCTGCCTGGAGCAGTCAGGTTCAAGGAGGAGCAACAATTATTTTTAATGTCAGGCTCTGCCTCCCAAGGAATAGATAAGCAAAGCACAGACAAAACAGAAATCACCCTTAGGACTTCCCTAGTGGCTCAGACGGTAGAGAATCCACCTGCAATGCAGGAGACCAGGGTTCGATCCGTGGGTTGGGAAGATCCCTGGAGAAGGAATGGCAACCCACTCCAGTATTCATGCCTGGAACATTCCATGGACAGAAGAGCCTGGTGGGCTCCAGTTCATGGGATTGAAAACAGCTGGGCACAACTGAGCGACGTCCACTTTTAGTGAAATCCGCCTCCCAGCCGCTTTCTGAGGCTGCCCAAACAGCAGCCCCACTGTCCTTCCTGAACTTGAGAATGTCACCTTAAGGCCTCGATTGTGTAAGAGCTCCTTACGGAGAAATCTTTTATGATGCTACTTTGTGCTGACAACAGCCCTAAATTAGAGGGTGCAGCCCACGGAAACGAGCTTAATTTTCCATACAAATGTGGGCTCTTGGAAAGAAAGCACTTTTTCAGGTCGAAAATCTATTTTATCTCCCCTAATTAGGAGAATACGTAAAGCAAGAAGGGGGAATGGCGTTCAATTTGCCATAAAAAGCAAACCCAGGAGTTTATAAGATCACACTTTCCAAACAAGCTCCGGCCCATTAGAGGGGATCATACATAATTCAGGACCCACTTGTTACCCCATGGATCATGCAAATTCTCTTCAATTACATTTTGAAAAAAAAATGAGGTTCATCTTCCGGCTTTAAATAGACTATTAGAAAACGGGGTAGATAGGAAGGCCATAAAGAAGCAAATGATTTAAGTGGCGTCTGTGAGAATTCGAAGAGGAGAGGCTGGAAGGAAAGAGGGAAAAACGCCCTGCTCCTGAGCCCGGCTTTGAGGCTGATCCCAGTGGGGAACAGACAGTTCACACCTCCATCTGTCTGCTTTGCAAAGATGTCTCTCCATCCAAAGTGAGGGCCTTTCCACTCGGGGTGGTTCTTGGTTCTGAAATCCTCTCCACACTCACCGGCCAAGAGAGTCTCTTCTTGGACCGTAGCGGGGGTGTGTGTGTTGGGGGGGCCCTGGGGTCACCATGGTGAGAGGAAGGAGTCTAGGCAGGAAAGGTGCTCCAAAGAAAGTGGGGCTCGAATGAGGCCTTGGTAGCAGAACGTCTGGGGTGGGCGCAGGGTCGGCAGCGTGCTGGGGAGGGGGCACCTGCTTGAGGCAGACAGACAGACAGACAGGGAGAATCATGTGGGAGGGAACGAGACTGCCCTTCGAGGGCGGCTGGCCGCACGGAGATGCCCCTGGGTACGGGAGGGGGGAGCTGCCCCGACGACTGTTGTCCAGTGCGAAGCTGCCTGCACGGGAGCGGGAGCGGGGTAGGGGTGGGGGGTGGGGGTGGGGCGCCGTGGCCCTCGGCGTTGCTCCCGGGGAGCGCCCTTGAGCGGCTGCAGCTGTGGACGCTGCAGGAGACGCCGGGGGCGGGGTCATCAATAAGCAGAAACGGCTGTGAGCAGCCCCGGAGTTCAAGGGAGGCAATTAAACAGACTTCTCAGGCAAGCACCCAGATGCGGGGATTAATTGTGATTTAAATAATGAAGCCTCCACGGATACATTACAAATGAAATTCATAAGAAGCGCTTTGGAGATGCCTGGGCGGGCTGAGGAGACGCAGCGTGAGCACCCGTGGTGACCAGAAGTGGCAGGAGAACGGGCCGCACCTTGGGCTCTTTGGGGGCCCCGGCTCCTCCTGCTCACGAGTGGCTCTTGAGAAGCGCGTTCTCCACGTTTCCCCAAGGCTCTTGCCTTCCACCTTCGAGGTCTCCGTCTTCAGTCTTAGCTCCTCACTGGACTCCAACAGCCTCAGACTTCACCGTCTTCTTGCTGGGTTCCTGCGGTGTCTCCTAGTCCGTCACCCACTCTGGGCCCTCTCTGGGATGGCCAGGACTTCTCAAAAGCAGCCCAGCGGCGCCACTGAACTTTGGGTCAGTACGGACTCAAGCCCTTCGCCGAGGTGACTTTTCCTACTCCCCTTGGGCCGCGGCTCCCAGAGCCCACATGTCCCTTATGACTTGTGGCCTCCACGCCTTTTCACAGCCAGGAAGGCTTTGCCTCCCCTGTCCACCTTCTCGGCCAGTTACGTCTCCTCCGGGAGGCACCCCTGCACCTCCCCCAGCCAGTGAGCGCCCCTTCCGTGGTCCTGGCTGGTTCTCTGTGGGTGCCCGTCGGAGGCCCTGGAGAGGCCGGATCTCTGGCTGACCCGTGAGCTGAACCTGTCTGGGTCTTTGGAATGTGGTCCCGTCCATCAGTTGGTCCCACAGTGGGGCCATTTTGAAGGATGCAGGCTTGAGAGGGCCCTGCGTGGCTGAGACCATCCAGCCTGAATGCGTAGCTGAACCCCGCGAAGGCCACCCCACACACTGCAGACGCTGGCGTCAGCTGCGTAGATCTGCGCATCCCGAGGCCCCCGAGCCCGTTCTGGTATGTATTTTGTCTTGTTTACTAAACCTGTCGCCCACCAGCCTGGGGTGGCTTGCCTCTTTCTTCGGCCTCTCCTGGCCAAGGGGCTAGTTGGCGATTTCTCCCCGGATTTTGAACCAACAGTGTGTCTCATTCCTTCTCCACTCCCCAGCTTCTCGGACAAGAGGCTGCCCCATGCCATTTCCCTAAACAGCGAGTGTCCTGTGACGGCAATGTCAGGGGTGGGAAGGTGTGATACATTACAAATGAAATTCATAAGAAGCGCTTTGGAGATGCCTGGGCGGGCTGAGGAGACGCGTGAGCACCGTGGTGACCAGAAGTGGCAGGAGAACGGGCCGCACCTTGGGCTCTTTGGGGCCCCGGCCCTCCTGCTCACGAGTGGCTCTTGAGAAGCGTTCTCCACGTTTCCCCAAGGCTCTTGCCTTCCACCTTCGAGGTCTCCGTCTTCAGTCTTAGCTCCTCACTGGACTCCAACAGCCTCAGACTTCACCGTCTTCTTGCTGGGTTCCTGCGGTGTCTCCTAGTCCGTCACCCACTCTGGGCCCTCTCTGGGATGGCCAGGACTTCTCAAAAGCAGCCCAGCGGCGCCACTGAACTTTGGGTCAGTACGGACTCAAGCCCTTCGCCGAGGTGACTTTTCCTACTCCCCTTGGGCCGCGGCTCCCAGAGCCCACATGTCCCTTATGACTTGTGGCCTCCACGCCTTTTCACAGCCAGGAAGGCTTTGCCTCCCCTGTCCACCTTCTCGGCCAGTTACGTCTCCTCCGGGAGGCACCCCTGCACCTCCCCCAGCCAGTGAGCGCCCCTTCCGTGGTCCTGGCTGGTTCTCTGTGGGTGCCCGTCGGAGGCCCTGGAGAGGCCGGATCTCTGGCTGACCCGTGAGCTGAACCTGTCTGGGTCTTTGGAATGTGGTCCCGTCCATCAGTTGGTCCCACAGTGGGGCCATTTTGAAGGATGCAGGCTTGAGAGGGCCCTGCGTGGCTGAGACCATCCAGCCTGAATGCGTAGCTGAACCCCGCGAAGGCCACCCCACACACTGCAGACGCTGGCGTCAGCTGCGTAGATCTGCGCATCCCGAGGCCCCCGAGCCCGTTCTGGTATGTATTTTGTCTTGTTTACTAAACCTGTCGCCCACCAGCCTGGGGTGGCTTGCCTCTTTCTTCGGCCTCTCCTGGCCAAGGGGCTAGTTGGCGATTTCTCCCCGGATTTTGAACCAACAGTGTGTCTCATTCCTTCTCCACTCCCCAGCTTCTCGGACAAGAGGCTGCCCCATGCCATTTCCCTAAACAGCGAGTGTCCTGTGACGGCAATGTCAGGGGTGGGAAGGGGTGTGACCCCCCTCAGCCCAAACCGCAGGGAACAAACGTGCTGTGAAATTTGGAATTTTTCAGATTTTGGAAAGATTATGGTGCGTCTATTCTATATCGTATAAAAGCTCCAGTAGGTCTGGGAGAGTTCGCTTTGGTCAAATGCATTTACATTTCTGCTGCGAGAATGTGAATAATCGTATTAAAAGGGATAAAGACAGTATTTAGCTTCAGTTAAGTTCAGGTTAGGTTTTGACAGAGTAAGTTGAGAAGAAAGTTTGCTGAGCTGAGGTTAAGGACTTGCGGCCGTGTGTTCCCTGGGGAACTCCCCTGGGTGCACCACAAGGATGCTGCTAGAGAAGAGAACAGCTTGTTTAAACACGTTCCCAGGCTGTTTAGCTGAATCGGGAATTGCTTCTACCCTGGTGGCTCAGTGGTAAAGAATCCACCCGCCATACGGGAGACCCAGGTTCGATCCTTGGGTCAGAGAGATCCCCTGGAGAAGGGCATGGCCACCCACTCCAGTATTCTTGGCCAGGACAGAGGAACCTGGCAGGCTACAGTCCATGGGGTTGCAACTGGACTTGATTTAGCTACTTAACAACAACAAAAAGTGCATTTGTAGCATTGGTGGTCTTGGGAGATCCTTCTGGAATCACATGCAGAAATTGTGGGTGGAGGAGGGGTGTCCAGGTGCCAGGGCACAATGGGCGCACCCCCAGCGTGTGACTTGGGGAGCTATTTGTCTGGTCTTGGGTCAGTTCCCCTCTGAAACCACAGCTGTTACCACACGTGTCTGATAACCCAGCCACTGCACGTTAAAGAGCAGAGCCATCCGGAACGGTGCTCAGTCGCTCAGTTGTGTCTGACTCTTTGCGACTCCATGGATTGTAGTCCACCAAGTGCCTCTGTCCACGGAAACCTCCAGGCAGGAATGTTGGAGTGGGTAGCCATTCCTTTTTCCAGGAGATCTTCCTGACTCAGGAACTGAACCAGGGTCTCCTTCAGTGCAGGTGGATTCGTAAAAGAAAAACTACCAGTTCCTGAGTGAGACAGTAGAGGGGGGGGCCTTTAAAAGAGGAACAGCTTTCATATCGAGGAATCCTGGCTGGGCCCTGGTAACCTAGATACCTCCTCTCAAAGAAAATATAGATCTGCTTCCTGGCCGGGCCCCATGGCTTCTTTCAAGTCCTCGCTTCTAGGATTTATTGCAGGTCATTAGCTGCAGTGCTCTGACACCGGGAAGAAGTGAGAAGATTAAAGGAACAGCCAGGACTGTTGAGAAATGATTTGGCCTGTCTTTGTTGCTGGGAGTGTGCTATTAAACCATTATCACCTGTTAATTCTCGTGTAACTTTGGGGAGGAAAATTACTATCCATGTGCCAGGGTTTTTTTTTTCAATTAACTCTGTACAGTTGGTCAGATTTTAAGTGATGGAGAGTTTGAGAGGCATTTCTAGGTGAATTAGAACTTAGATAGGCAAGGCCCCGACTCAGCACCGGCTGTAGAATTTGCCGTCCCATGCAACGTGGAAACATAAGACCCCATGTTCAAAAGTTCATAAGTTTCACGATGATGAATGGCAACACTTTCAAACAAGCTCGGGGCCCTTTCGCACTTGGGGTCCTGTGTGGACATGTGGGCACATGCCCATGAAGCCGGCCCTGCACCAGGGCTTCTGAGATTTTAGAGGAAGTACAGTTTAGTAGAAAAATCAAGAAGCTGCATTCAAGTCAGAAAAGCTTTGATCGGTTCTGTTTTGCATTGCATTGGTTTGATCTCAGAGAGAGAGGCAGAGGCTCTATTTCTTCTATTGTAAAGAAGAGTTCGCCTAATGAGTTCCAGGGGCTTCCCTGGTGACTCAGTGGTAAAAGAATCTGCCCGTAATGCAGGAGACCCGGGTTCGATCCCTGAGTCGGGAAGATTCCCTGGAGAAGGAAATGGCAATCAACTCCAGGATTCTTGTCTGGGAAATTCCATGGACGGAAGAGCCTGGGGGCTATAGTCCATGGGGTCACAAGAAGTCAGAGGACACAGCCTAGTGACTAAGCCACCCTCCCCACCCACCCTGCCCCGCCCCGCCCACTGTAATGATGAGAAGAAAGTTCGCAGAGCATTTAGCGGAGCACAGAGGGTCTAATGGGAACTCTACACATCTTAGTTCCAGGCAGTGGTGCGGGTGCCCCGCTGCATCCTCTTACCCGTCCCTCTTTGGCACCTGGCAGCTGACTTCCAGTTGCCAGCACCTGCCTCTCCAGGCTGGTGCCAGAGAGTTTGCCCCCACCGACCACCGCCCTTCGTCATTCTGCCAGCAGGCACGGCGGGCGTCTGGTGAATCAGCGCCCCAGCTCGCTCGCTGCTCGCGTGGCATAGCTCTGACGTGTGTGTCCTTCACGGACTCCCAGAGTCCCCAGGGCTCACTGGCTGGATTCCACAGTCCTATTTGGTCACTTTCCCTTCCCTGGCATCCTCCCCACTCCTCTAGCCTGCAGCTGGTCTCAAGGTTAGCTTCTGGGGGAGCCCAGTCTCTGCTGAGGCCCCACTCCTTCTCCTTCCCTTGGTGAGCTGGGTGGAGAAGATGCTAGAAAGCGGGGAAAAGGGGCGTTGGACCCCTCAGCTGGATCAGTGTTGAAAGGCTGTGTCTGATCTGATGTAATAATCAAAGGCAACATTGAGAGAGTGCGGGCTGATCGCAAAGCCACCATGACTCAGGGCCCTCGGGGCTGACCCTCGGGTGGCCTGCTGTCCCCCAGGCTGCAGCTCTGGGCCATTCCTGATGTGTGGGGGGGAATGTGTGTCCCCGGGCGACTCCACTTCACGAAAGTGCTCAGCGGCAGCCCAAGAGTGACCTGGAGTCTCAGCGCCTGGTTCCATTCTCCATGGCTTTGGGGCGTTTGGGTCCTCCTGTCCCACAGCAGGATCCAAGGGGAACCCCAGAACTCCCCCTGGCCTCGGCCTTGGCCGGTTTTGACTGAGGCTGCTCTTCTGTAGACTCGGAAGCGGGGCGCCGGGATCCTTGGTGGGGCCGTTCTTCAAGCTTGCCAGTGTTCGTGTTGCGGTGGATATTTGAGCGTAGAAGGTTTCATCGTTTGTTGTCAGATTCTTGATTTTAAATCTCTGCTTCATTCAGTCTTATGTGCCATATTCTTGGGATGGTTTTGGAAATCTCTGTTTTGACTTTCTTTCTGAGTCCACTGAGTTCCTTAGGTATCATTGCCAAGTCTCTCACACACCTCCTCCTTTTCCTTTCTCTTCTCCTTTTTTCTGTCTCTTGTTGAAAAGGGGGTATAAGAGCCCCAGTCTTCTCTTAGACCAGCAGATATTAACTACTGCCTTGCCATGGGTCATTTCAGTGATCTGATGAAGCCTAAGGACCCCTCTCAAAGCAAAGACCCTTAATACACAAGACAAAGCTCTAGGATTATAAAAAATAAAACAAAATTAAATAATATTTTATTATACTTATTTATTATATATATTCACCTATCTATTCCCTTATAGCTCAGCTGGTAAAGAATCCTCCTGCAATGTGGGAGACCTGGGTTCGATCCCTGGGTTGGGAAGATCCTCTGGAGAAGGGAAAGGCTACCCACTCTGGTATTCTTGCCCGGAGAATTCCATGGCTCATCCATAGTTTGCACAGAGTTGGACATGATGGAATGACTTTCAAGAAGAAGAACTTTTAAACCCTCAATTTGTGATCAAAAATACATGCTTTCTTTTCATAAATTTAACAACCTATCCTGGAATAGATACAATACCTTCCATACATTTGAGGAAGCAGTGGGTGTGCATAATATTTTGATATATCTGCAACAATATAAAAATGTCTGCCTATCTATGGTGACAAAGCTGCATGACTATTTATACCACTCTGGTTTGTTGCTTACTTTCACATTTGAAAGAAATGCTAGATTTCAGTGAGCGATGAATGCACATAAAGGCATATTTTTTTCCCTCCGTTCATGTTCTTAGAATGCCTGAATTCAGTCCTTGCACCATTGTAAAAAACGTTTGTCCTAGGGTCTGAAGTGTACCCCAGACCTTTCCCTGCTTGTACACTCTTGCTAACTGTGACAGGTGGATCATCTTTGCCCCGCCCCCACCCCACAGCAGAACTGGAGCTGATTTCGGTGCCTTGTGGGGCAGTACCACTTCTGTTGGCTGAGCGCAGACCAGTATCACATTGGCCATGGTGGCCGTGGGGGGCTCAGGTTTTAGCTCCAGAGAGGGCTTAAGGATTTTGGCTAACACGCATGGAGAGAGAAAAGATGTTATTAAGCTTGTTCTTTAGGATGTTAAACCAGGTCACGATCCCAGAATGCAATTCCGCTAAAAACAAAGATGGCCCAGAAGGAGAACCCAGCTCTCACAGTGGGAGACATATGGGCTGGCTGGAAATCGACGGAATTGTAGACCAGCAGATATTAACTACTGCCTTGCCATGGGTCATTTCAGTGATCTGATGAAGCCTAAGGACCCCTCTCAAAGCAAAGACCCTTAATACACAAGACAAAGCTCTAGGATTATAAAAAATAAAACAAAATTAAATAATATTTTATTATACTTATTTATTATATATATTCACCTATCTATTCCCTTATAGCTCAGCTGGTAAAGAATCCTCCTGCAATGTGGGAGACCTGGGTTCGATCCCTGGGTTGGGAAGATCCTCTGGAGAAGGGAAAGGCTACCCACTCTGGTATTCTTGCCCGGAGAATTCCATGGCTCATCCATAGTTTGCACAGAGTTGGACATGATGGAATGACTTTCAAGAAGAAGAACTTTTAAACCCTCAATTTGTGATCAAAAATACATGCTTTCTTTTCATAAATTTAACAACCTATCCTGGAATAGATACAATACCTTCCATACATTTGAGGAAGCAGTGGTGTGCATAATATTTTGATATATCTGCAACAATATAAAATGTCTGCCTATCTATGGTGACAAAGCTGCATGACTATTTATACCACTCTGGTTTGTTGCTTACTTTCACATTTGAAAGAAATGCTAGATTTCAGTGAGCGATGAATGCACATAAAGGCATATTTTTTTCCCTCCGTTCATGTTCTTAGAATGCCTGAATTCAGTCCTTGCACCATTGTAAAAAACGTTTGTCCTAGGGTCTGAAGTGTACCCCAGACCTTTCCCTGCTTGTACACTCTTGCTAACTGTGACAGGTGGATCATCTTTTGCCCCGCCCCCCCACCCCCACAGCAGAACTGGAGCTGATTTCGGTGCCTTGTGGGGCAGTACCACTTCTGTTGGCTGAGCGCAGACCAGTATCACATTGGCCATGGTGGCCGTGGGGGGCTCAGGTTTTAGCTCCAGAGAGGGCTTAAGGATTTTGGCTAACACGCATGGAGAGAGAAAAGATGTTATTAAGCTTGTTCTTTAGGATGTTAAACCAGGTCACGATCCCAGAATGCAATTCCGCTAAAAACAAAGATGGCCCAGAAGGAGAACCCAGCTCTCACAGTGGGAGACATATGGGCTGGCTGGAAATCGACGGATAATTGTATCTCGGCCCTGTTTGGCTTCCTTTCAAGACAGAAGATGAATTAGATGGTGAGCAAAATTTTGGGCCAAGTGACACATCGAGGTGCTCAAAGCCAAAAAAGAACAAAAGAGGTGGAGAGCTGCTGTGAATAGGCCACTGGGGAGGGACAAAAGGCGTCCCGCGGGGGGAAGGTCACCTGCAGAAAGAAACAGACCCAGAAAGCAAACAAAGCTGCGGGCTTGGTGGTGGAGAGGAGGCAACCTCTGGGCTGCCGGGGCCGCTTGCCCACCCTCATTTCTTTAACTGAAGTACACCTGGTACACAATATCGTGTTAGTTTCAAGTACAACGTACTGATTCAGTATTTTTATAGATTATTCTCCACTTAAACTTATTATAACCTATTGACTGTATTCCCTGTGCAGTATGTCCTGCTGGCTTGCTTACTTTACAGATAGCCTGTCCCTCTAAACCCCATGCCCCGACCCTGCCCTCCCACCTCGCTCGCCCCTCTGGAATCCACCAGTTTGTTCTCTGCACCTGCGTGTCGGTTTCCGTCTTGTTGTAGACATTTGTTTCATTTTTTAGATTTCACATATAAGCGATAACAGAGTAGTTGCCTTTGACTTGTTTCACTATAATTCCTCCATAATTTCACTCACATTGTTACAAAGGGCAGAGCTTCATGCATTTTTAGGATTAATATTCAATCGTGTGTATCTGCCACGTCGTCTTTCTGTTCATCTGCTCATGATCACCAGTGTTGCTTCTGTATCTTGGTAACTGTAAATAATGCTGCTGTGAACTGTGAGGTCCATGTATCTCTTTTCAAATGAGTGTTTTTGTTTTCTCTGGGCATATACCCAGCAGAGAAATTGCTAGGTCATATGGGAGTTCTATTTTTCTACGTAGGCCACACTGATGTGTAACATGCCGTCGTGGAGAATGCTAGGTCCCTGCTCTCGAAGGGGGTAATGCAGAGGAAACTTTTCAGGTTCAAATCCTAAAACCTTCACGTCACATCTGGGCGTTTTCAGGGATCCATGAACCTCACTGAGCCTCACTTTCCTTATCGGAAACACGAGACAGCTTTCTTCTGAGAGCTGTGAGGATTTTCCCATCTCTTCTTACCCCTGACACACCCGGAGTGGAAAGAACACAGTGTGGAGTAGGGCAGCTGTGGGTACGTTCTCTCTCTGAACGTCAGTCTCTTTGGCTGTAAAATGGGAATAAGGAAATATTCACATTGTAGGTGTGTTGTGGGTATTAAACACAGTAAGAAGGTTTACTCACCAGCACGCTGGCGTGAACTAGGCGCTGGATAATTAAGATGAAAGAAGGACTGTGTTCGCCGACAGTGTCTGCTCAGCCGCTTTGATCTCACTGGTGTAACTGGTACCTTCAGGTTTTAAGAGGTCGGTTGGCTGATAGCCTCTCACATTTACCCCTTGAAGGCACCACATGGGGCTTTGACCATTCTGGGTCATGGGAACCTCTGGGAAGAGTCACATCCCCCTCCCCACGAGCAACCAAGGTGGACTTGGGAGTCAAGCCTCCTGCATTCCTGTCCCGGCTCCCACCTCCTGACTGGTGAACTTTTGTTAGACTTCTCATCTGTAAAAGGGGCAGTGGTTTCTATTTGCAGAGGTGTGTGGATGGATGGTGTACATGAGACCCCATAGGGGCTTAATTCTGCGGAGCGCCTGTGGAGACAGCCTGCCTTTGTGACCAAGGTCCCTTTGTTTCCCGTGTCCTAGCCCCAACCACAGCCAGATGGCACCAACATGAAGCAGCTGCGAGTGCTGCAAAACCATATGGAAATGGATTCCTAAAAACCCAGTCCTTTTACAGTATTGATATTCGTGTGATTTTTTTATGACCAATAATAATGTCACAGTGAGAAGGAATACCAACCTTCAAATGGATTTGAGAGGCAGCTCTGAGGTTGGCTTCAAGACCTTGGGCCTGTTGTTATCCTAAGCTTTAGGTTCCTCATCCGTGAAATATGGATCCGCGACACGCAGCCTCCACCTCGTAGGATTATCGTGGAGAAGAAAGGTGTGGAGGCACGTGAAGCACTTCAGCTGAGCTGCCTGTAGTCTGTGCTGGATGCACATTTGCTATCTCATCCTGGTCGTATTCTCGTGGATATAAGAATTTAGGGAAGCCAGCCAGGGTGTGCAGCATTATTTATGTGATGAAAATGCCTTCTAGGTCGCCACCTTCCACAGAGCGTGGGTCTGAGGGCTCGTCCTGGGCTCTCAAACCTCATTCCCAGGAAAGACCACCCAGGGCCCCACCTGCTCCCAGTGGCTGGTGGGATCATCCACTTTACGTCAACAAGCAAGGCTGGAGGGCGCTTCCCCAAGCAGGGTTCCCTTTGCTTTCGGTTCCTTTTCACCTGAGCCTTTTTACTGGACTCAGGGAACCCCACACAATATGCAGGACCCCAGGGGGTCCCTGAGGCCAGGAGACTTCGGGAGAAGCCTCACCACATCCTCTCTGTACTCCCTGTGGAGGTCCCTGCCTCATGCTCTGAAGAGACAATGCCCCGAGGAGGGCTGGGATCTGCAGAAAGATGGCATACCTGGGGAAAGGTGGATGATAGCAGCCACCCAGGAAGCTCTCAGATGCTACCCACCTAACACGGAACCAAACCTTGACTATGCCCAGGCTCCAGTCCAAGTCTTGTACTAAAAGTCACCGAATCCATCCCTGAAACCACAGTGCGGGGTAAATGCTATGAAGAGGCAACAGTGGGCCAGGGAGGTCCGATAACCGGCGCAGGGCTCAGCAGTGAGCTGGGAGTCACGCCCACGCCACCCATGGAAGCTCGTTTACAGACGAGGAGGCTGCGTTTCCCACGGAGCCCTTCAGTGGGCGCACCTCTGTCCCGCAGATCCTGCTCGTGACACCAGCTCTCTCGCTGTTGACACTGTTCACACCGGTCGCTGGTCCCAGGGCGGGCACAGCGCGAGCTCAGAGGCTGGAAGGTGACTCGAGGAGCCGTAGGAGCGGCAGACACGTATGTTCCCTCCTGGCTGGCGCAGCAGACTGTGACACATGTGTACTGGAGGCGAAACACAGCCTCATGCGACAGAACCAGCACGGCCCCAGTGCCGCAGTCGCCAGGGCTTGCGTGATGCGGCTCTACAGGTGTGCCGCACGCAGCCCCGGGCTTTTCCAGGTGGAACTGACATAACAAAAATCCATCCGAGAACCTCCTGATGCCCATGTTTCATGCTATCAGTGATCTCAGCTGTTACACAGTCATCATTTACAACAGGTGGGAGAGAGCGCCTGAACGCGCCGTCTTGGCTGGTTTGCTCTCTCCCCACAGCCTCCTGCCCCGATCCAGCACAAGAAGTAGTGAAGAGTGGACTCCCCTCCATCTCCGGAGGTGAGGGGCCAGGTCACCTGCCCCCACCTAGGACCCCAGCTGAGTCTCTTGACCAGATCTCTGTCCTGTCGCTTAGTATCTGAGCCTCCATGTCTTAAGGCATAAAACAGGGCAATTACATTACCCTCCACACAGGACTGGGGCGAAGATCAATGGTGCTGGCATGTATGAAAGGCCTTGGTCCCTGAGACCCTGGTCCGGGTGGTGACCCTGTTCATAGATGGCAGCGGCCCCCTGCCAGGGGATCCCAACTGGGACTCCCCACTCTCAGTCCACCTGTGCTGAACCACAGGCTCTGCCCTCCCTTCTCCACCTGCTCAGTCCCCAGGCTTGGCCAGAGCAGAGGGCCCCTTTTGCTGAGTCTGAGCCCTCTTTGTGAGAAGTTACCCTCTGGGTCTGTCGTTGGTTCTTCATCCCTCCTTCCCTCTCTCCCTGTGCCTTTTGGAACCCTGATTCCGAACCAGGGTCCTTCATTTCCTCTTTGTTCTAGTTATTCATTGCTGCTAAACAAACCTGGACTTCCCAGGTGGTGCAGTTGGTAAAGAATCTGCCTGCCAATGTAGGAGACGTAGGTTCGATCCCTAGGTAGGGAAGACCCCCTGGAGGAGGAAATGGTAACCCATTCCCAAGTTCTTGCCTGGAAAATTCCATGAACAGAGGAGCCTGGTGGGCTTCAGTCCACAGGATTGCAGAGTCGGACACAACTGAAGTGACTTAGCGCGCATGCATGCTTAACAAACTACCCAGAATGTCATGACTGAAATCAACCATGTGCGTGATTTCTTAGGATTGTGAGGGTCAGGATCTCAGACTGGGCAGTGTGGGGACGGCTCACTCTTTCCCCCATGATGTCTGCCAGGATCTGAGCAGAGCAGTCAGCTTCTTTGCTCGTCGGACCCCTCGGCTGGCTGGGAAGGCTGGGCTTGGCCGGGGCGCTGAGTCTGTGTTGTCCCTGTGTCCACTCCACGTGGCAGCCTTTCCTTGGCATCCCTCCAGCAGGGCAGCAGACGTTGTACATCGACCTGGAGGTGCGGTCCCCATGTCACAGAACAGGGCCGTCGTGGCTTCCTGACCCCCAGCCCAGGAGCGGGCAGAGTGCCTGTCCCACCGCCTCCCCTCAGTTAAACCACATCCCGTGCAGCTCAGATACAGGGAGGCGGGGAGGAGTCTCAGCAGGGTGGTGAGTGACACCGGGGTGACTTTGGGGTCCAGCCACTCCCTCTCAGTGTCCTTTAATGATGATGATGATTGAGAATACCCCTGCATGCTTGTTTTTAACCTACGTGGAAACTTTCCCAAGACTTTCCACAGTCAGCCTCACTGGTAAACTGGGGCTTGCCCCAGCTGCCCTGACATTCCTGATTGTCACTGACAGGGGGACACGTGGAGAGCAGTAGTCACAGCCTCAACTCGCCCTGGACGCTGCCTCTGCCTGGCTGACGAAGGCAGATAGGCTTTCTGAGCGTCAGCACTGGGGCAGCAAAGGACTTGGTCGAGTCTGTAAAAGGTTGTTTCTTTTTTCCTGTTACTAAGAGCTGTCCTGAACCCGGGGGACCATCTGCTGGCCGAGGTGGCCATCTTGTTTGTTCTGTGCACAGTCCAGCCCCAGCTGCCTGCAAGGCTTCCTGGGCGCAGAGCGGAATGTTGAGACCCAGCAAGTGCAAGGCCAGTGCACCTGAGCACCCGTGTCCTTTCCAGAGCATGGGGGTCTGGGCAAGCCTGGCCAGGTCAAGGATAGAACCCTGCGGAAGGAATGAGGAAGAGGCAAAGCACAGTCCATGCCCCGAGAGCAGCGTTTCCCAGACCGTGTTCCTGGTGACACCAGTCCTGAGGATAGGAAGAGGCGCTGTGCCCCGAAGGAGGTCCTCCAAATCAGTCTAGGGAAAGCACACCTGCTAATAGTTTTCTTACAGCCAGTTAGCATGTCAGTATACTAAAGGCTCTGAGAAGGCCTGCAGTCAGGGAACATCTCTGCCTGAAAAATGTGCTGTCAGGCCAGCTCTGCCTGAAAAATGTGCTCCCTGACTATGTCAGAAATCCTTTCTCAGAATACATTTCAAGATTAGCCTTCTGGAGAGCTCACTTTGAAAGGGCTTCCTCAGGGAGGCCCTGCCCAGCCCTCATGTGCCGAGGGAAGAACTGGGTTGGACCAGGAGAAAAGACAAGGGTCCGTGCAAGGTAGAGTCTGTGCAAGGTAGGGCCTGGAGCCCGTGCGTCTGGGCAGGAGGCAGGGTAGATTCCAGAAACTCACCCAGGAGCCCCCATGGCTTCATTTCCTGTCGGCCAGGGAGGCCAGCTGAATTCGAGTTTGAGCAAGCTCTGTTGCCCCCGTGAGTATAGTCTTGGGGACTAGACAGCTTTTGCCCACACCTGCAAACCCAAGTGGCTGTGTGGTCCCATCCTGCACGGCCCCAGGTGACCGCGTGTGCCCTGTGAGGTCTGATGCAAATTGCAGGGGGCAGGACTCCAGGTACTGCATCTCACTGACATTGCATTGAAAACTGGGTCTCCTTAGCATTGAGTGGGGAGGAGAGAAAAAAGAAAGCAAGAGAGAGGAAGAGACAATTACTATTCACCTCTTCCAAATGTCCTTTGCTAGAATGGTAGAATGTGTTTCACATTCATATATATATATATTTTTTTTAAAGATTTATTTATTTATTTATTTTTGGGCGGGGGTTGGGGTGGGGAGGGAGGGGAGCAGGCGGGTCACTTCTATTGGTCTTTCATTTGTCTGTTTTCATCCGTCTTTGTTCCTTGGCTCCTGTGGGCCTCCCATCGCGGTGGCGTCTGTCGTTGCAGAGCGCCGGCTCTGGGCGCATGCGCTCCAGAGCTCCGGCTCGGTAATTGGACACATAGGTCCAGTCGTTCCGCGGCACGTGGGATCTTCCCAGGCCAGGGATCGAACCGGCGCCCCTTGCACTGCAAGGCGGTGTCCTTACCCACTGGACCACCAGGGAAGCCCTCACATTCATATTTAATGTGATTTTTTTCTTGTTTTTAAATAAAATAAATCCAGCGTATATGTATAAATATATAAATTAAAAGTTCCTGAGAGGTGGCTGGTTGAATTGCATCTTTAAATAACCCTGAGAGTTTCTCATTAGCCAATTGTGTTGCGAGAATCCTTTTGCTTCTGCCCTTCTGCTGAGAGGTTCAAAAGAGAAGTTGTGAGAGTATTTTGTAAACCGTGAAATGCTGCACACATGTTGGTCATCGATACCTTGCTACTAGTTATGATGCCCTTTGTTATGGGCTGAGTGTTTGTGTCGCGCCTACATTCATATTAGAAGCCCTACTCGATGACCCAGCGTGAGTCTATTTGAAGAGGGGACCTCTGAGGAGCTGATGAGGCTAAAAGATGCTGTAAGGACAAGATAGAACAGGCTACCAGCGGCCAGGAGGCCAGCTGAATTCGAGTTTGAGCAAGCTCTGTTGCCCCCGTGAGTATAGTCTTGGGGACTAGACAGCTTTTGCCCACACCTGCAAACCCAAGTGGCTGTGTGGTCCCATCCTGCACGGCCCCAGGTGACCGCGTGTGCCCTGTGAGGTCTGATGCAAATTGCAGGGGGCAGGACTCCAGGTACTGCATCTCACTGACATTGCATTGAAAACTGGGTCTCCTTAGCATTGAGTGGGGAGGAGAGAAAAAAGAAAGCAAGAGAGAGGAAGAGACAATTACTATTCACCTCTTCCAAATGTCCTTTGCTAGAATGGTAGAATGTGTTTCACATTCATATATATATATATTTTTTTTAAAGATTTATTTATTTATTTATTTTTGGGGGGGTGGGGAGGGAGGGGAGCAGGCGGGCCACTTCTATTGGTCTTTCATTTGTCTGTTTTCATCCGTCTTTGTTCCTTGGCTCCTGTGGGCCTCCCATCGCGGTGGCGTCTGTCGTTGCAGAGCACCGGCTCTGGGCGCATGCGCTCCAGAGCTCCGGCTCGGTAATTGGACACATAGGTCCAGTCGTTCGCGGCACGTGGGATCTTCCCAGGCCAGGGATCGAACCGGCGCCCCTTGCACTGCAAGGCGGTGTCCTTACCCACTGGACCACCAGGGAAGCCCTCACATTCATATTTAATGTGATTTTTTTCTTGTTTTTAAATAAAATAAATCCAGCGTATATGTATAAATATATAAATTAAAAGTTCCTGAGAGGTGGCTGGTTGAATTGCATCTTTAAATAACCCTGAGAGTTTCTCATTAGCCAATTGTGTTGCGAGAATCCTTTTGCTTCTGCCCTTCTGCTGAGAGGTTCAAAAGAGAAGTTGTGAGAGTATTTTGTAAACCGTGAAATGCTGCACACATGTTGGTCATCGATACCTTGCTACTAGTTATGATGCCCTTTGTTATGGGCTGAGTGTTTGTGTCGCGCCTACATTCATATTAGAAGCCCTACTCGATGACCCAGCGTGAGTCTATTTGAAGAGGGGACCTCTGAGGAGCTGATGAGGCTAAAAGATGCTGTAAGGACAGAGCCCTAATAGAACAGGCTACGCAAAAGCAAGTGCATCTCTGAGCCTGCAAAAGCGTTGCACATCCTCACATATCCTACTTTACGTAGGTCAGTGGAACCAAATCTTCCCCCGCAATACCATACATGAAGTAAATTAGTCTAAATAATCAAGCCTAGGTTGTAGATCCAACTCTAGTATATTTTAGCATCTAATTTCCCAGGTTCCTAATGTTACGTGCACTTTTTTCTAGAGATTAAAACCTTTTTCCAAAGTCTACACTGGTTTTAGACACTGGATGTCTCTGATTCAGGAATGAAATCAGCTCTTTAGTCATTAGAAGTCTAGCAGGTGTAAGCACTAAGTTTTTGGAGGTGGGCCAGGCCCTGGAGCATACAGTCCACGAAGACAACCCCTAATGGGAATATACACTTTTTAATTTAAAACAGTTTAAATTTTCATAGTAGTAGCCAATGGATAAATAAAAAGCTATCAGTACTCAGTGCTTACAAGTATATATATGCAGTTTCTGCTTCCAATTTTCCCAAAAGCAAAAGCTGCCTACTCTTCCAGCTACTTCTGGTATGTGCTATCGTGTTTCTAAAAATGAGCATATTTACTCCACTAGCTGGTTTTTTTTATGTCTTTTTTTCTTATAATTTTATTGAGATAGAATTGAAACACAACACTATAAGGTGTACAGCACATGATCTGACATACATGACAGTAGAAAATGACAACCACAGTAAGTTCAGTGAGCATCCATCATCTCCTGTAGACACAAAATTAAAGACATGGAAGAGAAACTTTGTCCTTGTGATGAAAACTCTTAAGATATTATCTCTTTTATACACAGCATATAGCAGTGTTAATTATATTTATCATGTTGAACCTTATATCTTTAAAAAGTTTTAACTGGAAGTTTGTCCCTTTTGACTACCTTCATTCCATTTCCCCTCTCCCTCCTCTGTCTTGGGTAACCACAAATCTAATCTCTTTCTCTGTGAGGGTTTTTTTTTTTTTTTTTAAATTTTGGCCTCTTTTATTGGTTTTGTATTTATTTATTCTCATCCATCTTTATTCTTTGGCCTGTGTGGGCCTCCCATTGCAGTGGCCTCTCACCGCTGAGCACTGGCTCTGGGCACATGCCCTCCAGAGCGATGGTGTGTAATTGGACACACTGTTCCAGCCGCTCCAGGGTATGTGGGATCTTCCCCGTCCAGGGATCAAACCTGTGCCCCTTGCACTGCAAGGCAGACTCTCTACCCACTGGACAACCAGAGAAGCCCTGTGGGTTTTTTTTTTTTTTTTTAACCTGTTTTTTGAAGTATAATTGACCTATAGCACTATGTTAGTTCCTAGTAGACGGACTAGTGATTTGATATGTCTAGACATTTATTACCATAGTAAGTCCAGTTACTACCATCTGTCATTGCACAAAGATATTATGTAATTATTGACTAGATTCCTTGCATTGTGAGCTTCATTCCTGTGTCTCATTTATTTTGTAACTGAAAGCTTGTGCCTCTTAGTCTCCCTTACCTCCTTCTCTGTTCACCTCACCTTCCTCCCCTCTGGCCATCCCCTGTTTATTCTCTGTATTTGTGACTCTGCTTTTGTTTAGTTACAGTTGTTTATTTATTCTTGTAGATTCCATGTATGTGTGAAATCATATAGCACTCAGGAGTGGAACTGCTGCATTGTACAGTGGTTCTAGTTTTAATTGTTTGAGGAATCTTCATAGTGTCTTCCATAGTAGCCATACCAAATTACCTTTTCACCAAGGGGACATACACATTCTGCAGAATGTGGTACAGATATAATTTTGCATTCCACTCAGCCTTGATTCCTTCTAATGGATCCTTTTCTATGTGAAATCCCCTTTCTTAAACTCTTAGAAGCAGGGCCTGCTTGGGGAATGTTGTCTAAGTTTATGGTTGGAAAATTCCTGTTGTTTTTGTGAAAGTACACTTACTACTTTCTAAGCATTGGTCACCCTGTTCTCCTTACTCACTTTAATCTAGACCCTATTTTTTCCTTTCTCTTTATTGTCCTTCTCCATGAGAGCTCTGTTCCCAGCTGTTTTCTTCACTGTGGCACATTTTCTCCTGGAAAGGATCCTTGTCTCCTTAATTCTGAGAATTCACAGGGCTCAGGCTACCCCATCCCCCTCGCCACCGAGAGCGGGCACCACGTCCTCTCTCGCTCGTAGACCGTGCGAGCCCCTCTCAGCTCCAGCTGTCACCACATACGGCACCCGAGCTCTCCAGTGACAGCTTGTTGGTTATGTTGTATTCCTCAGGTCCACCAGCTGCCCCTGCTTCCTTCTGCTCAGACACTGGTGGCGTGCAGGTCTGTGAACTGTGGGTGGTCCTCACCCACCCACAGCCTGCAGTTCGCGGGGGCACCTCATCACCTAGGTTTGTGGTAGAAGGTTTAGTTTTTGCCAGCTTAGTTGCTCTATGTGTTTTCAGGGAGTGATTTTGGAGGCAAAGAGCCACACGGGGCTTGTTGCCATCGTCCCAGAATTCTGTACTGTAGTTCACAATTAGTTCTTGGTTCGTCACTTTAAGACATTTCCCACTGACTTTCCATTACAGCATACAGGAATTTGGCTTTCTTGTAATCCAGGGCCCACCCACTGACTTTTCCTCCCTCCATGCTTCCAATAAATTTATTTCCCAAAAAAGTGAGTATTACTATATATCATTCAAATAATATAGTGTGTTCCTGTTTATTTTTTATACATATTTTAGGAATTTCTTTTCCCCTGAAAGTTATTTGGGGATTATTAATTGTACAGAGATATATACATATATATATATATATGATGTATACATGTATATATATACACACACGCACACATATATACACATATATATATTTCTTTCCTGCTGCCAACATTATGTGTGTCCTGAAAGGTCTTTATTTTGGTCCTCATCCTTCATACTAGAGGTTTTTCTCAAAATTCTACTTATCTCTGGTTGTTTTCTCATAGTTAAGAGTGGATTTGAAAGTGACATGCAGTTTTCTCTGTGGATTTGTGTTCAGAAGAGGACTTGTCCACAAATGAAATTGCTGCAAACTCACCTTTTCAGAGAGCACCCCAAGTGTCTTGTGATCAGCTCTTTTTTTCCCAATTGCATTCCCCGGGGAAGTGCCCTTTAATCTCCTGCCTGGGCAGAGAAAGGGCTCCGTGGGCTCTGAGCGATGCCTGTGCTTGTAGTCTCTGTCCCTTCTTTTGGCAAAGAGGCCGCAGCTTCCCAGGTTCAGTTTTTTCTTTTTTGGGGGGTGGGGTCAGTTTGGGGAGGGAGGGGGCTGGGCGGGCCACTTCTATTGGTCTTTCATTTCTCTATTTTCATCCACCTTTTGTTCTTTGGCCCGTGTGGGCCTCCCATCGCGGTGGCCTCTGTTGTCGCAGAGCGCCGGCTCTGGGCGCATGCGCTCCAGAACTCCGGCTCCGTAATTGGACACATGGGTCCAGCCGCTCCGCGGCACGTGGGATCTTCCCAGGCCAGGGATCGAACCGGCGCCCCTTGCACTGCAAGGCGGTTTCCTTACCCACTGGACCACCAATGAAGCCCCCCGGTTCAGTTTTTACTGTACTAGCTTTTGTGTTTGTTCTTGTCCATCTTCGTGCATTCAGGCATGAGGACTTTACATGTACTACTGCCCATCAGCATATGTATTAAATCTCGGTAGAGCTTGTTTTTATTTTTATAAGGAAAATTACACATAGGAATCTAATATTTTCTTCCTATACCCAAATAAATCATCTGTATACTGCTCCCCCTGGGTATGTGCATCTGATCCAGAGAATGAATGTCTGGAAAAAAAGGGAAGCCTTCTCAGAGTGAGGCAGTAGCAATCTCTAGTCCCAGGTAGACGTTTCCCTTCCTTCCTCGCCTTGGGCCTGATCAGTGGACCTCCTCCCTCCATGTCCTGGGCCCCTTCCTCTCTACAGTCCTCGGGTGCAACTACCCACAGCCTCTCTTCCAGCTTCAGGCATTGACTCCTCTTCTTTCCAGCTGTATACTTGTCTCTGTGGATTCATAGTTTAGAAATTCTTCAACTGTCATTTTAATCACCTTTTGAGAGGGAAAGGGATGAACACATGCCTTCCATCTGCCAGAAATATGTTTTAACAGTTAAGCAGGAAAGCAATAACATTTAAACAATGGGAAGTATTTTAAAAACCTCATATTACTGTAACATCTCCTATTTCAAAAGCGCCATAGGATATATTTGTTCATGAGAGCATCTCAGGAGGTAAGTAGCAGAGAGGTTATTCTCCTCCTTAAGGGAGGGTGAGGGTAGTCATGTGAGACCATGGTGGGTCAGGGTCCGACAGAAATGCACAGCTCCTGGTTGGTGCTGTTGTCGGTTTAACCCCACATACTGGCCGTGAACTCAGGAAATACTCTGCGCTTTTCCAAGAATGGCCGTTTTGTGGAATTCAAGCACATTATTGCTTATTGATGGACACTAAAGTCTATAATATACAGAGGGGACCCCATCTGGTATGAGCAGAGGCTTTCCAGTTGACTATAGACATGTAAACAGGACCCTTCTAATGCATTTTTAATCGTCTCTATTTCTGGATATTAGCCAAAGTTTGCATTGTTAGCAGTAACAGATTTACCATGTGGGCCAATTCCTCCCTTAAGAATTCTTCTAAAGATCTGAACTTAACCCCAACTATTTCCTTTATTTCCTTGTTTCAGTGAATTGATTCTCTGGCCTGTGAGGTCTGAGGTCTGTGTAGAGGGGTATTTACTTGGCTGTAATTGATCGGGTTGTCTTGGTCAGTGTATAGGTTGATATTATTCTCTACCTTAACCTCACTTGGCTGTTCGGATGTTGACTTAAAAACTCTCAGACACAGACTGAACAGAAGACTGCCTCCTTCACTCCTTATTTGTAGGTAGTATTTTCAGCCTGAGGTTATAGACAATCAATTGCAAATTTCAAAACCATGAGCTGCTCCCTGATAGGTATATTACCTGTGGTGTGCATGTGTGCTAAGTGTATTCAGTTGTGTCCAACTCTTTGTAACCCAACGGACTGTAGCCCGCCAGGCTCCTCTGTCCATAGGGATTCTCCAGATCAGGTAGATTTTTACCATGTCTGGCACAGTGCCTGGCATGTGGTAAGTACCCAGGAAGTGCTGCTTCTCTTCTGACTGTGGTTGGTGTTGAGGGAAGACAACACCGCGTGGCCCCTGCCCTGGGCTCAGGCTCACCAGAAGCGCAGAAACAGATGGGCCCAGTGCCTCTCCCAGGTTCCTCTGACCCTTCATGAACTCCTGTCTTAGTCCATTTACTCTCCTATAACACAATACCATACCCTTGGTGGCTTAAACAATAGAAGTTTATTCTTTGAGAGGTCTCTACGGCCCCAAGTCCAAGATGAAGGTTCCTGCCTCCTTACTTTCTTGTGAGAGCTCCCTCCTTGCAGGTGGCTGCCTCTGTCTGTGTCCTCAGTAGGTATTTTCTTGTGTGCACATGGAACTGTTCTTCCTTTAAGACCATTAATCCTATAGGACTAGGACCCCACCCTTATGACCTTGTTAAACTGTAATTGCCTCTTAAAAGCTCTTTCTCCAAATACGGTTAAAATGAGGGCTTAGAGCTTCAACTTAGAATTTGGTAGGAGAAGGGGAGACACATGGCATAGCCTATGCCTGATTTTTTCCCCTTGGGATTACAGAAGGATGCCCTCCTCGTGCTGCTGACAATCCAGACATGCTGGGGAGCAGTCTTTGGGAGCAACCCTCAAATAAGCATTTCTGGAAGTTGGTGTATAAATATCCTAGCTCCTGCACTCCTCAGGTAGACTCATAGGGGTGTGTTTTATATCATTTCCTAGAGTTTTCCTTAAGATGAAGAACCAGTCACCTCCCGGCAATTGCCTTAACGCAGTTCTTTTGATTGACTGCCTCACTCTCCGGTAACACTAGCCCACTTCCATTCCAATGTTCCCTCTATCTGCCAAATAAACTAACTGAACTTATCTCAGGCTCAGAATCTGGGAGGATCTAAGAAGGGGCTGTAACACACGTTTGTACAGGTAACTGTAATTCAAGGCAGGTTGGAAAAATGGTTCAATGAGTGTTCATACCTCAAGCCACTGGTGAAGGGATTAATTGTGGAGAGCAGTTCTGACATAGGGGTCAGAGACAATTCTCAGAAGAGGTAGGATGAAGGAAGTAGGCCATGAAAGATGCATATAGCTGTGACAAGGAATTCTTATGGAACCCAGAGAGAGAAAGGAGGAAGTGTGAAAGGGAGAAGAGGCGAGAAATATTGAGATACCTAGCAAGAGAGGCAGAGACAGAGAGAAAAGGAAGGAGGGAGGGAGTGCAAGAGAGAGAAGGTGAGGGGAGAGAGAGAGAGAGAGAGGATATTGTGGGAAGGAAATTGAACAAAATATGTGGTAAGCACCTGTGTTGTGAGAGATGCTGGCTCAGAGCCAGGTCTACAGAGCCGAGTGAGACCCATTCCCTGTCCTTAAGGATGTCATGGTCTAGGAGGGAATGAGGTGATCACTGGATAAAGCCCTGGCCACATTGCCCTGTGATTGGATGCAGCATTTCCTAAGTGTTGTGGATTCCCAGAGGTTTTTCCAGAGTCAAGTGTCCTGAGAGAGCCCTTTACTCTCAGGAGTGGCTCCCTCATGCAGAGGCTCTGACTAGAGGGCAAACTCAGCTTTTGAAAAACTCTCCTCAGGCACAGCTCCAAATTTCAGCCCAGAGTCCAGAGTCCTGCTTTAATGGCTTTGGCTAAATTCATGTTCAGCATTTGATTTCGAGCTTGCAGTGTTAATATTTTGTGCATAGGGCCAATTCTCTGGTGATTTGAGTATTTCATTTCTTGACTGATTTAGCTTTTAATAGTATCCAAAGCCATCTCATTAGATTATGGTGCTGAAAGAGTGTTTCTGTAATAGCTAGCCCGTTGGAGTAAATTCAATCTGGACAGATGCAGCCCAAGGCAAAAAGGCGATCACCATCTCTTGGAAATATTTTGCCGTCCTCTGTTCCAAACAAGTCTAGCCTTTTCTGTGTGCGTGACTTGGGCATGAAAGACAATTCTCCAAAGATATTGGGGACCAAGGAAGAGATATGATCTGGACGTGGCCAATGGTCACTGACACGTCACACTGTGCATGTGTGCTGTGTGACTGTCACAGGCATATGTGAGGATTTCTTAGAGGATTGTGGTTGTTCCTGATTAATCTCTGAATACCACGATCTTGCAAAATTTTTGATACAAGGTAGGGTTTTCCAGGTGTCTCAGTAATAAAGAATCCACCTGCCCATGCAGCAGACCCAGAAGACGTGGGCTCGATCCCTAGGTTGGGAAGATCCCCAGAGAAGGAAATGACAACCCAATCCAGTTTTCTTGCCTGGAAAATCCCGTGGACAGAGGAGCCTGGTGGGTTATAGTCCATGGAGTTGCAAAGAGTTGGACACAATAGAGTGACTAACATTATCATTATTATTATATGTAATATAGATATGTAAATAATTTATGTGTGTATCTCATGTAATAGACACAAAAATATAAAACTTATAGGTTTGAGAGCAATACGAGATGGATAATGTCATAAATTATACTATAAAAATTCCTTTTTGTTGCCACTTCTGTTTCCACTCTAATTAAGATTATTTTTAAAGTACATATTAAGATTGGATGCACTTCATTATATTTGAAATTATAACACTTGATGATAAAGCTAGGTATTGAAGTTAGACGTTCATTTTTAAAAACTACTTAATTTTAATGGCTGTCAGAGTAAAAAGAAAACTTCACAAAGAGATGTCACTAAATGGAAGAGGGCATTGGTGGCTTTGTTTACTAAGTTATGATTCTCATTTGTCAATGTCATCCACCAATTATACAAAGGCTTTGGCTGAAATTGGGCTAGTAAATTTCCATCTTCCTGATGTCAGGCATTTCTTCTTCAAAACTAATTGGAAGATATTTCATTTTTACATTTTTAAAACAAGTGGGTCCCAAACCCATTGAAGCTTCATTTGAAAGAATTTAAGCAGGCAAGAGACTACTTCTGTTTGATGTGCACATACATAAATGTTACTATAATTGATACAAGTATGTTGGCAAGAAGACACATCACGATGGAAATGCTTTCAACAATGCTTTTCTGCACCTGAATTTCTTTGGAAAAGCATTACTTCATCACTCGCTCTTGACCTTAAAGGGTCAAATGAAGTGTGTTTATTTTTCAAAAACTATCTACCTGTGCACACTATTGAGAGCCTCTTATCTTCACAGGAATGGTCATCAGATTTGATATCCAGTCTTCATGTACAAGAAAGCGGCATAACCCATTTTCTAGTTTGTTCATTAGCTGTTTCAAGTAGGTTGGGTGTTCCAAAGGAAGGTCATGGTCATCTCTGAATACCACGATCTTGCAAAATTTTTGATACAAGGTAGGGTTTTCCAGGTGTCTCAGTAATAAAGAATCCACCTGCCCATGCAGCAGACCCAGAAGACGTGGGCTCGATCCCTAGGTTGGGAAGATCCCCAGAGAAGGAAATGACAACCCAATCCAGTTTTCTTGCCTGGAAAATCCCGTGGACAGAGGAGCCTGGTGGGTTATAGTCCATGGAGTTGCAAAGAGTTGGACACAATAGAGTGACTAACATTATCATTATTATTATATGTAATATAGATATGTAAATAATTTATGTGTGTATCTCATGTAATAGACACAAAAATATAAAACTTATAGGTTTGAGAGCAATACGAGATGGATAATGTCATAAATTATACTATAAAAATTCCTTTTTGTTGCCACTTCTGTTTCCACTCTAATTAAGATTATTTTTAAAGTACATATTAAGATTGGATGCACTTCATTATATTTGAAATTATAACACTTGATGATAAAGCTAGGTATTGAAGTTAGACGTTCATTTTTAAAAACTACTTAATTTTAATGGCTGTCAGAGTAAAAAGAAAACTTCACAAAGAGATGTCACTAAATGGAAGAGGGCATTGGTGGCTTTGTTTACTAAGTTATGATTCTCATTTGTCAATGTCATCCACCAATTATACAAAGGCTTTGGCTGAAATTGGGCTAGTAAATTTCCATCTTCCTGATGTCAGGCATTTCTTCTTCAAAACTAATTGGAAGATATTTCATTTTTACATTTTTAAAACAAGTGGGTCCCAAACCCATTGAAGCTTCATTTGAAAGAATTTAAGCAGGCAAGAGACTACTTCTGTTTGATGTGCACATACATAAATGTTACTATAATTGATACAAGTATGTTGGCAAGAAGACACATCACGATGGAAATGCTTTCAACAATGCTTTTCTGCACCTGAATTTCTTTGGAAAAGCATTACTTCATCACTCGCTCTTGACCTTAAAGGGTCAAATTAAATGTGTTTATTTTTTAAAAACTATCCACACTCTTGAGAGCCACTTATCATCTCAGGAATGGTCATCAGATTTGATATCCAGTCTTCATGTACAAGAAAGCGGCATAACCCATTTTCTAGTTTGTTCATTAGCTGTTTCAAGTAGGTTGGGTGTTCCAAAGGAAGGTCATGGTCATGCCTTATGTTATTCTGAAGTTCTGTGAAAGTCTTACTCTTCATATATCTTTTTCCTCTTCTATTTAATTACATCAATGGTATTCTGTGATAGTCGGTGCACCTGTAGGAAGTATTTCTTTGCTGTGATAACCTGGATGATGCTGTGAATGCATTTGATGTGTGACACCGTCTCTGGAACCCCATTCTGGAATATTCCAGTTTTAGAGTCTGTGTTTCTACACTGTTTTCTGTAAAACGCAATTACTGTTACAGAGTGGATTGATTAGACTGTATCTTCAGAAACTTTCATGCTTCCTATGAAGGCGCTCTTCACATGTCCTTCCAGCCAGCAACATCAGGGTCCCCAGAAAGGACACTGCACATGGTCAGGGATGCACGTCACATAGACAGCAGTGCGTGTGGGGCTTGGCGTGTGCAGCGCACAGCCTGGACAACTGTATGAAGCATTAGAATACAATACTTCAAATCTAAATCCATAAAATGGGACATGTTAGAAACATCTGGATTTTAATTCAAAGAAATCATTATTTTCTCCAATTTTTCTCACGTTTTTGTGTGTCTTCCAAATGCATGTCTGACCAAGACTGTGATTTAATTTATTGCCACACCTGCCGTGATATAGCTCTGTGCAATTTTAGCCATATTGCTGTGGCAGGGAGAGTAAGAAGTTCTTTAAAATCTCATATTCTGGATGCTTTACATTTTCAAGGCCAGACGTATGTGTGTTTAGGCTATATATTTTATCTTTTATTGGAGTGGCTGGAAGTTCAAATTTCAAATAGAATCCCTATAATTTAAATGTTTTCTGAGGGGCTGACTTCCTCTGGGATTTGATGAGACTCTCATCGTTGTAAAGTCTCATCATAGCACCTTGTACTGTGGAGGAAAATCGTTCATACTCAGAAGTAGCAGCTTTTCCTTATCTTGTCTGTTTGTGCCTGCATTACTTTATTATTTTCACCTGGATGTTTCTTTGCATAAATTTAAAAGACCAATTTGTCCATTTTTCAAATAAATATTAGACAACATAATCTGTAACTTAACTGGGTATACACAAAATACAGTAGATGGCAAAATAATTTACAATATAAGGATATTATCGACAAAGCATGGATGTCATTGTCAAGAGATCTTGTTGGGGAATTTTGTTTTCAACAGGATTCTATGTGTCTTAGACACGTGGTCAATATGACATATGGATGGAATAGGGTGCCAGGATCATTCTGAGTATTGACATAGAACAATGTAAATCCTTTCCTATTATCTATTTATTTATTTTAGGTAAATAAATAAAAACAGACTTTTTATATTCTCCTCAGTTAGCGTCATAGGATGGCTATATCTCGTGTAAGAAATCATTGAGGTTAAATAGCTTCTTCATGTGTGATCTCAATTACCTATACTTATAAAAACCCCACAGAGCTAAATTTTTCTTTTTAGTAAAGTTAAATTTGTCCATTGTAGGGTATTTGGAAACTAATGTGTGCTATGCATGCTCAGTCACTCCGTTGTGATTGACTCTTTGCGACCCCATGGACTGTAGCCTGCCAGGCTCCTCTGTCCATGGAAACTAGAGAAAAAGTATAAAAATGAAAATAACCTATGCTAATACCCCCTTCAGAAAGGATCACTTAATATCTGGGTACTTCTCCAAGCTCTTCTTGGGTATTGAAAAGATAGAGTTAGTATTAAGCTGTTTATATAATCTTGTATCTCAAATCTTCACTAAACGGCAAATCCCTACATTTTTAGCAACTCCCTGCAAATATTTTGGTAATATTTGGTAAATATTGTGTAGATATTTTGCTAGTGTAGGAAACCAAAATGGGCTTTGAGGCCAGGTTTTTCTGGATGAGGTCATGACTTTTCCCACTGATCAGCGGGATGTCGCTGGATGAATGATCTAGTCTCTCTGAGTAACAGCTCACTCATTTATGAAATAAGAGAAGCAATATCTAATGAGATTAAGTCAGATAATAGATATATGGCATCAAATAGAGAGTTGGTGGCTAATAGATGCTGATAAATATTTAGCAGAGACTGGCTGAAATAGGGGCTTCCCGTCTGCTTTCCAATGCAGAAGATGCAGGAGACACAGGTTCCATCCCTGGGTTTGGAAGATCCCCTGGAGGAAGAAATGGGAACCCACTCCAGTATTCTTGCTTAGAAAGTCCCATGAACAGAGGGGCCTGGTGGGCTACAGTCCATAGGGTTGCAAAGAGTTTGATGTGATTTAGTGACTAAGTGTGCACACATGGCTGAATCTAGCTGGTCACATGTTTTTGTCAATCAAGTTTTATTGGAACACAGCCTTACCCATTCTTTTATGTATTGTTTTTGTTAGTTGCTTTTGCTCTATAACAACAGACTTAAGTGGTTGTGACAGAGACACCATGGTCCACAGAGACCAAGATGTTTACTATTTTATGCAGTTAATAGAAAAGTTTGCTGACCCCTGTTGTATAGTATCACCGTTTATAATTGACTTGCAATGCAGGAGACCTGGGTTTGATCTCTGGTAATTTTTCTTTTAGTAAAGTTAAATTTGTCCATTGTAGGGTATTTGGAAACTAATGTGTGCTATGCATGCTCAGTCACTCCGTTGTGATTGACTCTTTGCGACCCCATGGACTGTAGCCTGCCAGGCTCCTCTGTCCATGGAAACTAGAGAAAAAGTATAAAAATGAAAATAACCTATGCTAATACCCCCTTCAGAAAGGATCACTTAATATCTGGGTACTTCTCCAAGCTCTTCTTGGGTATTGAAAAGATAGAGTTAGTATTAAGCTGTTTATATAATCTTGTATCTCAAATCTTCACTAAACGGCAAATCCCTACATTTTTAGCAACTCCCTGCAAATATTTTGGTAATATTTGGTAAATATTGTGTAGATATTTTGCTAGTGTAGGAAACCAAAATGGGCTTTGAGGCCAGGTTTTTCTGGATGAGGTCATGACTTTTCCCACTGATCAGCGGGATGTCGCTGGATGAATGATCTAGTCTCTCTGAGTAACAGCTCACTCATTTATGAAATAAGAGAAGCAATATCTAATGAGATTAAGTCAGATAATAGATATATGGCATCAAATAGAGAGTTGGTGGCTAATAGATGCTGATAAATATTTAGCAGAGACTGGCTGAAATAGGGGCTTCCCGTCTGCTTTCCAATGCAGAAGATGCAGGAGACACAGGTTCCATCCCTGGGTTTGGAAGATCCCCTGGAGGAAGAAATGGGAACCCACTCCAGTATTCTTGCTTAGAAAGTCCCATGAACAGAGGGGCCTGGTGGGCTACAGTCCATAGGGTTGCAAAGAGTTTGATGTGATTTAGTGACTAAGTGTGCACACATGGCTGAATCTAGCTGGTCACATGTTTTTGTCAATCAAGTTTTATTGGAACACAGCCTTACCCATTCTTTTATGTATTGTTTTTGTTAGTTGCTTTTGCTCTATAACAACAGACTTAAGTGGTTGTGACAGAGACACCATGGTCCACAGAGACCAAGATGTTTACTATTTTATGCAGTTAATAGAAAAGTTTGCTGACCCCTGTTGTATAGTATCACCGTTTATAATTGACTTGCAATGCAGGAGACCTGGGTTTGATCTCTGGATCAGGAAGATTCCCCAGAGGAGGGCATGGCGTCCCATTCCAGTATTCTTGCCTGGAGAATCCACATGGACAGAAGAGCCTAGCAGGCTACAGTCTACGAGGTCGCAAAGAGTTGGGACAGGACTGAACGACCTTTCACTGCCCCTTAGTCTTCATGACCCTGTAAACTTGAACAGAACTCCCTCTTAGCCTCCACTATGGCCTGAAGCCTGACCAGTGCTTGCGTACAGTGCCCTCTTTTGACTTCCCTGCCCAGCAGCTGCCCCTCTGATGAGAGCATTTTCAGGGAAGGCAGGAAGTGCCAGAGAATTCACAAGCCCCACCCAACAGCCCTCAACCAGTGATGCACAGAAGGTACTACATCGATACCCCAGCTGCAACACCCCCTTGGATTGGCCGACTCTGTCCTGGCCCCCAGAACTGCCCAGGGAATTAAACTTTAAGGACCCAGTTTGGCAATTTATTAATACTTCCTTCTCTTCCCTTATGTCCCCTGTCATCTTTCCTGGGATCACCTCCCAGCCAATTCCTTGCTCCAAATCCTTGTCTTTGAGATACTTCTGATTTCTTCCTTTCACAGTCCTTCTCTCTCATCTCTCTCTCTCTAAAGATAGCTGTGTTGATTTCTGCCGTGTTGGTGTGGTAGTACAGCATACACCCCAGTAAGAGGCAGGTCATAAACAGACTTTTATTTGTGGATGATGTGGCTGATCACCTACAAGACCCAGGATGGATTACTCAGGAGACAGACCCTCAGATTGACCCCCTGCCCCTTCTCTGCACCTTCCCTGCTCTGTTGACTACCTTAAGCATCCTGGGTGTCGGTGGCATGGCATCTTCCTCTCTGGGGTGGTGGCAGTCCTTGGAACTGGACACTGAGAATCGCGTGGTGAGAGTGAGAGGATGCTTGTGAAACACACGAGGCTGTTTGGAGGAAGGGCTGGTGCAAGGAAGACTGTTTCTGAGCATGCAGCAACACGAAAGGTTGTGCTGTGTTTTCTCATTATTAACTTATTTTGCAGAGTGCTTTTCTGCATCCCACCGAGTGGCTTCAATGGGCCCGTAAGGATGGCATTGTGAGCCCAAGAGACTGGTCCGAGGGTCAGCTGTGGCCTTGACTCACAGCAGGAAGGGTTGTGAATTACCTGGTCTTTGTCTCTATTAGACCCGCTGGTTAATGGCGGAGCAATAGCACATCTTGTTTTAAAAGGCCAGTTGCCTTGAAAAAACAAACTCATGGGTATGAGCCTTGGAAAATCTTTGGGTTAAAGGCACCTGTTCAGCCTTGTGTATCTGAGCTGGGTTTTTTTTTTTTTTTGATCAAAGCCCTTGGGAAAGATGGGGTTGACAATGCATAGAATGAAAGAATAGACCACTTGCTCGGGGGTATGTGTCTGTCTGTCCTCCCACCAGAAGGTGTGCTCCTTCTCACGGAGGGGGTCCCATTGAGCTCCTCTTGGCAGCTTATCCCTGTGTGCCTGGAACAGAGTGAGTGCTCAAGGGAACAGAGCTGATGTTCGAAAATGCTGTTTTCGTAGGTCTTTAGCTATGGCCTGGAGGGCTGTGAAGTGACCAGACAAACTGCAAGTACTGCATATGAAGCGCCCTGATTATAATAAAAACAAGCAATGACACTATGTTTTGTGAGCATGGAGGAAGTGTGGAAAGAGCCACCCCAGGCGGTCTCCTGATGGCTGCCTTACGAGGGGTGAGCTACAAAGGCTGTCAGAAGATTCATTTTTACTGTACCTCTCAGTATTTTTTTTTTTTAAATTATGGGGCACTCATGATACCTTTCTGATTTTTGAGAAGGAATTTAAATTAAAAGATTAGATAATATAAAAAGAAAATTATGATTTTCTCCTTAGAATTTGAGTGGGGCTTCATTACCCCCTCCCTCTTTTTCTGGAAAATGCCTGGGCCCTGGATCTGAGATGGGACTGCATCAGCTCTCAGCTCCGTCTCTCTGCTTAGATTAGGGTCCACTCTGGAGGAGAGCCTCACTGAGTGGGTTGAGGTGGAAAGGCTGAGGGGAAACTGGGCACTGTCTCTTGACCCCAGCAGCCCCCAAATTCTAAGCTCAAAAAAATTCAGTCCTTGGTCACCAGTCCAAACTTCTCGTGGGAGACTTGGCTTAGCTCCCAGGATGAACGTCCTGAGTGGTGCAAGCTCTTAATAAGAAAATTGATTCAACCCTAGGCTTAATCCCCGAGGTGCATTTTTTTTCCCAAGACAGTGAGTTCATGGCTTTGCAATATCTGATTTAGATGTTTGGAAAATGTATTCTTCGACAAGGCTTAATTAAAGTGGATTGCACCTATATGGGGCCATTTTACAATTTCCATAACAAACACTGTTATTACCAGGAGCAATGTATTTTTTTGTTCTATTGATGTCTTTTATAGTGATGTCATAAAAAGAAGATTATGACTTCTCATTATGAGGCAGATGGAGGAGAAGACGCATGTTGATTACCAGAGAGGGGAGTGTGTTCTTTCCAACCAGTTACCTTAATAGTCAGCAAGGGCTGCGGTGGATGTGAAAGGGAGGTTCAGGCAAATGACTTTTTTATGGGCCTTGCTTTATAGCATTTGGCATTTTCAAACGAGATCCATCAATAGTGCTATGTGTGTAAGTGAGTGCTCAAGGGAACAGAGCTGATGTTCGAAAATGCTGTTTTCGTAGGTCTTTAGCTATGGCCTGGAGGGCTGTGAAGTGACCAGACAAACTGCAAGTACTGCATATGAAGCGCCCTGATTATAATAAAAACAAGCAATGACACTATGTTTTGTGAGCATGGAGGAAGTGTGGAAAGAGCCACCCCAGGCGGTCTCCTGATGGCTGCCTTACGAGGGGTGAGCTACAAAGGCTGTCAGAAGATTCATTTTTACTGTACCTCTCAGTATTTTTTTTTTTTAAATTATGGGGCACTCATGATACCTTTCTGATTTTTGAGAAGGAATTTAAATTAAAAGATTAGATAATATAAAAAGAAAATTATGATTTTCTCCTTAGAATTTGAGTGGGGCTTCATTACCCCCTCCCTCTTTTTCTGGAAAATGCCTGGGCCCTGGATCTGAGATGGGACTGCATCAGCTCTCAGCTCCGTCTCTCTGCTTAGATTAGGGTCCACTCTGGAGGAGAGCCTCACTGAGTGGGTTGAGGTGGAAAGGCTGAGGGGAAACTGGGCACTGTCTCTTGACCCCAGCAGCCCCCAAATTCTAAGCTCAAAAAAATTCAGTCCTTGGTCACCAGTCCAAACTTCTCGTGGGAGACTTGGCTTAGCTCCCAGGATGAACGTCCTGAGTGGTGCAAGCTCTTAATAAGAAAATTGATTCAACCCTAGGCTTAATCCCCGAGGTGCATTTTTTTTCCCAAGACAGTGAGTTCATGGCTTTGCAATATCTGATTTAGATGTTTGGAAAATGTATTCTTCGACAAGGCTTAATTAAAGTGGATTGCACCTATATGGGGCCATTTTACAATTTCCATAACAAACACTGTTATTACCAGGAGCAATGTATTTTTTTGTTCTATTGATGTCTTTTATAGTGATGTCATAAAAAGAAGATTATGACTTCTCATTATGAGGCAGATGGAGGAGAAGACGCATGTTGATTACCAGAGAGGGGAGTGTGTTCTTTCCAACCAGTTACCTTAATAGTCAGCAAGGGCTGCGGTGGATGTGAAAGGGAGGTTCAGGCAAATGACTTTTTTATGGGCCTTGCTTTATAGCAGCTTCCTTTTGTGCATTTTCAAACGAGATCCATCAAATGGGAAGCTGATCTTTTCAGTTTGCCTGGAAAACGAAGGTTCCACAGAACCTTCTTTCTGAAACTCTTTTTAAAAATGAACAGAATTCACTTTCTGCCTCTCTTAATTTAGGAGCAAGAAACTAGCTTACTTTAAAAATCAATTATAATTAAATAACACTTTACATATATAAAGTATTGTGAGAATCTTTCATCTTTTTCCTTTTTAAAAATATTTTGTATTACAAGAGTAATACATTTTCATTGTAATAAATTTGGAAAATAGTCTTTCTCTATATTAAGAGAAGTTAGCCAGGTTTGACTACTCATGTGATGAGCAGTTTCACCATATGTCTAATTATCATTTAAAACACCATTTTTATTTATTTATGCATGCATGCATGCCGCACTGTGTAGCTGGCTTGTGGAATCTTAGTCCCCCATCCCTACCCCAAGCACTGAACTTGTACCCTCGGCAGTGAAAGCACAGAGTCCTAATCACTGAACTACCAGGGAATTATGTTCTTATTTTTAGGTTTTTTTTTTTCAACTTTATGGAGGTATAATTGGCAAATAAAAATAGGTATATGTCAGGTGTACAATATGATGTTTTGATATATGGAACATTGTGAGATGATTACCATAATCAAGTTATTAGCATTTCTGTGACCTCATATTGTTACCAATTTTACGTACACATTTGGAAGATCTGACTTAAGGTCTAGCCTTTTGCACACTTCAGATATAACAGGTTTGTCCACAGTCCCCATTGTCATGCTGTACCTAGATCTCCAGGACTCATTCCTCTTGTGTAACTGACACTTTGTATCTTTGATCATCATCTCCCAGTTTCCTCCCTTCCCCCCACCCCACCCCCTAGGCTTTGGTAAACATCATTTTTAATGGTTGATAGTTAACCTTAGATTGTAACATAACTTATTTAACCACTTCTCTCATGGTGGACATGAATTCTTTCCAAATTTTTCATCTGTGTAAATAACACCATGATAAATTTCCTTATAGGAAATCCTTCTCCATCTTGTTGATAAATCTTAGGGTCCACTCTGGAAGTGAAATTACTGGGTCTGGGTGTTGAATTATATTGCCAACTAGCTTTCCAGAAAATTGGTACCAATTTTTCCTTCATATAAGAACACAGAATGTGTTTCTTGCACACATTTATTAACCTTTGCCAAGGCAGAAAAACAATCACCCCTTCCTATTTTAGTTTCTTTTCCTTGCTGTAATTGAAGTTGTAGAGGTGGCCAGGCCGGCCTATGGATAGGCTTGGATGTCCTTGGTGCCAGAGATAAACACTTTGCTTTGTTTGAGGGACATTTTAGAATAATTCCATTTAAATTATGTGCTCTGGATCAAAATACAGGGATGCTTTTGTAGAGTTTGTCTTGCTTCTTCCTCCCCAGCAGAAGGACCAGAGACAATGAACACGTATAAAGAGGGACTAGACCTCCTGTGATTTCCATTTGACTTAAGATGTAATTGTCATATACAAATCCATGAAGCCCAAAGTGGACATTTTTTTTTTTTAAAGCTGACTGTATATAGAGTCTGTTACCTTAAGCAGATTATGGTTTTAGTTCGAACTAATTATCTATGAACTGGGTACCCTGGAGGATGTTCTGGCCACATCCATTGTCAAGCATGGGAAATCACTGCAGAAACACGAAATCTCAGAAAAGGCCAGAAGGAAAATGCAGGTGTGTGACATATTTGCTAGAATTAAATGCAGAGACAAGAGAAGAAGCAATGAACTCATTTTTCCGGGATCTCATTGATGCATCTTTACCTTGAACTTTCCAACTCTCTTCCTTTGTTTCAAGTCCAAGGCTCATTGTGTTTTGCATACCTAGTTAATCAAAACATGCATTTCCTCACTTTGCCGAGGGGGCATAATTGATCTTGGTGGGCTCCTGAAACCATCATAGATAATCTTTTTGAGATCTATGCAAATTGACTTGCCACCAACGATACAATTCAACAATAGGATCCAGCAGGTCTATGGGAAGCTTTGAAAGGGTACTTTCCTTTATTTGCTCATTTAAAAAATCTCCAAGGGGTTAGGTAGGCATTTTACTGATAGACAACTGAAATAATGAAGCCATATGTGGTGTATTTGCAATTTCTGGGAGTATGTTCGCACGGTGCTACAGGTGTGGGCCCTTGAACTAGAAGGCTTCTGCAGGAGTGCTCATGTACCACAGGGCAGTCTAGACAGCTCGCTCTCCTCCTCGAGACCTCCTCTCTACAAGGCTGATCCCAACAGAAAGCCTGGACCCAGTCTTGGGTCACCCAAACAGGGCACTACAAATGAAAAAGTCGATTTCACAGACTTATTCAGAATTTTTCAGTCTTAGAAAGCTCAAAGGTGATTTTGACTTTCTTGTTGCATACATTTTAGAATAATTCCATTTAAATTATGTGCTCTGGATCAAAATACAGGGATGCTTTTGTAGAGTTTGTCTTGCTTCTTCCTCCCCAGCAGAAGGACCAGAGACAATGAACACGTATAAAGAGGGACTAGACCTCCTGTGATTTCCATTTGACTTAAGATGTAATTGTCATATACAAATCCATGAAGCCCAAAGTGGACATTTTTTTTTTTTAAAGCTGACTGTATATAGAGTCTGTTACCTTAAGCAGATTATGGTTTTAGTTCGAACTAATTATCTATGAACTGGGTACCCTGGAGGATGTTCTGGCCACATCCATTGTCAAGCATGGGAAATCACTGCAGAAACACGAAATCTCAGAAAAGGCCAGAAGGAAAATGCAGGTGTGTGACATATTTGCTAGAATTAAATGCAGAGACAAGAGAAGAAGCAATGAACTCGTTTTTCCGGGATCTCATTGATGCATCTTTACCTTGAACTTTCCAACTCTCTTCCTTTGTTTCAAGTCCAAGGCTCATTGTGTTTTGCATACCTAGTTAATCAAAACATGCATTTCCTCACTTTGCCGAGGGGGCATAATTGATCTTGGTGGGCTCCTGAAACCATCATAGATAATCTTTTTGAGATCTATGCAAATTGACTTGCCACCAACGATACAATTCAACAATAGGATCCAGCAGGTCTATGGGAAGCTTTGAAAGGGTACTTTCCTTTATTTGCTCATTTAAAAAATCTCCAAGGGGTTAGGTAGGCATTTTACTGATAGACAACTGAAATAATGAAGCCATATGTGGTGTATTTGCAATTTCTGGGAGTATGTTCGCACGGTGCTACAGGTGTGGGCCCTTGAACTAGAAGGCTTCTGCAGGAGTGCTCATGTACCACAGGGCAGTCTAGACAGCTCGCTCTCCTCCTCGAGACCTCCTCTCTACAAGGCTGATCCCAACAGAAAGCCTGGACCCAGTCTTGGGTCACCCAAACAGGGCACTACAAAAATGAAAAAAGTCGATTTCACAGACTTATTCAGAATTTTTCAGTCTTAGAAAGCTACGAAAGGTGATTTTGACTTTCTTGTTGCATACATTTTATGTTCAGATTCAGAGTGTGTCTTGAATGACAGATGTGGGTAAGGATGGGGGGCAGGGTACTGTCGTCTTTTCAGAGTTTGGGGTCATCAAAAGACTCAGCTGGACGCTGTGTCAGCGAGAGGATTCTGTGCAGGCTGACATGACCATTAAGGCTATTTCTCCAGAAGCTCACACTGCAGGCTAGACAAGACTGGAGTGTGAAAACCGTCTGAAATGCCTTTTATTGAATGTTGCTTGGGTACATGCTCAGTCGTATCCATGGACTGTAGTCTGCCAAACTCCTCTGTTCATGGAATTTTCTAGTCAAGAATACTGGAGTGAGTTGTCATGTCCTTCTCCAGGGGATCTTCCTCACCCAGGGATCTAGCTCACGTCTCTTGCATCTCTTGCACTGGTAGGCAGATTCTTTATCACTGTGCCACCTGGGAGGCCTCATCCAAAGCTACAGAGCTCCCTTAGAAGCCTTCTGGCTTCCTAGGGCTTTTCCAAATAAGGAGTGAGATTTTGTCAGCATAAACGTCAGTGTAAATATACGACTTACCCAGAGGGACTTTATTGCCTCAGGTGGGTTCTTTCCATTGCTGGAAACATAATGAGATGAGGCCATGCTTTCCTCTTGTAATCACTTTTCTTTTTGGAGCATAATTTCAAAGATGTTAATTTTCAACATTGGGGTTTGAGGGTAAATGTAATGGGATGTTCTTTGCATTCCTCTTTGGGTTTTTTGACTTGCTCAGTCCAGATGGCTGTTCCATGCAAAACATCAGGTCTGAACAGGGCTTCCAGCTTATTAATACTGGGATCAGCTGGTCAGATTCTGTTTGGACCATGTGCACATATTTTATGTCAAGGTTATTTAATACTTTATAACAGTTGAAACCATGGCTGAGCTGGGGAAGTCTTTATGGAGCCCAAGTAATTCATCCGCCAAGGTCAGAATTTCCTGTATTTAAGTGATTTGACCTCAAGGAAGAGTGCTGAAATTAAGGACTCACAACCTGTAGCTTCCCAGATGATGAAAACGATGAGCTGTCACACCTCAGACAGGCACGAAGAGACAGGTGCGCAGGGAGAAAAGGCCAGAGGAAGGGGAGGCCCATGCTGGACTTGACTGCTGAGCCTCCATCCTTTGGGCTAAAGGCCACAGGTCAGAGGCCCACCTGTCACCTTCAGCCCGCAGGCACGTATTTTTGGCAGAATGTTTAAAAATCTTGACTCAGTTGTCAACTTTTTTTTCAAAGGCAGTAATTTCATATAAAAATCTGACTCAATTATTTTTGAAACATAATTCCTGGTAACACAGCCTACCTGTTACCATAGCAACCATTTCTGGAACTGTGTGGGGACCACTCCCTCTTAGTGTATCCCCCAGAGCCTTTCTCACTCTGTATTGTGCTCCCTCCCCTTCCTGCCTTGCTTCTCCACTACTTGCTTGTCCTTGGCTCTAAAACAGGCCTTAAACACCGATCTGGGCGCATCTCAAGGTTTCCTTCAGCTCAGGCCTCTGTTTTCCCACACATACAGGGACAACCTGGATGAGAAGGGTCCAGACTCTCTCCCAACTCTCATTTTGTGGTGCTAGAATGATCTGAAGTTTGGAGATAATTACTGTGGGTCTATATGAAAAGCCAATTCCATTATTTTTGACCTTGCAGAATTCTGACATTCATGACACACTTATAAAGCTGTTTGTAATTTGACCTAGTGAGATCAAGCCTTTCAGTAGCTTAAAAGATGCTGCAGAGAACGCAGGGGGCGTTTTGCTGTGAGATTAGTGTCCTTAGTGAAACCAGCCAGGAGGTGCGGGGACGGGTTACGGGCAGGCGGGCACCCTGGCTCTGGCTGGTCTGCTGCATTTGTGTGACTCAGCAGGGCCCTATTTAGCCTTGGAGGTTTCACGGGCCTGTCTCCTGGATTGAATCCAGGTATTTTCTCTCTCAATCCGTTTCTTGGATGAGAGAACACTAGACAAGAGTTAACTGGTCTGGATTTTTGTCCTGACTCTGTCATGAGCTCACTGCTTCATCCTTCTCACATCCATCTCTTTTTCCAGCTCTAAGACTGGAGGGCATTTCTTCCAGCTCTGACACCCTATGGTCCTAAGGGTCATCCCCTGCTTCTGTGCGGGACCTCAAGGGGAAGCCCCCAGACACCGCCGGCCCCCTGCCCCCGCTGTGTGTGGGGCAGGCCCCAGGGCAGCTCAGGGTCCCGAGTGAGTCATCATGCCTGTGTCCGGAAGCTTTTTTTGTTTGTTTATTTGTTTTTATTTATTTTAAAGGTTTTACAGAGTTTTGTTGTTCACAGACATGTATGTTCCCAGATCCGGAAACTTTTTTATCTTGTGGGAAAGAAAAAGAAAATGCTTAGGACTTGACCGCAGGAGAGAAAATGAATACCTGTCATCTCTTTCTCTTCACTGTTAAAAGGTCTTTCATGTTCAACATGTGGGCCTTTGCCATGAAACAGAAAGAAATAATTTAAAAAGAAATCCAGGAAAAGAGGAAACGGAGTTCAATTTCCCCTATCAGATTGATTTTTCCAAAATACAGGTCTTATGACATACTTAAAAATTCTCTGTCCCTGTGGAGCTCTGTATCGAGTTCAGATGCTGTGGCCCTGTCCCCTTCGGCGTGGCAGGCTTGGGGTCCTCACCAGGGAGAGGAAGCCTGATGCTCGGCCCCAGCCTCCCCTCTGCCTCCCTCTTCCTGCTGGACCTGCCCCTCCCCGCCTTCTGTGTGGCCCCAGGCCGGTCTCCAGGACCCCTTCCGTGGGGAGGCTCTCCTGCTGACCAGTTTGTAATTTGACCTAGTGAGATCAAGCCTTTCAGTAGCTTAAAAGATGCTGCAGAGAACGCAGGGGGCGTTTTGCTGTGAGATTAGTGTCCTTAGTGAAACCAGCCAGGAGGTGCGGGGACGGGTTACGGGCAGGCGGGCACCCTGGCTCTGGCTGGTCTGCTGCATTTGTGTGACTCAGCAGGGCCCTATTTAGCCTTGGAGGTTTCACGGGCCTGTCTCCTGGATTGAATCCAGGTATTTTCTCTCTCAATCCGTTTCTTGGATGAGAGAACACTAGACAAGAGTTAACTGGTCTGGATTTTTGTCCTGACTCTGTCATGAGCTCACTGCTTCATCCTTCTCACATCCATCTCTTTTTCCAGCTCTAAGACTGGAGGGCATTTCTTCCAGCTCTGACACCCTATGGTCCTAAGGGTCATCCCCTGCTTCTGTGCGGGACCTCAAGGGGAAGCCCCCAGACACCGCCGGCCCCCTGCCCCCGCTGTGTGTGGGCAGGCCCCAGGGCAGCTCAGGGTCCCGAGTGAGTCATCATGCCTGTGTCCGGAAGCTTTTTTTGTTTGTTTATTTGTTTTTATTTATTTTAAAGGTTTTACAGAGTTTTGTTGTTCACAGACATGTATGTTCCCAGATCCGGAAACTTTTTTATCTTGTGGGAAAGAAAAAGAAAATGCTTAGGACTTGACCGCAGGAGAGAAAATGAATACCTGTCATCTCTTTCTCTTCACTGTTAAAAGGTCTTTCATGTTCAACATGTGGGCCTTTGCCATGAAACAGAAAGAAATAATTTAAAAAGAAATCCAGGAAAAGAGGAAACGGAGTTCAATTTCCCCTATCAGATTGATTTTTCCAAAATACAGGTCTTATGACATACTTAAAAATTCTCTGTCCCTGTGGAGCTCTGTATCGAGTTCAGATGCTGTGGCCCTGTCCCCTTCGGCGTGGCAGGCTTGGGGTCCTCACCAGGGAGAGGAAGCCTGATGCTCGGCCCCAGCCTCCCCTCTGCCTCCCTCTTCCTGCTGGACCTGCCCCTCCCCGCCTTCTGTGTGGCCCCAGGCCGGTCTCCAGGACCCCTTCCGTGGGGAGGCTCTCCTGCTGACCACCCGCCTGCCCGGGTGTGTTTTTTCCCTTCTCTGCTCCCTTGCAGGTGACATACTCCATTCTTGGGCGCATGCTGCCTTTTCTCAGGGATCACTCACTCTGTGGGTTTTGTCCCTCGGCCTATAGTGCAGACAGTTTAACCCCAGAGCTAGTATTTTGAGCTCCTGCCACTGGAGCCATCGACCTCGGGCCCTCAGTAAGTGTTGTTGTCTGAATGAATGAAGGAACGGATGCACGAGAGACAAGCTGAAGGTCTCCAGGCCAGGGCGCACCAGCTCGCCTATGGCATACCTTCGCTTCTGCTTTCACCTACTTCTCCCTGGCAGGCTGGCATCTCCTCCGTTCCACTCTCAGGGTGGCCAGCCAGCAGTCCCTCATCTGAGGCCTTCAGGCCAGGCCAGTGTCCCTCCCAGGCTGAAAGGGTTCAAGGTTGTCTTTGTTGTGATGCCTTAGAGTGAGCAGCTAATGAGTTCTCTGAGAACATTTACTGTTTCCCTTCCTCTAGGTGCTCGATGTAGGAGAGAGCCAGATTGGTCACTTTGTCTTCTTTATCTGTAATAACCACCGCTCAACATCATTTGTCTGATCGGTTAGGGATGAAGGGCAGACTGGAGAAGGAGAAAGGCTGGCCATGTACATCATGTTTGAGAAAACTGCAGTTTATCTGCTCTAACTATAGTCTTATTGTTTTTCTTTTAAAAAAATTATTTATTTATTTGACTGTGCCGGGTCTTTGTTGCTGTGTATAGGATCTTCAATCTTCTGTCTTTGCTGAAGCATGTGGGGTCTTTATTTGCAGCATGTGGGCTCTTAGTTGCAGTATGTGTGAGCTAATTCCCTGACCAGGGATTGAACCCAGGTCCCCTGCACTGAGAGTGCGGCATCTTAGCCACAGGACTGCCAGGAAAGTCCTTAGCTATTTCTTACTGTGTGACCAATATTGCCAGAAGTTATTCAAGTACCTGTTTTAGTAACTAGACAAGAACAATCTCTAGTAACTGTGTGAGTCAGAATCCTCCATAGAAATAGAACCCATAGGAGCGATGGTGGTTTAGATCCAGGGTAAGACCCGCAGGTTCGAGACCCAGGAAGACCTGAGTTTTTAGTTCAGTTTGAGTCCAAAGGCAGGAAAAACAAATGAAGCCTCAGCTCAAAGGTCAGCAGGTAGAAGTCTCTTCTTATTCAGTGCTTTTTGTTGCATTCAAGCCTTCAACTGATGGGATGAGGCCCATGCTAGGGAGGACAATCTGCTTTATTCATCTTCTGGTTTAAATGTGCATCTCATCCCAAAACACCCTCACAGAAGCAGAATAATGTCAGATCTCATATTGGAGAACTCTGAGGCCTAGTCAGGTTGACACGTGAAAGTCACCTTCACAGAAAGCAAATTGACAGGTTTTTGTATAATGAATAATTTTCACATGGTTTATAGTGCTTGAGCCTAATGTATTTGATTTTGCATTATCTGAATGTCCTGCAATCTTATCTTCATCATGAGTGAACCGGCTTCTCAGATCATTGAAAAGGGGAGAGAAAAGTCAGAAAGGGTGAGTGGGTAGGGACATCCATGGCTCTGTAAGGGATCCTTCTTATTTGTAGGAGAGTGTGAATCAGCTTTTCCTGAGATTAGCATTGGAAGATGGTGGGGACCCTACTTTAATCAGCTTTGGAGTCTGTATTTCATCTTTAAGAACTAGAATTGAAGAAGCCTGGGGGACTTCCAGGAGATAATTGAGAGGAAGCAAGACAGATTTTATCTCCAACACTCTGGGCTATTTCTAATATGGGTTTTCCTGAGAATAAGCCACTTGAATAATGGATTGATTTATTAATGAACATTGGTGTAATTGAACATTGCTTTTGTGATCAAAATAAAGTATTCAGCATGTATTATTTCCTGTGCTAGATATTTTACATGTTTTCTTTAAATTTTCTTTTAACTTAATTTTCTAATAAGAGGCACATGGTTTTCCAGTGCTGCGTTTGTGTCTACCATACGACACAAATCAGCTGTAATCATCCACATACATTCTCTTCTTCTAGCCTAACCAGTCAACCTCCTGTCTGCAGTTTTGCCTCCGATAGTGTCAAAAGTCCAAAAAACCCTTTTTCCCCATAGAAATAGAACCCATAGGAGCGATGGTGGTTTAGATCCAGGGTAAGACCCAGGTTCGAGACCCAGGAAGACCTGAGTTTTAGTTCAGTTTGAGTCCAAAGGCAGGAAAAACAAATGAAGCCTCAGCTCAAAGGTCAGCAGGTAGAAGTCTCTTCTTATTCAGTGCTTTTTGTTGCATTCAAGCCTTCAACTGATGGGATGAGGCCCATGCTAGGGAGGACAATCTGCTTTATTCATCTTCTGGTTTAAATGTGCATCTCATCCCAAAACACCCTCACAGAAGCAGAATAATGTCAGATCTCATATTGGAGAACTCTGAGGCCTAGTCAGGTTGACACGTGAAAGTCACCTTCACAGAAAGCAAATTGACAGGTTTTTGTATAATGAATAATTTTCACATGGTTTATAGTGCTTGAGCCTAATGTATTTGATTTTGCATTATCTGAATGTCCTGCAATCTTATCTTCATCATGAGTGAACCGGCTTCTCAGATCATTGAAAAGGGGAGAGAAAAGTCAGAAAGGGTGAGTGGGTAGGGACATCCATGGCTCTGTAAGGGATCCTTCTTATTTGTAGGAGAGTGTGAATCAGCTTTTCCTGAGATTAGCATTGGAAGATGGTGGGGACCCTACTTTAATCAGCTTTGGAGTCTGTATTTCATCTTTAAGAACTAGAATTGAAGAAGCCTGGGGGACTTCCAGGAGATAATTGAGAGGAAGCAAGACAGATTTTATCTCCAACACTCTGGGCTATTTCTAATATGGGTTTTCCTGAGAATAAGCCACTTGAATAATGGATTGATTTATTAATGAACATTGGTGTAATTGAACATTGCTTTTGTGATCAAAATAAAGTATTCAGCATGTATTATTTCCTGTGCTAGATATTTTACATGTTTTCTTTAAATTTTCTTTTAACTTAATTTTCTAATAAGAGGCACATGGTTTTCCAGTGCTGCGTTTGTGTCTACCATACGACACAAATCAGCTGTAATCATCCACATACATTCTCTTCTTCTAGCCTAACCAGTCAACCTCCTGTCTGCAGTTTTGCCTCCATTTTACAGATGTTAAGATGTTAAGACATTAAGCCCCTTCCACCAAGTGGCCAGAGCTGGGACAGGTGGAGCTGACACAGACACATGGGTCATTCTCACCCCTTGTGCACGCTCCCTGACCTCCATGGTTCTCACTTTTGTGAGAACATGCTGAGACCCTGTTGGTTTTATGTACGCTGAGCAGTCGTACCTGGGCGCTTCTTCAAGGAACCCCTCCCCTCCCATGATATATCTGCACCAATTTGAAAGAGCTATGCTTTTGTTGTGATGGATGAAAATGGTTTTATGATTCTGTATGTCATGTTGGAAAAAGGTGCTCTCCCTGGATCAGACATCCATTCTTTCCTCATTACAGCGTTATTTGGAGCCAGAGTAAAAAACGTGGGAGAGGGCAGGCGATTTTAGCCCACAACAATTTTCAATTTTAGAACACTTTTGCAAATAGTGCCGAAGGAGGTACATATTCCACGTGGAAGAAATGAGAACATATTGTTCCTTCCCAAAAAACCTAGAAAATAAAAGAGCAAAATGGCAGCTCTCATGTAGAAAGTTGAAAGGCTTCTGCTGAGGACTCAGGCATCCAGTCTGCGTGCTCATGCTTGGCCTTGCGCAGGACGACACGGGGAGGGTCAGGGAGAGAAGGAAGGCTCTGCCCTTGGGGCGATGAGCTCGGTGGAGCTTGGTGCAGGAAATAGAAACCTGCTCGGATGCTCCGGGACAGCGGTTTGGGAAAGAATGCCGAGTTTGGCCAAGTCCCAAGGGCACACAGGGAAGCTGGGAAAGAAACCTGCTCGGATGTGCTTTTCTTGGGCTATTTCTAATTGGGTTTTCCTGAGAATAAGCATGGGGCATTGGTGTAATTGAACATTGCTTTTGTGATCAAAATAAAGTATTCAGCATGTATTATTTCCTGTGCTAGATATTTTACATGTTTTCTTTAAATTTTCTTTTAACTTAATTTTCTAATAAGAGGCACATGGTTTTCCAGTGCTGCGTTTGTGTCTACCATACGACACAAATCAGCTGTAATCATCCACATACATTCTCTTCTTCTAGCCTAACCAGTCAACCTCCTGTCTGCAGTTTTGCCTCCATTTTACAGATGTTAAGATGTTAAGACATTAAGCCCCTTCCACCAAGTGGCCAGAGCTGGGACAGGTGGAGCTGACACAGACACATGGGTCATTCTCACCCCTTGTGCACGCTCCCTGACCTCCATGGTTCTCACTTTTGTGAGAACATGCTGAGACCCTGTTGGTTTTATGTACGCTGAGCAGTCGTACCTGGGCGCTTCTTCAAGGAACCCCTCCCCTCCCATGATATATCTGCACCAATTTGAAAGAGCTATGCTTTTGTTGTGATGGATGAAAATGGTTTTATGATTCTGTATGTCATGTTGGAAAAAGGTGCTCTCCCTGGATCAGACATCCATTCTTTCCTCATTACAGCGTTATTTGGAGCCAGAGTAAAAAACGTGGGAGAGGGCAGGCGATTTTAGCCCACAACAATTTTCAATTTTAGAACACTTTTGCAAATAGTGCCGAAGGAGGTACATATTCCACGTGGAAGAAATGAGAACATATTGTTCCTTCCCAAAAAACCTAGAAAATAAAAGAGCAAAATGGCAGCTCTCATGTAGAAAGTTGAAAGGCTTCTGCTGAGGACTCAGGCATCCAGTCTGCGTGCTCATGCTTGGCCTTGCGCAGGACGACACGGGGAGGGTCAGGGAGAGAAGGAAGGCTCTGCCCTTGGGGGCGATGAGCTCGGTGGAGCTTGGTGCAGGAAATAGAAACCTGCTCGGATGCTCCGGGACAGCGCGGTTTGGGAAAGAATGCCGAGTTTGGCCAAGTCCCAAGGGCACACAGGGAACGCTGGGAAAGTGCGGGTGCCCCGACCTCAGGTGGTTTCTACCATCTCCCTCTGCTCTACCCCACACACCTGCTCCATTCTTTTCTTTTTTATGTCTTTATTGAATGTGTTACAATATTGCTCCTGTTTTGTTTTGGCTTCTTGGTCCCAAGGCATGAGGGATCTTAGCTCCGCAATGAGGAATTCAACCCACACCTCCTCAATTGGAAGGAGAAGTCTTAACCCCTGGACTGCCAGTGAAGTTCCCATCCATTTTATTCTTCACACAGATGTTCTCATTTCTTCCTACTAACTAGTTGCCATGACCACCGTGGGGAGAAGCGTGTAAAGATAATGTCCCAAAGGGTGAAAAACTCCTTGAAAGTGGGGGACATCCATTGATTTTCTGTGTAGCTTCTCTAATCCCTCAGTTATAGACCTGGGCTTGCCTCCTGTTTGCTGCTACCTCTGAGTTGTCCTGGGCAAGTTCTCTGCCCTTCTAAGCCTTAGGTCCCTTAGTTGTAACATGCAGATGAAGGCATCTAGTGTATCTATTTCTGGGAGGAGTAGATGAACGCGCTCTTGCAAAGAGCTTAGCAGATACCTGATCAATAGTAGCTGCTCTGGTTTTATAGCTCTAAGTTTGCGGAAGGGAGCTGGGGGGTCCAGGGTGCTGTCTGGGTGGGCTGATGCAAACCGTGGTCTCCAGGGTCCTGGGGTTGTTTGGGTGGGATATCCTCTTGGAGAAACTGGGAGAGGAGGGTTTGAGAGAGAGAATATGCGATTGTGACCAAGAAGGGGGTACCAAGAGCCAAGCTGGGTCAAGAGCTGGGGACCAAAAGCAGAGTGGACCCGAATTAAAGGATCAGAGAGAACAGAAGTGACCCTCCAGCTGTGTGCCATGTGAGCTGAGGTGGTCAGCTAGCCTCCGACTCAGAGCAAGAAGTGAACTGGTGCTGTTGGGAGATCTATAAGGCTGTAATCAGATCTCTGATGTATCTCTAGCCCCAGCTCAGTGCTCAGGTCCTAACAGTGACTCCACGAACGTGTGTTCAATGAATGAATGAGTGGATGAAAGGCAGAGAGGGCAAAGACTGGCATACGGGTTACTGTGAGGGCAAGTACAGCAGACGAGGGCTGAGGAACTGGGTGATGTGAGGGACAATTCTTGTAACATGAGAGTAAGTAAATAAATAAATATGGCCTGTAGAATCTCTCTCTGCCTCTCACTATCTGTCATCCATCTGTCATTGCTCCTCTCTCTATCTAGACTGAAAATCTCACTGAAGAGTGAGGAGGTCTGTGAACAGCTTGAGAGGGCTTCATTCTGAGTGTATCATCGTCAAGACACCTCCCTTGAAGATACCCCCGAGCACCCCAGAAGTCACTTGGGGAGACAGAGTGGAAGGTGAAGAATCTGTCATTGTGCAGGTAGGGAGAGCATGCTAGTTGAAATCCTAAATTCAGCTGGCCGTGACGCTATTGCTAGTCACAAGCCAGTGAGACTCAGGGATGCCTGAGCTCACAGGGAAGATGGCTTTGGCTTTGCTTGGTTGAGCTAGGGACTGTGGATATCAATGTGAAATACCACTGAGAGACAGATAATTCAGGGCGAAAAAGTCAAGCCTTAGGTCCCTTAGTTGTAACATGCAGATGAAGGCATCTAGTGTATCTATTTCTGGGAGGAGTAGATGAAGCGCTCTTGCAAAGAGCTTAGCAGATACCTGATCAATAGTAGCTGCTCTGGTTTTATAGCTCTAAGTTTGCGGAAGGGAGCTGGGGGGTCCAGGGTGCTGTCTGGGTGGGCTGATGCAAACCGTGGTCTCCAGGGTCCTGGGGTTGTTTGGGTGGGATATCCTCTTGGAGAAACTGGGAGAGGAGGGTTTGAGAGAGAGAATATGCGATTGTGACCAAGAAGGGGGTACCAAGAGCCAAGCTGGGTCAAGAGCTGGGGACCAAAAGCAGAGTGGACCCGAATTAAAGGATCAGAGAGAACAGAAGTGACCCTCCAGCTGTGTGCCATGTGAGCTGAGGTGGTCAGCTAGCCTCCGACTCAGAGCAAGAAGTGAACTGGTGCTGTTGGGAGATCTATAAGGCTGTAATCAGATCTCTGATGTATCTCTAGCCCCAGCTCAGTGCTCAGGTCCTAACAGTGACTCCACGAACGTGTGTTCAATGAATGAATGAGTGGATGAAAGGCAGAGAGGGCAAAGACTGGCATACGGGTTACTGTGAGGGCAAGTACAGCAGACGAGGGCTGAGGAACTGGGTGATGTGAGGGACAATTCTTGTAACATGAGAGTAAGTAAATAAATAAATATGGCCTGTAGAATCTCTCTCTGCCTCTCACTATCTGTCATCCATCTGTCATTGCTCCTCTCTCTATCTAGACTGAAAATCTCACTGAAGAGTGAGGAGGTCTGTGAACAGCTTGAGAGGGCTTCATTCTGAGTGTATCATCGTCAAGACACCTCCCTTGAAGATACCCCTGAGCACCCCCAGAAGTCACTTGGGGAGACAGAGTGGAAGGTGAAGAATCTGTCATTGTGCAGGTAGGGAGAGCATGCTAGTTGAAATCCTAAATTCAGCTGGCCGTGACGCTATTGCTAGTCACAAGCCAGTGAGACTCAGGGATGCCTGAGCTCACAGGGAAGATGGCTTTGGCTTTGCTTGGTTGAGCTAGGGACTGTGGATATCAATGTGAAATACCACTGAGAGACAGATAATTCAGGGCGAAAAAGTCAACCACGTTTGCCTGACAGTCCTTTCCTATCTGAAGGTTAAAGGTGTCCGAATTCTTTGGCAGCCCTCCCACCAATAGGTGGGGTTTATATCTCATCTGAATAGGCTTTGTGACCAACAGAAGAGAGTAGGAGTGATACTACTGAGGCTTGAGCTTCCTGGGGGGCTTCCTTGGAGATTCAGCAGTAAAGAGTCTGCCTGACAGTGCAGGAGATGCAAGAGATGTGCTTTCCATCCCTGGGTTGGGAAGATCCCCTGGAGGAGGTCAGGCAACCCACTCCAGTATTCTCGCCTGGAGAATCCCACGGACAGAAGAGCCTGGCAGGCTACAGTTCATAGTGTGCAAAGAGTTGGACATGACCAAAGCGACTTAGCACACACATGTCTTCTGGCTCTTCGAATGCTCTCAGAGCTCTGAGCCTCCACAGAAAGAGTCTGACTACCCTGAGACCATCGTACTGGACAGGTCACCTGATGCCTTTTCAGGCCAGCTGTGCCCGGCCTTCCAGCCATACCCCCTGGGCGCCAGACCTGAGAGTGAAGCCATCTGGTCTTCCTAACCAGCCCTTCCGCCTACTGAATTCCACTGAATGATTCCAGTTGATGCCATATGGAGCAGAAGATGAACCCAGCTGAGCCTGGCCCAGGTTCTTGACCCATAAAATTGTGAGCTACAATAAAACAGCTGCCTTTTTTCTTTAAGCCACTGAGTTTGGAAATGACTGGAATAACTTGTTATGTGGTCATAGATAACCAGAGGACTCCTTGGGCAGATCTCTTTTTTGGCCCACTTGGCTGGAACTTGGCATATCAGTCGTGAGAACACTGTTCTAGAGAGCAGGTATTGTTAGCGCACGAGAGCGCTCAGGGATGGGGTTGCTCTGAGGTTGAGTCTCAGTGGATGAGACCTTACTCTCATCATCTCAGGTCTAATAAGTTATCTTGAGGCTCGTGTGAGCCCTTTAAGGTTAAAGAGACTGGATTGACTTGGATGGTTCAGGATTTCTGGAGAAGAAAGGGCCCGCCTCTTCCAGCTTGGAGGCTGCCAGGTTCACCAGTGCTGAAAGAGAAAGCTAGTTTTTCTGTATGGCTGCCACATTTGCCAGCGTGTCCTGAGAGGATGGGACTGGCTTCTGGGGCAAGAAGGCCTGGCTCATGGGGGAGGGTCTGGCTTACTCTCTTGGGCCCCCTCATCCTCTGTGAACCTCTAGGGTAGCATTGAGGTCTTCTGTTCTTTATTCTTTATCAGTAGAAAGAAAAGAACTGCTGCCTTGCCAATATCCTAGCTTTAGAAAACCGTGCCATATAAATTGAATTACTGTCAACATCACTCTTTCCATGAGTGTCTGTGGGCTCTGTTTTCTATGCCTGGTCCTTGGAGCTGGGGATTCACTCTACAGAGGTGACCAACACACAGTTCTACCCTCAAAGCGCACCTGCCTGCTGAAGAGTTAAGCCAAGCAAGAGAATTGCATCGCAGGGCTTGAGTGCCATCTGGAAGACCAGGCCAAGGGTCACAGAGGCCCAGGGAGGGTGGCCACCTCCACGGAGAACCTGGGATGCATTGGACACATCAGATATTGTAGGAACCACAGCTCTTGCAAAATAACAAGAGCTTCACAAGTTGAGTGACGCATCAGAGGTCACGGTGGCAGGGGTAATGGTGAGAGGTCAGGTTAGTACTGGACACGAAGAAAGTCCTCTGTCCTTAGGAGTTTATGTGGAAAGGAGTGAAGGTGGTGGATCCTGACAGATTCCCTCCAGGGGTCGCAGAGATGAGTGATGATTTCTTGATTTCTTATGGACCCGAAAGTGGCAGTGATGATGGTCAAGTGTCTTTATTGAGCGCTTATGGCATACTTCAACCCCTTTTAAATTCCCAGACATTTATGACGATGGGCATATCATTCCTGTTTTACAGATGAGGAAACTTAGGTTTATAGAAATTTAATGTTTTGATTAAGGCTACCCAACTAGATGGGCTTCCCTGGTAGCTCAGTTGGTAAAGAATCCACCTGCAATGCAGGAGACCCTGGTTTGATTCCTGGGTCGGGAAGATCCCCTGGAGAAGGGATAGGCTACCCACTCCTGTATTCTTGTCTGGAGAATTCCATGGCTCATTCATGAGGTCACAGAGTTGGACATGACTGACGACTTGACTTTGATGCAACTAGTTAGTGGCTGGACTAGGTCGCCACCCCAGTCTAGTTCAAAATTTTGTGTTCCCTCTTTTCAGAAGAATCCAGTCTGGAGTTCAAGCCTCTGCAGTTTCAGAGTCAGATTAACCAGGCTTTGAAGGGGATTCTGAGGTCGCCCTCCTCAGTCCAACTATAACTTAAAACTTCATTGCACTTTTCCTACTTGAGAGGAGATTAGAGAGAGAGGCAACAGAAATGACCTCCACTTCTATGCCATTTTCTGTCTCATGGAACTTGAGCACTGTAACAAATTGCAGAACATTTTCATTTTTTTACTCCTTATGTGATGCCCATTTTCTCAAGCCCCTTCACCTTCAGTAGGATTGAAATTTATTGGGGCACAAAATGGTATATTCTCTCTCATCCTGATTTTATGATGTGGTCAAGAAATAAACCCAGATGTTAAAAGTCATCCTCTCTAGGTTATGGAATAACTACTGGTTTCTATGGTTGTGTATATTTTTTCTGTTACCGTCCAAGTTTTTTTCCTAAGGAAAAGCCCATTATTTGGAAAAGTTTCAATATAGCCTTGTGGTCAGCAAGTCAGATAGAGAACCCTCAAATCCTGTTTTCACTGGAGAGGTCCAGGGACAGGGCCCTCTTCCCCGGGGGAAGGAAAAGGGGATGAAGTTGGCAGAGGTCAAAGCCCTCCTCGTGCATAGTTCACATGCACGTCTTTGTGAGTGCTGAATGCAGGTGTTAGCGCTTCTCCCTGTCCTCAAGAGATGTTGGAAAAGATGAGAGGCAACGTCAACAGGTTTCTTTGAACTTTCTAGAAGAAGAACTGATGTAGGACAAGGAATCATTTCTTCCAGTAATAAAAAAGGGTGCTCTTTAAAAAGAATGCATTATGTCAGCTTTATTGATATTCTGTTACTGTTTATTATAATAATAATAATAATAATCATATTCTAATGCCCTCACTGGGCTTTTCCAGTGGGTTGGTGGTAAAGAATTGGCCTGCCATGCAGGAGACATAAAAAATGCAGATTCTATCCCTGGGTCAAGAAGCTTCCCTGGAGGTTCTTTTTCTCTGTGTGCTCAGTTGTGTGTGAGTCTCTGCAGGCCTACGGACTGGAGCCGGACAGGGTGAGGGGTGAGAGGCAAGCAGGACGTTTGAAGGAGAGAAGGAAGGGTGCCACTGGGAACACCTTGGTTGTGAACCTGGTCAGCAGTGACAAAGGAATCAGAGAACTTGATGCTCCAGGGAAATGGAAACCATCTCAGATGTGGGAATGACTTCAGCGAGGACTCCGGTCTACGGCACAACTGCAAACCAGCCTCTGGTGTTATTGGAAAACAACCTGTGCTCCCGTCGTCAGGCTCCAGCCCCTCTCACCTGTGTTAGATGTTTCATGCTGAGTCCCAGACCACATTTGGTGCTGGAAGCGACATTTCATATAAAGATTTAGATAAACCCATCTTCCTTGCGTTGTCTGAATTTCAGCCTGCTCCACATGCATGTGGCTGAGAGGGCATGCCTTCAGGCACGCTGGCCTGTGTCGTTCTCCTTTGATTCTGAGAAGGTCTAGATCCTCTTTTACTCAACAGACTTCCTTTTTAGATATTTTAAATATTGCATGACATGACTCCTGGGCATCCCATGCCAGTCTTCAAAACTTTTTTATCAGATGGGGCAAGCCACACATCTTTTCAATGTCTGCTGTTGGCATGGAATGGAGGAGAGAGACCGTCTCATATTTTAAGCTTCAAGGATCCCTGTGTCTAATCTAGGTGGTTATTAGAACAGATGTTTTAAGGTAGAGATGCTCTCTATGAAGAGGTCTGACCAATCAAAATCACCTCAGAGAACTGATTGGAGACTTAGAGATGGAGGCCAGAGTGGCAGATTTGCAATTCTCTATCTTTAAACGTCTATGTTTAAAAAATAATAAATATTCGTTTCACTTGGGGAAAAAACCCTCAATTAGCACAGATTTATACAAATTAAAATGTAACACTCACGGTTCCTATTTTTACCAACTAACTCCATTGTCCAGAGGAAATCACTGGCAACAGTTTTCTGTGGGTCCTTTCAAGCATTTGCTATAGATGTGTGTATATGATAAAGGTTTTGATCCATAAGTGGCATCATAGTTTGTGCAGTATCCTAGAGTTCCATGAGGAAACAAATGCACGCTCACAGTGTCGTTTGCTATCTTTGCTATCTCTTGTCCAGATTTGCTTTGTTTTTTCTTCTCTTTTTGAGCCTAACTGAAACCATGAGAAGCTCTGCAGTTCCCACAGTGGACATGACTTCAGAGCTCAGCGGGGTGGGGGATGGAGATGGTGCAGTGAAAGGGCTCTTTGGCATGATGAAGGGGCTTTGCAGGTGGTCATCTGAGGAGGGGGTGGAGGGCCACTCTGGAGTCTGCCACGACTGACTGAGGGAAGTTCTGCCCTGCGCAACCGGCCAATTCCCAAAGCAGCTCCCTTGCTGGGTTGGTAGATGCAGATACCTAAAGAAACATAGGTGCGTGATTTTGGAGCTCAGTGAAGGGTCAGGCTCCTGGGGGCTAGAGTGGTTAAGGAAGGCTTCTGGGAGGAGGCAACATACAGAAGGCCTTGAATGATGCACATGCATTTCTAGAAACCCAAAGAAGAGATTCTGCCTGAAAACTGAATAGATGTGAAAAATCAATCCTCCTTTGAATAGATTTCGGGGAGCATTTCCTGGGCATCTGCTCTTCTCCAGGCATTGAAGTGAAGGTAGGAAATAGAAAAAATAAAAACTAGCACTTTCCCCTGAACATAGCAGGGCACACACTTCAGAAGAAGGGTGATTTGAGAGCAGTTCAGGAATTGATTTTAATAATACGCTAGATAGGGAAGTCTGCAGCTCAGCCCAGCCGTTTGAAGCTGGTTTGTGGAAACAGCTGTCGAGATGCGTCACTTGTGGACCTAAAACTGGGTACAGGATAGGTCTATGTTTGTGCTCATAACCTTGGCTCCACTCTGCTCTTCCTGAGGTGTCTGCCTTGCCTAAGCCTAGTGTGCCCTCTGGGTTCACACTGTTTTGATCAAATACTTCCCTCTGCTATTTAATTAACATGTTGTTCAGATTTCGAGTTCCATGTGGCAGGATCTTGTCTTTTTTGGTTTTGCTGTTTGCATAGGTTACTCTATGTGTGTGATGCACCTTCAAAGACACAAATGTTAATCAGAGTTTGAGTTCCAGCTACAAGAGATTTTGACCTGACAGTGTCTAAATCCTCAAAACGCTTGAAACCAGAGTGTAAACCCATTGTTCTCATAATAATTTCCATTAATTGCCCTGGTTCCTCTTTTTGATTGCATGCCCTTTAGAAAAAAAAATCATTGATATGTTAATTGTAGCTTAAATATGGAGGTTCGAGCATTTCTAAACATCTATTTGAATTTCAAACTGCATACAAAAGTTTTGCACATGAAAGGATCATTCTGGGCGAGATGCTGAAATGTATGCTCAGTTGCTTGGTCATGTATGATTCTTGGACATCCTCTGGACTGTAGCCTGCGGCTCCTCTGTCCATGGGATTTCCCAGGCAAGAATACTGAAGTGGGTTACCATTTCCTTTTGTAGGGGATCTTCCCAGACCAGGGATTGAACCTGCATCTCCTGTGTCTCCTTCACTGGGAGGTGGACTCTTTACTGCTGAGCAAGAGATGCTGAGATAGGGTTAATTTTCAAAGATCCTCCTGTATAAAGAGCTCAGAAGGCTATCCAGGTATCTCATAACTCTGCAGCTTGACCAAGTCCATTTTCTGTGTGGTGATAACACAGGTTAATAAGTGATACTTCAAGAGGCAACCTTCAGGTTCAACGACTAAGACATCATTTCTGGTCCCAAGTTGTGACAGGTGAGATTGCAAGACTTGGATCATGAAGAGATGCTTGAGTTGGCTAGCAAGTAGTACAGCAGGAACTCAGCTTTATTCTTCTCTAGTGACTCGTAGAAGGACCTATTCTGTCAATGCAGGGTGACAGCAGTGTTAACCAGAGCGGTGGATGCCCAACTTAATTTCAGCTGATGGAGCCTGGCTGGGGCTGCCCGCCTTTATAGGCCTAGAGAGTGCTTTCTGGGATCTCGGCTGTCCATCTTAGAAGGGCTGATGGTCACTGTCTCACTTCAGGTTGGGCCCCTGGCTTTCTTATTCTTCCCTGCCAGCCTTTCCTGGCTTGTGTATCTTTTGGCAGGTTTCATCATGGAACACTTTTCTTGAAAATTTCTCCAAGGTTTACTATTTTCCCCTGTGAAACCACAGATGGGCAATTACAAGCTGAAGGTTTTAGCGATGCACACAGAAAGGAATTTTGCAAACAAACAGTTCCATAAACAAACACTGAGATCGTGTCCTCCCAGACTGTCTCCACCCGCATAACTGGGAGGGCGCTGGAAGATAGCCTTCCAGAGCATTCTGAGCTTCTGACTGGAGTTGGACTCTCCTACGTGGTGAATTTCTCTTGGGGTCAGACTCCTCACTACACAGGTGAATAGAGCACAGAAGAGGAGTAGGAACTGTGGTTCTTACCCCATCCACTACATCCCATGTGACCTTGGAATGTCGGCCCACGTGGACCTCATCCCTCCTAATACATAATCTGTTATAAAGCCATCACTTACATTCATATAGATAATGATGGTGCTGATGGTTTAGTTCCTAAGTCATGTCTGACTCTCATGACCCTATGGACTGTAGGCCAGCAGACCCCTCTGTCCATGGGATTTTCCAGGCAAGAATACCAGAGTGGATAGTCATTTCTTTCTCCAAGGGATCTTCCCAACCCAGGGATTGAACCCAGGTCTCCTAGATTGCAGGTGGATGCTTTACCATCTGAGTCACCATCTGAGTCGCCCAGTATAGATAATGGCAAGTCTTTAAAACTTGCAGGTATCAGACACTCGAAAGTGAAAGTGTTAGTTGCTCAGTTGTGTCCGACTCTTTGCAGCCCCATGGGCTGTAACCGACCAGGCTCCTCTGTCCATGGGATTCTCCAGGCAAGAATACTGGAGTGGGTTTCCATGCTCTTCTCCAGGGGATCTTCCCAGCCCAGGAAAGGAACCAGGTGTCTTGCATTGCGGCAAATTCTTTACAGTCTGAGCCACCTTGTGCTAAATGATAGGTTAGGCAGTTTATGTATATGATTTAATCTTCACAACAACTCTGAAGATTAGTTATTATGTTGATTGGAGGAGTGGCTTGTTCAAAGCCGTAAATCTGGTAAGAAAAATCGCAGACCCAGAATGTGATTTGGACTCTAAAGCATTTGTTCTTTTCCTCAAGTTCGAGTGAGTTGACGTTGTTCAACATGTGCACGTGTAGTGGTGAGAGTCACTTCTCCAAGGTTTACTATTTTCCCCTGTGAAACCACAGATGGGCAATTACAAGCTGAAGGTTTTAGCGATGCACACAGAAAGGAATTTTGCAAACAAACAGTTCCATAAACAAACACTGAGATCGTGTCCTCCCAGACTGTCTCCACCCGCATAACTGGGAGGGCGCTGGAAGATAGCCTTCCAGAGCATTCTGAGCTTCTGACTGGAGTTGGACTCTCCTACGTGGTGAATTTCTCTTGGGGTCAGACTCCTCACTACACAGGTGAATAGAGCACAGAAGAGGAGTAGGAACTGTGGTTCTTACCCCATCCACTACATCCCATGTGACCTTGGAATGTCGGCCCACGTGGACCTCATCCCTCCTAATACATAATCTGTTATAAAGCCATCACTTACATTCATATAGATAATGATGGTGCTGATGGTTTAGTTCCTAAGTCATGTCTGACTCTCATGACCCTATGGACTGTAGGCCAGCAGACCCCTCTGTCCATGGGATTTTCCAGGCAAGAATACCAGAGTGGATAGTCATTTCTTTCTCCAAGGGATCTTCCCAACCCAGGGATTGAACCCAGGTCTCCTAGATTGCAGGTGGATGCTTTACCATCTGAGTCACCAGGGAAGCCCGTATAGATAATGGCAAGTCTTTAAAACTTGCAGGTATCAGACACTCGAAAGTGAAAGTGTTAGTTGCTCAGTTGTGTCCGACTCTTTGCAGCCCCATGGGCTGTAACCGACCAGGCTCCTCTGTCCATGGGATTCTCCAGGCAAGAATACTGGAGTGGGTTTCCATGCTCTTCTCCAGGGGATCTTCCCAGCCCAGGAAAGGAACCAGGTGTCTTGCATTGCGGCAAATTCTTTACAGTCTGAGCCACCTTGTGCTAAATGATAGGTTAGGCAGTTTATGTATATGATTTAATCTTCACAACAACTCTGAAGATTAGTTATTATGTTGATTGGAGGAGTGGCTTGTTCAAAGCCGTAAATCTGGTAAGAAAAATCGCAGACCCAGAATGTGATTTGGACTCTAAAGCATTTGTTCTTTTCCTCAAGTTCAGTTATCTCTCAGTGATGATCTTAGACCGAGTTGGATTCAAACATGTGCCCACGTGTAAGTGAGTGGGTCAAACGTGTGTGTATATGTAGTGCTTACGGCTTTTGTGTCTCTGGTCCCAACCCCCCTGGGACACAGTTATCATCTTTTTTTTTGTTTTGGCCACTTCTATTGGTCTTTCATTTATCTATTTTCATCCATCTTTATTCTTTGGCCTATGTGGGTCTCCCATCACAGTGGCCTCTCTCGCTGCAGAGCACTGGCTCTGGGTGCATGCTCTCCAGAGCTCTGGCTCAGTAGTTGGACACATTGGTTCAGCCGCTCCATGGCACGTGGAATCTTCCCAGGCCAGAGATTGAACTGGCGTCCCTTGCACTGCAAGGCGGTGTCCTTACCCACTGGACCACCAGGGAAGCTGGTTGTATCATCTTATCTCAAGCCATAGACCATCCTTTTTGGTCTCCTTCACAAGTGATACTCATGGTTTTACTCTGGTTTAATTTTCTGTATCGATGAGATCGTTGTGATTTTATATGGAATTGACCCTGATTTACAGACCATAAATGATACAGCTGATTTCTTATGCTTTTGAAAGCCTGGTAGCGTGGGTGAAATTTAAACTGTTTTTGTTTTCTGGGCAGTCAGGGCAGCAGGCATGAGGCTCCCAAATCTGTCACTGAAGCTCTGTCCAACATTATCTCATGTAATCCTCCCAGCAAGCTCTGAGATCAGAATTAAGATAATCCCTCCAATTTACGGCTGAAACCACTGAGGTTCAGAGTGGTTATGACACTGGACTCAAATTATCCACCAGGAAAGGAGCAGACTGAGGACTCCCCAGACTCCACATCGTCTCCTCCTGCTGCCGCCCAAGCAGACGAGCCGTGCTCCCTCCTCGCAGGCTGGGAGGACGGCAGGCCCCCTCGAGAGGGCGAGACATGGTCCGCTCGTGAGTGCCAGGAGGAGCACGTGGGGGCTCAGCAGACCCTGTGCTGTGCTCCCTCTCGGTTCAGTAAAATATGATCTTTATGCAGACAGCTCGATCTAGTCCACTGAGTTCATTACATCACGAGATTTCTCTTTGATTTTTTTGGAATATAATTGCTTTACAAAGTTGTGCTAGTTCCTCCTATACCATGGTGTGAATTGGCTATATGTATACACACATCCCCTCCCTCTTACCCGCCCCCCTCACCCTTTTGAGTCGCCACAGAGCATGGAGCTGAGCTCCCAGTGGTTTACGGCAGGCTCCCCCCCGGCTGTCTCTTCCACACGCGGTAGTGTATATACGTTAGTGCTTCTCTCTGTGCTGCTGTCACTGAAAGGGAATGTCACTGACGCACAGATGGTGGCCCTGAGATGAGCTGCATGGGGACTCTGGTGAGGAAGACCTGGCAGGACAGGGAGGGCTTCCCGAGAACATGGCAGGGGTGGGGACAGGGTGCAACCCAATCCACATCCTTTATATCACACTCTAGGCTTCTCAACGCGAGCTCATGGTCTGATTTCATTTTGGTAGTTTATGAGGACGGGATATGGGTTTTCTCCTTTGACAGAAGATGGAGCAGAGGCCCGGGGAGATCCAGTGACGCATGAAGCCTCGCTCAGCAAGTGTCGGCTTCTGGGAGCTTCCTCTTGATGAGCCAGTTGCGGAATGTGTGAAATGACCAACGTTCTCCATGGAGCTGTTGTTGCTTTGTAGCCAGACTGTCACTCTTCCCATCAGAGTTCATGATTCAGGCATTCAATGCAGGAGACCCGGGTTCAGTCCCTGAGTCAGGAAGATCCTCAGAAGAAGGGCATAGCTACCCACTCCAGTACTGTTGCCTGGAGAATTTCACAGAGGAGCCCAGTGGGCTACACTCCGTAGGCTCGCACAGTCAGACACGACTGAAGGGACTTAGCCTGCATACATGGCTGCCAGGCTTTCCTCCAGAGGATCTTCCTGACCCAGGAAGGGATGGAATCCGGGTCTCCTGCATCTCCTGCATGGCAGGTGGTTTCTTTGCTGATAAGCCACCGGGGAAGCCCAGTGTGAGGCTATTAACCAGCTTTCACAGGGGAGGAAATGCAGAGATGCCTGGCCAGTTGTGGAAAGAGTCATCAGCAGAACCAAAATTAAATTCTGGCCCCTGACCTTCTAATCCCCATCACTTTCTATTACAATAGCATCATTTCTACAAGGATTTCATCTTTCCTCCCAGCCACAGTGATCTTGATTACGATAAACTGCTCGTGCATTAAATGTTCTATACTGTCATGCCGGGCTTGAGAATTAGGAATGTAAACCTATGTCCTGTATATGGATCAGTCTGGTAAAACATGAACAACTGCCTGCTTAATGATCTGTGTTTTTTTAAAAGTCAAAGTAGAAGCCAAATACATGTTTTTTTTTTTTTTTTTTTTTATTTGTATGTATTTCCTGTTAATAAATTCCAGGGTTTCTCAACCTTTATACTGAGGACAGTTTGGACTGGATAATTGCAGTGAAGGGTGTTCTGGGCACTGTAGGATCTTGGGCCATACTTCTGGATAGCTATCTGAGGAGACCTTTGCCCTCTACCCAGTAATGACCACGCCCTCTCTCCCTACCCCCTGACTCCCAGCTGTGACCATCAAAATGAATTCAGACATCACCAAGTATTCTTTGGAGGGGGGGGAATTGCCTCCAAAACTCCTTCATTGATCATCATCAATCTATTCACATGATTGCTGATGTATCAGTAAAAAATACCGAAGTGCTGGCCTTTCTTCCTCATCTACTCAACCACTCAGCTCTTCACCCACAATTTCTCTTTTATACTTGGTGTGTAGGGTCTTTCTCTTTAAAAAAAAAAAAAAAGAGCAAATCATGAGAGCTGCAAGTTATTTTATTTGGGGCAAAATGAGGACTGTGGCCCAGGAGACAGCACTTCAGATAGCTCTGGGAGTCTGCTCCAGAGAGGCACAGGGGAAGGATGGTATATATGTTGATTTTGGTGAAGGGCGAATGCATGCAATCAAGCGTGTATTGTTTAGAAGGCTTTGGGATGGTCTGGTGAAGTTTTCCACTAGTCACGTGAAAGAGCTGTCACCCTGAAGGATTTTGGTGTTTTTCTAGATGTGAAAGAATACAAGGATTGGGTTCATAAAATCAACTTCTGAAAATATCTAAATATCTGACGACCTGTCCTGCCAAGTGTTCCCCTGAGCACAGAGGGCCTCCTTTCTGCTCTGCCCTCTGAAGCTCCTTTCAGGGGGTGTTGAAGGTCAGCAGTTTCAGCAGCACATGATTTAGTCCTTATAGAGATAGATGGCCAGTGCCCATGGCGAGTGCCAATTTGTAGGTGGCAGAGGGATGGACACAGAGGATGGAATGGTTTCTGGCAGCTACCCAGGACTGAGGCCAGCTACTCTCGACAGGGTCTGCAAACTTTGGTAAATGGCAACCAAAAAGGGACAATGAGAGCATGGTTCAGTCCTGTGCAGTTTACTCTGCTTTAACAACAAAAGGAAACAAACCAACCTAAACGGGTTGGCTGTTTCTCAGACGCCAGATGTTCCTTCTTGCCCTTGGCTCACCCAGCCTTCCCCTGCGGCTTCGCCGACCAGCACTGTCTCTCCAGATTCTCCCTGGTTAGTATCTGCAGAGTGTCTTCCAGGCTAACAAAGAAACACGCATGCACAGTATTCTCTCAGTAAGCCTCTCCAAGCACCAACACTTCCACCGGGCAGAAGAAGAAATGGAGTCTCCCATGAGGCCATATTTGCTTTTTATTTTAATGAAAAACAGAAACCCTGCAACTCTGTCTCAAATGCACAGAAAGGTTATCAGTACAGGGCAAGACACTTCTGTTTCCCTGAACCATTTGGGAACAGACTGCTGGCCGGCAGTCCCATCGCACTGGATTGCTTTAGTGTGTCTTTCCTATGGACAAGGACACTCGTCCACACAAACACCACCTACACGCAGAATCATGAAGCTAATGGTTCGTGCTTCTGAAAAGCAAAGTGAATGCTTCGCGCTCTTGTCAACCCTCAATCCCATTTGGGTTTTGCGAATTGTCCCAGTGATATCTTTTACGTCAAATGCATTTAGATTTACTTCATGTGTCTATTTACCCTGTCTCCTTGGTGTCCTTGGGTCTAGAACGATTCCTCTATTTTTCTTGATAGTGTTGAAAATTTCAGACCAGTTATTTTGTTGACTATCCCTCAGTTTAGGCTTGTCTAATGTTTCCTCATGATTCAATGATGTAGCTGTGGCAGGAATCTGATGGGAGGATGCTGTGTCCCAAGGCCAGTTTTGTCGGGCACCTTCTGCTGTGGTGTGTTTCTTTAACGGGAATGGTATTTGCAAAACAGTTTTGGGTGCTAATGGTGCTTACTGCTACTATCTAGAACACTTACGTTGCTTTAGTCATTGTGTCTGATTTTGGATGACTGCGCCCATCAGGTTTCTCTGTCCTTGGACACAGAGGATGGAATGGTTTCTGGCAGCTACCCAGGACTGAGGCCAGCTACTCTCGACAGGGTCTGCAAACTTTGGTAAATGGCAACCAAAAAGGGACAATGAGAGCATGGTTCAGTCCTGTGCAGTTTACTCTGCTTTAACAACAAAAGGAAACAAACCAACCTAAACGGGTTGGCTGTTTCTCAGACGCCAGATGTTCCTTCTTGCCCTTGGCTCACCCAGCCTTCCCCTGCGGCTTCGCCGACCAGCACTGTCTCTCCAGATTCTCCCTGGTTAGTATCTGCAGAGTGTCTTCCAGGCTAACAAAGAAACACGCATGCACAGTATTCTCTCAGTAAGCCTCTCCAAGCACCAACACTTCCACCGGGCAGAAGAAGAAATGGAGTCTCCCATGAGGCCATATTTGCTTTTTATTTTAATGAAAAACAGAAACCCTGCAACTCTGTCTCAAATGCACAGAAAGGTTATCAGTACAGGGCAAGACACTTCTGTTTCCCTGAACCATTTGGGAACAGACTGCTGGCCGGCAGTCCCATCGCACTGGATTGCTTTAGTGTGTCTTTCCTATGGACAAGGACACTCGTCCACACAAACACCACCTACACGCAGAATCATGAAGCTAATGGTTCGTGCTTCTGAAAAGCAAAGTGAATGCTTCGCGCTCTTGTCAACCCTCAATCCCATTTGGGTTTTGCGAATTGTCCCAGTGATATCTTTTACGTCAAATGCATTTAGATTTACTTCATGTGTCTATTTACCCTGTCTCCTTGGTGTCCTTGGGTCTAGAACGATTCCTCTATTTTTCTTGATAGTGTTGAAAATTTCAGACCAGTTATTTTGTTGACTATCCCTCAGTTTAGGCTTGTCTAATGTTTCCTCATGATTCAATGATGTAGCTGTGGCAGGAATCTGATGGGGAGGATGCTGTGTCCCAAGGCCAGTTTTGTCGGGCACCTTCTGCTGTGGTGTGTTTCTTTAACGGGGAATGGTATTTGCAAAACAGTTTTGGGTGCTAATGGTGCTTACTGCTACTATCTAGAACACTTACGTTGCTTTAGTCATTGTGTCTGACTCTTTTGTGGCCCCATGAACTGCAGCCCATCAGGTTTCTCTGTCCTTGGGATTCTCCAGGCAAAAATACTGGAATGGGTTGCCATTTCCTACTCCAGGCTACCTTCCAGATCCAGGGATCAGTCCCTCATCTCCTGCATTAGTAGGTGAATTCTCTACCACTGAGCCATCAGGGAAGCCCATGTAGATAGAATATTTATGCTGTTCAGTCACTAAGTTGTGTCTGACTCTTTGCATGGACAGCAGCATGTCAGGCTTCCCTTTATACTCCCAAAGTTTTCTCAATTCATGTCCACTGAGGATATTTGTAGCTACAGATTAAGCAAATAAATAAACACCTGTGTGTAGTACATGTGTACACACACATACACGCATTCCCTAGCAATGTCTATTAAGAGGCTCTAGGGAGAATGTCACTCCAAGCAGCGTAATTTTATCAATGTTTTAAACTTTAATAATGTCAGAAGCAAAGATACTGTGAATTTACAGAAATCACTATTTGAAAGTTTGACTATTTAAGTCTCTTTTACACTTATTTCATTTTGAGTCATAAGTTTTTAATTTTTTGATCAATGTTTTCCATCCTTACAAGGACTGAGAAAATGAAAATCTTGTAGTTTAAAATTTGCAAACTAAACACATGTTAAAGAAATGTAAAAATTAAACTATTAAAGGGGGATTAGGCTTCAACAGATGAACTTTGGGAGAGACACATTCAGTTCTACAGCAGTTAGTATTTTTCTTATTTCACTTTGCTTTCTCAAGCATCAACAGGTCATTTGTGGATTAAAATGTATAAGTTCAGCTAGGAGAAACATGGCCTACTTCTAAAGGAATTTTAAAATCAATGTAAGGGCTGCAAAAGATGTAATTTCTGGCTTCCTGTAAAATATTGACATTTTATAATAAAAATTCCATCCCTTCTTGCAATGTATTTAATGGAATGTGAAAGTCATAGTGATTTTTATATTTGCCATCGCTTTACATGAATAAACTGTTTCTTAATGTTTGTAAAACAGTTTTGGGTGCTAATGGTGCTTACTGCTACTATCTAGAACACTTACGTTGCTTTAGTCATTGTGTCTGACTCTTTTGTGGCCCCATGAACTGCAGCCCATCAGGTTTCTCTGTCCTTGGGATTCTCCAGGCAAAAATACTGGAATGGGTTGCCATTTCCTACTCCAGGCTACCTTCCAGATCCAGGGATCAGTCCCTCATCTCCTGCATTAGTAGGTGAATTCTCTACCACTGAGCCATCAGGGAAGCCCATGTAGATAGAATATTTATGCTGTTCAGTCACTAAGTTGTGTCTGACTCTTTGCATGGACAGCAGCATGTCAGGCTTCCCTTTATACTCCCAAAGTTTTCTCAATTCATGTCCACTGAGGATATTTGTAGCTACAGATTAAGCAAATAAATAAACACCTGTGTGTAGTACATGTGTACACACACATACACGCATCCCCTAGCAATGTCTATTAAGAGGCTCTAGGGAGAATGTCACTCCAAGCAGCGTAATTTTATCAATGTTTTAAACTTTAATAATGTCAGAAGCAAAGATACTGTGAATTTACAGAAATCACTATTTGAAAGTTTGACTATTTAAGTCTCTTTTACACTTATTTCATTTTGAGTCATAAGTTTTTAATTTTTTGATCAATGTTTTCCATCCTTACAAGGACTGAGAAAATGAAAATCTTGTAGTTTAAAATTTGCAAACTAAACACATGTTAAAGAAATGTAAAAATTAAACTATTAAAGGGGGATTAGGCTTCAACAGATGAACTTTGGGAGAGACACATTCAGTTCTACAGCAGTTAGTATTTTTCTTATTTCACTTTGCTTTCTCAAGCATCAACAGGTCATTTGTGGATTAAAATGTATAAGTTCAGCTAGGAGAAACATGGCCTACTTCTAAAGGAATTTTAAAATCAATGTAAGGGCTGCAAAAGATGTAATTTCTGGCTTCCTGTAAAATATTGACATTTTATAATAAAAATTCCATCCCTTCTTGCAATGTATTTAATGGAATGTGAAAGTCATAGTGATTTTTATATTTGCCATCGTTCATTTAAAAAAGTACATGAATAAACTGTTTCTTAATGTTTGTAAATTTACATGTTCCTTCTTTGCCCTGACGTTGAATTTTCATTTTTCTTCCCCTTCAAAATTTTAAATTAACATAATATAGTTTTACACTTAAAAGTCTTTTATTAGTCATCCTATCATACATTCCTGCAACAAAAGTATGTATATAATTTGTACTATAATTTGTACATTCCCTTAATTATCAAGGCTATTAAATGTTACCATTTTTTTCTGTATTGGATTCCTATTACACTTATTTTTAATATGTAATTTATCAGTATACATGCATACATATTTGTGTATATATATGTATATATATATATATATATATATATATGTAGGAGAGTTGTTAATTTATTAACTAAATGTAAAAAGTCAATTTTAGTGGAAGCTATGCGTTTGTGAGATGAGTTAGAGTGGCCCATGGTGCGGTGATCCAGGGAGGCTCCTGAGAGTGGCAGTAATTGCTTTGAGCTGCCGGGGCAGCTCAGCACGGGGAACCTTCAGGCAGAGCTCTCTTTTGTGGGATGGGAGGAGGAGGGTCGGGAAAGGGGAGGAGGGAGGTGAAAGCGACCGCAAAGCCAGCCTCTGCTGGGATGTGTCTAGTGCCTCCTGAGGGGTCACACTTCAGCCTGAGACCCACCACAGTCGAGGCAAGCACGTGGGCGTGATCTTGGTTCACGTGTCCCACTGGAAAGCCGTGTTTATTGCTTCTTTTTCCTTATCACTTTGTCTGATGGAGTTGCTCGGTGGTTGAGGGTATTGTGAGTACCAGTCTGTGCTGGGGGCTGGGGGGATAAAGGTGAGCCAGTCCTGGCCCCTGCTGACTAGATGTTCACACTCAGGAAGGGAGACACGAGGGCTTCCCTGGTGGTCCAGTGGGTAAGGACACCGCCTTGCAGTGCAAGGAGTGCTGGTTCGATCCCTGGCCTGGGAAGATCCCACGTGCCGCAGAGCAGGTGGACTGATGTGTCCAATTACCAAGCCGGAGCTCTGGAGCGCATGTGCCCAGAGCCGGAGCTCTGCGACAACCGAGGCCACCGTGATGGGAGGCCCACATGGGCCAAAGAACAAAGATGGATGAAAAATAGATAAATGAAAGACCAACAGAAGTGGCCCGCCCACTCCCCAACCCGCCCCCCCCAGCCCCGCCGCCCAAAAAAAGAAGGGAGACACGAGACGTCTACTGTCACTCTGGATGAGGCCTTTGTTGTTGTTGTTCAGTCGCTCAGTCATGTCTGAGTCTTTGTGACGCTCTGGAGTGTGCACACCAGGCTTCCTTCTCCTTCAACAGCTCCCAGATGCCCGGACTCACGTCCATTGAGATGGTGATGCCATCCACCCATTTCATCCTCTGTCGCTCCTTTCTCCTGCTGTCAAGCTTTCCCAGCACCAGGGTCTTTTCCAGTGAACCGGCTTGGGATCTTACACGGGGACAAGAGAGCATTTATGGCATGGGGACAAGAAAGAAAGTTTTCATGGGAAAGACTGCATTTGGTTGCCCCTTGAAAAAGTGGGTAGGGTTTGACTCTTCCATATGTGTGTGTGTGTGTGTGTGTATTGTGTGCTCAGGTGTGTCTGACTCTTTGTGACCCCGTGGACTATAGCCCACAGGCTCCTCTGTCCGTAGACTTTCCCATGAAACCTTTCATTTCCCATAAACCTAGGAGGTAGGAAAAAAATTTTCTAGAAAAAGACAAGGAAGAAAAAATAAATCTTTGTCGCTCCTTCGTTGGTGTCTGCCATCCATCAATCACTGTCTTGATCAAAGTCCCACAGTGACATTCAGGATGGTGTCAAGTGATATGTGTTCAAATGCCCGAGACAAATATAGGTGCTTTAATTGCAATATATATTAAAGCAATTAACCTAATCACAGTGATGATGTGGAGCTGCGTCTCGCCCTGAAGTGCAGTTGTCTGCAGTGTGAAACCGAAACAGCTGCTTTTGGCGCCTTATTCTGGGCGTTTGACATAATCAACAACTCCGGGGAGACAGGTTTTATTATTATTTTCATGAGAAAGGAAACCGCGCCCCTTGGAAGGTGAGGTCTCCTGCCGCAGGACCACAGTTGGGCAGTGACAGCATGCGCAGCCAGTGTGCCTGCCTCCGGAATCCTGTGCTCTGGTCAGCGAGCTGTCCCTTGCCACCTTCTCTCGCACCTCCATAAAATCCCAGCACAACTGCAAATTCTGCGCACCCCTCACCTACCCCGCTCCCTTCACACGGTTCTGTTTGGGTCACTGACTGACGCACGGCGGTTTCTACAGCTGTGCGCACAGTGGCTGTGACTGCCCGAGGGGGTGCTGGGAGAACAGAGGAGGCCCCTATCTCAGGGACACAGGAGGACGGAGGACGTAGTTATTGTTCAGCCGCCAACCAGTCGCTGAGCGCACCCTCAGTAATTCGTTTTTTAAATTCGTTCGACAAGCATTTACTGAGATCCATTATTTGCAAGGCTCTGCTAGGTATCGGACATATAGAAAGAAAATGCTCAGTACAGGGGCTTAGCAAGGAGCTGGGGGTAATTCAGAGAGGGAGACTCTGAACACCAGACTCCCTTCCTTAGACTTGCATTACCCCCTATGTTCTTCCTTCATTCTTTGGCTCATTACATCTTCAAGAGCCTGTGTTCACATCGTGGCCTCTGTGATAGACTCGAGCTGAGGCTCAGGTTAGAGAACTTGCCCAGAGAACAGATAGTCAAGGTGGAAACTGTAATGGAACCCAGATTCCAGACATCTGTCCGGGCTGGGATCTGACCACAGCTGTGTACTCGCAGCTGCGTTTGCACAAACCCTTCTCATCCTAACTTGTTTTTCTGAGCTGAGCTATCTTTATCCCATTTCCTGGGCAAACCCATATTTGCCTGCTCTGCTGTCGAATTGCCCCTGTGTGAGAGTTGGGTTCTTGGTTATGTAAGAAATCAAAAAGCTTAGCGTGGTCTGTTTTCAAGAATAGCTAGCTTTGAGTGACAGCTTGCTTATGTAATAGCCGATAGCCAGTAAGCGTGAAGTTACAACACTAGAAATTCTGGGCAAACAAAGGGAGGGTAGGAAGCCTAGGATTTTCACATGGGTTCATCCTGTTGGTGAATTCAAAACAATGGGTGCAGGTGCTCAGGAAAGGAAGAAACACGATGTCAAGGAGGGGTCAGCCCATAAAGAGGGAGGGAGCAAACCCAGGCAACTTCCAGGGAGATCGTTCACCTCTCGGTACTCAGCCGATGAGGAGCTGGGGGAGGGCGAGGGACGCGCAAGCTAGAAAATTGCTTGCTGTGCCTGTCCCCTAGACACCTGAGCTTGCAAGACCTTCACTGAAGCCTTGCTTCCTGCTGCACCCCGTGTCTCCAAGTCCTGTCTTTGAGTTTGGGCTGGCGAGCGTGCTTCTCACTGGTGCTGCCTGAGACCCAGCGAGGGTTCCATGATGGACATTATGTGCCCTCTGTCAGCTTCTAAAATAGGAAACCTTTGAATTTTGCAGCCCCAATAGGTCAAAGATTGTGGACCTATTACAGAGATTCTAGTTTTTTTTTTTTTTCCTTAATTCTTTATTTTAAAGGTTTCACAGAGTTTTGTTGTTCACAGACATGTATGTTCCCAGATCAGTCATATGCATATCCCTGGTCCCCTCCGCCCAAGTTCCCCCCATCCCACCCCTCCAGACCATCGCCCCAAGCCATTGTAAGCACTCCTATTCCCTTAGCACAATGACACTAGCTATCTTTTCCACACATGACAGTATAGGTTTCCATGTTACTTCCTCCATGCCTCCCACTCCCTATTTCTTCCCCACAATGTCCCTATGTCTATGCTCTGTCTGTTTTTCCATGAGTTCACTGTATGTGTTATCAAGACCATCCTACTAGATTCCATATATATGTGTTAGTATACTGTACTTGTCCTTCTCTTTTTGACTTACTTCACTTTTTATGATAGGTTCTAGAGCCAGCCACCTCATTTCCTGGGCAAACCCATATTTGCCTGCTCTGCTGTCGAATTGCCCCTGTGTGAGAGTTGGGTTCTTGGTTATGTAAGAAATCAAAAAGCTTAGCGTGGTCTGTTTTCAAGAATAGCTAGCTTTGAGTGACAGCTTGCTTATGTAATAGCCGATAGCCAGTAAGCGTGAAGTTACAACACTAGAAATTCTGGGCAAACAAAGGGAGGGTAGGAAGCCTAGGATTTTCACATGGGTTCATCCTGTTGGTGAATTCAAAACAATGGGTGCAGGTGCTCAGGAAAGGAAGAAACACGATGTCAAGGAGGGTCAGCCCATAAAGAGGGAGGAGCAAACCCAGGCAACTTCCAGGGAGATCGTTCACCTCTCGGTACTCAGCCGATGAGGAGCTGGGGGAGGGCGAGGGACGCGCAAGCTAGAAAATTGCTTGCTGTGCCTGTCCCCTAGACACCTGAGCTTGCAAGACCTTCACTGAAGCCTTGCTTCCTGCTGCACCCCGTGTCTCCAAGTCCTGTCTTTGAGTTTGGGCTGGCGAGCGTGCTTCTCACTGGTGCTGCCTGAGACCCAGCGAGGGTTCCATGATGGACATTATGTGCCCTCTGTCAGCTTCTAAAATAGGAAACCTTTGAATTTTGCAGCCCCAATAGGTCAAAGATTGTGGACCTATTACAGAGATTCTAGTTTTTTTTTTTTTTTCCTTAATTCTTTATTTTAAAGGTTTCACAGAGTTTTGTTGTTCACAGACATGTATGTTCCCAGATCAGTCATATGCATATCCCTGGTCCCCTCCGCCCAAGTTCCCCCCATCCCACCCCTCCAGACCATCGCCCCAAGCCATTGTAAGCACTCCTATTCCCTTAGCACAATGACACTAGCTATCTTTTCCACACATGACAGTATAGGTTTCCATGTTACTTCCTCCATGCCTCCCACTCCCTATTTCTTCCCCACAATGTCCCTATGTCTATGCTCTGTCTGTTTTTCCATGAGTTCACTGTATGTGTTATCAAGACCATCCTACTAGATTCCATATATATGTGTTAGTATACTGTACTTGTCCTTCTCTTTTTGACTTACTTCACTTTTTATGATAGGTTCTAGAGCCAGCCACCTCATTAGGACTGAGTCTTCTGCATTTCTTTTAACAGCTGAGTAGTATTCCACTGTACATATGTACCAGAGCTTCTTTATCCATTCATTTGTCGTTGGACATCTAGTTTTAAAGAACTTTTTTTAAGTTAAAGAAGTACGTATACAATGGCTTCCCTGGTGGCCCAGGGGTAAAGAATCCACCTGCAAGGCAGGAGGCTCTGGTTGGATCCCTGGGTCAGGAAGATCCCCTGGAGAAGGAAATGGGTACTCACTCTGGTATTCTTGCCTGGGAAACCCCATGGATGGAGAAGCCTGGCAGGTGACAATCCACGGCAGGGTTGCAAAGAGTTGGACACAACTGAGCCACCAAGCGGCACACGCGTAAACTACAGAGGGAATTAGAAGGAGACTGCTTTCTGTTGGAGGAGGGGTTTGGGGACGGTGTTTGCTGTTGCAGTGCCTAAGCAAGTCCCAGAGACCTGACATGTGGAAGAAAGCTGGAGTTTTGTTGTTCAGCCGCTCAGTTGTGTCTGATACTTTGCACTCCCATGGACTGCAGCACACCAGGCTGCCTGTCCTTCACTATCTCTCTGAGTTTGCTCACACTCCGAGGCAGTGATGCTGTCTAACCGTCTCATCCTCTGTTGCCTCCTTCTCCTCCTGCCCTCAATCTTTCCCAGCATCAAGATCTTTTCAAATGAGTCGACTCTTCTTATCAGGTGGCCAGTTGCAACTGTGGTCAGGAGGAAGGGAAACTGGCTTGAAGCCATGTGTGGATTAGAATTGTAGTTGAGGCTCAAATCCTGGTCTCTGGGGCTCCAGGCCAGGATACCTAAGGTCTCCAGCTCCATGGTCTGGGCCGGGGTAGGGCCCAGCTGCCAAAAACACACAGCCCACATCCATAGCACCTCGGACTTGACGGGCACACATGGACAAAGCTTTGTGTAGCTCTTTCCTGCCTCTCTTTGTCAGTTCCCTAGGCGTTTGCCCGTGACCCCGCCTGACTTGTTTACAGGCGCTGCGCCCTGCTGCTCAGAGCATGGCGGCCTTGTGGTCCCTGTCACTGGCAGTGGATGCTGATCTCCATCTCCTGACGGCGGCTCTGGAGGGGCCCAGGGCTCACCCGCTGCTGGCCCTCTTGGCTGGAAACTCAGCACCACTGCAGAGAGAAATTTGCCTCAGGGGTTCTTGTTTTAGATTCACAGGCCTGTGGAGCTGCTGACAAGCAGGGAAGGAAACTGATTCCAGAACCCCAAGGAAGACCCTAAGTCCTCCATACCTCCTCCTGCCCTGGGCGGAGCTCAGGGGCCACGCCCACGGGCTTGATTGGCTGAGCCTTGCAGCCTGGAGGAAGATGGAGAAGGAGCGGAGACAGCGAGGCAGCCTGAGCAGGTGGAGGCTGGGAGCAGGCCTGGCAGGTGGAAGTACTGTGCCGCGGGAGGCTGAAACGCGGCTCTGGGGAGGCTGAGCACCGGTGATTCTTGAGCTCTGTTCAGACAGGCAATGCGCCTTATAATCGCCTGCAGTTGCCCAGGCAGAGTTTGCTGAGGAAAGCACAAGTGTCTGGCTCGCTTGAGCTCTAACCTGCGGGCCGCATCTCATCGGTGTGCCACCGGGAATGCGTGTTGATCCAAGCAGGCAAGGACCTGCTGTGGTCTCAGGAACAAGCAGGGAGCGGGACTGTTGTGGTCAGTCCTGGGTCAGGGGGCCTGGAGCCCGGTGACTTGGTGCTGGTCTCTGGGTCTTGAGCGGGGTCGTCTCCAGTCTGACTTGGGACTGGCCGGCAGTCTGCGCTTGAGGTGGGACCACACTGGTCCTCAGGGGGAGAGCAGAGGGAGCCAGAGACGGTACCTGGCCGTCTGAAGCCATCTGCTTTCTCCTGCTAGCAACTCCCCTGCCCTTGAGCACTTCTGGCCTTAAAAGAAGGTGGGGGCTGGGCTGAAGGGGAATGGGGGTGCTGTGACAAGGATGGAGAGAAAAGGTGGGGCCCCTGTTCGCGTACCCTGTGCTTTGAGGGCAGGAAGAGCGCCTGGGGGATGAGGGATGGCCCTGAAAGGGAAGGGCCCCCACAGCCTGCGTTGTCCTCTTCTCTCCTGAGCCCTCCCCACCCCGCTGCAGAGGATGCTTCTGTCTGGATGCCAGTGGGATCCTTTCCTGGCTCTGGGACCCATCACCACTCCTGCTCTTGGTGCTTTTGAGCTCCAAAAGGGCAGAGACAATGTCTGTTTTTCTGCCTGCTGTGTCCTCACTGCTGGGCAGAGTCCTTGGCACAGAGCAGATTCCAGTAGTCACAAGCTGGATACAAGATTAAAACACGCTCAGTTCTTGACTCCTCCTATGAGTCAGGCATCATGCTAAGGGTCTTGCGTAGGAATTTTTTTTTTTTTTTTTAATTTAGGCTATGCAAAGTGCTTTAAGATCAGTATCCCCATGTTACAACTAGGAATCCAGGCCAGAGAGGGCAGGTCACACAGCCTAACCTGGGCTTTGAAGGACTGGGTTCTAAGAGACAATGTGAAGGAAGACAGGAACCTCCAGTAAAGAGACTCAACAAAGAGCCAGACAGGTTAGGTTGCACAAGGTTAGGTTGTGTGATGCCCAGGTTAGGTTGTGTGATGTCACACAACCAAGAGGTCACAGCGCTGGGATGGCAGCCAGGTCTGCTTCACCTGCGCCCACTGCCTGGTCTGCTGCACCGGCCGTTGCTAAGGTGGGGCTGAGACTCAGAGCCTGAGCCTTCTTAGTCTCTTTTCTCCTTGTTCACTATGTTCAGCAAATAAAGCAATCCTTTCTATTCTGCCTTCATCATATCACTCAACCCTTTCTCTCTTCATTCCACTGCAGCACCCCAGGAAGACCCTGAGCACTTGGCCTCTGGACTCTGCAGCCCCCATGGAAGCCCCTGTGTCAGTCCATCCTGCTCGAGCAGTTCACCTCCCTTAGAGTATCTGCCCTGCTCGGAAACCAGGGGGCAGCCTCCCCAAAGTCCCCGCCAGCAGTCAGAGCTGGCGCTCATAGCTCTGTCTTCCCGCCCCCAGCCCTCACTCTCGGGACAGTTCATAGCTTTTTGTTGAGCCTCTTTACTGGAGGCTCCTGTCTTCCTTCACATTGTCTCTTAGAACCCAGTCCTTCAAAGCCCAGGAACCTCCTTGGCTTCCTTTACTAACACCCCCCAGTGCAGAGTTAGTTAAATCACCTGCTTTTCTATTTTCTAGGTGAGTGTTGGTATTGAGTTGCCTAGAATAACTCTTTTCTCCTGCTTTGGTCTGACTCTTTTCTTCTGCACCACTAATTAAAAGTGAACTAAATATGAAACCACTGTCAGAATTAAAGTAGCAAAAAATAAAATAAATAAAATAAAAATAGAATGCTTTCTCCATCTCCACACAGTAGCAGCCACTTCTTGTTATTCCAAAAGGGAAGTTTTCTGTCTACTTTAAAATTATTCTAATTTTTAATTGCCTCTGGAGTCTAAAGAGAAAAAAAAAAGGACGGTTCAGAATTTGGTTTTTGGGTCTAAGTGATAATCCTCCCAAATTCTATAATTATGTGCACACTGTGATTAAAAGAGATTTCTCTGAGTTTAATTTGTAATGATAGTTTTTTCAAGTTTTTAAAAGAGTTTTAAGATTCCTGTGAATTGGAATAAGACATTCCTGTTAAGATAGATTTTTAGTTCATTCAAACTAAGCCTTAAGAACTAAAATAAAAATTAGCCATAAAAGATACGAATTCAGCTTCTGCCTCAGGATGCAAAGGGCTGGAAAGAGCGGCAGTAACCACCCGCTGCGATGGGAAATAGTGGGCCCATTTCAAGTTCATGACTGTTTCTGAGGCTACCAGGGGGCTGAGGTCACAGAGGTGACAACTTGCAGGAAAATCTAAGGCGAGGCGGGGCCCACAGGAGAGGCAAGGTGAGCCGGTGCGCCCTGGCTTACAGGTGACACCCGAGTGAGAGGACATCAGCTAGAAGAGCTGACAGGTGGGGAAGGCGGGGTGTGGATGGATGGGTCAGAGAAAAGCCCCAGCAGCTGCTGAACCTGGGGGTCTGAATTCTCATTCAGACTTTTCCCATAAGCCCTATGAGCCCCATCTAAAACACCACAAAAAAGATCTGAGCTGGCGCTCATAGCTCTGTCTTCCGCCCCAGCCCTCACTCGGGACAGTTCATAGCTTTTGTTGAGCCTCTTTACTGGAGGCTCCTGTCTTCCTTCACATTGTCTCTTAGAACCCAGTCCTTCAAAGCCCAGGAACCTCCTTGGCTTCCTTTACTAACACCCCCCAGTGCAGAGTTAGTTAAATCACCTGCTTTTCTATTTTCTAGGTGAGTGTTGGTATTGAGTTGCCTAGAATAACTCTTTTCTCCTGCTTTGGTCTGACTCTTTTCTTCTGCACCACTAATTAAAAGTGAACTAAATATGAAACCACTGTCAGAATTAAAGTAGCAAAAAATAAAATAAATAAAATAAAAATAGAATGCTTTCTCCATCTCCACACAGTAGCAGCCACTTCTTGTTATTCCAAAAGGGAAGTTTTCTGTCTACTTTAAAATTATTCTAATTTTTAATTGCCTCTGGAGTCTAAAGAGAAAAAAAAAAGGACGGTTCAGAATTTGGTTTTTGGGTCTAAGTGATAATCCTCCCAAATTCTATAATTATGTGCACACTGTGATTAAAAGAGATTTCTCTGAGTTTAATTTGTAATGATAGTTTTTTCAAGTTTTTAAAAGAGTTTTAAGATTCCTGTGAATTGGAATAAGACATTCCTGTTAAGATAGATTTTTAGTTCATTCAAACTAAGCCTTAAGAACTAAAATAAAAATTAGCCATAAAAGATACGAATTCAGCTTCTGCCTCAGGATGCAAAGGGCTGGAAAGAGCGGCAGTAACCACCCGCTGCGATGGGAAATAGTGGGCCCATTTCAAGTTCATGACTGTTTCTGAGGCTACCAGGGGGCTGAGGTCACAGAGGTGACAACTTGCAGGAAAATCTAAGGCGAGGCGGGGCCCACAGGAGAGGCAAGGTGAGCCGGTGCGCCCTGGCTTACAGGTGACACCCGAGTGAGAGGACATCAGCTAGAAGAGCTGACAGGTGGGGAAGGCGGGGTGTGGATGGATGGGTCAGAGAAAAGCCCCAGCAGCTGCTGAACCTGGGGGTCTGAATTCTCATTCAGACTTTTCCCATAAGCCCTATGAGCCCCATCTATCCCACAGAAGATCTGAGTGAAGGAAAAAGAGCCATGCGGGAAGGATGAGGAGAGAAACCCTGTTCCAGCCTTCCTCCACCTCTGCTACAGAGCAATAGCTCTAATCTGGGGCCATGGGGAAGGGTGCCCTGTAGCCCATGGTCACTGGGGAATGAATGCTCAGGGCAGCTAATGAAGGAAGGGAGCAGGGAGGACCTCTCCTCCTGGGGAAGGGAAGGATCAGGTGCTGGGCCCACAGCTGCAGAAGGGAGGAGGCAGGAAGACCTGAAAGACAACACTTCAGAAACCCAGGGAGGCGGTACAGGGTTCAGGTTCTGATTAGGAATCTGAGGTCCATTTCTGATCAGAATTCCAGAGGATGCACCTCCCATCCTCACCACCACCCTAAGGAGAATTCAGTGACAAATGAGCAGAGAGGGACAGGAGAGCCCAAGAATATGGAAGGAGATCCTTCCTGAGTCACAAAGAGAAGACTGAACACAGGATCAAACAGACACTGCCCTGGTAAAGCCTAGACACAAGCTGTCTCTACACGAATTTTGAAGGCCGCGGTAGGCTGAGGGTAACTATGGCAACAGTAAATCTCAGTCCAGCCCAGCCCCTGACACTAGAGACCCAGCCGAAGGAAAGGCAGGTCCATTTCTAGATGCCAGAACTATGCACCTCCGCCCCTCTTGTTCTGCACATTCATGTCTTGCTTTCACCAAAAAGCATGAGGTGTTTGAAAATACAAGAAAAAGCAACCCCCCCCCCCCCATGAGAAAAAAAAGAAACACACTGAAGACAGCAATCATCAGGACCCAACACAGATAGGACATATCTGACAGGGAATTTTAAATATCTGTGATTAATATGCTGAAGGCCCAGATGGTTTCCCTGGTGAATGACATCCAACATTGAAGGCAGAAGTAACATCAATTCTGGATTTAGCGTTTTCTGTGTTAGTAACCAAGACCACTCCTCCAAGCTTGGGCTCCTTATTATGAGATGGTGACCGGGCAGCCCCAGCTCTGGTGTGATTCAGAATCAACACAACAAGGACCTCTAGGTATCCCTGAAGATGCCTAGATGTTTTACCCTGACCTTCTCCCAGGGTGCTGTCAGCTTGAACCCCACAAACTCCTTTCTTCTCCTCTTCCTTCGAACCTCCATTGCTATTGACCTCAGAGCCAGCTAGCTGCCCAGTCACGGAGACAGGGATCCCAGAAACCACTCTAGACAGTTCATACCGTGCTGGAAGGGCTGGATTCTTGAGCTAATCAGGCCTCTGAGAAGACGCAGTTTTGGAGTAGGGGATCCGGGCTGTGCTGGCTATGCTGTGCCAGAAAAGCCACTGAACTTTTCTGAGCTTCAGTCCCCTCCCCTGTAACTGGATTCAGAGAACCCAAGTCATTGTCATGCAATGAAGATTCTCGGAGAGAATTCAGTGACAAATGAGCAGAGAGGGACAGGAGAGCCCAAGAATATGGAAGGAGATCCTTCCTGAGTCACAAAGAGAAGACTGAACACAGGATCAAACAGACACTGCCCTGGTAAAGCCTAGACACAAGCTGTCTCTACACGAATTTTGAAGGCCGCGGTAGGCTGAGGGTAACTATGGCAACAGTAAATCTCAGTCCAGCCCAGCCCCTGACACTAGAGACCCAGCCGAAGGAAAGGCAGGTCCATTTCTAGATGCCAGAACTATGCACCTCCGCCCCTCTTGTTCTGCACATTCATGTCTTGCTTTCAACAAAAAAATCATGAGGTGTTTGAAAAGACAAGAAAAAGCAACACCTCCCCACCCATGAGAAAAAAAAGAAACACACTGAAGACAGCAATCATCAGGACCCAACACAGATAGGACATATCTGACAGGGAATTTTAAATATCTGTGATTAATATGCTGAAGGCCCAGATGGTTTCCCTGGTGAATGACATCCAACATTGAAGGCAGAAGTAACATCAATTCTGGATTTAGCGTTTTCTGTGTTAGTAACCAAGACCACTCCTCCAAGCTTGGGCTCCTTATTATGAGATGGTGACCGGGCAGCCCCAGCTCTGGTGTGATTCAGAATCAACACAACAAGGACCTCTAGGTATCCCTGAAGATGCCTAGATGTTTTACCCTGACCTTCTCCCAGGGTGCTGTCAGCTTGAACCCCACAAACTCCTTTCTTCTCCTCTTCCTTCGAACCTCCATTGCTATTGACCTCAGAGCCAGCTAGCTGCCCAGTCACGGAGACAGGGATCCCAGAAACCACTCTAGACAGTTCATACCGTGCTGGAAGGGCTGGATTCTTGAGCTAATCAGGCCTCTGAGAAGACGCAGTTTTGGAGTAGGGGATCCGGGCTGTGCTGGCTATGCTGTGCCAGAAAAGCCACTGAACTTTTCTGAGCTTCAGTCCCCTCCCCTGTAACTGGATTCAGAGAACCCAAGTCATTGTCATGCAATGAAGATTCTCGGAGAGAATTCAGATGAAATGATCTAGAAACAGTCCTCTCTTCCCTAGCCCAGAGGAGCAGGGATTTGGATAAACAAGCTAGAAACAGGAATATCTTTATCTGAAAACCCACTACGTGTGTGGGGATTTCTGGCTGTTGCCAGATGTTGGGAAAGGCATTTTTGAGTAGCGGTGTGATAAGCACATGGAAAACTTCTGTTATCTCAGATAACAGAATGGAATGCAATGCAGGAACCTTCCCACCTGCATTCCAAGGAAATGCCTGCAAATATGCAGAGAATGGTTCCTTCCCCTCCCTGTGCCTCCTCAGCGTTTTGTTCCAACCTCACGGTTCCCTCCTCCTGCACTATTATAGAATCCTTTATTTCCCCCGCTCTTTCCCTGTTGGACTCGGAGCTCACGATTGGGTGTACTGTATTTTCAGCTCCCAGCACAGGGCCTGAGCCAGTGCTGGAGCCCCTGGATCCGTGCATCTAATTGGAATGCCCCACGGAAGTTGGAAAATACATGAGTGAGATTTTGGTATTTATTTAGGGAACAAGATCATGTTTAAAAATTGATCAGTCTTTGCTAATTGGGCAGAATGGGCTCTTTCCTTTGAAATCTGATCCCGATACATCATCTCTTGGGAGCTCCTATTAGTATGTGACATTTCATTGTTGTGCAATGGCTTTTCCTCAATGACTTTGGTGCTAGCCGTGTATTTTTGTTTTCTTTCCAAGAGAAGGGGGAAATGTTGAAAGCAAAACATGGATCACATTTATCTTCTATGGGAAGCACCCTACTGTCCTTTGGTGAAAATAATTGCCGGATTAAATAGAAGCCTGGACGATAGTGTAACCTTGTGCTTCTTTATAGTTATTTACAGTTTGGGAAGGCAGCTGTGCTCACCACTGTACCTCCAACGCTGCGTACCATTATTTACAGTTTTTCAAATGAGGTCATCTCATTAAAACCTCACAACCCTGTGAGGGAGGCAGGCCTAGCTCATCACTCTCAGTGTTCAGATGAGGAAATTGAGTCTGAGGTTAGTTAAGTGAGTTGCTGAACATCTGAGTCAGGACAGAAGGTCTGGGTTTCAGCTCAGAGGTAACCGTTTTCTCCATAGTCTCCCTGGCTGCCCTAAACACGAACTCCGCCTTTCCAGTTATTTTGGGAAGTCTTAATTCCATACTCCATTGAGCCCTTGTTAGTATGTTTTGCTGCAGATTCCATTTATTTTTCTGTTTTATAGAAAGCCTCATTAATACAGTTTTGCTGTTCATTCTTCCGTATGTGTAGCATCAATTGGCTTGAGTACAGCTGAAATGATTGGGCTCTGGGGGTTCTGGGCTGGGAGTTGATTGTCAGGTCAGCTGTCATGGATGCTTCAGTGATGTGGGGAACTCAACCATGCAAAGATCTTGTCTCCCTCCTCTTACCTGCAAATCCTGCAGCCTCAGCATATTAACAGGTAGTCTTACAGAATGCTAATGTTGTCATTTAGAAGCCAAATAGTCAGAAACACAACTGGAGAGTTGCCTTCGTTTTATGCAGTGGCAAAGGAAGGTTTCGAATTTTTCTCTCCGTTCCTCCTAACACTTGATGAGAACGTCCGAGTGAGAATTTCTCGGTTTCCTCGTCCGTGCGCTTTGTTCGCTGGTTCTATCATGTATCCATCTGGCTGATCACCATTCACTGCTCATCTGCTCCATCCCAGGCCCTCAGCCACATGCAGGGATAGAAGGTTTGCGAGAGGGTCTCTGCCCAGGTGCCTCATGCCCTCAGGCTGTGGGCAGAGGGAGGCTTTACACTGAGGGGCTTTGTATCATCGCAGAGGTGTCGACAGAGCCCTGGCAGCCCAGCGCGGGGTGGGCTCAGGGGCCTCCTCTTGTGGGGAGATACTGAGCTGAGTGCCTGAGGCCTGGCTGTCCAGTAGCGGGCCACGGGTCTACTCAACAGAACTAGATTCAGCACCTAGGTTTTATAATTCTTGGCTGAATTTTTAAGTCCTTTATCCCACCATGGTCTCTCTAGCAAAGACATCCCAGGATAAGAGGCGAAAGGAGGGCAGGGTGGGCTTGTACGCGTCAGAACTGGTGTGTACAAAACACAGAGGCTTGCCACCGAGTGAGAGCTTGGGGGCTCATGATGCCGTTTGAAGCGGCAGAGGTTTAGGAGACCCCAGCGAGGGGCGAGAGCTTCCTAGGTGGCACTAGTGATGCAGGGACACACGAAACACGGGTTTTATCTCCGAGTTGCAAAGATTCCCTGGAGGAGGAAATGGCAACCCGCTCCAGTATTCTTGCCTGGAAAACTTTATGGACGGGGGAGCCTGGTGGGCTACCATCCACGGGGCCCCAAAGAGTCAGACACAACTGAGTGACTGAGCAGGGTGAGAGGTAAGGATGGAGAGCCGGGCAGAGGCCAGGGCCAGGAGAGCCCTGTGGCCTGAGCCATGAAGGTCTTCCTTAGCCTGTGGAAGATATGTGACTGCTGACATGGGATGCTCATTTGGGCAGCAAGATGGAGGGAGGGAGATGAGACTTCATGAGAAAGACAGAGCAGGCCAGGATGGATACAGGGCTGGTGAAGATACACCAGCCAGAGGTCTCTGGAAGGCAGAAACTGCTGGGTTTGAAGCTGAACCAGATTTCAGGGGCCCAAGGCAGACGGCGAAGTGACGTCCCAGGTGTGCCGCCTATCGACTTGTGACCTTGTACATTGCGCCTGTTTTCTGTGAGCCCCCAACTCCACATCTCTCGAGTGAGTCTAGCCATCCCTCCTCTGTCTCCTCACAGATCCAACTCCAGCCAGTAGAGAAGCAGGCCAGGGTGCCGTCTAAGTGGTCAGCGCTGTCCGATAGGATTTGTTAGGATCATTGAATTCAGGGCAGTGGTGAACGACAGACTGTGTACCGAATCTGGCTTGCTGCCTGTCTTTGTAAATAAAGTTTTATTGCCACACAGCTGCTTGAATTCACTGATGTATTGTCTTGGCTGCTTTCAGACTGGGATGGCAGAGCTGTGTAGGGGAGACGAAAATTGCACGGCTCTAAAATATTTATTATCTGGCCCTTGACGGAAAATGTGTGCTAGCTTCTGGTTTAAGTCGTGGGTTGCTGGTTCTGCCAGATTTAATTATTAATTGACCCGGGGAAATTCCAGCATCTTCTCCATATGTGGATTTGACAGTGATCGGGCGGAAGGCTGGGCCTCTTGTGGGTGTTGGCTTTCTGGACTTGGCTTGGAGTGATTTCTTGTAAGGTGGGGGGTATGGTCAACTTGGCAGCCGTGCCGAGCTCCTCTCTTGTAGGAAACACACATAGCCTTTGCTCGTGTCGTTTCGGTGGTTTTCTTCTGGATCAACCCATTGGAAGCAACGCAAAGGAGAAACTGCCAAGAGGCTTCCTAAGCATCCGCGTGTAAAACATTTGCATTTCTTTTCTTTCCCATTTTCTTTTCCTGGTAGCTATTTTAGCCTGATTGTTGTTCATTTCACTTCTTCCCTGATTTCCTAGAGTAATTCTGTCTCTCTACTTCCCTTTCCCAGTAATTTTGTTTCTTTGATTCCAATTAACAACCTGTGTAGTAATAAGTAGAAACCTAACAAATTATGGTCATTATTGCTGCATGATTCAGCACCAGCCAGCAAGGGACATGGTCACTTCTTTGATTCAAACTATTCTTGACACCCTTTTGCCTTTTCTGGCACCCAGGGATGGCAATTACACATGTATAGACAAATTGGGACTGGGGAGCAAGGCCACAGGCCTTTGGGCGCCTCCCTGCTTCCTGTTCCCTGTCTCACACAAGAAACCAATTTGGACTAAGTTCCTCTGGTAGGCTGCCAGTGATTCTTGGCTCTGGAAATGTCAGGAGGATTTAGAAGCTGCACGTGCTCCTAAATATTGTCTGTGTTTAAAGCAAATAGAGCAACACGTGAAGCACAAACACAGGTCACCTTCATTTCTCCCATGGCTTTCACTCACTAAAAGCAAGTGTCTTCTGAAGCCAACTTCGGAATGTGGGCTCTCAAACTGTGCAAAGGAGCCCACCTTTCCAGGCCTTATTTCCATACCCTATCCAAGAGGGGGAAAAACACAAGGAAAAAGATAGACCATCGGTGCTGGCAGAGCCCTGGGAGGCAGCCCAGCCCAGGCTGTTCGGCGAGCAGATGGTGTCAGGCCCAGATGTGCTGTGCTCGTTTACTTATTTATGTGAACCACCACGGGGCGGCTGCTGTGTGCCAGAGTTTTCTTCACATGTTCAGTATTCGTTTGTCTCTTTGTCTGATGTACAGTCTAAGATAACTTCCTGCTCCTGTTCTGAACTGGTCATTCTGCCTGGATGACCCTCCCACGCCCAAGCCACCGGGCGTCGTCTTGCCCGCAGACTCGGCTCTCCTCTGGTCCTCTCCAGAGGGGTTGATTCCCCTCTCAGCAGCCACTCTCACCAGCGGGGTCCTGCCACAGCTGCCCTCCGGGCCCCCGCCTTAGAGCTGAGCTGCTTTCATTGTCAGGGTTTGCATGCAAGAAGACACAGGCATAGGCAACAGAGGTTGGAGGGGAAAACATGCTCCTGAAACTCCGAATGTGCACAGCTGTTTGCCCTTGTCTGTGTTTCCTGATTGCCTCTGGAGGTGAGCCCAGGTCTCCGCATGGAGAGGTGCCTACTTCTTTGATTTCAGAGAAGGTCCTTGAACCTGCCATCACGGAGACCCGTGGTGGAGACTTTCCTTCAGAATGGCCTGCCTGTTCTCATCCAGGTCTGAGGCCGCGAGGGTGAGGTGTGGGCTCATATGCCCAACAGCACTGAGATATGCCCTCTGCTCAGACAGCATATATCATATATATCATATAATATATTATATATTATATATCAGAGGTGGCTCTGTTTGGCTCGAATAGAGGGTGATGTGCGTTCGTGTGTGTGTGTGTGCTCAGTCACTCATCTGTGACCAACTCTGCAGCGCTATGGACTGTAGCCCGCCAGGCTCCTCTGTCCATGGGGTTCTCCAGTTGAGAATACTGGAGTGGGTTGCCATTTCCTCCTCCAAGGGAGCTTCCCAACCCAAGAATCGGATATTTGTCTCCCTCACCTCCTGCACTGCAGGAGGACTCTACCACTGAGCCACTGGGGAAGCCCCAGAGAATGATGGGAATATTGGAATAGGAGACTTGTCCAGGCTTAAAAAAAAAAAAAGGTAGACCATCGGTGCTGGCAGAGCCCTGGGAGGCAGCCCAGCCCAGGCTGTTCGGCGAGCAGATGGTGTCAGGCCCAGATGTGCTGTGCTCGTTTACTTATTTATGTGAACCACCACGGGGCGGCTGCTGTGTGCCAGAGTTTTCTTCACATGTTCAGTATTCGTTTGTCTCTTTGTCTGATGTACAGTCTAAGATAACTTCCTGCTCCTGTTCTGAACTGGTCATTCTGCCTGGATGACCCTCCCACGCCCAAGCCACCGGGCGTCGTCTTGCCCGCAGACTCGGCTCTCCTCTGGTCCTCTCCAGAGGGGTTGATTCCCCTCTCAGCAGCCACTCTCACCAGCGGGGTCCTGCCACAGCTGCCCTCCGGGCCCCCGCCTTAGAGCTGAGCTGCTTTCATTGTCAGGGTTTGCATGCAAGAAGACACAGGCATAGGCAACAGAGGTTGGAGGGAAAGCATGCTCCTGAAACTCCGAATGTGCACAGCTGTTTGCCCTTGTCTGTGTTTCCTGATTGCCTCTGGAGGTGAGCCCAGGTCTCCGCATGGAGAGGTGCCTACTTCTTTGATTTCAGAGAAGGTCCTTGAACCTGCCATCACGGAGACCCGTGGTGGAGACTTTCCTTCAGAATGGCCTGCCTGTTCTCATCCAGGTCTGAGGCCGCGAGGGTGAGGTGTGGGCTCATATGCCCAACAGCACTGAGATATGCCCTCTGCTCAGACAGCATATATCATATATATCATATAATATATTATATATTATATATCAGAGGTGGCTCTGTTTGGCTCGAATAGAGGGTGATGTGCGTTCGTGTGTGTGTGTGTGCTCAGTCACTCATCTGTGACCAACTCTGCAGCGCTATGGACTGTAGCCCGCCAGGCTCCTCTGTCCATGGGGTTCTCCAGTTGAGAATACTGGAGTGGGTTGCCATTTCCTCCTCCAAGGGAGCTTCCCAACCCAAGAATCGGATATTTGTCTCCCTCACCTCCTGCACTGCAGGAGGACTCTACCACTGAGCCACTGGGGAAGCCCCAGAGAATGATGGGAATATTGGAATAGGAGACTTGACTCTATTCAAAGGGAAACTCCTATGGCAGGATTTAGGTCAGTTCCTACTGACATGACCAAAGCTAAAGCTTGGTGAATGTCATCTGTCAGTGATGTGCAGGTTAGATGGAAGGGAATTAAGGCTGGGGAGGAAAGCTTAATTAGGCAGTAGTTCAAGGAAAACAAACTAATGAAAACAAAACAAAACAAAAAAAAACCTTTGACACCTGTGAGAATTAAACTGAATTTACCTCCAGGCAAGGCAGGGGGAATAATCTGCCAGGGATGGAGGCCCTTGAAGAATTCGGCAGTGAGCCTGGAGTTTCTTAGAGAAAGAGAGGCCTGAGGGAGAGTGGCCCTTGTAAAGAGGCTCCCAGACCAAAGGCTGGGGCTCATAAAGGCAAAAACTCAAGCTTTGATGAGGAAACCTCAGTGGTGGGTTTGTTTTTATCTTTTAAAATATTTGTGTATTTGGTTGCACCAAGTCTTAGTTGTGGCACACAGAATCTTTGTTGATCCAAAGGACGTGGGATCTTAGTTCCCTGACCAGGGATTGAACCTTCATCCCTTAGCATTGGGAGGCAGCATTCTTTACCATTGGACCACCAGGGAAGTACCCTGGGAGGAGGGTTTAAAGAAGCCCTTGGAGAGTCAGTTCATGATCAACAGTTGTTGTGAGCTGGGCGTCTGTTGCTTAGCTCCACACCTGTTTTCTCATTCTGGACAGCATAAGTTCCCTGTCAGGCTGCTGGTCCTGATGCGCTTTCCCAGAAGCCTTTTCTCTGATTTCTTCTCTAGCTTGATTGCTGGTTGTCTTACCCACTGAGGGCTCAAGGTCATCCTGAGCAAGTCTGAATGCATATGCTTAAGACTCAGCAAAAATGTGTCTTATCAAAACAAACCATCTGAAACCCTGAACTAATCATAGACTCCTGCCCAGTGTGATTTGGGCTCTGTGTGACCTTGGGCAACCATAACTTCTCTGAGCCTCCGCGTCTTCCCCGTAATAACCCTTATTTTGTTGGGATGCAGTGAAGGTTAAATGAGATAAAGAATGTACTTGACACCCAACAAACATACAGTTGTTGTTTAGTTGCTAAGTTGTGTCTAGTTCTTTTGCGACCCATGGACTGTAGCCCTCCAGGCTCCTCTGTCCATGGGACTTTCCAGGCAAGAACACTGGAGTGGGTTGCCATTTTCTTCTCCAGGGGATCTTCCTGACCCAGGGATCAAGACTGTGTCTCCTGCATTGGCAGGTGGATGCTTTACCGCCGAGCCATCAGGGAAGCTTAAGCATGTAGTAGGCATATGGTCAATGCTGGCAAGGAGTAAAGATCGTGCAAAGCAAGAAAGCAGTCTAAGAGGATCAGTGCCTCCTGGTTGGAATCCTGCTTCTTGCTGGTACTTAAGCTCTAGGAAAGCACCCTTCAAAGGCTGTGAGCTGGGTCAGCCAGCGGGGGCAGCACGGAGTGACGTGCCTCTGGCTGGTTTATTCCCTCCTGGTTCCAGGCTCACCATCTCTCTCTGCCAATCTGCCCTTCTCCCCAGAGACAGAGAAGATGGATCACCTTCTTGAAGAGGAAACCTCAGTGGTGGGTTTGTTTTTATCTTTTAAAATATTTGTGTATTTGGTTGCACCAAGTCTTAGTTGTGGCACACAGAATCTTTGTTGATCCAAAGGACGTGGGATCTTAGTTCCCTGACCAGGGATTGAACCTTCATCCCTTAGCATTGGGAGGCAGCATTCTTTACCATTGGACCACCAGGGAAGTACCCTGGGAGGAGGGTTTAAAGAAGCCCTTGGAGAGTCAGTTCATGATCAACAGTTGTTGTGAGCTGGGCGTCTGTTGCTTAGCTCCACACCTGTTTTCTCATTCTGGACAGCATAAGTTCCCTGTCAGGCTGCTGGTCCTGATGCGCTTTCCCAGAAGCCTTTTCTCTGATTTCTTCTCTAGCTTGATTGCTGGTTGTCTTACCCACTGAGGGCTCAAGGTCATCCTGAGCAAGTCTGAATGCATATGCTTAAGACTCAGCAAAAATGTGTCTTATCAAAACAAACCATCTGAAACCCTGAACTAATCATAGACTCCTGCCCAGTGTGATTTGGGCTCTGTGTGACCTTGGGCAACCATAACTTCTCTGAGCCTCCGCGTCTTCCCCGTAATAACCCTTATTTTGTTGGGATGCAGTGAAGGTTAAATGAGATAAAGAATGTACTTGACACCCAACAAACATACAGTTGTTGTTTAGTTGCTAAGTTGTGTCTAGTTCTTTTGCGACCCATGGACTGTAGCCCTCCAGGCTCCTCTGTCCATGGGACTTTCCAGGCAAGAACACTGGAGTGGGTTGCCATTTTCTTCTCCAGGGGATCTTCCTGACCCAGGGATCAAGACTGTGTCTCCTGCATTGGCAGGTGGATGCTTTACCGCCGAGCCATCAGGGAAGCTTAAGCATGTAGTAGGCATATGGTCAATGCTGGCAAGGAGTAAAGATCGTGCAAAGCAAGAAAGCAGTCTAAGAGGATCAGTGCCTCCTGGTTGGAATCCTGCTTCTTGCTGGTACTTAAGCTCTAGGAAAGCACCCTTCAAAGGCTGTGAGCTGGGTCAGCCAGCGGGGGCAGCACGGAGTGACGTGCCTCTGGCTGGTTTATTCCCTCCTGGTTCCAGGCTCACCATCTCTCTCTGCCAATCTGCCCTTCTCCCCAGAGACAGAGAAGATGGATCACCTTCTTGAAGAGGCAGCGCTCACCTCGCCCCCTGCCTGACCTGTTACAAGATTTAAGCTGTCGCTTAATTTGTTCCCCATTAAGTGCAGACACCTCCTTGTCCCCTCACCTTTAGCAGAGCTTGGAGGAAAGGCTGGGAAGGAAGGTAGGACGTCAGGAAGGGATCAGTTTCCAGGGCAGTTCTTTTTGAGTCCCCCTGGCCCGTGGAGGCTGCAGAGGGTAATTGCTTTCCCGCAGTGTAGGGGGCACCTGAGCCGGGGCTGGGACCTGGCCGCAGGCTCAGGAAAGGGGCTAAAATGTGCGGAGCCTGTGAGCGGCGCTCAGCTCTCTGCAGCGGTAGATTTGTTTTAAAGTTACAGCTTTCGGAAAACCTTTCACCTTCTGTTAGCTTCCCCTGAAATGCTTATCTGAAAAGTTCTGGCTTGTGCACAAAATATTGAGCTGTGCTACAATCCCACTTGACTCCTGGGATGGGCTTTGAAGTAATCAGCCTTTGAATTTCCAGGAACCCTTAATCTTCTTTGACCCACATGGAGCCACAGATTAGCCTGTGAAAAATCATATGTAACTATTTCTTTAAATCCTTCCTTGGTCTATTTCTATGAGGATTTTAGGAAGCTGAGACCCGGCTTCCTATATTTTCAGTGCTCACTGGCAGCAGCAGTGCTGACGGGCCAGCTGTGTGCTTGGCAGGTAGTTGATGGGCTGTCCTCCACGAGGCTGATATTAATGCTTCCCTGTTACAGACTGGTGGTCACTCATTCATGTTTAATTCTTTGTGACCCTGTGAACTTTAACTGGCCAGGTTCCTGTATCCATGGAATTCTCCAGGCAAGAATACTGGAGTGGAGAGCCATTCCCTTCTCCAGCAAATCTTCCTGACACAGGGATCTGACCCATGTATCTTGCATGTCCTGCATTGGTAGACGTGCTCTTTACCACTAGTGCCACCTGGGAAGCTACATATGCATTATATATATATATATATATACATATATATATATATAAATATAATTATAAATTCACTATGGTCTTATTATATGGTGGGAATCATGTGAAATGGAATTTCTCAGAATACCTGTTATTTGTAAAGTACAAACCAGCAATAATATCACAATCAGCAGCTCTGTGCCTCAATCACATGTTTTGTGCTTCCCAACCACTACTACTAAGAAAGAAATTTTAATCAAACAGGTGGGAGAAAAAATCAAATTAATTTTTCATTATCTTTATATAATTAGGTACAGCCAATCACTGTCACATTGAAGACGATCAAAGAGGACGCAGCCACAAAATGTAAACCAAAAGATTATAGAGGTGTATTGTGCAGATGCTTAGAGGTTCTTCTCTCTAGAAAACTATGTTTTTAGCTTTTCTAATATTTATATTTCCTGGCCGCAGGCTCAGGAAAGGGGCTAAAATGTGCGGAGCCTGTGAGCGGCGCTCAGCTCTCTGCAGCGGTAGATTTGTTTTAAAGTTACAGCTTTCGGAAAACCTTTCACCTTCTGTTAGCTTCCCCTGAAATGCTTATCTGAAAAGTTCTGGCTTGTGCACAAAATATTGAGCTGTGCTACAATCCCACTTGACTCCTGGGATGGGCTTTGAAGTAATCAGCCTTTGAATTTCCAGGAACCCTTAATCTTCTTTGACCCACATGGAGCCACAGATTAGCCTGTGAAAAATCATATGTAACTATTTCTTTAAATCCTTCCTTGGTCTATTTCTATGAGGATTTTAGGAAGCTGAGACCCGGCTTCCTATATTTTCAGTGCTCACTGGCAGCAGCAGTGCTGACGGGCCAGCTGTGTGCTTGGCAGGTAGTTGATGGGCTGTCCTCCACGAGGCTGATATTAATGCTTCCCTGTTACAGACTGGTGGTCACTCATTCATGTTTAATTCTTTGTGACCCTGTGAACTTTAACTGGCCAGGTTCCTGTATCCATGGAATTCTCCAGGCAAGAATACTGGAGTGGAGAGCCATTCCCTTCTCCAGCAAATCTTCCTGACACAGGGATCTGACCCATGTATCTTGCATGTCCTGCATTGGTAGACGTGCTCTTTACCACTAGTGCCACCTGGGAAGCTACATATGCATTATATATATATATATATATACATATATATATATATATAAATATAATTATAAATTCACTATGGTCTTATTATATGGTGGGAATCATGTGAAATGGAATTTCTCAGAATACCTGTTATTTGTAAAGTACAAACCAGCAATAATATCACAATCAGCAGCTCTGTGCCTCAATCACATGTTTTGTGCTTCCCAACCACTACTACTAAGAAAGAAATTTTAATCAAACAGGTGGGAGAAAAAATCAAATTAATTTTTCATTATCTTTATATAATTAGGTACAGCCAATCACTGTCACATTGAAGAGACGATCAAAGAGGACGCAGCCACAAAATGTAAACCAAAAGATTATAGAGGTGTATTGTGCAGATGCTTAGAGGTTCTTCTCTCTAGAAAACTATGTTATTTTCTAGCTTTTCTAATATTTATATTTGTCCACTTTCTAAAATTCACACCTCAGACTCATTTGTTTCATATTACCGTCATTATATATAACGTTCGTTATTCATTTTAACTCATTAGTTTCTGTTATTTTTCGAGTAGAGGGTGGCTCACATTGTAAATGTTCCAGGTTTCAGATGAAGAGCACCAGTCCCTGGCTGAAAGTGGTTTTCTGAACGGCAAAGCGGTGTGAATGTGTTGGAAGCCATCATGGGAGACCTCGTAGGTGGAAACAGGGTTGGATGGGACAGGGAGTCAAGAAGAGTCACACTTGGTCTCTGCTCCTAAAGAAGTTGAGCTTCCCTGATGGCTCAGATGGTAATAAATCTGCCTGTCATGCAGGAGACCTGGGTTCGATTCCTGGGTAGGGAAGATCCCCTAGAGAAGGGAGTGGCTACCCACTTCAATATTCTTGCCTGGAGAATCCCAAGGACAGTGGAGCCTGGTGAGCTACACACTATGGGGTCATACGGAGTCAGACATGACTGAGCACTAACACATACTGCCCTGGCAGTCAGCCCAAAGAAGTTAGACCTGGGATGACCGGCCCATCGTGGAGACCGATAGGCTGTAACTGGTCTCATCACAGAAGGAAATGCCGGGTTGTGTGGGACCATGTAGCACACTTCAGGTCCTCTGTTTCCTCTTGGAGCCCAAATGCCAACCTTTTATTTTAATTAATTTTTCAATTTTTTAAAATTATTTTCTATTGGAGGTTAGTTGCTTTACAATGTTGTGCTAGTTCCTGCTGTAAAGCAAAATGGATCAACTGACATATACATGTGTCTCCTCAGTTTGGGATTTCCTTTCCATGTAGGTCACCACGGAGCTCGGAGTAGAGTTCCCTGAGCTATCTGAGTAGGTTTCCATTAGTTATCTCTTTTATTCATAGTATAATAGTGTGTATATGTTAAGTGCAGTCTCTCAGTTCATCCTACCCCCTTCTCCCCCATGGTGCCCATACATTTGTTCTCTATGCTTGTGTCTTTTATTTCTGCTTTGTGAATAGGTTCATTGGTACCATTTGTCTAGATTCCATATATATGCGTTCGTATGTGATACTCGTTTTTCTCTTTCTGACTTCCTTCACTCTGTGTGACACTCTCTAGGCCCATCCACACCTCTACAAATGGCCTTCAGATGAAGGCTCCTGAGGGCATGATCTTAGTTAGTTAGGAGTCCAGAGACTTTGATGGTGGAGGAAGGAGAGTGATGATAACTTTGAACCTGAGCAGAGCAAAACTCATGCATGAGTCCAACTCCAGGAAAACAGCAATTCTTCCATCCCTTTGGAGTTGACCTTTGGAGAACAAATTGATTCTTTATGTTCCCTCTCACCCCAGAAATCTTCCCATGTTCTAGGGCCCTGTGAAGGCCTGCTCTCTCAAGGCCTTCCTCGTTGGCCCAGCCTCCAGGGACCTCCCCGCCCCCTCAGGTACTTCAGGCGTCTTTCCTGCCTTGGGTCCTCTTCTCCTATGCTGGGGCTCTTAGGCAGCTCATAACCTTCTGACACTCAGGTTCTGTAAGACATGGATGGATGGTGTTCAAATAGGCCTGCCTTCTCTTCTTAAAGATTTGCAATGAGGGGCTTCCCTGGTGGCCCAGTGGGTAAGGACACTGCCTTGCAGTGCAAGGGGCACTGATTTGATCCCTGGCCTGGGAAGATCCCATGTGCCGCAAAGCAGCTGGACCGATGTGTCCAACTTCTGAGCTGGAGCTCTGGAGCACATGTGCCCAGAGCCGGTGCTCTGTGATGAGAGCTCTGTGATGGGAGGCCCACACAGGCCAAAGAACAAATATAGATAAATGAAAGATCAATAGAAGTGGCCAAAAAAAAAAAAGATTTACGATGAGTACCGAATGCACGGTGAGAGAAAGGATTTGGTGAACTGTAAGTGATAAAGCTCACTGTTTGCTGATTCTCTGTGCTTCTATCAAAGTGTGTCCAATCCTTCTGTTATGCCTGGACTGGACACAGGTTAGTGGTCTTAAGCCCCTGGCAGCTCTTGCCCAGGGTAGATACCTAGGGTAGGGCAAGAGATTGGAGGTGACCAGGTAGAAGGTGACTCAATTTCTAGACTCAGGCCTGGGTTACAATTTGTATAGTCTTATTCTCCTTGTGACTTTGAGGAATGTACTTAATCTTGAAAGACTTTCATTTCTTTTTTTATCAAATAAGAAGGAAAAACAATTGCAGGACCTGTGTGACACTCTCTAGGCCCATCCACACCTCTACAAATGGCCTTCAGATGAAGGCTCCTGAGGGCATGATCTTAGTTAGTTAGGAGTCCAGAGACTTTGATGGTGGAGGAAGGAGAGTGATGATAACTTTGAACCTGAGCAGAGCAAAACTCATGCATGAGTCCAACTCCAGGAAAACAGCAATTCTTCCATCCCTTTGGAGTTGACCTTTGGAGAACAAATTGATTCTTTATGTTCCCTCTCACCCCAGAAATCTTCCCATGTTCTAGGGCCCTGTGAAGGCCTGCTCTCTCAAGGCCTTCCTCGTTGGCCCAGCCTCCAGGGACCTCCCCGCCCCCTCAGGTACTTCAGGCGTCTTTCCTGCCTTGGGTCCTCTTCTCCTATGCTGGGGCTCTTAGGCAGCTCATAACCTTCTGACACTCAGGTTCTGTAAGACATGGATGGATGGTGTTCAAATAGGCCTGCCTTCTCTTCTTAAAGATTTGCAATGAGGGGCTTCCCTGGTGGCCCAGTGGGTAAGGACACTGCCTTGCAGGGCAAGGGGCACTGATTTGATCCCTGGCCTGGGAAGATCCCACGTGCCGCGGAGTGGCTGGACCGATGTGTCCAACTTCTGAGCTGGAGCTCTGGAGCACATGTGCCCAGAGCCGGTGCTCTGTGATGAGAGCTCTGTGATGGGAGGCCCACACAGGCCAAAGAACAAATATAGATAAATGAAAGATCAATAGAAGTGGCCAAAAAAAAAAAAGATTTACGATGAGTACCGAATGCACGGTGAGAGAAAGGATTTGGTGAACTGTAAGTGATAAAGCTCACTGTTTGCTGATTCTCTGTGCTTCTATCAAAGTGTGTCCAATCCTTCTGTTATGCCTGGACTGGACACAGGTTAGTGGTCTTAAGCCCCTGGCAGCTCTTGCCCAGGGTAGATACCTAGGGTAGGGCAAGAGATTGGAGGTGACCAGGTAGAAGGTGACTCAATTTCTAGACTCAGGCCTGGGTTACAATTTGTATAGTCTTATTCTCCTTGTGACTTTGAGGAATGTACTTAATCTTGAAAGACTTTCATTTCTTTTTTTATCAAATAAGAAGGAAAAACAATTGCAGGAGTTAATGAGGAAATGTGTATAAAATACCTAGTATACCTCCTGGAACATCATCTAGTAAATTTTGCTATTGCATTTGGAAAATTTTATAAAAACACTTACCAGTGTGTATTTCATATAGTAACTCTGCTAGGCACCAAATGTGAATGGAACTCAAGGTCACTGGTCAAGTTGTGTGTGTGCTCAGTCTCTCAGTCACTGAGTCATGTCTGACTCTGTGACCCCATGGACTGTAGTCCACCAGGCTCCTTCTGTCCATGGAATTTTCCAGGCAAGAATACTGGAGTGGATGGCCATTTCCTTCTCCAGGGGATCTTCTTGACCCAGGGACTGAACCTGCACCTCTTGCATTTCCTGCCTTGGCAGGTGGATTCTTTACCACTGCACCACCTGGAAAATCCACTGGTCATTAAAAACTGGCAAATTAAACAAAAGTGGGATAACATTAAAAAAGCATATTGGAAAACCCAAAATATTGGTATTACCAAGTATTAAAAATGACACAGAAAAGCAATTCCTCTCATTTACTGTTGGTGGGCATAGAAATTGAATTCTTGAAAAGCAATTTCACAGTTTCTACTTACATTGAAAATATGCATACACTTTTAATTCAGCAATCCAGCCTCTTGGTGTTTACCCTAAGGAAACATTTACATATGTAAATTATGAAGGATTTACTTGAGTTTTCACTGCAGCATTGTTTATAAGAGTGAAAAACTGGTCCAGCTTTTCCTCTCATCCATTATCCAACCAGAGGGAGAGGCCAGATTTTGGGAGTTTGCCAAGAGTCTTCTAAGTCACTGTGTACCTTGGGAGGACTTGGCATTCCCTGTCTTGGGGCTTCTGTCAAGGCTCAGGCTGAAGGACCTCCATGTAGGATCCACTAAGGGTACAGAGAAGCCTGACTGTGACTGGGATCCCAGACTATGGAGCCTTTGAGGTTATGGTCCTTAAATGTGCTCGGTTGCTCAGTTGTGTCTGATTCTTCGTGACCTCATGGACTGTGACCTGCCAGATTTAGAGAAGGCTGGGATTCTCCAGGTAAGAATACTCATGGGTTGCCATTTCCTTTTCCGGGGGTTCCCAACCCAGGGGCTGAACCTGCATCTCATTCGTCTTCTGCATTGGCAGGCAGGTTTTTTTTACCACTAAGCCACCTGTGAAGCCAGGCCCTGAAATACGTATCTTCAAAAATAAGAACACTGAGGGCTAGAGATGCTAAGTAACTTGTCCAAACTTATACAGCTCTTTAGTGACAGAGCTGGTAGACAATTATACAAGGCTGTTGATCGTTCATAGCCCTTGTAGTTCTCAATCTCATGTTGATTATCGTAAATTGTAACCATGGGCTTCTTTGTACTTTTTGATTGCTAGTCATTGCTACATTGGTATAGAATCTAAACATGATAAGAAAACACTTTGAGAATATACAGTCTCCTTTTATACTTAATCAAATGATGGAATATAGCCTTAGTGGCAGACCAGAGACTCAAAGCTAGGTTTTTGAGGCAGGAGTGCAGCAAAGAGCTCACCTGGTTTGTATCCTCAGGGATCCAATGTCACACCCGAAGAGGCACCATCTGGAGAGGGTGACACACCATCTCCAGCCGTGGTTTTCAACTAGTTGGTTGGCACCGTCTGGAGACCTTTTATGGTGGTCATAACTGAGAAGGGAGGGAGTGTTCCTGGCATCTAATGGGTAGAGGCTGAGGATGCTGCTAAGCATTCCTCAATGCACCAAATGGTGCTTACAACCAAGAGCCATCTGACCCAAAATTGCAACCGTGCTGAGGCTGATAAAGCCTTCCAACACATGAAAGGCTGGATGATGTATGAATGACTCTATGAGAGAAATTCAGAAGTGGGAAAGGTCACAGCCTGAACAGAAGTCTTATCTGTAATACCACCCACCCCTACAACACTCACACGGAGTCCTGAGTCTCTTACTTTCCCCGCTCTCTTGGGAGAGAGGGGGTGCTCCGACACCGGCTCCAACCTCCCTCTTGAAAGTGGCATCTGGGAAAGCAGCCACCACGAAGGTCAAGGTGGGTGTGAAGGGGCTCCTGGGTGCGCTTGGTACATTGGAGAGGGTGACTCAGAGCAGTGGTCCCCAACTTTTTTGGCACCAGGAACCAGTTTCATGGAAGATAATGTTTCTGTGGACCAGGGAGGAGGTAAGGTGATTTCAAGATGCCTCAAGTGAATTACTTTGATTGTAATTTTGATTGAACTCTATTTCTAATTTAAACCATCACTGACCTGACAGAAGATATTGGTCCTGGCCTGGAGGTTGAATTCCTTAGAGAAGTCCTGAATTGGATTTACCTTCCTCAAACCCTACAGTCATTCCTCTGCTGGAAAAGCACCAAGGTGTTGGCTTTGGTCCACAGAGTCCCAGATCTGACCCTCCCCCACTTCTTGCTGTCCCCTGATGTCTGTCCCTGATGTGCCACTAGTCTGAATGAGCTGTTGAAGAACACAACCCGCTGCTTTTCACTGCTGAGACCTTCCATGTGATTTGGAGAGGAGGAAATTATACTCAAAAATATCAACTTCCCATTTTCCCGAGGATAATTTTCGGAAAAGACATGCTACCAGAGACTCAAAGCTAGTTAGGCAGGAGTGCAGCAAAGAGCTCACCTGGTTTGTATCCTCAGGGATCCAATGTCACACCCGAAGAGGCACCATCTGGAGAGGGTGACACACCATCTCCAGCCGTGGTTTTCAACTAGTTGGTTGGCACCGTCTGGAGACCTTTTATGGTGGTCATAACTGAGAAGGGAGGGAGTGTTCCTGGCATCTAATGGGTAGAGGCTGAGGATGCTGCTAAGCATTCCTCAATGCACCAAATGGTGCTTACAACCAAGAGCCATCTGACCCAAAATTGCAACCGTGCTGAGGCTGATAAAGCCTTCCAACACATGAAAGGCTGGATGATGTATGAATGACTCTATGAGAGAAATTCAGAAGTGGGAAAGGTCACAGCCTGAACAGAAGTCTTATCTGTAATACCACCCACCCCTACAACACTCACACGGAGTCCTGAGTCTCTTACTTTCCCCGCTCTCTTGGGAGAGAGGGGGTGCTCCGACACCGGCTCCAACCTCCCTCTTGAAAGTGGCATCTGGGAAAGCAGCCACCACGAAGGTCAAGGTGGGTGTGAAGGGGCTCCTGGGTGCGCTTGGTACATTGGAGAGGGTGACTCAGAGCAGTGGTCCCCAACTTTTTTGGCACCAGGAACCAGTTTCATGGAAGATAATGTTTCTGTGGACCAGGGAGGAGGTAAGGTGATTTCAAGATGCCTCAAGTGAATTACTTTGATTGTAATTTTGATTGAACTCTATTTCTAATTTAAACCATCACTGACCTGACAGAAGATATTGGTCCTGGCCTGGAGGTTGAATTCCTTAGAGAAGTCCTGAATTGGATTTACCTTCCTCAAACCCTACAGTCATTCCTCTGCTGGAAAAGCACCAAGGTGTTGGCTTTGGTCCACAGAGTCCCAGATCTGACCCTCCCCCACTTCTTGCTGTCCCCTGATGTCTGTCCCTGATGTGCCACTAGTCTGAATGAGCTGTTGAAGAACACAACCCGCTGCTTTTCACTGCTGAGACCTTCCATGTGATTTGGAGAGGAGGAAATTATACTCAAAAATATCAACTTCCCATTTTCCCAGAGGATAATTTTCGGAAGACAACAGACAGATGCTTAAATTAATTAAGAGCAGAAACAGCATGATGAAGAGTTTCTTCCCTGGTGAGCTGTGGCGTCTGTGAGCCTGAATTTTTTTTCTTCATGCTAAAAAGGTTGCCTTTCAGAAGATGAATTACTAGCATTTTCTGAAGGATAGATCCTTTTGAGCACCATTCTTCCTGAATTCCCAGCTCTCCTTTGAGAGAATATTGCAAATATTTGACTTGAGAATCTGGCTTTGGTAGCATCTAGTTCCTCTCCTCCTGATTCCCTCCCCCTGTTGCCTGCTCCCCTTTCTATGATGGGTGGCTTTGGGAAGGTTCCTGGCCAAAGCCTCTCAGGCGGTCAGCGGCAGAGGTGGCTGGAAGACAGGTCCATACTCTGCCTGTTTCCTCTCTGTTCTTAGCTCTTTGGTCTTGGTGGAATCACAGATCATTTCTAATCATCTTCGTCTGATATCTTCAAAACTTAGGGTAGATAAATGGCAACTTATTCTTTTCACAGGCTTCCATAGTGGAAGAAAGAATCACCTGCCAAGCTAGGACACGCAGGTTCCATCCCTGGGCCAGGAAGATCTCCTGGAGAAGGACATGGCCACTCGCTCCAGTAGTCTTGCCTGGGAAATCCCATGGACAGAGGAGCCTGGTGGCCTAATGTCCATGGGGTCGCAAAAGAATCGGGCATAACTTAGGAACTGAACAGCAACAGCATTCTTTTCACTCAGAGTGGCATTTATTCCTGAGTGGTCTCCATGAATATAAAGGCCTGTTCTCTCCATCCTTCTCCTTTTCTTTTTTTAAGGAAAAATGTAGAGTAACATATACATACTACTACATATCAAATAGACAAACAAGAGGACCCTACTGTATATCACAGGGAACTATGTAGAGTATCTTATAATAGCATCATATAAGAGAATGTAAAAAAAGAATATATATACATGTATATATGTATAATGGAATCCCTTTGTTGTTCAGTTGAAACCAACACAACATTGTACATTAACTATATGTCAATTAAAAAATTTTACATATACATATTTAAAGTAAGCAACATGGTAATTTGATATACATAGTCACAGTGAAATGATGACTATGGCTGATAATTAATGTATCATCTCCTATGTTACCTTTTTTTTGGTGATGAGAACACTTGAGATCTAATCTCTTTACCAATCTCCAGTGTTTAGTGCAGTTTCATTAATTAGAATCCTCCTCTTCCTTTCCCCAAGACTCTGCTTCCCCACCTCCCCCTCTGCTATGTGCTGATGAACCGTTCCCAGGGTACACTCGAGGACAGAAACACACACAGCAGAGGGTTTTGACCAGGCATCACCAGCCCTTCCTGTGTATTTCTCTTTGCAATACACGTAGGAGTATACTTCCAAGGTCTGGTTGCAGTTTTCTTCAAATGTTTATATCTCTCCCAAGAGTTAGATGAAATTACTCTAGTTGAACTTCGTATTTTACCTCATTTCCCCCTCTTTCTAATTCAAAGGTCCCTTTTTTCTTTTGTTAGGAGTAACAAAAAAAGTTTCATCTACAGTGTGAGGAGAGTGGTGAACCAGCCTGAAGGTGGAGAGGCTGCACCAGGCAATGATTGCCAGCTTATTTTGGTAGGAGATTTGTAATTCAATTATGGTTCTAAGGGTAGTTACACCTTTGAGAAACAGCACTTTGATGAGCATGCGCAGATGAACCCTTCTAGATGGACCCTCTTCCTCCTGTTTCTTAGAAGATCTTCATGTTGTCTAAGAGCTTTACAAGCCGTATTTTTACAATCAACCACCCTTTGTTATGCATCCTTTTAGGAGCTGAGTAAAAATCAACAAGCATTCATTTGCTCATTCAGCAGGTGTTTCCTGAGCATTGGTGCTGTGGTAGACTCTGAGGCTACAGATATGAACCAGATATAAAAGAATTGTATCTTCCTGAAGCCTACAGACTAATAAGGGAATAAATAAATTGACTCATTGTGTCAAGTGGTATTCTATGGGTTGGAAATGTAGTAAATGAGCTTTTGCTGATCTAGAAGTTACATTTTAGGAGTGAGAGAGAGGAAAGGAAAAAAAGAGAATATCAACAAATGAGCAGATATTTAGAAAAATAAGACATCAGGTAGTGCAGTGACAAGGGCTTATTTTGAGAATTTAGGTAGGGAAAGGCTTACATTTGTTTTTCTTTGGGATGGTTTTGGTCACTGCCTCCTGTACAGTGTTACAAATCTCCATCCATAGTTCTTCAAGCACTCTGTCTACCAAACAGCAAGGAGATTAAACCAGTCCAATCTTAAGGGAAAATCAGCCCTGAATATATATTGCAAGAACTGATTCTGAAGCTGGAGCTGCTAGACTTTTCCTCCTCTTCCTTTCCCCAAGACTCTGCTTCCCCACCTCCCCCTCTGCTATGTGCTGATGAACCGTTCCCAGGGTACACTCGAGGACAGAAACACACACAGCAGAGGGTTTTGACCAGGCATCACCAGCCCTTCCTGTGTATTTCTCTTTGCAATACACGTAGGAGTATACTTCCAAGGTCTGGTTGCAGTTTTCTTCAAATGTTTATATCTCTCCCAAGAGTTAGATGAAATTACTCTAGTTGAACTTCGTATTTTACCTCATTTCCCCCTCTTTCTAATTCAAAGGTCCCTTTTTTCTTTTGTTAGGAGTAACAAAAAAAGTTTCATCTACAGTGTGAGGAGAGTGGTGAACCAGCCTGAAGGTGGAGAGGCTGCACCAGGCAATGATTGCCAGCTTATTTTGGTAGGAGATTTGTAATTCAATTATGGTTCTAAGGGTAGTTACACCTTTGAGAAACAGCACTTTGATGAGCATGCGCAGATGAACCCTTCTAGATGGACCCTCTTCCTCCTGTTTCTTAGAAGATCTTCATGTTGTCTAAGAGCTTTACAAGCCGTATTTTTACAATCAACCACCCTTTGTTATGCATCCTTTTAGGAGCTGAGTAAAAATCAACAAGCATTCATTTGCTCATTCAGCAGGTGTTTCCTGAGCATTGGTGCTGTGGTAGACTCTGAGGCTACAGATATGAACCAGATATAAAAGAATTGTATCTTCCTGAAGCCTACAGACTAATAAGGGAATAAATAAATTGACTCATTGTGTCAAGTGGTATTCTATGGGTTGGAAATGTAGTAAATGAGCTTTTGCTGATCTAGAAGTTACATTTTAGGAGTGAGAGAGAGGAAAGGAAAAAAAGAGAATATCAACAAATGAGCAGATATTTAGAAAAATAAGACATCAGGTAGTGCAGTGACAAGGGCTTATTTTGAGAATTTAGGTAGGGAAAGGCTTACATTTGTTTTTCTTTGGGATGGTTTTGGTCACTGCCTCCTGTACAGTGTTACAAATCTCCATCCATAGTTCTTCAAGCACTCTGTCTACCAAACAGCAAGGAGATTAAACCAGTCCAATCTTAAGGGAAAATCAGCCCTGAATATATATTGCAAGAACTGATTCTGAAGCTGGAGCTGCAATACTTTGGCCACCTGATGTGAAGAGCCAACTTATTGGAAAAGAGCCTGATGCTGGGAGAGACTGAGGACAAGAGGAGAAGGGGACAACAGAGGATGAGATGGCAGAATGGCATTCCTGATTCAGTGGACGTGAGCTTGAGCAAACTCCAGGAGACAGTGAAAGACAGGGGAGCCTAGAGTGCTTCAGTCCATGAGCTTGCAAAGAGTCAGACATGACTTAGTGACTGAACAACAGTAGAAACTGAAACTTGCTGAAGGCTGTCAGTCTGAGCTTCTGTTTCACCTTGCCCCCCACCAAGTTTCCTAGGTGATTTGTACTCATAGCAAAGTTTGCAAATCACTAGATCAGAAAACAATGCAACTCTCTGTTATTTAAAGGTTAGATTAAAATGCAGGTGTGAACTCATAAGTTCCTGATGAGTTTTCCAATGGTGGTCTTTCATATTTCAGATTTCTTCTGTGGTATTGATCTAGTCAATAGAACTATAAAACACCTGTACTCATGAATATAAAAGCAAGTGTTCAAAATATTAGTCAACAGATTCCAGCAATGTATCAAAAGAATAAGATGACACGATGAGCCAGAGTTGTTTTCCAGTCAACTAAAGCTCAACATCAAAGAAACACATAAACATCATCCATTTTATCAACAAACTGAAGAAGAAAACCAGCATAGTCATAATAATACATGCTGAGAAGGCATTTGATGAAATTCAGCAGCAATTCCTAATAACAACTCAAAAAATGAAAGCCAAGTAAAATTATTGAAATATGATAAAGGATAAAGATGATAATTCCAGTGACTAAAAATTGGTAGCAAACATTACTTTAAATGGAAAAAAATTGTTTCAATTAAAATCAGAAATTATTTAGCTTGGCTGCCATTCCTTTTATTATTTAATGTTTAGAGGAATTTTAGACATCAGGTAGTGCAGTGACAAGGGCTTATTTTGAGAATTTAGGTAGGGAAAGGCTTACATTTGTTTTTCTTTGGGATGGTTTTGGTCACTGCCTCCTGTACAGTGTTACAAATCTCCATCCATAGTTCTTCAAGCACTCTGTCTACCAAACAGCAAGGAGATTAAACCAGTCCAATCTTAAGGGAAAATCAGCCCTGAATATATATTGCAAGAACTGATTCTGAAGCTGGAGCTGCAATACTTTGGCCACCTGATGTGAAGAGCCAACTTATTGGAAAAGAGCCTGATGCTGGGAGAGACTGAGGACAAGAGGAGAAGGGGACAACAGAGGATGAGATGGCAGAATGGCATTCCTGATTCAGTGGACGTGAGCTTGAGCAAACTCCAGGAGACAGTGAAAGACAGGGGAGCCTAGAGTGCTTCAGTCCATGAGCTTGCAAAGAGTCAGACATGACTTAGTGACTGAACAACAGTAGAAACTGAAACTTGCTGAAGGCTGTCAGTCTGAGCTTCTGTTTCACCTTGCCCCCCACCAAGTTTCCTAGGTGATTTGTACTCATAGCAAAGTTTGCAAATCACTAGATCAGAAAACAATGCAACTCTCTGTTATTTAAAGGTTAGATTAAAATGCAGGTGTGAACTCATAAGTTCCTGATGAGTTTTCCAATGGTGGTCTTTCATATTTCAGATTTCTTCTGTGGTATTGATCTAGTCAATAGAACTATAAAACACCTGTACTCATGAATATAAAAGCAAGTGTTCAAAATATTAGTCAACAGATTCCAGCAATGTATCAAAAGAATAAGATGACACGATGAGCCAGAGTTGTTTTCCAGTCAACTAAAGCTCAACATCAAAGAAACACATAAACATCATCCATTTTATCAACAAACTGAAGAAGAAAACCAGCATAGTCATAATAATACATGCTGAGAAGGCATTTGATGAAATTCAGCAGCAATTCCTAATAACAACTCAAAAAATGAAAGCCAAGTAAAATTATTGAAATATGATAAAGGATAAAGATGATAATTCCAGTGACTAAAAATTGGTAGCAAACATTACTTTAAATGGAAAAAAATTGTTTCAATTAAAATCAGAAATTATTTAGCTTGGCTGCCATTCCTTTTATTATTTAATGTTTAGAGGAATTTTAGTGAATACAAAAATATAAGAAAATGAAGTGACTTCTACAAATATTCGGAAAGAACAAATAAAATTGTATCTTTGAGCCTATGATCTATTTCATATTTAAAAACCCGAGATTGTAGTAAAATTGTTACAGTTATTAAGAGAATATGGTAAGGTGCCTATATATAGAAGCTATCGACAAAATTATTACTGACTTTTCCTTTCTCATTTGATATGAAAAGAACTTATTTACAATAGTGAAAAATGTAAAGTACTTAAGAGTCCTAAAACAAGACACAAAATAAATCTATGTAAAGAAAACGATAATGCAAGCAGACCTCAGATATACTGTGGTTTAGGCTCCACACCACTGCAATAAAGTGAATATTCCAATAGGGTGAGCACATGAATTGTTTGTATTCCAGTGCACATAAAAATTATGCTTATACTATGTGATAGTGTATACAGTGCAATAGCATTCTGTCTAAAATTCAAGGAAGATACCTTAATTTAAGAATACGTTAGTGTAAAAACTTCTAACCATCATCTCAGCCGCCAGTAAGTCATAATCTTTTTCCTTGCAGAGGGTTCACATATTGGGAGATTTAGCAAAATGTAGCACGGAGATACAAAACTACAATTGCTGATGGAATAATGGCGCTGATAGACTTGCTTGACAAAAGTTTGCTCAAACCTTCCATTTGTAAAAAGCAATGTCTGTGAAGCACAACAAGGTGAGTTGTGTCTGTAAAGTCAGTCTAAAATGAAAATATATGTTACTCTCAGATAGGAAGACTTACTATACAAACTTGTTAATTTCCCTAAGTTAGTACTGCATTCTCATGCCATACTGATCAGAGTAACAAGTCTGGGAAGTTATTGAGAAAGTGATCTTAAAGGTTTACATGAAATTCAGCAGCAATTCCTAATAACAACTCAAAAAATGAAAGCCAAGTAAAATTATTGAAATATGATAAAGGATAAAGATGATAATTCCAGTGACTAAAAATTGGTAGCAAACATTACTTTAAATGGAAAAAAATTGTTTCAATTAAAATCAGAAATTATTTAGCTTGGCTGCCATTCCTTTTATTATTTAATGTTTAGAGGAATTTTAGTGAATACAAAAATATAAGAAAATGAAGTGACTTCTACAAATATTCGGAAAGAACAAATAAAATTGTATCTTTGAGCCTATGATCTATTTCATATTTAAAAACCCGAGATTGTAGTAAAATTGTTACAGTTATTAAGAGAATATGGTAAGGTGCCTATATATAGAAGCTATCGACAAAATTATTACTGACTTTTCCTTTCTCATTTGATATGAAAAGAACTTATTTACAATAGTGAAAAATGTAAAGTACTTAAGAGTCCTAAAACAAGACACAAAATAAATCTATGTAAAGAAAACGATAATGCAAGCAGACCTCAGATATACTGTGGTTTAGGCTCCACACCACTGCAATAAAGTGAATATTCCAATAGGGTGAGCACATGAATTGTTTGTATTCCAGTGCACATAAAAATTATGCTTATACTATGTGATAGTGTATACAGTGCAATAGCATTCTGTCTAAAATTCAAGGAAGATACCTTAATTTAAGAATACGTTAGTGTAAAAACTTCTAACCATCATCTCAGCCGCCAGTAAGTCATAATCTTTTTCCTTGCAGAGGGTTCACATATTGGGAGATTTAGCAAAATGTAGCACGGAGATACAAAACTACAATTGCTGATGGAATAATGGCGCTGATAGACTTGCTTGACAAAAGTTTGCTCAAACCTTCCATTTGTAAAAAGCAATGTCTGTGAAGCACAACAAGGTGAGTTGTGTCTGTAAAGTCAGTCTAAAATGAAAATATATGTTACTCTCAGATAGGAAGACTTACTATACAAACTTGTTAATTTCCCTAAGTTAGTACTGCATTCTCATGCCATACTGATCAGAGTAACAAGTCTGGGAAGTTATTGAGAAAGTGATCTTAAAGGTTTACATGTAAGAATAAGAACACGAGAGAAATTATGTGTGAAATATGAGAAAGAACAGGAAGTAGAGATTTGCCTTGCTAGATATCATATCCATAAGCCACTGGAATCAAGCCAGAATGGTGTTAGTTTATGAACAGACAAACAGATTGGTAGAACACAAAATAAAAAACTTGTAAATATATCCTAATTATATGTGAGACTTTATTTAACAAACTGTGTTGACACAACCAGATATTCATTAAAAAAAAAAAGTAGATGCCAATCCCAAGCCATATTTGTTTTTTAAAATTTATTTAGTATTTACTTATGTTTGACTGTGTAAGATCTTTGTTGCTGTGTGTGGGCTTTTTCTAGTTGGGTTGAGCTGGGACTACTCTTCTCTGTGATGCGCAGGCTTCTTATTGTGGTGACTTCTCTTGTTGCCGAACGCGGGCTCTAGGGCACACGGGCTTCAGTAGCTGAGGCGCATGGACTTAGTTGCTCCAAGGCAGGTAGAATCTTCCTGGACCAGGGATCTAATCTGTGTCACCTGCATTGGCAGGCAGATTCTTAACCATTGGACCACCAAGCCATATTTAATTCTGTATCATATCTAAAAGTACATTCTTGATGAATGAATGAGTCAAATGCAGGCAAATCTGAAAAACTACATGTACAGTGTAGGAGTTAGGAATACCTTCTTAATTGAAAAGGTAAGCCTAAAAATTATATAAGAAGGTAAAATCATATTTGTATATATATGAAAACTAAGTTTTATGTATACAAAAATCTCTACAAATGAAGTCAATTATCAGAGGTAATGCAAATAATGAACAAAGCATGAATATGTTTTTATTTTATTTTTTTGTTATTTTTAAACATTTATTTATTGATTTATTTGGGGGGAGTGGGGTGGAAAGGGAGAAGGGGTGGGTGGGCTGCTTCTATTGGTCTTTCATTTGTCTGTTCTTCATCCATCTTTGGTCTTTGGCCCGTGTGGGCCTCCCATCGCGGTGGCCTCTGTTGTCACAGAGCACTGACTCTGGGCGCATGCGCTCCAGAGCTCTGGCTCGGTAATTGGACACATGGGTCCAGCTGCTCCGCGGCACGTGGGATCTTCCCAGGCCAGGGATCGAACCGGCGTCCCTTGCACTGCAAGGTGGTGTCCTTACCCACTGGACCACCAGGGAGCCCATGAATATGTTTTTAAATTTAACTTTATTTATTTAGCTTATTTATTTGGCTGTGCATATCTTAGATGCAACATATGGGATTTAGTTCCTCAACCAGGGATTGAACCTAGGAGTATACTGTACTTGTCAGTCTCTTTTTGCCTTAACGTCACTTTTTATGATACGTTCTAGATCCATCCACCTCTTTAGGGCTGATTCTTCTGCATTTCTTTTTATAGCTGGGTTGAGCTGGGACTACTCTTCTCTGTGATGCAGGCTTCTTATTGTGGTGACTTCTCTTGTTGCCGAAGCGGGCTCTAGGGCACACGGGCTTCAGTAGCTGAGGCGCATGGACTTAGTTGCTCCAAGGCAGGTAGAATCTTCCTGGACCAGGGATCTAATCTGTGTCACCTGCATTGGCAGGCAGATTCTTAACCATTGGACCACCAAGCCATATTTAATTCTGTATCATATCTAAAAGTACATTCTTGATGAATGAATGAGTCAAATGCAGGCAAATCTGAAAAACTACATGTACAGTGTAGGAGTTAGGAATACCTTCTTAATTGAAAAGGTAAGCCTAAAAATTATATAAGAAGGTAAAATCATATTTGTATATATATGAAAACTAAGTTTTATGTATACAAAAATCTCTACAAATGAAGTCAATTATCAGAGGTAATGCAAATAATGAACAAAGCATGAATATGTTTTTATTTTATTTTTTTGTTATTTTTAAACATTTATTTATTGATTTATTTGGGGGGAGTGGGGTGGAAAGGGAGAAGGGGTGGGTGGGCTGCTTCTATTGGTCTTTCATTTGTCTGTTCTTCATCCATCTTTGGTCTTTGGCCCGTGTGGGCCTCCCATCGCGGTGGCCTCTGTTGTCACAGAGCACTGACTCTGGGCGCATGCGCTCCAGAGCTCTGGCTCGGTAATTGGACACATGGGTCCAGCTGCTCCGCGGCACGTGGGATCTTCCCAGGCCAGGGATCGAACCGGCGTCCCTTGCACTGCAAGGTGGTGTCCTTACCCACTGGACCACCAGGGAGCCCATGAATATGTTTTTAAATTTAACTTTATTTATTTAGCTTATTTATTTGGCTGTGCATATCTTAGATGCAACATATGGGATTTAGTTCCTCAACCAGGGATTGAACCTAGGAGTATACTGTACTTGTCAGTCTCTTTTTGCCTTAACGTCACTTTTTATGATACGTTCTAGATCCATCCACCTCTTTAGGGCTGATTCTTCTGCATTTCTTTTTATAGCTGTGTAGTACTCCATCATATATATATGTATCAGAGCTTTTGTATCCATTCATTCATCAATGGACAACTAGGTTGCTTCCATGTTATAGCTATTGTATAGAGAGCTTAACATTGGGGTACAGGTGTCTCTTTCAGTTTTGATTTCAACAGGGTATAAGCTTAAGAGTGGGGTTGCTGGATCTTATGGTGCTTCTATTTTTAATTTTTTAAGACATCTCCATACTGTCTTCCATAGAAGCTGTATCAGTTTACATTCTCACAGCAATGCAAGAGTGTTCCCTTTTCTCTGCACCCTCTCCAGCACTGATTGTCCATTTGTTGATGATGGCCATTCATACTGGTGTGAGGTGACATCTCATTGTAGTTTTGATTTGCATTTCTCTAATTATAAGTGAGGTTGAGCATCGTTTCATGTGCTTTTGGCCATCTGTATGTCCTCTTTGGTGAGATGTCTATTTAGATCTTTTTCCCATTTTTTGATTGGGTTGTTCATTTTTCTGGTGCTGAGTTGTCTGAGTTGCATGTAGATTTTGGAGATTAATTTTTTGTCTGTTGTTTCATTTACTATTATTTTCTCCGAGTCTGTGGGCTGTCTGTTCAGTTTTTTTGTAATTTCTTTTGCTGTAAAAAGCTTTTAAGTTTCATTAGGTCCCACATGTTCAGTTTTGTTTTTAGTTCCGCTATTCTAGTGGGTGGGTCATGGAAGATCTTGCTTTGGTTTATGTCCTTGAGTGTTTTGCCTATGTTCTCCTCTAAGAGTTTTATGGTTTCTGGTCTTACATTTAGGTCTTTAATCCATTTTGAATTTATCTTTGTGTATTGTGTCAGGGAATGTTCCAACTTCATTTTTTTTGCATGTAGCCATCCAGTTTTCCCAGTACCATTTGTTGAAGAGGCTTTCTTTGTTCCATTTTATATTTTCACCTCCTTTGTTAAAAATAAGGTATCTATATGTGCGTGGGTTTATCTCTGAGTTCTCTGTCTTGTTCCATTGGTCTGTATTTCTGTTTTTGTGCCAGTACCATACTGTCTTGATGATTGTTGCCTTTTAGTATAGTCTGAAGTTAGGGAGGTTGATCCCTCTAGCTGCATTCTTCTTCCTCAGGATTGCTTTGGCTATTCAGGGTCTTTTGTGTTTCCATATGAACTGTGTTATTCTTTGGTCTAGTTCTGTGAAGAATGTCATTGGTAGTTTGATAGGGATCCCATTGAATCTGTAGATGATATTTGGTAGTATGGTCATTTTCACAATATTGATTCTCCCGACCCAGGAACATGGACTATCTCTCCATCTGTTTAAGTCTTCTTTAATTTCTTTCATGAGTGTCTTGTAATTTTCAGTGTACAGTTCTTTTGTTTCTTTGGATAGGTTTATCCCTAGATATTTGATTCTCTTGGTTGCAGTGGTGAAGGGGATTGCCTCTTTGATTTTGTTTTTAATTTTTCATTGTTTGTGTATAGGAATGCCAGTGATTTCTGTGTGTTGATTTTGTATCCTGCGACTTTGCTGAATTCGTTGATTAGCTCTAGTAGTTTTCTAATAGTGTCTTTGGAGTTTTCTATGTATGATATCATGTTGTCTACAAATAGAGAGACTTTTACTTCTTTTCCAATCTGGATTCTTTTTATTGCTTTTTCTTCTCTTATTACTGTTGCTAGAACTTTCAGGACTATGTTGAATAATAGTGGTGAAAGTGGACACCCTTGTCTTGTTCCTGATTTAGAGGGACCAGCATGAACATTTTTTAAATCCAAAGATATCTTACAAGCTGATAAGAAGAAAACAAACATTAAGAAAATGAGTAAAACGCATACACGGTCAAGTCAGAGAATTATAATTAAATAATCAATGGAATTTGGTTTTTATCACTGACTGTAGACTGCCCAAGGCCTACACCAAGTGCCAGTAGCAGGAGCTGAGCCACGGCCTGTTTCCTGTGTCCCTACATCTGGAAGCCTAATTTTATCCACTCATTCTGAAAAGTGTTGGTGTCCCTTCAGTCAGGACCAAAGAAGGAAAAAGCTTCAGTTAACTCTAGGTTGTGCCCCCAAAGGCCAGCCCAGCCAGACTGGGTGTATTCTGTATACCCTTTCCTCTTTAACACCTTTCTTCATGCTGATTCATTAATTCAATCAGTATCCCGTGACAATGCAGATCATTTTACGTGGCAGTCTTGGGGTGATGTTCTATCACATCCTCCTCTGTGTTCATTCCTCTTGGTGTTGTCTTGTCTGGGGCACTGGTCACAGGTGATAACTGTTCAAACCTGGGTCTTCCTGTTGGGTTCTGTGCTCCCCCAGGGTCACCCTCTTACCTCTGAGTTGTGAGCTTTCTGTATAATGTCTGGTGCAAAATAAACACTGGGTACGTGGTGGTTGATTTTGGTCTATTAATGGATTTACTCACATTTTTGCTTCAGGCTTCTGTAGTTTCCAAACCTAATGCTAGCAGGATTATCATGCTCTTTTCCTCCACCCACGTCAACAAGTTTTGTTTTAGATGTCTCAAAATGAAAGAGACACCATGGAGTAGCAGCCATTTTACCCATAAAAGCCCTTTCTCACGTTTTAAGTCTGAGGACTCCAACATGAACAAAGTGTGTGTTGCCTTTTTGTTCCCAATCTTTCTCTTGACCCTGGCTTTTATGGATGGAATCCTGTTTCTGTCTGTTCCACCAGCTCAACGTCCCTCTGTGCTTTAATTGACTTGGTGTTTCTGCCCAGTTTCTCCTCTTTTCAGGGCCAGCCTCTCCATCAGAGTTTTGCCCTTTGGCTGGAATCCTGCTCCATCTGCGTGCTCTTGCTTTCTTCTTTCATCCCTCATTTAGGGTTCATGCTCCCGTTCTGAAGCAGGCTTCTTTCAGCCTAGCCATCCTCTCCCCTCCCGTTGCGTCTTTCTCACCTTCCACTGCCCTTCTCAGAAGAGTAAGTTGAGTGTTTGCTTCCATGTAATCCTCACATCACCCTTGGCAATACATTTTCCTCTCTCACAAACACTATGTACCAGCTCTTAAAAAATGTTATCAAGAAAGCTGTAACTATCAGATCAAGCCTTGCCCTCACTGTCTTTAACCATGTTAGGACACTTAAAACTGTTGGTCTTCTCTTCCTTTGGAAACACTTCCCTTAGAAACATCTCCAATAGTGTGAGTGAGTGAAAAAGATGTGAGGCAAGCCAGACAAAGACAAATATCATATGATATTGCTTATATGTAAAATCTAAAAGAAAATGATACAGATGAACTTATTTACAAAACAGAAATAGACTCACAAAAAACAAACTTATAGTTACCAAGCAGGGATGTTCTATCACATCCTCCTCTGTGTTCATTCCTCTTGGTGTTGTCTTGTCTGGGGCACTGGTCACAGGTGATAACTGTTCAAACCTGGGTCTTCCTGTTGGGTTCTGTGCTCCCCCAGGGTCACCCTCTTACCTCTGAGTTGTGAGCTTTCTGTATAATGTCTGGTGCAAAATAAACACTGGGTACGTGGTGGTTGATTTTGGTCTATTAATGGATTTACTCACATTTTTGCTTCAGGCTTCTGTAGTTTCCAAACCTAATGCTAGCAGGATTATCATGCTCTTTTCCTCCACCCACGTCAACAAGTTTTGTTTTAGATGTCTCAAAATGAAAGAGACACCATGGAGTAGCAGCCATTTTACCCATAAAAGCCCTTTCTCACGTTTTAAGTCTGAGGACTCCAACATGAACAAAGTGTGTGTTGCCTTTTTGTTCCCAATCTTTCTCTTGACCCTGGCTTTTATGGATGGAATCCTGTTTCTGTCTGTTCCACCAGCTCAACGTCCCTCTGTGCTTTAATTGACTTGGTGTTTCTGCCCAGTTTCTCCTCTTTTCAGGGCCAGCCTCTCCATCAGAGTTTTGCCCTTTGGCTGGAATCCTGCTCCATCTGCGTGCTCTTGCTTTCTTCTTTCATCCCTCATTTAGGGTTCATGCTCCCGTTCTGAAGCAGGCTTCTTTCAGCCTAGCCATCCTCTCCCCTCCCGTTGCGTCTTTCTCACCTTCCACTGCCCTTCTCAGAAGAGTAAGTTGAGTGTTTGCTTCCATGTAATCCTCACATCACCCTTGGCAATACATTTTCCTCTCTCACAAACACTATGTACCAGCTCTTAAAAAATGTTATCAAGAAAGCTGTAACTATCAGATCAAGCCTTGCCCTCACTGTCTTTAACCATGTTAGGACACTTAAAACTGTTGGTCTTCTCTTCCTTTGGAAACACTTCCCTTAGAAACATCTCCAATAGTGTGAGTGAGTGAAAAAGATGTGAGGCAAGCCAGACAAAGACAAATATCATATGATATTGCTTATATGTAAAATCTAAAAGAAAATGATACAGATGAACTTATTTACAAAACAGAAATAGACTCACAAAAAACAAACTTATAGTTACCAAGCAGGGATAGGGAGGGATAAGTTAGGAGTTTGGGATTAACAAACACACACTACTATGTATAAAACAGATAACTAGCAAGGGCCTACTGTATAGCACAGGGAACTCGACTCAATATTTTATAATAGCCTATCATGGAAAAGAATCTGAAAATGAATATATGTATATCTATCTGTAATGGAATAGCTTTATCTATAACCGAGTAACTATTTTTCAACTTTTATTGTATTTTATTTATAATGTAAATCAGCTGTTCTTCAATAAAAAATAAAATAATATATAATTTTAAAAAGTGAAGGTGGGAGTTAAACATAAGAAAGTTCACTGTTTATTTCTATAAGAGTTGCTGTATGGCCTTGGGCAGCTTCCTTAACCTAAGTCTTGAGTTCCTTATCTGTAAAATGGGAAGATGCTTATAAAGACTACATAGAGTGGTCATAGGCTTAAAATAGGATGAAGTATTTGTGGATCGCCTGGCCCAGAGGCTCTCAGAGCATATAACTGCCTTAGCGGTTTCTCTGGATTTTCATGTCTATGCACAATATTTATTCTGTCACTGCAGCTCCTTTTCCTCTGCCCATGTTATAGTAAAGATGTCCCAAAGGGACAATGAATGAAGAGATAACAAGGGAGTAACTTGACCTTTCAACAAGGATCAGATAGCAAGTTATAAATATAAAACTTATAAAGAGTAAGTCTCTGAATTTTGGCTTATTTATTCACCTCGTGCAAAATATAACCAGGAAAGGTTATTCTGCCCTTTCAACACTATACTGTAATTCATGTTCCTTTATAATAATCGCTAAAGGTATGGCAACAATGTCTATATCCTGGACTCTGATGGTAAAGAATGCGTTTAATCTACTGCAAATTGGACTGTTTATTTATTGTGTATTCAGAGTGAATGCAAATTGTCTTATGTTCCTTAATAGGGATTAGACATGGCTTGATGTATTAATGAAATCATTACCATTTCATTAAACTGGGTGGTTTGGACCAGACTATTCTGTGGCTGATTGAAATGCTGAAAGTGTATTGTTTTATGTACAAACATCACAGCTGATGGACAAACATACAGCCCTCCAAAGCTGCAGCTTTTTGCATGAAATATTTTGCTGTACAGGCATGGAATTTTGCACAAAATGACAGAGTCAGACGACGATAATGAAAAAAAAAACATACAAAACAATTATAAGATGACTTTGTATCTCAGGTTAAAAGAATCTGAAAATGAATATATTTTTTGGGTTTTTTTAACGAAAATTTTTCAACTTTTATTGTATTTTATTTATAATGTAAATCAGCTGTTCTTCAATAAAAATAAAATAATATATAATTTTAAAAGTGAAGGTGGGAGTTAAACATAAGAAAGTTCACTGTTTATTTCTATAAGAGTTGCTGTATGGCCTTGGGCAGCTTCCTTAACCTAAGTCTTGAGTTCCTTATCTGTAAAATGGGAAGATGCTTATAAAGACTACATAGAGTGGTCATAGGCTTAAAATAGGATGAAGTATTTGTGGATCGCCTGGCCCAGAGGCTCTCAGAGCATATAACTGCCTTAGCGGTTTCTCTGGATTTTCATGTCTATGCACAATATTTATTCTGTCACTGCAGCTCCTTTTCCTCTGCCCATGTTATAGTAAAGATGTCCCAAAGGGACAATGAATGAAGAGATAACAAGGGAGTAACTTGACCTTTCAACAAGGATCAGATAGCAAGTTATAAATATAAAACTTATAAAGAGTAAGTCTCTGAATTTTGGCTTATTTATTCACCTCGTGCAAAATATAACCAGGAAAGGTTATTCTGCCCTTTCAACACTATACTGTAATTCATGTTCCTTTATAATAATCGCTAAAGGTATGGCAACAATGTCTATATCCTGGACTCTGATGGTAAAGAATGCGTTTAATCTACTGCAAATTGGACTGTTTATTTATTGTGTATTCAGAGTGAATGCAAATTGTCTTATGTTCCTTAATAGGGATTAGACATGGCTTGATGTATTAATGAAATCATTACCATTTCATTAAACTGGGTGGTTTGGACCAGACTATTCTGTGGCTGATTGAAATGCTGAAAGTGTATTGTTTTATGTACAAACATCACAGCTGATGGACAAACATACAGCCCTCCAAAGCTGCAGCTTTTTGCATGAAATATTTTGCTGTACAGGCATGGAATTTTGCACAAAATGACAGAGTCAGACGACGATAATGAAAAAAAAAACATACAAAACAATTATAAGATGACTTTGTATCTCAGGTTAAAAAGAGTTTTTATCTGATTCTCAGAAACTAAGGTAGACTTATTTGGGTACATATATCAATTATCATGTGTAGAAATAATTGTCAACCGCCAACCTTGTGCACTTAGGAAAAAAGTTTAGGAATACTCTTGCATAACAACTAACATTATTAATTAATTGGTTAATTCCTTGATTAAGAAAGATAAAATAACTCAATCCTTTTATGCATATGTCAAAGTGAATTTCTTGAGCTTCACAATACCAAAATTATTGGCTAATATTAAAAAAATTTAAAACAATAGCTACAACAATAATAAAGCAAGCCAATGGTTTGGGAAAGAATTGTATTTGTTATTTAGTGTTTTGAAGAACCCAGGAAGGAGCCAAAATTATTTATTAGATTTTAGGGTCTCATGGTCATATTGGTCTAGAGCAGGTGTGAGGAGACAGGGCTGTTTCAGTGTCTGATTATAGAATCCACACACAGGAAACTGGTTTATAATCTGTTTCTGCTGTTCAACAACTATGTGCCATCTTTTTGTTTATTTTTTCCTTTGGGGCTATATTTTATATTTATCTAGAAAATAGGGATTGTTGGCTCCTACCATACAAGTTTGAGAGAATTATCAAATTAGATGGTGGATATGAAAATTTCTTGTAAAGTTGTGACATTGTAAAACACTAGGGGTTAGCATTGTTACTGGACAGTCCGGCTGAGCCAGGCCAGGGCTAAAAGTGAGTTCCAATTTGAGAACAATTGTGACATTTCACCCAGATGAGGGGCCATCTTACATCCTTCACAGTTTTGGCATTAACGATGACTTCCTGCATTATTTATCGAGCCTACAGAATAACAGCCCCACAGACCTTCAGCTCGGGCTCTACAATGACTATTCTGGTAGATTTATTCTTAGTATTTCAAGTTGAGGAATCTTTGACTGAGGTCTGGGAACTTATTTTTCATTTTTCTCACTGCTTCTCTGTTCAGGTCTTTATTCAAGGTCTGGAGACTTATAAAGCAGGCTTTGAAATGAAACAGGCAAGTCTGTTTCTGGGTATCTAGTGCATGAAGAGAGTAATTTGCACTTCTTACTTGTTAGTCTGAGCCCTTGACGTTGCCATTGTAGAATTTCCTTGGAGATAGATTACCATGTGTGTTTGGGACAGCTGGATACTGGCTAAGAGAGTATCTGTTTATAGATTTTTTTGTGTATGCCCCAAACCTTTGGGAAACAAAGGACAAGATTTTTACTTGCTAGAATTTATGACATTTGTCACTAACTGAAGATCATACCTGATGTATTAATAGTTTAACATTCCCACAGCTCTTGGTGCACTGGGCTGAGCCCTGGACTGAAAGACTTGCATCAGGGCTGGCTGCTTGTTCTGTCACTAATTTGACGGCCTTGGGAGGATCACTTCAATTTGCTAATCCTCAGTATCTTCACTTAAAGTAGGCTGACTGAACTGTTTCAAAGGAATTTATGAAGACCAGATGGGTCATGGGTGGGATATGCTTTTAACCTGTGAGATGGCAATGGCTAGATCCATATGAAGGGTTTTTAATAGTTACTTTTTCTTTTTTGCCTCTAAGTCATTACTTTTTCTTGCTGTTCAACAACTATGTGCCATCTTTTGTTTATTTTTTCCTTTGGGGCTATATTTTATATTTATCTAGAAAATAGGGATTGTTGGCTCCTACCATACAAGTTTGAGAGAATTATCAAATTAGATGGTGGATATGAAAATTTCTTGTAAAGTTGTGACATTGTAAAACACTAGGGGTTAGCATTGTTACTGGACAGTCCGGCTGAGCCAGGCCAGGGCTAAAAGTGAGTTCCAATTTGAGAACAATTGTGACATTTCACCCAGATGAGGGGCCATCTTACATCCTTCACAGTTTTGGCATTAACGATGACTTCCTGCATTATTTATCGAGCCTACAGAATAACAGCCCCACAGACCTTCAGCTCGGGCTCTACAATGACTATTCTGGTAGATTTATTCTTAGTATTTCAAGTTGAGGAATCTTTGACTGAGGTCTGGGAACTTATTTTTCATTTTTCTCACTGCTTCTCTGTTCAGGTCTTTATTCAAGGTCTGGAGACTTATAAAGCAGGCTTTGAAATGAAACAGGCAAGTCTGTTTCTGGGTATCTAGTGCATGAAGAGAGTAATTTGCACTTCTTACTTGTTAGTCTGAGCCCTTGACGTTGCCATTGTAGAATTTCCTTGGAGATAGATTACCATGTGTGTTTGGGACAGCTGGATACTGGCTAAGAGAGTATCTGTTTATAGATTTTTTTGTGTATGCCCCAAACCTTTGGGAAACAAAGGACAAGATTTTTACTTGCTAGAATTTATGACATTTGTCACTAACTGAAGATCATACCTGATGTATTAATAGTTTAACATTCCCACAGCTCTTGGTGCACTGGGCTGAGCCCTGGACTGAAAGACTTGCATCAGGGCTGGCTGCTTGTTCTGTCACTAATTTGACGGCCTTGGGAGGATCACTTCAATTTGCTAATCCTCAGTATCTTCACTTAAAGTAGGCTGACTGAACTGTTTCAAAGGAATTTATGAAGACCAGATGGGTCATGGGTGGGATATGCTTTTAACCTGTGAGATGGCAATGGCTAGATCCATATGAAGGGTTTTTAATAGTTACTTTTTCTTTTTTGCCTCTAAGTCATCACTCATTTTCATCTATTTTTACTCTTTGGCATGAGTGGGCCTCCCATTGCAATGGGCTCTCTCGTTGCAGAGCACCAGCTCTGGGCACATGTGCTCCAGAGTGCTGGCTCGCTCCATGGCACTTGGGACCCTCTCAGGCCAGGGATTGAACTGATGCCCCCTGCATTGCAAGGTGGACTCCCTATCCACTGGATTACCAGGGAAGCCCCGGTTTTTAAATTTTTAGGTAAAATTTTAAATTAATTATGCTCTCTGATTTTGCTGTTCAGTCACTAAGTTGTATCTGACTCTTTACCAAAACCACAGACTGCAGCACACAGTAATTCTCTGTCCTCCACTATCTCTCAGACTTTGCTTAAATTCATGTCCATTGAGTTGGTGATGCTATCTAACCATCTCATCCTCTGCTACCCCCTTCTCCTTTTGCCTTCAGTCTTTCTCAGCACCAGGGTTTTTTCCAACGAGTTGACTTTTCACATCAGATGCTCAAAGTATTGGAGCTTCAGCTTCAGCATCGTTCCTTCCAATGAATATTCAGGATTGATTTTCTTTAGGATTGACTGATTCAATCTCCTTGCAGCCCAAGGGATCCTCAAGAGTCTTCTCCAGCACCATAATTTGAAAGCATCAATTCTTCAACACTCTGCCTTCTTTGTGGTCCAACTCTCACATTCAGCATGACTACTAGAAAAACCATAGCTTTATATGGACCTTTGTCAGCAAAGTGATGTCTCTGCTTTTTAAAGGGTTGTCTAGGTTTGTCGTAGCTTTCTTTCCAAGAAACAAACATCTTTTAATTTCATGCCTGCAGTCACCATCTGCAGTAATTTTGGAGTCTAAAGTTATGCTATATAATACTTTAAATAGCTGATCTGCCAGTGTACTCCTTGTTGTACGTCAGAGCGAGGAGTGGAAAATAATATAAAATGTACTTGATTTAATCCATTTTCTATTCTTTTTATGAGTTTCAGGAAGGCGTTTATGTAAATATTATGATAGAAAGTGAAATCCTGTTTACACAGGTAGTTGAGCAGCCTTATTAGAGGTGTATATACCCTGGGACAGCATGAACATCCAGGCTGATTTCTGAGGAATAGCTTCTATCAACGGGATGGTAGCCTGCTGGAAGAGCCATGAGAATGGGGATTTCAGGTTCTAGTCAAGCCTCTGGGTATCTATTAATAAATGCACTGGACCCTGGAAACCTTCTAGGAGGCATGAATGGACTTGGGAGAGGTCACCTGGAGAGAGAGATTGTGTCATGGACTCAGGTTGGCATCAGGCAACCAGGAGAGAGAAAGGGAGGTGTGTTAAGATTTCCTGAGTGAATTAGCTCTGAAGGGAGTGTATCTTTGGTAGAACCTTCTAACATAGAGCAGTGGCAAACTGGTCTCTAGAGCCATCGAACTGAGGAAGTCACCCCAGTCACCCTGAGCAAGAATCCAGGAGATAGGAGTTGGTGAAGCCCCATGGAGACTCTTTAGTGGCAGAAGTTGTTTGGACTTGCCGCTACTGGGGGCTGTTCCTGGGTGACCACCTCTGCTGCTGTTGTTGCTTTTTGGAGTAGCCCTCAGGAGTCCTAATTATTACATGCATTGCCACAACAAACAGAGAAGTCAACAGGGGACATCTAGTACACCAAGGGTATCTTACTAAGCAAGTGTTACTTAGTTGCTAAGTCGTGTCTGACACTTTTGGGACCCCCATGGACTATAGACCACCAGGCTTCTCTGTCCATGGAATTTTCCAGGATAGGATACTGGAGTGAGTTGCCATTTCCTTCTCCATGGGATCTCCCTGACCCAGGGATTGAACCTGGATCTCCTGCCTTGCAGGGAGATTCTTTACTGACTGAGCCACCAGGAAAGCCCTCTTACTAGAGAGAGCAAATCATGTGGAAGCAACCTAGATGTCTATCTACAGGTGAATGGATAAAGAAGAGTTGGTGCATGTATATAATGGAATGTTACTCAGCCATAAAAGAATGAGTTTGAGTCAGTTCTGGTGAGGTGAGTGAACCTCGAGCTGATTATAAAGTGTAAAGAAAGTCAGAAAGAGGAAAACAAATAGTATGTATTAATACATATATATGGAGTCTAGAAAAAGGGCACTGATGAGCCTATCTGCATAGAAGAAATGGAGGCACAGATATAGAGAATGCATGTGTGAACACAGAGCAGGAAGGAGAGAGTGGGACAAATGGAGAGAGTAGCATTGACGTATATACACTATCATGTGTAAAACAGACAGCTGGTGAGCAGCTGCTCCAGAGCACAGGGAGCCCAGCCTGGCACTTTGTGGTGGCCTAGAGGGGTGGGGGAGGGGAGGGGAGGGATGCTCAGCTGGGAGGGCATCTGCTTATAACTACAACTGATTTGCGTTGTTGTACAGAAACCAACACAATATTGTAAAGCAGTTTTCCTCCAATTAAAAAAAAGAGGGGACTTCCCTGGTGGTCCAGTGGGTAAAGACACTGCCTTGCAGTGCAAGGGGTGTCAGTTTGATCCCTGGCCTGGGGAGATCCCACGTGCGGTGGAGCGGCTGGACTGATGTGTCCAACTACCGAGCCAGAGCTCTGGAGCACATGCACCCGGAGCCAGTGCTCTGCGGTGAGAGAGGCCAATGCGATGGGAGACCCACACAGGCCAAAGAACAAAGATGGAAATAAATGAAAGAGCAATAGAAGTAGCCAAAAAATTAAAAAAAAAAAAAGAGAGAAGACAGAAGAAAAAGCTTTCCTTGTTATATATTTCTGGTCTTTGTAAACTTTACTTTGTTAATCTTCATCATAGAGCTGTAATTCAGGTATTATTCATTTGATGAATGAGGGAACTAACACTTGGAAAGTCTAAGCAACTTGACTGAAGTCATGCATATGATCAAGTTTGCTACCTGGAGTTGAGGAGCGACATCTTTTATCTTCAAGTACTCTAATGCAGAGGAAGAGTCACCATTTTCCATCAGCAAATCTGATGAGATGGGAAGCTCAGGAACTCTGGATTAGGGCCCTAGCTATTAACAGGGACCCTTTGCTTTGACTGTTACTGTTTTGAGGCAAAATATCTAATTCACAGGTAAAAAACATTATATGAAAAGTGACTCCCAAAAAAAAGACAAAGAACCTCTCCACCTTGTTCAAGTAAATAGTCTAAGTTTAAAGATCAGGAATGCAAAAGGTGGGAAATTATATGATGTGCTTGAATTTAAGAATCATGAATAAGTGAGATACATATGAAAGAGAGAAAATCAAAAACATTGATAGAATTGGCTTCCTACCTATCAGACAGCATGCAAGTGAATGAATTTCAGTGTTAACTGCTGGCTTCCAAATGGAATTACCCATCTTGTGGGGAGAAAAAGATCATGGCAGCATCTCGTGGCTGGCCTTAGATAATTGACTCTAGGGCCTCCTGACAATTCAGTTTCCAAATTAGCTCAAATTCTATGATGATGGAAATCAGCACATGTATTGCAAATGCTCTTGGAAGAAAGTAAAGAGAAATGATAAACGGTCCTGGGTCTGTGCTTGGCATCGTGTCCAAGGTCCCTCTAGGGTGGCTGAGAATTCCTGATGGGCTTAATGTCTGCCTTAATGGTGACAAAGAAGGACTGAATTGTGTTTAATGGTGTTTTAAGCAGATCCTAAGTAGAGGCTCATGACCAGCATCGAGGAGGAGAGAGATACAAATGAATGTTTGAAACAGAGCAGTAACCACAACCTCTTGCTGCATTCAGGATGGATAAGGCTCAGAGAGGTCATCTGACCAGCCAGGAAGTGCAGACCAGGACATGCATCACTTGTGGAACTGGTGGCTTTGCTGGGCATCTGAGTGTGCAAAGGAGGCATGTGGAACACTGAAGAAGACATTTAAGAGATGGTGTTTTTAAAATATAAATAGATATTCTTATTAAAAGCTGCTTGTGTTTTCATAAGAACAGAGGAATAAGAATAAAGAATTGACTTTAGTCTCATCACCAAACAGGTGAAAGTGTTCATTGTTCAATCATATCTGACTCTTTATGACCCCATGGACTGCAACCCACCAGACTCCTCTGTCCATGGGATTCTTCAAGCAAGAATGCTGGAGTGGGTTGCCATGCCCTTCTCCAAGGAATCTTACCAGTCCTGCAATTCAACCCAGGTCTCCTGCATTGCAGACAGATTCTTTACCATTTGAGCCTTGAGGGAAAGCCAGTCACCAAACAAAAATCACCTTTAATTTTATTGTGTGAATCCTTCCTGTCTATCTAGTGGTTTATTTTTCAAAGAATAACTGTAATCATGTCATGAGTATAATTTATATCACACTTTTAGTATTATTATTCAACAAGCATTTTCTTTTTAAAAAACCATCTTCATAATTATATATTTTAATAGCTTACTTCTTATATCAATGCACCATAGCAAGCCAGATCTGTGTCAACCGCTGGCTGCCAAATGGAATTACCCATCTTGTGGGGAGAAAAAGATCATGGCAGCATCTCGTGGCTGGCCTTAGATAATTGACTCTAGGGCCTCCTGACAATTCAGTTTCCAAATTAGCTCAAATTCTATGATGATGGAAATCAGCACATGTATTGCAAATGCTCTTGGAAGAAAGTAAAGAGAAATGATAAACGGTCCTGGGTCTGTGCTTGGCATCGTGTCCAAGGTCCCTCTAGGGTGGCTGAGAATTCCTGATGGGCTTAATGTCTGCCTTAATGGTGACAAAGAAGGACTGAATTGTGTTTAATGGTGTTTTAAGCAGATCCTAAGTAGAGGCTCATGACCAGCATCGAGGAGGAGAGAGATACAAATGAATGTTTGAAACAGAGCAGTAACCACAACCTCTTGCTGCATTCAGGATGGATAAGGCTCAGAGAGGTCATCTGACCAGCCAGGAAGTGCAGACCAGGACATGCATCACTTGTGGAACTGGTGGCTTTGCTGGGCATCTGAGTGTGCAAAGGAGGCATGTGGAACACTGAAGAAGACATTTAAGAGATGGTGTTTTTAAAATATAAATAGATATTCTTATTAAAAGCTGCTTGTGTTTTCATAAGAACAGAGGAATAAGAATAAAGAATTGACTTTAGTCTCATCACCAAACAGGTGAAAGTGTTCATTGTTCAATCATATCTGACTCTTTATGACCCCATGGACTGCAACCCACCAGACTCCTCTGTCCATGGGATTCTTCAAGCAAGAATGCTGGAGTGGGTTGCCATGCCCTTCTCCAAGGAATCTTACCAGTCCTGCAATTCAACCCAGGTCTCCTGCATTGCAGACAGATTCTTTACCATTTGAGCCTTGAGGGAAAGCCAGTCACCAAACAAAAATCACCTTTAATTTTATTGTGTGAATCCTTCCTGTCTATCTAGTGGTTTATTTTTCAAAGAATAACTGTAATCATGTCATGAGTATAATTTATATCACACTTTTAGTATTATTATTCAACAAGCATTTTCTTTTTAAAAAACCATCTTCATAATTATATATTTTAATAGCTTACTTCTTATACAAATGTACCATAGCAAGCCAGATCTGTGTTATTATCTAGTTTATTTTTTTGGTTTCAAGTTTTCACTGTCATAAAAAAAATGCCATGATGAACATCTTTGTGGATAAAACTTTTACATGAGGTTACCCTGACTTCCAAAGTATTCCTTTGGATTGATTTCCCAAAACAGAATTTCTGGATCAAAAAAATTGATAAGTTCTTGATACAGGCTGACAGTTTGTTTCCTGAAAGAACTTTGTGGTTTTGTCTGTTAATTCTGTAATATATGCTCATTAACATTAGGTATTGTTAGTTTTGGGCTTTCCCAGTAGCTCAGTGGTAAAGAATCTGCCTGCAATGCAGGAGACCCAACTTTGATCCCTCTGTTGGGAAGATCCTCTGGAGGAGGGCATGGCAACCCACTCCAGGACTCCTGAATGGAGAATCCCATGGACAGAGGAGCCTGGTGGGCCCCTGTCCATAGGGTCACATAGAATCGAACACAACTGAAGTAAGTAGCAACAGCATTCTTATTTTTGAACTCTGCTAATTTAAATTTTAAAAGTATACATTTGTCAGTTAAAGCTATTAGAAGGCTATTAAAATAGAATAGTTTCCCAGTTGGTTGCCAAATGTGTATCTCGATATTATTTGCTTTTTAAAATGTTCTTTGACCGTGTATCCTGAATCCACTTTAAACTGGTTTCCCTGACTCTGGTTGAACCATCCTCCCTTCAACTCTCTACACATTGCTAGAATTATTCCTGAAGTCAATACCCTTATCACATCACTATTTCCTCAAATCGATCAACAGTTCTGAAGCAAACTCTTTACCCTGCATGGAAAGTCACCACCATATGGTCCAAGCTGCCATATATCCTGGCTGGCACTGGACACTTGTTTTGGTAAATATGGAGGTAAATATTAAAGTACCGTTCTTGAGAGTTGTACAGTAAGAGACTCATCTGGGGTCACATATTGTTTTAAATTCTAGCAGGTAGGCAGTCATGGTGTCTTTGATATGAGAATATGGTTGAAAGAAACCACAAGGAGGATAATGTGGCATCTTCACATCCCTAATGGGAGAAAAAGCCCGTTTTACAGTTGGACCTTCCCGAGCTCCAGTCCTGCTTCCGCCATCCGTCTGGCTCTGCCCTCCTCTAACCTCCGTGGCAATAATGTCCACCTCTCAGAAACTGAGGATTAAGTGAAATGGTAAAGTGTGTTGTGCATAATAGGATGTTGGAAAATTAAAATTCTTCTAAATCAAGGACACTACTCCTTGCTATTATTCAGTTGCTAAGGTGTGCCTGACTCTTTGCAACCACATGGACTGCAGCATGCCAGTCTCCTCCGTCCTCTACTATCTCCCAGAGTCAGCTCAAACTCATGTCCATTGAGTCAGTGATGCTATCTAACCCTGTCATCCTCTGCTGCCCTCTTTTCCTTTTGCCTTCAGTCTTTCCCAGCATCAGGGTCTTTTCCAGTGAGCCAGCTCTTTGCATCAGGTGGCCTAAGTTTTGGAGCGTCAGCTTCAGCATCAGTCCTTCCAGTGAATATTCAAGATTGTTTTCCTTTAGGATTGACTGGTTTGATTGCCTGGCAGTCCGAGGGACTCTCAAGAGTCTCTCTAGCACCACAACTTGAAAGCATTAATTTTTTGGCATTCAGCCTTCTTTATGATCCAGCTCTCACATCCCTAGGTACCTTTGCCAACAAAGTGATGCCTTTGCTTTTTAATATGCTGCTTAGGTTTGTCATAGCCATTCTTCCTAAGCGTCTTTTAATTTCATGATTTTGGAGCCCGAGAAAATAAAATCTATCACTGCTGCTACTTGCCCCCTTCTGTTTGTTGCCATGAAGGGATGGGACCAGAGGCCATGATCTTGGTTTTTTGAACGTTGGGTTTTAAGCCAGGTTTTTCACTCTCCTCTCTCACTTTCATCAAGAGATTCTTTTGTTCCTCTTCACTTTCTGCCATTGGAGTGGTGTCATCTGCATATTATTGCTATTTCTCCCAGCAATCTTGATTCCAGCTTGTGCTTTATCCAGCCTGGCATTTTGCATCATGTATTCTGCACCTAAGTTAAAAATAAGCTGCACGACAATATACAGCCTTGACATACTCTTTTCCCAATTTGGAACCAGTCTCTTCCATGTCTGGTTCTAACTGTTGCTTCTTGACCTGCATACTGGTTTCTCAGGAGATAGATAAGGTAGTTTGGTATTCTCATCTCTTTAAGAATTTGTCAGTTTGTTTTGATCCATACAGTCAAAGGCTTTAGTGAGTCAATGAGGCAGAAGTAGATGTTTTTCTAGAATTCTCTTGCTTTCTCTATGATTCAACAAGTGTTGGCAATTCAGTCTCTGGTTCTACAGCCTTTTAAAGGGTGCATGCGTGATCAGCCACCAAGCCGCATTTGACTCTTTGTGACCCTGTGGATTGTAACCCACCAGGCTCCTCTGCCCATGGGATTTCCAAGGTGTGAATATTGGAGTGGGTTGCCATTTCCTCCTCCAGAGGTTCCCTGACTCAGGGATCAACCCAAGCCTCCTGTGTCTTCTGCCTTGGCAGGCAGTTTCTTAAGCGCCGAGACACCTGTGAAGCCTTTTTTAAAGCAGAAAAAACTCTATGAAATAATCAGATCTATAAAAGCAAAGAATCAAATTCTGGTCGCAGGAGCTGGGGAGAGGGGAAAGGATCTAAAGTTTCATGTACACCAGATGAATACATTCTAGGACTCTGTTGTATAAGCTTTGTCTATAGATCACCATACTGTACGCTGAGAAATACCTTAAGAGAATACATCTGATGTTAAATATTCCTACCCGAATAAAATAAACTGAAGAATGTAATTCTCAGGATTTTGTTTTTATAAGCAAGAAACTTAGACTTGCCAAAATTCACAGCATGGGTTGTAACAAGTTTGAGTAAAACAATATTGAATTGTTGTCACTTCTGGGGTTAAGGTCACTCCTTAACTGGCAGGCAGTTCTCCTTGCTTTTTTCCAGGAGAATCCAGATCCAGTCTGTCTGATCAGCATCATTTTACTGTTGAAAATATAAACTGCATCAGACAACAAAGGCTGGTATTTGTCGCTCACTGTTTGATCCCTAAAAAAAGCACCATTTTTTAAGTAATAAAAATAATGAAAATAACAGTGTCTCTTTATCCAGCCTGGCATTTTGCATCATGTATTCTGCACCTAAGTTAAAATAAGCTGCACGACAATATACAGCCTTGACATACTCTTTTCCCAATTTGGAACCAGTCTCTTCCATGTCTGGTTCTAACTGTTGCTTCTTGACCTGCATACTGGTTTCTCAGGAGATAGATAAGGTAGTTTGGTATTCTCATCTCTTTAAGAATTTGTCAGTTTGTTTTGATCCATACAGTCAAAGGCTTTAGTGAGTCAATGAGGCAGAAGTAGATGTTTTTCTAGAATTCTCTTGCTTTCTCTATGATTCAACAAGTGTTGGCAATTCAGTCTCTGGTTCTACAGCCTTTTAAAGGGTGCATGCGTGATCAGCCACCAAGCCGCATTTGACTCTTTGTGACCCTGTGGATTGTAACCCACCAGGCTCCTCTGCCCATGGGATTTCCAAGGTGTGAATATTGGAGTGGGTTGCCATTTCCTCCTCCAGAGGTTCCCTGACTCAGGGATCAACCCAAGCCTCCTGTGTCTTCTGCCTTGGCAGGCAGTTTCTTAAGCGCCGAGACACCTGTGAAGCCTTTTTTAAAGCAGAAAAAACTCTATGAAATAATCAGATCTATAAAAGCAAAGAATCAAATTCTGGTCGCAGGAGCTGGGGAGAGGGGAAAGGATCTAAAGTTTCATGTACACCAGATGAATACATTCTAGGACTCTGTTGTATAAGCTTTGTCTATAGATCACCATACTGTACGCTGAGAAATACCTTAAGAGAATACATCTGATGTTAAATATTCCTACCCGAATAAAATAAACTGAAGAATGTAATTCTCAGGATTTTGTTTTTATAAGCAAGAAACTTAGACTTGCCAAAATTCACAGCATGGGTTGTAACAAGTTTGAGTAAAACAATATTGAATTGTTGTCACTTCTGGGGTTAAGGTCACTCCTTAACTGGCAGGCAGTTCTCCTTGCTTTTTTCCAGGAGAATCCAGATCCAGTCTGTCTGATCAGCATCATTTTACTGTTGAAAATATAAACTGCATCAGACAACAAAGGCTGGTATTTGTCGCTCACTGTTTGATCCCTAAAAAAAGCACCATTTTTTAAGTAATAAAAATAATGAAAATAACAGTGTCTCTTTACTCAGTCTGGCAAGTGCTACATTACCAAATGCCAGTTTTGGAGGAAGTCTCAAAGAGTTTTTAGAATTTGAGATAAATGAAAAATCAGGAAAATCTAGTGATAAAAATATTGAAAAGATGATTTGTGAGTAAAACATTTTCTTCATCTCTAAGTGAATTGTATTTTAAAACAACTGTCACTGTAAATTGTCTGCATATTTTTGCAGATATAGGAATCACTTATTTTGAAAATTTGGCATCAAATCAGCAAATACAAATAAAAAGTAGCACAAAAGTCAATGCTGTGCTTAATGAACTGGATATTAAAGAAACTACTTTCTACTTTGAAGGAGGCTGACTTTATTAGTAACTGGAGGCCAGGAATCCAATTTGTGAAGATAACTTGAGATTGTACATATGAATCCTTAGTTCTGAAACAGTCTTCTAAATGTTAGAGATGCCAGTGGCCTAAAAATAATTTACTGTACATCTCTGTTTTTTATGGCATTAAAAAAAATAGATGTCTGGAAATGACTGGAAATATCTCAAGTTGATTTATATTTCATGAGTCACAAAAGTGAAGCTGATTTTCTGATACTGAGTCCTGCATTTTATCTTTCAAGAGTGGGAGAGCTTTCTAATTAAAATGAATCCAGTCAAGAACTTGAAATATCAGGTACTTGAATGTGATTTGCTTTTTAATGGTCAAGACTATCTCACCATAAATATTCTCCCCTTGGTTGGTTAGAAATTAACTCAAGAAATTGCAACGTGGTGAGGATAGCTGAGAACCTAGAGTCTTTGTTTCTGTTGGAAGACTTTGAAGGTTTCTTGGTGGGACTTGGGCTTGGAGAGTGAGGCCTGGGGTCTCTGTTCCCTCACTGGAGAAACCAGGGCTGCGGGCGATTGGTCAGTAGGGTTTACACTCGAGAATCCAGGGTTGTGGGCAATTGGTCAGTAGGTTCTGCATGAGTGCCTTATCTTTTTTTTTTTTTTTTGCTAACAAATGTGATTTAAAAAAAAAATTTTTTTGACCTCTTTTTTTGATTTTTATTTGTTTATTTATTTTCATCTTTATTCTTCGGCCTATGTGGGAGGCCTCCTTCATTGCAGAACACCCACTCTGGGTGCACGTGTTCTAGAGTGCTGGCTTGTAATTGAACACACCAGTCTAGCTGCTTCATGGCACGTAGGATCTTCCCGGGCCTGGGATCTAACCATTGCCCTTGCATTGCACTGAGACTCTTTACCCACTGGACTACCAGGGAAACCTAGTGCCTCATCTTGAAAGGAAGAAAGACTTCCTCAGCCCATCCATGTAGAAGAACACAGCTCGTCCATCACCTGTTGATTCTAACTTGTAGCATTGATCACTGGGTGATGTAAAAAGAGTTTTTTTTCTTATCTGTTGTCCCTTAACTAGAAAGTAAGTTTTGTGAGTGCAGGAATTGTTGGTTTTGTTTGCAACTGTATTGAGAGTATCCAAATCCGTGTCTGCCTACACTAAATCATTCTGACTATGGGTTGCAAGAATGAGAGAGTAAATGAACACAATAAGACAAACCACTCCCAAACCATCCTCTAGATTTCTTTGATCATCCAAAAGGCACTGAGTAACGAATCAGCTGTATTCCCTGGACCCCTCTTCTTCTTTCCCCCTTTCCAATATTCATCCAGAGATGTACATCCCTGAAGTGCCTATCTTGACCTCAGCTCTGGAAGTTAATTTCTGCCTACTCAGAATAGCTTGAGCATTTTATAAAACTTTATATGCTTTTTAATGGTCAAGACTATCTCACCATAAATATTCTCCCCTTGGTTGGTTAGAAATTAACTCAAGAAATTGCAACGTGGTGAGGATAGCTGAGAACCTAGAGTCTTTGTTTCTGTTGGAAGACTTTGAAGGTTTCTTGGTGGGACTTGGGCTTGGAGAGTGAGGCCTGGGGTCTCTGTTCCCTCACTGGAGAAACCAGGGCTGCGGGCGATTGGTCAGTAGGGTTTACACTCGAGAATCCAGGGTTGTGGGCAATTGGTCAGTAGGTTCTGCATGAGTGCCTTATCTTTTTTTTTTTTTTTTGCTAACAAATGTGATTTAAAAAAAAAATTTTTTTGACCTCTTTTGTTGATTTTTATTTGTTTATTTATTTTCATCTTTATTCTTCGGCCTATGTGGGAGGCCTCCTTCATTGCAGAACACCCACTCTGGGTGCACGTGTTCTAGAGTGCTGGCTTGTAATTGAACACACCAGTCTAGCTGCTTCATGGCACGTAGGATCTTCCCGGGCCTGGGATCTAACCATTGCCCCTTGCATTGCACTGAGACTCTTTACCCACTGGACTACCAGGGAAACCTAGTGCCTCATCTTGAAAGGAAGAAAGACTTCCTCAGCCCATCCATGTAGAAGAACACAGCTCGTCCATCACCTGTTGATTCTAACTTGTAGCATTGATCACTGGGTGATGTAAAAAGAGTTTTTTTTCTTATCTGTTGTCCCTTAACTAGAAAGTAAGTTTTGTGAGTGCAGGAATTGTTGGTTTTGTTTGCAACTGTATTGAGAGTATCCAAATCCGTGTCTGCCTACACTAAATCATTCTGACTATGGGTTGCAAGAATGAGAGAGTAAATGAACACAATAAGACAAACCACTCCCAAACCATCCTCTAGATTTCTTTGATCATCCAAAAGGCACTGAGTAACGAATCAGCTGTATTCCCTGGACCCCTCTTCTTCTTTCCCCCTTTCCAATATTCATCCAGAGATGTACATCCCTGAAGTGCCTATCTTGACCTCAGCTCTGGAAGTTAATTTCTGCCTACTCAGAATAGCTTGAGCATTTTATAAAACTTTATACTACATTGGACTATATATATTATATCACAACTATAATTTGATTTAACATTTTATTATGTTGTATAATTATACAATGTGATGTTATACTGTAATATAACTACAGGTGTAACAGAACTATGCACGTTTTTGTCCTGTTATACTGTGAACTCCATGAGGTTACAAATTGGATTGTAACCATCTTTTTTGTCTCCTTAAATGTTCAATATCTTGCATCATCTATAGTAAATATTCCATATATGTTTTTGAGTAAGCCACCGATTATGATAGAATCTATGTGAAAGTCCTGTAAGAAAGATCTGGAATGTGGACAGGTCAGTAGCAGAGAGATGACTCAAGCAATCTTCCATCAACCTCGTACTTCTCATAAAGACATCAAGTCACTGTATGCTATACAGCCTTTTTCCGTTTGAGCAACTTTGGAGACCATGGTCTCTAAGAGACTCTTTTCTCCCCAGCCCCACTCAACCTGGAGCGATGCTGTGCTGAGATGGAGTCAGGCACACTTGTGCTCAAAAGTTGTTCTCATACTCTGCCAGATGAACCTTAGTTACTTCGTCTGTAAAGCGGGGAGAGGAAGTCTCACCTCAGGAGGCCCTTTGGATGGTGAAGGGAGAAAGTGACTGTCAAGGGCCCAGGTGTGCCTAGCACATCAGAGGCTCTCAGGACTGGTTGTCCCGATCTCCTCTCCTGTCAGAAGCAGGACTTCCAAAGGCCTCCTGCTCTTGGCTTCACAGAACATTCTCCTCTGTAAGAAAGTTAGAAGTGTTGTTTATTTATATGCTTCCCTACTGATGACGTAGCGTTTGACACCAGCTCCCTCACAGTTTCTCTGTAACTTTCATTAGAGTCATTTACCTGAGAGTTGCTGAGCCCAAAGGAGGCAGGCAACCATAACCCCTGGAAAAGAATCTCTTTTGGTTTACGTTCTAATGATTGCAGTCACTGATACTTGACTTAGGTGCTCTACCAAGGGCTTTATGTACATTCTCTCTCTTTACAAAATCGGGGCTCCTACCCTCTCCAAAGTGGCAGTTCCCATCTTTCTTAAGAGACTGGCTCATTTTGGGTCCAACTGCCGGGCTGGGTTCAGTGGCAGGAAGAACGACTTTGTGTCTCTAATGCTGACTCGAATGCCCAGGGGTTAGTACATCCTGGGATCGTCAGCTCTTGCTTTTTGAGTTCAGCCTAAGTGCTTTACGTTCAGATATGGAAGTACATATCTGATATTAGATTAAAGCTGACAGTTATTACTGGACAGACATCCTGATCTAACAAATTGATAAGAGGCCTTGATCCTAGCTCAGTTTAAGCCAGCATGGTCCCAACTCTATGCCAGTTTCACTGCCCATGTGTAAATATGCCCTGATCTGAGTCATTCACTGTCTGATCCCTTAAAAACATTTTTAAAAGTCATCAAAGTTATAAAAGGAATAAAAAGAATGGTGATTCCTCCCTTTCACTTTGGCAAGCAAATTGTAAACAGTGGTACCCTCTAGGCAATGACAGCTTCTCACTCAACCTGGAGCGATGCTGTGCTGAGATGGAGTCAGGCACACTTGTGCTCAAAAGTTGTTCTCATACTCTGCCAGATGAACCTTAGTTACTTCGTCTGTAAAGCGGGGAGAGGAAGTCTCACCTCAGGAGGCCCTTTGGATGGTGAAGGGAGAAAGTGACTGTCAAGGGCCCAGGTGTGCCTAGCACATCAGAGGCTCTCAGGACTGGTTGTCCCGATCTCCTCTCCTGTCAGAAGCAGGACTTCCAAAGGCCTCCTGCTCTTGGCTTCACAGAACATTCTCCTCTGTAAGAAAGTTAGAAGTGTTGTTTATTTATATGCTTCCCTACTGATGACGTAGCGTTTGACACCAGCTCCCTCACAGTTTCTCTGTAACTTTCATTAGAGTCATTTACCTGAGAGTTGCTGAGCCCAAAGGAGGCAGGCAACCATAACCCCTGGAAAAGAATCTCTTTTGGTTTACGTTCTAATGATTGCAGTCACTGATACTTGACTTAGGTGCTCTACCAAGGGCTTTATGTACATTCTCTCTCTTTACAAAATCGGGGCTCCTACCCTCTCCAAAGTGGCAGTTCCCATCTTTCTTAAGAGACTGGCTCATTTTGGGTCCAACTGCCGGGCTGGGTTCAGTGGCAGGAAGAACGACTTTGTGTCTCTAATGCTGACTCGAATGCCCAGGGGTTAGTACATCCTGGGATCGTCAGCTCTTGCTTTTTGAGTTCAGCCTAAGTGCTTTACGTTCAGATATGGAAGTACATATCTGATATTAGATTAAAGCTGACAGTTATTACTGGACAGACATCCTGATCTAACAAATTGATAAGAGGCCTTGATCCTAGCTCAGTTTAAGCCAGCATGGTCCCAACTCTATGCCAGTTTCACTGCCCATGTGTAAATATGCCCTGATCTGAGTCATTCACTGTCTGATCCCTTAAAAACATTTTTAAAAGTCATCAAAGTTATAAAAGGAATAAAAAGAATGGTGATTCCTCCCTTTCACTTTGGCAAGCAAATTGTAAACAGTGGTACCCTCTAGGCAATGACAGCTTCTCATAAGAACAACTAACATGCACGTCTGCAACTTGCAGCGTTCTCACAGTGTTTATTTGTCACTTGTTTGGTTATTTGGTTTCTACCATGTGCATGATGAGCCCTGTTGTCCATGGGAGAACTCTGTGGCCCAAAGGATGGAAGTCATTTGCTGGAACGCACAGACAGTAGATGTAGGAAATGACACGGGCAGCTAGGCTTTCTAGCTTCCGGCTCAGTGATGTAATGATTAGAGAAAAATGATTTTGAATAATCACATCCACACATCAGCCCAAGCAGTCCTCGTACCTGCTCACTTGACAATTACTAGGACAATTACTGTAAATGGACTCCTCTGAGGTCCTTCAAAATAATAGTTGTCTGTCTCAACTAATGGCTCCTCGGCAACTGTATTGATATTTACAAGATTCATTTGTTCTTCATGCAGAACAGGGAGGTAAACTAGAGTGGAAGTCCTCTGAGAATCAGGACTGAGGTGGAATTCCTGCAGCCCTGAATTAATGGATGCTCATTGTCTCTTTCTTCCACGTTGCCACGGATGGCTGGTAGGAACTTGAGAAGGCTGCTGAATACTGGGAGGGCCTGGGGTTTGGAGGGTTACGTGACTCGTGGAGCTCTGGTCCCCAAAGCCCCTCTCCCTCCCCCACCTGCAGGTCTAGTGCCTGAGCTTGAACCTTAATTAGGACAGACTTGTATGTCACCAGCATGCTGTGCTGTGTGTGGCTCTTTGCAACGGTGATCAGATCTAGAGAAATTCATTCTGCTCGTTGGAAGTCAGCCCATCACAGGACTGTCTTCTCACTGTCCTCTTGTGAAGAACAGTGCATTCCACTTCAAGAGGATGTGAGGGTGAAATTTTAATTGAATAAAAGACAGGAGAGGCTCAGGGATGGGTTCCCATAGCAACTGCTGTGTGTGTGTGTTTAATATATGCATTAGAAGAGAAATAGCAGCTCATCTTCATGTGTGAGGCCAGAATATGAAACTGGAAAGGAAGGGAATAGGAGGCCCCTGCAGTAGTGTGATGCTGGGTTTACTGCTTGTCCATTTTCTCTTCCACACGGCAACAAGCACAGCATCCCCCTCTCTCTTTTCTTTCCTTGGCATCATGGAGGCCCTGTGCCACCTTGCACAAAGACACTGTGAGGACGTATCCACTGGCTTATAAGAGGCAGGGTCCTGTAACATCTCCTACACACCTGCCTTTGCTTCTTGGAGACGGTTCCATCCCCTGATCCACGAGCGTGGGGGCAGTCGGGGCTTTGTGGGCAGAGGGACTGGGCCAAAGCCCGTTTTCAGTAATCAAATCAGCTCTATGAACTTGGACCCGTCTCTTGACTAAGTAGAGCATTTTTTTGTTTGTTTGTCTTGTTTATTTATTTATTTTTTTAAGATTTATTTATTTATTTATTTTTGGGCGGGGGTCGGGTTGGGGAGGGAGGGGAGCCGGCGGGCCACTTCTATTGGTCTTTCATTTCTCTATTTTCATCCGTCTTTGTTCTTTGGCTCCTGTGGGCCTCCCATCGTGGTGGCATCTGTCGCTCCAGAGCTCTGGCTCGGTAATTGGACACATCGGTCCAGCCGCTCCGCAGCACGTGGGATCTTCCCAGGCCAGGGCTCGAACCGGCGCCCCTTGCACTGCAAGGCGGTGTCCTTACCCACTAGACCACCAGGGGAAGCCCTGTCTTGTTTATTTTTCAAACCCATCACAGGGAGAATAAAGCAACTTGTCTAGTTTAGCATCACCCTGGGAGGAAGTTAGAAGACAAGAAGGATCCATGCTTTATTTCTTTGCCCAGGGACTGGCAGGAAAGTGAGCAATCCACCTCGTTGGGGTTACACAGTTTAATCAGATGTTACTGTGACTTGGAAGTTTGTAATATTTGCTGATTACAGGTAACATGTAAAGAATATTCCAGCAATCAAAAAGGCTTTCTGGAAGAGATCCATGAGGAGAAAGGAAAGGGGGCAAATGCAAGATGAATGAGGGCTGTTCCTCTGTGTATCTCATATGTGTCTCTGCTGTGGACCCTGGAGCCCAGCAACTTCAGGCCCATTTCAGGGACCCAAGGCCAAGTTCAGTGTCATGAGGCTTGGTCAGTGCTGGGCAAAGGCTGAGCTGAGCTGAGTCAGACCTAGTTCATTTGGCAGAGGAGCGAGTTTATGTACCAGACCAGAGAGAGAAGAGAAGCAACTCACAATTTCTTCAAGTATTTGGCATCCCATTATTTTTTGTTTGTTTGTTTTCATGATTGTTAAAAAATAAAGTTTATATTTCTGATGATAAAATTGTACACGTTCTAGAAAATTTGGAAAATAAAGAGAAATAGCAAGAAGGAACCATATTACTCATAACTTGCCCAACCAAGCCCCCAAATTCTTAACCTTTTAGGGTATTGTTCCCTTACAGTTTTTCTATGCATTTTTAATATATTGAAGTTCATACAGTAGAAAATTTGTATTTTTTTTTAATATGGCATCATGACACAGGCATTTCACATGTTGTAAAAACTTCACTAACTGGACTTCCCTGGTGGTCCAGTTCCCATTATTTTTATAAACAGAAGCAGGAAAATCGCTATGATAGGGTTAGAAACTTGGATGTGGCATATTCAAGTAGAGGCTTAAAAAAAAAACTTGTGCTGTTGTTACTTTTCCTGTTGTTGTTTGGATAAGAATCTTCCCGAAAATCCCAGGGAGTCTATGCTGGGTGACTTGGGGTGAAGATGAGGAATCTTTACTTTGCACACAGCTTTGTCGGAGAGAAAATGGAGAGGTGGTAGCTTTTTCCTTTGGTGCCCTTGAAACATTTGTACTTGGTTTATCTAAGGAGCGATTTTCTTCTAATATCAGCATCTGCTTTTCTGCCCTTTGGAAGGCAGGCAGAGCTCTGGGGTCCCTCGGCAGACAGAAATTTACTTCATTCACAGCAATTCAACTTTTTTGGACAGGAAAGTGAGCAATCCACCTCGTTGGGGTTACACAGTTTAATCAGATGTTACTGTGACTTGGAAGTTTGTAATATTTGCTGATTACAGGTAACATGTAAAGAATATTCCAGCAATCAAAAAGGCTTTCTGGAAGAGATCCATGAGGAGAAAGGAAAGGGGGCAAATGCAAGATGAATGAGGGCTGTTCCTCTGTGTATCTCATATGTGTCTCTGCTGTGGACCCTGGAGCCCAGCAACTTCAGGCCCATTTCAGGGACCCAAGGCCAAGTTCAGTGTCATGAGGCTTGGTCAGTGCTGGGCAAAGGCTGAGCTGAGCTGAGTCAGACCTAGTTCATTTGGCAGAGGAGCGAGTTTATGTACCAGACCAGAGAGAGAAGAGAAGCAACTCACAATTTCTTCAAGTATTTGGCATCCCATTATTTTTTGTTTGTTTGTTTTCATGATTGTTAAAAAATAAAGTTTATATTTCTGATGATAAAATTGTACACGTTCTAGAAAATTTGGAAAATAAAGAGAAATAGCAAGAAGGAACCATATTACTCATAACTTGCCCAACCAAGCCCCCAAATTCTTAACCTTTTAGGGTATTGTTCCCTTACAGTTTTTCTATGCATTTTTAATATATTGAAGTTCATACAGTAGAAAATTTGTATTTTTTTTTAATATGGCATCATGACACAGGCATTTCACATGTTGTAAAAACTTCACTAACTGGACTTCCTGGTGGTCCAGTTCCCATTATTTTATAAACAGAAGCAGGAAAATCGCTATGATAGGGTTAGAAACTTGGATGTGGCATATTCAAGTAGAGGCTTAAAAAAAAAACTTGTGCTGTTGTTACTTTTCCTGTTGTTGTTTGGATAAGAATCTTCCCGAAAATCCCAGGGAGTCTATGCTGGGTGACTTGGGGTGAAGATGAGGAATCTTTACTTTGCACACAGCTTTGTCGGAGAGAAAATGGAGAGGTGGTAGCTTTTTCCTTTGGTGCCCTTGAAACATTTGTACTTGGTTTATCTAAGGAGCGATTTTCTTCTAATATCAGCATCTGCTTTTCTGCCCTTTGGAAGGCAGGCAGAGCTCTGGGGTCCCTCGGCAGACAGTTCCTTCCCACAATATTAAATTCAGCCTCGTCAATTCAAGGTTGGGAACAGAGTTCCCAGCACCCGAGGGCGTCTGTCATCTTGAAGAAGCAACAAAATCTTCCAGCAGCCCAGAGCAATTATTTTGGAAGTATTTCCCTCTGGGCTGTGACAAGAGCAGGTGGACAAGGCAAGAGCAGATGTCCCCTCTCTTGGAGGGGGCCTTTGACCTTGGAGGACAGCACAGCCATGGGGTGATGCACGAAGTTTGGTGTCGAGGCTCTCTGTGCTGGAATCTGGACTCCACCCCGTCTTTGCTTTGTGACCTTGGGTAAATTGCTTCACCTCTCTGGGCTTCGGTTTCCCCATTTGTAAATTGGAATCTCAGCAGTATGAATACGTAACTGAGAGAGTCATTAGGATTAAACAAGCTAAGACTTCCCTGATGGTACAGTGGACAGGAATCTATCTGCCTATGCAGGGAACAGGGGTTTGATCCCTGGTCTGGGAAGATCCCACATGCCTTGGAGCAACAGAGCAACTGAGTTACAACGACTGAAGTCCAGGTGCCTAGAACCTGTGCTGGGAAACCAGAGAAGCTGCAGCAGTGAGCTGCAACTAGAGGAAGCGCAAGCACAGCAACGAAGACTCAGTGCAAGCAAAAATGAATGAATAATTAATTAATTAAAAAACCCAGCTAATATGTATAGAAGCCTTAAAATGCCGACGCCTGGCGCGTAGCCCATAGACCTAAACAATAGCAGCTGTTGTGCATCAGCGTCCTGGTGAGCCTCACCATCACTGGGAGACCCAGCGGGGTCTGTTCTGTGGTCTCTAGATTCAGGGCCTCACGACACTTATTGGGGATCTACCGTGTGCTCAGCACAGTGACTCATGCTTTTTCAACCTCAAAAGAGGTCAGCCGAGAATAGCATAGCCTGATGGATCTGATTTGACTTCTGGGAGGAACTGGTGTGAGGGATCCGGACTTGAGACAGTTCCGTGTGTGACCTTGGGCGGGGGAGGCGTGGGGAGGGTCGGAGAGGAGGCCAAGAGGCAGGGGCCTGAGGCGGCCAGGATGGGCAGCAGGAGATACAAGGGAGGTTGGGGGCAGGGGCGCAGCTCAGCCCCTGCAACCGCAGAACAGCAGAGGGCCAGGGAACGATGCGACTGGATGATTTCAGCTCTGGCTGGGGCTCCAGTCCTGCCTTTGGGCCGGGTGCCCTCTTCACCGGGATGTTGGAGGAGGCTGAGGTGGTGGTGGTTCTGATCCAGCCGAAGGGCTGAAACAGAGGCAGTGTCCACGGCAGGAATGGTGGGTTCCCAAACCGACTGCTTCTCAAGTCTCCTGGGAGCTTGTTTCAAAAAAGCACATTCCTCTACCATACTTTTGCCCAGTGAATCCGATTCTCTGGGACTAGGACCTGGAACCAGAGAGTTTTGGCAGATTCCCTGGGTCTTGTGGTGCAGCAAGCCACCTGGGGTGCAAGGACGGTGGTTTAGTTGTCACTGGTTTAGCCCATCAGGGAATGAGGGAGGGAGGGAGCAGCTGCCCACGGAGGGGTTACCAGATGCCGGGATAAATGTTGGATTCTGAGGGCTGAAGGCATGCAGCCCATGCTGGGGGCAGGTTAAGGAAAGACAAGGCAGACAGCCTCATTCTAGGCAGAGCCCTGCATCAGGTGGGACCAGCAACAGGGTTGGTGGGGAAGCCGAGGCAGAGCAGGAGGGGCCGACAGCCTCAGGACCATAGCTGCGGAGGGTGCGGGCGTGCCTGGCAGGTGCACCTCTCCAGAGTGGTGTCAGGTGGCAATTCTGCTGTGACTCTCCAGGAACCTTGTTCGAAGGGAACTGAGGAGCATCATTTACCTCCAAGGGGCCAGGAACCCCATAGGTCCTCCACCCGCCCTCCCCAAACGCCCTCCTGCCTTCGGCCAGGCAGCGCCTGCGCATGGTGAGCTGCTACAGGACGCCGCTGCCCTGGGCGCGAGGGCGTCAGCGGGTCTGGACTCTAGCGATGAGTAGAATCCACCTCATCTTTCTCTCTCTGTCCCTCACTACTGGGAGAATTCCATCACCATCTCCCGGTAGTTGGAACTCTGACTTTTCCTCGAGTTTACTTGGTGTGAGGGATCCGGACTTGAGACAGTTCCGTGTGTGACCTTGGGCGGGGGAGGCGTGGGGAGGGTCGGAGAGGAGGCCAAGAGGCAGGGGCCTGAGGCGGCCAGGATGGGCAGCAGGAGATACAAGGGAGGTTGGGGGCAGGGGCGCAGCTCAGCCCCTGCAACCGCAGAACAGCAGAGGGCCAGGGAACGATGCGACTGGATGATTTCAGCTCTGGCTGGGGCTCCAGTCCTGCCTTTGGGCCGGGTGCCCTCTTCACCGGGATGTTGGAGGAGGCTGAGGTGGTGGTGGTTCTGATCCAGCCGAAGGGCTGAAACAGAGGCAGTGTCCACGGCAGGAATGGTGGGTTCCCAAACCGACTGCTTCTCAAGTCTCCTGGGAGCTTGTTTCAAAAAAGCACATTCCTCTACCATACTTTTGCCCAGTGAATCCGATTCTCTGGGACTAGGACCTGGAACCAGAGAGTTTTGGCAGATTCCCTGGGTCTTGTGGTGCAGCAAGCCACCTGGGGTGCAAGGACGGTGGTTTAGTTGTCACTGGTTTAGCCCATCAGGGAATGAGGGAGGGAGGGAGCAGCTGCCCACGGAGGGGTTACCAGATGCCGGGATAAATGTTGGATTCTGAGGGCTGAAGGCATGCAGCCCATGCTGGGGGCAGGTTAAGGAAAGACAAGGCAGACAGCCTCATTCTAGGCAGAGCCCTGCATCAGGTGGGACCAGCAACAGGGTTGGTGGGGAAGACGAGGCAGAGCAGGAGGGGCCGACAGCCTCAGGACCATAGCTGCGGAGGGTGCGGGCGTGCCTGGCAGGTGCACCTCTCCAGAGTGGTGTCAGGTGGCAATTCTGCTGTGACTCTCCAGGAACCTTGTTCGAAGGGAACTGAGGAGCATCATTTACCTCCAAGGGGCCAGGAACCCCATAGGTCCTCCACCCGCCCTCCCCAAACGCCCTCCTGCCTTCGGCCAGGCAGCGCCTGCGCATGGTGAGCTGCTACAGGACGCCGCTGCCCTGGGCGCGAGGGCGTCAGCGGGTCTGGACTCTAGCGATGAGTAGAATCCACCTCATCTTTTCTCTCTCTGTCCCCTCACTACTGGGGAGAATTCCATCACCATCTCCCGGTAGTTGGAACTCTGACTTTTCCTCGAGTTTACTTCAAAGGGTGCTCTCTCCTAGGTTGCCATTAAAAATTTATATATCGTAAGTTTCAAGTTTAAGGCAATTTGATCCATTGAAACATACACATCTCAGGTACATATTGTGAACCTTTCCCTGAATCTGGCCCTGGGAGGCACAGGAAAAATCAGGACATGGTTCCAGTTCGTCAGGAGCTCAGTGCAAGAAGAGAAAACATACAAGTCAATAAATGTCATTTTGTGTGCCAGGTACTATAATAAGGGTAAATTCCAATTTTCAAAATGGCCTTTATGAGAGTTGTTTCTGTGCATGTTTTATCTCCTCCACCTGATTCACCTTTATAGAGGGCAAGGGACAGGTCCCATTCATTTCTGTAATTTCCTCCCTCTGAGATAGTGAATGGAACATAGCTGGTATTCAACAGATCTTTATTGGTCTGGTTTAAATTGAATTCTACCTAGCACTCTGTTTGTTAAATAAATAGTATTATTTGACTTTAAAAAATGTTTGGGAACATATTATATAATGCCAGGCTCTAGGTAAGACAGATTTGGGAAGGTTTGAGTTGGATTTTGTCTTATTTCTGGTAATGATTGGGTTTTTGATCAACTCAAGGAGTCAAGATAAACTAAAGGAGTCAAGATAAAATATAGTTTAAGTATTTTTTTAATAGATCTATTTATTTATTTATTTATTTTGGGCGGGGGTCGGGTTGGGGAGGGAGGGGAGCCGGCGGGCCACTTCTATTGGTCTTTCATTTCTCTATTTTCATCCGTCTTTGTTCTTTGGCTCCTGTGGGCCCCCTATCGGGGTGGCGTCTGTCGTTGCTGAGTGCCGGCTCTGGACGCATGCGCTCCAGAGCTCCGGCTCGGTGATTGGACACATGGGTCCAGCCGCTCCATGGCACGTGGGATCTTCCCAGGCCAGGGATCGAAGCGGCGCCCCTTGCACTGCAAGGCAGTGTCCTTACCCACTGGACCACCAGGGGAAGCCCCTAGTTGAAGTATTTTTAAGACAACTCCATATTAGAAGAATTTGCAAGCATTTTGAAAGGGCAAATTGTGACACAAAATTATTTGAACCAATTAGAGGCTTGATGAAATTGAATGGGATGATTTTCACTAGGGCAGGGGGTCATACTGGAAAAAAGTACTGTCTCCAAAAGCCAGGTGAGAGAGCCACAGTCAGAGAGTGTCTTAGAAAACAAGTATTGGAGAGCAGGGGAAAAGAAGTGAAACTACCAAATAAGAGGTAAATATTCAGAGCTTGCTCTTCTGTCCCCTACTAATGAGGTAATTTGTCTTCAATGTGATACACATGAAAGAGCATGCTGGGCTTCCCTGGTGGCCCAGTGGTTAAGACTTCCCGCTTTCACCTGCAGGGGGGTGCGGGTTCGATCCCTGGTCTGTGAATTAAGATCCCTCGTGGCCAAAAAAGAAAAAGAAAAAAAAAAAGCATGATACAGATCTGAATTTGAGTTAAAACAGAATTACAGTACACAAATTGTGACATTAGGCAATTTAACCTGCCTGATGTCAGCTTTCTCATGTATAAAATGGAGCACGGCTTCCAGTGCTACTGTGTGTGATGATTCAATGAGATAAGAAATGGAAAGTCCCCTGCACAGTCTCTTGTTATGAATTCAGTAAATGAGCATTCCCTTTCAGAGCCTTTCCCTGAGATAACTGTGGGGAGCTTAGAGGCAGTTCAGAAATCAGGAACGGGTTCTCATGAATGTTATATGATTGTCCCTTTTGGTGGTGCCATGGGCAGTGACATCGGCATTCTCAGAAGCTGATCTTGGAGATGAGAAGATGGAACGGGTCATGTGCGCATGCGGGCAGCTGGTGAAGGGAACCGAAATGGCCCTGAGATGCCGGGGACGAGCTGAGGCTTGTCTGGATGGTGCATTGTTGAGGTTTGCATCATCTCCTCTCTCGCCTGGCCAGAACCCTTGGCCAGGGATGGGCGGGGTCCTTTGCCACCTGCAGATCATGCACCTGAAGCCTCTATAACTCCTGACTCAAGCTCGTTGGGTTACACACACGGGTGTGGGATGTACACAGTGCCTGGGGCTCCTCAGACTGTGACCAGCAAAGGCAATACCTCGATTCAGCGCTGACTCCATACACACCTGGGTGCAGTCCCTGCTGGGGGCAGCACTGGACCATATCTTGAAAAATGAAGAACTGCCTATTTATTGGAAATACCATTGGGTCCAAGGTGGGGTGACCATATATATTTTAAAAAAAAATTTTTTTTTTTTTGACTGTGCTGAGTCTTCATTGCTCCTCGGGTCTTTTTTTCCCCTAGATGCGGTGAGTGGGGTCTATTCTCAGTTGGGATGAAGGCGGGCTTCTAACTGCAGTGGCTCCTCTTGTTGCAGAGCACTCACTGTAGGGCACCATGGGCACCTTCATGGCTTTGCAGCCTGTGGAATCTTCCTGGATCAGGGATGAACCCCATGTTTCTCCTGCATTGGCAGGTGGATTCTTTTCCTGGACCACCAAGGCAGTCGAACCATATATTTTCATTGTCCAGAGCAGGATGCTGTTAAGAATGTGTGAGAGCATCATGAACATCGTGCTGGGATGACAGCCTAACTAAGACTGCCCCGGACAGAGCAAGAGGTAAGCTCCTCCTTGTCAGGTAGCCTGGGTAGACGGGTGTGTGTTAGATTGTTTTGTCTGGAATTGCTTTCATTACCCTTGTAAGGGCTTCAGCCCGTAGCCAAATATCCGTCTGGATGTGGTGATTTCCTTTAGCTACAATGAAGAGCTTTATTTTCCAAAGACTCAATACTGAGAAAGACCCACTAGGATTTGTGAAGAATAATAGAAATATTTCCATTTGCACAATGATTTACAGTTTACAGAGCATTTTCACACACATTATGCTACCCATCTGGACCTCCTCCCTAAATTTCAAACTTCTAAACTGCAAACCTGCTGCCTTGGGAATGTACTATTGTCTTTACTGAGCTCTGCAGTGTTTGTTTGGCCCATGGCCTGAAGCCCCCTGATTTCCTTTTAACTCCTTGGGTGGCGGGTGGGCGGGGTCCTTTGCCACCTGCAGATCATGCACCTGAAGCCTCTATAACTCCTGACTCAAGCTCGTTGGGTTACACACACGGGTGTGGGATGTACACAGTGCCTGGGGCTCCTCAGACTGTGACCAGCAAAGGCAATACCTCGATTCAGCGCTGACTCCATACACACCTGGGTGCAGTCCCTGCTGGGGGCAGCACTGGACCATATCTTGAAAAATGAAGAACTGCCTATTTATTGGAAATACCATTGGGTCCAAGGTGGGGTGACCATATATATTTTAAAAAAAAATTTTTTTTTTTTTGACTGTGCTGAGTCTTCATTGCTCCTCGGGTCTTTTTTTCCCCTAGATGCGGTGAGTGGGGTCTATTCTCAGTTGGGATGAAGGCGGGCTTCTAACTGCAGTGGCTCCTCTTGTTGCAGAGCACTCACTGTAGGGCACCATGGGCACCTTCATGGCTTTGCAGCCTGTGGAATCTTCCTGGATCAGGGATGAACCCCATGTTTCTCCTGCATTGGCAGGTGGATTCTTTTCCTGGACCACCAAGGCAGTCGAACCATATATTTTCATTGTCCAGAGCAGGATGCTGTTAAGAATGTGTGAGAGCATCATGAACATCGTGCTGGGATGACAGCCTAACTAAGACTGCCCCGGACAGAGCAAGAGGTAAGCTCCTCCTTGTCAGGTAGCCTGGGTAGACGGGTGTGTGTTAGATTGTTTTGTCTGGAATTGCTTTCATTACCCTTGTAAGGGCTTCAGCCCGTAGCCAAATATCCGTCTGGATGTGGTGATTTCCTTTAGCTACAATGAAGAGCTTTATTTTCCAAAGACTCAATACTGAGAAAGACCCACTAGGATTTGTGAAGAATAATAGAAATATTTCCATTTGCACAATGATTTACAGTTTACAGAGCATTTTCACACACATTATGCTACCCATCTGGACCTCCTCCCTAAATTTCAAACTTCTAAACTGCAAACCTGCTGCCTTGGGAATGTACTATTGTCTTTACTGAGCTCTGCAGTGTTTGTTTGGCCCATGCCTGTTTCTCTTCCTCCAGGAAGCCTTTCCTGATCTCAACTCATCATCCTTGCCCTCCCAAAAAAGGGGTCTCTCCTCAGGAACCCGTGTGCCTGTCTACCTTGCTTACTTGAGAGTGCTTCTTTGAGAAAGGAGTGGATTGATTCTTTGCTGTATTCCAAGAGCCAACTCAGAGAAGGAATTTGGGGAATATTTGCTGAATAAATGAATCTGGGCTTCCCAGGTGGTGCAGTTGGTAAAGAACCTGCCTGCCAGTGCAGGACACCTGGGTTTAATCCCTAGGTAGGGAAGAGGCCCCGAAGGAGGAAATGGCAACCCACTCCAGTATTCTTGCTTGGAGAGTCCCATGGACAGAGGAGCCTGATGGGCTACAGTCCATGGGGTTGCAAAGAGCTGGGCAAAAGTGAGTCCACACACACACACACACACACACACAGACACACAGACACACAGACACACACACAGACACACACACACACACGAATCTGACTTGCCTGGTATTTCTCACTCACCTTGAAGAGTTTCTTAAAAGGATGATTCTCATACTGGGCCATATTTTGTGTAGGTGCTCAAGCACTAATATTTAAACTTGACTGTTCACTGAAATCACCTGGTGGGGTGGGGAGACATGAGATCTCTCCATGCCTGAAACACAGCTCTGGATTTTCTGAGTTCATGGATAAGGGTGCACTTGGGCATCAAGAGTTTTAAAGTTTCCCCAGGTGTTTCTAAGTGTATAGCAATGTTTGAGAACCACGTTGCTTCAGGGAAATTTGCCATGACTATGCAAGTTTCAAAGGGAAGGATGTGGCTCCCTATAAGCCTAGAAAGAAGAGTGCAAATGGTACTTTATAAATTCAGAGTTCACAAAGGACCTTAAGCTCATATTCATGATTGCATTATTTCCTTACAACCTGTGAGGGAGACTTTTTTCTCATGAGAAGCAGACTCAGCAAGGTGATTCATATACAGCGGAAATGTGAATCAAACTTTATTTTTTCTGAGGTTGATGGAGAAAGCGGAGGGTTGTTAAGTCTGGTTTCAGCCATGATAGTTGAGTTAAGGGGCACGTGACTTTGGGCCTCACATTTGTTCTCTGTTCCCACCTCTCCCCAAGGCTTGTGAAACCCAGGCAGCCCTCCTGGACCACGGGTCCTGCCAGCTCCTCCGTGTCACTTGTAGGTCCTTGGTGTGAGCACATTCCTCTGTCATCCCCTTCTCCAGCTGTCAAACTCCACGCCCACTTGAGCTCTGGGCTCAGAGGTCCCTGCTTCCCTCGGGCAAGGGCAGTCCCTCCCATATGTATCTCTCTAATGACCACCACTCGTCTATTTCTTCTCTTACTTTTTCCACCTATGAAATCTTCAACTTTATGTGCTGTGTCTTATTTTCTTGTACTCCCTACACACATTACAGGGTCTGATACTGATGTGCTTGGTAAATATGTTAAATAAAAAAGAGTGATGAAATTACTCTGCTCTAGAGAGAGGTTTTAAGATGATAAAGACTTGGAAGACATACCAAAAAACTACTTTAGAAAGTTAAAAACATGATCTCAATGTAAGATATTCGATTACTCTGATTATTCATAGTAACAGGGTTTATTTATTAATTTTATTTTAGCTTTCCAAGATGCAAACCTGTTAACGTATTTTTGTACCTCCAGTGCTCAATTGATTGAATAAGCCTTCATGTTGTTGTAACAGGTGAAAAATTACGATGAGAAAAGGGTCATTTCTAGTTAGTCTCAAGAGGGGGAAGGAAAGAAAAAAAGTTATCTAATCTCATCACCCAAGTATACACTGCTAAAATTTTGATAGATTTCTTTCCAGTCTTGTTTTTCACTCTTGGGAAAATAAGGGTGCACTTGGGCATCAAGAGTTTTAAAGTTTCCCCAGGTTTTAAACAATGTTTGAGAACCACGTTGCTTCAGGGAAATTTGCCATGACTATGCAAGTTTCAAAGGGAAGGATGTGGCTCCCTATAAGCCTAGAAAGAAGAGTGCAAATGGTACTTTATAAATTCAGAGTTCACAAAGGACCTTAAGCTCATATTCATGATTGCATTATTTCCTTACAACCTGTGAGGGAGACTTTTTTCTCATGAGAAGCAGACTCAGCAAGGTGATTCATATACAGCGGAAATGTGAATCAAACTTTATTTTTTCTGAGGTTGATGGAGAAAGCGGAGGGTTGTTAAGTCTGGTTTCAGCCATGATAGTTGAGTTAAGGGGCACGTGACTTTGGGCCTCACATTTGTTCTCTGTTCCCACCTCTCCCCAAGGCTTGTGAAACCCAGGCAGCCCTCCTGGACCACGGGTCCTGCCAGCTCCTCCGTGTCACTTGTAGGTCCTTGGTGTGAGCACATTCCTCTGTCATCCCCTTCTCCAGCTGTCAAACTCCACGCCCACTTGAGCTCTGGGCTCAGAGGTCCCTGCTTCCCTCGGGCAAGGGCAGTCCCTCCCATATGTATCTCTCTAATGACCACCACTCGTCTATTTCTTCTCTTACTTTTTCCACCTATGAAATCTTCAACTTTATGTGCTGTGTCTTATTTTCTTGTACTCCCTACACACATTACAGGGTCTGATACTGATGTGCTTGGTAAATATGTTAAATAAAAAAGAGTGATGAAATTACTCTGCTCTAGAGAGAGGTTTTAAGATGATAAAGACTTGGAAGACATACCAAAAAACTACTTTAGAAAGTTAAAAACATGATCTCAATGTAAGATATTCGATTACTCTGATTATTCATAGTAACAGGGTTTATTTATTAATTTTATTTTAGCTTTCCAAGATGCAAACCTGTTAACGTATTTTTGTACCTCCAGTGCTCAATTGATTGAATAAGCCTTCATGTTGTTGTAACAGGTGAAAAATTACGATGAGAAAAAGGGTCATTTCAAGTTAGTCTCAAGAGGGGGAAGGAAAGAAAAAAAGTTATCTAATCTCATCACCCAAGTATACACTGCTAAAATTTTGATAGATTTCTTTCCAGTCTTGTTTTTTTCACTCTATGTTTTCAAAAACAGAGTTGTGCTGATGCTGTTTGTGTTCCACTCTATGCCTTCCTTTTTCACTTAAGATTAGAGCGTACTTACTCCCTCCAGTTGTTACTACCATCGCAGGCATCTCTTCCAGTGACTGGGCGCTGTGGAATCCCTGTGTAATCTGCGGATGCATCAGCCACAGTTATATGTAATTTCTACATGACACATTACTTGGGGGTATTTTGATGATTATTTCAAGGAATGCAGAGTGTTTCATTGAATTGATGTGCAATAGTTTACTTTATTGCCCGATTTATAATGATTCTGATCTTACTTGATTGCTTTTGGTACATACAGCTTTATTCCTTTTTTGGAAGTTCTTTTCTTTTTTTAAAATTTTGTCCTCTTTTGTTGGTTTTTTATTTATTTATTTTCATCCATCTTGATTCTTTGGCCTGTGCAGGCCTCCCATTGCAGTGGCCTCTCTCGGTGCAGAGCACCTTCTCTGGGTGCATGCGCTCCAGAGCGCTGGCTTGTAACTGGACACACCAGTCCAGCTGCTCCATGGCATGTGGGACCCTCCCAGGCCAGGGATCAAACCAATGCCCCTTGCACTGCAGGATGGACTCTCTACCCACTGGACCATCAGGGAAGTCCCTGAAGCTATTTTCTTAAACTCAGAGATGAGGTTGTAGGATCAAATAGGTAAAACATTTGTATGTCACATGCCTAACATTTTTTCTAAAGAGCCTTGAAGATTTGCTGTTTCACCAGTAACAGTAGTTTCTTGTTTGAGCAGTCTCACGGAAGTTGTGAGATAAAGTTTGAAAATTCATAGGCAGAAACCTCAAACTTATGTTTTAGTTTGCACTTATTTTAATAACCAGATCGGCTGAATATTTAAAAATATTTGTTCATCAATTGTATTTCTTCTTTTGTGAATGCTCTCTGTTTTGCCTTTCCCCCCTGATTAGTATCTTTACCTAATTAGCTATTTAAAAATATACCAACACCTTCATCTGTTTTGGCCATTCCCCACCCTCTGCCTCTGGGGACCAACAGTCTCTTCTCTTTATTCATGAGATCTTTGTTGTTGTTGTTTAGATTCAACACATAAGTGAATCATGCAGTATTTGACTTTCTCTGACTTCTTTCACTTAGAATAATGCCCTTGAGTTTCAACAATGTTGCAGCACACGGCAGCATCTTCTTTTCGTGTCTGACTAATATTCCACTGTGTATATATACCAGGTCTTCTTTATCCAGTCATCCATGAATAGACACTTAGGTTGTTTCCATGTCTTGACCATTGTAAACAATGCTGCAATGAACATGAAAGTGCAAATACTTTCTCAAGACAGTGACTTCGTTTCCTTTGGGTAAATACCCAGAAGAGAATCATGTGGTAGCTCTATCTTCAATTTTTTGAGGAGCCTCTATACTGTTTTCCATATTCCCTGCACTAACTGATATTCACAAGAATGCACAGGTTCTCTTCTCTCCACATCCTCATCGACAGTTTTTATGCCCAATGTTCTCAACAACAGCCATTCTAAGGATGTGAGGTGATAGCCCATTGTGACTTTGATTTTGATTTCTCTGATGACTAGTGATATTGAGCACCTTTTCCTGTACCTGTTGGCTATTCGTATGTCTTCTTTGGATAATGCCTATTTATATCCTCTGCCGATTTTAAAATCAGATTTTTAAAATTGATTTGCATGAGTCCTTTATGTATTTTAGACATTAATCCCTTATCCAACATGAGATTTACAAATATCTCCTCCCATTCTGTTGTAGGCTGCCTTTTCATTTTGTTGATTGATCTACAGAAGCTTTCTAATTTAATGTAGTCCCATGTGTTTATTTTTGCTTTTTTGGCTTTTGTTTTTGGTATCAAGTCCAAAAAAATGATTGCCAAGACCAGTGTGAGGGAGCTGACTGCTTATGTTTTTTCATAAGGAGTGTATGGTTTCAGGTCCATTTTGAGCTTACTTGTGTACATGATGTAAGACAGTGGTTCATCTTTGTTCTTTCGCTGTGGCTGTCCAGGGTCCCTGCTGGCGTTTATAGAACAGGCTCTTCATCTCCCCTACCATTGTTGTCATTTTCTTCCCATGGCCACTGGGAACAATAAGGGAGGGATTCAAAGTCTTTAAAATTTTTTCACACATCCTACTTGAGGCAAAAGGGAAATATCATCAAGTCACCTTGAGAAGTAGTATTTCAATTAGGATCAAACTCTCAAGCATTTGCTAGTGTACATTGCCCTGGCACTTTTTGTAGGTGGGTCCATTTGGATTATATTCAGTCTTATATTCAAAGTGGACTTCTATGGATGAGCAACTGTAGTATCTCCAATTAATTGCAGTCTTCTACAAATTGACAAACCTCAGTGATACCGCTGTATTGAGTATGCTAGGCATACAATCAAGGGAAGCATTGGTGACCTCTCTAGGGTAAAGTTTCTTGTGTTTTGCCTCCTTATGTAGGGTGTGTAAATACCTTGTTTGATTTCTTACTAATGTTTCAAGGTGATGGTGTGTACCAACACCTCTGGCTAAAAGCTTTCTTTAGGGCAATGGCAGACATGTCTGGACAAATAAAAACAATTTTTCCTGTGGATTGACCAATTCTAACTGAGAATCAGATTTGGGAATTGAGAATGGGAGGGAGGCTGGTAGGAAAGGAAATTAGGAAACCAATCTCAAAATTCATCAAAATTTGATTCCTGGAGTAGGATAAAACTCAGTAAGAAATGGGCTTCCCTGGTGGCTCAGTGGTGAAGCATCTCCTGACAGTGCAGGAGAGATGGGTTTGATCCCAGTCTCAGAAAGATCCCCAGAGAAGGAAGTGGCTACCGGTCCAGGCTCCTTGCCTGGAGAGCCCCAGGGACAGAGGAGCCTGGCGGGCCACAGTCCATGGGGTTGCAAAGGATCAGATACAACTTAGTGGCTGAACAGTAAAAACAACTGAGTAAGAAATGAACAGAAAACAAAGCAAAAGAAAATATGCCAAAATGTATTTAAACATTTCCCTACTGTTGAGTATTTGGATGAATTGCTGTTTTTAGCTCTAAGCATAAAAGAAAATCTCTGTGTGGTAAGATTATGGGTAGTACAGTTTTTCCCCTCCTTCATGCTTTCCAAGCTTCTATAATTATCTTATCTTATTTAATTATCAAGTGAAATTATTCTATTAAAGTTGTTAGTACCAGTGCTTCCTTTTTCATATGGTGTTTTATCAAGGCATTGTATTTCACTACATTTATTTCAACATTATTCTTTATTTAATAGGAAACTTCCCCCCAAATATTAACAGAAATATAACACTTAAGGTATCTTCCAACTCTATAATCTGTGATACTATGATCTTTGTATAATATATATTTGTCATAAAAATAAATATAGTTCAGCGTTAAGTTATACTGTGTTTGTATAATATAACACAGCAAATGGTACTCAATTTTGCAGTTCAGCACAACAAGGCATGACAGTTTTAATTAAAAATAATTAGAAAGTCTAGTATCTTAAGAAGGAGTTCATTGAGAAATAAGATTACCATTCTGTGAATTCAGATGCTGTTACTTTAAAGCAATGCTTTAAATGGCCTTAAAATTTTTCATACACTTGCTAGGCAGGCATGTAATTTATATTTGTTGAATAAATTGGTTTTAAATAAAGAATCCAAATACCCCTTTGTAAAATTTTTGTTTCATTTAAGATGGATCTGCTCTTTCAAAGGAGATATTTATTTCTTCGACTAAGTTATTATTATTATTATTATTATTTTTTAAACATTTATTTATTATTTACTTTGGACGGGGGTTGTGTTGGGGAGGGAGGGGGACGGGTGGGCCACTTCTATTGGTCTTTCATTTCTCCATTTTCATCTCTCTTTGTTCTTTGGCTCCTGTGGGCCTCCCATCGTGGTGGCCTCTGTTGTCACAGAGCACCGGCTCTGGGCGCATGCGCTCCAGAGCTCCGGCTCGGTGATTGGACACATCAGTCCAGCCGCTCCGCGGCACGTGGGATCCTCCCAGGCCAGGGATGGAACTGGCGCCCCTTGCACTGCAAGGCGCTGTCCTTACCCACTGGACCACCAGGGGAAGCCCCAAGTTATTATTTTTTAATCTGAATTCTCTTGGATTAAAAAAAAACTGACTGGCTACCTAAAGTCATGCTATACCTAATTTTAGATCTATATTTGTAGAATAATTAGGAGACTGGCTTGCCAGGAGACAAGGAGACTGACCAATGAGCTCCTAAGAGGCTCTTTTCTGTTTAGGTATTTCAGAAATTAGAAGTCAAAAAAATATAATCAAAAATATCACCTAAAACTGATGAGATTTTATCCTATGAAATTTGAGGACTCCTCCATTGGCTAAACGATGCTTTTTGGAATTTATTTCTATGTGTGTCTGTATAAATAGATGAGTCTCATTTTATTAACCAAATTTAATATTTGATTTTCCTAATGCTTGGAAAGGTGCTAAAACCTTTCCCAAAAATTGCTCTAGAGAAAGATTTCTTGAATGGTTGAGCGTTAAAGTTATTGCCAAGTTGAAGAAAATAAACTTGAAGTTACAAGCTATGGTGTATTTTCTGCAAATGAAGTAGGTTATTATCAATTTCTTCAAAAGTGCATGAAAGCTACTACTGTGAAATATAAGAAAATTCTTGGTCTGAAATACTTTTGATAGATTCCTTTAAAAAAATCAGGAAATAATGGGGAATTGAAAAGACTAATGGAATGTGTTATGTATGAAAGCCACGTTTTTCTTTCCATGCGTTGAAGGTATTATATTGTAAGCCAGAGTTTATACAGAGTATCCTCAGGGGAGGAGGGCTCAATGCATTAGATTAATTTTTTAACAACATTCTACTTGGTAGTGTTAAATGTGTGCTCTCTTTGAACTGTTTTGAATTTAATGGGCCATTCTATATGTTGGCAGCAGATATTAGTATGGGAATTATAATGGAACATTCCAATCCGTATCTTTTTAGTTAGGGAGTTGAAAATAGCTTTTAACTCCCTCCCCCCAATTATGCTGCCCCAGTGTATACCTGTGAGAAATTTAAACCTCTGGAAAAGAGCAATCTTATTCTGCTCTGGGATATTTGGAAGACACTTCCTAGCCAAAACACACACTCAAAATAGAATCTTGTTAATAAAATGATTAGCATCCATAATTTACCTAAATTCTACCCAAATGTATAGTGTTTAAAAGGTTCTTTAATTATTTCAACAAATGTGGCTGTGGCTGTTGTTTCACTTGTATGTACTCAAGACTATTATTGGAGGAATGTGTGATCAATGTCAGAAACTGGCTTTAGGTCACCAGTAGATGAAATTTCTAAGTGTTCCCTGCTCTATTGTATGCGAACACACTCATCTCCACACACTACAATTCACTATCATTAAGTGATGAGATTTTATCCTAGGAAATTTGAGGACGCCTCCATTGGCTAAACGATGCTTTTTGGAATTTATTTCTATGTGTGTCTGTATAAATAGATGAGTCTCATTTTATTAACCAAATTTAATATTTGATTTTCCTAATGCTTGAAAGGTGCTAAAACCTTTCCCAAAAATTGCTCTAGAGAAAGATTTCTTGAATGGTTGAGCGTTAAAGTTATTGCCAAGTTGAAGAAAATAAACTTGAAGTTACAAGCTATGGTGTATTTTCTGCAAATGAAGTAGGTTATTATCAATTTCTTCAAAAGTGCATGAAAGCTACTACTGTGAAATATAAGAAAATTCTTGGTCTGAAATACTTTTGATAGATTCCTTTAAAAAAATCAGGAAATAATGGGGAATTGAAAAGACTAATGGAATGTGTTATGTATGAAAGCCACGTTTTTCTTTCCATGCGTTGAAGGTATTATATTGTAAGCCAGAGTTTATACAGAGTATCCTCAGGGGAGGAGGGCTCAATGCATTAGATTAATTTTTTAACAACATTCTACTTGGTAGTGTTAAATGTGTGCTCTCTTTGAACTGTTTTGAATTTAATGGGCCATTCTATATGTTGGCAGCAGATATTAGTATGGGAATTATAATGGAACATTCCAATCCGTATCTTTTTAGTTAGGGAGTTGAAAATAGCTTTTAACTCCCTCCCCCCAATTATGCTGCCCCAGTGTATACCTGTGAGAAATTTAAACCTCTGGAAAAGAGCAATCTTATTCTGCTCTGGGATATTTGGAAGACACTTCCTAGCCAAAACACACACTCAAAATAGAATCTTGTTAATAAAATGATTAGCATCCATAATTTACCTAAATTCTACCCAAATGTATAGTGTTTAAAAGGTTCTTTAATTATTTCAACAAATGTGGCTGTGGCTGTTGTTTCACTTGTATGTACTCAAGACTATTATTGGAGGAATGTGTGATCAATGTCAGAAACTGGCTTTAGGTCACCAGTAGATGAAATTTCTAAGTGTTCCCTGCTCTATTGTATGCGAACACACTCATCTCCACACACTATTTCAGAATTAGTAATACAATTCTTAACTGCATTTAAGTTTTTTTGTATTTAAGTGCTCTGTTTAAAATATGATGGATTCAGACATTCACGATGGAAGCCTTGCATAGAGTGTTTACTCACGTAACAAAACACTCTGAATACCTTATTTTAGGTACCCAACTAGCTTCTAGACATCTAAACCAACAATTATAGTTGTTGGTCCTCTATGGACAAAGTCCTCTATAGGCAAGTCCTCTGAGGCAAAGACTCTTATCCTCAATAGATTTCTGATGGGAAATGTAGTTTTTTTTTCATAGTGCAAGATTTTGGGGGCTAGAGAGAAACAATTTATCCTTGTTACACACCCTTGTTTAGGATCTAGCCTTAGCTCAGTTTTTTAGTTGGACAGACTTGGTCTTAGTCTTTCATGCTGGTTAGAAGCTTTCCTATTTATCATCTTTATTTTTGCAGTGGTGGGCTATGTTTCTAGTGCTCTCTTCCTCTCTTATTACCCTACTTTTTTGTTTTCAGGCTGTGCCGCATCAGTTTAAAAATGTCTGCCCCCTGCTGTGGTTGTCTTCATTTTTCTTCATCAAACATGGGGCTAATAATGTTTTTTTGGGTAGGAGTGTCTCTTCTTTCCTTTTACTTTCTTATCCTTTTTTTTTGATTATAGAGCCCAAATCTGTTTTCAATGCCAGATTTATTTCTTCCGGTTCTGATGTTCTTTCCCCAAATAAGAATTTTTGTTTGTCTGTTTTTTTGTAAATATAATCATTCTGAAGCCTTTCCAGCCTCTCACTATAATTTTCTTTCTGCTCTGGGATATTTGGAAGACACTTCCTAGCCAAAACACACACTCAAAATAGAATCTTGTTAATAAAATGATTAGCATCCATAATTTACCTAAATTCTACCCAAATGTATAGTGTTTAAAAGGTTCTTTAATTATTTCAACAAATGTGGCTGTGGCTGTTGTTTCACTTGTATGTACTCAAGACTATTATTGGAGGAATGTGTGATCAATGTCAGAAACTGGCTTTAGGTCACCAGTAGATGAAATTTCTAAGTTTTCCCCTGCTCTATTGTATGCGAACACACTCATCTCCACACACTATTTCAGAATTAGTAATACAATTCTTAACTGCATTTAAGTTTTTTTGTATTTAAGTGCTCTGTTTAAAATATGATGGATTCAGACATTCACGATGGAAGCCTTGCATAGAGTGTTTACTCACGTAACAAAACACTCTGAATACCTTATTTTAGGTACCCAACTAGCTTCTAGACATCTAAACCAACAATTATAGTTGTTGGTCCTCTATGGACAAAGTCCTCTATAGGCAAGTCCTCTGAGGCAAAGACTCTTATCCTCAATAGATTTCTGATGGGAAATGTAGTTTTTTTTTCATAGTGCAAGATTTTGGGGGCTAGAGAGAAACAATTTATCCTTGTTACACACCCTTGTTTAGGATCTAGCCTTAGCTCAGTTTTTTAGTTGGACAGACTTGGTCTTAGTCTTTCATGCTGGTTAGAAGCTTTCCTATTTATCATCTTTATTTTTGCAGTGGTGGGCTATGTTTCTAGTGCTCTCTTCCTCTCTTATTACCCTACTTTTTTGTTTTCAGGCTGTGCCGCATCAGTTTAAAAATGTCTGCCCCCTGCTGTGGTTGTCTTCATTTTTCTTCATCAAACATGGGGCTAATAATGTTTTTTTGGGTAGGAGTGTCTCTTCTTTCCTTTTACTTTCTTATCCTTTTTTTTTGATTATAGAGCCCAAATCTGTTTTCAATGCCAGATTTATTTCTTCCGGTTCTGATGTTCTTTCCCCAAATAAGAATTTTTGTTTGTCTGTTTTTTTGTAAATATAATCATTCTGAAGCCTTTCCAGCCTCTCACTATAATTTTCTTTCTCATGTAAGTTTTATTTTTGTTGAATAGATAATTGCCTCATTTTTCGTGTGCTTGCTGATCTGTGTACCCATTCTTGTATTTTCTCATGCATTTAATCCAATGTCATATGCCAGTTAGTATTTTTTCCAGATGTTCAAATATACCAGACAACTCATTGAATCTGTTTTTCCTAAAGCCCTCCCTCCTGAAATCCCATTCTCTCATTCCAGAAGTGAGCAGTTGTTGCTAACTCTGCCACGCAGCTCTTATGCTGGGTAGTTGATGGCATTTGTTCTTAATTCCTGGACCTCATGTCTTTCTTTTCTTGATATACTCATTTGCTATGTCATATAATTGTTCTATTTATCTATTCCTTCATAATAAACCACTTCAAAACTCACTGGCTTCAAACAGTGTATGATGATGACCATTCTGTGGGTTAATGGAGTCTCCTGCTCCATGTGGTAGGGACGGGGGAGCTGGGGTGTCTGCAGTCATCCTAGGGGTTGATTGTTCTGCAAAAGTGTAGATGTCTCATGTACACAGTTGGCAGTCTACGCTGCCCGTGGACTGGGGGCTCGGCGTGGGCAGTCAGCCAGAGTGCCTATGTGTGGTTTCTCTGTGTGGCTTGGGCTTCTCAACCTATAATAGCTGGGTGTTTTGGAGGAAGGATTTCAGGAATGGGCTTTTCAAAATGCCTAGAGTGAAACTGCAAAGCATCTTATTATCTAGCTTTGGAAGTCCCAAAATGTCACTTTTGTTCAAAGAAGCCACTAAGGCCAGCTCAGATGCCAGGGAGAGGAATTAAACATCCTCCCTTGAGGTGGGGAGCAGTGTGTGTGTGGAGAGGGGGAGGACCTGTTGGCAGCCATCTTTGAGGTTAGCTACCATGGTAAGGTAACACTAGGTAACACTGATGTCGTAAATAACCCCCAGCATTTCAGTGACAAACCAGTGCCATTTTAATTCCCACTCACAGATATCTTCTTTCCTTTTACTCTCTTTTGATTCCAATTTTTGCCAGATTTATTTCTTCCGGTTCTGATGTTCTTTCCCCAAATAAGAATTTTTGTTTGTCTGTTTTTTTGTAAATATAATCATTCTGAAGCCTTTCCAGCCTCTCACTATAATTTTCTTTCTCATGTAAGTTTTATTTTTGTTGAATAGATAATTGCCTCATTTTTCGTGTGCTTGCTGATCTGTGTACCCATTCTTGTATTTTCTCATGCATTTAATCCAATGTCATATGCCAGTTAGTATTTTTTCCAGATGTTCAAATATACCAGACAACTCATTGAATCTGTTTTTCCTAAAGCCCTCCCTCCTGAAATCCCATTCTCTCATTCCAGAAGTGAGCAGTTGTTGCTAACTCTGCCACGCAGCTCTTATGCTGGGTAGTTGATGGCATTTGTTCTTAATTCCTGGACCTCATGTCTTTCTTTTCTTGATATACTCATTTGCTATGTCATATAATTGTTCTATTTATCTATTCCTTCATAATAAACCACTTCAAAACTCACTGGCTTCAAACAGTGTATGATGATGACCATTCTGTGGGTTAATGGAGTCTCCTGCTCCATGTGGTAGGGACGGGGGAGCTGGGGTGTCTGCAGTCATCCTAGGGGTTGATTGTTCTGCAAAAGTGTAGATGTCTCATGTACACAGTTGGCAGTCTACGCTGCCCGTGGACTGGGGGCTCGGCGTGGGCAGTCAGCCAGAGTGCCTATGTGTGGTTTCTCTGTGTGGCTTGGGCTTCTCAACCTATAATAGCTGGGTGTTTTGGAGGAAGGATTTCAGGAATGGGCTTTTCAAAATGCCTAGAGTGAAACTGCAAAGCATCTTATTATCTAGCTTTGGAAGTCCCAAAATGTCACTTTTGTTCAAAGAAGCCACTAAGGCCAGCTCAGATGCCAGGGAGAGGAATTAAACATCCTCCCTTGAGGTGGGGAGCAGTGTGTGTGTGGAGAGGGGGAGGACCTGTTGGCAGCCATCTTTGAGGTTAGCTACCATGGTAAGGTAACACTAGGTAACACTGATGTCGTAAATAACCCCCAGCATTTCAGTGACAAACCAGTGCCATTTTAATTCCCACTCACAGATATCTTCTCTTCCCTTCCATTTTAGGATTCTACATTTCCCTAGCAAATTGGAGACCTTTGCTGTAATTTAACATAGGGATTTTTTGGTGGGCGGGGCAGGTGGGCCACTTCTATTGGTCTTTCATTTATCTATTTTCATCCATCTTTTGTTCTTTGGCCCGTGTGGGCCTCCCATCGCTGTGGCCTCTCTCACTGCAGAGCACTGGCTCTGGGCGCATGCGCTCCAGAGCTTGGGCTCGGTAATTGGACACATCAGTCCAGCTGCTCCGCGGCACATGGGATCTTCCCAGGCCAGGGATCGAACCGGCACCCCTTGCACTGCAAGGTGGTGTCCTTACCCACCAGACCACCAGGGAAGCCTAACATAGGTTTTTCATTCATTGTTCGCTGCACTTGGTAAAGACTTATGTGCTTCATGTATGGGGAAATTTCCTGTGTTTTTCTTTGATAAATTTTTCTCTTCTTCTTCTTCTTCTTCTTTTTTTTTTTTTGCTTATTGTTTTCTTCCTCATTCCACTTAGGTATTTTCTTATCTTCCTTTCTTCTGTATCTTTTCTCTTTTTTTGGCCACTTCCATTGATCTTTCACTTATTTATCTTTGTTCTTTGGCCTGTTTGGGCCTCCCATCAAAGAGACCTCTCTTGCTGCCTAGCACCACCTCTGGGCGCATGCACTCCAGAGCTCCTGCTTGGACACATCAGTCCAGCTACTCTGCTGCACGTGGGATCTTCCCAGGCCAGGGATTGAACCGGTGCCCCTTGCACTGCAAGGCGGTGTCCTTACCCATTGGACCACCAGGGAAGCCCTCTTCTGTTTCTTTTATATCTACTTTCTGGGAGATTGCCCTGTTTTATCTCTGAGCACTTTTATTAAATTAAAATTGGGGGCTATCAAATTTCAAAAAATAATTTGTCTCATTTTTTGGATTTTTACCTTCCTAGAGCATCTTGTTCTTGTCCAAAGGCTATATCGTCTCTCATCTTTCTGATGATATTGATCATGCTTTAAAAAAATATTTTAAAAATTTCTTGCTGCTTCTGTGTCTTCAAGATTCCTAGGACCTTTTCTTTGGTCTCAGTCTTTTACATTGGAGGTTATATTCACATATCTAGTGATATTCCTCTCTGCTTATTCACATTAAGAATTAAAGCATTTTGCGGGGGGTTGGGAGTAGGGAGGGAACCAGGGACATGCATATGACTGATCTGGGAACATGCATGTCTGTGAACAACAAAACTGTAAAAATTTAAATAATAATAATAAAAAGAATTAAAGCATTGAAAGTTGAATGGTGAAAAGCTCAAGCCGAACCCTTGAGTGGGCATAACACCCTCTGATGAGCTTCGCCATAAGGTGGTTGGGCAGGAAGCTCTCCCTCCTGGCCCACAGTCAGTCCTCGGGAGTTTTTCTCGGGGGGCGCTCAGTCTCCTCTGCACAGTGATCTCTGTTAGGGGGTGGGCGCACGCTGGCTGCTGGCGGTGTAGAAGCAGGGCAGGGCAGGAGGCCTGAAGTGGCGGCTGAGGTCTCTTACTGCTTCTGTTTTTATCCCTTGTGCTTCAATCTTGCCTTCACTCTGTTGCCTCCAAATACAGAGTTTTCATGGTTTAATTTCCTTGGAAAATACATTTCCAACCTCCTCGTGGGGGCTGTGTGTGTGGGGGGGTGGCTATTGCCTGGTGCTCAAAGGCGAGAAGAGTTACTTGAGGCTTGACTAGGGAGTTTTGAAGTGACCTCTATGATCATATCCAGGTGCAGTACCCCTGCTTCCGATTCTCTTGTTAGCTTTTTTCCTGCACTCCAGAGCTCCTGCTTGGACACATCAGTCCAGCTACTCTGCTGCACGTGGGATCTTCCCAGGCCAGGGATTGAACCGGTGCCCCTTGCACTGCAAGGCGGTGTCCTTACCCATTGGACCACCAGGGAAGCCCTCTTCTGTTTCTTTTATATCTACTTTCTGGGAGATTGCCCTGTTTTATCTCTGAGCACTTTTATTAAATTAAAATTGGGGGCTATCAAATTTCAAAAAATAATTTGTCTCATTTTTTGGATTTTTACCTTCCTAGAGCATCTTGTTCTTGTCCAAAGGCTATATCGTCTCTCATCTTTCTGATGATATTGATCATGCTTTAAAAAAATATTTTAAAAATTTCTTGCTGCTTCTGTGTCTTCAAGATTCCTAGGACCTTTTCTTTGGTCTCAGTCTTTTACATTGGAGGTTATATTCACATATCTAGTGATATTCCTCTCTGCTTATTCACATTAAGAATTAAAGCATTTTGCGGGGGGTTGGGAGTAGGGAGGGAACCAGGGACATGCATATGACTGATCTGGGAACATGCATGTCTGTGAACAACAAAACTGTAAAAATTTAAATAATAATAATAAAAAGAATTAAAGCATTGAAAGTTGAATGGTGAAAAGCTCAAGCCGAACCCTTGAGTGGGCATAACACCCTCTGATGAGCTTCGCCATAAGGTGGTTGGGCAGGAAGCTCTCCCTCCTGGCCCACAGTCAGTCCTCGGGAGTTTTTCTCGGGGGGCGCTCAGTCTCCTCTGCACAGTGATCTCTGTTAGGGGGGGGGCGCACGCTGGCTGCTGGCGGTGTAGAAGCAGGGCAGGGCAGGAGGCCTGAAGTGGCGGCTGAGGTCTCTTACTGCTTCTGTTTTTATCCCTTGTGCTTCAATCTTGCCTTCACTCTGTTGCCTCCAAATACAGAGTTTTCATGGTTTAATTTCCTTGGAAAATACATTTCCAACCTCCTCGTGGGGGCTGTGTGTGTGGGGGGGTGGCTATTGCCTGGTGCTCAAAGGCGAGAAGAGTTACTTGAGGCTTGACTAGGGAGTTTTGAAGTGACCTCTATGATCATATCCAGGTGCAGTACCCCTGCTTCCGATTCTCTTGTTAGCTTTTTTTTCCTGCAGCATTAGCTACTTCCTTCACTCTTGATTTTTTTTTTTTTTAATTGGGGTACAGTTGCTTTACACTGCTGTGTTCGTTTCCGCTGCACAATGGCGTGAATCAGCTGTAGGTACACATGTATCCCCTCCCTCTGGGCTCTCCATCCCACTGCCCACCCATCCCATGTGGGTCACCATAGATCTCGGAGCCGAGCTTCCTGTGCTCAGCTCAGCAGGTTCCCCCTGGCTAGCTTTCTCACACATGGTCGCGTATATATGTCAATGCAGATTTCCCGGTTCTTCCCACTCGTCCTGTCATACCGAGTTCTGCTTCTCCACCTGCTCGGTGCCTCCCAGTTCTTTGAACTATTTTATCTGTTCATATCTTCTTTCCTATTCAGTTTGCCCCTGGAAGTTTGTAGCTTTTCCTTGCCTGCACCTTTATTTTGCAGGTTTCCAAGAGGAACTAGAGGGAGAGTGATAGCGTGGCCTGCAGGGTTTTATAACAAGGAGACACACACTTAGCTCCTTGTCTTTCTGTATTAAAATGACAGTCCTAGGCTTTTCCCCAAAGCACTTAAGCCAGCTCTAGGAGTGCCTTCCAACTTATTGAGACCATGTCCTGGGAGCAATCCTCTCCCATTTGTATTAAATTAAAAAAATTTCCCCCTAAAAACAATGAGTGCCAGATGTTCTCAAGGTTAAGAGTGGGAAATCAAGCTCTGGCTCTCTATGTGACTGGATCTTATGTAGGCTAGCAGTGTGTGTGTGTGTGTGTATGCTCAGTCACTCTGTCATACCCAGCCCTTCGCAGCTGCACAGACTGTAGCCTGCCAGGCTCCTCTGTTCATGGGATTTTCCAGGCAAGAATACCAAAAACAGCTTGCCATTTTCTACTCCAGGGGATCTTTCTGACCCAGGGATTGAACCCACATCTCTTGCAGCTCCTGCTTGGCAGACAGATTCTTTACCACTTGTGTCACTTGGGAAGCTCATGTAATAGTGATGAAGAAAGCAAAAGATTTTGGAGTCATAAGCATCTGGTTGTCCATCTCAGTTTTGCTACTATTGTTGTGTGATTTAAGGAAATTTGCTCAACCTCTCTGAACCTCATTTTCCTTACCTGTGATGTATTAATAACACCTACTCTGCAAAGGTCTATTGAGAATTTAAGGAAATGATGGCAGAAAGTGGGCTTGTGATGATGCTTAATAAATTGTAGCTATTTTTACCCTTACTGAAGTATTGCCCAGAGTTCCAATAAATAGAAGTCTCTAGAGCTACTGACAAATATTCTTTCTCAGCTCCCAATAGGAGGACACCAGCAGACAACGACTTTTTAAAGAAAAGCCTCATTTAAATACTTGAGAAAAGCTATCTCCTTATCTTCCCCATAAATCTTCTTCTTTGCTTCTCATAATACCGAAATGAGTTCTAGGCCTGGAGACAGCAGTGTCGGGGTGATATTTTATAGTGTTATTGCACTTTGGATCCAAACATGCCCTGAGGATTTTATAAGCAAAAATGAAATTTCTTCCCATCCCTGTGGCATAAGCATTTCATCACTAAATTTATAGACAGATAAACAGTGACTCAAAAATGAAAACTTTCTCCCCAACCTTGGCTGTGACTAATGGAATTTGGCAGAAAGCAACTCTCCGTGTACCCCCAAGTGGCTTGTATTCAAGTTCTGCAATCTGAATCCCCCATCTGGTATCCTGGGAATTGTGTGAAAGGTGAGGTTAAAGAGGAGTCTTCTCATTTAGATGCCTGGTGATCTGTAGGGCCCGGAGTCTGAGGAAGGAGGGACAGGCGCTGGAGGAAGTGTTGCTAAAATGTGATGTTGCAAAGACTTTGGGATCCAAAGGGAAAAGTATAAACAGAGGGAATGAGTCTCACAGAAAGAGAGGACATCTAGAGCCTTGATTATTCTGAATTCTTAGCTATGGGATGGTCATGCCATTCCATTTAACAAATGTTAATTGTCTACCTGGGCTGCCCAGGGATTGAACCCACATCTCTTGCAGCTCCTGCTTGGCAGACAGATTCTTTACCACTTGTGTCACTTGGGAAGCTCATGTAATAGTGATGAAGAAAGCAAAAGATTTTGGAGTCATAAGCATCTGGTTGTCCATCTCAGTTTTGCTACTATTGTTGTGTGATTTAAGGAAATTTGCTCAACCTCTCTGAACCTCATTTTCCTTACCTGTGATGTATTAATAACACCTACTCTGCAAAGGTCTATTGAGAATTTAAGGAAATGATGGCAGAAAGTGGGCTTGTGATGATGCTTAATAAATTGTAGCTATTTTTACCCTTACTGAAGTATTGCCCAGAGTTCCAATAAATAGAAGTCTCTAGAGCTACTGACAAATATTCTTTCTCAGCTCCCAATAGGAGGACACCAGCAGACAACGACTTTTTAAAGAAAAGCCTCATTTAAATACTTGAGAAAAGCTATCTCCTTATCTTCCCCATAAATCTTCTTCTTTGCTTCTCATAATACCGAAATGAGTTCTAGGCCTGGAGACAGCAGTGTCGGGGTGATATTTTATAGTGTTATTGCACTTTGGATCCAAACATGCCCTGAGGATTTTATAAGCAAAAATGAAATTTCTTCCCATCCCTGTGGCATAAGCATTTCATCACTAAATTTATAGACAGATAAACAGTGACTCAAAAATGAAAACTTTCTCCCCAACCTTGGCTGTGACTAATGGAATTTGGCAGAAAGCAACTCTCCGTGTACCCCCAAGTGGCTTGTATTCAAGTTCTGCAATCTGAATCCCCCATCTGGTATCCTGGGAATTGTGTGAAAGGTGAGGTTAAAGAGGAGTCTTCTCATTTAGATGCCTGGTGATCTGTAGGGCCCGGAGTCTGAGGAAGGAGGGACAGGCGCTGGAGGAAGTGTTGCTAAAATGTGATGTTGCAAAGACTTTGGGATCCAAAGGGAAAAGTATAAACAGAGGGAATGAGTCTCACAGAAAGAGAGGACATCTAGAGCCTTGATTATTCTGAATTCTTAGCTATGGGATGGTCATGCCATTCCATTTAACAAATGTTAATTGTCTACCTGGGCTGCCCAGGTAAGAATCTGCCTGCCAGTTCAGGAGATGCAGGTTTGATCCCTGGGTCGGGAAGATCTGGAGAAGGAAATGGCAATCTACTCCAGTATTCTTGCCTGGAGCATCCCATGGAGAGAGGTGCCTGGTGGACTTCAGTCCATGGGGTCTCAGAGAGTTGGACACGACTGAGCAACTAAACAGCAATTGTCTGCCTATTCTGTGGCAGTTACACTCAAAGCCAGCACTTTATTGATTTTTTCCTCTCTACCCAGAAAAGAATTCCCAGGTCTCTTAACATTTCTCGATAGTTTTATTGAGTAAGTAGATAAAATTCTTTGAGATGAGTTAGTCTCTACTAATGAAAAATTTGATTGAATTCAATAAATATTGATTAATCATTAAATGTGCAAAGTTTCACTGGGCAGGATCAGTGAGGGTTTCAAAGATGAATAAAGACTCAATTTGTGCTCTCCTCTCTCTCCCCAAAGAGTGCAATCCATGTGAGAAGACAGATATCAACAGAATGAGCTTGAATACAAGTCATGCTCACTAAGAGATGCGCAAGATTCTAGAGTAGAGAGATGAAGAAGAACTTCGAAAGGACCAGGCACCGTTTCAGAGATGATCTTGAGATTCAGCGTTAAAGGAGTACATAGGAGTTTGACGAGAGGGGAAGAGAAGGAAAGATGTTCTAGGTGGATGGATTAGCCTAAGGAAAGGTGTAGGGGCAGGACAGGCTATGAAAATGGGGGGAAATCATGCATGGAAATATAATGTGTCTGGCAGAAGAGTGACAGGAGACCGTTAAAGAGAAGCACTTATTGTCTAAATGCTTTACTATCCCCACCTGCAAAAAAGAGGGGGAATAAAAACATTTACATCAAGATCTCTTCAAGTTTTACAGCCTCATGTTTTTGATAACTAGAAGTAGGTCAACTTTATCTATTGAAGAACTGGAGTAAAGCTAATCAGATTCCCTGAGAGAAGACCCTCACTTAATTAGACAGAGAGGAATCTCTGACTGAGGGAAATTTGACTCTGTTCTTTTGTTAAATTGGGGGACAGGGGAGTTCTCTACACCTGGGCTGCCCATTTAACAAATGTTAATTGTCTAAGAAATCTGCCTGCCAGTTCAGGAGATGCAGGTTTGATCCCTGGGTCGGGAAGATCTGGAGAAGGAAATGGCAATCTACTCCAGTATTCTTGCCTGGAGCATCCCATGGAGAGAGGTGCCTGGTGGACTTCAGTCCATGGGGTCTCAGAGAGTTGGACACGACTGAGCAACTAAACAGCAATTGTCTGCCTATTCTGTGGCAGTTACACTCAAAGCCAGCACTTTATTGATTTTTTCCTCTCTACCCAGAAAAGAATTCCCAGGTCTCTTAACATTTCTCGATAGTTTTATTGAGTAAGTAGATAAAATTCTTTGAGATGAGTTAGTCTCTACTAATGAAAAATTTGATTGAATTCAATAAATATTGATTAATCATTAAATGTGCAAAGTTTCACTGGGCAGGATCAGTGAGGGTTTCAAAGATGAATAAAGACTCAATTTGTGCTCTCCTCTCTCTCCCCAAAGAGTGCAATCCATGTGAGAAGACAGATATCAACAGAATGAGCTTGAATACAAGTCATGCTCACTAAGAGATGCGCAAGATTCTAGAGTAGAGAGATGAAGAAGAACTTCGAAAGGACCAGGCACCGTTTCAGAGATGATCTTGAGATTCAGCGTTAAAGGAGTACATAGGAGTTTGACGAGAGGGGAAGAGAAGGAAAGATGTTCTAGGTGGATGGATTAGCCTAAGGAAAGGTGTAGGGGCAGGACAGGCTATGAAAATGGGGGGAAATCATGCATGGAAATATAATGTGTCTGGCAGAAGAGTGACAGGAGACCGTTAAAGAGAAGCACTTATTGTCTAAATGCTTTACTATCCCCACCTGCAAAAAAGAGGGGGAATAAAAACATTTACATCAAGATCTCTTCAAGTTTTACAGCCTCATGTTTTTGATAACTAGAAGTAGGTCAACTTTATCTATTGAAGAACTGGAGTAAAGCTAATCAGATTCCCTGAGAGAAGACCCTCACTTAATTAGACAGAGAGGAATCTCTGACTGAGGGAAATTTGACTCTGTTCTTTTATTGTATTTAAAAATTCAAAGGGAAGGACACTAATTGTTTCAGCTTGGGTCAGAAGTCACAGTTCTCTACACCAGTGATTGTGTCATGGAACATGGAATTCCTAAGGAGACGGTTACTTTAATTCAAACCCTTGTTTATGGTATCAACGAAAAACAAACCTGCGAGAAAGGGGTGAAAAAGCGGGATGCTTTTCAGGTCAGAAAAACATGTATTATGTATCAATATTATGGCAACTTGCTACAAAGTCCATGGCTAGAATTTGAATGCCAAGTCTTGTGATGGTTTCATTGTATCCTGCTGCTTCTTAAATGAAATAATGTATGTAAAAATCAGGAATGTTTCAGATATTAGAGATAGAGTAAGTGCTATTCCCAAAGTATGGACTTTCTGAGATCTTAACTGGATGCCTGGAATTTTCAACAAGTTTTGTCCAACTTGGATCAACATGGGCTCCTATATCTCTCACCCCACTATTCTTGTGTGGTGTTACTCTTATACATGAGCAGCTTTATATTCAGCCAAAGACTTAAAGTTGGTGGCTCAGTCACGTCCAGATCTTTGAGACCCCATGGACTGTAGCCTGCTGGACTCCTCTGTCTGGGGAATTCTCCAGGCAAGAATACTGGAGTGGGTAGCCATTCCCTTCTCTACGGGATCTTCCCAGCCCAGGGATTGAACCTGGGTCTCCTGCATTGCAGGGACATTCTTTACTCTCTGAGCCACCAGGGAAGCCCAGAGACTTAAGGGGGTCTCAAACGCAAATTTAAAGAGCTCTTTTTGTGTGCAATTTCCTTCTCCATGGTAGCCTTCCCTACACATTCTGGCCAGCTCCTCCATCCCCAAATCTGATCTCTGCCTCCTCACCTCAGCCAGACTGTTTTCCATCTTTCTGCACCACAGACTGAGAAGTGCTTCCAGGCAGAAAGCCAAGGCAGTCAGGGGTCTCAGCCGGTGCTCTGGTCATCGATTAAAGAGAAGCACTTATTGTCTAAATGCTTTACTATCCCCACCTGCAAAAAAGAGGGGGAATAAAAACATTTACATCAAGATCTCTTCAAGTTTTACAGCCTCATGTTTTTGATAACTAGAAGTAGGTCAACTTTATCTATTGAAGAACTGGAGTAAAGCTAATCAGATTCCCTGAGAGAAGACCCTCACTTAATTAGACAGAGAGGAATCTCTGACTGAGGGAAATTTGACTCTGTTCTTTTATTGTATTTAAAAATTCAAAGGGAAGGACACTAATTGTTTCAGCTTGGGTCAGAAGTCACAGTTCTCTACACCAGTGATTGTGTCATGGAACATGGAATTCCTAAGGAGACGGTTACTTTAATTCAAACCCTTGTTTATGGTATCAACGAAAAACAAACCTGCGAGAAAGGGGTGAAAAAGCGGGATGCTTTTCAGGTCAGAAAAACATGTATTATGTATCAATATTATGGCAACTTGCTACAAAGTCCATGGCTAGAATTTGAATGCCAAGTCTTGTGATGGTTTCATTGTATCCTGCTGCTTCTTAAATGAAATAATGTATGTAAAAATCAGGAATGTTTCAGATATTAGAGATAGAGTAAGTGCTATTCCCAAAGTATGGACTTTCTGAGATCTTAACTGGATGCCTGGAATTTTCAACAAGTTTTGTCCAACTTGGATCAACATGGGCTCCTATATCTCTCACCCCACTATTCTTGTGTGGTGTTACTCTTATACATGAGCAGCTTTATATTCAGCCAAAGACTTAAAGTTGGTGGCTCAGTCACGTCCAGATCTTTGAGACCCCATGGACTGTAGCCTGCTGGACTCCTCTGTCTGGGGAATTCTCCAGGCAAGAATACTGGAGTGGGTAGCCATTCCCTTCTCTACGGGATCTTCCCAGCCCAGGGATTGAACCTGGGTCTCCTGCATTGCAGGGACATTCTTTACTCTCTGAGCCACCAGGGAAGCCCAGAGACTTAAGGGGGTCTCAAACGCAAATTTAAAGAGCTCTTTTTGTGTGCAATTTCCTTCTCCATGGTAGCCTTCCCTACACATTCTGGCCAGCTCCTCCATCCCCAAATCTGATCTCTGCCTCCTCACCTCAGCCAGACTGTTTTCCATCTTTCTGCACCACAGACTGAGAAGTGCTTCCAGGCAGAAAGCCAAGGCAGTCAGGGGTCTCAGCCGGTGCTCTGGTCATCGATTATTGCTTCTCAGCTCCAAATCTGCCCCCTTGATGCTGAGCCCTCACTGCATACCTCCTTTATTTCCTTCTCTCAAGGATCATAGTCAAGTGCAATCTGTTGTTTCACATCTGAAAAGAGTTGCTTAATATATTTTCTCCAGTTTCAGCTGTTTATAGTAGGAGGGCTGGTCCAGTACCAGTTCCTCCATCATTGTCAGAAGGGATGTTCATTCGTAAACTTCATAAACCCCGCATACATCTAGGTGGCTGGAACTGAAGAATCAGACTTCTGAACCATTTTTTTTTCCTTTTAGTTATGATGAAACACTGGCTGACCCAGAGATATCAAGGCAATTTCTCTCTGGAAGTTAAAAGCTAATCCATCTCATCATGCCAATTATCCATGTAACTTAGTCTTAGGCTTCAAGCAGAAGAAAGTTGGTGGGGCTAGCCTAAGGCATTCAGAGATGGTGTAGTGCCAACAAGGGATGAATGGATACTGAATCCTTTATTAATGCCTCCCTTTATTAGTCACATGGATAAATGATGTCATACTCACAGAGTGTGAAGAGGAGGGAAAAAGCATTCATAGAGCACTATATAGAGGTTTAAGGGACTGAAGATATGACATGAGAAACATCTTCAATTTTTGAAAGGCTGTCATGTGAAAGAAACATTGAATTTGCTCTAAGTGAGCCAAGGGATAGGAGCAGGATCGATGGATGTCATTTGTTGAACTGAGAAAAGAACTTTCTATCAACCAGGGTTCTCCAAAGACAGAAGAAGCTGTCCCTGGAGAGAGGGGCTTTATGTCAGTGGAGGTGTGTTAGTTTTTTTCTGCTGCCAAATGCTCACAAATTACAACTTTAGCAGCTTAAAACAGTGCTCAGTTTGATCTCAGTTAGATTGGTCAAAACCCTGCATAGGCTTAGCAGGATACATTGCTCAGAGTCTTGCAAGTCTGGCGATCAAGATGGTGGCTCGCCTGTAGGAGAATCTGCTTTAGGTGCATCCAGGTGGTTGACAGAATTCAGTTCCATGAGGTTGTAGGACTGAATCTTTCCATGGCCTTCCGCAACTTCTCCATGCTTCCTACACATTCTGCCAGCCACCAAATCTGATCTCTGCCTCCTCACCTCAGCCAGACTGTTTTCCATCTTTCTGCACCACAGACTGAGAAGTGCTTCCAGGCAGAAAGCCAAGGCAGTCAGGGGTCTCAGCCGGTGCTCTGGTCATCGATTATTGCTTCTCAGCTCCAAATCTGCCCCCTTGATGCTGAGCCCTCACTGCATACCTCCTTTATTTCCTTCTCTCAAGGATCATAGTCAAGTGCAATCTGTTGTTTCACATCTGAAAAGAGTTGCTTAATATATTTTCTCCAGTTTCAGCTGTTTATAGTAGGAGGGCTGGTCCAGTACCAGTTCCTCCATCATTGTCAGAAGGGATGTTCATTCGTAAACTTCATAAACCCCGCATACATCTAGGTGGCTGGAACTGAAGAATCAGACTTCTGAACCATTTTTTTTTCCTTTTAGTTATGATGAAACACTGGCTGACCCAGAGATATCAAGGCAATTTCTCTCTGGAAGTTAAAAGCTAATCCATCTCATCATGCCAATTATCCATGTAACTTAGTCTTAGGCTTCAAGCAGAAGAAAGTTGGTGGGGCTAGCCTAAGGCATTCAGAGATGGTGTAGTGCCAACAAGGGATGAATGGATACTGAATCCTTTATTAATGCCTCCCTTTATTAGTCACATGGATAAATGATGTCATACTCACAGAGTGTGAAGAGGAGGGAAAAAGCATTCATAGAGCACTATATAGAGGTTTAAGGGACTGAAGATATGACATGAGAAACATCTTCAATTTTTGAAAGGCTGTCATGTGAAAGAAACATTGAATTTGCTCTAAGTGAGCCAAGGGATAGGAGCAGGATCGATGGATGTCATTTGTTGAACTGAGAAAAGAACTTTCTATCAACCAGGGTTCTCCAAAGACAGAAGAAGCTGTCCCTGGAGAGAGGGGCTTTATGTCAGTGGAGGTGTGTTAGTTTTTTTCTGCTGCCAAATGCTCACAAATTACAACTTTAGCAGCTTAAAACAGTGCTCAGTTTGATCTCAGTTAGATTGGTCAAAACCCTGCATAGGCTTAGCAGGATACATTGCTCAGAGTCTTGCAAGTCTGGCGATCAAGATGGTGGCTCGCCTGTAGGAGAATCTGCTTTAGGTGCATCCAGGTGGTTGACAGAATTCAGTTCCATGAGGTTGTAGGACTGAAGTCCCCATTCCTTGCTGACGTTCAGCTAGGGTTCATGTTTAGCTTCTAGAGGCCCCCAGTATGCCTTGACTTGTTGACCTCTGCATATTCAAAGTCAGCAATGGAGTAGTGAGTCCTTCTTGTGCTTCAAATTCTTCTCACTCCTCCTTGTGCTACCAGCTGGAGAAAGCTCTCTGGCTCATGTGATTAGATTCCATCCACTCAGACAGCCTCCCCTAAGGTCAACTGTGTCATATAACACAGTCAAGGAAGTAACATTTCCTTACATTTACAGGACTCAGGGATTAAGGGCTATGGAGTCTGGGAGGTTCGTTTTAGAATTCTGCCTACCATAGGAGATATGCTCACCGAGAATGGATGATCACTCTGCAGGGCTGTCATCCAAGCTTCTCAAATATAGAATGGGGCCCTAGATTAGATGGACTTTAAGGTTTTTTTCAGTCCTGAGATTTTATGAGTATTTTATTAAACAGGATGCATAATAAAACATTTACTGAAACAGGGAGTACAGGTAGAGTTCACATTGACCCAGAACATGTGTGTTTTGTCGCTAAGTTGTGTCCCACTCTTTTGCGACCCATGGGCTGTAGCCTGCTAGGCTCCTCTGTCCATGGAATTTTCCAAGCAGGAATACGGGAGCAGGTTGCCATTTCCTCCTGCAAGGGATCTTCCCGACCCAGGGATGGAACATTTGTCTCTTGCTTCTCCTATATTGGCAGGGGATTCTTTACCACTAGTGCCACCTGAGTGACCTGAAGTAGAAAATTTAAGTTGTTGCTGTTCTAACATTGAGTAATCAACTTGCACTTCAGCGAGTATCCTTGGTTAGGATTCTAAGCCCATAGTATTTCTCCTGTTCCTCCACCAACAAAGTCAGTCCCTCTCGCCACACCCCACGACGGCTCCTTATGCTCGGCAACAAAGAATTCTGCTGCACTGCACACCTCTTCTACCTTTCTATGCATCAAGGATGCTTATAGGCACCACTGCTTTCATCACTGAGTTTTTTTTTTTGAGCTCCTTTTATGTGGCAAGTTCTTTCCTAAATCAAACATTTCAGAGATAATGGAAGACATGACGTCTGCTCCTAAGGAGCAAACTCTGCCCCAGGGGAAATAAGTTGTTCACAAATAACTGTTGCTTAAGAGCAAATGTGGCATTTTTACAAGTCAGTTGTGGGCATGTATGGATAAGATGGTGTGGAAATTTAAAGAAGGGAGAAGATCCTCCTTTTGCCCTGAGGGAGTCTTGAGAAATATTCTGGGGGAGAGTTGGCTTTTGAACTGAGTCTTGAAAGATGGGGAGGATTTGGGGACACAGAAAGTGGGGGATGGCACAGCAGACAGAGGGAGCTGTGGATATATAGGTGAGGAAACAGGCTGAAGTCATTTTGTAAGGTCTTAAAATGTGGAGTTTAGCTTGGTTCAATAGATCAGAGGGAACAGTCTGCTGAAGGTGTATAGGAACGCGCTTGGCTCTTCTCAACAAACTTTACAGAAACAAAGCAGTTCAGCTATTCAGAAAGAACCCCGTGCTCAGGATTATAATGGCACCCAGTAAACTTTAACAAGAAGTGATAAACTAAAAATATTCCTGAGGAAGAAAGAACACCGCTCTTTATCCCGTTTGTTCATTTTCCTTTGCCTTTGATTCTCATTGTTCCTATTTTGTAGTTTGAAGCTTCCTTTTGTGTTTGTCAATGAAGTCTGTGCAATGCTTTGAAAGCCCTGGATCCACTTTAAATTCTAGTTTATTTTTTTCCTTTTCTTAGTTGCTTTAACCTACGTCTGTCAAAAGCATATTTTGGTTCAGATGAATGCACATATTCAAAGCCATTTAAAAAATTCCTTTTTAAAATCAAATCAAATCAATTTTACTTCTTGAAGTATTCCCAGGTTGTCTTTCCTTTGATTGTGGAGGCTCCCACAATTTCTCCTGTTCCTCCACCAACAAAGTCAGTCCCTCTCGCCACACCCCACGGCTCCTTATTTTCTGCTGCACTGCACACCTCTTCTACCTTTCTATGCATCAAGGATGCTTATAGGCACCACTGCTTTCATCACTGAGTTTTTTTTTTTGAGCTCCTTTTATGTGGCAAGTTCTTTCCTAAATCAAACATTTCAGAGATAATGGAAGACATGACGTCTGCTCCTAAGGAGCAAACTCTGCCCCAGGGGAAATAAGTTGTTCACAAATAACTGTTGCTTAAGAGCAAATGTGGCATTTTTACAAGTCAGTTGTGGGCATGTATGGATAAGATGGTGTGGAAATTTAAAAAAGGGGAGAAGATCCTCCTTTTGCCCTGAGGGAGTCTTGAGAAATATTCTGGGGGAGAGTTGGCTTTTGAACTGAGTCTTGAAAGATGGGGAGGATTTGGGGACACAGAAAGTGGGGGATGGCACAGCAGACAGAGGGAGCTGTGGATATATAGGTGAGGAAACAGGCTGAAGTCATTTTGTAAGGTCTTAAAATGTGGAGTTTAGCTTGGTTCAATAGATCAGAGGGAACAGTCTGCTGAAGGTGTATAGGAACGCGCTTGGCTCTTCTCAACAAACTTTACAGAAACAAAGCAGTTCAGCTATTCAGAAAGAACCCCGTGCTCAGGATTATAATGGCACCCAGTAAACTTTAACAAGAAGTGATAAACTAAAAATATTCCTGAGGAAGAAAGAACACCGCTCTTTATCCCGTTTGTTCATTTTCCTTTGCCTTTGATTCTCATTGTTCCTATTTTGTAGTTTGAAGCTTCCTTTTGTGTTTGTCAATGAAGTCTGTGCAATGCTTTGAAAGCCCTGGATCCACTTTAAATTCTAGTTTATTTTTTTCCTTTTCTTAGTTGCTTTAACCTACGTCTGTCAAAAGCATATTTTGGTTCAGATGAATGCACATATTCAAAGCCATTTAAAAAATTCCTTTTTAAAATCAAATCAAATCAATTTTACTTCTTGAAGTATTCCCAGGTTGTCTTTCCTTTGATTGTGGAGGCTTGTTTTGTACACCATAATTCAAAAGCAGTTGCACGAATTTCAGGTCTGTTTGATACAGCAGGGCTTATAACTTCTGAGGACTAGGTGTCTGTCAACGGTGGCCTTTTCATGACTCCTAGAAAAGTTCCAGCTCATCCTCCATCTTCACACGCTGACTCTAGGGCTATTGACATTTCTGAAGTTCTCCCACCAGGGCTTGAGGTGCATGACAATTAAGAACCTTTATAAGGCTTCCTGGGTGGCACGAGTGATAAAGAAACTGCCTGCAATGCAGGAGACAAAAGATGAGGGTCTGATCCTGGTTCGGGAAGATCCCCTGGGGTAGGACATGGCGACCCACTCCAGTATTCTTGCCTGGAGAATCCCACCGACAGAGGAGCCTGGCAGTTGCAAAGAGTTGGACACAACTGAAATAACTTAGCACACACACGAATTGGTACTAGCCACTGACAGCTCAGAGTGACCAGAATACCAAGAAGGGTGTTTTTTTAGCAAAAGAGTGCCCACTGGAGGATGTAGGGAGAGGCACCATTACAGGGAAAGGTCCTTTCCTCATTGCACATTTGATGGTTGGAGCCAGTTGTTATTTACAATGATTATTTGTCCAGCATCACTTCAAATTTCAAAAATACTTGGTCACTCAGCATATGCCAGCTCTGGAGACAGTCAAGGTCTTAGATGAGAGTGTGGGCTTCTATGTGGACTGCTAATGGCTTTGAGTTACTAGACATATCACTTCCGTCGGACAGATAGCCTCCACTACCTGTCTCTCTTCTTTGAGGGGTCTTTCCAGAAGGTTTGAGAGGCAAATTCTTTAGAATTGTGGAGACCTGTATTTACATTGTATTCCATAACTCACCTTAGGAAACCACCTAATTTCTTTGTTTGTTTGTTTGTTTTAATTGAAATATAGTTGATTTACAATGTTATGTTTGTTTCCAGTGTTCAATGAATTGATTCAGATATGCACACACACATACACCTGTATACATATATACATATGCATTTTTTCATATTCTTTTCCATTATGGGTTTATAACAGGATATTGAATATAGTTCCCTATACTGCTCAGTAGGACCTTGTTTATTCATTCTATACACAGTAGTGTATGCTCTAAAATGACAGAATGGTCTCAGTTTCCAAGGTTGTCTTTCCTTTGATTGTGGAGGCTTGTTTTGTACACCATAATTCAAAAGCAGTTGCACGAATTTCAGGTCTGTTTGATACAGCAGGGCTTATAACTTCTGAGGACTAGGTGTCTGTCAACGGTGGCCTTTTCATGACTCCTAGAAAAGTTCCAGCTCATCCTCCATCTTCACACGCTGACTCTAGGGCTATTGACATTTCTGAAGTTCTCCCACCAGGGCTTGAGGTGCATGACAATTAAGAACCTTTATAAGGCTTCCTGGGTGGCACGAGTGATAAAGAAACTGCCTGCAATGCAGGAGACAAAAGATGAGGGTCTGATCCCTGGTTCGGGAAGATCCCCTGGAGGAGGACATGGCGACCCACTCCAGTATTCTTGCCTGGAGAATCCCACCGACAGAGGAGCCTGGCAGTTGCAAAGAGTTGGACACAACTGAAATAACTTAGCACACACACGAATTGGTACTAGCCACTGACAGCTCAGAGTGACCAGAATACCAAGAAGGGTGTTTTTTTAGCAAAAGAGTGCCCACTGGAGGATGTAGGGAGAGGCACCATTACAGGGAAAGGTCCTTTCCTCATTGCACATTTGATGGTTGGAGCCAGTTGTTATTTACAATGATTATTTGTCCAGCATCACTTCAAATTTCAAAAATACTTGGTCACTCAGCATATGCCAGCTCTGGAGACAGTCAAGGTCTTAGATGAGAGTGTGGGCTTCTATGTGGACTGCTAATGGCTTTGAGTTACTAGACATATCACTTCCGTCGGACAGATAGCCTCCACTACCTGTCTCTCTTCTTTGAGGGGTCTTTCCAGAAGGTTTGAGAGGCAAATTCTTTAGAATTGTGGAGACCTGTATTTACATTGTATTCCATAACTCACCTTAGGAAACCACCTAATTTCTTTGTTTGTTTGTTTGTTTTAATTGAAATATAGTTGATTTACAATGTTATGTTTGTTTCCAGTGTTCAATGAATTGATTCAGATATGCACACACACATACACCTGTATACATATATACATATGCATTTTTTCATATTCTTTTCCATTATGGGTTTATAACAGGATATTGAATATAGTTCCCTATACTGCTCAGTAGGACCTTGTTTATTCATTCTATACACAGTAGTGTATGCTCTAAAATGACAGAATGGTCTCAGTTTCCAAGGCAAACCATTCAACATACAGTAATCCACATTTCCAGGTGGCTCTAGTGGTAAAGAACTTGCCTACCAATGCAGGAGATGTAAGAGACGCAGGTTTGATCCCTGGGTCGGGAAGATTCCCTGGAGGAGGAAATGGCAACCCACTGCAATTCTTGCCTGGAAAATTCCATGGACAGAGGAGCCTGGTGGACTATAGCCCTGTGGTCTCAAAAGAGTTAGATATAAATTAGTGACTAAGAAAAAAAAATTCATCATGAACTCATTTTAACTTGGTTCCATCTGAGGAGCTTATCTCTAAATAAGGCCACTTTCACAGACACTGAGAGTCAGAACCTGGACGTATCTTTTCAGGGGCTATATAGTCCTACTCACAGAAGTCATGATGTATCATTAAAAATATTACTGGGATCAGTTGGATATATTTTTGTTTGAATCTTGTGCTTAGGTTGATAAGACATGCTTCTCATCCTTTTTTTTTTAATGTTGTTTTGTTTTGCTTTGCTTTGGTATCTAGGCAATGCTAGACTCAGAACAATTTGCAAAGTACTTCTTCCTCTTCAATTGCTGCAATACATTGTGTAGAATTGGTAATATTTCTTCTTTAAATGTTTGACAGAATTCTCCAGTTAAGCCATTTGGTCATGAAGTTTTCTTCTTGGAAAGGTTTTTAACTACAAATTCACTTGTTTTATAGATATTGAGTCATTTAGTTTATGTATTTCTTCTTGAGTAAGTGTTGGTTGTGTCTTTCAAGGACTTTATCCATTTCATCTTAATTGTTAACTATATTGGCAGAAAAACTTTTTAATATTTTCTTATTATCCTTTTAATATATAGAGAATTTATAGTAATTATTGACATTGGTAATTATATATTTTTAAATCTAGGGCTCAATGAATTGATTCAGATATGCACACACATACACCTGTATACATATATACATATGCATTTTTCATATTCTTTTCCATTATGGGTTTATAACAGGATATTGAATATAGTTCCCTATACTGCTCAGTAGGACCTTGTTTATTCATTCTATACACAGTAGTGTATGCTCTAAAATGACAGAATGGTCTCAGTTTCCAAGGCAAACCATTCAACATACAGTAATCCACATTTCCAGGTGGCTCTAGTGGTAAAGAACTTGCCTACCAATGCAGGAGATGTAAGAGACGCAGGTTTGATCCCTGGGTCGGGAAGATTCCCTGGAGGAGGAAATGGCAACCCACTGCAATTCTTGCCTGGAAAATTCCATGGACAGAGGAGCCTGGTGGACTATAGCCCTGTGGTCTCAAAAGAGTTAGATATAAATTAGTGACTAAGAAAAAAAAATTCATCATGAACTCATTTTAACTTGGTTCCATCTGAGGAGCTTATCTCTAAATAAGGCCACTTTCACAGACACTGAGAGTCAGAACCTGGACGTATCTTTTCAGGGGCTATATAGTCCTACTCACAGAAGTCATGATGTATCATTAAAAATATTACTGGGATCAGTTGGATATATTTTTGTTTGAATCTTGTGCTTAGGTTGATAAGACATGCTTCTCATCCTTTTTTTTTTAATGTTGTTTTGTTTTGCTTTGCTTTGGTATCTAGGCAATGCTAGACTCAGAACAATTTGCAAAGTACTTCTTCCTCTTCAATTGCTGCAATACATTGTGTAGAATTGGTAATATTTCTTCTTTAAATGTTTGACAGAATTCTCCAGTTAAGCCATTTGGTCATGAAGTTTTCTTCTTGGAAAGGTTTTTAACTACAAATTCACTTGTTTTATAGATATTGAGTCATTTAGTTTATGTATTTCTTCTTGAGTAAGTGTTGGTTGTGTCTTTCAAGGACTTTATCCATTTCATCTTAATTGTTAACTATATTGGCAGAAAAACTTTTTAATATTTTCTTATTATCCTTTTAATATATAGAGAATTTATAGTAATTATTGACATTGGTAATTAATATATTTTTTAAACTGACTAGTTTAGGTAAGAGTATGGATCTTATTAGTCTTCTTAAGGGACTAGAGTTTTATTACATTGATTAGCTCTATTGTTTTGTTTTCAATTTCATTGGTTGCATTCTGATTGTTATTGTTTCATTTCCTCTGCTTTTTTGTGTTTAATTTACTTTTCAGTTTTATAAGATTGAAGCTGAGGTTGTTGATTTGAGACCTTACTCTTTTCTGTTAGTCACTCAGTTGTGTCCGACTCTTTGTGACTCCATGGACTGTAGCCCACCAGGCTCCTCTGTCCATGGGATTCTCCAGGCGAGAGTACTGGAGTGGGTTGCCACGTTCCCTTCCAGGGGATCTTTCTGACCCAGGGATTGAACCTGTCTCCTGTGGCTCCTGCTTTGCAGGTGGATTCTTTGCTGCTGAGGCACCCAAAGAGTCAGATACAACTTAACAACTAAACAACTTACTCTCCAGAATTAACGAAAGCAGGTGAATTCTTTACTCCTTGCCATCACCCACCAAATCTCTTACGTTTACAGGAATATTCCGTAAAGTAGATGAAGATCTAAATATTATATTTATTTCCCCTATGTTCATTTAGTCTTAGCAAATAATATAAAATTAAAAATATCATCATCCTGAAGGACTCGAACCTGAAGTTCTAAACGTGGCCCACCCAATCTCTTTCAGGTCCATTCACCTTTCCTCCATGGCCCCTGCCATCTTCACTCTTCCTTCTTTCCTGATCTCTTTTATTGGAACTTTCTAATATTTTAGGTTCTCAGAGGTGTGATCACAGAGCCTCTCTATTTGCTGACCGACCAAGAGGCCATAATATCCTTGATGGGGTCCTGTCTCCACTTTAAGGACAGGGCATGCAGCCTTGTGTCACTTTTGAAAGTCACCCTCTATGTATCATCGATCCCTTTCCATAATTGTCTACTTTCTTAAAAACAAAGCCCCATAGAAGTATTGAATTCATAACCACCTTTGAGAGTAATTAAAGACGGAATATTTATAACAGATATACATGTTCCATGCCCCTAAAAAATTTGGTCATGTTTTAGGTCCCCGCCCTTCTCTTTTCATTCCTCTAAAATAAATCTCAGGAATTGAGTGATAAATCTGCTCTCTTATTGCCACTTGGGCCCCCTTGGCTCCTTTCCTCCTGTTGTTAAACTACTCAGCCAGTTCCTTGGAGGCTCCTGTCGGTAAGCAGATCAGCTCTGATGCCCCTTAGCATTTGTTCTCAAAGGTTCTGCTGATTTAGCATCAAATGTCAAAAGCAAAGTTCACTATCAAATCCAACCCTTTACAGATGAGAAAACAGACTCCAAGAGTCAAAGTCACTCTCCAAGGACACAGGGGAAGTTGGTTGTTAGAGGGAGATGGAGCCCAGGTCTGCTGCTCTCAGTCTGGACTTTCCCCACGATGATATCCTGGCTTCTGTCTCTATGGAGAAAATATTAATTTAAATTAAATGTGACTCTTGGGCAATCCCAAGATGTGGAAGGTACAGTTCCTGACTTCCCACTCTGGCTTGGTGACAAACTGCATGGCAGGTTAGAGGATAAGGCAAGTCCACCATGTGTGAGACCCTGTTAGGGCGTCAGGAGCAGACTGTGGTGGGAGAGGTTAGATGACCTCGGAGGAGACTGACCAAGGACTCCAGAATCAATATGACTTGGGTTTGGATCCAAATCTGCTAGTTTCCAATTGAGTGAACTTGGCATGTCCTCTAATGTCACTGACCGTCACTTTGCTCACACTGTTGAAGAAGTGAAGTAACAGATATTCTGGGACTTGGTGTTCAACCAAGGGCAGCTGGGAAGACTTCCTTGGTGGGGAGAATGGAAAAGGTGTAAGAGCTGAGTTTTGTTGGTTTGTATTCTACTGAGGTTTGGAATCATCAGGCAGGGCTAAGGGCTGGAACCAGTGGGATCTGAGAAGATATGGACATAAGGAGGAACCAGGGAGGAACCCAGCTTGGTTGAAGAGGAGATAATATCCTTGATGGGGTCCTGTCTCCACTTTAAGGACAGGGCATGCAGCCTTGTGTCACTTTTGAAAGTCACCCTCTATGTATCATCGATCCCTTTCCATAATTGTCTACTTTCTTAAAAACAAAGCCCCATAGAAGTATTGAATTCATAACCACCTTTGAGAGTAATTAAAGACGGAATATTTATAACAGATATACATGTTCCATGCCCCTAAAAAATTTGGTCATGTTTTAGGTCCCCGCCCTTCTCTTTTCATTCCTCTAAAATAAATCTCAGGAATTGAGTGATAAATCTGCTCTCTTATTGCCACTTGGGCCCCCTTGGCTCCTTTCCTCCTGTTGTTAAACTACTCAGCCAGTTCCTTGGAGGCTCCTGTCGGTAAGCAGATCAGCTCTGATGCCCCTTAGCATTTGTTCTCAAAGGTTCTGCTGATTTAGCATCAAATGTCAAAAGCAAAGTTCACTATCAAATCCAACCCTTTACAGATGAGAAAACAGACTCCAAGAGTCAAAGTCACTCTCCAAGGACACAGGGGAAGTTGGTTGTTAGAGGGAGATGGAGCCCAGGTCTGCTGCTCTCAGTCTGGACTTTCCCCACGATGATATCCTGGCTTCTGTCTCTATGGAGAAAATATTAATTTAAATTAAATGTGACTCTTGGGCAATCCCAAGATGTGGAAGGTACAGTTCCTGACTTCCCACTCTGGCTTGGTGACAAACTGCATGGCAGGTTAGAGGATAAGGCAAGTCCACCATGTGTGAGACCCTGTTAGGGCGTCAGGAGCAGACTGTGGTGGGAGAGGTTAGATGACCTCGGAGGAGACTGACCAAGGACTCCAGAATCAATATGACTTGGGTTTGGATCCAAATCTGCTAGTTTCCAATTGAGTGAACTTGGCATGTCCTCTAATGTCACTGACCGTCACTTTGCTCACACTGTTGAAGAAGTGAAGTAACAGATATTCTGGGACTTGGTGTTCAACCAAGGGCAGCTGGGAAGACTTCCTTGGTGGGGAGAATGGAAAAGGTGTAAGAGCTGAGTTTTGTTGGTTTGTATTCTACTGAGGTTTGGAATCATCAGGCAGGGCTAAGGGCTGGAACCAGTGGGATCTGAGAAGATATGGACATAAGGAGGAACCAGGGAGGAACCCAGCTTGGTTGAAGAGGAGCTTCTAGAAGGAGAGCCGTGGAGTGTGGCTGGAAGGACACGTGAAGTGGGATTGGGGAAGGATGGAAACTTCCCCCAGAAATGCTTGAACTTCAGTCTATCAGTTCATATAATTTTAGAATTGGAAGGGGCCCGAGAAGTAACTGATCCCCAAATCGAGTGGGAATGCACTCTCTTTTTATTGCTGGGGCTCTGAGGTTCAGGGAGTTTGACCCCAGGCACCCAGTCACCTGTCTGCCTATACCTTCCCTGGCACCACATTGCTTTGCAGGAAGCATCAGCTCCCATAGTTATATTTTCAGAGGCATCTGCTTTTTGATCACTTTCATCCCTCTGTCTTCTACACCTACTCTGCCTACTGCCACCATCTCCAACAAGACCTGTTCCTTTTCCTATATTAGTTGTTCAAAACTGAAAATAATTCCTATGCGGCTTTTCCCTTCCCTTATTCCTGGTGGGATTTGATTTTAGGCAGATCTGAAGCCTGGACATGCTGAGAGAATGGAGCCCCTGAGAGTTTGGTCTCGGCAATGGGCAGGGGTTCTTACAGGTTTTCTGTTCCTGGTGAGGCTGGAAGAGGGATAGCCAAAGTCTCCAGGGAAGCTGGGGCTGGTCAAAAGCATCCCCTCCAGCCACCAGTCCATGGGACTGTGGGTTTTCATGTAGATCAAACAGTCTCATGGTCAGAAGATTCCATGACTGGGATCTGAAAGCCCAAAGGGGCATTGCCCCTTCCACGTGGACACTCCTGCTGGGATGCTTGCTCTGTATGACGTTCTCAGGGCCATTCTTGTGTACTTCACTGAAATGAGTGGAAATTCTTCCCCTGTGTCCATCAATGTCTTCTGATGGTCCCAGCTTCAATCAGATGCTCTCTTCTCATGCCCTCTCTCCAGCTCCACTCTTATTGCCTTAGTCTTGACTTTCATCTTCCTCCCTCCATCAAACTCACCTTCCTCTGGCCCAAATGGCCTCTCTGCCTCTGTGCTATTTCCTCTGGATTTTTGTCCTCACTGCCCCTGCAGTTCAGTGAATAAACATGCCCTGTCCTTGTCTCAGCTTCACCTCACACTTTGGCCACTCTAACCAGGACCAAACTCACTGAGTCTCCTGCCTCCAGGCAATTGTTCACGCTACTTCTTCTGCCCAGAACACTCTTCTCTGCTCACTTCCTCCCATTCCTGCCCCATTTTTCTGGCTAACTTCTGCCTCCATCATGATACAGCTTAAATTTTGCGTCTGGGCAGCCAGGTTGACACTCTTCAGACAGGGTGAGTTGCTTCTCCTGAGTGCCTGTCTCCTTGCCCTTAATATCCTGTTGACTTGACTGTTTTCCTCTCTCAGGGTGGGGACTTCCCTGCTGTACATCATGTGCCCAGAGCCTGGCATATCATAGCAACTCTGTCAGCATTACTGGAATTGGTGAACTTTTTGCTCAGGTTCTCTACTGGGCACAGGGAGTTTCTGACCTTCAAAGTGTTCACTGGCAGAAAGCTTATTCTAAGCACAATTGACCAGGTTGCTTCTCACCTTAAAAGCTTGCACTACAGGCATCGTGGAGACCAGAGTGGCGTGTGAAATGACCCCGAACTGCCAGGCAGTATGAGCCAGCTCCTCCTCAGTGTGCTCAGAGGACTTTACACAGGACTTTACTATAATGGTCACTCCATTAGCATTGGATTTTCTATTCTTTTACTGACAAGATTCTGAAATTTCTCTGGGTTACTCTTGCTTAACACAGGGCTTAGAACTGAGTAGGCACTAAACAAATATTTTCATGACTGAATTTCCAAAGAGCCAAAGGAAGAGGAGGGGATGGAGAGACATCTGTGTGCTCCCATTATGGACTGAATGTTTGTGTCCTCCCAAAATGTATAGATTGAAACCCTACCCACTCCCATGTGATAGTATTAGGTGGTGGGACTATGCAGAGGTGATTAGGATTAGATGAGGTCATGAGAGTGAAGCCCCCACAATGGGATTAGTGGCCTTAAATATTATAAGGCCAGATAATAAAAACGTTCAATTGGTATTTTCACCTTTCCACCAATTCAGTAAAGATACTCTTCTCCCAACTGTATTCCATGGACAAAACTAAAAAATGTGTGAATAAACATGCCCTGTCCTTGTCTCAGCTTCACCTCACACTTTGGCCACTCTAACCAGGACCAAACTCACTGAGTCTCCTGCCTCCAGGCAATTGTTCACGCTACTTCTTCTGCCCAGAACACTCTTCTCTGCTCACTTCCTCCCATTCCTGCCCCATTTTTCTGGCTAACTTCTGCCTCCATCATGATACAGCTTAAATTTTGCGTCTGGGCAGCCAGGTTGACACTCTTCAGACAGGGTGAGTTGCTTCTCCTGAGTGCCTGTCTCCTTGCCCTTAATATCCTGTTGACTTGACTGTTTTCCTCTCTCAGGGTGGGGACTTCCCTGCTGTACATCATGTGCCCAGAGCCTGGCATATCATAGCAACTCTGTCAGCATTACTGGAATTGGTGAACTTTTTGCTCAGGTTCTCTACTGGGCACAGGGAGTTTCTGACCTTCAAAGTGTTCACTGGCAGAAAGCTTATTCTAAGCACAATTGACCAGGTTGCTTCTCACCTTAAAAGCTTGCACTACAGGCATCGTGGAGACCAGAGTGGCGTGTGAAATGACCCCGAACTGCCAGGCAGTATGAGCCAGCTCCTCCTCAGTGTGCTCAGAGGACTTTACACAGGACTTTACTATAATGGTCACTCCATTAGCATTGGATTTTCTATTCTTTTACTGACAAGATTCTGAAATTTCTCTGGGTTACTCTTGCTTAACACAGGGCTTAGAACTGAGTAGGCACTAAACAAATATTTTCATGACTGAATTTCCAAAGAGCCAAAGGAAGAGGAGGGGATGGAGAGACATCTGTGTGCTCCCATTATGGACTGAATGTTTGTGTCCTCCCAAAATGTATAGATTGAAACCCTACCCACTCCCATGTGATAGTATTAGGTGGTGGGACTATGCAGAGGTGATTAGGATTAGATGAGGTCATGAGAGTGAAGCCCCACAATGGGATTAGTGGCCTTAAATATTATAAGGCCAGATAATAAAAACGTTCAATTGGTATTTTCACCTTTCCACCAATTCAGTAAAGATACTCTTCTCCCAACTGTATTCCATGGACATCTAAGATGTGTGGAAATCCAGGTAGAAAGCAAGATTGTTAAAAAAAAAAAGCACAGACTTCATTGCCAGACAATCAAGTTTCAAAAGCATTTCTGGGGGTGTTAAACTCACACTTAACTCTCTACCAGCCTCAGGGTAGGTTACTTAATGACTTATGATCATCTGTAGAATGGGACTAGTGGTAACTACCTGCTAGAATGCCTTTGAGGAGTAGATGCAGTAAACAATGTCAAGACTTACCATGGTCGTCTATCATAGAGGAAGTGTTTGATAGAAGGAAAATTCATTACTGTCTAATGAGTATTTCAGAGTTTATATATAAATCAAATAAAGATCAAACTTTGGAGAAAATGTAAGTTTCTAGCATAATAAGTTGGCTAGACTAGAAGGTCAAGTTTCCTTGCACTTGATGGATGTGATTCCCTGACTGTGTTACACTTGGAACTTCATGCAGATACTAAACACAGCTTAGCTTCACTAGTATAATTTAGAAATGGGAAAACAAATTCATCATAACTCTCCGAGAGATGTCCAGCAGATAAACTGCTCTAACTACAAGGTCTGTAGGGGTTGGTGATGGTGTGGGAGTGGAGTAGAATAGGACTTTGGTTGTGCTAAGAGGCTTTAGGCTGGAAAGCACTAGAAAAAGTGATACAGTTTGTGCCATTTCTGGGTCCCTCCCTGCTCCATCTGCTCTACAGCCAAATGGGAAACATCTTCCTACCTGTTTTCCTTCCTCTTTTCTCCCCAGAGGATAAAACTCAAATGACTGTTCCAAGGAGCCAAAGGAAGAGGAGGGGATGGAGAGACATCTGTGTGCTCCCATTATGGACTGAATGTTTGTGTCCTCCCAAAATGTATAGATTGAAACCCTACCCACTCCCATGTGATAGTATTAGGTGGTGGGACTATGCAGAGGTGATTAGGATTAGATGAGGTCATGAGAGTGAAGCCCCCACAATGGGATTAGTGGCCTTAAATATTATAAGGCCAGATAATAAAAACGTTCAATTGGTATTTTCACCTTTCCACCAATTCAGTAAAGATACTCTTCTCCCAACTGTATTCCATGGACATCTAAGATGTGTGGAAATCCAGGTAGAAAGCAAGATTGTTAAAAAAAAAAAGCACAGACTTCATTGCCAGACAATCAAGTTTCAAAAGCATTTCTGGGGGTGTTAAACTCACACTTAACTCTCTACCAGCCTCAGGGTAGGTTACTTAATGACTTATGATCATCTGTAGAATGGGACTAGTGGTAACTACCTGCTAGAATGCCTTTGAGGAGTAGATGCAGTAAACAATGTCAAGACTTACCATGGTCGTCTATCATAGAGGAAGTGTTTGATAGAAGGAAAATTCATTACTGTCTAATGAGTATTTCAGAGTTTATATATAAATCAAATAAAGATCAAACTTTGGAGAAAATGTAAGTTTCTAGCATAATAAGTTGGCTAGACTAGAAGGTCAAGTTTCCTTGCACTTGATGGATGTGATTCCCTGACTGTGTTACACTTGGAACTTCATGCAGATACTAAACACAGCTTAGCTTCACTAGTATAATTTAGAAATGGGAAAACAAATTCATCATAACTCTCCGAGAGATGTCCAGCAGATAAACTGCTCTAACTACAAGGTCTGTAGGGGTTGGTGATGGTGTGGGAGTGGAGTAGAATAGGACTTTGGTTGTGCTAAGAGGCTTTAGGCTGGAAAGCACTAGAAAAAGTGATACAGTTTGTGCCATTTCTGGGTCCCTCCCTGCTCCATCTGCTCTACAGCCAAATGGGAAACATCTTCCTACCTGTTTCCTTTCCTCTTTTCTCTGTCAGTAGGCCAACTAGAGGATAAAACTCAAATTCACTGATGGATACAAAATGGTACAAATCTAAGTCTGAAATAGAACCGAAGTTAAGATCATGACTTGCAGACTATAGGTGGACTATTCTTTCTTAGCTAGATTAAAGACAAGGCCTTCTGGTTACAGTAGATACCAGTCAAAAATAAATTTCCTTACCCAGCCCCTCAGGGTTCATAGGCAGAAAGAAGAGGAGCTGCTTACAAAACTTCTAAAACTCTCCCTGCTTGATAAAGTTAGCAACAGCTCAACGACATCATGGGCCAGAAAACTACATCTGGATATTCACCAGGATAGCCATTAAAGAAACAATAGCTTTTCTCTTGTTTTTTTTTTTTTTTTTTTTTTAATTTTTTTTCATGTGGGAAACCCAAGTCAGGTGTCACCTTCCTAGGAAGACCTTCCCTGATGCTGGGCCCTGCTCCCCCTACCACGCAGTCTCAGCTCGGGGTGGCACCGGCCCTCCAAGTCCCCCACTCCTTCTTTTCTCCATCCGAGAGTCCATTGTGCTGTGCTGTCATCACCAGTCACCTGCCGTACTCCCCGAGAGTCCTTTCAGTCAGGGCAGAGTTTCCCTCTTTTTCCATAGCTTCACTGAAGGTGAACTCAGATCTCTGAAAGTCACCAGACCTGGGCTCAAGACCCATCTCTGCCAGTGACTAGCTGCGTGGCTTCTTGCACTTCCCTTACTGCTTGGAGCCCCGTTTTGTCAATCAGACAGTGCAGAGAATAATGCTGAGCTTGCAGAGTTGGGGTGAGAATTCGATGAGATACTGTATCTGAAGCACTTGTACTGTGGGCAATTGATAGTAGGGGATTAGAAGCTTTTTTTAGCTGAATGAATCATAATTTGCCTCACTGCTGCCTGGAGAAGGAACTTTTTATAGCAGGAAGGCTCCCCACTCGGGACTTGGTTGGTAGAATAGCTTCTACAGCTGGTTGACTGTGTTTGCAAAGAAGTACAGAGTGCTTGCTCAAGCTGAACTTGAAAATTGTTACATCGTGTTATAAGACAAATAAGTTCCGAAATGTCACTCGTGGTGACTACAGTTAATATTATTGGACTGTATACTTAAAAGTTGAGTAGATCATAAAAACTCTTAAAAGAAAGTGCAAGTTGCTCAGTCATGTTCAACTCTTTGCAACCCCATGGACCTTAATCCACCAGGCTCCCCTGTCCATGGATTCTCCAGGCAAGAACACTTGAGTGAGTTGCCATTCCCTTCTCCAGGGGATGTTCCCAAACCAGGGATCAAACCCAAGTCTCCTGCATTGCAGGCAGATTCTTTACCATCTGAGCCACCAGAGAAGTCCAGAAACTCTTGCCATATACACAATAAAAGACTGCTATATGAGGTGATAGACATGTTAACTAATCATTGTGCAATATACACATATATCAAGTCATCATGATGAATATCTTATGTCTATTACAGATTCTCATATGTTAATTGTATCTCAATGACATTGAAAAATTAAGAAAAAAGAGAATAGCTTACTCTGAGGCTACTCTTGGGCTATTTAAAAAACTAGTTTTTTTAAAAAATAGAAGGGACCATATGAGAGATAATGTTGGTTAAAAATAAATAAATAAATTCCCAAGAATCTGAACACCTAGGTTTAAATTCCAATTATGGCATTTTGTGAGTTTGGGGAAATCACACTTCATATTGAAGATGCAGTTTCCACAGATGTTAAATGAAGTTGAGGATCATTAATTAATTAACTAATTAATTACTGACTAATTACATGAAGATATCTTGAGCATTTACTATGCATAAGGAACCACACTGATTACTAGGGGGATACATTAATAAATCCAGATTACCCTGAATATTTTCTTCCACATATTCAAGTCTATAATCCTGTGAATTCTCTAGGTCGACATTGCAGTGGAATTTTTTAGCTCTTAGGGATGGTAGCTAATTTTATAGCAGATACACTCATTATTTGCCACTAGAGAATGTTTCTAGCCTCTGGGATAAAGTTAGACTCTAATGTGAAAATATATATTAAATTGCTAAGAAATTATATTGTTAGCTCTTTCAACTCTGCTCATGCACAGAATTAAGGAAATAAAATTTTTTTTAGATCTAAGTTCAAATGTCACTCGTGGTGACTACAGTTAATATTATTGGACTGTATACTTAAAAGTTGAGTAGATCATAAAAACTCTTAAAAGAAAGTGCAAGTTGCTCAGTCATGTTCAACTCTTTGCAACCCCATGGACCTTAATCCACCAGGCTCCCCTGTCCATGGATTCTCCAGGCAAGAACACTTGAGTGAGTTGCCATTCCCTTCTCCAGGGGATGTTCCCAAACCAGGGATCAAACCCAAGTCTCCTGCATTGCAGGCAGATTCTTTACCATCTGAGCCACCAGAGAAGTCCAGAAACTCTTGCCATATACACAATAAAAGACTGCTATATGAGGTGATAGACATGTTAACTAATCATTGTGCAATATACACATATATCAAGTCATCATGATGAATATCTTATGTCTATTACAGATTCTCATATGTTAATTGTATCTCAATGACATTGAAAAATTAAGAAAAAAGAGAATAGCTTACTCTGAGGCTACTCTTGGGCTATTTAAAAAACTAGTTTTTTTAAAAAATAGAAGGGACCATATGAGAGATAATGTTGGTTAAAAATAAATAAATAAATTCCCAAGAATCTGAACACCTAGGTTTAAATTCCAATTATGGCATTTTGTGAGTTTGGGGAAATCACACTTCATATTGAAGATGCAGTTTCCACAGATGTTAAATGAAGTTGAGGATCATTAATTAATTAACTAATTAATTACTGACTAATTACATGAAGATATCTTGAGCATTTACTATGCATAAGGAACCACACTGATTACTAGGGGGATACATTAATAAATCCAGATTACCCTGAATATTTTCTTCCACATATTCAAGTCTATAATCCTGTGAATTCTCTAGGTCGACATTGCAGTGGAATTTTTTAGCTCTTAGGGATGGTAGCTAATTTTATAGCAGATACACTCATTATTTGCCACTAGAGAATGTTTCTAGCCTCTGGGATAAAGTTAGACTCTAATGTGAAAATATATATTAAATTGCTAAGAAATTATATTGTTAGCTCTTTCAACTCTGCTCATGCACAGAATTAAGGAAATAAAGTGTTTCTTTGATACAGGTATAGTGAGGCTCGTTATGAGCGTATCTAGCCACCCTTCATTCTGAAGGTCTTTGTGAGCGAATGAGAGTCTGATTAGGACTGTGACTAGAAGCTCTGCTGTAGAGAGATTCAATTGATAACTTATGCATTCCAGCTCAAGTTTAGAGAGTGAGAACCTGGTGATTATTCTAATAGCCTTCTGCCAAGAATGAACAAGGAGGAAACCCAGTGCTTATCAGCTATCATACGACTCACGAGGAGACCTGTTTTTTTTTTTTTTTTAAGCTTTTTTATCTTTATTTTTAAGAAAACAGTTTAAGATTAACTGTCTTGAAAATTTCAACAACTCTCAAATGTTGCTATCTGAGCTTAGAGAGAACCTGATTCAAATACTCACTAATTATTCAGAAAGCTTATTAATCATTTGCCACTCACTCACAGCAAGTATGCTATAACTTTTCCTATGTAGATAATTTAGAAACAATACAGAATACTTGAGGCATCTTTTCCTTTCCTTTTTTTCCCTCTTTCCATATAGAAATTCAGTAATTAGGTTTTTTTCCTAAGAACATTAAAAATGAGAGGTCTGTTTATACACAATCCATTTTGAGGGAGTAGATGCTCTATAGCCAATTCTAAATTATCTACATTGTGAGTTATTTTTAGACCTGGCCCTTTATTCTTCTTTTTCAATTGCCATCCTTATAAAGAGAGGGATAGTGAACAGCTTCATAATTCATTCCTTGAGATGTGGGAAGGAGGAGCCAGATCCATGGGCTTTCACTCAGACAGCAAGTTTTGTAAGCCTCACATTCACCGTGCTCGGGAACCACGTGGTAGAGTACAGGGAAATCCAGAAACAGGAAACCAGAGAAGAGGTGTGGTCTTCACTTCTGCCTTGTGAGTTACTTCCCCGTGCAGGACGGGGTTATTCAAACTTTAATGTGTTTATGACACCCCTGGGCATCTTGTTAAAGTGCAAGTTCTGACTCAGGAGGTCTCCAGTGAAATCTGTCACTCTGCATTTCTAACAGCTCTGGGTCACGCGAATGCTGCTGGTCCAAGGAAATGCATCCCGTGTCTGGACCCACTGAGGTTCAGGTTCTTCATGTCTCTTTGCAGAGAAGAACTCAGCGAGAGACACAGTGATAGGTAAGACATGGATTTATTCAGATTCAGAGAAAGCACACTCCGCAGACAGAGTGTGGGCCATGGCAGAGCAAATCCAGAGGCCAAGACCCACCTTTGAGTTCCTTTTGCCGAGCCTGGTATAGCCAGAGGAGAGGGCAGCTCTGCTGAGAGGTCACTGGCTCTGGGCTTTCTATCGTTGAGTTGGAAGTCATGTCTGATTCTCTGTGACACGGTGGACTCTTTGCATTGGACTCTGCAGCAAACCAGGCTGCTCTGTCCTTCACTGTCTCCTGGAGTTTCTCAGACTCATGATGCCATCCAACCATCTCATCCTCTGTTGCCCCCTTCTTCTCCTCCTGCCCTCAATCGTTCCCTGCATCAGGGTCTTTTCTAGATCTTGACCATTCATTTTTGGGCTTGAGCTTCTGAAGAAGAGGACTGTATCTCTAACCACACTTACAGCATAAATGGAAATCATTCCCTGCTTTGGATTCAGACTCGGCTGCCATGTGTTGAGCCCCTGATGTGTGCTCAGGCCAGGCCTGACCAGACCGTCCTTTCCCTTCTCTGGTCCTCAGTTTCTCTGTGTGGCAGCAGAAGGTTTGGACTCCACTCTGACATTCCACATTTCCTCATGGGAAGTGGGACTCAGGGTCCCTTAGGGGAAGCTGGCTGCTTCTTAGCACTGGGGGAAAAGAATAGTTCTGTGTAGGGCAGGAAAGTCATTTTGGCCTTAGCTTCAACTCTGAGAAACTTTTGGAAAAGTTACTTCTTTCTGGAGCTCATTTCTATATGGAAAAGTAAGAGGATTTGAAGACAATTTGATATTCAGTGCTTTGGGGTCTGGAATATCTGAGAAGCTGCTAGAAAGTTTTCCAACCAGCCTGAGAGAAATAGCAATCTTACCAACTGGATAAAAGAAGCAGCGGCCATTGCAGCCCGTCTTCAAACCGGGAAAGAATCTTTCCTCATTCCTCTGTGGGCATTATGTTCATACATTGAAAGTTAAGTGGAGAAAGCAGAATAAGCAAGAATGTGAAGAAGGCTGGAGTTGCTAGACCCACAGTCTGATAACCATCCGTGGTTGAAAAATAGGACACAAAGTCCTAAGGCAAAATCAGCAGAAAATCTCCACAATCAGATAATCTATTGTTGTGACAATTGAATTTAAAGTCTCTTAATTGAGCACAGTCCTCTGGAAGCGGGGAACAACTGTCACCCTGCTTTCTGGGCTCAGGGTTGTTTTTTTTTTTTTTAATTTTTGGCCTTTTATACATATATATTTTTTGGTTTTTTATTTGTTTATTTTCATCCATCTTTATTCTCTGGCCTGTGTGGGCCTCCCAGTGCAGTGGCCTCTCTCGTTGCAGAGCACTGGCTCTGGGCACATGCACTCCAGAGCACCGGCTCCTAATTGAACACACCGGCCCAGTGCTTCGCAGCACGTGGGATCTTCCCAGGCTAGGGATCGAACCAGTGCCACTTTCATTGCAAAGCAGACTCTTTACCCACTGGACCACCAGGAAAGCCCTCAGTGGGTATTTTGAGCCTGTCAGCAAACCATCCGTCTTGCTCTGCCTTCCTCTTTCTTGAAAAGCACATTTGCAAGTCAGCCCAGGGCTGAAGGCCAGGAGAGATGCGACTCCATGGGCTGCAACATATCAGGCTTCCCTGTCCTTCATTATCTCCCAGAGTTCAACTCAAACTTGCCCAGTCATGTCCCACTTTTTGCAACCTCATGGACCACCATGGAGACCCCTCCATCCACGGAATTCTCCAGGCAAATATACTGGGGTGGGTAGCCATTCCCTTCTTCAGGGGATCTTCCTGACCTATGGATTATATCCAGGTCTCCCCAGGGCAATCAGATTCCTTATCATCTGAGCTGTGTAAATTACAGTTGAGCTTCTTCAGAAATATCTCACCATTCATTTCTCTGCATACTATTTACGTTGGTTGTTGCATGCAGAGTTCCAGATCTCATTTCAAATGTGCTTTGGGGTCTGGAATATCAGCTGTTTCCAACCAGCCTGAGAGAAATAGCAATCTTACCAACTGGATAAAAGAAGCAGCGGCCATTGCAGCCCGTCTTCAAACCGGGAAAGAATCTTTCCTCATTCCTCTGTGGGCATTATGTTCATACATTGAAAGTTAAGTGGAGAAAGCAGAATAAGCAAGAATGTGAAGAAGGCTGGAGTTGCTAGACCCACAGTCTGATAACCATCCGTGGTTGAAAAATAGGACACAAAGTCCTAAGGCAAAATCAGCAGAAAATCTCCACAATCAGATAATCTATTGTTGTGACAATTGAATTTAAAGTCTCTTAATTGAGCACAGTCCTCTGGAAGCGGGGAACAACTGTCACCCTGCTTTCTGGGCTCAGGGTTGTTTTTTTTTTTTTTAATTTTTGGCCTTTTATACATATATATTTTTTGGTTTTTTATTTGTTTATTTTCATCCATCTTTATTCTCTGGCCTGTGTGGGCCTCCCAGTGCAGTGGCCTCTCTCGTTGCAGAGCACTGGCTCTGGGCACATGCACTCCAGAGCACCGGCTCCTAATTGAACACACCGGCCCAGTGCTTCGCAGCACGTGGGATCTTCCCAGGCTAGGGATCGAACCAGTGCCACTTTCATTGCAAAGCAGACTCTTTACCCACTGGACCACCAGGAAAGCCCTCAGTGGGTATTTTGAGCCTGTCAGCAAACCATCCGTCTTGCTCTGCCTTCCTCTTTCTTGAAAAGCACATTTGCAAGTCAGCCCAGGGCTGAAGGCCAGGAGAGATGCGACTCCATGGGCTGCAACATATCAGGCTTCCCTGTCCTTCATTATCTCCCAGAGTTCAACTCAAACTTGCCCAGTCATGTCCCACTTTTTGCAACCTCATGGACCACCATGGGAGACCCCTCCATCCACGGAATTCTACAGGCAAATATACTGGGGTGGGTAGCCATTCCCTTCTTCAGGGGATCTTCCTGACCTATGGATTATATCCAGGTCTCCCCAGGGCAATCAGATTCCTTATCATCTGAGCTGTGTAAATTACAGTTGAGCTTCTTCAGAAATATCTCACCATTCATTTCTCTGCATACTATTTACGTTGGTTGTTGCATGGAGATTTCAAGATCTCATTTCAAATGAAACTGATCAAGTGTCAAAATTCTGACATCCACTAGCAGAGAAACTGTTGTGAAGTCATTTAATTTCCTTCAATCATAGTTTCCTCCTGGGGTAAAAATCCAAACTTCAAAGAGAAGTCCCCTCCCTTCCTTACCCTGCATGTATCATGTGACCTCTCAGGAAACTCCTTCCTGTCGCTTTGTTACCTTTCCTTTCCTATCTTTGTTAGTGCTAAATCTGCTATGGATGAGGGTCTGTCTATTGCTAGGAGCTTTTTCTTAGAGGCTAATTTATGTGTTTTATAATGTTTAATTATGGTTCTTTGACTCATTTGACAACAGTCTCTTGGAATTGCATTCCTTGTTTCTCTGGATAATGCCCTTCCCAGCAAAACCCTCTCCTTCCTCACCGGCAGGGCTGACCAGCCTCCCTGGACGCTGGTTATGGCCCTGGCTGGTCAGTGCCTTGGGAATCCATTTCTAATCAGAGATCTGCTCCTTAGTAGCAGGTTCCACTCTGGTACGGTCTTTTCTTCTTTCCTTATCTCTCACCTGCAGATCCCTCCCTGCCCACTCTCCCTCCTAATCACAGTTCTGCATCTATTCCAACGGTCATGGCTAAAGATGAGAGCAAAGAAAGGAGAGGGGGCACACTGGCCTTAACAGGCTGGTGGCCACCATTGTGGAGTTCTGGTGTGGCCACAGGTGGCTTTAGGATGAGGTGAGCTGCCTGCTTATTTTCCCTAGAAGGCTGCCGTGTGGAATAGATTGCTATGTTACCTACACAGAGTCCTTCTTTGTTGTGCCTCAGATATCTGACCCTTACATTGGGTTGGCCAAAAAGTTTGTTTGGGCTTTTATAACAGTGTAGGAGAAAACCTGAACAAACTTTGTGGCCATTCCAATAGATGAGGTGAAGAAACCTGGCTTCGATGTAAAGAGGCTGTTATCTCCAAGTCACCGAAATATCCAACTGTAATGACAATTTCTAGATCTTTACTTCTCCATTCTAATTCCCCCCAAACTCTAGAATAAAAAGACCCAGGTAAGACTTCCATTGGCATTGGATCAGTTTGTACCAATGAAATTTATCTTCAAAGGAGGAGTACAGAAAGCCTTCAGCCTCTTTCCTAAAATATTTCATAATTTTGCTGTGGTTTTTCCTGCTCAGTGTTTGTTTTGGTGACCAGTTCTCACATTTATTTTTAGTGTAGTTTTATATGTGCTGACTTACACATTCTAGTTAGAGTTTTAGAAATTTATTTTCTTGAAATATAGTTGATTTACACTGTTGTATTAGTTTCTGCAGTACAGAAAAGTGATTCACTTCTATATATAAATGTATATTCTTTTTCATATTCTTTTCCATATGGTTGATCACAGGATATTGCCCTCTGCTATACAGTAGGACTTTGCAGTTTATCTGTTCTGTATATAACAGTTTGTATTGCTATCTCAAACTCCCAATCCACCCCTCCCTCACCCTCCTCTTCCCCCTTGGCATCTACAAGTCTGAACTAAGCTCATCTCTTACACTTTGGTGTTTTAATTCTTATAGTTTAATTCTTAATAGAAACAACCTGGAAATTCTTCCAGGCTGGCACTGTCTGGAGATGACTGGGGAAATTGGATAGCTGCTGCTGCCGCACGTTCATTTGTACCTTTACGTTGTGAAGAGGTTGAATCGGCCAGAGGTTTGCTGAAAACATAGGCTTCCCTGGTGACAGAGATGGTAAGGAATCTGCCTGCAATGCTGGAGACCCAGGTTTGATTCCTGGGTTGAGAAAATCCTCTGGAGAAGGGAATGACTACCCCCTTTGGTATTCTTGCCTGGAAAGCTCCATGGGCAGTGGAGTCTGGCGAGCTATGGGCCATGGGGTCACGAAGAGTCAGATACAACTGAACACAATCCCACTTGGTGTCCTGCTCCAGACTGGGACCCAAGAGAGTGGAAGAGAGAGTTCTAGCAGCAGAAGGGGAAGCATGTGGGCATGTCAAGGAGCCTGAAGTTGACAGACCAGAAAGATCTGTGCCTGGACATGTGCAGGAATCTTTGCAGTAGAGCTCTGAAAGAGCCAGGAGACATATTTCCAGCAAATAGGAAGATAGGGCTTAACCTATTTTAATGGGCACTTAAACATGGTACTACTCAAAGGTGGAGGATTACTGGCATAGAAGATGAATACAACTGTCCCGGAAAACTATAACAGTACCCACAATGAGCCCATATTATCTTTCATTCATAAGTATAATTGGGAAACTAAGGATCATCAGATTCGAGGTAAACACAACAGAATGAAAAAAAGACCAGGATGAACAACAGAACAAAACCAAGATGCACAAGACACTTAAAAACAACCAGAAAACTATTTACACTGTTGTATTAGTTTCTGCAGTACAGAAAAGTGATTCACTTCTATATATAAATGTATATTCTTTTTCATATTCTTTTCCATATGGTTGATCACAGGATATTGCCCTCTGCTATACAGTAGGACTTTGCAGTTTATCTGTTCTGTATATAACAGTTTGTATTGCTATCTCAAACTCCCAATCCACCCCTCCCTCACCCTCCTCTTCCCCCTTGGCATCTACAAGTCTGAACTAAGCTCATCTCTTACACTTTGGTGTTTTAATTCTTATAGTTTAATTCTTAATAGAAACAACCTGGAAATTCTTCCAGGCTGGCACTGTCTGGAGATGACTGGGGAAATTGGATAGCTGCTGCTGCCGCACGTTCATTTGTACCTTTACGTTGTGAAGAGGTTGAATCGGCCAGAGGTTTGCTGAAAACATAGGCTTCCCTGGTGACAGAGATGGTAAGGAATCTGCCTGCAATGCTGGAGACCCAGGTTTGATTCCTGGGTTGAGAAAATCCTCTGGAGAAGGGAATGACTACCCCCTTTGGTATTCTTGCCTGGAAAGCTCCATGGGCAGTGGAGTCTGGCGAGCTATGGGCCATGGGGTCACGAAGAGTCAGATACAACTGAACACAATCCCACTTGGTGTCCTGCTCCAGACTGGGACCCAAGAGAGTGGAAGAGAGAGTTCTAGCAGCAGAAGGGGAAGCATGTGGGCATGTCAAGGAGCCTGAAGTTGACAGACCAGAAAGATCTGTGCCTGGACATGTGCAGGAATCTTTGCAGTAGAGCTCTGAAAGAGCCAGGAGACATATTTCCAGCAAATAGGAAGATAGGGCTTAACCTATTTTAATGGGCACTTAAACATGGTACTACTCAAAGGTGGAGGATTACTGGCATAGAAGATGAATACAACTGTCCCGGAAAACTATAACAGTACCCACAATGAGCCCATATTATCTTTCATTCATAAGTATAATTGGGAAACTAAGGATCATCAGATTCGAGGTAAACACAACAGAATGAAAAAAAGACCAGGATGAACAACAGAACAAAACCAAGATGCACAAGACACTTAAAAACAACCAGAAAACTATTTATGATTTTAAAATTTGAGAACATATTATACCAATATAATACAGAAAGACCAAAATAAAAAAGTGAGCACTCAGCAAATAAAAACTAGACATGTGAAATTAAGAACTATGATGCTGAATTCAAAATGTCAATGGTGGCTTCAATAATAACATCAATATAATTAACCGATCACAAAAATAAAGTCTAGGAGGTAGCATAAACAGACAGGTGAAAACCAGGAGAAGCAACTAAAGAAACATTAAAAATAAATCCAGGGGTTCAACGTCTATCCAACTGCAGTTCTAGAAGAAGAAAATAAAAATAATGCAGGAAATGAAATAATCAAAGAAGAAAAAGGAAGATCATGCTTTGAGCTGAGAAGTTGAATCTTAACCTGGAAAAGTACACCGAGAGCTGAGCAGGAATAACCAAAAAGAGATCCTGGATTAAGGAAAGATATATATTTTGGTAACCCTAGGCTAGAAAGAGAATATGCTAGGCTCTAACAGAGAGAGAGAGAAAGACATGTTATCAACAAAATCAGAGACTGTTTTCATTAGCAGCTTTGGGAACAATAGGTACAGAACATGGATTTTAAAATTCTGAGAGAAAATGGTTTGAATCTAAAATTATATCTATATAAACAATCGAGTTAAAGCCAAAATGTAACACTTCTAGACACATATTATTTCAGAGCTTACTTCTCCCAAAACCTACGTGGAAAAAAATTACATCAGGAGATATTTAAATAGAATAAAAAAGAATCCATGAAAGAGGATGGTGCAGTATATAGAAAAGAGGACATTAGTGTACAGCCTGAGTGAATGAAGAAAGTCACAAAGAATGAAAAGAGGTTCTTTCAGACTTTGTTGCTAGGAACATTCTCTTTTTGTACAAGATTTGGGTTTTTTTGTTTTCCTCAGTCACTGAGTCTTGTCTGACTCTTCGATCTGCATCACACCAGGATCCTCTGTCCTCCACTGTCTCCCAGAGTTTGCTCCAATGCATGTCCATTGAGTCGGTGATGCCATCTAACCATCTCATCCTCTGTCACTCCTTTCTCCTCCTGCCCTCAGTCAGCATCAGGGTCTTTTCCAATGAGTCAGTTATTTGCATCAGGTGGTCAAAGTATTGGAGCTTCAGCTTCAGCATCAATCTTCCCAATGAATATTCAAGGTTGATTTCCTTCAGGATTAACTGGTTTGATTTCCTTGCAGTACAAAGGGACTCTCAAGAGTCTTTTCCAGCACCACAATTTGAAAGTATCATTTTTGTTTATAAGTAATTATATTAGTTGGTTATTTCTATTTTTGAATTAACCTGTAGACTCATTATAGAAGACTTACAGACATTAGAAGAGGGTTTACCTATCAAAGTATAAATATCAGGACTTCCCTGGTGGTCCAGTGGGTAAAGAGTCCAAGGGGCACCGGTTTGATCCCTGGCCTGGGAAGACCCCACGTACTGCGGAGCGGTTGGACCGGTGTGTGCAGTTAGGAGCCAGCGCTCTGGGGCACATGTGCCCAGAAATGGTGCTCGCAGGGAGAGAGGCCACTGCAATGGGGGGCCCACAAAGGCCAAAACAATAAAGATGGATGAAAACAAATGATAACTTACAGGCAAAAAAAAAAAAGTATAACTAGTTATCTACTGCAAAGTATAAATACCATTATCTAGTGCGGGGACCTTCCGCAGAAAGGAAGGCAGCAGGATTGCCCCTGGCTGAACCGGGAGATCTTGAAGAGAGGCAAGTCTTGCTGCTGGCCCCCCCAGCCCCCTGGTGCACGTGGGGGACAATCAGACACGGCAAGGGTTCTGTCAAAGCAGTTCTGTTTTATTAGTGCAGATTCACAGCTTCTATAGGCAAGTGAAGGATGGTGCAGTATATAGAAAAGAGGACATTAGTGTACAGCCTGAGTGAATGAAGAAAGTCACAAAGAATGAAAAGAGGTTCTTTCAGACTTTGTTGCTAGGAACATTCTCTTTTTGTACAAGATTTGGGTTTTTTTGTTTTCCTCAGTCACTGAGTCTTGTCTGACTCTTCGATCTGCATCACACCAGGATCCTCTGTCCTCCACTGTCTCCCAGAGTTTGCTCCAATGCATGTCCATTGAGTCGGTGATGCCATCTAACCATCTCATCCTCTGTCACTCCTTTCTCCTCCTGCCCTCAGTCAGCATCAGGGTCTTTTCCAATGAGTCAGTTATTTGCATCAGGTGGTCAAAGTATTGGAGCTTCAGCTTCAGCATCAATCTTCCCAATGAATATTCAAGGTTGATTTCCTTCAGGATTAACTGGTTTGATTTCCTTGCAGTACAAAGGGACTCTCAAGAGTCTTTTCCAGCACCACAATTTGAAAGTATCATTTTTGTTTATAAGTAATTATATTAGTTGGTTATTTCTATTTTTGAATTAACCTGTAGACTCATTATAGAAGACTTACAGACATTAGAAGAGGGTTTACCTATCAAAGTATAAATATCAGGACTTCCCTGGTGGTCCAGTGGGTAAAGAGTCCAAGGGGCACCGGTTTGATCCCTGGCCTGGGAAGACCCCACGTACTGCGGAGCGGTTGGACCGGTGTGTGCAGTTAGGAGCCAGCGCCTGGGGCACATGTGCCCAGAAATGGTGCTCGCAGGGAGAGAGGCCACTGCAATGGGGGGCCCACAAAGGCCAAAACAATAAAGATGGATGAAAACAAATGATAACTTACAGGCAAAAAAAAAAAAGTATAACTAGTTATCTACTGCAAAGTATAAATACCATTATCTAGTGCGGGGACCTTCCGCAGAAAGGAAGGCAGCAGGATTGCCCCTGGCTGAACCGGGAGATCTTGAAGAGAGGCAAGTCTTGCTGCTGGCCCCCCCAGCCCCCTGGTGCACGTGGGGGACAATCAGACACGGCAAGGGTTCTGTCAAAGCAGTTCTGTTTTATTAGTGCAGATTCACAGCTTCTATAGGCAAGTGAAGGGGGTTTTGCATGGGACTTCCTATAGATTACACCAATCAAGCTAAAGGTCAAGCAATCATCCACGAGCACGGAAACTAGGGGAACCAATCAGAAAATTTGACTATCACTTAACAATTTAGATCACGCCCTCGTCTCTTCCTGTAGGCGCCATCTTAGCTCCAAACTGCAAACATGTGCTTAAGCTTCTTTAAACAATGTGCTTAAGCTTGCTTTCACTCCCACGTTCCTTCAGGTAGGCGCCATCTTAGCTCCAAACTGAAACAATGTACTTAAGCTTGCTTTCACTCCCACGTCCCTTCCTGTAGGCGCCTTCCTAGCTCCAAACTGAAACAATGTGCTTAAGCTTGCTTATGCTTGCAATGGTCCTCTCTCAATTCAGAGTCCCACAATCTAGTGGCAAAGTCTTTAAACAGGGGGCCATTAGACTAGGGATGGGTCTAATGCCTAGTAGCTTACATAGGGAAACTGAACTCAGGCCAGAGTCTAAGTACTCATATCTGAGAATATGAAGCTGAAGGACAACTAATCAAAAACAGCCCAGGAGGCTCTGCCATATAAGCACCTGAGTGAGCTGTAGCCAGTCAAATAATTTCCTTGCTTTTGTTCCATGCCTCCTCTATAAAATCCTCTTCCCCAGCTCCTGTTGGTGAAGCACTCCTTTGCTCTGGTTGGTTGGATGTTTGCTCAGATAAACACTTCCAGATTTTAATGTGCCTTAGTTTACCTTTTAATGCTAGTAAAACTAAAGCAGAAAGGGGGGGAATGTTGAAGTTTGTACAAATGTGCTAGTTTTTTTTTTTTTTTTTTCTCTGTGTGCTAGTTTTTTTAATGCAGTTCATAGTGCTGGCAGTGGGAAGTAAAACTGGATGTTGTGGTCAATTTCACCTTTTCATATCCCTCTGATAATACAGATACTATTTTGATATAAGACCATTCAGCCTTTTGTTGTTGTTGTTTTGTTGTTTAGTCGCAAAGTCATGCCATACTCTTTTGCGACCGCATGACCTTTAGCCTTCCAGGCTCCTCTATCCATGAGATAGAGGAAAACAGGCAAGAATACTGGGGTGGGTTGCCATTTCCTTCTCCTGCTGATCTTCCTGACCCAGGATCAAATCCATGTTTTGCTGTATTGACAGGTGGATTCCTTACCGCGGAGCCACCTGGGAAGCCTGCAATCCAGCCTTTCCTTTTGTAAAATCCCAGTCTGGTGAAGTCTGCTAGATCCCAGGGCTTAAGTTTCCCCAGCTACCTCATTATAGTCAAAGCACTTTATCTGTCTCGCCTGTATTTGTAGCCCACAGAAACCTGCCTGGATTTGCTTTTTTTTTTTTTGTTCTTAGTGAAGGGAAAACCTCCAAGTCAGACCCCCTCTTAGAATGAGTTTCCTTCCCTACGGATATATGTTCACAGTATACAAACATAACTTCTAAAAGAGAAATACTTTTATTTCTAGTAGCTCAAATTCCAGATGAATGGCTAGTTATTGGATTTCTGGTATTGGAATGAAAATAATTGCGAAGTCATCCTATGTAATTAAGGAGATATCAGAAACTTGGTAGTGTTGGAAAACAATTCATGAATCGCAGTTCCTACTGACTGAATGCCCATCAGCTCTGCTCACCTTGGACATCCTTCAGGAAAGGATGCTCACTTCTGTTTTGCTGGTGTCCTCCACACTCATTTTTTAAGAGAGGTACATTTACTCAGAATACCAGGAAAAAGGGCAGAATTAGCAAACTAATGAGTTATCTGTATACTTTGCATACAGGCTGGAAGATTAATCTTTGTTAACTGCTTGTTTAATGGTACAGTTAATAATTAGTTACCTTGTGGCCCTGGACCATCCATCATTTTACTGAACTGTGGACTTGATGTGTTGTGCTCTTGCCTCTGCTTTTAAAGGTGGTTGCTTATCTTGCCTGTTTAAGGTTGGTTTGGGATAAAAGGGGCCTAGATGGTTACTGAAAAAGCTGTGCATGTTTGTGACATAAATTTCCACACAAAACATTTTTGTTCCTTATGGTTTTAATGAAGGCATCTTTAAAAAACAATTTACTGAAATATAGTTGATTTATAATGTTGCATTCATTTCAGATGTAAATTGGTTCAGATATATATATATATATATATATATATATAAAAAATTATATGCATTCTTTTTTTAACATTCTTTTCCTTCATAGGTTATTACATGATATTGAGTAGAGTTCCTTGTGCTATACAGTAGATCTTTGTTAATTATTTATTTATATAAAGTATGTGAATATTTTAAGCCTACCTTCTCCTTCCCTCTTTCCCCCTTGGTAGCCATAAATTTGTTTTCTGTAACTTATTTACGAAACAGAAATTAACTCACAGACAGAGAAAGGATCTGATTAAGAGGAGGAAGGTAGAAAAAGCATTCGTTTGAAAATCAGACTTCATTATGGTAAAATGTTAGCCTCTTTGAGCCTCACTGTAGTCCTGCGTAAAATGAGGGCATTGTAATTGAAGTCCTCAAAAAACCCATCCAACTTTCATATTTTACAATTGTATTTAATAAGCTAGGAATAAAGTTCCTTTTTGGAAGCATCTTTTGACCAAAAAAAAAAAAAAAAAAGCTTGTAGGTAGCTACCTGCCTTATCCATTTTCTGTGGAATATTAGTTCCGTGTCTACAGTATCTCCAGTTTTGACTAGATATGCCCTTTTTTCATGATCAGAAGTCTCTATAGAAACCACATTGACAGGGCCTATTGTAAGGAGTCTTGAACATTCTGCGGGCTTTGGACATCCTTCAGGAAAGGATGCTCACTTCTGTTTTTCTTGGGTCCTCCACACTCATTTTTTAAGAGAGGTACATTTACTCAGAATACCAGGAAAAAGGGCAGAATTAGCAAACTAATGAGTTATCTGTATACTTTGCATACAGGCTGGAAGATTAATCTTTGTTAACTGCTTGTTTAATGGTACAGTTAATAATTAGTTACCTTGTGGCCCTGGACCATCCATCATTTTACTGAACTGTGGACTTGATGTGTTGTGCTCTTGCCTCTGCTTTTAAAGGTGGTTGCTTATCTTGCCTGTTTAAGGTTGGTTTGGGATAAAAGGGGCCTAGATGGTTACTGAAAAAGCTGTGCATGTTTGTGACATAAATTTCCACACAAAACATTTTTGTTCCTTATGGTTTTAATGAAGGCATCTTTAAAAAACAATTTACTGAAATATAGTTGATTTATAATGTTGCATTCATTTCAGATGTAAATTGGTTCAGATATATATATATATATATATATATATATAAAAAATTATATGCATTCTTTTTTTAACATTCTTTTCCTTCATAGGTTATTACATGATATTGAGTAGAGTTCCTTGTGCTATACAGTAGATCTTTGTTAATTATTTATTTATATAAAGTATGTGAATATTTTAAGCCTACCTTCTCCTTCCCTCTTTCCCCCTTGGTAGCCATAAATTTGTTTTCTGTAACTTATTTACGAAACAGAAATTAACTCACAGACAGAGAAAGGATCTGATTAAGAGGAGGAAGGTAGAAAAAGCATTCGTTTGAAAATCAGACTTCATTATGGTAAAATGTTAGCCTCTTTGAGCCTCACTGTAGTCCTGCGTAAAATGAGGGCATTGTAATTGAAGTCCTCAAAAAACCCATCCAACTTTCATATTTTACAATTGTATTTAATAAGCTAGGAATAAAGTTCCTTTTTGGAAGCATCTTTTGACCAAAAAAAAAAAAAAAAAAAGCTTGTAGGTAGCTACCTGCCTTATCCATTTTCTGTGGAATATTAGTTCCGTGTCTACAGTATCTCCAGTTTTGACTAGATATGCCCTTTTTTCATGATCAGAAGTCTCTATAGAAACCACATTGACAGGGCCTATTGTAAGGAGTCTTGAACATTCTGCGGGCTTTGGAAAACACTAACAAAAAAGGGGGTGGAGGAACACACAGAGGCTTCTGCTCTACCTGCCTTCCCTTTCAGCAGTCCGGCCACAGCCTCGGCATCATTTAAAAGCACCAAGGGCTCCTGCTGTTTCTTTCCCATGGATTAGGGATTCAGTTCAGGAAACAGCATTCAGGGGTCTAGTTGATACTCTGGCCATGTTGATGCCTTTAGTATTACACAAACTTCTGTGAGTCATATGAACCCTGTTACGGTTTGGCCTTTTGAAAATAAAGGCAGAGAGAAACAAAGCAGTCAAAGCAAGGGCTGCAATCCGGGGGTTTTTCTCCCCACCCTGGCTCAGTCGTCAGCCAGCTGGGTATCTCAGTGTCCTTGTCTGCACAAATTAGATGCCATCAGAGCAGTCACTGTTTAAAAAACGTACCAAACCCTGCTGTTCCGGGAGCCCTGATACAAGAAGCAGAGGAAGTAGAGCTCCTGTAGTTGGGGCACCAGTGAATCCTGGACTTCAGTCTGACATTTTTCTTCCGTTTTTTTGCCCATAGGAGGCACTCTTGAGGCTTTGGGAGGAGCTAGGAGCATGCTTTGATGTCCCCATCTGGAAAGCTCTTCTGGGCCAGCCCCAGACAATGCATTGGAGGGGTTGGGGTAAGACAGGATGACCAGCAGGGTTCCTGGGTAGGCCAGAAATTAATGCGGGATCTGATAAGGAGGAAGGTAGAAAAAGCATTCGTTTGAAAATCAGACTTCATTATGGTAAAATGTTAGCCTCTTTGAGCCTCACTGTAGTCCTCGTAAAATGAGGGCATTGTAATTGAAGTCCTCAAAAAACCCATCCAACTTTCATATTTTACAATTGTATTTAATAAGCTAGGAATAAAGTTCCTTTTTGGAAGCATCTTTTGACCAAAAAAAAAAAAAAAAAAAAGCTTGTAGGTAGCTACCTGCCTTATCCATTTTCTGTGGAATATTAGTTCCGTGTCTACAGTATCTCCAGTTTTGACTAGATATGCCCTTTTTTCATGATCAGAAGTCTCTATAGAAACCACATTGACAGGGCCTATTGTAAGGAGTCTTGAACATTCTGCGGGCTTTGGAAAACACTAAAAAAAAGGGGTGGAGGAACACACAGAGGCTTCTGCTCTACCTGCCTTCCCTTTCAGCAGTCCGGCCACAGCCTCGGCATCATTTAAAAGCACCAAGGGCTCCTGCTGTTTCTTTCCCATGGATTAGGGATTCAGTTCAGGAAACAGCATTCAGGGGTCTAGTTGATACTCTGGCCATGTTGATGCCTTTAGTATTACACAAACTTCTGTGAGTCATATGAACCCTGTTACGGTTTGGCCTTTTGAAAATAAAGGCAGAGAGAAACAAAGCAGTCACAGCACGGGCTGCAATCCGGGGTTTTCTCCCCACCCTGGCTCAGTCGTCAGCCAGCTGGGTATCTCAGTGTCCTTGTCTGCACAAATTAGATGCCATCAGAGCAGTCACTGTTTAAAAAACGTACCAAACCCTGCTGTTCCGGGAGCCCTGATACAAGAAGCAGAGGAAGTAGAGCTCCTGTAGTTGGGGCACCAGTGAATCCTGGACTTCAGTCTGACATTTTTCTTCCGTTTTTTTGCCCATAGGAGGCACTCTTGAGGCTTTGGGAGGAGCTAGGAGCATGCTTTGATGTCCCCATCTGGAAAGCTCTTCTGGGCCAGCCCCAGACAATGCATTGGAGGGGTTGGGGTAAGACAGGATGACCAGCAGGGTTCCTGGGTAGGCCAAGGGACCTAGAAGGCCCTGAGATCTATCTGCAGTGGCCTCAGGGACCTGGCTCTTTAGATGTTCTGCTGAGCTCCTGCAGAGAGGAAGTCAAAGCAATTCATCTGTAAGGGCAACCATGTAAGTGACAGTATTAGTCACTCAGTCATGTCTGACTCTTTGGGACCCCATGGAGTGTAGCCCACCAGGCTCTTCTGTCCACAGAATTTTCCAGGCAATACTGCAGTGGGTTGCCATTCCCTTCTCCAGAGGATCTTCCCAACCCAGGGATCAAACCTGGGTCTCCCATATTGCAGGCAGGTTCTTTACTGTCTAAGCCACCAGGGAAGCTGGGACCCAAATCTGCTGTAGGACCCTCCCTACAGTGGGTTTCCAGATGCTGACTTCCTCCCATGAAGATACTCAGATGTCCACCCATCCTCTCTCATGGGTGTTCCCCTGCCCAGGCAGTGTGCTCACAGGCAGACTTCTTACGTCTTCTTGTGATGCAGCTCCAGCTGTTTGCCCCACAAACCCTCTGTCTTCTGGGAGCTCCTCGCTCGCCCAGGAAGTCCTCCGGGTGAGGTCTTTTAAGAGAGCACACCTTGAGCGTTGGAAAGCTGTCCCCTTGTGCTTCCTCTAGCAGAGGCTGCCATTGAAGATGTTCCCTCCCCATTCTCTGTCCTCAGGGCAGCTCCTGTCAGGCTCTCACCTCCAGACTTTTCCAGGAGAGTCACAGGCACCAGGCTGCACTCCATCTAGCTTCAGAGGCCAGAAGCCTCTGACTCCCAAGGATGCTTTTTACGAAAGTTCCTCTTCAGTAGCAACTCGGGATGAAGCTGTGAATTTCTGCAGCTCAGCAAACATCCACCTCTGGGGTGACCCTAATGTCAAAAAGTAAATCCACTGAAGCTTTGTCTGTTTCAGCTTCAGACAGGCATGGAGAGTGACTCCCCTGGGGGAAGGAGAGGCATGATGCCTTAGTGCTCTAGGTTGACAATTCTCTTCAAAGGAACTTCCTCTCTGATCAACTGCCTTTGAATTTCTCTTCTGTTTTTGGTATAAGTTAGGGGCATACGTAAGACAAGGACACAAAGCGAGGGGGTGTAGGACTGATTTTGCTGTCTCTTGGCAAGGTCTACAAGGATAGCCCAAAACTTCTCTTTAAAATGTATGGGTGTGTGCTATCTATTTTTTCAATATCGGAACTTTAGCAGAAACCCCAAACCAAAGAGTAGTTCCATTTAACATCTGCTCTACAAAGAATGGAATAATCAAACTTTCCTTTTAACATTGGATCTTTGTCACCATGGGGGAAATGGCTGACTTTGGGAAGGTTAGTAAATGCTTCAATGTGTCATTCTGACATGTGTTAACAGATCTAGGTCTAGACTAATGGTTCTCAAGTCTTAGGGGATGGAAGGCTCCATGAGGGAGCAGATCACAGGGAATCCTCTGTGGAGTCATCCTCAGATATTCTGATGCAGTAGGTCTAGGTTGGGACCCGGGAATCTAGATTTTAAATAAACGCCTCCTCTCCTCCTTGATTCTGCAGTGTGCCCCCAAACAGATGTCAGACTTCTTACGTCTTCTTGTGATGCAGCTCCAGCTGTTTGCCCCACAAACCCTCTGTCTTCTGGGAGCTCCTCGCTCGCCCAGGAAGTCCTCCGGGTGAGGTCTTTTAAGAGAGCACACCTTGAGCGTTGGAAAGCTGTCCCCTTGTGCTTCCTCTAGCAGAGGCTGCCATTGAAGATGTTCCCTCCCCATTCTCTGTCCTCAGGGCAGCTCCTGTCAGGCTCTCACCTCCAGACTTTTCCAGGAGAGTCACAGGCACCAGGCTGCACTCCATCTAGCTTCAGAGGCCAGAAGCCTCTGACTCCCAAGGATGCTTTTTACGAAAGTTCCTCTTCAGTAGCAACTCGGGATGAAGCTGTGAATTTCTGCAGCTCAGCAAACATCCACCTCTGGGGTGACCCTAATGTCAAAAAGTAAATCCACTGAAGCTTTGTCTGTTTCAGCTTCAGACAGGCATGGAGAGTGACTCCCCTGGGGGAAGGAGAGGCATGATGCCTTAGTGCTCTAGGTTGACAATTCTCTTCAAAGGAACTTCCTCTCTGATCAACTGCCTTTGAATTTCTCTTCTGTTTTTGGTATAAGTTAGGGGCATACGTAAGACAAGGACACAAAGCGAGGGGGTGTAGGACTGATTTTGCTGTCTCTTGGCAAGGTCTACAAGGATAGCCCAAAACTTCTCTTTAAAATGTATGGGTGTGTGCTATCTTTTTTTTCAATATCGGAACTTTAGCAGAAACCCCAAACCAAAGAGTAGTTCCATTTAACATCTGCTCTACAAAGAATGGAATAATCAAACTTTCCTTTTAACATTGGATCTTTGTCACCATGGGGGAAATGGCTGACTTTGGGAAGGTTAGTAAATGCTTCAATGTGTCATTCTGACATGTGTTAACAGATCTAGGTCTAGACTAATGGTTCTCAAGTCTTAGGGGATGGAAGGCTCCATGAGGGAGCAGATCACAGGGAATCCTCTGTGGAGTCATCCTCAGATATTCTGATGCAGTAGGTCTAGGTTGGGACCCGGGAATCTAGATTTTAAATAAACGCCCTCCTCTCCTCCTTGATTCTGGAGTAGCTGGTCCCTGGACCACAACTTTGAAAAACAGTGCTCTGGGCAGCTCTGGCGCTCTCCAGTCCATGCCGGAGGCAGAGGTCAGATTAGTGTCGTCCCAGAAGGATGACGAAGGGTAGAGCAAGTGAAGACTAACCCTTATAAAGCTCTCCTCCAGGTCTTGTTCTCCAGAAGCTTTAATAAAGGTCACCTAGAGCTTGGCTACAAGTAAGTGCCCGAGTTCTGTCCAGAGCATGGGGACTGTGACTGACCCCATCCTTCCCTGGGGTTGCACCTCTGCCCTCCGAGAGGACAGTTGTGCCAGGTGAGGAGGGCGTGGCGCACCTGCAGTGACCGAGACTCCGGCCTGGCTTCGTCCTCGTCCAAGGTCCCTCTCACTTATGCCAGAGCGCATTGTTCCCTTTGGTCCTTTCCAACTCCAGTAGGACTTCTGAAATTCCTGATTTGGGATGTAGCAATTAATGTCATGGTGAAATCCATGGCTTTTAAACAAACCAACCTGACTAACTCTTGGGTTTCTGCTCAGGTAAAAATCAATAAAGAAATGTTTGAGTGCCCAAAATATGGCTCATAGAGTGTCAGTTGCTCAGTTGTGTTTGACTGTTTGCCATCCCATGCATGGTAGCCCGCCAGGCTCCTCTGCCCATGGGGTTTTCCAGGCAAGAATACTAAAGTGGGTGGCCATTTCCTTCTCCAGGGGATCTTCCTGACCCAGTCTCCTGCATTACAGGCAGATTCTTTAACAACTGAGCCACCAGGAAGCCTGATTGCTTTTCTCAGTACTAATAAAAAATCTCTATATCTGCTCTACAAAGAATGGAATAATCAAACTTTCCTTTTAACATTGGATCTTTGTCACCATGGGGGAAATGGCTGACTTTGGGAAGGTTAGTAAATGCTTCAATGTGTCATTCTGACATGTGTTAACAGATCTAGGTCTAGACTAATGGTTCTCAAGTCTTAGGGGATGGAAGGCTCCATGAGGGAGCAGATCACAGGGAATCCTCTGTGGAGTCATCCTCAGATATTCTGATGCAGTAGGTCTAGGTTGGGACCCGGGAATCTAGATTTTAAATAAACGCCCTCCTCTCCTCCTTGATTCTGGAGTAGCTGGTCCCTGGACCACAACTTTGAAAAACAGTGCTCTGGGCAGCTCTGGCGCTCTCCAGTCCATGCCGGAGGCAGAGGTCAGATTAGTGTCGTCCCAGAAGGATGACGAAGGGTAGAGCAAGTGAAGACTAACCCTTATAAAGCTCTCCTCCAGGTCTTGTTCTCCAGAAGCTTTAATAAAGGTCACCTAGAGCTTGGCTACAAGTAAGTGCCCGAGTTCTGTCCAGAGCATGGGGACTGTGACTGACCCCATCCTTCCCTGGGGTTGCACCTCTGCCCTCCGAGAGGACAGTTGTGCCAGGTGAGGAGGGCGTGGCGCACCTGCAGTGACCGAGACTCCGGCCTGGCTTCGTCCTCGTCCAAGGTCCCTCTCACTTATGCCAGAGCGCATTGTTCCCTTTGGTCCTTTCCAACTCCAGTAGGACTTCTGAAATTCCTGATTTGGGATGTAGCAATTAATGTCATGGTGAAATCCATGGCTTTTAAACAAACCAACCTGACTAACTCTTGGGTTTCTGCTCAGGTAAAAATCAATAAAGAAATGTTTGAGTGCCCAAAATATGGCTCATAGAGTGTCAGTTGCTCAGTTGTGTTTGACTGTTTGCCATCCCATGCATGGTAGCCCGCCAGGCTCCTCTGCCCATGGGGTTTTCCAGGCAAGAATACTAAAGTGGGTGGCCATTTCCTTCTCCAGGGGATCTTCCTGACCCAGTCTCCTGCATTACAGGCATATTCTTTAACAACTGAGCCACCAGGGAAGCCAGTAAAAGTGATTGCTTATTATATATACTAGAATGAGCAGTGTACTAATATCTCATATATATTATATATTTTTATTATATTACATAACTATATCTTATATAAAAAGCATTATTATTTTTCTCTTCTTTATCCAATCCTCTCCCCAAGTCTGACATAAGCTTCTAAAAAACAAAAGTACATATTTAACTTCTATATTTTTTCTTTTTCTGTTGTGAAGAGCTTTTTTGCTTGCCTCCTATGTGCTAGGAGAGGCGACGGGCTTAGAAATAAAATAATCAACCTGAGTGTCCAGTCATTATGTATTCACAAGACTTGCATTTGAAATCAAAGGCAGAGGGTTGTGCCATTAAGTCTTCATGACAAGACACCAGGGAGATTCTCAAATCAGAATAAGAAAATAGAGGAGGTTATTCAGAGAAAAATAACCCCACTAATTTGTATGTTTCTGATATAGCATATTATGAGAAATATGCTAATCCCCCACAAACTTAACATGTAGCAAGAAAAAAATCTTGACAAGCAAGACAAAGAAAAATTGAAGTGGAAAAGAGTAAATATGAAAAGATAAAGGAATGAGTCTAGACAAAATACCACGTGGGCTAAATTTGTAATATCTCTTACTAATAAAGGTTTCTCTCTAATTCCTTAAAATCAAAGCCACCAACAAAATACCTAATTGTAAATCAGCAAAGGAGTTGAAAAGACATTTCACCAAAAGATATATAAATGGCCAAGAAGCACATGAAAATATGCTCAACATCACCACTCATTAGGAAAAACAAAACCAGAGCGCATTGTTCCCTTTGGTCCTTTCCAACTCCAGTAGGACTTCTGAAATTCCTGATTTGGGATGTAGCAATTAATGTCATGGTGAAATCCATGGCTTTTAAACAAACCAACCTGACTAACTCTTGGGTTTCTGCTCAGGTAAAAATCAATAAAGAAATGTTTGAGTGCCCAAAATATGGCTCATAGAGTGTCAGTTGCTCAGTTGTGTTTGACTGTTTGCCATCCCATGCATGGTAGCCCGCCAGGCTCCTCTGCCCATGGGGTTTTCCAGGCAAGAATACTAAAGTGGGTGGCCATTTCCTTCTCCAGGGGATCTTCCTGACCCAGTCTCCTGCATTACAGGCATATTCTTTAACAACTGAGCCACCAGGGAAGCCAGTAAAAGTGATTGCTTATTATATATACTAGAATGAGCAGTGTACTAATATCTCATATATATTATATATTTTTATTATATTACATAACTATATCTTATATAAAAAGCATTATTATTTTTCTCTTCTTTATCCAATCCTCTCCCCAAGTCTGACATAAGCTTCTAAAAAACAAAAGTACATATTTAACTTCTATATTTTTTCTTTTTCTGTTGTGAAGAGCTTTTTTGCTTGCCTCCTATGTGCTAGGAGAGGCGACGGGCTTAGAAATAAAAATAATCAACCTGAGTGTCCAGTCATTATGTATTCACAAGACTTGCATTTGAAATCAAAGGCAGAGGGTTGTGCCATTAAGTCTTCATGACAAGACACCAGGGAGATTCTCAAATCAGAATAAGAAAATAGAGGAGGTTATTCAGAGAAAAATAACCCCACTAATTTGTATGTTTCTGATATAGCATATTATGAGAAATATGCTAATCCCCTACAAACTTAACATGTAGCAAGAAAAAAATCTTGACAAGCAAGACAAAGAAAAATTGAAGTGGAAAAGAGTAAATATGAAAAGATAAAGGAATGAGTCTAGACAAAATACCACGTGGGCTAAATTTGTAATATCTCTTACTAATAAAGGTTTCTCTCTAATTCCTTAAAATCAAAGCCACCAACAAAATACCTAATTGTAAATCAGCAAAGGAGTTGAAAAGACATTTCACCAAAAGATATATAAATGGCCAAGAAGCACATGAAAATATGCTCAACATCACCACTCATTAGGGAAATACAAACCCAAATCACCATGGAGGAAGGTATGGGGAGTTGATGTTGAATGGGGCAGCTTTCAGATAGGAAGGAAAGTTCTGGAGGTGGAGACACTGCTGGCTGCAGAGCCATGCAACTGGACCTCGTGATACCCCTATGCATTTAAAATTGGTTAAAATGGCCACTTTCACGTGTATTTCACCATAGTAAGAAGAAAAAAGAATAATTGACCACCTATTATATGTCAGGAATTATCATATTCATTTTCTCTTACATAAACAACAACCAGCTGGACTGGCAATAATATCCCCACGTTTCACCCTCCAGGACAGAGCCTATGTCAGTAGCCAGTCACTAGTGGAGGCTGTATTGAGACCAAGGTCTTTCTTCCTTCAGTCAGAGCTCTTTTGAGTTGACCTCTCCCTCTTGGCTGTATGAAAAGCCTCACAACGAGGCCTGGAGCAGAGCAGGTGCTGACCGGGTAAGGAGCTGTGGGGGGCACAGGTGTCTGGAGCCTCCATTGGAGGAGGTGTGAGCTCTCTGTTCATCCAGCCAGGACTTTGTTTTCCCAAGTGCAATTCTATGACCTACAGGGACTACTAAAGAATTAATAAAACAATACGGAGTTCTCTCTCAATCATACTCTTCCTAGAAATATGAATTTAACATTCCTAGGGGATGTTTATGCAGACTGAACAGCAGACTTAACATTCCTGGGAGATGTTTAAGCAGACTGAAGTTTCACACTCAAGGCACTGGAGGCAATGCAGGCTTTCCAGAACAGGTGTAACCAGGTGAAACATCAGTTAAACAGGCAAAGGATGAGTGGACCCTTCCAAGTGAATCCTACATCCTGATTGGTTTGAAATGTATACATTAACATATGTAAAGTAGTTAGCCAGTGGCAGTTTGATGTACGGTGCAGGGCACCCAAAGCCTCCCGTGCTCTGCGACAACCTGGAGGGGTGGGGTGGGGAGGCAGGTGGACGTGGGGTCCAGGAGGGAGCGGATGTGTGTGAGCCTCTATCCGATTCGTGCTGATGTATGGCAGACACCACAGAATAAGCTGAAACTTCTGGTGAATAAATTTCATTCCCTTCCACTGCATTTAATTTAGTTTAATTGAACTCTTCTAAATATGATAAAGTGGAATAAGACACAGTTCTTGCCCTCTTGTGGTTCACCTTCTATTAAGAAGATAAACACACGCACAACTAGAGCTATGTGATAACTAGAGCAAGAGGGAAGTCACACGGGGATCACCAAGCAGGAAGTGATTGAGCCATATGGATGGGATGCAGAGAGCATTTCACTGATAAGAGGACTTTGAAAAAGAATATACTTTTGTCACATGGGAAAAGAAAAAGATGCCATTCCAAAAAGAGGGAGATCCATGAATCAAAAGGCACAACCTATCTGGGCACAGTCTAAGCTTTTAAGTAATCCTAATCGATAGTCATGAGTATATCTTTTTAAAAAATTCTTTCTTCTTTTGTTGGGTTTTTTTTTTAATTTCTTGTCATCTATCTTTATTCTTTTCGTCTGTGACGGCCTCCCATCTCAGTGGCCGTTTGCTGCAGAGCCCAGGCCCTGGGCGCATGCGCTCAGAGCGCAGGCTCACAATTGGACACACCTATCCAGCCGGTAACTGTGGGGGCACAGGTGTCTGGAGCCTCCATTGGAGGAGGTGTGAGCTCTCTGTTCATCCAGCCAGGACTTTGTTTTCCCAAGTGCAATTCTATGACCTACAGGGACTACTAAAGAATTAATAAAACAATACGGAGTTCTCTCTCAATCATACTCTTCCTAGAAATATGAATTTAACATTCCTAGGGGATGTTTATGCAGACTGAACAGCAGACTTAACATTCCTGGGAGATGTTTAAGCAGACTGAAGTTTCACACTCAAGGCACTGGAGGCAATGCAGGCTTTCCAGAACAGGTGTAACCAGGTGAAACATCAGTTAAACAGGCAAAGGATGAGTGGACCCTTCCAAGTGAATCCTACATCCTGATTGGTTTGAAATGTATACATTAACATATGTAAAGTAGTTAGCCAGTGGCAGTTTGATGTACGGTGCAGGGCACCCAAAGCCTCCAGTGCTCTGCGACAACCTGGAGGGGTGGGGTGGGGAGGCAGGTGGACGTGGGGTCCAGGAGGGAGCGGATGTGTGTGAGCCTCTATCCGATTCGTGCTGATGTATGGCAGACACCACAGAATAAGCTGAAACTTCTGGTGAATAAATTTCATTCCCTTCCACTGCATTTAATTTAGTTTAATTGAACTCTTCTAAATATGATAAAGTGGAATAAGACACAGTTCTTGCCCTCTTGTGGTTCACCTTCTATTAAGAAGATAAACACACGCACAACTAGAGCTATGTGATAACTAGAGCAAGAGGGAAGTCACACGGGGATCACCAAGCAGGAAGTGATTGAGCCATATGGATGGGATGCAGAGAGCATTTCACTGATAAGAGGACTTTGAAAAAGAATATACTTTTGTCACATGGGAAAAGAAAAAGATGCCATTCCAAAAAGAGGGAGATCCATGAATCAAAAGGCACAACCTATCTGGGCACAGTCTAAGCTTTTAAGTAATCCTAATCGATAGTCATGAGTATATCTTTTTAAAAAATTCTTTCTTCTTTTGTTGGGTTTTTTTTTTAATTTCTTGTCATCTATCTTTATTCTTTTCGTCTGTGACGGCCTCCCATCTCAGTGGCCTCTAGCTGCATAGCACAGGCTCTGGGCGCATGCGCTCCAGAGCGCAGGCTCACAATTGGACACACCTATCCAGCTGCTCCGCGGCACGTGGGATCTTCCGCGGCCAGGGATGGAACCGGTGCCCCTTGCACTGCAAGGCAGACTATCTAACCAGTGCACCACCAGGAAAGCCCTGAGCATATTTTATAGGTAAAAAAACTAAGACTAAATTAGATGATTTTATTAATAATTGGCAAAGCAGGATTCAGAATCCTTGTTTTGTCATGGCAAACACCAAGTTTAAGAACAGAGTTCTAGAATTTATGAATCTTTTTAGTTGAGAGATTCCTAGAATATTACCTCTCTGATGTGGGAAAAAGACTTAGGGACAGTGGCCAGAGGTCTCTTTGGAGAAGCGCTCATGAGATGGTCTTTGTTTTTTTTTTTTTTTTTTTTTTGACCACTTCTATTGGTCTTTCATTTATTTATTTCCATCCATCTTTGTTCTTTGGTCTGTGTGGGCCTCCCATCGCAGCGGCATCTGTCGCTGCAGAGCACTGGCTCTGGGTGCATGCGCTCCAGAGTGCTGGCTCAGTAGTTGGACACATCAGTCCAGCCGCTCTGCGGCACCTGGGATCTTCCCAGACCAGGGATCGAACCAGCGCCCCTTGCACTGCAAGGTGGTGTTCTTAGCCACTGGACCACCAGGGAAGCCCCATAAGATGGTCTTTGAGAGAACTCTGTATATCGAGTAAAACAGTACAACTATGAGTGATTATCATCAGCATGTGATTACAATAAACTTTATGAGCTCCCTCACAGTGCTTCCCTGATCAGCCTGACCCCACGCACCAGGCTCTGAGTTTGAAAATCTGTCTTCGTAAGAATTCTTTTAGCAACATACCTTTCATTTCAGGAAGCCACAACAAAGTCGGTGTCTGAGGAGAAATACTCTTGAAAGGGTTTTACCTTTATTTTAGACTTAATCCCAGGGCCCAGATCTGATTGAGCCCTGCCTGGGACTTGAACCCATGTGGCTGGAGCTCGAATTCCAGCCAAAACCCTGTCTGGGACTCGAACCCACAATCCCTGGCTTAGGACTTGAACCCAGCCAGAACTCTGTTTGTGACTTGAACCCATGCTGCTGGGACTCAAACCCAGCCAAAACCCTGTTTGGGACTTGAACCCGCGTGACTGGGGCCTGAACCTAGCCAAAACCAGTTTGGGACTCGAACCCTCGTGGCAAAGGCTCAATCCAAGCCAAAATCCTGCTTGGTGGAGTTAGGACTCGATCCTGGCCAAAACCCTGTCTGGGACTCGAACCCACGTGGCCAGGACTTAATCCGAGGTCTGGACTCACTGAGGCTTAGGTTCTTTGTGCCTCAGCGCAGAAAGAATTCAGCGAGAAGCAGAGTGACAGGCAAGAAAAGGATTTATTGGAGTAAGGTACCTGAAAGTGGTGCAAACGGGCAGGCGGGAAAGTTCTGCTCTGCTGCTCCCTCAATTGAGTGGGCAGCCATATATACAGGATGGTAGAAGACCGCCCCCACCTCAAGTAGACGCAGATGCAGGACATACATCATTGGTTGCTTCTTCGCCAGCTCCTCCTTCATCAGCTGTTTATACCCAGTCGAGCCTGCTTTACTGAACAAGGAGCAGCTCTCCTGAGTTATCGTCAACTCACTGGCCTCCCAACCTTTCTCAGGTGTCTCCCTTCTACCTACCGTCCCCTACTAGGGCTCTACAACCACCTACCTATTCTCCTCTGTCCCTATCACTCTTATACGAATGTTACACTTGTCTTTCAGTTTAAACTGTCAGTTTCTGAGTAGGCAGAAATAATAATTCAGATTAAGGTGGGAATGGCTGAAAAGACCTAACTGTCTTGTAGGATGTATTTACATGGTAAAAGTATCCCATGTGAGTTGAATAGAGATGCATCCTTCATTGGAGAATTGTGTGTTGGGGGGTAGGAGAGAGGGGGTGCTTTGGGAAAGGAAATTCCTCAGGTTCCCTGAACTGCATACCGGAAACTGAGGACATCAGTACCCTTCCCTGAAAGATCCCACTGTCGTGGGGGTTACTCTGTCTTTATGTAAGAAATGAAAACTGAAATTCACAGAAGGTCATTTTTTCTGGTTAAAAGGAAATCTCTGGGACAGGCCTTTTCGTATAACAAGGGGACATTATTATATATGAAACAACAAGAAAACTCCAGAGCATCTCAGCTCCCCTGGGAGCAGCATTTTGGATTTGTCCTAAGTTTTCTTAGTTCTCAATGTCAGTGTCTGGTAAATTAATGCACACTGGGAAGCCTTTCACATATATCTGAAGAGAAGACTTAGCATGCAGGCATGTGGCTCCATGGATTCTGCTATGAGGCATTTGTAGTAAAAGGAATATAAAACAACTTCTTTCGGGCGATTTACTCTGATGCAGAATTTCAAATGAACAGCAAGTAGTCTATTACATATTCCTGAATATATTTTGAGAGATGTTAACATCTCTTACATCTTCTCAATTGCAACAATCTGCATTCATTGTCATCTGAAAGTTGTAAAGAAGACCGCTGGAAAACCTTTATTTGATTTTTTGGGCAGGCTTACCTGAGTTGAAAACCAATTCTGCTCTGCTGCTCCCTCAATTGAGTGGGCAGCAATATAGACAGGACGGTAGAAGACCGCCCCCCTCAAGTAGACGCAGATGCAGGACATACATCATTGGTTGCTTCTTCGCCAGCTCCTCCTTCATCAGCTGTTTAGACCCAGTCGAGCCTGCTTTACTGAACAAGGAGCAGCTCTCCTGAGTTATCGTCAACTCACTGGCCTCTCAACCTTTCTCAGGTGTCTCCCTTCTACCTACCGTCCCCTACTAGGGCTCTACAACCACCTACCTATTCTCCTCTGTCCCTATCACTCTTATACGAATGTTACACTTGTCTTTCAGTTTAAACTGTCAGTTTCTGAGTAGGCAGAAATAATAATTCAGATTAAGGTGGGAATGGCTGAAAAGACCTAACTGTCTTGTAGGATGTATTTACATGGTAAAAGTATCCCATGTGAGTTGAATAGAGATGCATCCTTCATTGGAGAATTGTGTGTTGGGGGGTAGGAGAGAGGGGGTGCTTTGGGAAAGGAAATTCCTCAGGTTCCCTGAACTGCATACCGGAAACTGAGGACATCAGTACCCTTCCCTGAAAGATCCCACTGTCGTGGGGGTTACTCTGTCTTTATGTAAGAAATGAAAACTGAAATTCACAGAAGGTCATTTTTTCTGGTTAAAAGGAAATCTCTGGGACAGGCCTTTTCGTATAACAAGGGGACATTATTATATATGAAACAACAAGAAAACTCCAGAGCATCTCAGCTCCCCTGGGAGCAGCATTTTGGATTTGTCCTAAGTTTTCTTAGTTCTCAATGTCAGTGTCTGGTAAATTAATGCACACTGGGAAGCCTTTCACATATATCTGAAGAGAAGACTTAGCATGCAGGCATGTGGCTCCATGGATTCTGCTATGAGGCATTTGTAGTAAAAGGAATATAAAACAACTTCTTTCGGGCGATTTACTCTGATGCAGAATTTCAAATGAACAGCAAGTAGTCTATTACATATTCCTGAATATATTTTGAGAGATGTTAACATCTCTTACATCTTCTCAATTGCAACAATCTGCATTCATTGTCATCTGAAAGTTGTAAAGAAGACCGCTGGAAAACCTTTATTTGATGGCGTTCTTCTTGGACTGTATTTAGTTTGTATGGTTCAAAATCTCTTTCCCCTAAATTAAAATCCACCCTCCCTTAAAAATTCACCCTCCCCTTAAAATCCACCTTCCACATTTCTGTGCAGAATTTGGGGACGATGGCGAGGGAGATGTGTCCTCACCAGGATAGAGGCATTGTGGGTGAGGTGCTTTAGAGAGAGCTGTCTGAACGAGGCACATGCAAAGGAAAGGTACAGGCAAGGATGATAACGCTGAATTAAGAGGATCGAGCAGAATCTCCCCCACCTCATCCACCTTCCTTTATTTATTTATCAATCTATTTCTGGCTGAACCATAAGGGCGAACATGAACCCTGCTCAGGAAGGCTCAGTAGTTATGGCTCACCAGCTTAGCTGCCCTGCCTCATGTGGGATCTTCCCAGACCAGGGATCAAACCCATGTCCCTGCATTGGCAGGTAGATTCTTAACCACAGGACAACCAGGGAAGTCCTCCACCTTCTAAAATGAATGCATTACTTCCCTGCTCCCAGTCGTCTTTCTTTCCAAACTGGTCTCCACACAGTTGCAGGTAAGAGTTTCCAAAAAATGGAAATCTGATCAGGCTTCAACATCTTCCCATTTGTCTGCTTCCTCAGTGTGGGTGGACCACAGGGGGCAGGGCACCCACCTCCTCCCTGAGCTTCATTTCCTCTCAGTGCTCCGCGTACTGCTCTGCAGGGGTTGGGGGCGCGGGTCTCTTGCATGTTTCCAGGTGTCCCAAAGGCTTCCAGACCGTCGAGTGACCTTAGGTGTTCTCTCAGTAATGGGATGTCTTTCTTATCCTTAACAGATAAACCTCTCCCTTTTCTTTTGGACTCTGATGTAAGTTTTCCCATGGCAGACCTTGTTTATCTGGTTCACCCTGGGACTGTTGAGGGTGAACTAGCCCCTGTTCTAGAGCAAAGACTAGGGGAAGATGAGTTGGATGAATGAAGTGTCACCTCTTCTGGCCACATTCGACCTTTTGGCTTCCACTGAACTGGGTGCAAACTCTGTTAACACTTACCATCCACCATTGCTGTGATCTGTTTATGGCTCTGCTTCCTATAGACTGTGAGCTACTAAAAGGAAGAAACAGTAATATGTATCTATTTCCAATAATTTGTGTCTTGTTTCTGTCACTGGTTTGCCTTTGCACTGGGATTGGCTTCCAGTGATAAATGAATGAGTGAATGAATGAACTAACACTGGTAGATGGCTCTGAGATTTTAGCAGGAATTCCTTTCTTTTTTTCCCACTTCTGTACCATACCTATTCTTTCTGCCCTGACTCAGGTAAGCTCTCATTGCTCTTCTGCCCTGACATCTCACAATAAAAACAAGGATGATAACGCTGAATTAAGAGGATCGAGCAGAATCTCCCCCACCTCATCCACCTTCCTTTATTTATTTATCAATCTATTTCTGGCTGAACCATAAGGGCGAACATGAACCCTGCTCAGGAAGGCTCAGTAGTTATGGCTCACCAGCTTAGCTGCCCTGCCTCATGTGGGATCTTCCCAGACCAGGGATCAAACCCATGTCCCTGCATTGGCAGGTAGATTCTTAACCACAGGACAACCAGGGAAGTCCTCCACCTTCTAAAATGAATGCATTACTTCCCTGCTCCCAGTCGTCTTTCTTTCCAAACTGGTCTCCACACAGTTGCAGGTAAGAGTTTCCAAAAAATGGAAATCTGATCAGGCTTCAACATCTTCCCATTTGTCTGCTTCCTCAGTGTGGGTGGACCACAGGGGGCAGGGCACCCACCTCCTCCCTGAGCTTCATTTCCTCTCAGTGCTCCGCGTACTGCTCTGCAGGGGTTGGGGGCGGGTCTCTTGCATGTTTCCAGGTGTCCCAAAGGCTTCCAGACCGTCGAGTGACCTTAGGTGTTCTCTCAGTAATGGGATGTCTTTCTTATCCTTAACAGATAAACCTCTCCCTTTTCTTTTGGACTCTGATGTAAGTTTTCCCATGGCAGACCTTGTTTATCTGGTTCACCCTGGGACTGTTGAGGGTGAACTAGCCCCTGTTCTAGAGCAAAGACTAGGGGAAGATGAGTTGGATGAATGAAGTGTCACCTCTTCTGGCCACATTCGACCTTTTGGCTTCCACTGAACTGGGTGCAAACTCTGTTAACACTTACCATCCACCATTGCTGTGATCTGTTTATGGCTCTGCTTCCTATAGACTGTGAGCTACTAAAAGGAAGAAACAGTAATATGTATCTATTTCCAATAATTTGTGTCTTGTTTCTGTCACTGGTTTGCCTTTGCACTGGGATTGGCTTCCAGTGATAAATGAATGAGTGAATGAATGAACTAACACTGGTAGATGGCTCTGAGATTTTAGCAGGAATTCCTTTCTTTTTTTTTTTCCCCACTTCTGTACCATACCTATTCTTTCTGCCCTGACTCAGGTAAGCTCTCATCTGTCTCCGCTCTGCCAGCTCTGCCCCTTGACATCTCTCCTGTTCATACCTTTCTTCTGTCCACGCTGGGTCACTGAGTATGCTCACGCCTGGCCCATTTCAGTATGGAGTCTCTCTAGTCCTGACCCCCAATGAGGCCATAGTGAGCTCTCTCAGATACCATCTTTTTCATGCCCATGGTCTCTGTCAGAAGCTCTTAAGGGTCATCTCATTTCCCTCAGGGTCAAGTGCCTTCAAATAAGACCCAGACCAAGTCCAACACTATAATTGGAGCCTCATGAGAGACTGTAGAACAGAAGATCTAGCTAAATTAAGCCCAATTTCTGACCCAAAGCAACTGTGAAATGTGTGTTGTTTGAAGGTGGTACTTTAGAGGTAGGTTGTTACACAACAGTAGATAACTAACATTTATTTAAAATTTTCCAACCTTTCCTCTGTGGATCAAATCCATGGGCCTTCTCGCCTTTGGTCTCGGGCCCGCGTTTGGCTTATTTCCAATAGGAATATAATAAGCTTTTGCGTTGTTTTTGGTTTCTAATATTATTTATGGGTGACAAAGAAGGAAGATGCTACAATCTGGCCCACCTTATGGACAAGGGAGTTGAGAACAGGGCTTGGAGCAGACCCATGAACATCACGCCTGCGATGCACTGTCTGCTTTGAGTGGGACAACTGGGAAGAAAATAACCTCAGACTCCAAGACTGCAGGGCTGGCCGTGTCTGAACACGAGGCATCTGCTAACACAACAAGAAAGAGCCAATAAGTGATCATGCGGGCTTAACAGCTCACCCTCACACGGCAGCCCATCTGGTAGGCAAGACTGCTGTGCCACGGTATCGCAGAGACAGTGAGAAAAATCACTGGACTTGGACTTGATAAATACTATCCTTTCTCGCTCTCTCTCTCTTTATCTCTTTGTGTGTGTGTATATAGAAAGATAGACAGATAGATAGATACAGCAATCGAGACATTATATCTACTCATGCTCCAAACAGACCATCAGTAGGATAAAACTTAGATACAATATGTTTTATCTTGGTAGTGACAAGTAGCTCTCTGATATTTTTTTTAAAAAGAAAAAAAAAATCAAGAAAACAGCTAAAATTTCCTGTATAGCTACAGTACAATTATTTAAATGACTTTTAAAAAATTAAGTGTTGTTGCCTTATGTTTTGAATCCTAAAGAGTATTTGTCCGGTACTTGGTTTTCATAGAATGTTAGTGATAAAAGGGGACCTGGAGATCCTCTGATGAAACTTCTTATTTTATAGAGAGAGAACCAAGGTGGGGGCCTGGCTTTCCTTCGTATCACAAACTAGGTTAATTCATAGAAGAGACAAATAATAATCCAGGAATAAAATGAAACATTTTTATTTCATTCTTAGAACCCAGACCAAGTCCAACACTATAATTGGAGCCTCATGAGAGACTGTAGAACAGAAGATCTAGCTAAATTAAGCCCAATTTCTGACCCAAAGCAACTGTGAAATGTGTGTTGTTTGAAGGTGGTACTTTAGAGGTAGGTTGTTACACAACAGTAGATAACTAACATTTATTTAAAATTTTCCAACCTTTCCTCTGTGGATCAAATCCATGGGCCTTCTCGCCTTTGGTCTCGGCCAGCGTTTGGCTTATTTCCAATAGGAATATAATAAGCTTATGCGTTGTTTCTGGTTTCTAATATTATTTATGGGTGACAAAGAAGGAAGATGCTACAATCTGGCCCACCTTATGGACAAGGGAGTTGAGAACAGGGCTTGGAGCAGACCCATGAACATCACGCCTGCGATGCACTGTCTGCTTTGAGTGGGACAACTGGGAAGAAAATAACCTCAGACTCCAAGACTGCAGGGCTGGCCGTGTCTGAACACGAGGCATCTGCTAACACAACAAGAAAGAGCCAATAAGTGATCATGCGGGCTTAACAGCTCACCCTCACACGGCAGCCCATCTGGTAGGCAAGACTGCTGTGCCACGGTATCGCAGAGACAGTGAGAAAAATCACTGGACTTGGACTTGATAAATACTATCCTTTCTCGCTCTCTCTCTCTTTATCTCTTTGTGTGTGTGTATATAGAAAGATAGACAGATAGATAGATACAGCAATCGAGACATTATATCTACTCATGCTCCAAACAGACCATCAGTAGGATAAAACTTAGATACAATATGTTTTATCTTGGTAGTGACAAGTAGCTCTCTGATATTTTTTTTAAAAAGAAAAAAAAAATCAAGAAAACAGCTAAAATTTCCTGTATAGCTACAGTACAATTATTTAAATGACTTTTAAAAAATTAAGTGTTGTTGCCTTATGTTTTGAATCCTAAAGAGTATTTGTCCGGTACTTGGTTTTCATAGAATGTTAGTGATAAAAGGGGACCTGGAGATCCTCTGATGAAACTTCTTATTTTATAGAGAGAGAACCAAGGTGGGGGCCTGGCTTTCCTTCGTATCACAAACTAGGTTAATTCATAGAAGAGACAAATAATAATCCAGGAATAAAATGAAACATTTTTATTTCATTCTTAGAACAATCTAATAGGTACTATCATGACCCCCATTTTACTAATGAAAAATAGCAAATCTCAGAGAAGTTAAGTAACTGATGACATGTCACACAGGTTAACGAAGAGAAATAGAGCCTAGATTCAAAAGCAACTCTTCTTGACCTCAGAGACTCAACCTTTAAACAATTCTAAAAGAAAAAGCTGTAGTATTTTCCCCACACAGAACTCCTAACTTTTGTTAAATACTCCTTCTAAAAGATCCAGTTGATATAAAGACAATAGTTATTTTCCCAACAGGAACCTTTGATAATAAACCCGTTGTCTAGAGATACAGGAAGGAAGGAAATAAAGCTCATCACCTGCACCTGCTTTGTCTATTTACTGCCTCTCAGGGCAAGTCCACTCATTCACTGGAAACTTTGGCTCTCATCTTGTTTTCCAATCTGCTTGTATCAGTTAGATTTTGCTGCATAAAAAAAGTCCCCACGACTTTGTGGCTTAAAACAAAGCCCAGTGAAAAGTGTGTGAAGGGAAAGAATCCGTGAAGGTGGAGAGTGAATCTCCCCTGACCATCCATCTCCCATGTAACCCAGAGACTTTTCATTATCTCTTCAACTCAACATACCCCAAATGAACATGTGATTATGTCTTTAAAACATGTACCTTCTGAATCCTTTGTCTCAGACAGGTGTACCATCATCTGTCCATTCTCCAAAATCAGGAAGACCAGAGGCATTTGGTCTCCTGTCTCACATTCATCTCTCTGTCCTTTGAGTAACAGGTTATGAGGCAAGACCTAAAGTCAGACTCAGTATAATGTGCTGCCTTGACTTCTGGTAAAATCAGGAGGACCTCGAATGGTTTATCCACATGTGTGACCCTATGGACTGTAACCACAAGACTCCCCTGTCCACGGAATTTCCAGGCAAGAATACTGGAGCAAGTTGCCATTTCCTCCTCCTGGGGCTCTTCCCAACCCAGGGATCTCGCGCGTCTCTTGCATTGGCAGGCAGATTCTTTACCACGGCAGTTTGCTCTCCATGCCAGCCTGCAAAATTATTCAAACAAGCCAATCACATCCTTTTTTCAGGAATTGAGGGGAAACACCCTCTTGAGACTACAACATCTGTCTCCTACAGCTCCTGCTGATGTGATCTGCTCTCTGTGGTGCGTCGCCCCTTCTCTCCTGGCTTGTGAAATATCTGACTCATAGACTGCCGTGCAGCTCACCTTCCCAGCGTCTGGTGCTGTGTGGTGTGTGGTCCCTATAACTCCAGGGCAGAAACCCTTCCCTGACTGATGGGGTGAGTGGGAGATAAAAGCAAGTTTAAATCCCTCTCATAAGATCCAGTTGATATAAAGACAATAGTTATTTTCCCAACAGGAACCTTTGATAATAAACCCGTTGTCTAGAGATACAGGAAGGAAGGAAATAAAGCTCATCACCTGCACCTGCTTTGTCTATTTACTGCCTCTCAGGGCAAGTCCACTCATTCACTGGAAACTTTGGCTCTCATCTTGTTTTCCAATCTGCTTGTATCAGTTAGATTTTGCTGCATAAAAAAAGTCCCCACGACTTTGTGGCTTAAAACAAAGCCCAGTGAAAAGTGTGTGAAGGGAAAGAATCCGTGAAGGTGGAGAGTGAATCTCCCCTGACCATCCATCTCCCATGTAACCCAGAGACTTTTCATTATCTCTTCAACTCAACATACCCCAAATGAACATGTGATTATGTCTTTAAAACATGTACCTTCTGAATCCTTTGTCTCAGACAGGTGTACCATCATCTGTCCATTCTCCAAAATCAGGAAGACCAGAGGCATTTGGTCTCCTGTCTCACATTCATCTCTCTGTCCTTTGAGTAACAGGTTATGAGGCAAGACCTAAAGTCAGACTCAGTATAATGTGCTGCCTTGACTTCTGGTAAAATCAGGAGGACCTCGAATGGTTTATCCACATGTGTGACCCTATGGACTGTAACCACAAGACTCCCCTGTCCACGGAATTTCCAGGCAAGAATACTGGAGCAAGTTGCCATTTCCTCCTCCTGGGGCTCTTCCCAACCCAGGGATCTCGCGCGTCTCTTGCATTGGCAGGCAGATTCTTTACCACGGCAGTTTGCTCTCCATGCCAGCCTGCAAAATTATTCAAACAAGCCAATCACATCCTTTTTTCAGGAATTGAGGGGAAACACCCTCTTGAGACTACAACATCTGTCTCCTACAGCTCCTGCTGATGTGATCTGCTCTCTGTGGTGCGTCGCCCCTTCTCTCCTGGCTTGTGAAATATCTGACTCATAGACTGCCGTGCAGCTCACCTTCCCAGCGTCTGGTGCTGTGTGGTGTGTGGTCCCTATAACTCCAGGGCAGAAACCCTTCCCTGACTGATGGGGTGAGTGGGAGATAAGAATACAGAGGTCATCGGAGCCATTTCTCTAAATCCCTCTCATAAGCCTGTCCCTTCTCACTTTTCATTGAACCATTTCAGTAATTTCCTAATTGGTCCCATTTCCCCTGCCTGGTAGCTTCGCTCCCACATCCACAATGCTGCCAGGTTATCTTTCTGAAAGACAAAAATGAACACTTTTTTTTTTTTTTGCTTGAAGTCCATTAATGGTTTCCTACAGCTCTTGGGGTAAAAATAAAATCCATAGTTGTGCTTCTATAGCGTTATCCAGTCTTGGCTTTCCTTCTGGCCTCATCTTTTAGCACTTGATAACCTTCACGCTTTACTGTGTCTTCTCTCCTAACCTTTGGTTCTCTTGGGTTTCCAGCATTAGCTCCTCCTTTTGGTCAAGTCCCTTTCCTTCTCTACCTGACTCTTCCAGGTCCTTGAAGACTCACCTCGTGGCATGCTCCTCCAGGAAGCCTTCCCTGATCATTTCTCAGTGATTAAGGGCATTGAGCTCTGAACTCTAACATTACTCCACACTTACCTTGACCACAGCTCCTATGTATACTCTACTTATGTCTTTGCTTGTCCTTCTTTCTCATTTGTAAACTCAAATGCCAATGGTAACCTCTGGTGTATAGAAGGCATTCAATACATATTTGTGAATTAATGAGTAAATGAAAATTTAAGAACTTCAAGGGCCAGTAAATAGTTTGTTTTCTTCCTCATGACTAAAATACAGCCTCTTACAAGTTGACTTTGTAAAACGTTTAACATTCTTTGATTTTTCAAGATTTTTTTGCTCCATCTTTCCATGTTCATATTAACCTGATTTCAGAAGAAACTGTTTAGTGCAATTCTATTTTAAGAACATAAATTTATATGGGCAGGAAATGAGAAATTGCTCTTTGAAATGCTCTTGGGAAATTTCAGTCTGTGCCTTGTGTTGTTTAAAATAAAATAGGTCCAGACCAAGATGTAGGAGCAGAGGCAAAATGAAACCTCGGCCTATAACATGATTTCAGATAAAAATCCCCTTATAACAAATGAACACCATAGGCCCTTAAAATTGACTTGTTAAAGGGATTTCTTTCTTTAAATAAGTACATGGTGAGAAATTTCGAAAGTTACCTAGAGAAACTTGGGTGGCAGAGGATGGATTCATGGTATCTGCAGTGACTAAGCACATGAAGGCAAAGATCTAAATTGGAAAAGCAAGAAGAAGGTTGTGATGCACCCCTGTGCCAGTCCTTTTTCTACCTTTGTGAGCCACTGGGTAATGTGGCATGGGGAAGACTCGAGGCGGGGCTCTCTGTGTTCTGTTTTGTGTATACGGATGTGGAATGTAGATTTCCTTGACTGGAGAAGTTAGTCTTTTTGTGGTGAGATGATACTGGCTTCAGAGTTAGTGTTAGCCTTTCCTGTGGTTAATTCCATTGAGTATTATAGTAGAATTCGAGTAAAGAAGAGATTAAATTCTTGGTAAAATGATTTGATAAGTAGAACTTGCTGTGAGCAGGCTCCCTTCTAAAGGCTTTTGAAATGATTTACTCATTTAACTCATGTGACAACCCTATGTACTGGATCCTATCCTTTCCTCTGTCCTACAGATGAGGAGGGGCTTCCCAGTGGCTCAGCAGTAAAGAATCTGCCTGCAGTGTAGGAGATGCGGGCACAGGGGTTTTATCCCTGGTTCAGGAAGATCCCTTGCAGTAGGAAATGGCAAGAGTATTAGAGTATTCTTGCCAGGAAAATGCCATGAACAGAGGAGCCTTGTGGGCTATAGTCTGTGGGATCACAAAGGGTCAGGTACTATTGAGAGATAGAGCACAGCATTAGTATCTTTCCAATGTTCAGTACTTTGTAAAACGTTTAACATTCTTTGATTTTTCAAGATTTTTTTGCTCCATCTTTCCATGTTCATATTAACCTGATTTCAGAAGAAACTGTTTAGTGCAATTCTATTTTAAGAACATAAATTTATATGGGCAGGAAATGAGAAATTGCTCTTTGAAATGCTCTTGGGAAATTTCAGTCTGTGCCTTGTGTTGTTTAAAATAAAATAGGTCCAGACCAAGATGTAGGAGCAGAGGCAAAATGAAACCTCGGCCTATAACATGATTTCAGATAAAAATCCCCTTATAACAAATGAACACCATAGGCCCTTAAAATTGACTTTTTAAAAGGGGATTTCTTTCTTTAAATAAGTACATGGTGAGAAATTTCGAAAGTTACCTAGAGAAACTTGGGTGGCAGAGGATGGATTCATGGTATCTGCAGTGACTAAGCACATGAAGGCAAAGATCTAAATTGGAAAAGCAAGAAGAAGGTTGTGATGCACCCCTGTGCCAGTCCTTTTTCTACCTTTGTGAGCCACTGGGTAATGTGGCATGGGGAAGACTCGAGGCGGGGCTCTCTGTGTTCTGTTTTGTGTATACGGATGTGGAATGTAGATTTCCTTGACTGGAGAAGTTAGTCTTTTTGTGGTGAGATGATACTGGCTTCAGAGTTAGTGTTAGCCTTTCCTGTGGTTAATTCCATTGAGTATTATAGTAGAATTCGAGTAAAGAAGAGATTAAATTCTTGGTAAAATGATTTGATAAGTAGAACTTGCTGTGAGCAGGCTCCCTTCTAAAGGCTTTTGAAATGATTTACTCATTTAACTCATGTGACAACCCTATGTACTGGATCCTATCCTTTCCTCTGTCCTACAGATGAGGAGGGGCTTCCCCAGTGGCTCAGCAGTAAAGAATCTGCCTGCAGTGTAGGAGATGCGGGGCACAGGGGTTTTATCCCTGGTTCAGGAAGATCCCTTGCAGTAGGAAATGGCAAGAGTATTAGAGTATTCTTGCCAGGAAAATGCCATGAACAGAGGAGCCTTGTGGGCTATAGTCTGTGGGATCACAAAGGGTCAGGTACTATTGAGAGATAGAGCACAGCACAGATGGGGAAGGTGAGACTCGGAAAAGGCAAGTAACTAGTCTAAGATCACCCAGCTAGGAAGCTGCCTAGCCGGGATTTGAGCCAGATCACCTGGCTAAAGAATGGCCATGTTTAACCACTACAACTAGGGAACATACTTGATTGAATTGTTACTCAGTGATAGATATTGGGGTTTAAATCTCTTTATTTAATCTTGACAACAAATAAGGGATACTTTACTCTTATTTTATAAAAGAAATCAAGGGTCAGGGATCAAAGGGAACGTCGTCAGGAGCAGGCCTGGGGAATGATCCCCAGGGCACCTCCTTCTAAACCCATGTGCCACCCTTCCCTGCCCGGTACCCCTCCCCTAGGAAGATCTCCTTCCTGCCTGCCCATCTGTGTAGGAGCAATAGTGTCTCAGGTTTGTCTGGCATGTGTGTATCCTATGCAAGCTGATGCTCCTGGATTCTGAGGCAGAGAGGGAGAGGTGCTATTCTTGTAGGTGAGAAAACCCGCGGATGAAAAGAGGAAGTGACTCGTTCAAGGTCAAACAGGCTGGCGATGAAAACAAGTGCGCCTTTTCTGACTCTAAGACCAGTGCAATTTAGACTTTTTTCACAGCTCTTTCAGAGCTGTTGAGTGACAGCTCAGTTGAATGATCTTGAAAAGCTGGTAGATTGTTTGAAAATTTGCTTTCGACAACATCTTGAGAACTCAATTTGAAAGGAAGGTTCAGAAAGTCGTAATTCCATTGAGTATTATAGTAGAATTCGAGTAAAGAAGAGATTAAATTCTTGGTAAAATGATTTGATAAGTAGAACTTGCTGTGAGCAGGCTCCCTTCTAAAGGCTTTTGAAATGATTTACTCATTTAACTCATGTGACAACCCTATGTACTGGATCCTATCCTTTCCTCTGTCCTACAGATGAGGAGGGGCTTCCCCAGTGGCTCAGCAGTAAAGAATCTGCCTGCAGTGTAGGAGATGCGGGGCACAGGGGTTTTATCCCTGGTTCAGGAAGATCCCTTGCAGTAGGAAATGGCAAGAGTATTAGAGTATTCTTGCCAGGAAAATGCCATGAACAGAGGAGCCTTGTGGGCTATAGTCTGTGGGATCACAAAGGGTCAGGTACTATTGAGAGATAGAGCACAGCACAGATGGGGAAGGTGAGACTCGGAAAAGGCAAGTAACTAGTCTAAGATCACCCAGCTAGGAAGCTGCCTAGCCGGGATTTGAGCCAGATCACCTGGCTAAAGAATGGCCATGTTTAACCACTACAACTAGGGAACATACTTGATTGAATTGTTACTCAGTGATAGATATTGGGGTTTAAATCTCTTTATTTAATCTTGACAACAAATAAGGGATACTTTACTCTTATTTTATAAAAGAAATCAAGGGTCAGGGATCAAAGGGAACGTCGTCAGGAGCAGGCCTGGGGAATGATCCCCAGGGCACCTCCTTCTAAACCCATGTGCCACCCTTCCCTGCCCGGTACCCCTCCCCTAGGAAGATCTCCTTCCTGCCTGCCCATCTGTGTAGGAGCAATAGTGTCTCAGGTTTGTCTGGCATGTGTGTATCCTATGCAAGCTGATGCTCCTGGATTCTGAGGCAGAGAGGGAGAGGTGCTATTCTTGTAGGTGAGAAAACCCGCGGATGAAAAGAGGAAGTGACTCGTTCAAGGTCAAACAGGCTGGCGATGAAAACAAGTGCGCCTTTTCTGACTCTAAGACCAGTGCAATTTAGACTTTTTTCACAGCTCTTTCAGAGCTGTTGAGTGACAGCTCAGTTGAATGATCTTGAAAAGCTGGTAGATTGTTTGAAAATTTGCTTTCGACAACATCTTGAGAACTCAATTTGAAAGGAAGGTTCAGAAAGGTAACTTTGAGTTTCTTTGTTCAAAGGAAGGAACAGAGGGACGGGTTTTCAAATACTCAGGCGATTGACTTGGGGGAAAAACAAGTTGATTTTGCAAAAGTTTGCCAGAGTTGTCATCCAGCCAAGTCATTCTGGGTAACACACTATCTCCAGGCGCTTCTCACCGTGCGGCATGCTGTGTGCGTGAATTAGGAAGGAGCATTGGAATTTTTAGGATTCTTCTCTATCCCCAATACAAGTTTGAAGGCTCTTATAGTTTTGAAAGCCTGCCTTCTTGAATGGCAATAAACAGCCTCATTGAAGACAAACGCAATTAAATTAGCTTGAGGGTCATAAATTAAAACGTGGGATAAAATCAGATGTTAAGTTCGTGGGCACAGATCCTAGGCAATGTAAGTCAGATCTTGGTTTTCTTTTGACATTCCAACCATCACCTCTAAATGTCAGTCTCAAATATGCCCAACCACGAAGCTCAAAACCAAATTAAAGCTTGGTGCTGTGGTCCTGCTATGTGGGCCAATCTCTCTCCCTTTCTCTCTCTCTCTCTGTCACTGTCTCTCTCTCTTGGTCTGGTCTCTCAACCATTCCTTCTCTCCTGGACTTAGAGTCAGACAGCCCAGGCTGGGACTTGCTCTGAGGGATCTGGGTTCTGAGGCGTGAAGACAGGTTTACATGGAAAGAAAAACACTATTCTTGTGTTCTGAATTCAGAGGCAAGATGGAAGCTGAGTGTGTGCAGACTCCTCATTTTCTGAGTCTGAAGTTCAGCAGAAAAAAACAAAACAAAAACAAAACAGCGTGATAGAAGGGGTTTTGAATCAGGGTTCATCCTTACCCAGTGGAGTCACTGAACGATCAGTTCTCTTACTACCTGTTTTATTTAGATCGGACGAAAAGTTCATTTGGCTTTTCCCACGTTACAGAAAAACCTGAGCAAACTCTTCTGGCCAGCCCTGTACAGCTTGTGGGGCTCCCTAGGTGGTTCTGGTAGTAAAGAGCCCTCCTGCCAATGCTGAAGACGCCTGAGACAGGGGTTCAAGCCCTTGTTCCAGAAGATACCCTGAGGAGGGCATGGCAGCCCATACCAGTTTTCTTGCCTGGAGAATTCCATGGACAGAGGAGCCTGGTGGACTCCAGTCCAAAGGGTTGCTAAGAAGCAGACACGTCTAAAGCAATTTAGCACGCATGCAATACATCTATGCACTGGAAATGGTTAAATCAATGCCTCATTACCTTGTTCCAGAAGATACCCTGAGGAGGGCATAAGGAAGGAGCATTGGAATTTTTAGGATTCTTCTCTATCCCCAATACAAGTTTGAAGGCTCTTATAGTTTTGAAAGCCTGCCTTCTTGAATGGCAATAAACAGCCTCATTGAAGACAAACGCAATTAAATTAGCTTGAGGGTCATAAATTAAAACGTGGGATAAAATCAGATGTTAAGTTCGTGGGCACAGATCCTAGGCAATGTAAGTCAGATCTTGGTTTTCTTTTGACATTCCAACCATCACCTCTAAATGTCAGTCTCAAATATGCCCAACCACGAAGCTCAAAACCAAATTAAAGCTTGGTGCTGTGGTCCTGCTATGTGGGCCAATCTCTCTCCCTTTCTCTCTCTCTCTCTGTCACTGTCTCTCTCTCTTGGTCTGGTCTCTCAACCATTCCTTCTCTCCTGGACTTAGAGTCAGACAGCCCAGGCTGGGACTTGCTCTGAGGGATCTGGGTTCTGAGGCGTGAAGACAGGTTTACATGGAAAGAAAAACACTATTCTTGTGTTCTGAATTCAGAGGCAAGATGGAAGCTGAGTGTGTGCAGACTCCTCATTTTCTGAGTCTGAAGTTCAGCAGAAAAAAACAAAACAAAAACAAAACAGCGTGATAGAAGGGGTTTTGAATCAGGGTTCATCCTTACCCAGTGGAGTCACTGAACGATCAGTTCTCTTACTACCTGTTTTATTTAGATCGGACGAAAAGTTCATTTGGCTTTTCCCACGTTACAGAAAAACCTGAGCAAACTCTTCTGGCCAGCCCTGTACAGCTTGTGGGGCTCCCCAGGTGGTTCTGGTAGTAAAGAGCCCTCCTGCCAATGCTGAAGACGCCTGAGACAGGGGTTCAAGCCCTTGTTCCAGAAGATACCCTGAGGAGGGCATGGCAGCCCATACCAGTTTTCTTGCCTGGAGAATTCCATGGACAGAGGAGCCTGGTGGACTCCAGTCCAAAGGGTTGCTAAGAAGCAGACACGTCTAAAGCAATTTAGCACGCATGCAATACATCTATGCACTGGAAATGAAAACAGATTTAAAAGGAGATAGCATGGATGCCTCATTACATATAAATGTGTTTATTTGTTTGTGTTCTTGTTCAGGGTCAGATAGCGAGATCATGGTGATCCTGGAACCAGAATTCTGAGCTCCTGGCTCTTTAGGCTCTGCTCCCCTTCCAGGTGATGCTTTAAAGCAATCTTGGTCATTGTTTCCTACTTTGTGCTTTTACAGCAATCTCTTTAATCAAGCCATTTTCTCCCTTGGAGATCAGCTAAGTATGGATCATTTTTCTGTGTTTTTTTTTTTGTTCACGAACCTCCTATGAAACCCAAGTTCTCCTATAGAATTGAAGCTGGAACTCTTCCCTTAAACAGATTGCCTGTGGAGATGGCCATCTCCAGAGCACCCAGGCCTGAGGAAGGCTCCTGGCACAAGTCTCAGGCAAATGCACCTGTTTTTTAAATTTGCACGAACACAAACAATCCTGCCAGCAACAGGAGAAACCAGAGAGCATCGATTTTGATATAAGTTAACCCTTCCCTGCATCTCGCTCCAAGAGGCTGGGGAAGAAGCCAGATCAGTTCACTTCAACCACCTTCCCTCCCAGTACCTCCCCCTGCCAGCCCTGTGGACAGTCTCCCCACCAGCCTCCCACTGGATAACTGGACACTTCCTTCATTCCCTCCAGCTTCATCTCTTCCCTGCAACTTTGTCACCACTGTCCACTGGCTGGTGCATCACTAGACAGAGCCTCGTTGGCATCATTATCTCACGTCTTCTCACCACTGCAAGTAAGAATATGGAACTAGCCTGTTTCATACAGCCGAGGAAGCCCAGCTCAGCAGTGTGGTGGGATTCAGGTTGGGCAGAGAGCTGGGAAGCAACAGAGCCCTCCTGCCAATGCTGAAGACGCCTGAGACAGGGGTTCAAGCCCTTGTTCCAGAAGATACCCTGAGGAGGGCATGGCAGCCCATACCAGTTTTCTTGCCTGGAGAATTCCATGGACAGAGGAGCCTGGTGGACTCCAGTCCAAAGGGTTGCTAAGAAGCAGACACGTCTAAAGCAATTTAGCACGCATGCAATACATCTATGCACTGGAAATGAAAACAGATTTAAAAGGAGATAGCATGGATGCCTCATTACATATAAATGTGTTTATTTGTTTGTGTTCTTGTTCAGGGTCAGATAGCGAGATCATGGTGATCCTGGAACCAGAATTCTGAGCTCCTGGCTCTTTAGGCTCTGCTCCCCTTCCAGGTGATGCTTTAAAGCAATCTTGGTCATTGTTTCCTACTTTGTGCTTTTACAGCAATCTCTTTAATCAAGCCATTTTCTCCCTTGGAGATCAGCTAAGTATGGATCATTTTTCTGTGTTTTTTTTTTTTTTGTTCACGAACCTCCTATGAAACCCAAGTTCTCCTATAGAATTGAAGCTGGAACTCTTCCCTTAAACAGATTGCCTGTGGAGATGGCCATCTCCAGAGCACCCAGGCCTGAGGAAGGCTCCTGGCACAAGTCTCAGGCAAATGCACCTGTTTTTAATTAGCACGAACACAAACAATCCTGCCAGCAACAGGAGAAACCAGAGAGCATCGATTTTGATATAAGTTAACCCTTCCCTGCATCTCGCTCCAAGAGGCTGGGGAAGAAGCCAGATCAGTTCACTTCAACCACCTTCCCTCCCAGTACCTCCCCCTGCCAGCCCTGTGGACAGTCTCCCCACCAGCCTCCCACTGGATAACTGGACACTTCCTTCATTCCCTCCAGCTTCATCTCTTCCCTGCAACTTTGTCACCACTGTCCACTGGCTGGTGCATCACTAGACAGAGCCTCGTTGGCATCATTATCTCACGTCTTCTCACCACTGCAAGTAAGAATATGGAACTAGCCTGTTTCATACAGCCGAGGAAGCCCAGCTCAGCAGTGTGGTGGGATTCAGGTTGGGCAGAGAGCTGGGAAGCAACAGAGCCAGGATTTGAGCTCAGAGATGAGTTCTAACCCCAGGTCCAGTCCTGGTTCACAGGCTTGCTCCCTGAGCCTCTGGTGCCATCTCCATCAGTTTTATGGCAGCAGGTCATTGGTGGCTCTGTGTGGAAACAACTTATTTTCCAGTGCAGGTGCTTGTGCACTCTCAGTCACTCAGTTGTGTCCAACTCTTTGCCCCTTCATGAACTGCAGCTCACCAGGCTCCTCTGTCCATGAAAATTTCCAAACAAGGATACTGGAACATGTTGCCATCTCCTCCTTCAGGGGATCTTCCTGACCCAGGGATCAAACCCAAGTCTCTTGCGTCTTGTGCATTTGCAAGTGAATTCTTTTCCACCTCAGAAGTGCTTCAGTGCAGGTGGGGGAGGGGCCCTGGCACCAGGATGTTGGGAAGGACAGAAGTCTGTGGGTAATCTTGCCTTCAGAGCAGTCAGCAGGCTTGAGTGAATACTGTTCCCTTTTGGACTCTGCGTTGGCATATTGCCCTGGTCCCTGAGCTTGGTTTGTCTAATCATTCAGCATGGAAACTGAGTAGGGTTTGTGTTAATTGTCACACATTCTTTTTCTTTCTGGTAAGATTCATGACATTTCATAACAAGAAGGAACTGCAAGGCCAAGTTTATCTAAGATGCCTGCCTCTTCTTAAGGTCATGAAACCTTTGGGAGTACTATTGAAGTTAAGCAGCCTCTCTCCAGGGATGGGATATACAAGTACACACACACACAGACACACACGTGCACACAACAGACTGCATGGAGCTCAGGGCAGCAGTCGGTGCCGAACTATTTTGACACCAGGGATGGGTTTTGTGGAAGACAATTCTTCCACGAAGCTGCAGTTGGAGGAATGGTTTCTGGATGATTCAATAGCATTACATTTATTGTCCACTTTATTTCTATTATTTATGATTATATCAGCTCCACCTCAGTCTTCAGGCATTAGATCACTGAGGCTGGGGATTCCTAGCTTAGGGTGTTCTCAGACTTACCTTTAAGGCCTATGAACCTGTTTCATACAGCCGATTTTCAGGTTGGGCAGAGAGCTGGGAAGCAACAGAGCCAGGATTTGAGCTCAGAGATGAGTTCTAACCCCAGGTCCAGTCCTGGTTCACAGGCTTGCTCCCTGAGCCTCTGGTGCCATCTCCATCAGTTTTATGGCAGCAGGTCATTGGTGGCTCTGTGTGGAAACAACTTATTTTCCAGTGCAGGTGCTTGTGCACTCTCAGTCACTCAGTTGTGTCCAACTCTTTGCCCCTTCATGAACTGCAGCTCACCAGGCTCCTCTGTCCATGAAAATTTCCAAACAAGGATACTGGAACATGTTGCCATCTCCTCCTTCAGGGGATCTTCCTGACCCAGGGATCAAACCCAAGTCTCTTGCGTCTTGTGCATTTGCAAGTGAATTCTTTTCCACCTCAGAAGTGCTTCAGTGCAGGTGGGGGAGGGGCCCTGGCACCAGGATGTTGGGAAGGACAGAAGTCTGTGGGTAATCTTGCCTTCAGAGCAGTCAGCAGGCTTGAGTGAATACTGTTCCCTTTTGGACTCTGCGTTGGCATATTGCCCTGGTCCCTGAGCTTGGTTTGTCTAATCATTCAGCATGGAAACTGAGTAGGGTTTGTGTTAATTGTCACACATTCTTTTTCTTTCTGGTAAGATTCATGACATTTCATAACAAGAAGGAACTGCAAGGCCAAGTTTATCTAAGATGCCTGCCTCTTCTTAAGGTCATGAAACCTTTGGGAGTACTATTGAAGTTAAGCAGCCTCTCTCCAGGGATGGGATATACAAGTACACACACACACAGACACACACGTGCACACAACAGACTGCATGGAGCTCAGGGCAGCAGTCGGTGCCGAACTATTTTGACACCAGGGATGGGTTTTGTGGAAGACAATTCTTCCACGAAGCTGCAGTTGGAGGAATGGTTTCTGGATGATTCAATAGCATTACATTTATTGTCCACTTTATTTCTATTATTTATGATTATATCAGCTCCACCTCAGTCTTCAGGCATTAGATCACTGAGGCTGGGGATTCCTAGCTTAGGGTGTTCTCAGACTTACCTTAAGCTATGAGGCATCAGAGTCATCTGGAAGGTTAGAAAAATACAGATCACCAGGCCCTGCCCCCAGACTTTCCCCATCAGTGGGTCTAAACGGGACCGGAAGTTCTGCATTCCTAACAGGCTTGCAGGTAATGAGGTGCTGCTGACCTGGGAGGAGGCTTGGCTAACCACCCATGCCCTCAGACGAAAGCCTCCTTCTTAGACTGACGCCTCTGTTATCACATGAGCAGGAGCGTCAGTTCGGAGGGGAGGCGCCCGGCAAGCTCAGGGCAGAGCGGGTGATGTCAAGTTCCATTCATTTCAAGGCAGCGCAGTTCCCTTCACCTGACATAAGCCAGGGGACTAAGACAAGGTCCCTGTCACTGACTTAAAGATCCGTGAATAATAATCATGAAACTCAGAATGATCGTTGCCAGAAGAAATTATGAGTGTCGGGGAAACATCTTCATGATCGGGGCTCAGTGGAAGGAGGCACTCGGGCAGGGTGGGGGAAGGACGCGGTGAGCTGTGTCTGGAAGTGACGGCTGGCCGCTGACCGTCTGTGCGTCCGCTCGGGGCTCATGCTTCCTGGGTTTTGCGATTTATCCCTATCGCAACAGTAGGGTGATGTGAGACCAAGGTTACACAAGAGGAAGTGAGACAGTGTTCTTTCTGATATTGGGCTCTGTGTGGAAAAACAGTTCTTTAGGACTTGATTCTGGTTTTGTGTTTCCATGAAAATGTGCCCCATTCACAAAGCCCGTGAAGCACTGTGGTAGGTGTGTTACTGCGGCTCCTAGCTTCCGAATAAAAGGCATCACTCAGAGGAGTGCCCCTGTCATGGGATGGGGTGAATTAGTCACTAGGGGACGGCAGGGGGCCAGGACTGCAGGGGGCTGGCCCACCCAGAGACCTCCTCCTTTTTGCTAGGTGCCAGCAGATGGAATAAATCCTCTCTACCCCACACTAACCGGGGCACTAGGCAGGAACGAAGGGACACAGGAAGGACACGCACTTTCATGTCACTAAACCCGGAAGTCAGGGCAGGCGTGGGAAAAACCCCCTTTCAGGTCCACCTCAGAGGCATAATACAGCATTCCTAGCTTAGTGTTCTCAGACTTACCTTAAGCTATGAGGCATCAGAGTCATCTGGAAGGTTAGAAAAATACAGATCACCAGGCCCTGCCCCCAGACTTTCCCCATCAGTGGGTCTAAACGGGACCGGAAGTTCTGCATTCCTAACAGGCTTGCAGGTAATGAGGTGCTGCTGACCTGGGAGGAGGCTTGGCTAACCACCCATGCCCTCAGACGAAAGCCTCCTTCTTAGACTGACGCCTCTGTTATCACATGAGCAGGAGCGTCAGTTCGGAGGGGAGGCGCCCGGCAAGCTCAGGGCAGAGCGGGTGATGTCAAGTTCCATTCATTTCAAGGCAGCGCAGTTCCCTTCACCTGACATAAGCCAGGGGACTAAGACAAGGTCCCTGTCACTGACTTAAAGATCCGTGAATAATAATCATGAAACTCAGAATGATCGTTGCCAGAAGAAATTATGAGTGTCGGGGAAACATCTTCATGATCGGGGCTCAGTGGAAGGAGGCACTCGGGCAGGGTGGGGGAAGGACGCGGTGAGCTGTGTCTGGAAGTGACGGCTGGCCGCTGACCGTCTGTGCGTCCGCTCGGGGCTCATGCTTCCTGGGTTTTGCGATTTATCCCTATCGCAACAGTAGGGTGATGTGAGACCAAGGTTACACAAGAGGAAGTGAGACAGTGTTCTTTCTGATATTGGGCTCTGTGTGGAAAAACAGTTCTTTAGGACTTGATTCTGGTTTTGTGTTTCCATGAAAATGTGCCCCATTCACAAAGCCCGTGAAGCACTGTGGTAGGTGTGTTACTGCGGCTCCTAGCTTCCGAATAAAAGGCATCACTCAGAGGAGTGCCCCTGTCATGGGATGGGGTGAATTAGTCACTAGGGGACGGCAGGGGGCCAGGACTGCAGGGGGCTGGCCCACCCAGAGACCTCCTCCTTTTTGCTAGGTGCCAGCAGATGGAATAAATCCTCTCTACCCCACACTAACCGGGGCACTAGGCAGGAACGAAGGGACACAGGAAGGACACGCACTTTCATGTCACTAAACCCGGAAGTCAGGGCAGGCGTGGGAACCCGCTTCTCCGGAGGTGTAATCAGCAGACTCGGTTTGAGGGGCTCAGGTTGAAACCACTGACAGCAGGTCTGGGGGAGACAGAGGACAGGAAGCAGGATGGAAACAGGGAACGAGGCCAAGCTTGTGACATTTTCCTCTTATCGTCAGGACTGAATAATAGGAGTCCTGAGCGTTGCCATCTTGGATTTGGCAGGAGGAAATGATTCTGGGCTTTTGCTTGGGTTTTTTTCTCCATGTGTTGAGGTAGAGCCTGGCAGCTTAACACGAAAAAAAAAAAAAAAAAAAAATCAAGGAATAATAGAGAAAGTGACTGAGCCCTAAGAGCCAGGACACCAGGTCACTTGCTATGATCTGCCTCAGATTTGCCAAGTGACTTAAGACTGGCTATGTCATCTCTGGGGTTTCAGTCCCTTTGAGCTTATATCTTAGCAGCTGGGAACTCCCAAATGCCATAGTTCTCTGGGAGCAACAGGTGCCTTTGAACTTGGGCTAAATTTGTGGCTGCCCTTCAGTAGCCAAGCCAGAGGACTCACTCCATTGGACTGAAAACAGTCTGGTGTCAGTGAGACATGAGTGCGAATCCTGCCTCTACAGCCGTCAGCAAAGGATTTGATCTCACCATTTTTTCTCACCTGTAAGGGGAAAAGCCGTAAAACTGAGAAAATAAGCACCTGCTATTTAGAGGTGCTTTTAGGATTAGATGAACTAGGAAGACACCCGTTGTGCACAGAGCCTCTGTCACCCACTGTGACAGAGGGCCAGGTGTTCATTTATGGGAGGCAACAGCCCCCACACTGCTTCAGATGCACCTGCAACTCCTGCTGCTCTTAAAATTCCCGCTTTGGGACTTCCCTCATGGTTGAGTAGTTAAGAAGCTGCCCTGCATTGTCTTTTAATGCAGGGGACACAGGCTCAATCTCTGATCAAGAGTGAAGATCCCACATGCTACTGAGCAGCTAAACCTGCCTGCTGCAACTACTCAGCCGAGATGCCACAAGTAGAGAGTCCGTGCCCTGCAGTGAAAAGTCCCAGATGACACAACGAAGATCCTGTGCCGCAACTAAGCCCCGAGGCAGCCAAATAAACAAAGAAACAGGAAAAAACGAACCCCTGCTTCTACAGCTATTAGAGTGTCCAGTGTATTCTAGAAATCAAATAGGGAGCACAGATAAAATGAAGAGTTAGGAATATCTCCTGCTTGCCAAAGACTCGTAATGTGACCACATTGTTCACACACCTGTGTGCCCATCAGCGTATACAGGCCACTGGGGAGAAGGCTGTAAATGGGCCAACAAGGTTCCCATGGGAGTTTAGAGGCAGACGGTGCTTCTGACCCGGGCACCAGACAAGCTTCCTTGAAGCCCCTGCCTTTGGGTCCACTGGATTTTCACTTAAGTGACCCGAGTATTCTAGGCAGGGACTGCATTTCTGCTCAGCAGTCACCATCTACTCGCCCCCTCCTGAATATAATTGCATGGGTTTCACAAGGGTGAATCTTATTTGAATCTTCCCAGATTTCAACCACTTCAGCCGGGTCACTTTTCCCACAGGGCATTCAATTCAAGACACATAAAGAAGGCCGGTAAATAGGTGAGTGGCATTCTACGGGCGCTGGCGAGGCTATTTGGTGAGTTAATTTTTTCCTGAGGAGAATCCTCCAGAGAACAAGGCAGGGTCACCCAGCAGTGCAGAGTCCCTGGTCCAGTTCTCCCGAAGAGTCTCCATGAGACAGGGTGCTGGACAGCACAGGAGCACTATATGTCTTCCTGGTGACAGATTTTCTGCTTGAGTTGCTTTGGTCTTATAGTTACACCTCTGCTGGCTTTGCCAATGTGCTTTGATGTCTTCACTAAGTTTCTTTCCATTGTTCTTTCAACAAACACTTATTGAGTAACTGCTGTGTTTTCACGCTCAGTCATGTCTGACTCTTTGTGACCCAGTGGAGTGTAGCCCGCCAGCCTCCTCTGTCTAGGGGGTTTCCCAGGCAGGAGTTCTGGAGTGGGTTGCTATTTCCTTCTCTGAGGAATCTTCCCAACTCAGGGATCGAATCCACCTCTCCTTTATTGGCAGGCCAATTCTTTACTGCTGAGGGAAGCCCATGAGACAGCCATGCCTCTTCCTCGAGCCTTGTTTTTCTTAGCTGTAAAAAGTCAATGATGAACTCCTTAGTTGACAGCCCAGACCCTGATTTCTTTGAAGCCATTATTTTGATCATTATTTTGCTCTGTGGAAACAGGTGTGTGACTTCAGTACTAAGGCATCATTTTTTTCTCCCCAGAATGTCTCTTTTCCACCTCTGCTGACTTTAGGCAGGGGCGGGGGTTGATGTTGATTCCTACTCCCTCTGTAGTTTTTTCTCTTCTGGATTTCCACTAAATGTCAATAATGTGTCCTGCTTCCAAGCGTGTCACACCAGAGCAGCTGTTGCTGAAGTGGGAAAGTTCATTTTCTCACCTGGGGCTTATCTTCTGTGTGCACTTGGCTCTTATCAACATTTCGGGAGAATACTTTTGTACATATTTGGCTTTTCTTGACCAATTTCTGACTTTCAGTCTCAATATATTTTTGTAAACCTAACTTCACCAGTCAAAAAGGAGCCTGGAAGTAGGATTTTAGATTCTGCGGCATATTCTGAACACGCCTGTTGTCTGTAGGTAGAATTGCTTGAACCATCATCAAAAGTCTTGAGCATCACCAGAAAAGTCTCATGAAGCATTCTGACTGGCCATTGGGCTTCCCTGGTGGCTCAGATGGCAAGGAATCTGCCTGCAAAGCCAGAGACCCAGGTTCCATCCCTGAGTTGGGAAGATTCCCTTGGAGGAGGGCATGGCAGCGCACTCTAGTGTTCTTGCCTGGAGAATCCCATGGACAGAGGAGCCTGGCGGGCTGCAGTCCATGGGGTCACAAAGAGTCAGACACGAGTGAATGACTAAGCACAGCACAGCACATTATTTTCTGGGACACCAAGGATACCAAGACACTTGATTTTCTTCCCTCATTCATTTCTTCATTCATTTACTAATTTATCAAGAGCCTTCTTGATATGCATTGTGTTTCATTGGGATTGATCTTTGTCACTTGGTTCCAACTGTCGCTTCCCTATCTTTCTTCTTTTCGCCCAGCTTTTATCACAGTGTCTTGACCATGTGACTGCCTATTCCTCTGGTTCTCTGACATTACAGACTTATTTTATTTTCTCCAGAACAGCTAATTTGCTCCAATAAGAATTCCATTTGCTGTTTTTGTGGGGCCTCCTTCCTCTCTGATTTTCTGCTTTGAAATCATGCTTGAGTGCTAAGATGCTTCAGTCATGTCCAACTCTTTGCGACCCTATGGATTGTAGCCTGCCAGGTTCCTCTGTCCATGGGATTCTCCAGGCAAGAATACTGGAGAGGGCTGCCATAGCCTCCTTCAGGGACTCTTCCCAACCTGGAGCTCGAACCCACATCTGTTATGTCTCTCACATTGGTAAGTGGTTCTTTACCACTAGTGCCACCAGAGAAGCTTCCCGAATCATGCTTATTTGATTCATTGTCGATCAATTCCAACCTGGATCACCATCCTCCTAACCTCCTTGTTCTCTTTCTCCTGCAATTCTTGCCCTCCCCCAATTTTCCAGGCATCTAAAGTTTCTTGTATTACTGGTCATCATTGTGATCGGTGAGTCAGGGCTTACTGCTGGAGATATAAAGTTCTCAGGCTGATAGTTATACCAGTAAACAATGCCGTGGGACAATTTCGAAGTTTTGCGAAGATATTATGCCACTAAGGGGTCTACACATTAAATCTGTTCGTGAGAATTGCTTGCCATCATCAAAAGTCTTGAGCATCACCAGAAAAGTCTCATGAAGCATTCTGACTGGCCATTGGGCTTCCCTGGTGGCTCAGATGGCAAGGAATCTGCCTGCAAAGCCAGAGACCCAGGTTCCATCCCTGAGTTGGGAAGATTCCCTTGGAGGAGGGCATGGCAGCGCACTCTAGTGTTCTTGCCTGGAGAATCCCATGGACAGAGGAGCCTGGCGGGCTGCAGTCCATGGGGTCACAAAGAGTCAGACACGAGTGAATGACTAAGCACAGCACAGCACATTATTTTCTGGGACACCAAGGATACCAAGACACTTGATTTTCTTCCCTCATTCATTTCTTCATTCATTTACTAATTTATCAAGAGCCTTCTTGATATGCATTGTGTTTCATTGGGATTGATCTTTGTCACTTGGTTCCAACTGTCGCTTCCCTATCTTTCTTCTTTTCGCCCAGCTTTTATCACAGTGTCTTGACCATGTGACTGCCTATTCCTCTGGTTCTCTGACATTACAGACTTATTTTATTTTCTCCAGAACAGCTAATTTGCTCCAATAAGAATTCCATTTGCTGTTTTTGTGGGGCCTCCTTCCTCTCTGATTTTCTGCTTTGAAATCATGCTTGAGTGCTAAGATGCTTCAGTCATGTCCAACTCTTTGCGACCCTATGGATTGTAGCCTGCCAGGTTCCTCTGTCCATGGGATTCTCCAGGCAAGAATACTGGAGAGGGCTGCCATAGCCTCCTTCAGGGACTCTTCCCAACCTGGAGCTCGAACCCACATCTGTTATGTCTCTCACATTGGTAAGTGGTTCTTTACCACTAGTGCCACCAGAGAAGCTTCCCGAATCATGCTTATTTGATTCATTGTCGATCAATTCCAACCTGGATCACCATCCTCCTAACCTCCTTGTTCTCTTTCTCCTGCAATTCTTGCCCTCCCCCAATTTTCCAGGCATCTAAAGTTTCTTGTATTACTGGTCATCATTGTGATCGGTGAGTCAGGGCTTACTGCTGGAGATATAAAGTTCTCAGGCTGATAGTTATACCAGTAAACAATGCCGTGGGACAATTTCGAAGTTTTGCGAAGATATTATGCCACTAAGGGGTCTACACATAAATGGTTTCTTTCTCCCATCCTGCTGCCATCTCTCTCGCCTTTTGCTCCTACTCCTGCTTACAGAAAATATGAGAAAAGTGAGGGCTAGAACAAGAAATTGTTTTTGCATCAATCTACAATCTACTGCAGAAAAGAAAAAAAAAAGATTCAGAAAGATCAGAGAAACAGGCTGTGAGCTGGGTGCTTGCGCGAATCAGGAATCTAGTGGTGTTCTTACTGGGGAAGGAGTTATTGCGAGAATACAGTTATCCCTACCCCACTTTAGTATTGCCCCCACATATGCCTGCTGTTCCCAGCATCCCCTTTTCTTCGCTACATTCACAAGTGGACCATCTCCCAGTACATGTAGTCTCCCCTAAGAGTCAATGTCTTTGGAAGCCATAGTGAGGAAGGAGAAAAGTAACCCTGATCTGATTCCTGGTGGAAATGCACCTTGTGAGGGTTCAGAGCTGTCTATTTTAAAATGATGAATTAACTTTAATGAATATTTCCTCATTAGATTTCTATCCCTATTAAGTATTTTGCAAGATTTTTATTACTTGCTAAGAATCTAAATCATTTTCTGTCATTTTATTGCAAAGGATAAGTTCAATATTTCAGCTGTTCTCATTTATTGTTAATTCTCTTTTCTTGCTCATTTATTAGAAGGTTCGTTTTTCTTTGTGGTTTATCTATTTCTTCCTATAGTATTCATAAAATCCTCTCTCGCTCTTTTACCCTTTAAAATATTACCCTTTTAAACTGCCATAGCCTCCTTCAGGGACTCTTCCCAACCTGGAGCTCGAACCCACATCTGTTATGTCTCTCACATTGGTAAGTGGTTCTTTACCACTAGTGCCACCAGAGAAGCTTCCCGAATCATGCTTATTTGATTCATTGTCGATCAATTCCAACCTGGATCACCATCCTCCTAACCTCCTTGTTCTCTTTCTCCTGCAATTCTTGCCCTCCCCCAATTTTCCAGGCATCTAAAGTTTCTTGTATTACTGGTCATCATTGTGATCGGTGAGTCAGGGCTTACTGCTGGAGATATAAAGTTCTCAGGCTGATAGTTATACCAGTAAACAATGCCGTGGGACAATTTCGAAGTTTTGCGAAGATATTATGCCACTAAGGGGTCTACACATAAATGGTTTCTTTCTCCCATCCTGCTGCCATCTCTCTCGCCTTTTGCTCCTACTCCTGCTTACAGAAAATATGAGAAAAGTGAGGGCTAGAACAAGAAATTGTTTTTGCATCAATCTACAATCTACTGCAGAAAAGAAAAAAAAAAGATTCAGAAAGATCAGAGAAACAGGCTGTGAGCTGGGTGCTTGCGCGAATCAGGAATCTAGTGGTGTTCTTACTGGGGAAGGAGTTATTGCGAGAATACAGTTATCCCTACCCCACTTTAGTATTGCCCCCACATATGCCTGCTGTTCCCAGCATCCCCTTTTCTTCGCTACATTCACAAGTGGACCATCTCCCAGTACATGTAGTCTCCCCTAAGAGTCAATGTCTTTGGAAGCCATAGTGAGGAAGGAGAAAAGTAACCCTGATCTGATTCCTGGTGGAAATGCACCTTGTGAGGGTTCAGAGCTGTCTATTTTAAAATGATGAATTAACTTTAATGAATATTTCCTCATTAGATTTCTATCCCTATTAAGTATTTTGCAAGATTTTTATTACTTGCTAAGAATCTAAATCATTTTCTGTCATTTTATTGCAAAGGATAAGTTCAATATTTCAGCTGTTCTCATTTATTGTTAATTCTCTTTTCTTGCTCATTTATTAGAAGGTTCGTTTTTCTTTGTGGTTTATCTATTTCTTCCCTATAGTGTTTATAAAATCCTCTCTAGCTCTTTTACCACTTAAAATATTACCCTTTTTAAAAAAATTTTATTACCTGAATCTTTCTGGTTTGGCCTTTAGCTGAAGAGTAATCAGATTCTCTCTTTTATTCTGATCCTTTTTCATTACCAAACTCTTTAAACTCATAATTCTCTAACTTTCTCTGCTAAAACTCTAATGACACTTTCTATTTTCACTCAGTCTGGTTGGGATGGAGCTGCAATTCCATTTAATTTAATGGCACTAACTTTTATTGAGTGCCTACTAACTAATGCATTCAAAATGCCTGGTACAGTGACAGGCATCGAGTAAGCACTCAATAAATGTCTGTTTGGTTGTTATTTCCAGGTGCTGTGCTTGTTGACCCTGTGTTACAAAGATGGACAAGAAATGATCAATGTTACTTCTTAAAGTTTGGGGATGACTTTCTGTCACCTCTGTGAGAAGTTCTAGACCTTCAGATGAAATCCAAGGCTGTCACTGCTCTGATCTCTGTCCTTCTCTTGACTTCTAGCATCACTTACAACCTCATGCCAAGTGGAGTGGCAAACTTGGCATGGACATTCAGGTGTTTAAGACTTGACCAATAGTAAGTGTGAAATGTAGGATGCCTTCTTACATTTCCTTAATCCCATTCTACTTCCTCTCAGTCTCCTGATGCTTGCATTTCTCCAAAATCTTACTTTTATGCTGCTTTCTAAATCTTATGTATACTTTTCCCCTTATTATTCAACATTGTGACTACTTTAAAAACTCCATCTACTAGACTTCGTACTCTTCAAGAATAGCATGTTACCTTATTCAGATCTTTATCCCCCAGTTCCTAATTTAACATTCATAAAATTTTGTCAGATTAATGATAGTACTGGGCATAGTTCGTGTTATTATTTCAGAAGTTATGATGAATGGGTTGACCTAGAAGAGAAGGGATTCTTTATAGATGCAGTGATTTGGGAAGATTTCCTGGAAGACATGGGATTTATAACCAAACTAGGAAGTACAAATATGATTCCAGGGATGAAATTTCGTGGGATACAGCATAACAGATGGCAGGACCACCTGCACAAAAAAGACAAAAGTGGTAATTTGTGTGTGTGTGTTTAGGAGAGGGAGGATCGTAGTAAGCCTTTTAGTGTGGTCAATCCAGACATGTTTAGTGGGAGAATGATGGTGTCGTTCCCACCGTTTATTCCTTTCACAGATACTGGTTGGGTTTCCTATGAATCTTCTAATAGAAGCGTAGAAATATACAATGGGTTATGGAGGGCCTCTTGAGTATCATCCTGAAAATTCCCAAGGACTGGAGAAAAAGAAACTGAGCAAGTGGACAAGAATGAGACCATTTTACCTTAGATTGGGACTTAAATCCCAAATCCAGTTTGGGAGTTGAACCCACATGACTGGGACTTGAACCTGGCCAAAACCCACCATACCTGGTTTCAGGACCTAATACAGGTCAGGTTCTTGTGGTCTCTTTGCAGAAAAGAATTCAGTGAGAGACAAAGTGATAGATAACAAATGGATTTATTCAGAATCAGAGAAAAGCACACTCTGCAGACAGACTGTGGGTCATTGCAGAGGCCGAGTCCAGTGGCCTCCAAGATGTAGTGTGCTTAGCTTTTATGGGCTAGGTAATTTCATATGCTAATGAATGACAGGATTATTCCAACTATTTTGCTTAGCACCTGAGGCATTAGCATGCTTCTTACATTTCCTTAATCCCATTCTACTTCCTCTCAGTCTCCTGATGCTTGCATTTCTCCAAAATCTTACTTTTATGCTGCTTTCTAAATCTTATGTATACTTTTCCCCTTATTATTCAACATTGTGACTACTTTAAAAACTCCATCTACTAGACTTCGTACTCTTCAAGAATAGCATGTTACCTTATTCAGATCTTTATCCCCCAGTTCCTAATTTAACATTCATAAAATTTTGTCAGATTAATGATAGTACTGGGCATAGTTCGTGTTATTATTTCAGAAGTTATGATGAATGGGTTGACCTAGAAGAGAAGGGATTCTTTATAGATGCAGTGATTTGGGAAGATTTCCTGGAAGACATGGGATTTATAACCAAACTAGGAAGTACAAATATGATTCCAGGGATGAAATTTCGTGGGATACAGCATAACAGATGGCAGGACCACCTGCACAAAAAAGACAAAAGTGGTAATTTGTGTGTGTGTGTTTAGGAGAGGGAGGATCGTAGTAAGCCTTTTAGTGTGGTCAATCCAGACATGTTTAGTGGGAGAATGATGGTGTCGTTCCCACCGTTTATTCCTTTCACAGATACTGGTTGGGTTTCCTATGAATCTTCTAATAGAAGCGTAGAAATATACAATGGGTTATGGAGGGCCTCTTGAGTATCATCCTGAAAATTCCCAAGGACTGGAGAAAAAGAAACTGAGCAAGTGGACAAGAATGAGACCATTTTACCTTAGATTGGGACTTAAATCCCAAATCCAGTTTGGGAGTTGAACCCACATGACTGGGACTTGAACCTGGCCAAAACCCACCATACCTGGTTTCAGGACCTAATACAGGTCAGGTTCTTGTGGTCTCTTTGCAGAAAAGAATTCAGTGAGAGACAAAGTGATAGATAACAAATGGATTTATTCAGAATCAGAGAAAAGCACACTCTGCAGACAGACTGTGGGTCATTGCAGAGGCCGAGTCCAGTGGCCTCCAAGATGTAGTGTGCTTAGCTTTTATGGGCTAGGTAATTTCATATGCTAATGAATGACAGGATTATTCCAACTATTTTGAGGAAGGGGTGAAACTGTTATGGCACCTCTGGATGTGTCATTTAGCATGCTGATTGAGGATCAAGGTCTAGTCTGCCATCTTGGACCCATTTGATTCTAATGGGGTTTCTGTTTTGTCCTTGGGCTATGCCTCTCTTTCAGAAATTGTGCCCTGCCTCTTTCCCTACTGTTACAAGAGGGTTGCATTTTCTGAAGAATTGGCTGGGTCAGTTTACAGAGTCAGCATTTCCTCATCAACCTGGGTTTGAAGCAGGCTCAGCTTTTGGAGAAGAGGAGAAGGATATAATTAAAATTTGCCCCAGACCCTCATTTCTATGTAGTCTTTCTACATTTTAGGGTGCTCTTTTATTCTGATATCTTCTACTTTTGTAACCTGATGTCCTGGAAGAGTGAACAGTGCTCACTGATGTCTTGGGACTTCCCAAGTGGTGCAGTAGTAAAGAATCTGCCTGCCAATGCAGGAGATGTAAGCGACGTGGGTTTGATCCCTGGGTAGGGGAGATCTCCTGGAGGAGGAAATGGCAACCCATTCCAGTATTCTTGCCTGGAAAATTCCATGGACAGAGGAGCCTGGTGGCTAAGTCCATGGGGTCACAAAGAGTGGGACATGATTGAGGGCCATCACCATCACCACCACTGATGAGGATCCAATGGTGAGGATTCTGCCCTCTTTATCCTTCCAAACCAGGTCCTTTTTTGAAATGAAATATTTCCTGCCATATCGGTGAGCGAGAAATGTCTCAGCCATAAGTGACTTCAGGCCTGCAAATGTGAATTAGTGCTCCCAAAAGAGAACACAATGCCTACAATCCAGCAGATGCCAGCACCCCCAACAGTGATTGCAGAGGTGCTAGGGGAATGCAAGAAGCATCCATCCACCCCATCTGCAGCTCCTTAGGGAGAACAAGGAATTAAGGATGTAAACAATCAAGAGATGGGATTTGGCCTCAGATAGCGGAGGTGCATATGAAAGGAATGAATTCAGTGAGCCCAGAGGCATGTATTTTCCCTTATGGAGAAGAAGACTAAATTCCTTAGCTTGATATCTGGTTTTCCTTTACTTAACAATAATTTTTGATGTTCAGACTGCCTGCTATCTTTATTGGAAACTTGTATATAGCTTGACTTCCTCTTCCACCTCCTCAGAACAGTTTTCTCAGGGCTATTGAGATGCTGCCTCCCAGGCTCAGAGTCCTAAGCATTCCCACAAAATAAAATAACTCTACATTTGGGTTATGACTAGGTTTTTCATCGACACTTTGTTGAATCAAACATTTTGCTCTGTGGAAGGAATCAGTAGGTGAGAGAGCCCCAGATTCGTGAGTGTGTCTCTTTTTTCCAGGCTCCTGAAATTACTGGCTCTGGGTGACCTCTTTCCCAGGGAAACATTGATCTGTTGCCTGGGGCCACAAACAACAAAGCAAAACAAACAAAAAACCCCAATATGATCCAGCTTTTTAAGAGGCCTGGAAGTACGAGCAGATATATTTGAAAACAGCAACCACACATACAATGCCAAGTTAAATTGGTTATGACCACATCGAGGCATATTCCCTTTAAAAAAAAAAAAATGAAGATTTTTTTTGGATGTGGACCATTTTCCAAGTTTTTATTGAACTTGTTATGATATTGTTTCTGTGTTATGTTTTGGGTTCTTTTGTTTCTTTTTTGGTTGAAAGGCAATTGGGATCTTAGCTCCCTGACCAGGGATCTCACCTGTGCCCTCTGCATTAGAAGACAAAGCTTAACCACTGGGCCACCAGGGAAGTCCCAAGACATATTCACTTTTAACAATACTAGGTGGTAAAATTGGCAAATCTTTCTTTTAGAAGTTCCCAGTTGGCCTATCAAATAGGCTGTTAGTTAAATGGGCATGGAAAAGAATCTACCTGAAGAGCCTGTGGGCTGCCGAGCCTACCAACATTCCAAATGTAGACTGTTGCAAGTATGTCATCCGCAAATTCAATTCTTGGTTTTATTTAGTCAGTATCTGAGACACTAATCTGTACTAAGGACAGTCATGTATGTAACCACTCATTTGATGTGTATTTAATGAATTGGTTCTGTTACTGTTTATTTGCTTTGTGTTTTTAGATTCCACACTTACGTGAAAACATACACTACTTGTCTTTCTCAGTCTAATTTCACCTCGCATAGGTCTATTCATGTTGTCACTAATGGAAAGATTTTATTCTTTCATGTGACTGAGTAATATTCCCTTGCATTTATATACTTCATCTTCTTTATTCATTCATTTGCTGATGGGTACTGAGGTTGCCTCTGTATCTTGGCTATTGCAAATAATGCTGCAGTGAACACTGGTTGAATATATCTTTTTGAGCTTTTGTTCTCTTAGGATAAATACTCAGACGTGGAATTGCTGGATCACATGGTAATTATAGGACTTCCTAGGTGGTGGTAGCTGTGAAGAATCTGCCTGCATGCAGGAGACACGGGTTCAGTCTCTGGATCAGGAAGATCCCCTGGATGAGGTCATGGAAACCCCCCCGTATTCCTGCCAGGAGAATCCCCTGGAAAGAAGAGCCTGGTGGGCTACAGTCCATGAGGTCACAGACAATTGGATATGATTGAAGTGACTCAGCATGCACACATGGTACTTACATTTTTAATTTCTTGAGGGACTCCCAGAGTATTTTCTATAATGACTGTACCTCTTTACATTCCTGCCGCCAGTGTAGTAGGGTTTTCTTTTCTCCGTGTTGGCGCTCATCTTGTTTGTGACTTTCTGTGTTTTCTGGGCCTGGATATCTGTTTCCTTCCCTAGACTGGGGATGTTTTCAGTTATTATCTCATCAAATATACCTTCTGCTTTTCTCTTTATGTTTTCACCTTCTGATTCCTATCATGTAAGTGTGGTACGCTTGATACTGCCTCAGAGGTCCCTTAAGCTATGGTCATGTTTAAGATTTCTTTTTTCCTTTTGGCTGTGCTGATTAATCAAATAGGCTGTTAGTGGGCATGGAAAAGAATCTACCTGAAGAGCCTGTGGGCTGCCGAGCCTACCAACATTCCAAATGTAGACTGTTGCAAGTATGTCATCCGCAAATTCAATTCTTGGTTTTATTTAGTCAGTATCTGAGACACTAATCTGTACTAAGGACAGTCATGTATGTAACCACTCATTTGATGTGTATTTAATGAATTGGTTCTGTTACTGTTTATTTGCTTTGTGTTTTTAGATTCCACACTTACGTGAAAACATACACTACTTGTCTTTCTCAGTCTAATTTCACCTCGCATAGGTCTATTCATGTTGTCACTAATGGAAAGATTTTATTCTTTCATGTGACTGAGTAATATTCCCTTGCATTTATATACTTCATCTTCTTTATTCATTCATTTGCTGATGGGTACTGAGGTTGCCTCTGTATCTTGGCTATTGCAAATAATGCTGCAGTGAACACTGGTTGAATATATCTTTTTGAGCTTTTGTTCTCTTAGGATAAATACTCAGACGTGGAATTGCTGGATCACATGGTAATTATAGGACTTCCTAGGTGGTGGTAGCTGTGAAGAATCTGCCTGCATGCAGGAGACACGGGTTCAGTCTCTGGATCAGGAAGATCCCCTGGATGAGGTCATGGAAACCCCCCCGTATTCCTGCCAGGAGAATCCCCTGGAAAGAAGAGCCTGGTGGGCTACAGTCCATGAGGTCACAGACAATTGGATATGATTGAAGTGACTCAGCATGCACACATGGTACTTACATTTTTAATTTCTTGAGGGACTCCCAGAGTATTTTCTATAATGACTGTACCTCTTTACATTCCTGCCGCCAGTGTAGTAGGGTTTTCTTTTCTCCGTGTTGGCGCTCATCTTGTTTGTGACTTTCTGTGTTTTCTGGGCCTGGATATCTGTTTCCTTCCCTAGACTGGGGATGTTTTCAGTTATTATCTCATCAAATATACCTTCTGCTTTTCTCTTTATGTTTTCACCTTCTGATTCCTATCATGTAAGTGTGGTACGCTTGATACTGCCTCAGAGGTCCCTTAAGCTATGGTCATGTTTAAGATTTCTTTTTTCCTTTTGGCTGTGCTGATTGGGTGGCTTCCACTATTCTGTCTTCCTAGTCACTTATCTGTTCTTCTGTGTTACCTAATCCATTGTTGATTCCTTCAGCTGTATTCTTCATTTCAGTTATTGTTTCCTTCTGCTTTGATTGACTGTTTTTACTATTTTCTGATTCTTTGTTGAGTCTCACTACGTTCCTATGTTCTTCTCTTGAGCTCAGTTTTATGACTGTTGCTTCTAAATCTTTATCAGGTAATTTACTTATATTTGTTTCATTAGAGATTTTTCCTTGAGATTTATCTTGTTCTTTCTTTTGGAACATATTCCTCTGTATTCTCATTTTGTTTTAATTTCTGTGTTTGTCTCTGAATTAGGTGAAACAGTTACCTCTCCTTGTCCTGAAGGAAGGTCTTTGTGGAAGAGCATCCTTAGCATATTGAGTGTGCCTGGTGACTTTGGTGGGACAGCTAAAGCTAAAGCAGGTGTGGACCAGAGCTTTTCCTGGGGTGTTTGGGGCTCTTTATGGCCCTATGGACTGTAGCTTTCCAGGCTCCTCCATCCATGGAATTCTCCAGACAAGAATACTAAAGTGGGTTTACCATTTCCTTCTCCAGGGTTCTGGGGAAAGCTCTGCTTTTTAACCATCACCATTTTCTTTTATCCTGTCATCCCTTGGTTGTTGAAAGATCCCTTCTGAATCTAGTAGTTCCAAGTTCTTCCTGTTAATGAGATGGATGACCCAATAAGAGACATTCCAAATAGCTAATGTGCTGAAATGCCAGTGCACAGTCCTCAGTCAATGTAATATTCTGTCTTTTAAAAAAATATACAATTTTCTGACTTAGTGCTTCCTCAATGAAAAATATTCTGGAGTTGTAGGATCATTAGACTGGGAATAGCATGGAGATGAGAACAAGGGCAATCAATATTTCATTATAATATCTCAAGAGGTTTCCAAAGCAATGGATCCTGCCGCTTAGGGTTTTCTTTTCTCCGTGTTGGCGCTCATCTTGTTTGTGACTTTCTGTGTTTTCTGGGCCTGGATATCTGTTTCCTTCCCTAGACTGGGGATGTTTTCAGTTATTATCTCATCAAATATACCTTCTGCTTTTCTCTTTATGTTTTCACCTTCTGATTCCTATCATGTAAGTGTGGTACGCTTGATACTGCCTCAGAGGTCCCTTAAGCTATGGTCATGTTTAAGATTTCTTTTTTCCTTTTGGCTGTGCTGATTGGGTGGCTTCCACTATTCTGTCTTCCTAGTCACTTATCTGTTCTTCTGTGTTACCTAATCCATTGTTGATTCCTTCAGCTGTATTCTTCATTTCAGTTATTGTTTCCTTCTGCTTTGATTGACTGTTTTTACTATTTTCTGATTCTTTGTTGAGTCTCACTACGTTCCTATGTTCTTCTCTTGAGCTCAGTTTTATGACTGTTGCTTCTAAATCTTTATCAGGTAATTTACTTATATTTGTTTCATTAGAGATTTTTCCTTGAGATTTATCTTGTTCTTTCTTTTGGAACATATTCCTCTGTATTCTCATTTTGTTTTAATTTCTGTGTTTGTCTCTGAATTAGGTGAAACAGTTACCTCTCCTTGTCCTGAAGGAAGGTCTTTGTGGAAGAGCATCCTTAGCATATTGAGTGTGCCTGGTGACTTTGGTGGGACAGCTAAAGCTAAAGCAGGTGTGGACCAGAGCTTTTCCTGGGGTGTTTGGGGCTCTTTATGGCCCTATGGACTGTAGCTTTCCAGGCTCCTCCATCCATGGAATTCTCCAGACAAGAATACTAAAGTGGGTTTACCATTTCCTTCTCCAGGGTTCTGGGGAAAGCTCTGCTTTTTAACCATCACCATTTTCTTTTATCCTGTCATCCCTTGGTTGTTGAAAGATCCCTTCTGAATCTAGTAGTTCCAAGTTCTTCCTGTTAATGAGATGGATGACCCAATAAGAGACATTCCAAATAGCTAATGTGCTGAAATGCCAGTGCACAGTCCTCAGTCAATGTAATATTCTGTCTTTTAAAAAAATATACAATTTTCTGACTTAGTGCTTCCTCAATGAAAAATATTCTGGAGTTGTAGGATCATTAGACTGGGAATAGCATGGAGATGAGAACAAGGGCAATCAATATTTCATTATAATATCTCAAGAGGTTTCCAAAGCAATGGATATGGGAGAAGGGAAGCTTTTAAGAAGAAAAACGATGCATATAAATGACTCTGTAAAATAAGTGTTTTCACATTTTACTTAGAGAAAAACACAGTGTACATTTCAGTGGAGAAAAGTGGATATTTAAATAATTTATCAAACTTCTTTCCTTAGAGAAAATGCAGAGTAGCAACATCTCCATAACTTTCAGAAAGGGTTACATTTTTAGTTTCTATATGTAGAAAAGCACCTAAAATCAGAAAGATAGCAAAAGACAGTGGCAAAACATGAAACTGGGAACCTGCAAACCTGAATCTGGTTCAAGCCTTGCCCCCTGCTAGCCATGGGATGTCAGGTGATTTTTGTGTCCTTCCTGGAGGCCTTAATTTTGTCCTGTGGGAAATGATGAATAAAAAAGGAGCTGCCAGCTTTGAACGACTTTGGAGCCACTAGTCTGCTTTGACTGCTGTAGATGCTCCTGATGAACTTTCCTGGAATTTTAGGGTCCTCAAACTAGACCTGGAAATCTCTGAAGTAGAGTTCTTTCCTTGCTTTCACATTGTTTGATCAAACTTGGTGTGAATTTTTATGAAAAATTACGAGGATTCTCTTAAGACGCTTACAACGTAACAACAGACTCATTGTAGTAAATAACCTATGGTCATTTATTGTGATCCATACCCCACGAGTTTGAAAATATCAACTTTGCCTTTTAAAAAAGTTGATTAATTTATTTGAGACTGTGCTGGATCTTTGTTGCTGCACGGGGCTTCTCTAGTTGTGGTGAGCGGAGGCTGCTCTCTAGTTGTGGCACATGCACTTCATTATCCCATGGCATGTGGAACCGTCCCAGACCAGGAATGAAACCCATCCCCTGCACTGGGAGGTGGTCTTCCTGGACCACCAGGAAGTCCCTAACTCCACCTTTTTAAGAGTCTGCAGACTTCCAGTGTCATGACCTGCAGGCGTGGGGTTCCATTTCTCGTAGGCTTGAGGTGGCCCGGCAGAGTCTGGAAAGAAACCCCAGCACCTGCAGCACTGACCCACTGTGTTCCCTGTTCTGCTGAGCTATTATTAAAACAAAAGATTTAAGTCAAAATAACGGCAAGAGAACGCCGCAGTGTTTTTCTTAGCAGCTAATTGGTTTGTGGTGCAGAGGATGGGCTTCCAGATATATGCTGTAACACGGTCCCCCGTCACACTGACGGAAGATGTGTGACGTGTGAGAGTGTAGGAGGCAGATGACTAAGGCAAAAATTAAATTGCTAGAAAAAAAAAAAAAAAACCCAGCGAAACTGCTTTAAGTTTCAAGCAGTAAATTACCAAATTTGAAAAATTTAATAACACATATATGAGTTTGGCATTTAAGGTATAATGAATGTTGATGTTATGAACTTAAAACAGTATGTCTCCGCTGAGCTGAAGCAAGGTCGCTAATATTTTTGAGGAGTAGAGCTGGACGACATTTCTTTGCCATCTGTCCTAAAAAACCTCCTGGGACACCCTGAGTCAGTGGAGTCTTGAGATGTAGATACAGGAGATGGTTAATACAACTCTTACTAGGGTGTTAATGGCTTCACTTTTCCCACAAATAATTCTTTTTTTCTGCTTGCCCCAGTGAGGGCACCCTGAGTTTCTTAGATTCCTTATTTTCTATTTGAAACATTTAACTTATAAACATAATGTAGCTTACATGGATTAAAAAGTCATGCCAACGCTGTATTAATGGACTTACATGGTTTGAAAAGTCAGACAGAATAAAAAGTCTTATAGCAGCAGCCACGACACACAGTACAGTTCTTTCCCCTCTCGTCTACACTCCCCAATCCTGCTTCTCTGAACTAGCCTCTTTCAACTCTGTCAGCTACTTTGGGTATTTCACTCCAGATTTCTAAGTAATATGCTTATTATGCCATTTTTAAATTTATCAGTTTATGTATTGTGAGTTGCCGTTCTGTTGCAGAACTAAGGATTCAGTACCCTTATAACCTCTATGTCTGGGGATTCCCAGATGTCTCAGTGGTAGAGAATCCTGCTGCAGTGCAGGAGATGCAGGCTTGCTCCCTGGGCCAGGAAGATCCCTTGGGGAAGGAAATGGCAACCCACTGCAGTATTCTTGGTGGGAAAATGCTATGGACAGAGGAGCCTAGTCGGCTTCAGCCCCTGAGGTCACAAAAGAGTCAGACAGGACTGAGCAAGCGTGTAATCTCTCTCTGTTCTTGTGTCTCCCCCAACTCCTTCCCTCCCAGCATCACAATATGCCAGCTTTTGGTTAAATCAGTAGTCAGGGTTTATATTTTCATGACCCTATAAGCATTATTCACAGATGAACCATGTGTAATAGATCCTGTTTTCTGAGTCTCATAAATTCTTTCTTGGTTTACTTTCCTATCTTGATGAGTACATCCTCTAGGACTAAGTAGGCAGGCGTGAGAGCGATACTTTGAGCCCCATTTTACCATGCTTAAAGAGAATTTAATAACACATATATGAGTTTGGCATTTAAGGTATAATGAATGTTGATGTTATGAACTTAAAACAGTATGTCTCCGCTGAGCTGAAGCAAGGTCGCTAATATTTTTGAGGAGTAGAGCTGGACGACATTTCTTTGCCATCTGTCCTAAAAAACCTCCTGGGACACCCTGAGTCAGTGGAGTCTTGAGATGTAGATACAGGAGATGGTTAATACAACTCTTACTAGGGTGTTAATGGCTTCACTTTTCCCACAAATAATTCTTTTTTTCTGCTTGCCCCAGTGAGGGCACCCTGAGTTTCTTAGATTCCTTATTTTCTATTTGAAACATTTAACTTATAAACATAATGTAGCTTACATGGATTAAAAAGTCATGCCAACGCTGTATTAATGGACTTACATGGTTTGAAAAGTCAGACAGAATAAAAAGTCTTATAGCAGCAGCCACGACACACAGTACAGTTCTTTCCCCTCTCGTCTACACTCCCCAATCCTGCTTCTCTGAACTAGCCTCTTTCAACTCTGTCAGCTACTTTGGGTATTTCACTCCAGATTTCTAAGTAATATGCTTATTATGCCATTTTTAAATTTATCAGTTTATGTATTGTGAGTTGCCGTTCTGTTGCAGAACTAAGGATTCAGTACCCTTATAACCTCTATGTCTGGGGATTCCCAGATGTCTCAGTGGTAGAGAATCCTGCTGCAGTGCAGGAGATGCAGGCTTGCTCCCTGGGCCAGGAAGATCCCTTGGGGAAGGAAATGGCAACCCACTGCAGTATTCTTGGTGGGAAAATGCTATGGACAGAGGAGCCTAGTCGGCTTCAGCCCCTGAGGTCACAAAAGAGTCAGACAGGACTGAGCAAGCGTGTAATCTCTCTCTGTTCTTGTGTCTCCCCCAACTCCTTCCCTCCCAGCATCACAATATGCCAGCTTTTGGTTAAATCAGTAGTCAGGGTTTATATTTTCATGACCCTATAAGCATTATTCACAGATGAACCATGTGTAATAGATCCTGTTTTCTGAGTCTCATAAATTCTTTCTTGGTTTACTTTCCTATCTTGATGAGTACATCCTCTAGGACTAAGTAGGCAGGCGTGAGAGCGATACTTTGAGCCCCACAGTTTTAACCATGCTTAAAGAGAAGATGGTATTAAGAGTCTTAATTTTCATAAATTAAAAAGTAAACTCCTAAGTAATATCTGGATACTGGATAAAAGAAAAGAAGTCACTTGTTCTAAATGAATAAACTGTTTAGAGAACAAGGAATATTTTGTACTAGTCAGAGCCCCAGCAGAAAACAGAACTCCATTCTGATGGTTCACTATAGAGATTGTAGTAAAGTGATTATTTAAAAGCTTTCAGGAAAGCTAAGAGTATTGAGAAAGTTGGGGCATCCAAAAACCAGTGATGGCAGAAGGGTGCTCTCTGTTTTGAAGAAACAAAGTGAAGGTACAGTGTTAGCAGATTCCAGTGTGAACTGTTACTATGAAGGAGAGGCTGCCTGAGAGGACTGTAGCCAAGGTCACTGCAAAAGCGGATAGGACGGAACAGAGGGAGCAGGGCAGAACTCCTCTTCTCCATCCTGTTGATGCCTCCCATGGGCCAGACTCAACTGCAATCTGCCCATTAAGAGAATCTGGGTGATATAGTGCAGTAGGGTAGGGTTCTGGGTTCTGGAAGCTTAGAGAAGAACAGAAAAAGGCGGGAAATGAAAATGCTGAGTAAAAATGGAGAACAGCATGTGCTTCCTGCCAAAATTATGAGACACAGTTAAGGTGGACATCAAAGGAAATTTACAACCTGAATCATATTTGTTTCAAAGAAGAAAGACAAAAATACTGGCATTACTGACCATCTTAAAACATTAGAAAATATAAAAAAACTAGAAAGAAGGAAATGTTAGACATAAAAGTTAGAATAAATGATATAAAAAGCAAAGCAATAGCAGAAAGAATGTGGAAATCCAAAAAGTCATTTTTTTTTTTTTTGAAAAAGGCCAAATAAATGGATAAAGCCATCAGGAATCTGAGGAAGGAAAAGAGAGAACAAAAATACTTAAAATTAAAAATGAAAAGGTAATGGCTACATGAACAGAAGAGAGTAAGATGGACTGTCACATGCAACTATTTCCTTACACGTTTATTATCTTATGAATTCAAATTACCAAAACCAACCCAAGAAGTAGGAAACTCAAAAATCCAACTACTGTAAAAAAACCCAAAAAACAAAAAACGAACTTTAGAAAGATGATCTATGATCAATTTTCTTTTTTTAAGCTTCCTGAGCAAATAGCTAACAGTGTTTTATCTGTTAGAGAACGGAAGATCCTAATGTTAATTAAGCTATCTCAGACTTTAGAAAAAGATCTCTCCAATTCATTAGAGATTGTAGTAAAGTGATTATTTAAAAGCTTTCAGGAAAGCTAAGAGTATTGAGAAAGTTGGGGCATCCAAAAACCAGTGATGGCAGAAGGGTGCTCTCTGTTTTGAAGAAACAAAGTGAAGGTACAGTGTTAGCAGATTCCAGTGTGAACTGTTACTATGAAGGAGAGGCTGCCTGAGAGGACTGTAGCCAAGGTCACTGCAAAAGCGGATAGGACGGAACAGAGGGAGCAGGGCAGAACTCCTCTTCTCCATCCTGTTGATGCCTCCCATGGGCCAGACTCAACTGCAATCTGCCCATTAAGAGAATCTGGGTGATATAGTGCAGTAGGGTAGGGTTCTGGGTTCTGGAAGCTTAGAGAAGAACAGAAAAAGGCGGGAAATGAAAATGCTGAGTAAAAATGGAGAACAGCATGTGCTTCCTGCCAAAATTATGAGACACAGTTAAGGTGGACATCAAAGGAAATTTACAACCTGAATCATATTTGTTTCAAAGAAGAAAGACAAAAATACTGGCATTACTGACCATCTTAAAACATTAGAAAATATAAAAAAACTAGAAAGAAGGAAATGTTAGACATAAAAGTTAGAATAAATGATATAAAAAGCAAAGCAATAGCAGAAAGAATGTGGAAATCCAAAAAGTCATTTTTTTTTTTTTTTGAAAAAGGCCAAATAAATGGATAAAGCCATCAGGAATCTGAGGAAGGAAAAGAGAGAACAAAAATACTTAAAATTAAAAATGAAAAGGTAATGGCTACATGAACAGAAGAGAGTAAGATGGACTGTCACATGCAACTATTTCCTTACACGTTTATTATCTTATGAATTCAAATTACCAAAACCAACCCAAGAAGTAGGAAACTCAAAAATCCAACTACTGTAAAAAAACCCAAAAAACAAAAAACGAACTTTAGAAAGATGATCTATGATCAATTTTCTTTTTTTAAGCTTCCTGAGCAAATAGCTAACAGTGTTTTATCTGTTAGAGAACGGAAGATCCTAATGTTAATTAAGCTATCTCAGACTTTAGAAAAAGATCTCTCCAATTCATTAAAAAAAAGAGAAAAAGTGGCCACAGGCTTAGTACATAATCCTGATAAGGAAGGACAAAAAACAAAAACAAACAAAACCCCAAATATTAGACCAGTGTTAAGAACAATATTTCTAGAAGTCTAAACAAAGAGATAAAGATAGAATCCAAACAGACTATTTAAAGAAAAATATATTATGTTAAGCAAGGTTTATCACCTAAAAGCAAAACTGGTTTAATGCCAGTCAAAACACAATTTATTATATACACAAAATAAAAGAGAAGAAAAGATGATATTGTCAAAGCAGTTACTGCTGAAAAGATATTTGCTAATGCTAAGCAGAACTTCCTAATTAAAGATAAGTGGGCTAGGATTAAAGTAGTCTACATACACAAATACAATAATTGTAACCTGATGTGAAGAGATGACTCATTGGAAAAGAGCCTGATGTTGGGGAAAATAGAAGGCAAAAAGAGAAGGGGATGACAGAGAAGGAAATGGTTGGATGGCATCACTGAGTCAATGGACATGAGTCTGAGCAGGCTCCGGGAGACGGTGAAGGACAGGGAAGCCTGGCATCCTGCGGTCCTTGGAGTCACAAAGAGTCGGACATGACTGAGGGACTGATCTGAAAGACAGTATAGTCTAAACGCTTCATTTATACAGAAGACGTTCCTGGGAAGAGATTTAAAAACTAGGCGATTTACAAGCAGAGCAAGGAGAACTCAGGTGTTCTAAATAATCTTGATCTATTTCCACTGGGCAACCTGCTTCACCACAGTTGTGGGGCATAATTATGTTTATGCTTTAGCCTGAGATTGCAACATTTTCTTGGCATGACCATGAGGCGGTTTTATATCTTCCTTTATTTTTACCATCAGAGGAAATGGAAAATCTGTGTTTCCCTCTGGGTAAGTAATGTGAAGGTTGCTGCCTCCTGTTCGCTTTCCTTTTCCCTGTGCATCTTTATGTGACCATTCTACAGGCTGAAGGCCCTATTGTTGAAAAGGAGATTTATCAATACTTGGAACAAAGTCCCTGCCTCGTGTGTGAGGGGTGACCATGATTTCTTTAGTTCAGTTTTCTTTAAAAATGCTTTAATTGGGCATCTCCTGTATTCAACATGGCATATCCGGCAACTACAGCACCCACTGATTAGTTGGCTGTCTCACAGTGACACTGGGAGGAAGGGTCAGTCTCATTTGACAGAAGAGGAAGCTGAGGCTTGATGAAATGATGCAGAGATGAGTTTGGTCAGCAAACAACAGACAGAGCTGGGCTCTGAATCGACGGTACTTTATTCCAAACCCTCTGCTGTTCACACCACCCTGTTGCCTCTTGGCTCCATGAAAACTACAGAAAGCTGCAAGACATAGGGATAGCCACACAGGTCAAACCGCAGGTTTTCTCAGTTGAAGACACGTGCTGTAAGGCCTGAGCCCTCTTCCTGAGCTGGATTCTGGGAAAGAATCAAGGCTGTCCTGAGTGAAGGGAAAGGTGTAGCTATGTGATGGAGGACTTCTGGTTTCTGCTGTTTACTAGGTAAGATGGACAGCTGCCTCTGCTCCACTTCCTTACTGCTTAAAGGGGGAAGGTAGTATAAGTTTCACAGGTAGTTCTGAGGATTAAGATCCTGTAGGTAAAGTGTCTGGCAAAATGCCTGCAGTTAGTGAGTAATCTCTTCAACAATTATCCGTTCCCTTTCTTCAACCCAGGATAATACACACTTCCTACAGATATTTATTAGGATTTTTTGTGTCAGATCCAGGTATCTGTACATGAGGAGAATATTAGGTATTAGGTATTATAGGGAAACAGTGTTGTCTTTTTGCTTCTCTTGTCCAGTGTCCATGAAGAACTAACCAAAAATTTAGATGTGGCATATTTATGATCATACAGTAATTTCAGAATCTTTCCTTTCAGTTTCAGATCTCTCAGGGGATAACTTGGCACAGAATAAGGTGGTGATTTTTATAGAAATCAGTAACTCTGTAATATTCTTTCATTTACAAATGGGGCATTTTTGAAACTGAAGTCTGTTAGTACTTGTTATTCTAAGAGTAAATGATTACCAACTACCATTAATATGTTTTAATTTTGCAATTTTCAGCAAAATAATTTTCAAGTTCTGGTAGCTAATACATAGGTAATTACCCTTTAATAATGTTGAAAAGGAGATTTATCAATACTTGGAACAAAGTCCCTGCCTCGTGTGTGAGGGGTGACCATGATTTCTTTAGTTCAGTTTTCTTTAAAAATGCTTTAATTGGGCATCTCCTGTATTCAACATGGCATATCCGGCAACTACAGCACCCACTGATTAGTTGGCTGTCTCACAGTGACACTGGGAGGAAGGGTCAGTCTCATTTGACAGAAGAGGAAGCTGAGGCTTGATGAAATGATGCAGAGATGAGTTTGGTCAGCAAACAACAGACAGAGCTGGGCTCTGAATCGACGGTACTTTTTTCCCAAAACCCCTCTGCTGTTCACACCACCCTGTTGCCTCTTGGCTCCATGAAAACTACAGAAAGCTGCAAGACATAGGGATAGCCACACAGGTCAAACCGCAGGTTTTCTCAGTTGAAGACACGTGCTGTAAGGCCTGAGCCCTCTTCCTGAGCTGGATTCTGGGAAAGAATCAAGGCTGTCCTGAGTGAAGGGAAAGGTGTAGCTATGTGATGGAGGACTTCTGGTTTCTGCTGTTTACTAGGTAAGATGGACAGCTGCCTCTGCTCCACTTCCTTACTGCTTAAAGGGGGAAGGTAGTATAAGTTTCACAGGTAGTTCTGAGGATTAAGATCCTGTAGGTAAAGTGTCTGGCAAAATGCCTGCAGTTAGTGAGTAATCTCTTCAACAATTATCCGTTCCCTTTCTTCAACCCAGGATAATACACACTTCCTACAGATATTTATTAGGATTTTTTTTGTGTCAGATCCAGGTATCTGTACATGAGGAGAATATTAGGTATTAGGTATTATAGGGAAACAGTGTTGTCTTTTTGCTTCTCTTGTCCAGTGTCCATGAAGAACTAACCAAAAATTTAGATGTGGCATATTTATGATCATACAGTAATTTCAGAATCTTTCCTTTCAGTTTCAGATCTCTCAGGGGATAACTTGGCACAGAATAAGGTGGTGATTTTTATAGAAATCAGTAACTCTGTAATATTCTTTCATTTACAAATGGGGCATTTTTGAAACTGAAGTCTGTTAGTACTTGTTATTCTAAGAGTAAATGATTACCAACTACCATTAATATGTTTTAATTTTGCAATTTTCAGCAAAATAATTTTCAAGTTCTGGTAGCTAATACATAGGTAATTACCCTTATCAGTAAAAAGTGCTTAGAGTTTCTAAAGAAAAGTTAAAATTTGTGAAATATGCTATATGCTAAGCATTTTTTTCCCCAAGGCCATTTGCTGGATTTTTTGCTGTGTGGAAGATATGGAAATTTATATCTTGCATCAGGATACATTCTACTTCCTTGGCTAAAAATCTTTCATTATCTCTTTTGTAAAATGAATCTTTGGGCTCTACAGAACAAAATCTGTAGGAATTATGAATAAAGGATGCATTTTTCTTTTCATAGTCTTCCCAGATGAGGGGAAATGATTCAGGAAGATAGGTATTAGCATGTGCAAGCAGGTTGGCATTTTCTCTTGAAGTCCATGTTGTCAGAAGCTTGTACATTTTTATTAATATATTGTGAGTAACTTGCTTAGTTGATTATTTCATTTCTAGTAATTGCTTAATTACTTCAGAACACATATTCTGGAACAATTTTATTTAGAGCCCATATTCACACAATTCCATATACATATTATGTGAATGTATTACACTTTTAAAGTATTAGTTTTATTAAATATTATATATGTTTTCCTTGTGGTGAAATGACTCATGGCTTTATTGACCATCCACTTTGTCCATGTGATTTCAAGGATGTGTTTTGCTTACAATCTAGCCCCTAAGGTAGTTTTCATGATCTCCATTTACAACTTTAGAACCTTAGAAGGGCTGTGTAACACAGTCAAATTCATAAATCTAGCAATGGGAAGAATTGCGTTTCTAGCCTCATACAGATTCCACGGCCCCTCCTCTGACAAGCTTGGAAATTTAATCTGGGTAGGCCTTTTCTCCTGGGCCATCACAACTGTGCTTTAACGCCCCATAAGATGGGGGGAGACTGAATCTTTTCCTCGCATTTCTGGAAACTGTAGGGATACGTTCTGTGCAACAGCTAGGAGAACCTCATTTTGATGTCAAGAAATTCTTTTAATTCCCATGCTTCCATAGGAAGTCCACCTGGGATCTGGAGACTTTCAGCTTAGATGTTTATGCTCAAACGTAGAGTCAGTAGGTTCAGACAAATGCTTCCATCCATAATATGGAAAACATTAGCGAAACCTGTTATTCTTGATAGGGCTATGTCAGTCTTAAGTGCTGGATGATGGAAGCATGCTGAGTAGCTACAGCAGGTAAGGTTGTAAGTAGAGGGGGTATGTACACACAGTAGATGACACAGTTCTTCCTCTCTAGATCATCAAGCTTAGATAAATCACCGTTAAACAGATGATCAAAATGAGCCATGAGAAAGGCTCCTAACACCAGAGGGATCAGAGAGAGGAATGGATGCCCCTCTGTCAAGGGAGAGAAGAAAATACCTCATTCGGTAGACATACAGGGAGAGCCTCTATAGAGTAGAAAAGATTTACACAGCGGGTGATGGAGGTCAGCAAGCCTGGTCTGAGGATGCTGCCCAAGCCCAGGCAGGCAGACAGGAAAGTGTCGGAACATTCAGCTAAGAGCCAGATCCCAGCCGTCATGTGATTCTTAGACTCTGCTCAGAGCTGCTCACTTTGATTAGCCTCATATTCTACTTCCAAATATTTTCTGGCATCTAACTTTATAACTGATTTTCTTACTTATCTCTCCACCCTCTGCTTTGGACCTCAGCTACACACGTCTGCCTTCTTTAAAATAATGAAACATCTTTCTCAATAACTCATACTTCACGTTCTTTCTCTGACACTTACACACTTGTGAAAGACCATGTGCACAGAGGCAGCTCTTCTTTTTACTGCAGGTGAGCCTCTTCGTCTCTCTCCACTCCTGCTACATTGTTCCAGGCTCATGGTCTGATGCTGATACTGGTGTGAATTATGTTCAGGATTGAGGGGGGGATTCCCAGAGGTTTGCAGGGCCTCTTATATCCTGGCTTTGTAACACAGCTCTGTGCTGAAGTTTGAGTATAAGTCTTATTCTTTATAAAACTTGATACTTTGATTCATTTTTTGAATGAAGCCTGTGATTATGGGGAGAATGCCTATCAGGACCAAGGCAGGTGTAGGCATCCTAGACCAGACGGGAATCTATTCTCTGCTGGCAAGAGCCCTCGCATCTACCTCTGGGTGGGCATCCAATGTCCCACTCTCACGTTGTATTTACATTTCTTCACATTCTAATATTTAGCTTTTTGGTGAGATGGGTGGAGATCTCCTGAGAGGCTGATCTATTCATGCCCAGGTGCCTTTCCTTGTTCTGATGGAGGTGGTGTAGGAATTCTTGTTTCTTGGCTCTGAATCCTAGTGACATTTTATGCCAACATTCTGCCCATGGATACAGCCTCTATGTCAGGAATCATTTCCTAGATTTTTTTCTGTAGGGATCAGCACTGTTTTAATTTTCAAGTGCAGAGCAACTTTGACTTGAATATCTATGTCAAGGGAGAGAAGAAAATACCTCATTCGGTAGACATACAGGGAGAGCCTCTATAGAGTAGAAAAGATTTACACAGCGGGTGATGGAGGTCAGCAAGCCTGGTCTGAGGATGCTGCCCAAGCCCAGGCAGGCAGACAGGAAAGTGTCGGAACATTCAGCTAAGAGCCAGATCCCAGCCGTCATGTGATTCTTAGACTCTGCTCAGAGCTGCTCACTTTGATTAGCCTCATATTCTACTTCCAAATATTTTCTGGCATCTAACTTTATAACTGATTTTCTTACTTATCTCTCCACCCTCTGCTTTGGACCTCAGCTACACACGTCTGCCTTCTTTAAAATAATGAAACATCTTTCTCAATAACTCATACTTCACGTTCTTTCTCTGACACTTACACACTTGTGAAAGACCATGTGCACAGAGGCAGCTCTTCTTTTTACTGCAGGTGAGCCTCTTCGTCTCTCTCCACTCCTGCTACATTGTTCCAGGCTCATGGTCTGATGCTGATACTGGTGTGAATTATGTTCAGGATTGAGGGGGGGATTCCCAGAGGTTTGCAGGGCCTCTTATATCCTGGCTTTGTAACACAGCTCTGTGCTGAAGTTTGAGTATAAGTCTTATTCTTTATAAAACTTGATACTTTGATTCATTTTTTGAATGAAGCCTGTGATTATGGGGAGAATGCCTATCAGGACCAAGGCAGGTGTAGGCATCCTAGACCAGACGGGAATCTATTCTCTGCTGGCAAGAGCCCTCGCATCTACCTCTGGGTGGGCATCCAATGTCCCACTCTCACGTTGTATTTACATTTCTTCACATTCTAATATTTAGCTTTTTGGTGAGATGGGTGGAGATCTCCTGAGAGGCTGATCTATTCATGCCCAGGTGCCTTTCCTTGTTCTGATGGAGGTGGTGTAGGAATTCTTGTTTCTTGGCTCTGAATCCTAGTGACATTTTATGCCAACATTCTGCCCATGGATACAGCCTCTATGTCAGGAATCATTTCCTAGATTTTTTTCTGTAGGGATCAGCACTGTTTTAATTTTCAAGTGCAGAGCAACTTTGACTTGAATATCTATGTTGAGGAATTCCCTTGTATGTTTCCCTGTAGGTCTTATACGTTAAAGGGAGGCAAGAGAAATCGTGAACATTAATCATTTAAACATTTGAGAAATATTGTTCATAATAAGTGAACAACATATGAACTGCCATACTAATGCTCAGTTGTGATGCACATGTTTTAGTATCATCCTATTCTTACTGTATTACTTAGAAATATAATGAAGATGATTTTTGGAGAAAATGTTCACACATTTGCAAAGGAACAGGAAACACTTATCAAAGAAGAGATGTGAATACACCTTGTAACTTCTTTTCATTTCCTTTATCCAGACTCAGCATAAAAATTACCATGATTCTTTCAATAGAATGTTTAATATGTCCATGTGAAATTAGGCAGATGCTTAAGTTGACATATTTCACGCCCATCTTACTGTTGTATACATTGTCACTGCATGCTGATGCCTCCGGTCTCCCCTTGCGAAATCTAATTTTAGATTTTATGTAAGCCAATATTATTACTAAGAGATGCAGAGTGGTTCATGGGAATGATAAAATAACAAAAGAGGGGTTGGCAGCTGAAGAAAAGCAGATGACACAGATATGGCTCTCTCTGGACAGAGGATGAGAGCATATTGTTGCATTTTTTAACACCATCATTAACAGCAATTTATCAAACTCCTACTGTAAGCATGCTATTTGTTAAAGGCTTATTTTTTTTTCTTGGGGGAAAGGCATGGCTTTCTCCTGTAACCTTCTGAGAGGCAATTAAAGACAAACAGTAGTCCTTAGCAATTTGTATTCAGGCTCTGAAAAGCCAGGGCAGACCACCCACAAGGTGCCTCCTGGCGGACTGCTTATGTTGAGTTAGTTACTTAAACACAAGAGGGACACTTCAACTCTCCTTTCTTTGTCTCCATGAAACAGAAATAAGTCCCTTACATGAAGAGGACATTTTCTGCACCCAGAGGGAGAAGGACACCCTTGATGCCAGAGATAAGGAATTGGGGCAAAGAAACCTGTGTCACCAAACCTCGTGACTTCTTTAATTCACCTCCTGAAGGTCAAACTCTGCTGAGACCCTTCACTAATTGAGCACCCCAAACCTAAATTTCTTTGTCTTGTCAGTTGAGGAGCTGATGCAAATTTATTCTTCCTTTCTGTCAAAAGCATAAAACTGCCCACCCTGGCCACTTCTCAGGTCCTGTTTCTATTAACAGGAGATCTTTGTGCACCTGAGTCAGAATTTGTTTCTTTCTCTCCTATGAATCTGTCTTGTGCCTGTTTTACCATGTGTGTAGGCACAAGAACTCAGGAGGGAGAGCGGGGAAACTTCCCCGTTCCAGGTCAGGCTGTAATGCTAGATGCTGAGTCATTTGGTAAGAAAACTGATTAAAGCTTGCTCTGATGCCGAAGGACCGGTTGGAGGTTGTTTTTATTCCCTTGGTCATTTCTGTTTGAGGATTACCTCACGTTCTCTCTGTCTTAGACATGTCCTCACTTGAGACTGTCTTTCCAGTTTGAAATGCTAAGTATGAAATCTTGGAAAAGGAGGCATGAATAGCTTAGGCACGTTTTCTCTCTGGGGAAAAATTCTGTCTTTTTGCAGGTTCATCTTTTTATGGCTTCTCTTATTATGATAATGGTTAAACTGCAACAGTGAGGATCAGAGAGGTCTTTCCATCCCTTAGTCTCCGCTCTAAGACAAAGCTTACTTTTGTATTTGTAGACTTATCAGAAACAAAAGGAAGTGGTGAGAATTTTTTTTTCCCCCTAAGAAAGAAAGATGGAAAGTGATTTAATCTGGCATCAGTGCTTTCTTGCAGCAGATGTCCAGATGCCAGCCTCGGGTCTTAGGGGATGCTTTCATGACATCATCACAAACACACCTCTGAGGTGGCACCGTCCCTGGCTTAGGCATGGCGCTCTCTGCCTGACCTGTCAGAGTGCATTCCCCTCAGCATCTCTGAACCTTTTATGAACGGACATGAGTCATTTCTAGAATGTAAGAAAGCAAAGTGTAAAAGGTCTCCATAGGATGCTTCCTTGAGTGATAAAGAAGGGGAAGACAAGATGCAACAGATACAAGCCCTCAACAGTGCCTGTGAGCCACAGAGGAGCCAGGCCAAAAGTTAAAACAGAGGTCCAGTAGAAGCAGACTTGTGAATAGTATTTTCAAAATCTATTTCTTTGCTTATGTTGTATTCATTTGAGAGAATTCCCATGTCTGAACATTTCTTCTGACCAAGTTGTGATCTTAAGTAATTTTTTAAAAGACTTAAGCCAAAGTAAAATTATAATAAGGTCTGAATATAAATAAAATATTTAGTACTCACAGCATTATTTTAAATTTAATCTGCCTACTTTCCAATTTTTCAATATATTTTTTCAACTTAATGTTCCTGTGGAAAAGTCAGGATTAAGTACTACAGGCATAAATCATTTTCTTGCACTTTGCTTTACTGCGTTTTACAGATGTTATGTTTTTCACCAATGGAAAGTTCATGACAACCCTGTGCTGCCAAGACTGTCAGCACCATTTTCTCAATGGCATCAACTCACTTTGTGTCTCTGTGTCACATGCTGATAATTCTAGCAATATTTCAAATATTTTTATTTAGATTTTATTTGTTATGATTCATGATCAGTGATCCATGTTACTACTACATTTCACTGAAGGCTCAGATGATGATTAGCATTTTTCAGCAATGAAATATTTTTAAATTAAGGTGCATACAGTGTTTTTTAGATACAGTGCTATTACACACTTAATAGACTGTAGGGCAAACATAACTTTTATATTTTCTGGGAAACCAGAAAATTTGTGTGACTCACTTTTTCATGGCATTTACTGTATCTGTAACTCAATCTACAGTATCTCTGAGGTATAGCATTAACATATACAGGAGTGTACACTTTTTGCTTGCATCAGATTCCAATATGGTTTAGCTCAGCAGTGATATTTATCTAAAAACTTGAAAAGAAAATACAGGAAAGGCATGTTGGGAAGAAAAAGCCGTAGATGAATTGCACAGGATAGTTTAGGAGCAAACTCTTGGTACTTTACTGGTTAGACTAAGTTCTAGAATGTAAGAAAGCAAAGTGTAAAAGGTCTCCATAGGATGCTTCCTTGAGTGATAAAGAAGGGGAAGACAAGATGCAACAGATACAAGCCCTCAACAGTGCCTGTGAGCCACAGAGGAGCCAGGCCAAAAGTTAAAACAGAGGTCCAGTAGAAGCAGACTTGTGAATAGTATTTTCAAAATCTATTTCTTTGCTTATGTTGTATTCATTTGAGAGAATTCCCATGTCTGAACATTTCTTCTGACCAAGTTGTGATCTTAAGTAATTTTTTAAAAGACTTAAGCCAAAGTAAAATTATAATAAGGTCTGAATATAAATAAAATATTTAGTACTCACAGCATTATTTTAAATTTAATCTGCCTACTTTCCAATTTTTCAATATATTTTTTCAACTTAATGTTCCTGTGGAAAAGTCAGGATTAAGTACTACAGGCATAAATCATTTTCTTGCACTTTGCTTTACTGCGTTTTACAGATGTTATGTTTTTCACCAATGGAAAGTTCATGACAACCCTGTGCTGCCAAGACTGTCAGCACCATTTTCTCAATGGCATCAACTCACTTTGTGTCTCTGTGTCACATGCTGATAATTCTAGCAATATTTCAAATATTTTTATTTAGATTTTATTTGTTATGATTCATGATCAGTGATCCATGTTACTACTACATTTCACTGAAGGCTCAGATGATGATTAGCATTTTTCAGCAATGAAATATTTTTAAATTAAGGTGCATACAGTGTTTTTTAGATACAGTGCTATTACACACTTAATAGACTGTAGGGCAAACATAACTTTTATATTTTCTGGGAAACCAGAAAATTTGTGTGACTCACTTTTTCATGGCATTTACTGTATCTGTAACTCAATCTACAGTATCTCTGAGGTATAGCATTAACATATACAGGAGTGTACACTTTTTGCTTGCATCAGATTCCAATATGGTTTAGCTCAGCAGTGATATTTATCTAAAAACTTGAAAAGAAAATAGAGGGAAAGGCATGTTGGGAAGAAAAAGCCGTAGATGAATTGCACAGGATAGTTTAGGAGCAAACTCTTGGTACTTTACTGGTTAGACTAAGTTCAAAGAAAAGGAGAGCATACCCCTATGCAATCCCTGAAGCACCCATAGAGGGCTCCTGAGCCCTGGCTGGTAACTCATTAAGACAACACTGTCCATGCCTACAACCTCAGTTACAGAAAAATGAGGAAGACTCAGGACGGCAACTTTAGTGAGATAGGATTTTCAGGTACCACGCATGAGTTATGAGTATACTTCTGTACTTTTCTATGGGCGTTTATTTTCAAATCATTATTAGTCATTTATATGGTGGTCTTCTCTAATGGCAGAAACAGAGAAGGAACTAAAGAGCTTCTTTTTTATTAAACTTTTTTTTTTTTTTTTTGGCGGAGGCGGGGCAGGTTGAAGAAGGAGGGGGAGGGGCTGGCCACTTCTATTGGTCTTTCATTCGTCCATTTTTCATCCATCTTTGTTCTCTGGCCTGTGTGGACCTCCCATGTGTTGCTTAATCTCTCTGAACTCCCATTTCCTTAACTGCAAAATAAAGCTAAATAACTGAGAGACTCTGTGTAAAACATACAGCAATGTCTGGTGCATAACAAATGCCCCATCAAAGCTTCCCATCCTCAAGGTCTAGAAATGAACAAGGTGCAGTGAGAAATCTTCCATTTGAATCCCAGTTCCCTTGGTTGATCATAGATGTGCTTTTTTCTCTTCCTGGCCTGTACCCAGCTATCATGATTGTCAGAGAAGAAAACCATAATTTCAGGAACACAGTATTTGACCAAATAGGAAATTTCCTCTCTTATGTTTGAAAAATCTGTTGAGACATGTTTAAGGAAAATGTGTAAATTAAAACATTATGGTCTTTTCTTTATAACAGCAGAACAAAGCTCTCGAAGATAGACAATAATCTAATATTTTAATAACTCAATCATGCACATGATCTCAAAAGTGTGCTAATTAATGATAATGACCGTTCCTTGCTTTCACCCACTGCAGTTTACCGAACACTTGCACGTACATGGCCCGTGAACATAGATGCTCGCTGAGCTGTTAAAGGGAGGCGCCACAGCAGGCATCTGAAAACATCACAGTCAAAACACAGGCTCAGCCAAATGAAGATGTTTGCCCTTGGCTGGGTCTTGAGGTGGAACATTTATGTATTTATTATTCTAGCCCAGTCGCTCAGGTCCTTCCCAAGAGACTGCCTGGCTCCTCGGTTCCTCAGACTTCTCATATTGTTTGCAAACATCACATAATTAATCTACCAATCTGCAGCCCCTCAACTCTCCCGAGCCATTGTGTAGAGACAGAGCTGTCAAGAAATGTCCTGGACTTCTTTCTGTTCAGAAAGCTTCATGGCTCAGCGCAGTTTATTGACTCTTGGAATGTGGCCAGGAAGCCTGGCTTCTCGACCCAGCTACAGACGAGTCTGTAAACGCCACCTAATGATACATAAACTTGTTTCATTTACCTGATAGAAGGTTTTATTTGCTGCTCGTAATCTCTTATAGTTTCTTCTGTTTGCTTTTCCTTTCTCTGCATAGCTTATAAACCATTCAAGGATCTTCGGGGCAGAAAATTCTATAGTGTTTCTAGAACTAAAATGGTCAAGAGTATATCATTATTATTGTTCATAGTGTCACAGTTATATCTGTGGTGACTGGTTTGTAGCATCAGTGTTCCCCAGGGCCATTTCTGAATCATGTGGATATCGTTGAAATGCTAAGCCAAGGCCGTCTCAGATAATCAATTTTTTTGTGTGTATGTGGTTAAAATCAATATTGACTCTCGTTGTTGATTGTCATTAAATCTGCTTAGTGGGATTTTTCAGAAAGGTCCTGTTGTCTTAAGAGGAAGTCCTACACCCTCAGTGGTCAATTTTCAGCCATATAATCTCATTTGACCATTACATGTTAATCAACACATGATTAAGTAGAATGAGGGAGAAGAATATTCAGCTAGGTACTTGGAAAGACAGACCACACTTATACTCATGCCATTTAGAGATAAGGCTTTTTGGCTAATTATTTAACGCCTCTGGAATTTGTCCTTGCATTTTATTTTATTTTTTTTGGCGGGGGTTGGGGGAGGGTTGGTGAGGGAGGGGGGCAGGCAGGCCACTTCTATTGGTTTTTCATTTATTCAGTTTCATCCATCTTTGTTCTTTGGCTCCTGTGGGCCTCCCATCGCAGTGGCCTCTGTTGTCGCAGAGCGCCGGCTCTGGGTGCATACACTCCAGAGCTCCGGCTTGGTAATTGGACGCAGGATCTTCCCAGGCCAGGGATTGAACCGGCGCCCTTTGCACTGCAGGGCGGTGTCCTTACCCACTGGACTACCAGGGAAGCCCCTGTCCTTGTATTTTAAAATGAAGAGCTGTCAGAACATGGCTCAGCGGGCAGTGTCAAGAAATGTCCTGGACTTCTTTCTGTTCAGAAAGCTTCATGGCTCAGCGCAGTTTATTGACTCTTGGAATGTGGCCAGGAAGCCTGGCTTCTCGACCCAGCTACAGACGAGTCTGTAAACGCCACCTAATGATACATAAACTTGTTTCATTTACCTGATAGAAGGTTTTATTTGCTGCTCGTAATCTCTTATAGTTTCTTCTGTTTGCTTTTCCTTTCTCTGCATAGCTTATAAACCATTCAAGGATCTTCGGGGCAGAAAATTCTATAGTGTTTCTAGAACTAAAATGGTCAAGAGTATATCATTATTATTGTTCATAGTGTCACAGTTATATCTGTGGTGACTGGTTTGTAGCATCAGTGTTCCCCAGGGCCATTTCTGAATCATGTGGATATCGTTGAAATGCTAAGCCAAGGCCGTCTCAGATAATCAATTTTTTTGTGTGTATGTGGTTAAAATCAATATTGACTCTCGTTGTTGATTGTCATTAAATCTGCTTAGTGGGATTTTTCAGAAAGGTCCTGTTGTCTTAAGAGGAAGTCCTACACCCTCAGTGGTCAATTTTCAGCCATATAATCTCATTTGACCATTACATGTTAATCAACACATGATTAAGTAGAATGAGGGAGAAGAATATTCAGCTAGGTACTTGGAAAGACAGACCACACTTATACTCATGCCATTTAGAGATAAGGCTTTTGGCTAATTATTTAACGCCTCTGGAATTTGTCCTTGCATTTTATTTTATTTTTTTGGCGGGGTTGGGGAGGTTGGTGAGGGAGGGGGGCAGGCAGGCCACTTCTATTGGTTTTTCATTTATTCAGTTTCATCCATCTTTGTTCTTTGGCTCCTGTGGGCCTCCCATCGCAGTGGCCTCTGTTGTCGCAGAGCGCCGGCTCTGGGTGCATACACTCCAGAGCTCCGGCTTGGTAATTGGACGCAGGATCTTCCCAGGCCAGGGATTGAACCGGCGCCCTTTGCACTGCAGGGCGGTGTCCTTACCCACTGGACTACCAGGGAAGCCCCTGTCCTTGTATTTTAAAATGAAGAGGGAACTTTCTAGGTGAATATACATAGGTACAATATTATTGCTATTCCTAGCCTAGGCTTATGTGTTTTAGTAATTTACAACAAATCAGTAACCAGACGTGTTCTTTTTTTCTTTGGCGGGGGGCGGGTTGGGGAGGGAGGGGAGCGGGCAGTCCACTTCTATTGGTCTTTCATTTCTCTATTTTCATCCGTCTTTGTTCTTTGGCTCCTGTGGGCCTCCCATCGCGGTGGCCTCTGTTGTCACAGAACACCGGCTCTGAGCGCATGTGCTCCAGAGCTCCGGCTCGATAATTGGGCACATCCGTCCAGCCATTTCGCGGCACGTGGGATCTTCCCAGGCCAGGGATCGAACCGGCGCCCCTTGCACTGCAAGGTGGTGTCCTTACCCACTGGACCACCAGGGAAGCCCCAGACGTGTTCTTCCTTACTGCAGTAGGCATCAATTGAAAAATAGAAGCAACTGACAACTGGAGATAAAATTGTGACTAGTGTCACAGAGTTGGAGAATAAGAGGTGATCTATTGCCAGAGTTGGTCTTCCTGTTGTTATATCTTTGTGTGTGTGTGTGTGTGTGTGTGTGTGTGTATGTGTGTGTGTGGTTTCTTTTTCTGCAGTCTTTTTTTCTTTCTTTCTTTTTTAAAATTTTTATTCATTTTTATTTTTGGCTCTGCTGGGTCTTTGTTGCTGCACAGATATTCTCTAATTATAGCGAACAAGGGCTGCTCTCTAGTTCAGCACTTGGGCATCTCATTGCACTGGTTTCTCTAGTGTGGAACGTGAGTTCTAGAGTGCTTTGGGTCAGTAGTTGTGGCTCATGGGTTAGTTGTGGGATTTTCCCAGACCAGGGATTGAACCATGTCTCCTCTGTTGGGGGGCAACTCTTTACCACTGACTCACCAAAGAAGCCCCTCTTTTTCCTTTTTAAATTTATATTTATTTATTTACTGTGCTAGTCTTAGTTGCATCCACTTGGGATCTTTAGTTGAGGCATGTGAACTCTTAGTTATGGCATGTGGGATCTAGTTCTCTGACCAGGGATCAAACCCAGGCCCCCTGGATTGCTAGAGTGGAGTCTTAGCCACAGGATTACCAGGGAAGTATGGTCTTCCTATTATTATTAACTTGACTAAAACATCCCAAACAGCTTATTAGTTACTACCAGGGCACAGCCTGTGCTGTTCAGCTGCCCTGTAGATTCCTTCAGCCTTCCTACTTCTTTCCCTCCAGGCCCACCTGGACAATCATTTATGCTAAAGTGTAAGTCACTGAGGACATGTGAGAGGACAATCATGCAAAGGATGTATAATGTTAGTGTCACAGAAAAGTGAGTGGGGAGGCAGAGTTATTATTGTTCCTCACCCCTCCCCCACCACTTTACAGATGAGGAAACTGAAGCCCAAAGAGAATGGAGTGACTTGCCTATGCTCTAATCTAGTTAAGGAATTCCAAAGTCCTTATTGGTTCCAAATATGGTTCCAGGTTCTGGCCCTAAACCCTACCAGGAACATTGTTGCTTTATTGATGGGTTAGATGTGGTCTTCTAGATGTGCTCTGTGGTAAACTTCTGGTTATAGGCACAGAGAGCAATGAGTGTGAGAAGCCCCGTATTCTGGGGTTTTCTAGGGTCTGTACTTGCCAAGACAACACTGTTTCACCTCCCTTCCCACCAGGGAATAAGAATGATGCTCCTAATATTGAAGTATTTCCAAGGCATTTCACATTACCTATTTTGCAATACTTTGCCAGATTCTTAAAGAATGCATATAAATTTTTAAGCCCAGTAGTACAATCACTACATGATAGAACACTTAAATTATTGAGGGGATCATCATCCTGAGGTTTCTCAAAGGAGTACTTGCTGAAGAGCTATGTCTGTTCAGCGCAGCCATTGAGAGCAACGATGCCATCTGAAGTCCATGTATTTCAAGACCTAGAAAGGAAAATGTTTTGGTTTCCTAAACTGGTGTGTGCAGTTTTGCCTCATTTACCAGACTGCAAGCCCCTCAGACAGATCACCAAGGCTCCCTGGGTTTCATCTCTCACCCAGATGGGTGATGTCCATGTACTAAATGCTCATAACTTTTTGTGGCTATTATTAGTCCTTGAAGAATATACTAACCTTTCCCATAGATGTCAATGAGATAAATAAAGACCATAAGGCAGAATGCATACATATTATGTTGGGATTAATTATTCAAAATGACTCCCAAATGGATACTGCAGTTATTTCATTTGGATTCATTGTGCATCTGCCATGTGCAAGGGTCTAATGCACACTGGAGAATTTAAAATAAGTCAACATTCATTAGTTAGGACTTCTAACTTCTTTCCTCCAGGCCCACCTGGACAATCATTTATGCTAAAGTGTAAGTCACTGAGGACATGTGAGAGGACAATCATGCAAAGGATGTATAATGTTAGTGTCACAGAAAAGTGAGTGGGGAGGCAGAGTTATTATTGTTCCTCACCCCTCCCCCACCACTTTACAGATGAGGAAACTGAAGCCCAAAGAGAATGGAGTGACTTGCCTATGCTCTAATCTAGTTAAGGAATTCCAAAGTCCTTATTGGTTCCAAATATGGTTCCAGGTTCTGGCCCTAAACCCTACCAGGAACATTGTTGCTTTATTGATGGGTTAGATGTGGTCTTCTAGATGTGCTCTGTGGTAAACTTCTGGTTATAGGCACAGAGAGCAATGAGTGTGAGAAGCCCCGTATTCTGGGGTTTTCTAGGGTCTGTACTTGCCAAGACAACACTGTTTCACCTCCCTTCCCACCAGGGAATAAGAATGATGCTCCTAATATTGAAGTATTTCCAAGGCATTTCACATTACCTATTTTGCAATACTTTGCCAGATTCTTAAAGAATGCATATAAATTTTTAAGCCCAGTAGTACAATCACTACATGATAGAACACTTAAATTATTGAGGGGATCATCATCCTGAGGTTTCTCAAAGGAGTACTTGCTGAAGAGCTATGTCTGTTCAGCGCAGCCATTGAGAGCAACGATGCCATCTGAAGTCCATGTATTTCAAGACCTAGAAAGGAAAATGTTTTGGTTTCCTAAACTGGTGTGTGCAGTTTTGCCTCATTTACCAGACTGCAAGCCCCTCAGACAGATCACCAAGGCTCCATGGGTTTCATCTCTCACCCAGATGGGTGATGTCCATGTACTAAATGCTCATAACTTTTTGTGGCTATTATTAGTCCTTGAAGAATATACTAACCTTTCCCATAGATGTCAATGAGATAAATAAAGACCATAAGGCAGAATGCATACATATTATGTTGGGATTAATTATTCAAAATGACTCCCAAATGGATACTGCAGTTATTTCATTTGGATTCATTGTGCATCTGCCATGTGCAAGGTTCTAATGCACACTGGAGACACATTTCTGGCCTTAAAGAAGATTGTATACCAGCAGGAGAGGTACAGGATTCTTCCCCTTTGATGGAAGTTAAGGATTCTATGCAATCTTTTGACCTAGGGATTCCATTTCACATTACTTACCCAACAGAAATGTCTACCAGGTGGTAATTACAACTGTGTTCTTAGCAACTTTATTCATAATAGCAAAAACAGCTCAAAGATAGACCAGCAAAAAAAAAAAAAAAAGTGAAAACAATATTACAGTGAAAACAAATGGGCCACACTGACACACAGCAAGCATCATGGATATATTTTGCAAATATATTTGAAACAACACACTAGACATTAAAAAAATGCATTTTTGCATCATTATAAAGGTCAAAATGGACACAATTAACCTGAAGAGATTAAGAATTAGGTGTTAAAACTAGAAAATAACACAAGGAAGGTATTAACATAAAATCAAGATATTTATTCTGTTAGGAGGAAGGGACATTGGTGTGATTCAGGAAAATTATTCAAGTGGCTTGGAAAATAGAAGTGGTCTGTTTCTTGACCTGAGTTGCATGGATGTTTACTTTATCATTTACTAGGCTGTGCATTTATTTCTGTATACTTTTCTGGATGTGTGTTGTATTTCACAGTGAAAAGATGAAAGAATCTATGTCTTTAACTCATATCACTCTCCTGAGTTTCTGATTTTATGCATTTCAATGTCTGAAAGACCTCTCCACTGACATGTGTCCCTGGCACTTCAATCTCAATATACCTCAAATTATACATTCACTCTACCCCACATCTGCTTTGTCTGTTGAGTTCCCCAGGTGGGTGAAAACCACCATTATCCTTACATCTTCCAAGAATCAGGATATCATCACGATTCCTGCCTTTACTTTAATCACCATATACAATAATGTTTGGTTGACTTTACCTCTTAATATGTTCTAAGCTTAATCTTCTGATCACTTCTTGACGACCGCCTTTGTGTTTACCATCAGGGTGTCTGATGGGTTTCACCTCAACAGTCCCCCGACTGTCCCACTTTTCTCCTAGCCAGTCTTGTCTTTCTCTGTTCTCTCTTCTATGCTGTTGTCAGAGTTCTCTTATCAAATACTAATCTGATCATGTCCAAGCCCCCATTGAACTTGCACTGGCTTATGCCACCTTACACAAATCTTTCTTCACCTCCCTCTGTGGGCTTATGAATTATGCTGTCTTACAGGTTATGCTTCTGCTTCTGAAGCAGTGTGTTATTTATTAAGCTGTGATGATTGCAGGATGAAACAGTGGCATCAGCTGTCCCTCCCTCTCCTACCTGTCATCCTCTCTTGTACCACTTCCCTAACTTGCTCAGGTAACCTCACCCTAGTCTTGCAGGGCATAGGTGCTCTTATAACACCTAGCAGTTAGTAATCATCTCCTCTGCTCTGAGCTCCAGGGAATATGACAGGGATAGTACTCAATGTTTTATGACTGAATATTTTGGACTGAAAGGATTCAGAGGCAGTGTTACTTCCCATGAGAAGATTGAAGAGACCTCATTGTCCATCTGCAGCAGGGCTTTGAGAGTTGCTAAAATATTCAGAATGGCGCACATGCCACAAACGCAGCAGCAGAAACAGAAATTCAAGTAGTTCCATGGGAAAGAGTGGTTGTTGAGTATTTATAAGTGTAGGTCTCGCGTTGGAAGATTGATTTAAAGAAAATCTGCCGTGTCTGCAGTTAGGCTATTCAACATTCAGTCTGACTGGAGCTTGAGGAGAGGCATTATTTTCCATTGATTATTTTAATTCAGTACATGACAGAAAGACTACATTCCTGAACTGGCTGCAAAATCATAAATATTTAAATCCAAGCTATTTGCCATGCATAGAAATAATCAAGTCATGAGAGCTAACTTATATGTTTGGTGACTTGGTTATTGATTTTTTCCAGCTCTAATCTAAATTCTATAGCAATTCACAGAAATGGTTCAGAGGGGATTATTTTAATATTGCAGCAGATGACAATCTTATATATACAAGTTCAAAAAACAAGAGATTTAGAAAAGAATGGTAGATGGTCATTTTATATACATGAGTTCAAGGAACAAGCAATTCAAATACTAATCTGATCATGTCCAAAGGGCCCCAAGTTGTATTTCTCCTAGCCAGTCTTGTCTTTCTCTGTTCTCTCTTCTATGCTGTTGTCAGAGTTCTCTTATCAAATACTAATCTGATCATGTCCAAGCCCCCATTGAACTTGCACTGGCTTATGCCACCTTACACAAATCTTTCTTCACCTCCCTCTGTGGGCTTATGAATTATGCTGTCTTACAGGTTATGCTTCTGCTTCTGAAGCAGTGTGTTATTTATTAAGCTGTGATGATTGCAGGATGAAACAGTGGCATCAGCTGTCCCTCCCTCTCCTACCTGTCATCCTCTCTTGTACCACTTCCCTAACTTGCTCAGGTAACCTCACCCTAGTCTTGCAGGGCATAGGTGCTCTTATAACACCTAGCAGTTAGTAATCATCTCCTCTGCTCTGAGCTCCAGGGAATATGACAGGGATAGTACTCAATGTTTTATGACTGAATATTTTGGACTGAAAGGATTCAGAGGCAGTGTTACTTCCCATGAGAAGATTGAAGAGACCTCATTGTCCATCTGCAGCAGGGCTTTGAGAGTTGCTAAAATATTCAGAATGGCGCACATGCCACAAACGCAGCAGCAGAAACAGAAATTCAAGTAGTTCCATGGGAAAGAGTGGTTGTTGAGTATTTATAAGTGTAGGTCTCGCGTTGGAAGATTGATTTAAAGAAAATCTGCCGTGTCTGCAGTTAGGCTATTCAACATTCAGTCTGACTGGAGCTTGAGGAGAGGCATTATTTTCCATTGATTATTTTAATTCAGTACATGACAGAAAGACTACATTCCTGAACTGGCTGCAAAATCATAAATATTTAAATCCAAGCTATTTGCCATGCATAGAAATAATCAAGTCATGAGAGCTAACTTATATGTTTGGTGACTTGGTTATTGATTTTTTCCAGCTCTAATCTAAATTCTATAGCAATTCACAGAAATGGTTCAGAGGGGATTATTTTAATATTGCAGCAGATGACAATCTTATATATACAAGTTCAAAAAACAAGAGATTTAGAAAAGAATGGTAGATGGTCATTTTATATACATGAGTTCAAGGAACAAGCAATTCAGAAAAAATCTGAGCCATCATGTGTCTCAATCTTCGAACTATCAGACAATGAAACAGTCTCAGGGGCCATGTGATGTGTCCACATAGCATGACTAATTAGGGTCAGGCCTGTAAATCAGGTCTCCTGACTCACGCCAATGCTCTTCTCCTTTATAAGAATGTAATGCACACATCCACAATTCATATAGGGAATGAGGGGATGGAGTCCTGCTGTTTATTTTTTAAGATTTTCTTTTCGATATGGACCATTTTAAAAAGTCTTTATTGAAATTGTTACAATATTGCCTCTGTTATTGTTGTTGTTGTTTTGACCATGAGGCAAGCATGTGGGATCTCAGCCCCTCCACGTGGGACTGAACTCACACCCTCTGCATTGGAAGGTGAAGTCTTAACCACTGGACCACCGGGAAAGTCCCCCTGCTGTGATTTAGCTGGTATGGAGACACAGACTGTTTACCCAAGTGAATAGTGATAACAATGACAGCAAGACTTTCTTCTTTCCTATCTGCCACCTGTGTCCCATGCTGTCACACAGCTGGTGTGATCTCTCTGGTATCTATCAGTAGTTCTAGAATAATTTCATGCCACTTGGGCCACTCCAAACGAGAGCCTGTTGGACATTAACATGAACAAGGCTGATTATCATTACTTCAGGCTCAATGGTCCTTGTTACTTAGTATGAAATTTCTGCTTATTTGCTTTGATAAAGGATTAGAACCTAGAGAATTAGAATGGGAAAATTCTATCATTCATTCACTTATTGTTTGATACAATTTGAGACATCTTAAAGACTACATTCCTGAACTGGCTGCAAAATCATAAATATTTAAATCCAAGCTATTTGCCATGCATAGAAATAATCAAGTCATGAGAGCTAACTTATATGTTTGGTGACTTGGTTATTGATTTTTTCCAGCTCTAATCTAAATTCTATAGCAATTCACAGAAATGGTTCAGAGGGGATTATTTTAATATTGCAGCAGATGACAATCTTATATATACAAGTTCAAAAAACAAGAGATTTAGAAAAGAATGGTAGATGGTCATTTTATATACATGAGTTCAAGGAACAAGCAATTCAGAAAAAATCTGAGCCATCATGTGTCTCAATCTTCGAACTATCAGACAATGAAACAGTCTCAGGGGCCATGTGATGTGTCCACATAGCATGACTAATTAGGGTCAGGCCTGTAAATCAGGTCTCCTGACTCACGCCAATGCTCTTCTCCTTTATAAGAATGTAATGCACACATCCACAATTCATATAGGGAATGAGGGGATGGAGTCCTGCTGTTTATTTTTTAAGATTTTCTTTTCGATATGGACCATTTTAAAAAGTCTTTATTGAAATTGTTACAATATTGCCTCTGTTATTGTTGTTGTTGTTTTGACCATGAGGCAAGCATGTGGGATCTCAGCCCCTCCACGTGGGACTGAACTCACACCCTCTGCATTGGAAGGTGAAGTCTTAACCACTGGACCACCGGGAAAGTCCCCCTGCTGTGATTTAGCTGGTATGGAGACACAGACTGTTTACCCAAGTGAATAGTGATAACAATGACAGCAAGACTTTCTTCTTTCCTATCTGCCACCTGTGTCCCATGCTGTCACACAGCTGGTGTGATCTCTCTGGTATCTATCAGTAGTTCTAGAATAATTTCATGCCACTTGGGCCACTCCAAACGAGAGCCTGTTGGACATTAACATGAACAAGGCTGATTATCATTACTTCAGGCTCAATGGTCCTTGTTACTTAGTATGAAATTTCTGCTTATTTGCTTTGATAAAGGATTAGAACCTAGAGAATTAGAATGGGAAAATTCTATCATTCATTCACTTATTGTTTGAGATAGCAAATGTTTATGGAATGCCTACTATCTTAAAGATTCTGAGCTAGACGTTGAAGTCCCATGAAGGGACTCAGAATGGTAAAGAGACACATGCTTCAGGTAAAAGAAGCTGCTCACTGATCCTGGGACCTTGGAAAACCTACTGACTACCTGTGCTTCAGTGCTGTCTTCTGCGCCGTGGGGATTGTGGCACCGTCATGAGATTATTGTATAGAACACTGGTTCCCTGCCCCAATCCCAACTGACTTTGCTCCCCAGGATACATCTGGTAATATCTGGAGACGTTTTTTAGGTGTTACAAGCAGGGGGAAAGTGCTATCACAGTTCATAGTATTGTTCTGAATAACAATGAGTTCTCTGTTAAAATGTTAGCTGTGCTGAGGTGGGGAAACCCTGATGTTGAATACCTGCCCTAATGCATCTACACTAGGGGTGATGTGTCTGCCACAGCCATGACTCACAGGGCACTTCCTACTGATCCTAGCCGGTGCCTCTGTGAAAGGGGTTATTGCCACAGAAGCCATCTGTTCACCTTCCTTCCGGAAGCTTAGTCTAGGGGCAAGATCATTGGGTGGGTGCTGTCCTTAGATGATGGATAGGTGGTGGGAGTGGGCCAGAGAAGTGGTCTTTCGTTGGTGAAGCATAGCCCTGAGCCTGCTTGCTCTCAGCTCCCTGATTCTTCTGATGGAAGATTCTCCTTCCTTCCACTGTTGAATTAAATGTTCTCATATTTTCCTGTCTAAGTTGATCTTCCAGTTCTTATCTAGTTGGTCTACCTAAACCAGCTTTTTCTGCAAGAAAAGATCAAATAAACAGTAAATATTTTTACTAACAAAAGGCACCATGCTGTATAAACATATATATCAATCCATCTTTCGCCATGTAGGCCAGTGGTTTCTTCTCTCTTTAAGTCCCAGTGAGTGACTAATACACAGTAAGAGGTAGGGGTAGAGGAGATAAAAACCCTCTGAGAACAAGAAAGAGTGAGTAGCGAGGGGTAAAAAATAAATACACAGGGTCACACAGTTCTGCTCAAGAAATACATCAAGAACACATGAGTTAGAATACTTTGTTGTGGGCCTGATATAGACTATATTTTAAAGTCACTGTCAGTTCCTGATTTCCTTCTCTCTAAGAGTAGAAGAAATTCTGAGAGATACTTAGAGTAGCTACCATGATGGTTGGTTGATTGGTTTATTGGATAGATGTCTACCAGTTTTTGGACACCAGGTCTGCCCATATGACGGAGTGCCCCATGACCAACTCCCCATGGAATATGTACTACGTGCTGGGCATGGTGCTGAGTTCAGGCAAGAACTATTTTATCTACACTCCTTTTAAGCCCTATGATGTAGGTACTGTTATTACCTTGTTACCCATGCGGATATTGGAGTTAGGAGACTTTAAGTGACTGGACCAGAATTATACAATTGGCAGGTGGTAGAACCGAGCCTTCATCCAGGGTAGCTTGACAAAAAATATGATACTTTCACCATAGGCTACCTCAGCTTCCTTAACTATCCCCTCCTACTTAAGGGGTGATGTGTCTGCCACAGCCATGACTCACAGGGCACTTCCTACTGATCCTAGCCGGTGCCTCTGTGAAAGGGGTTATTGCCACAGAAGCCATCTGTTCACCTTCCTTCCGGAAGCTTAGTCTAGGGGCAAGATCATTGGGTGGGTGCTGTCCTTAGATGATGGATAGGTGGTGGGAGTGGGCCAGAGAAGTGGTCTTTCGTTGGTGAAGCATAGCCCTGAGCCTGCTTGCTCTCAGCTCCCTGATTCTTCTGATGGAAGATTCTCCTTCCTTCCACTGTTGAATTAAATGTTCTCATATTTTCCTGTCTAAGTTGATCTTCCAGTTCTTATCTAGTTGGTCTACCTAAACCAGCTTTTTCTGCAAGAAAAGATCAAATAAACAGTAAATATTTTTACTAACAAAAGGCACCATGCTGTATAAACATATATATCAATCCATCTTTCGCCATGTAGGCCAGTGGTTTCTTCTCTCTTTAAGTCCCAGTGAGTGACTAATACACAGTAAGAGGTAGGGGTAGAGGAGATAAAAACCCTCTGAGAACAAGAAAGAGTGAGTAGCGAGGGGTAAAAAATAAATACACAGGGTCACACAGTTCTGCTCAAGAAATACATCAAGAACACATGAGTTAGAATACTTTGTTGTGGGCCTGATATAGACTATATTTTAAAGTCACTGTCAGTTCCTGATTTCCTTCTCTCTAAGAGTAGAAGAAATTCTGAGAGATACTTAGAGTAGCTACCATGATGGTTGGTTGATTGGTTTATTGGATAGATGTCTACCAGTTTTTGGACACCAGGTCTGCCCATATGACGGAGTGCCCCATGACCAACTCCCCATGGAATATGTACTACGTGCTGGGCATGGTGCTGAGTTCAGGCAAGAACTATTTTATCTACACTCCTTTTAAGCCCTATGATGTAGGTACTGTTATTACCTTGTTACCCATGCGGATATTGGAGTTAGGAGACTTTAAGTGACTGGACCAGAATTATACAATTGGCAGGTGGTAGAACCGAGCCTTCATCCAGGGTAGCTTGACAAAAAATATGATACTTTCACCATAGGCTACCTCAGCTTCCTTAACTTTGGTCCCCATGCCAATATAAAAAGGAATATATCCACATTTATATAAAGCAAGACTTAAAATAAGCATTTGAGGCAAAGGAAAAATTGGATGCCTATGTAATGGATGGTTTAAGGTTCCTCTATATTATTAGGTAACATCAGAGACAGGAATTTTTCTACAATAAATTTTGTGCTTTCTACAAAATGCAAAGATATAATTATTTCCTTTGACATTATTTATAAAAGTGATTCATTTTTTACTTAGCCTTTTATGAGTTCTACTTTCTTATATCGAATTGTCTTTCCCACTAATGAGTAATAAATTATACTTTTGATCATTGTGTTACTTAAAATATATGACGTTTCGGTTCATTATTAATTTCCAAGTAGAGTATCATTTCAGGTAGGGTGGAAGTTCTGAAACAATTCTTTTTAAAATGCAGTTACCAGCGTTTGTATTTAGAACCAGGGGCTCGTTATCTTTATGAACTCTTGCCAGTTTTAGGTAGCTTTATTGTGGTAGCTTCTCCCTGCGTGGAGCCAAGTGTGGTTACACAGGCAAGTGCTGTGTTTGACTGTTCAGGTTGAGCTCTTTCCGTGGTGTGTCCCCAGCCAAGGTGTGCTGAGGCGGACTCATCCCTCTTCTGAGTACCCACTATGAACATCACTTCCCAACTCCATATTCAGTGACATTACTGCAGTAGCTTGAACTCGGCCTTGGTGGGGATATGTACACTATGAAAGCTGGCAACCTCTCCAGGTCATGGAACTGGTGGTTAAACCCTGACCAGCACTCCACTGGGCTCTGTGAAGGAAGAGGAGTTGGGGAATTAAAATTCAGCCCCTGCCCCTTGATGTGGAGATGAGAAGGAAGGGACTACTTTGTCTCACTCAAACAAAACTGCTCTCCACTTAAGCTGCACATCACAAACTTAGGTCTCCTGGAGGAGGCATTCCCTGCTCATTTATACAAGGGCCACAAGTGGGCTCGCACCCTGAGATTAGAACAGTGGTTCGCAAACCTGGCTTCCTAACTTTGGTAGAACCACCATGGGCGAAAAATATATACTTTCACCATAGGCTACCTCAGCTTCCTTAACTTTGGTCCCCATGCCAATATAAAAAGGAATATATCCACATTTATATAAAGCAAGACTTAAAATAAGCATTTGAGGCAAAGGAAAAATTGGATGCCTATGTAATGGATGGTTTAAGGTTCCTCTATATTATTAGGTAACATCAGAGACAGGAATTTTTCTACAATAAATTTTGTGCTTTCTACAAAATGCAAAGATATAATTATTTCCTTTGACATTATTTATAAAAGTGATTCATTTTTTACTTAGCCTTTTATGAGTTCTACTTTCTTATATCGAATTGTCTTTCCCACTAATGAGTAATAAATTATACTTTTGATCATTGTGTTACTTAAAATATATGACGTTTCGGTTCATTATTAATTTCCAAGTAGAGTATCATTTCAGGTAGGGTGGAAGTTCTGAAACAATTCTTTTTAAAATGCAGTTACCAGCGTTTGTATTTAGAACCAGGGGCTCGTTATCTTTATGAACTCTTGCCAGTTTTAGGTAGCTTTATTGTGGTAGCTTCTCCCTGCGTGGAGCCAAGTGTGGTTACACAGGCAAGTGCTGTGTTTGACTGTTCAGGTTGAGCTCTTTCCGTGGTGTGTCCCCAGCCAAGGTGTGCTGAGGCGGACTCATCCCTCTTCTGAGTACCCACTATGAACATCACTTCCCAACTCCATATTCAGTGACATTACTGCAGTAGCTTGAACTCGGCCTTGGTGGGGATATGTACACTATGAAAGCTGGCAACCTCTCCAGGTCATGGAACTGGTGGTTAAACCCTGACCAGCACTCCACTGGGCTCTGTGAAGGAAGAGGAGTTGGGGAATTAAAATTCAGCCCCTGCCCCTTGATGTGGAGATGAGAAGGAAGGGACTACTTTGTCTCACTCAAACAAAACTGCTCTCCACTTAAGCTGCACATCACAAACTTAGGTCTCCTGGAGGAGGCATTCCCTGCTCATTTATACAAGGGCCACAAGTGGGCTCGCACCCTGAGATTAGAACAGTGGTTCCCAAACCTGGCTGATCATCATCATAATCTTAAGCTTTAATAATACAGATTTTAGGGCTTTGCCAAGACTTTGGTTTGTTTACATAGCATCCAATGGAATGATCCCTTGGAAAAAAGCATGGCAACTCACTCATTCTAGTATTCTTGCCTGGAGAATCTTAGAGAGAGAAGTGTGGCAAGCTACTGTCTATAGGGTCACGAAGAGTCAAACGTGATGTAACAAATGAACAACAGTTATGTTAAGTACATGAGGCTAATTAGATGAAACTGTCAGCTTTGAGGGTTTGGAGGAAGGTTCCAAATTAGAGAAAGAAACATAAGAAAACACGACTCCTTCTGCCTGTGCACTTTGCTAAAGATTATATAAAAGAACCTATTTTAATGCCCAGAAGGAGTGCAACCATATTTGATTAACTGAGAGAAACAGCTGGAAGGCAAAGCTGATATGCTCAGCATGGCACTAGTGGATGAGTAAAAGCAGATTCCCTGAATTAGTGCTAAAACTAACAAACCCCTTGTATCTTCTGTTACTGAAATTGAAAGCAATTTTACCAATATGTTTTGGCTGAGGCCTTGGGAATCTGTATCTTAAAAGTTTTCCAAACTTTCTGTAGAGTTTTGGAATCACCAATTTAACTCTCCAATAAACACATGTACAGTTTTCTTAAAGGTGTGCCCAGATGTTGACCCTTTTCATTTCTATGTGATCACATAAACTCTGTGGCAGATGACACTCGGAGGAAATAATAGGCCAGGAGCATCCCTTTTCCCCCCTTTCTACCCTATGAACATCACTTCCCAACTCCATATTCAGTGACATTACTGCAGTAGCTTGAACTCGGCCTTGGTGGGGATATGTACACTATGAAAGCTGGCAACCTCTCCAGGTCATGGAACTGGTGGTTAAACCCTGACCAGCACTCCACTGGGCTCTGTGAAGGAAGAGGAGTTGGGGAATTAAAATTCAGCCCCTGCCCCTTGATGTGGAGATGAGAAGGAAGGGACTACTTTGTCTCACTCAAACAAAACTGCTCTCCACTTAAGCTGCACATCACAAACTTAGGTCTCCTGGAGGAGGCATTCCCTGCTCATTTATACAAGGGCCACAAGTGGGCTCGCACCCTGAGATTAGAACAGTGGTTCCCAAACCTGGCTGATCATCATCATAATCTTAAGCTTTAATAATACAGATTTTAGGGCTTTGCCAAGACTTTGGTTTGTTTACATAGCATCCAATGGAATGATCCCTTGGAAAAAAGCATGGCAACTCACTCATTCTAGTATTCTTGCCTGGAGAATCTTAGAGAGAAAGTGTGGCAAGCTACTGTCTATAGGGTCACGAAGAGTCAAACGTGATGTAACAAATGAACAACAGTTATGTTAAGTACATGAGGCTAATTAGATGAAACTGTCAGCTTTGAGGGTTTGGAGGAAGGTTCCAAATTAGAGAAAGAAACATAAGAAAACACGACTCCTTCTGCCTGTGCACTTTGCTAAAGATTATATAAAAGAACCTATTTTAATGCCCAGAAGGAGTGCAACCATATTTGATTAACTGAGAGAAACAGCTGGAAGGCAAAGCTGATATGCTCAGCATGGCACTAGTGGATGAGTAAAAGCAGATTCCCTGAATTAGTGCTAAAACTAACAAACCCCTTGTATCTTCTGTTACTGAAATTGAAAGCAATTTTACCAATATGTTTTGGCTGAGGCCTTGGGAATCTGTATCTTAAAAGTTTTCCAAACTTTCTGTAGAGTTTTGGAATCACCAATTTAACTCTCCAATAAACACATGTACAGTTTTCTTAAAGGTGTGCCCAGATGTTGACCCTTTTCATTTCTATGTGATCACATAAACTCTGTGGCAGATGACACTCGGAGGAAATAATAGGCCAGGAGCATCCCTGCCCATTTGCTACCCTCCCCCACTCCGGAAAATCATCAGTTTCCACATGTGGCATGCTGTGGCTAGGGTTGGGAAGTCTTGAACTGTTGTGCTTAACACAGTGTAATAGAAAGAAAATAGGACTCAGTCATCAGAGAGCTGTGTAATCCTAGAGATGTACATTATTTCTAAGTTCTGCCATCTATACTGTCATATCAAGTTGGCAATTTTAATAATGAATGAATAAATTAATGAATACTAATGAGGATAAAATGTGCAATTTGGGTGTGACCTCCTTACCACCCTGTCTCTGGTTTTTTTCTTATGATTTGAATGGTAGGGGGGAGTAGATCGGTACTAGGTGTGTATTTTAGTGGAGGAACCTCCCCCTTCATTCAGAGATGATAATATTAACACCGACAAACATTACTATTATTTGGCATGAACAGATAGGTATTGCCAGCTCTTTAAAAGCAGTCATGATGCACAGGTAGGCTTGAGCAGCTGAGCTAATAAGTCAGGTCTCCTTGTCTGACTCTCTCTGACCTCACTTCCTTTTCTGTAATCCTTGGCTTCTATTCTGGGCCTGTCCTAGTCAGACTTCAAAGAGACCTCTGCCTTCCTCAGACGACTTGTAGCCTTGGCTCTGTGCCCCAAACTAAAAGACATCACCAGGCAATTTAAGCAAAAGGTATTAGTTGTATACTTTTATGTAGAAATTATATCCATACAAAGAAGAAACCTTATTTCCACTGTCCAAAGACATTGCGTCTTAAGGTTTATTTCCATTCAGAATTCTTCCTGCATCCATGCTGCTTTATTTTAAAACAAAATCACTAACACTTCAATCCCCAAATCTTCAAAGCATCTCTGAATCCTGTTTTTCTCTCCTTCACCTTGTAACGTCCAATCCATCATCAAGTCCTATGGACTGACCCTCTAACTATTTCTCAAATTCATCTACTTCTTGTTTCCACCGCCACCTCCTCACCCAGCCGCTGTCGTTTCTTACTTTGTTTACTCCAGTAGCCTTCCAACTTATCTTCTTTTTTTCACTCTTGTTTGTTTCATAGACTTCATTTCACTTTTCATTTTAAATTGAGTCTTGTCATTACCATCTAAAGAATTCTCCAGAGGTTTCCAACAGTACTTGGAATAAAATGTAGATTTCTTTTAAATGCTTTAAAAGATCCGTGTGGTCTCATCTGCCTACCTACCCTTCTTCCCTGCCCACCATGGATTCTTTTCCAGTCATTTCACCTCACCTCCACCCCAGGGCCCCTGCATTTCTTGTTTCCTCTGCCAGGAAAGTTAATCCTCTGGCTTTTGCAGAAGGCTGTTCCTTCCCTGGTCTCAGGGCCAGTGCTATAGTCACAGATTGGCCTCTCCCACTCCTTGAACCAAAGCAGCCTCCTCCGCCACTCATGACCAGATCTTCCTGGTTTGTTTCCTTCTGTGTACATGTCACATTCTAAGATTACCTTCAAAAAAATCATGACCTTGCTTAACATGTATCGCCATATGCAGCATTTCAAATGGTTCCTGACAACATGTAATCAGTATCTGATAAATATGTGTTGACTAGGTCAATGAATGAATAACTGAGATCACAGTATTCCTTGTGTTTTGTTTTTTCATTTTCTAAACTGTTAAGCCAGTATGTCTTGAACCTGAAAAAAATGCCCATAGGACCCCCTCTGCCCACCAAGGGTTGACTTATACATGAACAAATGTGAAATATATTTACGTTCCTTATGCTTATGCTTCTTCTATGGTTCTAGAGTCAAACTTTCCCCCACTAAACTATGTACAAAGTTCCAATAAAAAGATTATATCCATACAAAGAAGAAACCTTATTTCCACTGTCCAAAGACATTGCGTCTTAAGGTTTATTTCCATTCAGAATTCTTCCTGCATCCATGCTGCTTTATTTTAAAACAAAATCACTAACACTTCAATCCCCAAATCTTCAAAGCATCTCTGAATCCTGTTTTTCTCTCCTTCACCTTGTAACGTCCAATCCATCATCAAGTCCTATGGACTGACCCTCTAACTATTTCTCAAATTCATCTACTTCTTGTTTCCACCGCCACCTCCTCACCCAGCCGCTGTCGTTTCTTACTTTGTTTACTCCAGTAGCCTTCCAACTTATCTTCTTTTTTTCACTCTTGTTTGTTTCATAGACTTCATTTCACTTTTCATTTTAAATTGAGTCTTGTCATTACCATCTAAAGAATTCTCCAGAGGTTTCCAACAGTACTTGGAATAAAATGTAGATTTCTTTTAAATGCTTTAAAAGATCCGTGTGGTCTCATCTGCCTACCTACCCTTCTTCCCTGCCCACCATGGATTCTTTTCCAGTCATTTCACCTCACCTCCACCCCAGGGCCCCTGCATTTCTTGTTTCCTCTGCCAGGAAAGTTAATCCTCTGGCTTTTGCAGAAGGCTGTTCCTTCCCTGGTCTCAGGGCCAGTGCTATAGTCACAGATTGGCCTCTCCCACTCCTTGAACCAAAGCAGCCTCCTCCGCCACTCATGACCAGATCTTCCTGGTTTGTTTCCTTCTGTGTACATGTCACATTCTAAGATTACCTTCAAAAAAATCATGACCTTGCTTAACATGTATCGCCATATGCAGCATTTCAAATGGTTCCTGACAACATGTAATCAGTATCTGATAAATATGTGTTGACTAGGTCAATGAATGAATAACTGAGATCACAGTATTCCTTGTGTTTTGTTTTTTCATTTTCTAAACTGTTAAGCCAGTATGTCTTGAACCTGAAAAAAATGCCCATAGGACCCCCTCTGCCCACCAAGGGTTGACTTATACATGAACAAATGTGAAATATATTTACGTTCCTTATGCTTATGCTTCTTATATGGTTCTAGAGTCAAACCATATTTACAAACCACACACTACTAACAAAGCTATTGTCAACAAAAAGTAGTCACAACCTAAAAGTTGAGAGTTATGTCTTATTCAGTGGGAATTTTTAGGACTTCAAGCCCAGGAGACAGTGTCTCAAGCAAGCCTGAGAGATCTGCATGAGGAGGCAAGGAGAGGAGCCAAGGTTATATATACATTTTACAAAAAAGGGCGGGTATTCCGAACATCAAAAGAAGATTATTAAAGAAAACCCAATATCCAAAGTTAAGGAATTTAGCACTTTTCTATGTATGGGAAGATGCAAGAGTCTGGACTCACTGATAAGGAGGAAAGGCTCATTCTTTTCATACATGCTTCAGCTGTCTGGGGCTAGTATCCTGTGCTTTTCCACATCCTGAGCTCCTTTGAAACTCACGAGTGGCTGCAATCCTGATGGCTAGAGTCACTGGTGACTGTGACATCCTTGTTTACTGATATGGCAGGAAATGTTCCATTTATCAGAACAAAATAAATACAATTCAAATTGACAACTACTGACTTCATGTGATTTTTTTTTTTTTTTGGTTATTCGGGGTTTTCACTGCTGCCACAGGCTCTTCTCTAGTTGCAGGGAGTGGGGCTACTCTCTAGTTGAGGTGAGCAGGCTTCCTGTTGCAGTGACTTCTCTTGGTGTGGAACTTGGGCTGTAGGGTGCACGGGCTTCAGTGGTTGTGGCCCATGGGCTCCATAGTTGTGGCTCCGAGGCTCTAGAGCACAGGCTCCATAGTTGTGGCTCACGGGCTTAGTTGCTCTGCAGCATGTGGGATCTTCCCGGATCAGGGATTGAACCCATGTCTCCTGCATTGGCAGGTGAACTCTTTACCACTGAGCTACCAGGGAAGCCCTAGATGTTGTTTTGATGAAACAGGCACCACTCACGAGTGAATGAAGTACTGGTTCCTACTTTTGAACTCGTAGGACTGTCCTGTCATTTGCACTGTGACAGTCCCATTTTTCATAATTTTCTCTCTTAGAACTACTGAAAGCTTTAATTCCTACATCATTCTGTGCCTTGTGTTTATTTGGAATGAGCGTGATACACTGGAAGCACACTTACTTCTGGTTTTTCTCATTGACCCTTTTCAATCAAGTCCAGTCCTGCTTCTGAATGTGATATGATCTTTAACCTGAGGTAAGTGAGGCCAGTGGGATCATAATTCAGACTTTTTTTTTAAGATATGCCTATCAAGATAGTCCAGCATAAATTTATAGTCAGCAGGGATTTTTTATTTCCCAGAATTCCAGGGAAGCATTTCTGGGCAAGCTTCCCTGGTAGCTCAGTGGTGAAGAACCTGCCTGCAATGCAAGAGATGCTGGTTTGATCCCTGGGTCAGGAAGATCCCCTGGTGAAGGAAATGGCAACCCACTCCATTATTCCTGTCTAGAAAGTTCAATGGACAGAGGAGCCTGGTGGGCTACAGTCCATGGGGTCACAAAGAGGCACAGCTGAGCATGTGTGATATGTATATATATATATATTTTTTTTTTCTTTCTTTTTTTAAATTTTTTTCCTCCTGGCAAAAAGTAGTCAGAAGCAAAGAGGGGACACAACTTCCTAGGAATTTACAAATGACAGTAAAGGCCCCACTTTGGGACTGGGCACTTTGGGCTGGGGTTAAATGGCAAGCAGATGGGCTCTGAGAGACGTCAGCCACCTGAGGAAGGAATGACTTAGAGGGGCAGAAGGTAGTCTCCTCCTCATGCCTCAGCCAGTGACTTCTCTTGGTGTGGAACTTGGGCTGTAGGGTGCACGGGCTTCAGTGGTTGTGGCCCATGGGCTCCATAGTTGTGGCTCCGAGGCTCTAGAGCACAGGCTCCATAGTTGTGGCTCACGGGCTTAGTTGCTCTGCAGCATGTGGGATCTTCCCGGATCAGGGATTGAACCCATGTCTCCTGCATTGGCAGGTGAACTCTTTACCACTGAGCTACCAGGGAAGCCCTAGATGTTGTTTTGATGAAACAGGCACCACTCACGAGTGAATGAAGTACTGGTTCCTACTTTTGAACTCGTAGGACTGTCCTGTCATTTGCACTGTGACAGTCCCATTTTTCATAATTTTCTCTCTTAGAACTACTGAAAGCTTTAATTCCTACATCATTCTGTGCCTTGTGTTTATTTGGAATGAGCGTGATACACTGGAAGCACACTTACTTCTGGTTTTTCTCATTGACCCTTTTCAATCAAGTCCAGTCCTGCTTCTGAATGTGATATGATCTTTAACCTGAGGTAAGTGAGGCCAGTGGGATCATAATTCAGACTTTTTTTTTAAGATATGCCTATCAAGATAGTCCAGCATAAATTTATAGTCAGCAGGGATTTTTTATTTCCCAGAATTCCAGGGAAGCATTTCTGGGCAAGCTTCCCTGGTAGCTCAGTGGTGAAGAACCTGCCTGCAATGCAAGAGATGCTGGTTTGATCCCTGGGTCAGGAAGATCCCCTGGTGAAGGAAATGGCAACCCACTCCATTATTCCTGTCTAGAAAGTTCAATGGACAGAGGAGCCTGGTGGGCTACAGTCCATGGGGTCACAAAGAGGCACAGCTGAGCATGTGTGATATGTATATATATATATATTTTTTTTTTCTTTCTTTTTTTAAATTTTTTTCCTCCTGGCAAAAAGTAGTCAGAAGCAAAGAGGGGACACAACTTCCTAGGAATTTACAAATGACAGTAAAGGCCCCACTTTGGGACTGGGCACTTTGGGCTGGGGTTAAATGGCAAGCAGATGGGCTCTGAGAGACGTCAGCCACCTGAGGAAGGAATGACTTAGAGGGGCAGAAGGTAGTCTCCTCCTCATGCCTCAGCCAGCCTCTCCTGAAATACTAGAAAACTTCCCACTTACATAGGTAAGATTGGGCTCCTTCAAGAAGTTGGTTAGGAGTGAGCTCTGCATGGAGATGATACTGGAAAGGAATGGAAAGACAGAGGCAAGAATGGAGATCACCTGGCATGGCTCTGGATTCATCTATACCCAGGAAAATGAAATTTGTTTAATTCTCCAATTGATACCCTGTTTATTCATAGTATCAAACACATCTTGTTAAGTATAACATCATACCTGCCATGAGATATTGATCTGTCTCATGTGTGTGGGTATGTTTTATAGGTACATATTTTTGTGTATGGTGTTTCCTAAGTGGGGCCAGTGGTAAAGAACCTGTGTGCCAGTGTAGGAGATGCAAGAGACACGGTTTCGATCTCTGGGTCAGGAAGATCCCCTGGAGGAGGGCATGGAAACTCACTCCAGTGTTTTGTCTGGGAAATCCCATGGACAGAGGAGCCTGGTGGGCTACAGTCCATAAGGTTACAAAGAGTCAGACACGACTGAAATGACTTAACACACATGTCTTTATATATATATATTTATCATATTTTAAGTGTACATACTTACAAATTTTTGTTTATACATTATACATTTGTATTTAAAAGTTGATGTTTAAAATATATTTAAATTTCTTTTATTGGAGTGTAGTTGATTTACAATGTTGTGTGAGTTTCACATGTATAGCAAAGTGATTCAGTTATACATGGATCCATTCTTTTTAGATTCTTTTCCCATATTGGCCATTACAGAGTACTGAGCAGAGCTCCCTGTGCTGTATAGTAGATCCTTGCTAATTATCTACCTTGCATATGTGTAGTGTGTATATGTTGATCCCCATCTCCCGATTCATCCCTCCCCCTTAAGAACCCTTACAGACAAGTTCATTTGTGCCCTTTTGTTTTTAGATTCAAGACATGGATATCATCGATATTTGTCTTTCTCTATGTTTTTCGTTGTATGTTTTGGGCTGGGGTTAAATGGCAAGCAGATGGGCTCTGAGAGACGTCAGCCACCTGAGGAAGGAATGACTTAGAGGGGCAGAAGGTAGTCTCCTCCTCATGCCTCAGCCAGCCTCTCCTGAAATACTAGAAAACTTCCCACTTACATAGGTAAGATTGGGCTCCTTCAAGAAGTTGGTTAGGAGTGAGCTCTGCATGGAGATGATACTGGAAAGGAATGGAAAGACAGAGGCAAGAATGGAGATCACCTGGCATGGCTCTGGATTCATCTATACCCAGGAAAATGAAATTTGTTTAATTCTCCAATTGATACCCTGTTTATTCATAGTATCAAACACATCTTGTTAAGTATAACATCATACCTGCCATGAGATATTGATCTGTCTCATGTGTGTGGGTATGTTTTATAGGTACATATTTTTGTGTATGGTGTTTCCTAAGTGGGGCCAGTGGTAAAGAACCTGTGTGCCAGTGTAGGAGATGCAAGAGACACGGTTTCGATCTCTGGGTCAGGAAGATCCCCTGGAGGAGGGCATGGAAACTCACTCCAGTGTTTTGTCTGGGAAATCCCATGGACAGAGGAGCCTGGTGGGCTACAGTCCATAAGGTTACAAAGAGTCAGACACGACTGAAATGACTTAACACACATGTCTTTATATATATATATTTATCATATTTTAAGTGTACATACTTACAAATTTTTGTTTATACATTATACATTTGTATTTAAAAGTTGATGTTTAAAATATATTTAAATTTCTTTTATTGGAGTGTAGTTGATTTACAATGTTGTGTGAGTTTCACATGTATAGCAAAGTGATTCAGTTATACATGGATCCATTCTTTTTAGATTCTTTTCCCATATTGGCCATTACAGAGTACTGAGCAGAGCTCCCTGTGCTGTATAGTAGATCCTTGCTAATTATCTACCTTGCATATGTGTAGTGTGTATATGTTGATCCCCATCTCCCGATTCATCCCTCCCCCTTAAGAACCCTTACAGACAAGTTCATTTGTGCCCTTTTGTTTTTAGATTCAAGACATGGATATCATACGATATTTGTCTTTCTCTATCGGATTTACTTCACTCAGTATGATAGCCTCTAAGTCCATTCATGTTGCTGCAAATGGCATTATTTTGTTCTTTTTTACAACTATGCATTATTCCTTTGTAAATATGCATCATGTCTTTTTTATCCATTCGTCTGTGGATGAACATTCAGGTTGCTTCTATGCCCTGGCTATTGTAAATAGGGCTGCAGTGAACATTGGGGTGTCTGTATCTTTTCACGTTATGGTTTTCTAGGGTATATACCTAGGCGTGGGATTGCTGGGTCCTATGGTAATTCTATTTTTAGTTTTTTAAGATACATCCATAGTGGACTACACCAACTAACATTCTCATCAACAGTTCCTTTTTTTCCACATCTGCCGTAGCTCCTCAGCTGGGTGCATAGAGAATAGCGGGTGTGATGAGACTTTTAAGAAATACACACAGACATAGACAGAAAGGATGGGAATGGGGGGCTCAGGACCTCTGGGGTCAAGGTCCCAAACACATTCACCAGTCCGCTTTTATCCAGTGCTGGGGCTTCCAGGTGTTACAGGGAATGATATTAGCATGGGCTGGGAATCAGTCACAGCCCTGTTCAATAATCACCCTTTGTGATTCTAAGTCGCTTGCCTTATCTTCCCAATGGACAGAGCGCATTACAACTGGGGTCAGCGGTACCTGCAAGAAAGTAAGGGGTCTGCACAGACCCGGCGTTCCAAAGTCCACAACAGATCTCCCACCTGTTTCTGATCAGTATGACATCAGCTAATGAGCTCATGTGAATCAAATTGATTTTCAATGTTGTGTGAGTTTCACATGTATAGCAAAGTGATTCAGTTATACATGGATCCATTCTTTTTAGATTCTTTTCCCATATTGGCCATTACAGAGTACTGAGCAGAGCTCCCTGTGCTGTATAGTAGATCCTTGCTAATTATCTACCTTGCATATGTGTAGTGTGTATATGTTGATCCCCATCTCCCGATTCATCCCTCCCCCTTAAGAACCCTTACAGACAAGTTCATTTGTGCCCTTTTGTTTTTAGATTCAAGACATAGATATCATCGATATTTGTCTTTCTCTATCGGATTTACTTCACTCAGTATGATAGCCTCTAAGTCCATTCATGTTGCTGCAAATGGCATTATTTTGTTCTTTTTTACAACTATGCATTATTCCTTTGTAAATATGCATCATGTCTTTTTTATCCATTCGTCTGTGGATGAACATTCAGGTTGCTTCTATGCCCTGGCTATTGTAAATAGGGCTGCAGTGAACATTGGGGTGTCTGTATCTTTTCACGTTATGGTTTTCTAGGGTATATACCTAGGCGTGGGATTGCTGGGTCCTATGGTAATTCTATTTTTAGTTTTTTAAGATACATCCATAGTGGACTACACCAACTAACATTCTCATCAACAGTTCCTTTTTTTCCACATCTGCCGTAGCTCCTCAGCTGGGTGCATAGAGAATAGCGGGTGTGATGAGACTTTTAAGAAATACACACAGACATAGACAGAAAGGATGGGAATGGGGGGCTCAGGACCTCTGGGGTCAAGGTCCCAAACACATTCACCAGTCCGCTTTTATCCAGTGCTGGGGCTTCCAGGTGTTACAGGGAATGATATTAGCATGGGCTGGGAATCAGTCACAGCCCTGTTCAATAATCACCCTTTGTGATTCTAAGTCGCTTGCCTTATCTTCCCAATGGACAGAGCGCATTACAACTGGGGTCAGCGGTACCTGCAAGAAAGTAAGGGGTCTGCACAGACCCGGCGTTCCAAAGTCCACAACAGATCTCCCACCTGTTTCTGATCAGTATGACATCAGCTAATGAGCTCATGTGAATCAAATTGACTTGCTTTTCTCTTAGTTTTCTTATTTCCAAGATGATTTTCCCCTGGCTTGGCCAAAGCTGCAAAAACTTCCACTGGTTTCCCACACGCATCCTCTCCGCCAAATTCAAATAAAATTTAAAGGCACAACTAAACAACAGTTTTATAATGTGAACAAATATCTCAATGTTACAAAATCCAGTATCTTATATTTGCATATTTATAAAACCTGTTACTGTGTGAACGCATTTCTAGGGTCCCTGCTCCCTGTGGGTTTTAAAAGAGCCCAGCGTGAGCGAGGAGCCCTGAAGCTTGCTTAGTTTTATCAGTGCGTTAGTCACCTATTGCTGTGTAACTGTCCCTTCACCATAATAGTTAACTGCCTAAAACATCAAATATTTGTTATCTCACAAGCTTTCGAGGATCTGTAGTACTAAGGTGCAAAGCCTGTTTGAACCCTGGACCATTCCATTCCAAAATCTGTGCTGTTAGACCTCCACAGCTCCCAACACTTCCAGCTCCCTCATACCTTCCAGCTATGTGCAAACTATTTTCTCTGCTTGGACTCCTGTCCTTTCTCCTGTTTCTACCTGGCAGACTTACCAACCCTCAATGTTACTCCTGACTCCTCTGCAGATCCTTATCAATTTTTCTGGAATGACCAAAGATTTTCTTGAAGGACAGGGGTGCCTGACATGCTGCAGTCCACGAGGTCGCAGAGAGTCAGACATGACTGAGCGACTGAACAACAACAAAACTTGTGCAAACCCCTGCCTTTCCCCCATTTAGCAAAGTTCCCAAAGGCTTTCAATTGTTTAGCTGTCTGAAATATTGACTATAAGTTGCTTGAATCCAGGGACTATTTTTTTTATCCCTAAATTCACAGTTGCTGACAAAGCCCTGACATGAGGTCGACCCTGGTAAATGTCTGTTTTGTGCGCAAATGAATTATCTTGGGCTTGGAGAGACAGGGCTCATTTCTAAGGCCACATACCTATGGCATTTCTGGGTGATTAGCATTTAGTTAATGATCATAGCAAATCACAGAGGCCACAGGGACACTGGTGAAATGTGTTTCATCTGGAGAAAGGCACTGCAACAGGTTAGCCCTCAGTAAACCAGTGACCACCCACTCCCTACTTGAGCTGGATAGCAACCACATTTGACATACGGATCCTGTCCTCAGGACCTCTTTATAAAAGACAAAAACTTGATCAAGCATGGTGCAGGGCCCCAACACGTGGCTGCCCCACGGCATCATGGTATGCACTGAACTTGCCCATCCAGCACCTTGGTCTCAGGTGGCAGAATCGGTGCCTGTGGTAGGAGAACCCAGCTGACTGTTATTTCCCAAGAGTCCTGATCTTTTCCAGATGCACACATTTCAATAATTTTCTTTCTGTAAATTGAAATGATATACACAGGACTATATGGCCCTGAAGCATAGTAAGAACACAAAAGGAAAACTCCAAACATTTGTCCTTAGATACTCTTCACCTTGAGCAGAAAAAATCTGCTTGCTTCTTCTGAACCCACTTCATTTCCTGCACACGCATCCTTTCATATATTTCTGTTGGTCCTCAATATCTGGGAGAATTCTAAACATATGCTCATAGGGATTCTATGCATAATCTCATGGATGATTGACTAAGATTCAGTCACTTGCCAGTTGCCCTCTCTGAGCACATGGCTTTCTCCCTTTCTGGAATTCCAGTGATATGGACTGTTTGGTGCTTAGCCTAAACCGCACTCCTCACATTGTTAGGTGCATGTAGATTGTCTGGGGGATTCAGTCGAAGGTTGGTTCTGATTCAGTAATCTGAATGGGGTCTGAGAGTGCACTTCTAACAGCTTCCTTGCTGCTGGTTCATGAACCACTTTAAATGACAAGGGTTTAGGCTACTTGGGTTTTTTTTTTTTTAATATTTATTTTTATTATTGGAGTAAAATTGCTTTACAACATTGTGTTTCTTCTGTACAGTAAAGTGAATCAGCTGTATGTATTCATATATCTCCTCTCTCTTAAACTTCCCTCCCCACCCTTCTAGGCCTCTAGGTCATCACAGAGCATGGAGCTGAGATCCCTATGTGATACAGCACCTTCCCACTTAGCTTTGAGTATTTTCCTCCCTCACCCTTCTTCCTGCCCCTATCTTGGGCTTGACAGGGCTCATTTCTAAGGCCACATACCTATGGCATTTCTGGGTGATTAGCATTTAGTTAATGATCATAGCAAATCACAGAGGCCACAGGGACACTGGTGAAATGTGTTTCATCTGGAGAAAGGCACTGCAACAGGTTAGCCCTCAGTAAACCAGTGACCACCCACTCCCTACTTGAGCTGGATAGCAACCACATTTGACATACGGATCCTGTCCTCAGGACCTCTTTATAAAAGACAAAAACTTGATCAAGCATGGTGCAGGGCCCCAACACGTGGCTGCCCCACGGCATCATGGTATGCACTGAACTTGCCCATCCAGCACCTTGGTCTCAGGTGGCAGAATCGGTGCCTGTGGTAGGAGAACCCAGCTGACTGTTATTTCCCAAGAGTCCTGATCTTTTCCAGATGCACACATTTCAATAATTTTCTTTCTGTAAATTGAAATGATATACACAGGACTATATGGCCCTGAAGCATAGTAAGAACACAAAAGGAAAACTCCAAACATTTGTCCTTAGATACTCTTCACCTTGAGCAGAAAAAATCTGCTTGCTTCTTCTGAACCCACTTCATTTCCTGCACACGCATCCTTTCATATATTTCTGTTGGTCCTCAATATCTGGGAGAATTCTAAACATATGCTCATAGGGATTCTATGCATAATCTCATGGATGATTGACTAAGATTCAGTCACTTGCCAGTTGCCCTCTCTGAGCACATGGCTTTCTCCCTTTCTGGAATTCCAGTGATATGGACTGTTTGGTGCTTAGCCTAAACCGCACTCCTCACATTGTTAGGTGCATGTAGATTGTCTGGGGGATTCAGTCGAAGGTTGGTTCTGATTCAGTAATCTGAATGGGGTCTGAGAGTGCACTTCTAACAGCTTCCTTGCTGCTGGTTCATGAACCACTTTAAATGACAAGGGTTTAGGCTACTTGGGTTTTTTTTTTTTTAATATTTATTTTTATTATTGGAGTAAAATTGCTTTACAACATTGTGTTTCTTCTGTACAGTAAAGTGAATCAGCTGTATGTATTCATATATCTCCTCTCTCTTAAACTTCCCTCCCCACCCTTCTAGGCCTCTAGGTCATCACAGAGCATGGAGCTGAGATCCCTATGTGATACAGCACCTTCCCACTTAGCTTTGAGTATTTTCCTCCCTCACCCTTCTTCCTGCCCTCCTCTTTGTTCCATTTTCTGTAACTATTTACCAGGCTATTTGCATACCAGTAATCATGTACGGATGTAAGAGTTGGACCATAAAGAAGGGTGAGCACTGAAGAATTGATGTTTTTGAATTCTGGTGCTGGAGAAGACTCTCAAGAGTCTCTTGGACTACAAGGAGATCAAACTGATCCATCCTAAAGGATATCTGCCCTGAATGTTCATTGGAAGGACTGATGCCGAAGCTCCAAGACTTTGGCCACCTGATATGAAGAGCTGACTCATTGGAGAAGACCCTGATGCTGGGAAAGATTGAAGGCAGGAGAAGGGAATGACAGATGAAAAGGTTGGTTGGCCTCACCGATTCAATGGGCATGAGTCTGAGCAAACTCCAAGAGATAGTGAGGGACAGGAAAGCCTGGCATGCTGCAGTCCATGGGATTGCAAAGGGTCAGTCCCGACTGAGTGATTGAACAGCAACAAATTTACCAGTCATCTTCCAGGCTTAAACTTAGTACACGAGCTGCCATTTTAGAGGTAAATCTCATAGTAACTTTACGTACATTTTTATTTTATTTACATATGTATGTCTACTTTTACTTGTATTTAGATTTAGAGTTTTTTCTTTAAGCTTTGACCAGTTGTAATGCTTGAAGGCTGAGGATTACCTACAATAGCAAAGTGGTATTTTTAGAAAAGAGATCCCAAGCTGAAATCAACAAATCTAGGCTCCACACCCAATATTTCCTTCACTGACTACACCTGAGATTTTGACTGTTCCTTAGCCTCTAAAGCTCAGTGTGATCACCTGAGAAACAGGAATAATAGTCCCTGCTTCCAATGAGATGTGGGAATGAGGGCGCGGAAGGAGACTCTGCTTGCTTCTGAAGTGTCTGGCGCCAGATTTGGCTCTCTCGGCCCTGAGACGTGTTCATTGTCTTCCCATCTGCTTGGAACCCTCCGGCGCTGAACACTCGGGGCTTCAAGTTCTGGGTAGGTTGGGCAGAGCATTAGGGACGCAGTGCCTCATGGAGGCTCAGTTTCCTTCTGCTCTGGGTCATGTTTTGAATTTGGTTGAAAGATTTCATGCTTTGCTAGCAAGTGTTTACATTGTCATTGTTTTTAAATTTTATTTGAGACAATGCTTTGATATAACCATTAGACGTCCTGAAGAAAGAGGGCTGATGCTGTAACTAAAGAAAAATCATGTACTTCGTGTATTGTAAAAAAAAAAAAGTAAAAACTAGTATATTTTTACGGCTAGTTAATTTACTGTTCAAATCTGCTGCAATTTCAACTTCCTAAAAAAAATTCTAGTGTTACTTGGTTTTGCTTTTCATTTGAAAAGAATGAAATAATCCTTGGGAAAAATTTAAGCCTCAGAGAGTGTAGGATTAAATCCTGGCCTGCTTATAGAAAAGCAGAGCTGTGTTTGAGTCCTGATTTTTTAACAGCTTGCTGTGAGATCTTTATAAAAATTACTTTTAATCTAGGCTCTGTTTCCTCACTATGAAATGAATGAGTCAGACTAAATGATCTGTAAGATTTTTTTTTCACTCTTAAAAAAAAGGCAAACTCTAATTCTTTTTCATTTAGTTACAAATAATGGAGAAATGAAAACTTCAGTCAAGTAAAACAATTTCTTTATACATTTTACAAATGAATGGTATAAATGAGATTATAGGAAGAAATGTTTAAAATGCTTGAGAGAATACTCTCAAGTAATTTGAAACCCTTGACGAGTATGGATTTAGATACAAAAAAATTGATTGGCTAATTGCAAATCATTCTTAATGACTCATTAATGTGAGCTCTGGAACATGCTTTGCTTAAATTGTGTCCCTGTACATTCTTGACAGGAATAAAAGTATACTTTGCTAAAAAAAATCCTATCTACAATTTCTTTTTACTAATTCAACTTGTGTCAGAACAGTGGTACACCCTGTTTCTAAGAGGAGGCTCTGTTCCCAGATTCTGGGGTCAAATCCTGGTTCTGTACTTACAGCCTGTGTGACCTTGGGCATGTCATTAGCCTCTTTGTACAGGAGGCTTCACAACTGTTCCCCCCTCATAGGTTATTGATGATGATTAATCCACATATATGCATATATATTTAATTTTCATTGCAGTATAGTTGCTTTACATGTTGTGTTACTTTCTACTTGTACAGGAAAATGAATCCACTATACGTATACGTGTATCTTATCTTTTTTAGGTTTCCTTTCCATTTAGGTCACCACAGAGCTCTGTGCAGAGTTGCGTGTGCCACACAGTAGTTCTCAGTGTTGTCGTGTAGTCACGCAGTCGTGTCTGACTCTTTGTGACCCCATGGCCACTCCTTTCTGTCCTTGATGTCCATATGTTTGTTCTTTAAGTCTGTGTATCTATTCTTGCTTTGTCGATAAGATACTCCATGACTATACCATGTTTCTAGATTCTACATGTGTGTGTTCACATATGATGCTTTTCTCTTTCTGACTTAATTCACTCTGTATGACAGACTCTAGGTCAATCCGCATCTCTACATATGACCCAGTTTTGTTCCTTTGTATGACAGAGTAATAATCCATTTTAAACATGGATCACATATTCTTGATCTTTTCCTCTGTTGACGGACATTTAGGTTTCTTCTGTGTCCTGGCTATTGGAAATAGTGCAATACGGTATTATATTTAGAAGAATGCCTGGTAAAGTCGATGTTCAATCATGATAGGCTATTATGACGGCTTCATTTTAGTGATTTGCTTTAGGTATAATCTTATCTCAAACTACGATTTTATATTTAAAACTGAGGTTTTAGCTTTAAAATGTCCATCGCTTATTCAGGTTGCTCACACTATGGGAAGGGAAGACAGTGGATGGGGACAAGGAAGTGTCACTTTGTCACTTTGCTGTGCTCCTTAATAAGATGGTGGTGGATTAGATTGCCAGATTTGGTTTGCTTAATTGGGAATTTATAGCCTTTGGAGAGCTGCTTTGTATGCAAAAGATATATGCAAAATCATGTGTGTAAGAGAATTTGGTTAAAGTAGCTTCTTTGGAGATGCTGTTTGCCATTCCATAGACTTCAGCACCCCAGGCTTCTCTGTCCCTCACGATTTATACTGTGCTCCCCTGTTCCCAGATTCTGGGGTCAAATCCTGGTTCTGTACTTACAGCCTGTGTGACCTTGGGCATGTCATTAGCCTCTTTGTACAGGAGGCTTCACAACTGTTCCCCCCTCATAGGTTATTGATGATGATTAATCCACATATATGCATATATATTTAATTTTCATTGCAGTATAGTTGCTTTACATGTTGTGTTACTTTCTACTTGTACAGGAAAATGAATCCACTATACGTATACGTGTATCTTATCTTTTTTAGGTTTCCTTTCCATTTAGGTCACCACAGAGCTCTGTGCAGAGTTGCGTGTGCCACACAGTAGTTCTCAGTGTTGTCGTGTAGTCACGCAGTCGTGTCTGACTCTTTGTGACCCCATGGCCACTCCTTTCTGTCCTTGATGTCCATATGTTTGTTCTTTAAGTCTGTGTATCTATTCTTGCTTTGTCGATAAGATACTCCATGACTATACCATGTTTCTAGATTCTACATGTGTGTGTTCACATATGATGCTTTTCTCTTTCTGACTTAATTCACTCTGTATGACAGACTCTAGGTCAATCCGCATCTCTACATATGACCCAGTTTTGTTCCTTTGTATGACAGAGTAATAATCCATTTTAAACATGGATCACATATTCTTGATCTTTTCCTCTGTTGACGGACATTTAGGTTTCTTCTGTGTCCTGGCTATTGGAAATAGTGCAATACGGTATTATATTTAGAAGAATGCCTGGTAAAGTCGATGTTCAATCATGATAGGCTATTATGACGGCTTCATTTTAGTGATTTGCTTTAGGTATAATCTTATCTCAAACTACGATTTTATATTTAAAACTGAGGTTTTAGCTTTAAAATGTCCATCGCTTATTCAGGTTGCTCACACTATGGGAAGGGAAGACAGTGGATGGGGACAAGGAAGTGTCACTTTGTCACTTTGCTGTGCTCCTTAATAAGATGGTGGTGGATTAGATTGCCAGATTTGGTTTGCTTAATTGGGAATTTATAGCCTTTGGAGAGCTGCTTTGTATGCAAAAGATATATGCAAAATCATGTGTGTAAGAGAAGTTTTCTGGGGGTTAAAGGTCTATTTGCTTTTACTCTTCAGTCGCTAAGTCATGTCTGATTGCTCGCCATTCCATAGACTTCAGCACCCCAGGCTTCTCTGTCCCTCACTGTCTCCCGGAGCTTGCTTGAATACTGTTCATCATGTTCTCAAATGAATCCATGAAGGGTTAAGAACAGCCTGTCTCAAGGATATTTAGCTTTCCTTTTGACGCTACTGTCCCACAGCTATAAGACATTATTTCACTTGGGAAAGGGTTTCTGGGGAAATTGAGAACTGAAGTCATTTCCTGGTGAGATAGAAAACTGGTGTTTTGGACAATTCCTTCTGGTGATAATAAGAAAAAGAGAAAAATAGAGTACAAAGTTTCAACTGACAGGTGACCCAGTTTGTCCCTCTATTTCAATGAGACAAATACTACCTATTCAGTTCTTCTGGGAAAATTTGTATTATTGTGAGGGTTGTTATTCAAGATTTAGACCTGTTATGTTATATGCACTTCCCAGGTGGTGCTAGTGGTAAAGAACCCACCTGTTAATGCAGAAGCCATAAGAGATGGGGGTCTGATTCCTGGGTCAGAAAGATCCCATGGAGAAGGAAATAACTACCCACTCCAGTATTCTTTCCTGGAGAATCCCTATGGACAGAGGAGTCTAGTGGGCTTCAGTCCAGAGAGTCGCAAAGAGTTGGACATGACTGAAGTGACCGAACACAAGAACCAGTAGTCACTCTATATTAATTAGGTGGTTTCCTCTTGATTGGTTGGCTCTGCTGTGACCAAATCCTTTCCATGAGGAAGGATCTGGAAAGAGGGATCTGAGAGATAAGGGTTGGCTTCTGGACTTGGGAAAATTGCAGGGAATCTGAGACTCAAATTGGGGGCTAGAATAGTAGATAAGACTCTTTCAGGGAGTTCCCAGAGAATTACTGGCTCTATTGAATACGACCCTTTCCTGTCTTTCCTCTTAAAAGTTTCTGAAAAGTCCTTTGAATTGAGATTTTTAAAAAGCGACAAGAAATAAGTAGGAAACTCACTCCACATGTATATACCATCTACAATTATTATCTTAGGCATACATATTTAAAGAATATCACTAATAATATGTGGTTTTTATTGGAGTGTGATGAAGCTGTTAATTGTTCATCACTTCTTATTGGAGAACTGCTTAGAAATACATTTGTCTATGATGGGTTCTACAAGAATATTCTGCTTCTTTATCTGGTTTAAATCTTTGAAATTCTCTCAGTTACCTCTGTGTCTTAGATCTCTTCACAACCCATATCAAACTATTTTGGATTAAGCAGTAATTACAGATTCTTCTCCATCTATCTGCTTTAAGTCTC